>LR990513.1:653097-2116996 GCA_905147785.2 Thyatira batis
AAACCGATTAAGAAAAAGTAAGGGTAAAAGTGGTAAAATATGTGCAAATCAAACTTCAAATTACTCTTTACTAAAGTAGGTATTTGGCAGATGTGACTTTATTCTACAGATAGGTCAATAAAGACAAGCTAAAATTTAGCAAGACGTATAAACTGCAGAATGTTCTAAAAATCTTTCACTTTTACTAACGGGCGCAGGCAATAGCACAAAAAAGCAATACTATCCCTAAGTGATACTGTTATAGGCCATTATTATAGGCTAAGTTTATATCAATAACATTTAAAATGTAAGTTACATGCATAAGGTGGGACGTAATTCCAATACCTACCCAATACTTTTTATTTTTTCTTTAAAATTTGATTTTCGTAAAGTTCGGCCAGAAATATAAGTATATCCTTTAATATTAGGTTTACTACTTTGATTTCTTCCTGTTAAATTGGGCACACAACATGGTAGCTCAAAAATCGATAAATAATAGAGTCAAAAAGATTAATTTGTCTTAAGATTTATTGTATATAAAAATGTCGACTTACATCAGTGCAGGTTTACCATTTCTCTCCCTTCCCTTAAATCTACTCCATATTTGTCCGATTGGAACACTTTCAGGTCTTTGCCAAGGCATATTTTATAAACTTGCTGCAAAATAATAATAAAAAAAATAAAAAGTTGACGTATCTTATGGACGATCCCTAACCATATTAACAAAATCTGTTTTTGAAGTTTGATTTTAAAAATAAATCAATAAAAACTTGACCAAGAAACATTAAAAAAAGTTTACATCAAAAAGTTTCGAACATTATTATGATAATAAATGTACATACTAATGTATTTGTAACAATTGGCGCCAAAAAAAGTTACGTATTTGTTCGACATACGACTTTCATAAAGTTTAAATAACATTAAATCACTGCGTATAACAAATCAATAGAATAGATATGATTCATAAAACACACTCGCTATAAAAACTAAAGTACCTACATACCTATTTAAATACAAGGTGAACATAAAATAAAAACATAACCTTAAAACTTAATTTCGCGCCCAAACTTCAAAGCCTTCACTGACATAAAAAAAGAAGAAAAAAAATGATAGGAGAACGAGGCTTTTGGCTTTTGACAGATTAAAATAAAAAAATAAACTTACATATTGTGATACACGTTGAAAACACACCATACAACAAAACTGACGGCTCTAGAATGGCGAACACATAATATTTATCTAAAAATAACCACGTTCCAATGTAAATAATTTAACAAAAATAGACTTTATTGTATAAGTAATAGAGATAACTCTATTTTTATATAGATATGTGTGAGAATACGTTTCCATTTTGCAAAGCGGAAAATGTATGGGAAATTATTTTATACTAAATACTTACTTATTCTAATCATGTTTTATAATCAAGGTCAATCATGAACAAACAGATCACTATTTTAATAGTAATTTATGCGGTGTATATAAACTTTATAACAAACAACAGTTTAATATAAATTTAACAGTTTCTATTATGTGTATTGAAATTATTATTGCTGACGTAGCTAATATAATAAATAATAATAAATATCCTGGGACATTTTTTCACACACGCCCAATCTGATTCCAAATTAAGCATCAATAATATAATGTAGGTATAAAATTCTCGCGTCAATGTGTATGCTATCGAATTCCTCTGAAAGGTTTCTTTCTATTGAATAAGCTCTAAAACTATTACTAATATTATTAATCTCTCCCTTATCTTTAAGTTTCGCGCATTAAAAAGTAGCCAATATCCTATTCCAGAATATATTCTAACTTTCTCTCACATTTCATCGACATCCCTTCAGCCGTTGTTGCGTGAAAGAGTAGTTAATCCATATATCGTTACAAAGTCCTATTTATAATATTAGTAGGATTTATTTAAATATTTTTAATATCTCGTAACGCATACAAGCAAACAATGGATACATGACATAACTTGTTGCTTGATTGTGACGTCACAATATAACGATATCTCTACGTGAACTGATATTTTATACCTGTTATCAATACTAGGTATATATTGATAACTTGTTTAAAGTTTTTTCATTGTCACGGTAAAAATAGATGCAGCCTATTTATGATACAGACTTATTAAAATATTTGTTTTGAACACTAAAAAGTTGTTGTACTTTTATAGCAACCTTCCGAACCGAGAATTAGAGTCGACGTTTCATAAGTGCCTGTGAAGGCCTATTTGAATTAATAAATTTATTTCATTTCATTATTTCATTTCATATCTATCTATTCATTTTTATGCATAAAATTCTCGTGTCACAGTTTTCGTTGCCATACTCCTCCGAAACGGCTTGACCGATTTTTATGAATTTTTGTGTGCATATTCAGTAGGTCTGAGAATAGAGAATCTATTTTCATCCCCCTAAGTGAACGGGAACGGGAACTACGCGGATGAAACCACGGGGCGGCAGCTAGTATATATAAGTATGTAATTAAAACTAGTATAAGTGGTATCGGCTATCTGGTCACCGTATAAGCTCTGCTTAGTTTAGAATCAGATTGGCCGTGTGTGCAAATGTTATAGAAGTCTGTCTCAACCGGCTCTCTAGCAGCTTGGACCTCCATGAGTGCTCATTTAAGGCCTAAATTGTAAGAGTTTAATATTATATTTTTTGTTTAGCGAAGTTTATCTATACTAATACTAATCTATACTAATATTATAAAGAGGAAAGATTAGTTTCTTTGTTTGTTTGTTTGTAATGAATAGGCTCCGAAACTACTGGACCGATTTCAAAAATTCTTTCACCTTTGGAAAGCTACATTATCCCCGAGTAAGTTAGGCTATATTTTATCCCAGTATTCCCACGGGAACGGGAACTACGCGGGTAAAACCGCGCGGAGGCAGCTAGTGTAAAATAAAGCAGTGTAAGCCATAATGGTTTATTTATCTTAAGATAAAAACACTTTGAACCTTATCCACGTACATTTATATCAATATATCATTGAATCGACCATCAATCATGAATAATATTAAAGTCATGGCAATTGACTTTCAATTGACCGTACTTTGATATTATAATTGTTTCAATGAACTGTCTTATTGGCCATAGAAGTTTTAAAAGATTTTTTTATATTGGCAACTTTTTTTAAACCAGTGTTTGACTCTTTAAAGTAGTTACTTATGTTTGCAAAGAGTTAATTTTATTTAGCTCACCTGCGCAACTTCATCTTCGTCCCATAATATTTTTTCTCCGTTTTTGCAATTATTTTTATTGATCCTCCGCTCCTATTGTTTTTAAATGGACTCTACGGTGTGATTTTATTAGGTATTAGTTGACATGACAGTGGTGACATATTATAGTAATTTAGAATCACATTGACCTTGTAATTTTCCATGCTATCCTGTAGCGAAATATGTAGACCTAAGTTTAAATACCATACCACCAACCTGTACGACATTTCTGGAAATAAATAAATGATTATTATTATAGCCTCAGATGGCTTTTACACCCTTACATGGACCGATTCGGTGAGCTCAGAGGGCTCTCAATCAAAGTCCGCTCATATCACCTCTAACCTTCCTCAATAAAGGGCTAGCTGACTCTCAAACATTTTTATTTAATTCGAACTTGTAGTTACTAAGATTTGCCCATACAAACGAACATAACTATTTTAACACAATTTTAGTATAAGATTAAAATTATTCCTTATACATTACTCCATGCTTGAAAATAACGGTCAGTTGTTTTTTTGTTTTCCTTAAAATATGACGTGTGAAAGGTGTAAATGGAATGATGTGCGGACTAAATAAATGTTGGAAAAACAAACTATATACGTAGGTATGTATATAAATAAACAATAGTTTAGTTTCGTGGAAGCGCCCGAGTAACTGCCAGGTGTTTGACTTACGCTTTAGGTTGTAGGGGTGGGCGCTGTCGATGATTTGATGTCGATATTATAATATAAATATCGTGGGATATATTTCACTCATGGCCAATCTGGTTCCAAACTAAGCAGAGCTTGTGATATGGTAATCAAATAGCTGATATCTATGCTTATATTATAAAGCTGAAGAGTTTGTTTGTTTGAACGCGCTAATCTCAGGAAGTACTGGTCATATTTGAAAAACTATTTCAGTGTTAGGTAGCCCATTTGTCGAAGAAGGTTATATGCTATATTTTATTTTTGTATTCTTACGGGAAAGGGAACTACGTGGGTGAAACCGCGGAGCGGAAGCTAGTTAAATAAAATTATGTATGTAGTATTTTATAGCATTAGAAAAAAATATCTTTACAGGTTTTTTTATAATGGTAGATCATAATTCATATTTTTATATACTACAAATTCAAGCTATCTAAGCTTCATTTCTTATACCTAGACGAGTATCTTGTGTACTCTCAAATCGAATGACAATATACTATCGACTACACAGTCATCGACAAATCCCAACACTAGCCCGCGTAATTTTATATTTCCCCAATCCCGATTTACTTTCACGGGATCATAAAAACAGATTATATTCAGATGTGAAGCGGTCGGGACGCGCGTCGGACGCGAAGCCGACGCACAAATCCGCCATTGCGTTTAAAAATAAACCCATTTCGAAATTGCCGCGATTTCCTTACGCTAACGCGGCGCGGGCTTTTTAAAGTGCAATATCACAGACTAAAAATAAATAACAGTTATTGTAAAGTGTGTTCTTGAGTGTTATTATTGGACCATGTTATTGAATGGGTAAGTAAGTATTAGTTATGTACTTAATATTTGTAACTGGTATTTTAGTGTCGTGCGGAAATTGACCGTCGTTACTTTTAATGGTTGTATTTGTTATGAAGTAACTGTATCGGTTTTACGTGATATTTCTATACGGGTATGGTTATTTAAATCATATTTATTTGAGATATACGGGTATGGTTATTCAAAACATTATTGATTAACATTTTACTAGAAAAATATATTAACATTATATAATTAAAACATTATCTGGTAGACTAAAAAAGTGAAAAGGAAAAAGAAAAATACCTGAGTCGTTACACATTTTCCTAAGCTCCATTTTATTATCATTTTAATTTCAATATGTATTTAAATGTAAGAGTCATAACATAAGCTTTAGAGTCGACGTTTCATAAGCCTGTGAAGGCATATTTGAATCAATAAATATAATCCATTTCATAAAAGTTAAGCTCGTAAGTAACTGTTTAGTTTTTCTTAAGCTAGAATTTATTAAGAAATATATCCCTTTAGTCTTTTCATAGTTATTTATCTGAAATATTTAGCTAGAACATTGAAATAATAACCTCATAAAAGTAGCTATAGTTACAGGTAAGTACCGATCCCAAAAATAAAGGGAATCATTCTTCGCGAGACGTTTTGTTTCTGTGTGAAAACGCACAAACGTTTTCATGTTCGTTGTAAAAATAAACCGACTTCTGTTGGCACCCACAGTTCTATCCACCACGGGATGTATAGTTATGTATCTACTTCATAATTTGGCAAAACCTTTTAATATTTACACGAAAGATGCTTCTTTCTTTTTTCGTCTAGTCATTCCGGTTTTTCTCAGTCTCTAAAGGAACTTCTGGTTCTGAAAGTAATGCCTACCATCTTTAATGATTAATATGACGCTATACAAGCGTAGGCCTCGGGGTTTCACCCCCGTTCCCGGAACAAAAGTAGCCTATGTCCTTTCCCACGCTTTACTCTATATGTGTACCAAATTTCAAAAGTAATTTAGGTGTCATACTTTCTTTAGCATTTATTATAGTCAAACAGAAATGCAAACTAAAAAGTAAATAAGTAGATACATTGCCAACAATACTTACGTTGTAATATATCTGTTAGTATAATGACTGTCATTTCATACTTAGCTCAAAACCTATGCCAAGACGCTTACTACAATTAGTTAAAAACATTACCCTCGTTCTGGCACAGTCGGGTAAAAAAGGGTGTGTCTAATTGACTGGCAGATACTAATTGTTCAATGTAACTAGAAAATATTGGCTTGGAACTTACTAGGAATAAATGTAAGTGACGCTTTATTGACAGCCCTGACTTTCAAGCTGATGGTTTTCCATTTTATTTCTACCCTACAAACATTCGTATGCCTAAATATGCTTGTTCTGTGTCTGGATATATATTTAAAAGTAGTATATAAGCTATATGGTTTTTATTATGAGAAGTTTGGATTACACAGGCCGTACAAAAAATCAGCACAAATTGTTGACATTACAAAATCCTATGAAAAACAAACACACTAGACACTGTCCCACGTCATATTTACATTTAATTTTTTTTTGAAAAAACATAGTTAAACTGTAATTCATAAATCTCACCCATTAGTTTCTACAGAACTCCTTTGAAAAGACCCAGTTTCGTGTCGCTCGTTAATTATTTCATATAAATTGGGCAATGGTCGTAAAGTTTGACGTTATTTCTGTATTATATGTTTATAAACAAAATTCACGTTACGTATCTACATCTACACTAATATTATAAAGAAGAAAATTTTGTATTTTTGGGTGTGTTTATGTTTGTAATGAATAAACTCAAATACTACAGTGTCAATTTCAAAAAATCTTTCACCACTGGAAAGCTTCATTATCAGGGAGTGGCATAGGCTATATTTTATGCCTGTATTCCCAGGGAAATGGGAACTACGAGGGTGAAACCGCGCGGAGGCAGCTAGTCTATTATATTTATCAAGTTGTGTCCACATACTGTGCACTCATGCGTATAGCCTGTCTTCATAATTAGCGTGTTTATTAAAAGTTTTCGGGAAAATTACAGTGATTTTTATAAGAAGTTATGGGTCATTTTAAAAATAAAATTCATGTAATTAAAATAGAAGTTTGATGCTTTTAATCTACAGCTACACTAAAAAGATTACATTTTTTGTTTGTAACGAAGTCTCCGAAACTTCTGCACCGTTTTAAATGATTCTTTCTCTAATGAAAAACAACATTATCAGGGAATGGCATAAGTCAATTTTATCCCCATATTCCTAAGGGAACGGGGACTATGCGGGTTAAACCGCACGGAGGAAGCCTAGCAGCTTAACATCTATAAAAGTTTTTACATTTTGAGCTATCCCCTGATTGATCATGTCTGCAAATATAAATAGAACCAATAAAATAATACATTAAATTACTAAACTTTTGAGACAACATCGTCCATCTTACATATCAGATGAAGATTGAAGATATGTTATTGCCAAAAGTCTGCGTGTGCGCAGATATTAATTAAACTACGTATTATTACGCCCTTCTTATGTTTTGATGTTGATTTATTAGGAAAAAACGTTTAAATTCAACATCATAGTGTATTATTTGTCTTTGTTGTTTTCGCAATGTGGACTTCAAAAGGTTTTTGAAACACTAATTTATGAAGAACGAATCGAGTTTGCACCTATTATGATAAGTAGATAATTTTAGATACATACTTATATAGATATTTACATGTAGACACAGAACAAAAATACATATTTATTTATTTATTTATTTATTTATTCAGATACATAAAACAAATTACAACTAATTAAAAACAGAAAATAATAGAAAATAATACATACAGATCTGAATTGCAACTTAAAACATATGTATACAAAAAAATATAATTTATGCATACAAATATATATTGTTGGGATTCGAACCCACGAACGACTTGAAAGTCACGGTCACTAACAACAAAGCCAGCCCTGCTTATACTAGACTGTGACGTCACGACGCGTCAGTCTGTCTGTCTGTCTGTTTTTAATATGTGATCTATTTTGATTTGCACGCCTGTTACTGTAGATTGTAGCTCATTGCTGGATATGGATGATTTGTTGTTGTTTGAAAATACTTACCGACGTCGATTTAAGATTAGAGAGAGTTTATGTCTATTATTTTGTATTACTATCTAAAATATTTTCTCGGATATGAATTCTATCTGAGTACTTATACTTATGAAAGAGTGCTAAGTTAATTTTTTTACGTTGTTTTTGTGTTTTGTAGGTAAAGAAGTAAAATAACTTTCTTTTTTCCTTGTATCCCGTATTTACAAGTACAAGTATTATATGATTCTTTGTAATAAAATAAAGCATATCTATTAATTCAAATATACTGTCATATCCACAATAATGAATTATCGATGCTTGCTCTTCATTTCTCTTCTCTCTTCAAACATGTATAATTACATTGAAAACGTTATCATTTAGATTTGCAATTTAGTAGAAATACGAAATACAAATCGACTTACCTACTCATAATATTAATTATAAAACTAATTTAAAAAAAATAATTACAATTCACACCTTGCAACTTTAATCAACTAAACCAAATATCGGTAACCTAATACCGCGACAAATATCAATATCATGTTCAAAAGTAACAGCTACTTGTAACTGTTATTCGACACAATGCGGTCACGCCCACACGCCGAGCGCGTTTAAAACACCTAATTATAAAGCGCGGGAAATGTAAATAAATATGGCCGCTGCGTGTCATCCGTGTGTTCCAATTTTCGGGTGCAACGTTTTTGTCTTTTTCAAGGTGTTTTTTAATTAAATAAACAGTGTTAATCGATAATGGCAGGTGTTAAGATGTGTGGTAAGTTGAACTAATAATCTGGCCTTATTTTAAATATCATTAAATTGATTTTGTTGAAAACTAGCTGAGAAGTGTCTCGGAGCTGTTGTGACCGCTAATTTGATATAAGTACCTTATTATTTGGTAAAGTTAGCAACCTTGACCTTTAAGCCGTAGGTTGTGGCTTCTATTCCCACCCAACACATTTTCTGTTCTGTGTCTAGATGAAAATATCTTTATAAGTATGAATTTCAAAGTAGTATGTATGTAGTATATCAGCTATCTGGTTACAGTACAAGCCCTGTTTAGTTTGGAATCAGATTGGCCGTGTGTGAAAAATGTCTCAAAATATTCATTTATGTTATAAACTAGTGGCTCCCCGCGATTTCACCCGCGTACCCGAGAGATCTTCCATTTTCCTGACCTAAAAAGTGCCTTATGTCCTTTCTCAGGCTCTAGACTATCTGTGTACCAAATTTTATTTCCAAGCGATAGCGAGACAGAGAGAGTTACTTTCGCATTTATAATATTAGTATAGTGATTTTTATAAGCGTCGAAGGTGCCGTCAGAACGCGGAAGAAACCGCGGGGATACACTAGTAGATACAATTATTAGTTAGTAACAGCGTTCTAGCAGCTAGGACGTAAGTAGATACCTAACTAATGTGTCTGGAAATAGATGCACTATGCACTATCTGCTTGGCAACTCCAGCAAAGTATTTGCCTCTCTGTCTTAAATATAATTTTATTCATTTTTTAATGGAGTATTTTTTTGTAGACAGACAGAACAAACAGACATATTTGTGCATTAGAGTCAACGTTTTATAAGTGCCTATTTCAATAAATATATATTGACAGCCCGGTTAGCTTTGTGGTAAGTGACCCTGACTTTCAAGCCGCGGGTCGTGGGTTCGAATCCCACCCAGGACAAACATTTGTATGCATGAATATGTCTGTTTGTTCTGTGTCCGGATGTAAATAGCATAAGTATGTATTTAAAACGTGTGGTGTTGCCGAACTAATAAAGTATAGGTTCGCCGGTAAAGGGTGTCCACCACGGCAACATTGCGATGAGACAACGTTGGCGTGGTAGACGTTGTTTATTGTACGTTCCTAATAATAAATAAAACTTGTTGTTTTATTACAAACTATAGTACTTATTCTGTGTGAACAACACAAAACGTAATATATATAGTATATTAACTATCTGGTTACCATAACACAAGCTCACTTTGAAGCTTACTTTGGAATCAGATAGGCCGTGTGTGAAAAATGTCCCAGGATATTTATTTATTAGATATCTAGTTAGTTAGTCTGTGGTTTTTTTAAATACGTTACTTACCATCTGCCAGACCATCAGTCATCACTTGACAAGTATAGCGCCATTCTTGGCACAAAATTAAATAACCGTTTAATATATTAGATATTCGCCCTCACATACTAATTACGTTCAAAACTGATGAAATATCAATGCTATTCGTAAAAACAGCAAAAGCAACCTTCCGAACCGAGCATTAGAGTCTGACTATTCATATGTGCTTGTGAAGGCCTATTTGAATAATAAACATTTTTCATTTTTCATGAACCATAACCCAGAAGCTAGGTCACAATCCCCAATAGACAATCTCAATTAAATAGTTCCATAAAAATCATACACAAAAAATTTGGAGCACGACTCAAGTGTCAGTGCTGACTGCTGACCCACACACGATAATTGTAGATCTATTTCAGATCGGACATCGACCTTTCAAGACTGAACTATTGGCAGCAGGTAATATTAATTTATCATTGTTTACAATGCCATTATTGTCACCTGTATAACGTTCCCTGTTCTTGCAACATTATCCATTGATGCTCCGCTCCTATTGGTCGTAGCGTGATGTTAAGTAAACTTTTAGTGGCGCCCCGCGGTTTCGCCCGCGTACCCAGAACATTTTCCCGGTAAAAAATTATGAAAATATGTCTTCAAGTGTGTGTGTTGGCCTATTTAAAATAATTCTCATTTCACGTGCATGAGTAGGCCTATTTGAATAAATATATTTTATTGCACGTGTGTATTATACACGATATACGGCTTATTTCGATACATATTTTCATTCCATTACTGAGAAGGCCTATTAAAAAAACTGGTAGTTTGAATCATCCTAAAAGCCCCAAAACAGAATCGCAGGTGATTAAAAAAATATTAACGTTATTTCCTCATTTAACTGCCACAACATGACTGTCCCAAATACCAGTTCTTGGCAGCCATATCCAGGGCTTTCATTTCCAGGTGTGACTCACCATGCTTTTCCCGGGGTCATCAGCATTTCCCCCCGGAGACGTCTCTAGGTCGTCTGCTTTGTTGCAGTTTATTTAAAAGTGTGAATTTAGGACATCTGTTCTGTTCTGAGTTCAATGTATTGTTGCTCTGCCAAGATGGATTATAGTGATTTATTGTTTGTTTGTTGATCTTTTACAATTTATGTGCAACTAGTGGCTCCCTGCTTCGCCCGCGTTCCCAGGTGATCTTCAATTTTCCCTGGAGAAAAAGTATATCCTTTCTCAGGTTCTGGATTATATGTGTACCAAATTTCATTTAATCGGCTCAGTAGTTTTATCGTGAAAGCGTAACAGACAGATAGAGTTACTTTCGCATTTATAATATTAGTATGGATGATTGACTGGTCGGCTTGGTGGTTCAAGACTGCAACGTTCAAGTCGCTGGTCAAGGGTTCTAATCCCCACCAAAACATTTGTTGCATAAACATGTTTGCTTGTTCTGAGTCTAGATGTAAATAATCCCTTAGATACACACATTACTTGAGAACGACATTTGGTAGTCCAACTGAGGTTTTTCCTGTACAAAGAATAATTTTTCATTAGATAGAGAAATAAGGCTTATGTGTATTAAAATTTTCTAGCTTTTATTGCTACTTAATTCTTGCAATTGCAAATTACCGATAAAACATTATGTACTTATAAAAAACATATAAAACATTTCTAATCTATACTTCTATACTAATATTATAAAGAGGAAAGATTTGTTTGTTTGTTTGTTTGTTTGTAACGAATAGGCTCCGAAACTACTGGACCGATTTCAAAAATTCTTTCACCTTTGGAAAGCTACATTATCCCCGAGTAACATAGGCTATATTTTATCCCTGTGTTCCCACGGGAACGGGAACTACGCGGGTAAAACCGCGGGGAGGCAGCTAGTATTTAATAAACTAGACTCGCAAAACTATCAATAAAAAACGAAACGAACTATATAAACAATAAAAAAAAACCTTCAAACGAAATAAGTATAGTCCTAACTCTATGCCAGAAACTGAAATAGCATTCATAATAATCAAACTGGGGAAACATTCGAGATTGGCACAATTACAGACGAAATCTCAAATCACGTAGTTCTAAACACTTCTATATAACACACTAGCTGCCTCCCCGCGGTTTTACCCGCGTAGTTCCCGTTCCCGTGGGAATACAGGGATATAATATAGCCTATGTTACTCGGGGATAATGTAGCTTTCCAAAGGCGAAAGAATTTTTGAAATCGGTCCAGTAGTTTCGGAGCCTATTCATTACAAACAAACAAATCTTTCCTCTTTGTAATATTAGTATAGATAAAGTTCTTTAGCGACCGTAAATACTTTAAAATAATGTATGAGAGAGTAGAATAACGTTTGTTGTCACACCACAAACATTCTTTGCAAGCTTTATTGTTCTAGAATTGATTGTATGTAAATGTATGTTTGTTTGTTACTCTTTCTCGCAACAACGGCATTTTTAACGTGACAACGTCTTATAATTCGATAGAGCCGGCTGCACGCACGATGACTCATGCGGCGTTACCTCTCTCTGAGGCGTTCCATGTGGTGGCTTGAAGTGCAAGCGAGAGCGCGGAACGAGCGACAAAGAAGCACAATCGGACTTTGCGTTCGGCAGCGTTCGACATCCGTCTCTCTCCTACTTGAGTGAGCGATTCAAGACGTTGTCACGTTCAACTATCGTCAGTAAACCGAATTTACAGACAACCAATTTTTTTTTATACCACAAGGGTGGCAAACAGGCATACGGTCCCACCTGATGGGAAGCGGTTACCGTAGCCTATGGATGCAACAGCATTGGCATCACTCACGCGTTGCCGTCCCTGTAAAAAAGGAGAAACTGAGACAGTGAAAGGGAGACAAAGCGCAATGTGGTTTCGTCGAAGGGCGTCGACAGGTGTCACTCCTGCATACCCCTACGACGCTACTCCATCACTGGTCCCCCCACTGCCGCTACAGCGTCTTCTCAAGGACGACTGAAATGATTGCTTTTCTTTCTTTGCAGTTCTTTTCAGCTGGATTCCTAAGTGAATAAATCGCTTTATTTTTGTATATAATCTATACTTCTATACTAATATTATAAAGAGGAAAGATTTGTTTGTTTGTAATGAATAGGCTCCGAAACTACGGGACCGATTTCAAAAATTCTTTCACCTTTGGAAAGCTACATTATCGCTGAGTAACATAGGCTATATTTTATCCCTGTATTCCCACGGGAACGGGAACTACGCGGGTAAAACCGCGTGGAGGCAGCTCAAAAATCAGCAATTTACTTTTCATGATAATTAGTAATTAATAGCTAATTAAATTTTACTAAGCATCATGTCAAGTGAGTCCCCACTTCCTCCGAAGCCCTGAGCCGAAGCACGGTCCCGCGGGACACCCTCAGCGCTGTCGCTTCAATTCTCCTTCGGTTGAGAGCCCTCTGCGCTCACCGATACACTCCACGTAACGGTGTTAAAGCCATATGAGGCTAACACCTCTAGTCCATTAAAAAAAACATTTAGTAAGCACGTGCGTATGAAGCTTTGAAGTAACTTTTTTAGTTCAAAGCTTATGAAGTCCGGATAAAATATTAGCACATCTCAGAGCTTTTTAATGCATCACATAAAATGCAATAAGTGATTGATGGATTAAAAAATAAACTTCCAGCATTTAGTTTACATAATCGATCATGTCTGAATTATCAATTTACGTTTTACGATTTTATCTAGTAAGATATTTAATCTATTGCAATTTGAAAGATGCTTTATCGTCTATCAAATACTTTTATAAAGTGGTTGATTTATATAAGACTAGCTTCCGCTACGGTTTCAGCCGAGAAGCTTGAGGCTTCCGTTCCCGTAGAAATATCGGGATATTAATGGCTTTACCTCTTCAAAATATTAGTAGGTATAGATTTTGAATTAGAAGTTTCAGAAGACTGTAGACTCAATATGTATATACATGTCGTTTTAATTTAGGCATTTACAATCCCCAAATCCCCAATCCCTTTGCAAGCATTTATAAATAAATAACAAATAATGTTAAGTATCTAGACATAACTATTTTTTAATGATATATCAATTATAACTAAATACTCATTAATCTGTCAATAGAAGACAAAGTACGTACTTATTACTATCTTAAGATATTAATGACCTCAGAAAACTAAATCCAGAAACCCTCAAGATCACTATAATATTTTAATGTTAGTCAACTTCCGTAAGATGTGAAAAATTTGAAATCAACTCGTGAATTATTTGAAGTTTAAAAAAGAAAATTTAGAAGTAAATCGTAACAAATATCCCACGTCTTCACCTGCAGATGAGTCACTAGATGAAGCACCTTGCTTCTTAGTTATATACTAGCTGTTTGCCCGCGGCTTCGCTTGCATACCTTCGAAAAATAATTAAATATCTTTAAAATTAGTTAGGTAGTCGATTTTAATTCTCAGTAAAAAACAACTTTCAGAACCGAGCATTAATAGTGACTATTCATAAGTGCTTGATTGAGGCCTATTTGAATTAAAAAGATTTTTATTTGATTTGATAATGAAAAAAAAAATCTGCTTTTCTCAGCAAAAGCAACCTTCCGAACTGAGCATTATAGTGACTATTCATAAGTGCTTGTAAAGGCCTTACTTACTATTTGAATTGACTCCGAAAATAGCTTCATAATATTTAATCATTACTTTTTGAAGTTTTTGAGTGATACTTTCCAAATAAACCGACAGACAAAAATTGCTTTTTCATCTTAGCTCTTCCCACATATTTTTGTTCAAAAATATTTAATATAGCTGCCTCCCCGCGGTTTTACCCGCGTAGTTCCCGTCCCCGTGGGAATACAGGGACAAAATATAGCCTATGTTACTCAGTGATAATGTAGCTTTCTAATGAAAAAAATATTATTAAAATCGGTCCAGTACTTTTGAGTTTATTCGTTATATACAAAAATACAAATCTTTCCTCTTTATAATATTAGTGTAGATACAGACAGTCTTCTATAGTTTTGTTATATGTTTAGATTTTGTTTGAAATTAAACAAAACATTTGTGAAGTCTGATAGAAAGCGCATAGGCATTCCGTAAATACCTAAACTGTTTAGACTGCACCAAAAAACGACTTATTTAATTTGATTGTGTTTAAACTTTGATTTTTGTATTTTTTTATTATTATTTCTGTTAATTTAATATTTTACTTCAAATACAAGTTCTATAAATTGTGCATGCTGTGTGAGCGTGTTTAGGCTTATAGTTTAGTTTAAAATATAAATGTATGTACTAGTCTTAAGCTTTGTCAATTAAATTAATTAAATATATAATAATAAATAAATAAAATAAAAACAATATTCGTTCAGAAACATGATTAGAAATTCAAACGTAAGCATAGAGTATAGACTTCAGCACGTTTTCGAGCCTATTCTCGGAAAATAAAAAATGGCCGTGTGTTACAGGCGTGAAGGTCAATGTCAGAAATCCACAAATATCTAGCGAATCGTGATATATTTGCGACGTACACGCTTGATTTATTCATGGCTAGGTGCAATTTAGAAATATTATTAGCTTATTTATTTAACCGAGTTGTTTTTTAATGTTTGTTTTGTCTTTTGAAAAACCTATTAGACTTGACTCAAGAAATTAGATTCGTTACTATAAAGTTGAAAAATATGACACAGAATATTCTGTATTTCAAATCAATGTTGAATTTACCCAATAAATAATAATAAATAAATATTCTGGGATATTTTTCACACACCAATCTGATTCTAAACTATGCAGAGCTTGTACTGTAACCAGATAGCTGATATACCTACTACATATGATACTTTTAGATATTTGCATCCAGACACAGAACAAACCGATATAGTCATTGATACATAGGTATGTTTTTGCCCTGGTTGGGATTCGTACCCACGACCGGCGGCTTGGAAGTCAGGGTCACTAACGAGTCTGGGTTTTGTTATTCTAAAAACCAAACAGGTGTTTTTCTCTATTTAAAGCAGAAGCGCATTATATTAAACACTAGTGGCTCTTTAATCTTTCCGGGATAAAAAGTAGCCTATGTGTTATTCCAGAACATATTCTAACTCTGTGCCAAATTTTATCGCGATCCCTTCAGCCGTTGTTGCGTGAAAGTGTAACAAACATACATACAAACTTTCGTATTTATAATACTAGTGGCTCCCCGCGGTTTCACCCGCGTACCCGGGAGGTCTTCCATTTTCCCGGGATAAAAAGTAGCCTATATGTTAATCCAGGTTATAAGCTATCTTTATTCCAAATTTCATTCAAATCCATTCAGTAGTTTTTACGTGAAAGAGTAACAAACATCCATACATCCATACTTACAAACTTTCGCCTTTATAATATTAGTAGGATTAGTAACATATTGTACAAATATGACAATTAATCTTTAAATTTTGGCGCATAAATCCAAAAGGAAAATGGCGGACAATAAACAAGTATAAATTAATATTATATTATTAATAATATAAACACATTTAGCACGTGTTTACGAATTGGCAATGGGATTGTTACTATATGTACCTGCTCGTAAGTGACGTACGGACAGACATGTCTGTATTATTAGATAATACTTTGTTGGTATAATTAGGACAGGACGCGTCACGCTTGGCCGTCACTTAGTAAAAAAAATATATATATATATATATCCTGGGACATTTTTCACACACGGCCAATCTGATTCCAAAGTAAGCTTCAAAGTGAGCTTGTGTTATGGTAACCAGACTAACCAGATATGATGATGATGATTGGTCCGACCGATTTCGGGCATGGCGACAACTTTGACTCCTAGTCAGTCTGGCGCTGATGCACCCGAAGATGGCTTATGTAGCCTATCTTCACAGCGAAACTCCGTGCACACTGACGGCACGTGAGTACGCCGTTCTGATAATTATATAGGCAGATGGCGGGCGAGCCTTTAACCAGATATACTGATATACTACATATACTACTTTTTAAATACATACATACTTATATAGATAATTTCATACGGACACAGAACAAACAGACATATTCATGCGCACAAATGTTTGTCCAGAGTGGGATCCGAACCTACGACCCGCGGTTTGAAAGTCAGGGTCATTAACCAAATCTCTTCACTTTATAATATTACTAGCTGCCTCCGCGTAGTTTCTGTTCCGACTCACAAATAACGTAGTTTTCGATATTTTTTACAATTTGTTTTTCCCAACTAACGGTTTGAAAGTAATCTCAGCAAACCATGCTAGCATTACTCATCAAAGCAAAATGTTAAATGTAACTCGAGTGCAATCAAGTGAGTCATCGATGTGTTTATTTATCACATTTATCAGGGAGAAGTCTGCACTCTGCAGCTCACAAGTGGCCATGTTAGCTTTGTCTATGACGTAGGTTTCACCCGCGTAGTTCCCGTTCCCGTGATCACAGGGGTATCAAAATAGATAATAGCCGATTCTCAGACCTACTGAATATGCATATAAAATTTCATAAAAATCGGTCATACGGAGGAGTATGGTAACTAACATTGTGACACGAGAATTTTATACATAAGATTATAAAGGGGAAATATTTGTGTATTTGTATGTAACGAATGATCTTAAAAAACTATTGGACCGATCTGAATAATTCATTTAAAGCTACATAAACATTCTTTTCTTTCTACGGGAGAGCGGGAAATACGCGGGTAAAACCGCGCGGAGGCAGCTAATTACTTATTTTACTTAAACATATTAATGTAGCTAAAGTTTAAAAATGTTGTTGAAAGCACAACTTCAATATAAGTTACTGTAGTAGATATAGGTATTTTAGCCTTATAACGAAGATGATCACTACATAATATACCTAATACAAAGTCGCTTTCCGCTGTCTTTCCCTATGTCTTCTTAAATCTTTAAAACTACGCAACGGTTTTTGATGCGCGTTTTTAATAGATAGAGTGATTCAAGAGGAAGGTTTTTATATACAATACATGCATAGTTAGAGAAACACTGTCAATTTTGGAGGTTTCTAATGTGATGTATGCATTGCACCCGTGCGAAGCTGGGGCGGGTCGCTAGTCAAATATATAAAAGCTTATTTGAGTTGAAACACATTCTTTTGTATAAAATAATAGGTGTCTGCTACGGAAATACCGATATGTGAGTCGTATTGCTATCTCACTCAAATTATTTTCATTTGCATTTTCGCATGTGTTTACATTTAACGCTCGCAGCATAAAGTATGTATATCATTACTACTGGTAATATTATGCAGATAGAAGCAAAATAAAGTAAATTTAAATTGTTAAATATTTATCTCAATTGGGAACGGACCGACTCACGATCATGAGAGTTCAAACCCCTGGCCCGTACCTCTGAGATTAAAATCTGACATTCACACCACTGGCTTTTGGTAAAGGTAATAGAGGAAACCTGCATGCCCGAGATGTCACTATTAAAGGCATGTGAAGTCGCGCCGCACTAGGCGCGCGTGTGGACTATGGTACACGCCCTCGTTGTTAGGGTAGGCTCGGGCTCCTCGGTGGAGACGTACATGAACTGATGATAATGATGATGAAATATTAATCGACAAACTTCCTCCTCGCGGTTTAACCCGTTGGAATACGGGGATAAAATATAGCCTATGTCACTCCCTGATAATGTAGCTTTCCATCGGTGAAAGAATTATTCTGATCGGTCCAGTAGTTTTGGAGCCAATTCGTTACAAATAAAACTCTCCTTCATTACTGAAGAGTGAAGAAATCTCTAAATCACAGCGGATTAATGTTAGTTTTTATTTTTCACGGTCACATTTAAAAGTCTTTAGTCTGTGACGTAAAAGACAACACTTCCTTAATCAATTTAAATATAAACCATCAATTCTACATATAAGCTCAATATAATATTTCAACCTTCAAGTTCACCCCATACAATAACAATATCTAAACTGCTCAATCAAAACTAATAGCTATTTATCATAATAATAATAGTTTTGACAACCGCCATATAAATTACATACTAACGCTGCCCAGTTTTTGAACGCACCCGTTTTGACGTTTGTTTGGCGCCATTCCAAAATGGCGGACCAGTGTTACCAGGCAACGGTTTGTTGAATTACTGATTTGTTGAAAATACATTACGTTTCAGTAAAGTATTGAATTTAATAAAACTTGATTCAAGGCAGCGGTGAAACTTTAAGTTCATTTTAATTGTTATTCACAATGTGGAAACGTTGCCAAAGTGCGTTTAATTGGGAGATATAAAGTTATTTTTGTTTTAATACACTCCTGTTGTTTTGGGTCTCGATTACTGTTGTATCCGTTTAATTATGTAAGGACTGAGTGGATTGCGTTAAAAATACGTTTATAATGAAGCGCCATCTTTCTTTGTAGTTTAATAGCTGGTTCTGTGGAGAGCACTTCTTGAGATCATAAGAAAACCCGCGAAAATTATGTTGTTTAAAGTCTTTAATTTAAAAGCCTTATTTTACATTTTATTATGTAAAGTTTAACTACATAAGAATCTGACTTTTAAGTCAACCGTCGCAGCGTCGTAGGTTCGAATCCCATGCAGTGTATTTTGACGTTTAAAGTCGTTCCCGCCATTCGATTCACAAATGTCATATAGTGGCAGGAGTACGGACTTTTCGATTCGGTTTCGATTGTAACGAAATTTCAAATTCAATCAAAGTTAGTTCCAAAAAGTGTCACCGCACGATCGTGCGCTAGAATCGCTATCAAAAATGTATGAAATGACATTTATTTGATTAAAACTCGTTTCCCGATAGCGTCTGGAGTAAGCCCTCAGATTGGCCGTGTGTGAAAATGTCTCACTATAATAATATATTGCGAATAGAAACAATACATAAATAAAAACTAAAGCTAAAATACTGCATAAAGTAATTTATTATCGTCACAGATCAACATAAATATTATTTCAGACGCGTCATTGAAATGGACCTACTGTTTTAGATTTGAGTGTTCTATTTGGAGGTAAGTTTAGTTGCAGTCTATTTCGTACAGCATCCGGGATAACTATCCAAAAATGCACGAAACTAGGTCTTCCGGAACGCTTTTGTCTCAGGTATTTTGAAGGTAAAAAAACATATAACTATGCCAATTTTGTATTGTTCTCACAAATATATTGTTTTTCATTATAACTGTTATCCACACTAATATAATAAAGACGGTATATTTGTATTTTTGTGCGTATGTTTTGTAATGAATAAACTCAAAAACTTCTGTACTAATTTCGTCAATTTTTTCACTAGTAAATAAATGCTAGATTCAAAATACAACCTTTTAAATATTTAATTTATCCTTGGTTATGCCATTTGCATTTCATTTTTTGGTTGAGAAAAGAACCCACGACTAGCGCCTCCTGTATAGGTCTATTACATATATTACTCTTTGACTAGCGCGTTCATAGTTATGTGAATGATTTCAATCTACAATATTGCAAAAAGTTTATGTGCAACTAACGCCATCTATCGTTACATTAAATCAAAACGGATTTTCCTTATTTATGTTTATCTTAGAACTTAGTTACTTGGAAAAATCACAAAACATATTTACGATTTTTCAAACATAATAAAACTTCGCTGATGCTCGGGCATGTTCGTGAGTCTCCGCCACTACCAGTGTAAACAAATATCTATTTCGGATCGTTGAAGATTCTCAAACTATTGTTATTTAATCTGCACGTTACTAGCCAACGTTTAACTTATATTTACGACCGCCTTTACAACTAGGTATGTGCTACTAGCTGAGGCCCAGTTTTCGATTTGGTAAATAACTGTCAATAGTCAAACCATTTACAATTATTTATGTTGGTTTTTATATGTATACACCTATTTTCTGAGCCTCCTGGATATGCTACTAGCTACTAGCTGAGGCCCAGTTTTCGATTTGGTAAATAACTGTCAATAGTCAAACCATTTACAATTATTTATGTTGGTTTTTATATGTATACACCTATTTTCTGAGCCTCCTGGATATGCATTGAAATAACTTTACACACAAATAATATAATTACACCTTTTTATGAATGTACATGACAACTAAATTAACAGATGCACTCCACTTTTGTCTAAAACAGAAGTGGACATGGGCAGGGCACCTGTCAAGATATAAAGATGAGAGATGGACTTACCAAACAACTAAATGGCAGGGCCCGCAAGGCAAAAGGAAAGTGGGAAGACAGAAGAAAAGATGGGCGGATGACATAAAAAAGATTGCTGGAAAAAGTTGGATGCATATCGCCAAAGACAGGGGAAGGTGGAAAGGAATGGAGGAGGCTTTTACCCATAGGGGGCCATATAACAAATAAAACTTATAGGAAATAATAAAATTGTATGTAAATATGTATATTTGTATTGTTATGTGGAAATAAAGCTTTATTATTATATATTATTATGAATGTACATAATTAAAAATACCCAAAAGGTGCTACGTACCACTAGCTATCAATATTTTACAGACCTATAGTTCTCTTATGACATTATACCATATTTTTTTAAACCCATAACGTGGCAGAAATAACGCTATATCGCATTGTAATAGTGTGCTTACATTTCTGTAGTAAGAATATGCTACAAATAATTCTATCAAATTCCTTCTCTTCCGTTACGGAGATCATACGTGACAGCAAAATAAACAAACACTAACGCTTTTGCACTGCGCAATTCTCTCACTGTAGCTATGTGAGACGATCTAAAAAAATATTCAGTGAATTTTTACATCTAGCAATAAAATATCACCCAAATACATAAATAAAAAAAACTGACTAATGCCGGAAAAATATGTCAGCCAATCAAACAGAAATAAACTTTGCGAATACAAAAGATGGGAGGTCGTTGGCCTTTTCAAAGCAAAATATATTGCAAACCTGTATTTTTTCCGTGTGGCAATAAATGTATTTCTGCAAATTAAAGTGAAGTTAAAATGGCCGCTTTCCCGCCACTTATACCCTTTTAACGGACGCGTTTTTAGGTTATATTTTTTTAAATTGCATGTTTTGGGTGCCACTTTTGGCATATTTTCGGGATACGCGGAAATGCTTTTCTCACTCAGTAATTTTTTCTCGGAATGACATATATTTTCGGTGAATGACTGAATTACATGTAACTTCCTTTCAGAACCAGTCATGAAGGGTTGAATGATCTCTAGAACATATTTGTATGCAGAAGACTTTATATAGTACATACCTTTTATTTAGAAGTTGTTTTACAATGTAAATAAATCTCCTGTGACATTTTTCATACACGGCCAATCTGATTCCAAACTAAGTATGCCGAGTTAGTGGTATCCTGCTTAAATACTATACCTACTTATTTAGATATATATGAAGATACAGAACAGACATATTCATGTAAACAAATGCATGTCCTCGGCGGGATTCGAACCCATGACCGGTAGCTAGAAAGTCAGGGTCACAAAGCCAATCGATCTGTCATCGAATATAATGTAGGTACCTTCATAGCTGAAAACTGAATACAGTAATCATTAGCAATGATAGAACGATCATAGCATATAAGTTTTAGAAAAAGTTTACCCTACTACATTTTAAAGCATTTTAACTGCTCTCAATTCAAAAGGAGAAAGAGGCAACATTTATTTTCTTTATTCTTTTTTTTTTATTATATTTTTTTTCGTGAAACATATCAGGGGCGTTTGCTTTGCAGTGTGACGATCATAGCTGAATTTTTTTAATAAATAAACGTTTTTACCGCGTATCGACACAGAAGATTAATAAAATACATTATTATCTATCATCGTATATGTCTCCACCGAGGAACACGAGCTTCCCCTAACAACGAGACTTCAGGGGTTCAGGCCATAATCAATTACTATCTATGCATATCCCTTAAACGTAGCAAACTTTGATCTTATAATGCACTTTTAAAGGGTGATTTAGCCAAAAATACAAGTTTTAAATCACATCTCGTATAATTTCACAAAACTAAACATTTGAAACATCGACATTGTCCGCGCAGTGCTATATCGGTCACGCGTAGGTGTCACCTGTAGACACTATGGGTAAATTACAGGAATAATAGCAATGGCCGTTCTAAATATTCACTCTGTGCCCCAGATAATTACGAATGACGTTTTTGACGTTTGACGAGTGACTAGTATGTTCATCTCTAGTAATAATGTAAATGGGAATGTAAGTGTATGTAAGTAAGTGAGAGATTAATATGGTATGGTAGACTAGAGCTCGGCAAAGAATAAAGGCCTACTATGTCCCTTTACATCCGGTGGTTTAGGCGATAAAGCGTAACATCATGACAGACAGACAGACAACATTTATAATATCAGTAGGGATATTTTGGCTGAGTGGCTTGGTGGTACGGGACTGACTTTCAAGTTTCTGATCGTGGATTCGATTCGACACACATAAGAATGTTATATTCATATAGATCATAATAAATAGAGCGAATTAAAAAAAACAGATATAAGATTTGACTTTACACTTACACTTATATAGAGGAAATATTTGATTTATTGTAATGAATACGCAGCAAAACTACTGAATAATTATATTATTTCACCAAGGTAAAGCAATATTCCTGAATAACATAGGCTATATTTCATCCCTTTATTCTTACTGGAACTGGAACTACGCGGGTGAAACCGCGCAACGGAAGCTAGTTTAAACAGAGCGAATACAGACAGTGAATATTATGTTTGGCATTTAAGAGTAGCTGATCAGACATGACAGCGTTCCAGATTTTCGAACTATATCAATTTTAGTTTCATGCCAACAAAATTGGTGCCCAAATACCTATTATTGCTTTTATACCCTTGAACAGTGATGTTAGATAGTTGCCCAATAAAGTTGGTACAGATGTTGCTAAACCTGGTACAGTAGAACCTCGATAAGTTAAAGTCCAAGGGAAACACAAAATATTTTAAGTTATCAAAGGTCTATGTTAGGGGATTTGATGGGAAGGGAACATATTATATTTTGAAGTTATAGAGGTTTTTATGTTACCGAGGTTTGAGTTATCAAGGTTCTACTGTATTTTAAATTAAAAGTTGGTACACTCATACAATTGCAAAGAAAGTCACCAGAACTTTGCAGTATTCGCACAAAATTGTTTTATTTTTATCAGGTAAGTATTTTACCTAATACTTCAACAACATCATATGTTATGTTATATGTAGGTTGATGTCAAAGTTGGTATAAATGCGTACCAGGGCAGTATTTAGTTGGTATATGGTACAACACATCGAAAAATGGTATACCAATAAATTGGTACGCCTAACATTGATACCCTTGAATCACGTGCTGGTAATAATATTTGCTTTATATCAAACCCACCTGCCCAGGTCAAGGCATCAGCACCCGAAATACTCGATCTGCGGTTTGAAACGCAATATAGTGGCCGTAAAATTGTTTATGTTGTTGGTTTCCATGGAGTGATGATACGTGTGGAGGTGTATTAAGAGTTTCGCTTCATTTTTGACCGGCTTCAAAAAACGAGGAATTTTGTCTACTGTTTGTGACTCAGTGATAAACTATGTATCATAAATCATAAATTATCATAAATTCAACGATCACTAGTTGTTATTTGCACATGATAAGTTGTATAATTAATTTCTTTGTCGACGCTCCACAAAATTTATTTGTTTGAAAATGGTGTTCAAAGGTCTTATACAACAATATTATTAGTGTCACAAATTTCGCCAGGGTGGCATACAAAATTATTTTATAGGTTGACATTTACAGTATTTTATATTTTATTTAGTAATTAGCTCAAAATTTATGATTTATAATCTTAATAACAATAATTTCTATAATGTAACAAATACATACAAAATAATAATCCTACTTAATCACTTTTTGCTCATAAGTTCCTGAATTGAATAAAATTTACATTCTCCCAACCAGCTTCGCTAACATTTCCCAAATTTATGAAGTGGCAGATCTCTTATATTAGTTGGTTATTATCATTCGAACAATTAAAATGTACATAGTTATTATTATTTACGGAATTACACAATTATTGACATACAATTGAACATATTGATAATTTAATTTCTAATTAACAATATGTCGTTTGTCGAAAAGAAAAAAAAATACAATAGGTATTCCACGTTGAAGAGCAATACATGGGCAAAATTATGTTCCATAACTCCACAAGAAACATATTTACGGTTTACTAATACTGCAATACCTATATACTATGTATACCAATTCCATCTTATTTTCAATTCGTGCTACTACAATTTTACAATTCAGTACGGACTGCGAAGGCAAGATTTATATGAAATATTTTGTGGTCACACATGCTCTTGAGATGGAACTCAATGCATATTGAAAGTGTTTCTTTCCAGTTTTTATATATAAATGCTGTGTATTTAATAAATACAGGAAAAACACACCGGACTTTTATTGTTTAATTGACTCGTCTTATCTCTTCGTAATCTCTGTTGTTTTTATTCGTCCAGAACTAATTTAGGATCCCAACGCATGAAAAACATCAAGTAACAAACTTCAATACTCGGAACAACATTCTTAGTTATAATATCCTGAAATAATAAGCAATATATCTAACAAAAAAACGTAATCTAATTAAATACTTACATACATTTAAAATAAAGAAAATTCTATCGATATCTTAGGGGAAATGTTATATACAGCAAATTTGTAACGTTTTCGTTTTATTTCAGGTAACACAGCATTTTAAACAACACTTAAGAAAGAATAACAAACTTATGGGAAATCATTTATTTGATCAAAATAAATCGAGTTCCAGTAAATTTACTGAAAAATAGCCAAGCTTAAATGGCAACACTGAGTAAACTTTCGTGAAAGAAAGGGATAGTTATATATTGAGGGTGGCTGAGAGAAAAAGAGATAGGATGTCTCTTGTCGCGCCTAGGCGAGTGCAGTTGGACTGGGCTCCCACAATACCATGGTAAGTTTATAATTATTATCAACATTTTTCTTTAAGCTAAGAACAGCGCCATCTATCTATGTGTCATAAATAAAACTACTTCAATGTTGTATGAAAATTCACCCCTGAAGTTACTAAAAATATCTTTTCAGCAAAGAAAATAGATCTTTAGTGGTTTTTACGAAAATCTGTTGCCCGATATGTGATTATTGAAATAGTTATATAAATCGATTTTTACCTACATAAATTATTATTGTTATTTCCCAAGATATTAATTAATGAAAGTTGTAATGGAATGTTTTGTAGGTCTCAATTTTCCTAAATATATTTTGCACATTTCCCTGCATCGAGCTAAATCCCATTTTTACACTGCATAGGTCATCGACCTCCTCGATGCGACCGCAGCTACGTTCGCGGCATAGTCCAGAAAAAAAAACTTGTCCGTCAGCTGAGCGAACGCGGCTAACTTCGCTCAGTGAAAAATGAATCTGTCATGGGCCACGGCTATGCGATCGATGTTAGCCCGCTGCTAAAATACGTGAAAACATAAAAAATATGTCGCGTTACCCGATGAAGGACATCGTCCGTAAAATAACAACCGTATAACGATTGTATTCAGCTAAACGCTACAACAGTTCAGTGTGCATATTGTGAAATTAGTTCGTTTCTAATTTGGTTCCTTGTCAAGCGAGGCGACAAATTATTTTTTCGTGGGTGAGTACTGTATTTTTCCTATCCGCCTCGGTACGTGCGAGTTATTCCTGTGGGAATTAGACATGTTTCATGTATAGCCAAGTTATTTTATTGTGGAAATTATAGGTGGTCGAATAAAAATCGATGCGGAGTGGGTGGGTTGCCCATCCTATCAGTCCGTCTCCTTTGCGTATAACCCGGCCGCGTTAAGATGTGACGTAACAATGCGGCGCCGCATAGTGGCGTAATGATATTAAATTCGCCGGTTTACCTTCGCCATTCCTCTCTAGCGTAATGTCTGGTAATTTTGCTTGATTTTTTTTGGGTTAATATCGTAATTTTCTGTGTAAAACTGTAACAAAACGTTGTTCTGTTGCGTTTCTTAACCTTTTCTGGTTGTCGGAGGCCTATTTTGGTTGTTACATTAGTAATAAATAGCTATATATTAAATCGATAATTGAATGTACATTGTACGTACCTATTATGGGAAAATGAAAATTTCTGACATTTATAATGTCTTAATTATTTCCGTTTTTTGTAAAAACTTCATAATTCTTCAATACTTTAACGTTTGAGTCGGGTTGCGGCGAAACCTAGAATTATTACCTTAGAATTATCTTTAGTTTTGCACCAAAAGAAAAAGCATTTCCTTGAATAATAGCTTGGAAATTTATATTTAGGCTTTAAATGGGAACTTTCGAAGGTCAAAACTACTGAACTACTAGCTAATCATACAATAGGATTATTGGTAACCTTTCTAGGAGGCAAATGTCAAAACCTACATTAAAAAGGTTAATATGAGTCAACCATAGTTATATTTTTTCAAATAGATGACTTTTACAGTATACAGACTTTATAGCCTAAGATCCGACCGTAGGATCAAGGGTCTGATCTGTTTTTGGCTTCAAGCCATTTTTTCATGAATATTTATAACTAGGAGAATAGATATATCCGAGGGTGCCTATCAAATTTTGGCCGGAAGTATTTTTAATAAAATTATAAAAAAATTTTTTTTGGGAAAGCATAACGTTCACTTGTTTTTTTAATAAAATCTCGTCTACGTCACGGCAATTTATATATAGATTCTAAAAAATCACGGGTGCCTTCGCCCATTTGCCCGCACCTCCTCGCAGCCAGTTGTAAACAGGTATGATATTGATACACTTTAGCGTTCATAACGTACATCTATGAATTATATATCAAATTAAAGCCATTTTTTTTCTATTAATTATCATATATGGGTGCCTAATTAAATTCGGCCGCAAATAAGGGTTGCCGGGTGTTAAATATGATAAATATTGTAGGTAGAGTGAAAGAGAGTTAGCGGCGCTAACTTGTCGTAAAACATTATAAAACATAAAAAACCAAACAAATTGTTGTTCTTTTATTTATATATCTAAAAATGATTTAATTAATGAACATAAATTATTAAAATTGATAAAGATGAAGGCGTGTTTTCTGTGTAACGAAAAAAGCAATGTACCTACTCAACTTTGATAATGCATCATTCATAAAGTGCTTGCAAATGTTGTTGTTTCATAAAAAAAAATATATATCAAAACCATGACACTTTATTAACAAGTAGCTTCTGCCCGCGACTTCGTCTGCGTGGAATGGTTACTTTCGGCTATCGCAAACTTTATACCCGTGATATCATTTACGTAGATGGTGGTGGACGGTGGCGACGTGTGTATTGTGTTGTGATGGAGTACTTGATGATTATTTTGCTGCGATGTTATTTAAAAACTGCGATATCTCATATGAGCGATTAAAAATAAATATTTGTGATGAATAACGCATTTATTTGAATAAGGACAAATATCATCTTTATACAAAACACCTTCACAAATAATTCTTTATTTTAGAACAAATTTGGTTAGCATAAAAAAAGTTATAGTGCCAACCTTAAAAGATAGATATATGCTGTCGCAGACTTTTTTTAGAACTATTGAAGGGAAACAGTTTTATCAAACATTGTTTCTGCGAAACATTTACCGTTAACGCAGCGCACGCAGTGGAAGCTCTCAAAAGGAAAAAAACTACCGATTTTGAAACATTCTTCATTGCTGCTCCGCTCCTATTGGTCGTAGCGTGATGATATATAATATAAATAATAGCAGGCAGCCATTATTTTCATGTCATGATTTTGATATATATATATTTTTATGAAACAAAAATATTTGCAAGCACTTTATGAATGATGCATTATCAAAGTTGAGTAGGTACATTGCTTTTTTCGTTACACAGAAAACACGCCTTCATCTTTATCAATTTTAATAATTTATGTTCATTAATTAAATCATTTTTAGATATATAAATAAAAGAACAACAATTTGTTTGGTTTTTTATGTTTTATAATGTTTCACGACAAGTTAGCGCCGCTAACTCTCTTTCACTCTACCTACAATATTTATTATCTTTAACACCCGGCAACCCTTATTTGCGGCCGAATTTAATTAGGCACCCATATATGATAATTAATAGAAAAAAAATAGCTTTAATTTGATATATAATTCATAGATGTACGTTATGAACGCTAAAGTGTATCAATATCATACCTGTTTACAACTGGCTGCGAGGAGGTGCGGGCAAATGGGCGAAGGCACCCGTGATTTTTTAGAATCTATATATAAATTGCCGTGACGTAGACGAGATTTTATTAAAAAAACAAGTGAACGTTATGCTTTCCCAAAAAAATTTTTTTTATAATTTTATTAAAAATACTTCCGGCCAAAATTTGATAGGCACCCTCGGATATATCTATTCTCCTAGTTATAAATATTCATGAAAAAATGGTTTGAAGCCAAAAACAGATCAGACCCTTGATCCTACGGTCGGATCTCGTACTATTACCAGTATGGAATATCCAAATTAAAAGAAATTTTATTTCACAAATATAAATGCAAATGTTTGAGATATAAAGCTATCTGGATGAGAATTCTCCAGCTCCTGTTACTAATCTATTATATTCAACAAATATAAGTCAAAGTTCAAAATATTCAATAGAGATTTATAATATACCTAGTGCTAATTAATAATAGTAATAATTTATTGGCCAAATAAATACTATCAAATAGGTTACATGATTATCTTAGACTAGATAAAATAATTATAAGCCTAGCATCTGCCGCCGAGATAGGCAGAAGCCTGTATTAATCTTAATATATATAAATCTCGTGTCACAATGTTTGTCCTCAATGGAATCATAAACCACTTAACCGATTATAATAAAATTCGCACACCATGTGCAGTTCGATCCAACTTGAGAGATAGGATAGCTTACATATACTTGGACCCGGTAGGTGGCGCTGGTGGGCAGAACGAAGTCTGCCTGGTCCACTAGTAATAATGTAATAATATAATAATAAAGCTTTATTTCCACATAACACTACAAATATACATATTTACATACAATTTTATTATTTCCTATAAATTTTATTTGTTGTATGGTCCCCTATGGGTAAAAGCCTCCTCCATTCCTTTCCACCTTCCCCTGTCTTTGGCGATATGCATCCAACTTTTTCCAGCAATCTTTTTTATAAGCCTGTATTACAGCATACATAATAAGCACAGAGTTACGATATATTTTAGAATAGCATGTAGGCTTATTAGCAACTTTTTAACATGGGACAATTTAAATTTTATATCTGACCTTAAGTCAAGAATCAGATTGGGTCTATACAGTTTTATGACATTTATTTATTTAATTAAAAGAGTGATAGAGTGAGAGTGACAGGGTAGGTCTTCTTCCTTCCCTCATCTTTATGCAGGGTTGCCACAGCATGTGTTCACTCATCACTCCCTTCTTACACATATCACCTTTCATACTATCTTTGGTCTACATTTACTTCCATTCTCTTAGTGTTGCAAATAAATATATCCAGAACATTCATAACCCTCCTAGTTATATGATCTAGGTAAGTCTTATATTCATTCTTTATTAGCAAATTGCAGGCATAGCCCGGCGTGTCGCTAGTCAACTAATCCTAAATGCAGTTAACTTCATTATTACGTCCTACGCTGACACCCACACATACTTCTTGGTGTAAGGAATCATTGTACAGTGTAAAATACACTGTTATTGACATTGACTCATATCCTAGTCCTTACTAATATTATAAATGTGAAAGTAAGTCTGTCTGTCTGTCTCACTTTCACGCTAAAACTACAGAACCAATTTAAATTAAATTTGGTACACAGATAGTCTAGAACTTGCTCGATGCTGAGAAAGAACAGGCTACTTTTTATCCTGGGAAAATGGACGATCTCCCAGGAGTCCCAGGTGGTCTGAGAATAAGTCTTAAAGTATTTTTTTCCTCCTACTCCAGATTTTTTTATCATTGTACATACTATCTGACAAGTTAAATTTTTAGATGAGCCATGTGAAAAATGTCTCAGGATAATTTATTTATTTATCTTCCTCCGCGTGGGAGTGAAAACTCCCTTAGTTCCCGCTCCCATAGGTATACTGGGATAAAATATAGCCTATGTTACTCCCTGATAATGTAGCTTTCCATTGGTGAAATATATATATCTATATTCTTTTTTAACCACAAAGGTGGCAAACAGGCATACAGTTCGCATTATGGGAAGTGGATACAGCCTATGGACGCTTGCAACACTAGGGGCGTTACTCACGCGTTGCCGACCCTGTAAAAATCTCTTTTTGCTATGAGACCAGCTTTCTTTTTTAATACTATTTATGTATTCATATTGATGTAGGCGCATGGCAGTGCCGCAGCCAAGTCTTACATATCCTGCACCAACATTGTTTATTGTTAAATCTGTATTTATTGTCATATGGTTGACTAGGCGTTACCTTGACATTCTAAATTCTAAAGTATATGTATTAGGAAGGTTAATGCGGTAGACCGCTAAACCGTGAAATGCCTTAATTAGCATTAGGAGTCTAAAATTCTATAATGCTTGAACGCTCTCGTAGTTCGGATTCCTGGGAAAATTATGTACATATCCTATGATAGAAATGTAGCCATAGTGTAGCTTTTTATCAGGCCTTATTCGCATGAGAGCTTTTTTAAAAGGAGGTTAAAAAAGCGTTCAAACACAACAAATCTTTTGCTTTCGGAGAGGATTTCTTCGAATTCTTTTCCTTACTGCTTTCACCACCTTTTTCCTACGAACACTACGTGGACGGCCAGATTTTTTGCTGTCACAAACAGAGGAGGTCTCATTGAACCTATTAATAGCCCGGTACACAAACATTTTACTAATACAAAGCGTATGGAGAGTTTTCAAAACTCTATTTGGCTCCTTACCTACTTTGTGTAACGCAATCACAGCGATTCGGTTCTCTTTATCACCCCACACGATTTTAATATCGCAAAATATTGTACAATTTATTGGCGCTAAAATGAGAAAACACATTGAATAATCATATAAAAATGACAGATTCAAAATTCAAATGTATTATTTTGTTATTTTTAGGTGTAACAGTATTTATGGCCAGACTAAGTATTAATCTATGCGTGGAATTTGTATTTTATTAAGATTTAATATAATTAGGTACTTACTACTTATCCGCCCCGAAACGTGGGTGAAAAAGGTCTAATTAAGGCCTCAGGATTTACAGTCCCTTGATATTTTATCGGATCACAATGAAGAAAAGTTAATTCTATTTATAATGTGGCAACTGGACCGTGACAAATTCACTCGGCATGGTCTCAGACGCGTTTCGCTCGAACGATTCGACCTAGTCGTAGATTTTAACTAGCTTACCCTTCTAGCCTATGTTGTTACCACTTTCAGCCACATCCTACTATTCTACGAACCTATACTAGCTGCAGCCCCGCGGTTTCACCCCCGTAGTTCCGTTCCCGTGATCACTTAGGGGTATGAAAAAAGATAGTAGCTGATTTTCAGATTTACTGAATATGCATATTTAATTTCATAAAAATCGGTCATGCCGTTTCGGAGGAGTTTAATCACAAACACCGCGACACGAGAATTTTATATTTTAGACCAGCTGCCGCCCCGCAGTTTCACCCGCTTAGTTCCCGTTCCCGTGATCACAGGGGTATCAAAAATAGATAGTAGCTGATTCTCAGATTTACTGAATGTGCATATTAAATTTCATAAAAATCGGTCAAGCCGTTTCGGAGGAGTACGGTAACCATCGAGCATGTAACCAATAGAGTAGAACTGTTAACAGTTTTGTTAGAAAACAAAGTACGCCAAAACGCTGCGCCGGCCCCTGTGTCCTGATTGGCCGACTCAAGGTCAAGTATTGCACTAGACGTACACACAGGTCTCTTATTGGTCGGGTACTGTTTTAGTTCGAGCGTGGCTTGTTAGTTATACGTGACAAATCATTGATGCGTTGCTAAACAAATGGCTCACTATTGCTACTCTATTGGTTACATGCTCGATGACGGTAACTAACATTGTGACACGAGAATTTTATATCTAAGATAGATTATAATTGCGAAAGTAACTCTGTCTCGCTTTCACGCTAAAACTACTCCGATTTAAATGACATTTGGTACACAGATAGTCTAGAGCCTGAGAAAGGACATAGGCTACATTTGATCCCGGGAAAATGGAAGATCTCCCGGGTACGCGGGTGAAACCGCGGGGAGCCACTAGTTGGACATAATTTAAATTCATAACGTCAACTCTGTACCTAAATAGGTACTTTAGATTCCCCCATGTATTAAATAATGTGAAATTAACATAACGAAGTTAAAGGCACGCACGCACCATCCGACATTGATTAAATTTCATTCGAGACCTATGGCTAGGATTCGAATCCACGACTGGCGGCTTGAAAGTCAGGGTCACTAACCACAAAGCTTGGTCTGTCAGTGTCATTTAGTGTATCCTAGATATAGCTTTTATCACTGCCCGGTTGGCTTTGTGGTTAATGACCCTGACTCTCAAGCCGCGGGTCTTGGGTTCGAATCCCACCCAGGACAAACATTTGTGTTAGGACGCCGTGGTTTTAAGACAAATATATATTATAATAATAATAATAATTATAATAAAATAATAATTTGCCGGGGCGCCGATCTATCTATTTATTTAAATACTTTTTACATACTTACATTTCAACAGCACTTACATAATATTCCTTAGAAATATATTTACGAGGGTTCACCACAAATATAGTTGTTACCGCTCCGACAGCCGACGACGGACTGAGCGTTTCTCTGTGACGGAGCAGTATTTATACCCTCAGAAAGCAACATCAAGCGATGTTGCTAACCTCAAAATTAAATTAATTGTCAATGAGTTATTAATAAATTAAGTTAAATGTAAACTGAAGCTGACATTTGTATGCAGGAATATGTCTGTTTGTCCTGTGTCTGGATGTAAACATCTATATAAGTATGTATATAAAAAAATCGTAGTATATGTAGTATATCAGCTATCTGGTTACCATATCACAAGCTCTGCTTAGTTTGGAATCAGATTGGCCGTGTGTGAAAAATGTCCCAGGATATATTCCCAGGATATTTTATCACTAACATATAGTATAGCATTGTATCATTGAAAATCTTTTAGGATCGGATGAGTTTTTGAGATTACATGTAACATTTAAACTTACAAACTGTGCCTCTTTATGTTATGCCGGCTTTTCTAAGTAAGACCAACCTTCCGAACCGAGCGTTAGAGTCTGACTATTCATAAGTGCCTGTGAAGGCCATTTGAATAAAAAACATTATCAATTTCAATATGTATGTTACTCTTTCACCCCAGAACGATGAAATTTGGCACAGAATATTTTCTGGTATTACACAAAGGCTTTTTGTCCTGGTAATATTGCAGATCCCCTGGGAACGCCGGGAGCCACTAGTCTATACTATACTAATATTATAAATGCGAAAGTAACTCCGTCTCGCTTTCACGCTAAAACTACTGAACCGATTTATATGACACTAGCTGCCTCCGCGCGGTTTTAACCGCGTAGTTCCCGTTCCCGTGGGAATACAGGGATAAAATATAGCCTATGTTACTCGGGGATAATGTAGCTTTCCAAAGGTGAAAGAATTTTTGAAATCGGTCCAGTAGTTTCGGAGCCTATTCATTACAAACAAACAAACAAACAAATCTTTCCTCTTTATAATATTAGTATAGATTTGGTTAGAAAATAGTCTAGACTAGAGCCTGAGAAAGGACATAGGCTACTTTTTATCCCGGCAAAATGGAAGATGTCCCGGGTACGCGGGGAGCCACTAGTAATAAATAAATATAAACTAAGCAGAGCTTGTGATATGGTAACTAGATAGATGATTTACTATATATACTACTATTAATACGTACTTATTAAGGTAAGTACTGAACCGATTTAAAAGAAATTTGGTACACACATAGTCTAGAGCCTGAGAAAGAGCGTAGGCTACTTTTTATCCCGGGAAAAACCGGGTGAACCCGCGGGGAGCCACTAGTAATTAATTTATAACCCCTCACGGTAACTCTTTAAGAAACGCTTCCACCATGGTGCGTCGGAACACATAAAAGCTGTAGTTACTGCGATATTATATTTACTGACAGCCAATTGATATTAATTACAGAACGATAAGATAACCCTTAGATCTAGAATAACACACAGATTAATACGCAATTATATATATACTGATAACATATCAATATTGCACGAAGTCATATTATTAAACAACTTTATATTTTCAAAATTTCGAATTGGGTAATCGTCTGCGTCACATCTTCCCCGTTAGCAATTTTTCATTGATGCTCAGCTCCTATTGGTCGTAGCGTGATGTTAGGCTATTACCAGGTGCTTACCAATTTACAGTATGTACAAAGTTTAAAGTATTAAAACGAGAAAATACCTACTAATATTATAAACTCGAAAGTAACTTGTCTATCTACCTATCTGTTAGGCTTTCACGCAAAAGCCACTGATCCAATTTTGATACAATATAATACAGATGTACTAGAGTTTGGGAAACATAGGCTACCTTATATCCCGGGAATGTTGCAGGTCCCGGGAATGCAGGGTGGATGCTAGTCCTACTAATATTATAAATGCGAATGTTTGTGAGAATGTATGTACGGATGTATGTTTGTTACTCTTTCACGTCAGAACGGGTAAAAGGATCGCGAGGAAATTTGGCACAAGAGGTATACATACGTTTTGGAATAACACAGGCTACTTTTTATCCCGGGAAAGTTAAAGGTACCCCGGGAACGCAGTGTGGAAGTTAGTCTATACTAATATTATAAAGAGGAAAGATTTGTTTGTTTGTAATGAATAGGCTCCGAAACTACTGGAGCGATTTCAAAAATTCTTTCACCTTTGGAAAGCTACATTATCCCCGAGTAACATAGGCTCTATTTTATCCCTGTATTCCCACGGGAACGGGAACTATGCGGGTAAAACCGCGGGGAGGCAGCTAGTATATAATAAAACGACCTAAAAAGAGATATATATATAAATGTCTACCTAGTCGAGTGTTTATTACGAATTCGCACCGCGTATCTATTTGGGACGAATTAATTGATTGTAACTACCTAAATGACCAAGTGCAGTAACCCAGTTTTGCTTACATTGTATGTGTATGGCAGTGTTTTGTCCAAGTATAGTACATATTTATCTATACTAATATTAGAAAATATTTCATTTGTTGTTTGTTATGAATAGTCTCCAAAACTACTGGACCGATCTGAATAATTCTTTCACCAATAGAAAGCTACGTTATTTGTGAGTGTCATAGGCTATATTTTATCCCTGTATCTCCACTACGCGGTTGATACTACGGAACGGTAACTAGTATTATTTTAATGTCGAATTGAGAACCTTTCCTTTTTGGAACTCGGTAAACAGAATATTAAGTTATGTGACATTTTAAAGCTAATAATCTAATGAATTATTGAAATTCAATGTCATTTTCAAGTCATTAATAAAAAATATCTTAACTATCGTCAATTTTACCAATAAACTTGGCGCACTTTTTACAGTTTTGTCCGTAACTAATATTTTGTATAATTGTACAGCCATTAGTAAAACATATAAGGTCTAGTATTATACCTCTACATTGCATAGGGAATAAATTTTATCAAAGACTTGGCGCATTTTTTACACATTTGTCCGAAACTAACGTGTTGTATTTAATTGTTTTTAGGGAGCAGGAGCCGACGTGCGAGCGAGAGAGCTCCTTCAAGCATCAAACTCCGCACCAATCTAATAGATCAGGTGAGACAGATATATGTTTTTGTAAAATTTGAGTAAAAAGAAAAAAAAACTTGGCAAATTTTTCACTTTCGCATTTATATTATTAGTTATGACTAGCTGCCTCCCTGCGGTTTTACCCGCGTAGTTCCCGTTCCCGTGTGAATACAGGGATAAAATATAGCCTATGTTACTCGGGGATAATGTAGCTTTCCAAAGGTGAAAGAATTTTTGAAATCGGTCCAGTAGTTTCGGAGCCTATTCATTACAAACAAACAAACAAACAAACAAATCTTTCCTCTTTATAATATTAGTATAGATTTAGCACTTGCTGGTAAATGGTCATCCCAATTGACAGGTTGGCTTAGTAATTAGTGACCCTGACATTCAATGCGCCTGATTAGCTTCGAATCCCACCCGGGACAAACATTTGTGTGCTTGTCTGTTGTATGTAAATATCTACGTAAGTATATAATTAAAAGTGGTATATCAGCTATCTAGTTACACCACTCTGCTTAGTTTGGAATCAGATTGGCCGTGTGTGAAAAATGTCCCAGGATATTTATTTTATTAGGATATTTATTCTGGAATAATACATAGGCTACTTTATATCTCGGGAAAATGTAAGGTCCCTCGGGAATGCGGGTGAAACCGCGGGAAGCCAGTAGTCTAATATATGTGATAGCTATACCTAACCTATGACTCACAATCTACCCCAAAAATCTATTTTTACGAGGTACTAAAAGCCTATGTTATTACTAAGATATGGCTACTAAAAATCTATATCACCAATTGAATTAGGAAGCTTTCGATATAAATGCGAAAGATTGTGATGGGTGTATGGATGTTTGTTACTCTTTCACCCAAAAACGGATTTGAACGGATTTGGATGAAATTTGAATCACTGATAGTTTATAACCTGGATTAACACTTAGGCTATTTTTTATCCTCGGAAACTTGCAGATCCCTGCAGTGAAACCGTGGGAAGCCACTAGTATTAAATTTATATCTTCGTTTCAGAATCATCATCATCATCAGCCGATACAGCGTCCCAAGGATCTGGATCGGCCGCCGCCCCGGCGCAGCGTCCGCGACGAAATGAACCTCAGGTAATGGTCACCGCTTACCATCAGGGGATCAGGTGGACCGTATGTTTGTCTGACAATCTACAGCAAAAAATACTACACTAATATTATATAGCTGAAGAGTTTGTTTGTTTAAAAGAAAGAATTATTGATTTATTGTGACTCCCAGAAAAATATAACATAAATAAAAAAAAAACTTAAACAAATAAAAAACAAAATAAATATCAATAAACTAGCGACCCGCCCCGGCTTCGAACGGGATTCGATGCATATACGTCACATTAGAAACCTCCAAAATTGACAGTGTTTCTCTTACATATTATGCATGTATCTATACTAATATTATAAAGAGGAATGATTTGTTTGTTTGTTTGTAATGAATAGGCTCCGAAACTACTGGACCGATTTCAAAAATTCTTTCACCTTTGGAAAGCTACATTATCCCCGAGTAACATAGGCTATATTTTATCCCTGTATTCCCACGGGAACGGGAACTACGCGGGTAAAACCGCGCGGGGGCAGCTAGTTGTATATAAAAACCTTCCTCTTGAATCACTCTATCTATTAAAAACCGCATCAAAATCCGTTGCGTAGTTTTAACATTTAAGCATACATAGAGATATAGGGACAGAGAAAGCGACTTTGTTTTATACTATGTAGTGATTTATGGTGACATTGTCTCTCATGTCTGTCAAGCGTTCCTAACTTTATAAACACACATGCAAAGTGATAATTTGTCATTCTCGCTACATATATGGATTTATTATGAACTAGTTAAGCCGCGCAGCTTCGTCTGCGTCACAAAAAACCCTTAGCAACATTTTTCCATGATGCTCTGCTCCTATTGGTCTTAGCGTATAGCGTTGATAAATCTACTAATATTATAAAGAGGAAAGATTTGTTTGTATGTTATGAATAGGCTCCGAAACTACTGGACCGATTTGAATAATTCTTTCACCGATAGAAAGCTACGTTATTTGCGAGTGTCATAGGCTATATTTTATCCCCCTATTCTTGTGGGAACAGGAACTACGCGGGTAAAACCGCGTGGTGGAAGCTAGTGGGCTATACAACACTTAAATATTTTTTTAATATGGATTTTCCGAGCCTTCTCTATACAGACAAACAAACAAATCTTAAGTCTTTATAATATTAGTGAAGATGTAAGAAATATAATATTCGTTTATTTTATTTTCAACCTTTTAAAGTATTGCACGTGTTTTTCTATTGTTTAAAAATATACATAAATTAGAACCTTCTTATTTGAAGTTAGTTAAAATGAAGTGCATGGAACAAACTGTTTTACATATAATACAATGTGTAGTCGAAGTAAGTAGTTATATTAAGTTTTAAATAAATCTATATATATAAAACAAAGTCCCCGCCGCCTCTATCTGTCTGAACGCGATGAACACAAAAACTACTGAACAGATTTTCATGCGGATTTCACCAAATTACGAAGTATTTCATATGGCAGGTCTTTATGTATAATACATCAATTTAGGTGGCGCTGGTGGGCAGAACGAAGTCTGCCGGCTCCGCTAGTAACCTATACTTTAATCCAGAATATATTGTAACTATGGGGCGAGTTACGTCTAAATCCCTTAAGCCGTTGTTGCGTCAGAGTATGACAAACGTCCATACAAACTTTCGCACTTAGTTCCTATTCCCGTAGGAATACGAAAATAAAATATAGCCTATGTTACTCCCTGGTAATGTAGCTTTCCAATGGTGAAAGTTTTTTAGAATCACTTTATTGTTGAGGCGCGACACAAACAAACTAACATTCGCATTAAAATATTAGATAAAATTTATTTTAAGATCTTCCTTATGTCAATAATAGTTAGATATAGATTTAAGTTTAGTACGATACTAGCGGAGCCGGCAGACTTCGTTCTGCCCACCAGCGCCACCTACCGGCTCCAAATTGATGTATTGTACATAAAAACCTTCCCCATGAAATACTCCGTAATTTGGTGAAAACCGCATGAAAATCTGTTCAGTAAGTAGTTTTTGTGTTCATCGCTTTCAGACAGACAGACAGAGGCGGCGGGGACTTTGATTTATATATATAGATTTATGTCTATACGGTAATAGTTCAACATAGATTTATGTTTAGCTTGGTATATATAAGAATTGGGCCCATTTTTCTGTTTTTCAGAGGGAGGAGCGGCGTGAGCAAGCCGCCTGCGCGCCGCGGGTACAAACCAATCCTTTATTGAGGTAATATATCTATTTTTGTACTATATTTTATACTACTGCCATCATAGGAGATCAGATCAGATTGGCCGTGTGTGAAAAATGTCCCATTATATTTATTTATTTATACGTTATTTATTTATGAGGTGGAGGGTGTGGAGATTGCATATGTCAACGACTATATCTATTTGGGCCAAATAGTTTCATTCCACACAAGGCAAGACAAAGAAGTTGCACGACGCACGGAAAACGCCTGGAAGAGCTATTGGTCCATAAAAGAGATCATGAAGGGAAGCCTCCCAATCACATTGAAGAAAAAGCTCATGGACATGTGCATCCTCCCCATCCTTACCTATGGCGCACAGACTTGGTCTTTGACAGATCAGCAGAGGTCCGCACTCGGGGTTTGCCAGCGAGCCATGGAGCGCAGAATTCTTGGTGTCAAGTTGACAGACCGTGTGAAAAACACAATACTGCGCTCCAAAACGCAGATCGCCGATGTTACACTCACCGCTGCCAAATTGAAATGGAGATGGGCAGGCCATGTCAGCCGCATGTCGGACGAACTGTGGGCCAAAATAACAACTGACTGGGTCCCACTAAACGTTAGACGACATCGCGGCAGACCTAAGAAAAGATGGCGAGACGAGCTGGACCACTTCGCAAAGGACTGGTCCAGCAAAGCTCAAAACCGGGAACAGTGGAGAAAAGAAGGGGAGGCCTTTGCCCTGCAGTGGGACAACACAGGCTAATAATAATAATAATAATTATTTATTTAATAATGAACAGCCAGTGGTTGTTCCATTAATTAGGACTTAAAACTAGGTTACAAAGAAAAAAATGTTAATGTACAACCTTTTAAGGCGTCACAACTTGGGCTTAAATGGTAACACGTATGTAAATCAGTATAAAATCGGAATAAAAGAGTGTATAAAACAAAATAAAATTAAGAAAATTATTGTAGGTTTTCTAGCAAAGAGCTTCTCATGTGTATTAAGTCCATTAACATAAAATATTTAGAAGTAGTAGCACCTGGGGGAACTTAAAATTTCCCAGGGAATTTTATTTTAAAGAAACTCCTTTTGGGCCGTCCATTAATCACGTGAAGTTTTTTTGCCAATTTTTCAAATACATCTGATGTGATATCTTACTATGTCTCCTGCCCCCTTTGTGATATTTCGTGATTTTTTATAGGTTTACATGATTTATGGACAGCTCCTCTTACACGATTTTTTTTTATACCACAAGGGTGGCTAACAGGCATACGGTCCCACCTGATGAGAAGCGATTACCATAGTCTAAAGACGCGCGCAACACCAGAGGCGTCACTCACGCGTTGCCGACCTTGTAAAAATAGCAACTGTAAAGGCAGTGTATGGGACAAAGTGTATGTGTTTTCGTCGAAGGGCTAGGACAGGTATCACTCCTGCATACCCCTACGACGCTACTCCATCCCTGGTCCCCCCACTGCCGCTACAGCGTCTCCTCATGGAGTTCTGGCTACCTAACTCACCGCAGGAACACAACACTACATGTAGTGTTATTTGGCTGCTACTCCAATTTCGACCGTTGCGCCCTACCTCCTTCAAAGTTGCTGAGATGCAGTGGCGTAGCGTGCCACGACGAGGCCCCGTATAAATATTAGTTGGGGGGCCTTATGAAGAGTAAAGATTTCTCACATGGGGCCCCATATAATTGATACGGCAGATACGGCGGTATCTACGCCCCTGCTGAGATGTTGCTACAGCGTCTCCTCATGGAGCTATATAAAGTCCCCTTTGTATCAGATCGCGGACCCTCCCCAACTTCGGGGGCCTCGCGGGTCGGTCGGGCCGGTCGGGGGAGTCCCGGGACACATCGCGCCGCGCGCACCACATCACCATGGCCTCCGAGGACCTGCTGCAGCCGGGGCACGTGGTCAAGGAGCGATGGAAGGTAACACTGTGTAGGGGGCTCATCATCATCAGCTCACCACATCACCATGGCCTCCGAGGACCTGCTGCAGCCGGGGCACGTGGTCAAGGAGCGATGGAAGGTAAGACAATAGGGGAGGTGTATCATCAGCTCATATGCATGGTCACATGGTAGGAGAAGGTGAGTCGATATAGGAGGTCTAATCATCATCATCAGCTCATATACGTCTCCACCGAGGAGCACGAGCATCTAACACCGAGGGGATGTACCATAGTGCACACGCGGGCCTAATGCGAAAGGAAGATGCCTTTAATAGTGACATCTCGGGCATGGTTTCCTCACGATGTTTTCCTTCATGTGGTACGGGCCAGGGGTTTGAATCTGCACCCTCATGATCGTGAGTGTCTGCGTTCCCAACTGAGCCACCACAGCTTTTTGTTTATCATCATACATGCTTCATATCCATGGTCACATGGTAGGAGAAGGTGAGTGGATATAGGAGGTCCAAGCATCATCATCAGCTCACCACATCACCATGGCCTCCGAGGACCTGCTGCAGCCGGGGCACGTGGTCAAGGAGCGATGGAAGGTAACACTGTGTAGGGGGCTCATCATCATCAGCTCACCACATCACCATGGCCTCCGAGGACCTGCTGCAGCCGGGGCACGTGGTCAAGGAGCGATGGAAGGTAAGACAATAGGGGAGGTGTATCATCAGCTCATATGCATGGTCACATGGTAGGAGAAGGTGAGTCGATATAGGAGGTCTAATCATCATCATCAGCTCATATACGTCTCCACCGAGGAGCACGAGCATCTAACACCGAGGGGATGTACCATAGTGCACACGCGGGCCTAATGCGAAAGGAAGATGCCTTTAATAGTGACATCTCGGGCATGGTTTCCTCACGATGTTTTCCTTCATGTGGTACGGGCCAGGGGTTTGAATCTGCACCCTCATGATCGTGAGTGTCTGCGTTCCCAACTGAGCCACCACAGCTTTTTGTTTATCATCATACATGCTTCATATCCATGGTCACATGGTAGGAGAAGGTGAGTGGATATAGGAGGTCCAAGCATCATCATCAGCTCACCACATCACCATGGCCTCCGAGGACCTGCTGCAGCCGGGGCACGTGGTCAAGGAGCGATGGAAGGTAACACTGTGTAGGGGGCTCATCATCATCAGCTCACCACATCACCATGGCCTCCGAGGACCTGCTGCAGCCGGGGCACGTGGTCAAGGAGCGATGGAAGGTAAGACAATAGGGGAGGTGTATCATCAGCTCATATGCATGGTCACATGGTAGGAGAAGGTGAGTCGATATAGGAGGTCTAATCATCATCATCAGCTCATATACGTCTCCACCGAGGAGCACGAGCATCTAACACCGAGGGGATGTACCATAGTGCACACGCGGGCCTAATGCGAAAGGAAGATGCCTTTAATAGTGACATCTCGGGCATGGTTTCCTCACGATGTTTTCCTTCATGTGGTACGGGCCAGGGGTTTGAATCTGCACCCTCATGATCGTGAGTGTCTGCGTTCCCAACTGAGCCACCACAGCTTTTTGTTTATCATCATACATGCTTCATATCCATGGTCACATGGTAGGAGAAGGTGAGTGGATATAGGAGGTCCAAGCATCATCATCAGCTCACCACATCACCATGGCCTCCGAGGACCTGCTGCAGCCGGGGCACGTGGTCAAGGAGCGATGGAAGGTAACACTGTGTAGGGGGCTCATCATCATCAGCTCACCACATCACCATGGCCTCCGAGGACCTGCTGCAGCCGGGGCACGTGGTCAAGGAGCGATGGAAGGTAAGACAATAGGGGAGGTGTATCATCAGCTCATATGCATGGTCACATGGTAGGAGAAGGTGAGTCGATATAGGAGGTCTAATCATCATCATCAGCTCATATACGTCTCCACCGAGGAGCACGAGCATCTAACACCGAGGGGATGTACCATAGTGCACACGCGGGCCTAATGCGAAAGGAAGATGCCTTTAATAGTGACATCTCGGGCATGGTTTCCTCACGATGTTTTCCTTCATGTGGTACGGGCCAGGGGTTTGAATCTGCACCCTCATGATCGTGAGTGTCTGCGTTCCCAACTGAGCCACCACAGCTTTTTGTTTATCATCATACATGCTTCATATCCATGGTCACATGGTAGGAGAAGGTGAGTGGATATAGGAGGTCCAAGCATCATCATCAGCTCACCACATCACCATGGCCTCCGAGGACCTGCTGCAGCCGGGGCACGTGGTCAAGGAGCGATGGAAGGTAACACTGTGTAGGGGGCTCATCATCATCAGCTCACCACATCACCATGGCCTCCGAGGACCTGCTGCAGCCGGGGCACGTGGTCAAGGAGCGATGGAAGGTAAGACAATAGGGGAGGTGTATCATCAGCTCATATGCATGGTCACATGGTAGGAGAAGGTGAGTCGATATAGGAGGTCTAATCATCATCATCAGCTCATATACGTCTCCACCGAGGAGCACGAGCATCTAACACCGAGGGGATGTACCATAGTGCACACGCGGGCCTAATGCGAAAGGAAGATGCCTTTAATAGTGACATCTCGGGCATGGTTTCCTCACGATGTTTTCCTTCATGTGGTACGGGCCAGGGGTTTGAATCTGCACCCTCATGATCGTGAGTGTCTGCGTTCCCAACTGAGCCACCACAGCTTTTTGTTTATCATCATACATGCTTCATATCCATGGTCACATGGTAGGAGAAGGTGAGTGGATATAGGAGGTCCAAGCATCATCATCAGCTCACCACATCACCATGGCCTCCGAGGACCTGCTGCAGCCGGGGCACGTGGTCAAGGAGCGATGGAAGGTAACACTGTGTAGGGGGCTCATCATCATCAGCTCACCACATCACCATGGCCTCCGAGGACCTGCTGCAGCCGGGGCACGTGGTCAAGGAGCGATGGAAGGTAACACTGTGTAGGGGGCTCATCATCATCAGCTCACCACATCACCATGGCCTCCGAGGACCTGCTGCAGCCGGGACACGTGGTCAAGGAGCGATGGAAGGTAACACTATGTAGGGGGCTCATCATCATCAGCTCATACGTCTCCACCGAAGAACACGAGCCAACACCGAGGGGGTGTACCATAGTGCACCACGCGGGTCTAGTGCGAAAGGAACATGTCTTTAATTGTGACATCTCGGTCATGCAGGTTTCCTCACGATGCTTTCCATCACCGAAAGCCAGTGGTGTGAATCCATACGTAAGTTTGGAGTATGGGTCAGGGGTTTGAATCTGCATCCTCATGATGGTGAATCGCTGCGTTCCCCACTGAACCACCATGGCTGTTTCCAGCGCCATTTTGTGATAAGATAATTTGAATATCAATTTTACTCTCAGGTAGTAAAGAAGATAGGTGGCGGTGGTTTCGGCGAGATATACGAAGGTCTGGACCTGGTGACCCAAGAGCAGGTCGCCCTCAAGGTGGAGTCCGCCCGCCAGCCCAAACAGGTGCTCAAGATGGAGGTGGCCGTACTCAAGAAGCTGCAAGGTTAGTTGCAGAATCTAGTTTCTTAGTATCAATACCAACGTTAAAGTTAGTTTGATATTTCTTAATTTGTTTGTGAAGGCTACGATACTATACTACTGGATTGATTGCAAAAATTATTTGATCATAGGAAAGCTACGTTATTTGTGAGATTAAACGTATTAGACATTATCTAACATAACCTTTTTATTAATATTAAAATATAGATAACACATTTTTACCTGTATTTTTTACGCTGACAACATTCTAAAACCATTATTTTTCCCATATTTGTAGGCAAAGAGCACGTCTGCCGTTTCATAGGATGCGGTCGCAACGCGCGGTTCAACTACGTGGTGATGCAGCTGCAGGGGAGGAACCTGGCCGAGCTGAGGAGGGCTCAGCCCAGGGGAGCTTTCTCCCTTTCCACTACCCTCAGGTAACCTTCTAAATTATTTAATATCCTAGGTCTTTTCACACATGGACAATCTGTTTGTGCAAGCAGAGCTTGTACTGTAACTATATACTACTTTATAGTACTTGAAAGACCGGTGTCCCAGGATATTTAGAGGTATAAAGAGAGTTTTTGACGGTAGGCAGCACGTTGGTGATACCCCTGGTATTGCCGGTGTCCATGGGCGTCGGTGACCACTTTCCATCAGGTGGCCCGATAGCTCGTCTGCCTTCGTAGGCAATAAAAAAAAAAAAAAATTATTAATGTACTGGACAGCCCGGTTGACTTTGTGGTTAGTGACCCTGACTTTCAAGCCGCGAGTCGTGGCTTCGAATCCCACCCAGGACAAACATTTGTATGCATGAATATGTCTGTTTATTCTATCAAATGCAATTATGTATCTATATAAGTATGTGTTTAAAAGTATTAAATGTAGTATATCAGCAATCTGGTTACAGTATAAACTCTGCTTAGTTTGGAATCAGATTGGCTGTGCAAAAAGCTGGGATATTTATTTTAATTAAACAATATTTTTGTAAGGTAGGTAGTCTACATCCCCTCGATGTTAGGGGATGCTCGTGCTCCTCGGTGGAGACGTATATGAGCTGATGATGATGAGTGTTTGTATTATGTTACAGATTAGGCCTGCAAATTCTGAAGGCAATAGATTCAATACACTCCGTGGGTTTCCTACATAGAGACATAAAGCCTGTAAGTATATTTGTTTTCAAACTTTTGAAACACAAACCTACATGTATATGTATACGATTATATAATCGGAGGATCCGTCCAGACGGCGAGAAGCGACTTACTAATATTATAAAGAGGAAAAATTTGGATTTTTATAATTAACTTTAAAAAACTATTGGACTGTTCTAAATCATTCTTTTACCGCTAGTCGCTAATAGGAAGCTACGTTATTTGTATATTGTTTAAATCCCCCAAGAACGCGGGCGGAACCGTGGAGCGCCATTAGTAGTTATATAAGTACGTAGTTCCCGTCCCGTGGGAATACAGGGATAAAATATAGCCTATGTTACTCAGTGATAATGTAGCTTTCTAATGAAAAAAGAATTATTAAAATCGGTTCAGTACTTTTTGAGTTTATTCGTTACATACAAAAATACAAATCTTTCCTCTTTATAATATTAGTGTAGATGTAGATTAAGTAGAACTCATTTTAAGTGTTGCCTCAATTATAGGCTACCACAGCTTGCATTATATATAATTACTAGCTGCCGCCTCGCGGTTTCACCCGCGTAGTTCCCGTTCCTGTGATCACAGAAGTATCAAAAATAGATGTTGCCCGATTCTCTATTCTATTCTCTTGATTTAATCTAAGACAAATCTATACTAATATTATAAAGAGGAAAGATTTGTTTGTTTGTAATGAATAGGCTCCGAAACTACTGGACCGATTTCAAAAATTCTTTCACCTTTGGAAAGCTACATTATCCCCGAGTAACATAGGCTATATTTTATCCCTGTATTCCCACGGGACGGGAACTACGCGGGTAAAACCGCGGGGAGGCAGCTAGTATAAAAATAAAAACAAAAAATTGTGATAATAACTGATGATATATGAGGTGATGATGCTGATGTGGCCTTGCAGAGCAACTTCAGCATCGGGCGGCACCCGGCCAACAGCCGCAAGGTGTACATGCTGGACTTCGGGCTGGCGCGCCAGTACACCACCAGCAACGGCGCCGTCAGGCCGCCCAGGGCCGCCGCTGGCTTTAGAGGTAACTATACTACTTCTTATCACTTCTTCCCATATTTATTTATTTAAGATTTAACACAAATTATTTACATACATGCATTATAGTGCATTGCACGCTACCTGTATAAAAGACTGTACGGTTTCTATCCACATCTATATCCAACATTATTCGTTATAGGAATGGTAGGAATGAATAGTCTTGAATTACGTCGGAAATGTGCGCTTATGGTACACTACTTCTTCTTGCTAAATGGTAAAATTAATAATCCAGCTTGCTTATCAAATTGCATATTTGCAATACCGTGCCGAAACTTGCGAGAGGGCTCGCGGCGCCTGTTCGCGCCCCCCGCGGCGCGCACCGATACCGCGATGTACGCTCCCACCGCGCATGCACTCACGCTCATAAACGCTCTGCTTGCTCACTACCCAGATACTGATATATTTTTTACTAACATCTGTAATTTTATTAAAATCTGTAAATTTTTACTAACCTAGTTTATTTAAGTATATATTATATTGTACTTTAGGTTTTGTATTGTTGTGACTCAAACGTTTTGGTTTATTACTGTGAGTTTGTGTTGACAATTGAAATAAATAAATAAATAAATAAATAAATAGTCATACATAGCCGTGGTAGCTCAGTTGAGAACACACCGACTCACGATCATGAGGGTGCCGGTTCAAATCCCTGGCCCGTACCTCTGAGTTTATAAAAACTTACGTACGGATTCACACCATTGGCTTTCGGTGAAGGAAAACATCGTGAGGAAACCTGCATGCCTGAGATGTCACAATTAAAGGCATGTGAAGTCCCCCAATCCGCACTGGGCCCGCGTGGTGGACTATGGCCTAAACCCCCTCGGTGTTAGGGGAGGCTCGAGTTCCGAGCGTGGAGACGTATATGAGCTGTTGATGATTATAATCATGTTATCACTTCTTCCCATGCCTTCTCTTAATTTAATTTCTGTGGTCAACACATTTCACAAGTCACACAGGTATATAAGTGTAACATTTACCTATAGGCTAACATATACGGTTATCAGTTAGCATAAAAACTTAAATAGTTTTCATATCTTGCCAAGATCTCCCATATCTTCCTATGTTTTCTATTACTACCCTGCATTGGTTTTAAAATGCTCAGTAATTGAAATAAATTGGAGATTTTACATAAAACATAAAAATGGAATCGATCTCGAAGACCAAGGAAAATAGGGATTTATATTTATGTATATGTTAAAAATAGAAATTCATTTTTTTAAATCTATACTAATATTATAAAGAGGAAAGATTTGTTTGTTTGTAATGAATAGGCTCCGAAACTACTGGACCGATTTCAAAAATTCTTTCACGTTTGGAAAGCTACATTATCCCCGAGTAACATAGGCTATATTTTATCCCTGTATTCCCACGGGAACGGGAACTACGCGGGTAAAACCGCGGGGAGGCAGCTAGTTATAAATATTTTAATATAATGTTATATGTATTTGCTAGGTCTGAAATTAAGCGGTTCCCCTTAGTAAAAGCAACATTCAGAACTGAGCATTAAGAGTGACGGCACTTATGAACAGCCAATCTTAATGCTCACTTCTGAAAGTTGATTTTCCTCAAGCAAACCAATAAACTTAACAATAATTCTTTTAACAATACCACATGTGTGCGACAGGGACGGTACGATACGCATCTATAAACGCCCACAAGAACAAAGAAATGGGACGACACGACGATCTGTGGTCTCTCTTCTACATGCTAGTCGAATTCGTCAACGGACAACTGCCGTGGAGGAAGATTAAGGATAAGGAACAGGTAAGAAACCGGCTAAAAATATATCCTATGTGTTTATTTAGAAGAAGAAGGTGGCTTAGTGGGGAATGCACTTCGCGATCATGAGGGTATAGGTACAAACCCCTGACCCGTACCTCTGAGTTTAAAAACTTACGTAAGTATATACACCACTGGCTTTCGGTGAAGGAAAACATCGTGAGGAAACCTGCATGCATGAGATGTCACAATTGAAGGCATGTGAAGTAAACAAATCAGGACCAAAGACAAAAACCAAAGCTATTTAAAAAAGCACAAAAACACATTAATGTACAATCTTTAGATAAAATTAATGTTATTTAATTTTTGATGAGTTCAAAATATCAGTGGATATTAAATGTTCACTAGAATAAGAATTCATTATTGTATCACACATGGTGATTGATTTAGGAGCCCGTGCTTCGAGGGCAGATCAATTATAATATCTTTTTAACTTCCGCCCTGCCTGTAACCAATGCTGCCCTACCTCAAATTCCACTATAGCTACAGCCCTGATTCGAACGCACTCGAAAGTGAGGGTGATGGGACTAACCACTGTCATGGAAAGCATTTCAAGGATATCTTCTCCGGCGCCTGTGTTATCCCGACGCCTACAATCTTGTAATTTTCAAGACTAGGGTGAATAGGTTTCTTCTGGGCAAGCATGCTCCATCCTCGGTTTCGGCGGCGTCTTGTATAGACAGGTCAGAGTCCAAATGCAAGCCCATCTTTAAAAAAAAAAAAGATTAAATTTAAAGCGGACTGAGAACCACTATAACCCCCCATCTCTATGTATCCCCCAGGTGGGTCTGATGAAGGAGAAGTACGACCACCGTCTCCTCCTCAAGCACCTGCCCTCGGAGCTGCGGCAGTTCCTGGAGCACGTGCAGGCGCTGGAGTACGCGGACGCGCCGGACTGCGCCATGCTGCAGGCGCTGCTCGAGCGCTGCTGCAAGCGCAGGGGGATCAGGGACGCGGACCCTTACGATTGGGAGAAAGAGGTGAGTTTAAGGGAAGAAGGGGAAGGGAAGGATTGGGAGGTGGGTGTGTAGGGGGATGTGGAGGGAGAGAGAGACAAAGGATTGGGTGTGTGAGAGGGGGGAAAGCCTACCTGCTCCTACTCATAAAATCTTTCAGAAAGACAGACCCTTAAAATTGGAAGGAGGTGTGGCTGGTGGGATAGGGAGTAGGAGGTGGGTGGAAGAGTGAGCGCGATGATTGGAAGGTACGTAGGTTCAGGGGGGGGGGACTTAGGATTGGGAGAGGGAGGTGAGTTTGGGGGGAGAAGGGAGGAGGTGGGTGTGTGGGGGGAGGATGGGAAAGGGGGAGACAGACTTATGGTTGGGAGAACCAGTGGGGAGATAGTGGGTGCGGAGGGGGGAGGTGTTAGAATGAGATAGGGAGACAGACTCTTATGGTTGGGAAAAGGAGCTGGGTGTGGGGGGGATGGGAATAGAGAGACAGACCCTTAACGTAGGAAGAAGGAGGTGTGTGGTGGGATAGAGAGGTGTTAGGATGTGGGGATAGGGGAAAAGATAGACACTTATAAGTAGGAGAAGGAGGTGGGTGCAGAGGGGGGGGAAAGATTGGGATGGGAAAAGGTGGGATAGGGGAAGAGACAGATCGTTAACATTGGGAGAAGGAAGTGTGTGTGTGTGTGTATGTATGTGGTGGGGAGATTGGAGGTGGTTGGTGGGTGTGTGGTGGGGAGGGGGGGGGGGGAGAAATCGTTCTATGTTTGGAGATAATGGGGGATAGGGGGAGGGAATTGATTATGCGATTTTGTAAAGGCTATAGGTAAAAATATATAACCCATAAAATTTTAGAACTATATGTAGTATATCAGATATGTGGCTACCGTAGTACAAGCTCTGCTTAGTTTACAATCAACTAACTTTATACTAAGATATTTATTTATTTTATAATATTTGCAGGCATACATGTAGTACAGCTTATTAAAAATAAACTCCTCCTTTTATGAAGTTGGTTAAATGGTGAGATTTTATGTTGAATTGAAACAATTAAAAATCGCTAGTAATTACATTATATTTATACATTTTATAGATACATTTATGTGTTTGCATTTATGTCTGTTTGTGTTAAGTTAAATTAAGTGAGTGTTTTTTTTTCTATTTATGTATTTTAAAGCACTTAATGTACGTATTTTTCTATTCAATCTATATCATAGCCATTCGTAAATCATAAATATGTCGTGAGAAATAAAATGACAGAAAGACAGACGATTATTCTAATTAAAGGATATATTTTAGTACACCAGTCGTTAGTTCGATTCCCATTCACGACAAACATTTGTATTCATCAATTTAACATATAAGGTAATCTATAGTAATGCTAGCTGTCTCTGCACGGTTCTACCCGCGTAGTTCCCATTTCTGTGAGAATACGGGAATAAAATATAGTCTATGATACGACAGAATAACGTAGCATTCAATTGGTTAAATAATTTTGAAAATGTGGACTCAGCAACCCCATACAACGTTTCCTCTTTATAATATTAGTATAGATTATAGAGGTAAAATTGTTGGTAACACTAACTCTAGACTTATTGAACTGATTTTGAAAATTTTGGAACAAATGGTAAGCTACTAACATAGGCTATATTTTATCCCTGTATTCCTACGGGAACGGGAACTAGGCGAGTCAAATCTATAGTAATCATCTGGTTACAGTACAAGCTCTGCTAACTTCAAAGTCATGATCAACTTTAAAAAGATTTACCGTATAAAAAAAATTACCCAGGATAATCTTAATATATATAAATCTCGTGTCACAATGTTTGTCCTCAATGGACTCATAAACCACTTAACCGATTATAATAAAATTCGCACACCATGTGCAGTTCGATCCAACTTGAGAGATAGGATAGCTTACATATACTTGGACCCGGTAGGTGGCGCTGGTGGGCAGAACGAACGTCTGCCTGGTCCACTAGTTATTTATATACTTACTTTGGAATCAGATTGGCCGTGTGTGAAAAATGTCCCAGGATATTTATTTATACTCTTATTTATATATATTCCAGACTATAGCCCTGGCTCGGGCCAGGCCGGCGGCACTAGCGGCTGCAGACCACGCCCTACCCACGGACACACACGTCGACAATGTGAGTATATATATATACACATATATAGTGTCAGATGTTTTTTAAAAGGGCCAAAAAATTTACATAAAAGTAATACATCTTACTATATTTCTCTATACCAATGTGTTGTCAAATAGGCACACGGTCCCCCTGAGGGCGCGGTTACCGTACTTATATTATAAATAAGAAAAAAGTTGTATGTACTTTCACGCAAAAATTACAAATTAAGTATTAATACAATCCAAAGGAAATACTGCCGCCAAACCGTTAAATAGTTTGGCAGAAATTTACATATGAAAATGAAAAGAAGAAGTGACTATTTCAAGTCTTCTCAGGACTTGTATCACTGCGACCATACTAAGTTTATTGTGATCGCCACATTAACTAGATTTCACTGTCAAGACCCGCATCTGTGAAAAACCGCACTATTTTCTTGACAGGAATTGATTTTGAAAAGAGTAATTACTGAGTTTATTGCCGGCTCTTCTCAAAAGAACAACTATCAGAACTGACCATTAATAGTGACTATTCATAAGTGCTTTATTGAGGCCTATTTGAATACAAAACATTTTTCATCTTTTTTTTATATATTCCAGACCCGTCGTCGCGTAGAGACAGAAGCGACCCCCGCATGCTCGGACCCGCAAGCCAACATGCCCAAGGACAAGTTGGCCGACAAGCTGGCGGACAAGTTGTGCGACAAGCGCGCCCACGCCGCCCACTCGGCGCATCCCACTCACCCTGCTTCGCCCAGACATGGACATCATGTTAATGGATATGTAAGTATTTATACCGACCTATCCGTAGAATAAAGATCCATCTGCCAAATCCCTACTTTAGAGAAGAGAGATTTGAAGTTTGATTTGCACATATTTTATCATATTTACCCTAACTTTTTCATCTATACTTGTATACTAATATTATAAAGAGGAAAGATTTGTTTGTTTGTTTGTAATGAATAGACTCCGAAACTACTGGACCGATTTCAAAAATTCTTTCACCTTTGGAAAGCTACATTATCCCCGAGTAACATAGGCTATATTTTATCCCTGTATTCCCACGGGAACGGGAACTACGCGGGTAAAACCGCGGGGAGGCAGCTAGTATATTATAATCAGGAATGATTACTATTTTGCTTTATAGTCGCATCAATGAAGCCTTTAGCCCGGAAGTCCTCAAGAACAGCTCCGATTTCGATGTTTTTTTAATATTATTTGAAATCTGAAACCTTCTGGAGCGGGGACAAAATTATTTATATTTTTTAAACAATATAAATTATCCCGTCCTCATAACGAAAGGTTTCTGATTTATCCTACTAATATTATAAATGCGAAAGTTTGTATGGATGTTTGTTACTCTTTCACGCTCCAACGGCTGAAGGGATCTGCTTGAAATTTGGCACAGAGCTAGAATATGTTCTGGAATAACACATAGGCTACTTTTTATCCCGGGAACGCGGGTGAAACCGCGGGGAGCCACTAGTATAAACATAAAAAAACTAACATTCTAAAAAAAATTTGCAAATTCGGGGCTGTTCTTGAGGACTGAAGATTGTCTGTTTTATGTGTTTATTGACGGGACTATTAGAAGGTAAATAGGATATGAAAAACTAAAAAAAAGTTATATGATGGTGTATCAAAAATGGTTCTTCAAATCAACAAAAACTAATTGTATGTATAATACATACAATATTATAATTTTATAGGTTACTAGCTGCCTCCCCGCGGTTTAACCCGCGTAGTTCCCGTTCCCGTGGGAATACAGGGATAAAATATAGCCTATGTTACTCGGGGATAATGTAGCTTTCCAAAGGTGAAAGAATTTTTGAAATCGGTCCAGTAGTTTCGGAGCCTATTCATTACAAACAAACAAACAAACAAACAAACAAACAAACAAACAAACAAATCTTTCCTCTTTATAATATTAGTATAGACTAGCTTTCGCCCCGCGGTTTCATACGTAGTTCATTCTTTAAGTAATGGATAGCCCATTTATTGAGGAAGCCTATAAGCTATATTACATCGCGCAATGACCAATAGGAGCGGAGCATCACTGAAATTTCTAAAAACAGTGAAAAAGTCCCTAACGAAAGTGCAATTAAATCAGCTGATATATACATAAAGTTAATCTATACTAATATTATAAAGAGGAAAGATTTGTTTGTTTGTTTGTAATGAATAGGCTCCGAAACTAGTGGACCGATTTCAAAAATTCTTTCACCTTTGGAAAGCTACATTATCCCCGAGTAACATAGGCTATATTTTATCCCTGTGTTCCCACGGGAACGAGAACTACGCGGGTAAAACCGCGGGGAGGCAGCTAGTAAATTATATAATTTTACTTATTATTTGTGTTTACAGTCGAACACGGATAAACCGACCTTGGAGAAGGAAGCTGAAGCAAGAACCACTCCAGCACCCTCGCCCGATAGACATGCCAAGGTATATATATAACTTTATGTATTTAAAACATTAACATTTAACTCTAAAAAGTACAATTTGGTACCTAAAATTAAAGTTAAATAAAGAAACGAAAAATTTTACATGAAAAAACCTTATCATGTTTTACAAATTGCATCTTCAGTACTCCATAAACCTGTAGGTTACGTAGGATCATCGAGCATGTAACCAATAGAGTAGCAATAGTGAGCCATTTGTTTAGCAACGCATAAATGATTTGTCACGTATAACTGGTATAACTAACAAACCACGCTCGAACTAAAACAGTACCCGACCAATAAGAGACCTGTGTGTACGTCTAGTGCAACACTTGACCTTGAGTCGGCCAATCAGAACACAGGGGCCGGCGCAGCGTTTTGGCGTATTTTGTTTTCTAACAAAACTGTTAACAGTTCTACTCTATTGGTTACATGTTCGATGGGTAGGATTATAATAATAATAATACAATTATAAACTGTATATATTAGCTTAGAGACCCGCTGGTCGTGGGTTCGACTCCCACTCCACTCCCAGAACAAACATTTGTATGCATGAATATGTCTGTTTGTTATAGAAACTACAAGTTATAACTAGAAGTTTTGGTTTTTAAGTTATCGAGGTTCTATTTTATATGTAACTTTAATAAATGTATGTATTGAATTAATTATTTGATGATGTTAAAGTTCCCTTGCATATTCTGAATAAAATTATATTAATAGTCTAAATATATAATTATTACATAAAATTATTGTTATTTCAAAATTTTTACTATGTTTATTTGTTAATTTTTATTTTTAGTTTTGCAATGTTTTGTTTTTCGTTGTCCATGGTGTGCACACATGTTTAGAGATGCTGTCGGTCTCGGTATTGTTGGTACATTTGAGTAATTGTAATATTGTCAATATCTTGTTTTGTGTGTTAAATAAATAAATAAATAAATAAATGATGATGATGCAGCAGGAGACCAGTACGTCTGTGGTGACCGGGACAACTGGAACTCGACCGGAGAGGCAGAGCGTCCCACCTTGCAAGCCCCGGGCTCCAGCACCCGGTATGTACCTTATAGCTCCATACTTCTATACAACACTATTTTTTTGACGTGACAACGTCTTATAAATTGGTTTGCCGGGTGACACTTCAAGAAACTACGTTACGCTCCGCTCACGTTACGTGACGTTATGTTTTAAATTGTTACTATTATTTCATCCTTCTTCCTACTATACGAATGAATATTCACATTAAAATTATTTTACCACTCAAAGTCGTTGTCACGTAAAACTTTCGCCCGTATACCGACTTTACAGGCAACCAATTTTTTTACTTTATTTTGGCATCAAACAGTCATCATCATCATCATCTACAACTCATATATGTCTCCACCCTCGGAGCTCTCCCCTCCCCTAACATCGCGGGGGTGTCCATAATCCCCCCGCGCGCCTAGTGCGGTGCGACTTCACATGCCTTTAATAGTGACATCTCAGGCATGCAGGTTTCCTCACGATGTTTTCCTTCACCGAAAGCCAGTGGTGTGAATCCGTACGTAAGTTTTTATAAACTCAGAGTTACGGGCCAGGGATTTGAACCGGCACCCTCATTATCGTGAGTCGGTGCTTTCCCAACTGAGCCACCACGGCTACAATCAAACAGTCATCTACAGAAAAATAAAAACAATAACAGAATAATAATTCTAATAATGAGTTTATTGTCGGCTCTTCTCAGTAAAAAAACTACTATCAAAACCGAGCATTAATAGTGACTATTCATAAGTGCTTTATTGAGGCCTATTTGAAACTAGTGACCCGCCCGGCTTCGCCCGGGTGCAATGCTTGGCAAACGCCGACATCACATACCTCTAAAATTATCACTGTTTTTCTACCACATAATGCATGTATTAAAATTTTTCTCTTGAAAGACTCTATCTATTAAAAACAACCGCATCAAAATCCGTTGCGTAATTTTAAAGATCTAAGCATACATAGGGACAGACAGACGGCGGATAGCGACTTTTTATACTATGTAGTGATATGTTAGTGTTTTAGCCAGTATATGAGGTGATGTTTCTTCCCCCAGGAGGAGGTCCCACCCTGGCGCGGCTGCGGGTAGTAACAGCTCCACCCACATGCGTGCAGGAACTTGCTGCCTCACCCTCAACACCAACACCAGGTCAGTACTATACCACCGGTTCTATTCCCGACTAACGCAAAAAAAAAATTGTTAAGTTTCATACGCGTATCCGGGATATTGACGACTTTCTCGGGATAAAAAGTAGTCAAAGAAAGAAAGAAACATTTATTTGTGGTAAAGAATAAAATGAAGGACAAGGAAGGATTAAAAAAAATTACCTATATACCAGTATATCTTTCATTTTCCCAAAAAAAAATACCGAGCGTTAGAGTCTGACTATTCTGAAGTGCCTGTGAAGGCCTAATTGAATAAAAAACATTTTTCATTTTCATCTTTTTTAACCCCCAACGCAAAAAGAGGGGTGTTATAAGTTTTGCGTGTTTGTCTGTGTGTCTGTCTGTGGCACCATAACTCCCGAACGAGTGGACCGATTTTGATTTAGTTTTTTTTGTTTAAAAGGTCATTTAATCAAGCGTGTTCTTAGCTATGTTTTATTAAAATCGGTTAAGCCGTTTATAAGATATAGGGGATGAAAGTGGGAATGAAAAACCGATTGTTTGCAAATATGCCCGAGTGGGGTATCAAATGAAAGGAAATGATTCGTACATTGAAATAGCTAAGTTTTATTAAAATCGGTTTAGCCGTTTTTAATAAAACTTAGTGGGGGGTTTTTTTAAATTTTTAATTTTATAAAGATTATTATTCAAATAGGCCTTCACAAGCGCTTATGAATATACTATTAATGCTCGGTTCTGAAAGTTTTTAAAATCTAATGCCTATTCTATCTTTCTAGGAGAGGCGATCAGTCCCAGGATAGTTGCAGACGTGGACAGCGTACACTCGGACACGCATTTCAAAAGAGGTATATATATTATTTGTATGCATGAATATATATTGTTTCATCACACAGCCCGGTTGGCTTTGTGGTTAGTGACCCTGACTCTCAAGCCGCGGGTCGTGGGTTCGAATCCCACCCAGGACAAACATTTGTATGCATGAATATGTCTGTTTGTCCTGTGTCTGGATGTAAATATCTATATAAGTATGTATTTAAAAGTAGTATATGTAGTATATCAGCTGTCGGGTTACCATATCACAAGCTCTGCTTAGTTTGGAATCAGATTGGCCGCGTGTGAAAAATGTCCCAGGATATTTATTATTTATTTATTTATCACATAAAAGACAAGAGTGGGCCTCTCCCTGTTCTCAATTTTTATAGATCCTCTCATCCTGAGGTTGCCTGGAAGAGATCGCTATACACTTATAGTCATCTCTTCCAGTCAACCTTAAATGAGATCCTTAGAGAGGAATTAAAAAGTGAAAAAATTACTAAAATAAATATGAGTATAATAATTTTTCATAAAAATTTATTATATCTACACTAATATTATAAAGACGAAAACTTTGTTTGTTTGGTTGTAATGAATAGACTCAAAAACGACTGGACCGTTTTTAAAAATTCTCTCACCATTCGAAAGCTACATTATCCACGCGTAACATAGGCTATATTTTATCCCTGTATTCCCACGGGAACGGGAACTACGCGGGTAAAACCGCGCGAAGGCAACTAGTTTGTTATATTGTAGGTGGTCGCCGCGCCGGCCGCCCCCGAGCCGATCAGAGCTACACACAATTCGCTGTTATGGACGACGAGAACGTATCCGCACTGCAACAGGTATATATCATCACCATCATCATCATCAGCTCAAAAACTTCACCCCTCCCCTAACACCGAGGGATTGTACCATAGTCCACCACGTGGGCCTAGGAAATATGCCTTTATATGTGACTCCGGCATGCAGGTTTCCTCAAGATGTTTTCTGACACTGCAGCATCAATTCTATTCCAGGACAAACATTTGTATGCATGAATATGTCTGTTTGTTCTGTGTCTGGATGTAAATACCTGTAAGTATGTATTTAATAGTTGTATATGTAGTATATCAGCTATCTGGTTACAGTACAAGCTCTGCTTAGTTCGGAATCAGATTGGACGTATATGAAAAATGTCTCAGGATATTTATTTATTTGTAAACGGCTTCCCTCCACTTATATTGTGGGTACATAGTCCACCACGCGGGCCTAGTGCGGTCGATAAGGCATATTGCCTTTGTATGCGACTACGGCATGCAAGTTTCCTCACAATGTTTTCTAAAATTGCAGATCTTATAGAGCCAATTCGATTTTCAGCCAAATCCTGTGTTTAAATAACTATATAAGTATGTATTTACAAGTAGTATATGTAGTATATGAGCTATCTGGTTACAGTACAAGCTCTGCTTAATTTGCAATCAGATTGGACTTATATAAATGTTCCTAGATAATTATTTATTTATTATTATTGTTCTCAGGTGACGAAGGGTGGTGCATTAACTCTAGTGTCGCTATGGAAGTCCCAGTTCGACGACTCTGAGGAAACTACAGATAATGAATGGAAACAAGAACAATTACAGGTACATAAATATCTGCTAATAATAGATAAAAAATATGTATCGAGTTTCATGAAAAAAGTTGAAGGGGTTTAAAATAATTTGGTAAAACCCAATAGAATAGGTTTTAAATTAAACTTGGATGTTTATTTAATTATGTAAATTACTATTAAAAACGTTACATACCTACTCAGGAATGCTACACTGCTACAAAAAAATACAATACAATTTTTAAAATTTCTTCTTAAATCAAATATATTTATTAATTCAAATTGGCCTTCACAGGCTCTTTAGAACAGGTTTATGTTAATTTCTTGTAATATAGAAACAATGCTAGTGTAGGAGCCGGGGCTATATAATAAAATAACCGTGGGGCCCAATTCTTAATTGTACTTTATCGAGTAAATTTGACACGCCTTTCTTAAATGATGCTATAGATCTCATTGTGTGTGTAAATTGTAAATAGATGACAACTATAATTTTTTTTTCACCTTTTTTGTTTCTAACATACTATTGACAGCCTGCTGGCTTTGTGGTTAGTGACCTTGACTTTCAAGCCGCCGGTCGTGGCTTCAAATCCCACTCAGGACAGACTATATGTCTGTTTGTTTTGTGTCTGGATGTAAATATCTATATAAGTATGTATTTTAATTAGTCCCCGGAGCACCGGTGCACTCGGGGCCAGAGCGGCGTCTCGAGCTGGTCCGGGGCTCCGCGCTCGCAGCTCCCCACCACGCACTCGCAACCCACGCACCATCACGTACCCCATCAGGTAACTTGCCCCAACAGGTAACTTGCCCCAACAGGTAACATGCCCCTTCGAGTTACCTGTCTCTTGGGGTAACGTGCCCCATGGGGTTACTTGCCCCATCAAGTAACATGCCCCGTGGGGTATGTCCCATTGGGTAACGTGCCTTGTGGGGTTGCGTGCCCCGTGGGGCAACTTTCCCCCTTTGGCATCCCTTTGGCATCACCAAAACTGCACTAAGTCAAAATAGCATTTTTTTGGTTTGCGATGTGTCATCGGGGCATAAACTTTATGTATAGGGATATATAGGTCATTAAGTAATATCCCCTGGGGTAACATGTGATCCATTAGGTGTGCCCCGTAGGGTAACATGCCCAGGGTACATGTAACTCAGTAAGTAACATGTGCCCGGAGTAACGGGCCCCGTTTAGTAATATGCCCCGGAAAGCCATTTATAACCCAATCAACTTGTTAAGGTCTTTACAATGTACTAGTAAACACCTGAACTGTAAATGCATTATATAAAATTAAAGTAAAATACATGGCCTCACAAATTTATCAAAACAGTAAATAAGTAAAAGCTACATAAATCTACAGACACCAGTCTCAATTAAGCAATTCTCCGCCCGCAGCCGACGGAGAAAACCTCCCCACCCCCAAACAATCCCACACCGGTCCCCGCCCCGGCCCCCACCCTGACCCCCGCGCCGTCCCCCGCCCTTCAACCCCCGCGGCCCCCGACCCGCCAGCTCAGCGACCCCAACCGGAGGCCGAGCCCCCCCAAAGGTCGGAGGGCCCAGACCTGTCTCCATATACCAGGGATAGAAGCGTTTCCTAATCTGCAGCCTGTCTTGCCAAGGTGTTGGACTCTGCCATCTATTGGTGAGTGGACTTTTAAAGGTTTTTCTTTGATAGGCCGGTTGGTTTTGTGGTTAAACCCTGACTTTTAAACTGCTGGTCGTTTTAATCATCACTTAGGTAAATAATTTGTGTGCATGAACATATCTGTCTTAATAGAAATATCTCTAGAAGTATATATATAAAACTTCTAGCAAATTATCGGCTTAGTTTGAAATCAGTTTAGCCAAATGTGAAAGGGATTTATCATTATTTTACTCGAATCCCACACATAAAATGACACCGCAGTAGGCCTATATGGTGGACTATGGCCTAAACTCAGTGGTCTCAGTGAGGGTGGGGACACGTGGAGACGTATATTATCTGACCAGCTGACCCGTGCAACTTCGTTAGCGTCATTCCCCTATTTTTGCTACGTTTTTCATTGCTGCTCAGCTCCTGTCAGTCGTAGCGTAATGATTTATACATAAAAACCTTCCTTAAGAATCACTCTATCTATTAAAAAATCCGTTGCGTAGTTTTAAAGATCTAAGCATACATAGGGGCAGACAGACGGCGGATAGCGACTTTGTTTTATACTATGTAGTGATTGTTATGTCTAGGGTCCCACATCAGGTCGCTACGCCCCCCCCTGGTGCAGCAGGCGTCGTTCGATGGAAGTGGGGCCGGGGGAGGGGGCGAAGGAGGGGGCGAGGGGCCGTCGGGGGGGACGCTCCGGTACAGCGTGGACGTGATGAGGGGCGTCGCAAGGAGACATGATATGGATGAACCGTCTCACAAGATCGTCAGGGCTGCTAGTTTACCGGTATGTTAATAGTGATGTGGTTTAGCTTGCAGCAGTGTTTTTCTAGGTTTTTGAGGTGTTTTGAAGATTTCCGGGATAGAATAAAATATTATTGTGACTTTACATTGATAAACTATGCTGGGTGGATTTGCAACACTAGTAGTACCAGTCTACCCATAACGGACATACAATATATACGATACGAAGTATTATAATATAATATTATACCTAATGTGTTAAATATTCGTTTTGGCACTAGTGTGATTTAATATTATTAATACTAATTAAATTTGTTGTGATAGATATTGTGTACTTTGCTATTGTTATTTCTATTTTATATTCTTTAGTTTCATATATGTTCTTTGTTCATGTCCATCTACGTAAAAGAGCGTAGTTATGTGTGTTAGAAGTCTAAATATATCCACTTCACTTCAATATATCCATATTCTATTATAAATGTGATAGTTTAGATGGATAATATTTGTTTCTCAATCTCGACAGAATGGCTGCAGAGATCTCTATCAATGTTTGGCAATTATTTAGAATATATCCAATATGTACAACAAATAATCTACTTTTTATCCTGGAAACACTGAAAATCACCAAAACTGTGGCCACAAGATAGCGTCACTAACGTTACTAGTCTTACATAAGGTTTTTTTTAACTGCCACACAAATTGACTCTATGCCTGATGGAAAGCAATCAGTGGAGTCCATTAGTGGTGGCCATCATCCCATGCCAGCATAGCAATGTGGCATGATGGCACCATAATGTATTTTTATACACATATAGTGTGTGTCCCGGTGCGGGTCGGGTCGCGGGTCCCCCCCGCTCCAAGCGGAACCGGCAGCCCGTACCCCGGAGCCCGAGCCGGCGCCGGAGCCCGAGGGCGCCACGGTGTCGAGCCGCCTCGAGATCCGCGTCCGCCCGCCGGACAGCACCTCGCCCGGACACTCTGGTAACACATATCGCACATATAACCCTTAGCTTGCAACACCGCATAAGTCATTTTTACCAACTTTTCAGGAGACGAAAAAAACTGTTTATTTTAAAAGACTGCCTTGCGCGCTGTTACTACTTTATGAATTAAATCCTCTTATTGACTGAAATCTATATCATGTGATATAGATCGCAGGTTCGACGCGCAATGAGCAGCTCTATCCAACGGCATTAAAATGTAGAAACTGGCAATTTTCGACTTGAGCGGTGTTGTAACTGTTGTTAGCTAAGGCACCATATGACACTACTAAGCGGCTAACTTGGCCAATTGTTTTAGTAACTCCCCTCCGTAACTAGGTCTGCGTGACATAAGGATTTTTCCCTATTTTTGCAATTTTTTTTTATAGTAGAATTCATCGATAAATGGGCTTTCTAAATATTTTTTGTCAAATCGGACCAGTAGTTCCTGATATTAGCGCGTTCAACCAAAGAAACTCTTTAGCTTTATAATATTTAGTATAGATTGCTCGATTGCATCCATACTTTATTTGGTCTTCCTCTACTTTTACGATCCTTTACATGCACATTTATAACTTTCCTCGTAACATGATTTTCATCCCTCATAAATATAAGTTAGATAATATTTATTACTTATTTTATTGACAGTTAAAATCCATTCTGTGGTGAGCGGCGGTGAGCCCATCAGGCTGAATCATGACGAGACATCTGTGTACTACGACGCGACAGAACACCACAGGGATAAGCGGTATGTAGCTCTGTAAAATAGGTTCATAGGTTCGAATCAAAATTATATCAAACATTTGTGACTTAAAATATTGACAAGTGTTTTTTTACATTAGGTCTAAAAATTTTCAAAATTTCATCTACATTTGCCTTTAGATGTATACAATCTTTTATATTTCAGATTATTAATCTAACAGTAAATAAAAAATCTATTAATAAGAAAATATACACTAATATAAAGTCCTCTTCGTACAGTATTATTTCTTACTAGAATACGTCCCGCGATTTCACGATAAACGATCATAATAAAGATCTAAATTAACTTTTCCTTTTTTACTACCCTATGAACCATCATCACATTTAGACACCCATTCCCATTTATATAGATTACATATTATTATCCAGATCGTCCACACGCAGCGGTGAAAAGAGTCAAAGCCCAGCGGTCGAGAGGACGAGACTTGACGCCATACCTGACAGGTACGATATTGCTACAGGGCGTGGGTTCGATGTCCACACAGGACAAACATTTGTATACGTAAACATGTATTTTCTGTGTATGGATTTATAATTTGTTATGATTTTGAAATCATAAAATTTTGGTTATTTTTGTTAGTTTCTAGGGAAATTAATTAAGAGTATGATTTGATCCAAATTTTAGGAAAAGTTACTAACATGCTCATGTCTGAGTAAACACTCTTTAAATAGAAAAAGCTACAAATAAAAAATACACTTCCGAGATATATAGCCATATGAAATTCATAAATAGTTTAATAGGTTTAAAGTAAATAAATGATTTTGAAGTTAAATTGTGTATTTGTAATCTGTTCTCGAATTATTATCTTTACATTATGTGCTAGAAGCAGTATCGTGAAGCGAGAAGCGAGCGGCGGCGGCGACGGCTCGCAGAGCTTGAGAGATGTAAGTATTTAAATACTCTTGCCAAGAACTTATAATATCATAGCTGCGGTTATTAGCAATGAAAATTAATTTATGTGGTGATTACAATAGCTTATTTTTATTTAATTTACCATTTTTTATGTACTTATGTTTAAGATCGCTTGAAACACTTTTGTAGAATGTTAAAAATACGTGATGGCATTATAAAAATGTATCAAAACCTTTGAATTTGACATTTTTTTTCGACTTTGACTTTTATTTGTGGGTTGACATGACACATTATTCTTATCTTTCATGTTTATTCTATGCTTATCTGCATCCAGTTAGTTGTGATGTTCATTTTTTTTTTATACCACAAAGGTGGCAAACAGGCATACAGTCCGCCTGATGGCGCGCGGTTACCGCAGCCTATGGACGCTTGCAATACTAGGGGCGTCACTCACGCGTTGCCGACCCTGTAAAAATCTCTTCACTCCCTTCTTGAAGAACCCCACATTTAGTTGTTCGTTTGTCCATAGCGTTCGTCCTGCAGCACTAGCACGTCGCGCATCCCGGTGGCGCGGCTCGCCAAGTGCGCCTCGTGGAGCGGGGACAACGCACCCGGGGGGGACCTCACGCCCGGTAAATATACACTACATACTACCCTCTAGGTGTGTTGTAGGAGGCCCCAGTGTTAGTGACATGAGACGAGGTACGTACTGCTGTGCCCCAGCTCTGTTATATAAATGACCCGGTATAAGGTACTAATTGCTGGCTAAGTATGGGAAACTGTCCCCTAGGTGTGTAATAGGAGGCCCCGGAATAAGCGACTTAAACGAGGTATGTACTGCTGTACCCTAGCTCTATTGTATAGATGCCCCGGCGTAAGGGACTTGAAATGAGGTATGTACTGCTGTGCCCTAGGTCTGTTATATAGAGGCCCCGGGGTAAGGGACTAAGTGCGCCTTGTGGAGCGGGGATAACGCACCCGGGGGGGACCTCACGCCCGGTAAATATACACTACTTACTGCACTCTAGGTGTGTTGTAGGGGACCCCGAAGTAAGGGGCTCTACCCCGGGTAGGTATGGGAAACTGTCCCCTAGGTGTAGGTCATAGGAGGACAGACTTAGGGCACAGTTCCTCCCAGCGTTAAGTCCTTTACCCCGGAGCACAGCAGTACATACCTCGTCTCAACTCACCGGCGTAAGGGACTTGAAACGAGGTGTGTACTACTGTGCCCCAGCTTTGTTGTATAGAGGCCACGGCGTATACGACTTGAGACTAGGTATGTATGGGAAACTGTGCCCTAGGTGAGTCATAGGAAGCTCCGGCGTAAGGGATTTAACGCTGGGTAGGTATGAGAACTGTACCCTAAGTCTGTTGTATAAATGCCCCGTGCTAAGGGACTTGAGACGAGGTACGTACTACTGTGCCCTACGTATATCGTATCAAACCCCCTAAGTCTGTTGCAAAAATGCATAACAATAAATAATAATGCTGAGATATCCTTTTTTGGTCTCACACAGTGTACAGTACAATGTTGTCGTTTTATTATTGTTTTTGTAAGATTTGTATGTGTTTTTTATTTTGTTGTTAATTAATTTTGCTCTGTTGATGTTGTGTGAGTCCAAATAAATATTTTTCTTTCTTTCAATAAAGAATTACACTTATTTAATATAATATTATATACAGCGCTCCGTCGAAGGCGACAGAACGCCAATGACAAGTATGCCGTGGACCCCGCCCGGGAATTGAACCTGCGCTTCGCGAGGCCGCGCCACCGGCAGCCGCATCCGCACCAACACCACTCCAGGTCTGTTTTATTAAATTTCATTTATTTATGAAATAGGTAGGCTTCTTTTTTATGAAATAAAGTAATTTAAAGTTTTTAAAAAATATATCAATTTCAATTCATTAATGAACTAACCTAAATACGGAAATTATCATCTTCACCATCAGCATTCCACGTAATATCAATTTTAATCGACTTTAATTCGTCGTCGGTTCTCAATTCGTCTGTATGTTTTTTTTTCATTATGCTATATTCCACACAGAAGCGGTTCCCGCGGCGTGCCAGCATTACTGATGTCGTCCCCACCGGCGTCTGGGGGCTCGTCGTCTTCGGGCTCGCCCCCGCCCCCGCCCCCGCCGGCCCCCGCCCCCGCCCCGGCCCCGGGCTCGACCCCCGCCCCGACCCCCGCCCCGACCTCGGCCCCCGCCACTAATGCGGCCCGCGCCCGCCGGTTCAGACCGCTCTCTATAGCGCCATAGGTATGTATGTATTAGTGTTACTTAGTGGCGTAACGTTGTCGATGTCGTCGTCCCCGGTATACTGGGGCTCGTCCTCCTCGACCCCCGCCCCCGCCCCGGCCCCGAGCTCGACCCTCGCGTTGCTAATGTCGTCCCCCCCTGCCTCCGGGGGCTCTGTTGTATAGAGGCGTAAGGGCCTTGAAACGAGGTATGTACTACTATGCCCTAGGTCTGTTGTACAGAGGCCCCGGCGTAAGGGACTCGAAACCAAGTATGTTCTACTATGCCCCAGGTCGGTTGTAGCGAGGCCCCTGCGTAAGAGACTCGATACGAAGTGTGTTCTACCTTGTCCTAGGTCTGTTGTATAGAGGCCCCGGCGTAGGGTACCCTGTGCCTAGGTGTGTCATAGTAGGCCCCAGTATACTTGGTACCCGCCATGTATGTATTTGTATATATTCTTGACAGACCGGTTGGCTTTGTGGTTAGTGACCCTGACTCTCAAGCCGGTCGTGGGTTCGAATCCCACCCATGACAAAAATAATTCTGTTCTGTGTCTGGATGTAAATACCTATATAAGTAGTAGCTGCCGCACCGCGGTTTCACCCGCGTAGTTCCCGTTCACGTGATCACTTAGGGGTATGAGAAACAGAGTAGCCGATTCTCAGACCTACTGAATATGCATATTATTTTAAAATTTCATAAAAATCGGTCGAGTCGTTTCGGAAGAGTATGGTAACTAACATTGTGACACGAGACACAATTTTATACATAAGATGTATTTAAAAGTAGCATATGTAGTATATCAGCTATCTGGTTGCAGCACAAGCTCTGCTTAGTTTGGAATCAGATTGGCCGTGTGTGGAAAATGTCCCGGGATATATTTTTATTTATTTGTTTATCTCCCTCTATTCCAGGAGCTGACAATCCACTGTGACGTCACAGGAAAGGAACCATTCTGACACTGTAACTACCAGACAAACATTATTATTATTATATATATTTACTCCTTATGTGATATAGAAGACATATATATAATCTATATAAAATATATAATAAATGAAATCTTTTAAAAATCGATCGCAGCGCCACCTACTGGGTCCAATTATTAATCTAAAACATCTAAGGACACTAAAACACACGAGAAAAATGATTAAAATCTGTTCAGCCGTTTAGGAGTATTTCACCTACATACAGACAAAATATCCAACAACTATTATCTGCCTACCCTTTGAGGAATGAAAGGCGTAAAATCATCACGGCGATTATCATAAAAGAGGTAAAATAGATGTCACAATTCCGACATCAACTACTCTTTAAAAAAAACAAGAGTAAAAGGGACGTAAAATAAGCATTGTTGTCGTCTCTCTCGCACATTTGCAAACCCAATAATTTCTAACTAGGGTAGGGCGGGGCTTAAAGGTCCGCGGGTATAAAGGTCCACCATAAGTATCTAAAAAACTAGCGGTATATTGTGCGTTCTAACTATGTACGCGGAATGAAGAGACCGCGGGAGGCGTAACGGGGCATCCCCGGCAGTCAAGCAGCGTCGCTAGCCGGAGATATTCGACTACATCTAAAAATTTTAACGTAAGTAAATTTTTTCATCATTTTACTTTTTAGTTTCGAGCAGTGATTTTTCGTTTATCACACCTTAACATAATTTATTAGTATAAGTGATTTATTTGTTTTTCACGATTTATTATTAGTTTTAGGCTCGGTTTAACGGTTATTTTGTTATAACCTCTAAAAATATTTATACGTGGTTGGGGCAAAAAGGTCCAATGTGGACCTTTTATCTCCTCATTAATATGTGGGTTAATAAAGACTTTTTTGTTTCAGTATGCGCAACTATAAAAGAAAATCGGATCGTGGTACTAAATCTGTTGAGTAAAACGAAAACAAAAACGAAAAACGATGAGTCTGATTAAGATAAAATAGAGATACCAAGACATGTTGATTATGTTAATTTGTTGAAGTTAATAATTAAAGAAGAGTTTAATTTTTATGTTACGGTTAAAGAAGTATATTTTGTTTTATAAAAAATTGTTTCTTAAAAGTTTTTAAAAGATTATGTAAGATTAGTAAAAAGATTTTAAATTCAGGATATGTCAACATTCATAATGAATAGTGCTGTCTTGTTTAATTGTATTCTTCAATAGAGACCGATTAGTGATTAAACTATTATAAGCTCAACAAAGTTAGAAATGATTAGTTCGACTGTTACTATTGTAATACATTTAGAAAAAAAAATCTTTTAGAATAGAGACTTTTTAAATAATATGTATCTTGGAATTATAATTAAAAATTAAAATATTTTTAACTTTTTGTTCTTGGAATAAAAATAAACGACTGAATTTTATTGATAAATATTGTTTTAGTTCCATAAAATCGATTTTAAATAAAAAAATAAATACAGGACCTGGTGCCTCCTGCCTGTCCCTTTTTACCCCTACTACGGGGCAAAAAGGGACAGACGACAAGGTCTAAAAAAGTTGTAGAAACACATATTTCTATTATAATAATTCAACTGAAAATTGAGTCAAACATACTCAGATAACTGTTTGTTTGATTAGTGTTATTTATTTTGATATAGTACAGTCAGTTTTCACAGAATTATTCGAAATAGTCAAATTGGACCTTTAAGCCCCGCCCTACCCTACATAAAATGTTACACTACCGGGGAATCGAACCTTAGACCTCCAGAAAATTTTATAATGGCAGCTATATGTGTGTAAAAATATATATTATTTTTATATATGTTACATATATAAGCTTATGATATAAAGAAATAGCATTTTCAAATTAATTAACTTAAAAATAACATATCCTTAATTTAGACTTGCCTACGTATTAAGTATAGTAATGCAAAAACGAATATAGCTTACTCAAAATTCGCTTTCGTTAGCGTAACTGGCTCTCAAGTGAAGATATCTGCACTTGAGATACAAAAAAAAACTGATGATCCATTTATGTGACGACAGAAAGAACAGACTTTTTTTAATATTATTTTTATTATATATTCTATATAGATTATGTTTATCAAGAATTAAGTTAAAAGTAAGCATATTTTTTTGTTAAAATATCTACTTTTAACGTGACAAATAGATGTAGCATAATAAGGCAATTTTACAAAATGATCCCAATTCTTATGTGTGTACATAACTTTTAACTAAGACTGTAGTTAGAAGCACAACTTTGTTAAATTTACGTTTTAATGTAAATTATATGGAAAGAGATATTTTCTTTATATATTCAACTGCTGATGCTAAATTACAGAATAATCAAAATTTAAGTGTATGTATGTGAAGGAAAGAGAGAAATATTACAAATTCTATATAGAACGTAACTTTATTTGTACTATGTATATCTCTTAATTTTTTTTAATGTAAATCCTGACATATGGATGTCACTTAAGTCTTGAAGTTGGTTTAGATTAAAAACATGCATAAATCACTGGTTTTTTGTCAAATTGACAGATCTTAACCTCAAAAACATTAAAAAATAATGTCTTGTTGTATACATGTTAGTTAAGTTTGTTGCACATAAGAATTAGACCCATTATGTCTTTATAAGGACACTTTATAGCGTAAAACAACTATGAGGGAGGTATCAAAAACGGATTTCAATACTTTGGAAGTGTTATAAAAGTAATTTAAATGTTATTTTTCTCCGTAGACTCGGAATCCCATTTTATCCCCGGGGATAAAGTTGTAGGTTCTAATTTCAAGGTTTTTTTTAATGACAACTATTTTTTTTCGGGTTATCATGTATCTCCAAATAAAAAAGTAACCCATGTCTGAATCCAGGATTTTCTACCAATAAACCAACTTTCTGAATCCCTACAGTCTAAAAGAGTAACAAACATACATACATCACAAACTTCCGCATTTATAATATTAGTAGGGTAAGTACATCGAGCATGTAACCAATAGAGTAGAACTGTTAACAGTTTTGTTAGAAAACAAAATACGCCAAAACGCTGCGCCGGCCCCTGTGTTCTGATTGGCCGACTCAAGGTCAAGTGTTGCACTAGACGTACACACAGGTCTCTTATTGGTCGGGTACTGTTTTAGTTCGAGCGTGGTTTGTTAGTTATACCAGTTATACGTGACAAATCATTGATGCGTTGCTAAACAAATGGCTCACTATTGCTACTCTATTGGTTACATGCTCGATGGGTAAGTAAGTTTTTGCTTCCAGAATATTGAATATTCGCTTGTGCCACTGTATTTTGCGCCTTCACAAATCGGATTGTGGTTCATAATTGTCTACGAATAAAATGTTAAATATCTTTCTAGATTGGTCTTGCCTTTTCCAGCTGATTATAAAACGGCTTATAGACGAAAAAAATATAAGAATGAGTGATTTTAACTCGTTTTTCTAAATGTCAGCTAGCTTTGTTTAAAAGTCTGCTGTGTTTATTTAGAGCTGAACCATTTTTGAAGCGGTTCGATAGATTGTACAGGGAGAGAATGAGGTTTCATCGATACGAGCATTTTGTATTTTAATGGTCACAATTCTGACAATTGAATATAAATTGCTTTTTTAGTTTTAATAATTAATTACTCACTTCTTTGGAATATAATTTTTTTGTACTTTAAAAGGGTTTTTACTCACTATAAATTATTTATTCACTAGTAGCTTTTAAAAACCTACCGTTTTTTTTGTTTTGTACATAACATTTTCATTCTCCTAGTTTTATTATTGTTTTATGTCAGGAAACATTTTTGGTGCTTTAAATTTTAATGTTTAGTTTAATTTTTAATTGACAAGATCTCTCTACAAAACCTGCGTCCAAGTGAAGCGATGCGTTTCATAAATATATTATATACATCATAATAATCTAAAATCTTATTTAAGAATATTTTTTGAACTTAAATGGCTTTGATTTTTTTTTTCAAAATCAAAAAGTTTAATAAACGCATCGCTTACTTAAAAAAAAGTGGCTATATTACTTGAAACTATTAAAAATATGTATTTAATTAAATAAAAACGAAAGTGCAACACTTTTTTTAGTTCGTTTTTAAGTGGTAGGTAAGAGGAATTACTTTCAAAATTTTGTGGATAATTCTATAGGTATATTTAATTATGTATATTTACATACGTATAACGGTATATAACACAAAAAAATTGGCTTTCTCTATGGACGACGACGAAACGAAATTAATATTTTAATATTTTCAGCTGAGCGTTAGAAATAACTTTAGTCGAAAAAAGCATTGGAGTCGGTTAACTTTAAAAGTTTTTTTTGTGAAAACATCGACTTGAAGAAAAGACATTATCTTTATCGATCAGAGTTATTTGCAACGAAAATTGATATCGTAATTTAACTTATTATTGTAAGGTTTAATAAATGCTGACTTATAAATATGCTTTTGATGAACATGTGTGGAATTTACGTCTCTATTCTGATATGTATTTTGATTCTAGTATTTATTTCGTATTAAAGTTATTGGCGATTTTTAATCACTGAATCCCGTATCAGAGTAGATTCAAAAAAAGATTTTCCAAAAACTATCTGCATGTAAGCATTCGAAATGGATTTTAATAAAAGGTGTCGTAAAAAATATATATTTTGAAAAATGCAAGTGATGTGGATGGACCGCGTTTCAAAAATATATATACAAGTTGTCGCTTTTTGTGATTGTATGACGAACAAACAAATTGTTTCAAAATTTAATATAATTGTTGCACGATAGTGATACTCTGATGTTGTTGTTGCCTTTATAATATAGCTTGCGGCCCGGTTTCATCTGGTTTTCATGTTTTCCTTCATGTCACTGGGAAGTTACTTTCTATCAGTGAAATGTTTGAAATCGGTTGACTAGTTTTGGAGATTTAGAATCTTAACTTCTATTGAGGCTTTAGAATTTTTTTAACTTAAATTTATCCTACTTTTCTATCATACTTCTTATATAACTTATTTAAATATCTTTAAAAAACAGGTCTGAGAAGTTTTATTTATTTTCTTATATAATATTTTATAAAGGCAACAAAATATAAACAAATGTATAATATATTATATTTATATATATACGTTACGTAGAAGCCATTTTACTCTAGTCTCGCTGCTTAGTTTTAGGAAATTGTATGTAATAATTAAATTAATTAAATAATTAATAAAAAAAACAAATATTTAGCGTTTAAGTATTATGATATTGCAATTACGAGAGAAAATTGAGCGGTTTTTAATCGACCGCCATTTTTTATTTCGGAGTATGGCGACACTGGAATTCAAAATGGCGGTAAAACAATGTTAAGCTGAATTTTATCGCTTTAGAAATCGCCGTGTATGGTTTTCGGAATGCATGTGTTGTAGGTGTTTTTTTTTAATTCTCGTCTTCATTTTAAATGGCCCCGGTTATGGAGTATCTACACATCATCATCAGCTCATATACGTCTCCACCGAGCACGAGCCTCCCCTAACAACGAGGAGGTTTATGCTATGAACAAAACATGATTTAATCTATATACATCTCTTTCATATTTAGTAAAATGAAAAGAGAACGACACATAAATAAAATTTTGTCCTGCAATAGTTAGTCCTGTGACGTTATTGATGAAACTGACGAGACTAAAATTATTTTTCACTCATTTAGTAAAGATATATAGATTTTAGTTTAGTTTAGTTTAGTTCGCTTCAGAATCGGGGCCCCAGTCTGCCAAAATTATTTTAGTAAGTTTGGATGTCACCTCTACGCTACGATGTAGAATTTGACAGCTACGTTTTTTTTTTAAATGTTTTTTTTTTTTTCTCGACAGCCGTGCACGGAAGTTTCGTTACACATTCTAGTCTACAAAATAACTTCCGTCTCATAGATTTATCGGTGATAAATGAAGAAGAAGAATAACACGAGACACTTATTTTTGTCAGGAAAATAATGAGAAAATAATAATTATGTATGTATAAAGTTGTTGTTTATTAATTATTATTGTATTTTAGGTGCCCATTATTGTTTTGTGTATATGATTAATGTTCGCGTTGTGAACGGGCTGGGTGTGTGTGAGGCGACGCTGTTGTCTTTGTTTTCGTGAATGCACGCTCGATTATGTACCCTTTACTTTGCCATATTTTTTATATTTACCGAAATATGCACAATGAAAATTTAAATAAAAGGTTATTGTCCTTGGATTGTGGTTTTATTTATGAGTAAATCTATATTCACGGTTTCACCGGAGTTCCCAGGGGCTCTTCATTTTTCCCGGGATAAAAAGTAGCCTATATGTTATTCCATACATATACTAACTCTGTGCCTAATTTCATCGCAATCCCTTCAGCCGTTCTGGCGTGAGAGTAACAAATATATATTCTTACGTTCTAACAAACTTTCGCATTTATATTATTGGAGTTTACAGTTTGGTTGAACGCGCTGATCTCAGGAACTACTGGCTCGAATTGAAAGAATTATTATGTATACCCCAGGTTATAGGCTATATAACATCACGCTGTGACTGATAGGAGCGGAGCATCAATTAAAGCTGATGTAGATCACGTGGCGTCAGTCAGTATCTATATAAGTATGTATTTAAAAGTAGTATATGAGTACGTATAATAAATAAATAAATGATAAGATTTATATGTATGAAGTATTCATCTATTGGAGGCTGGGTGTAGACAAGTGTATATGTAGTATTTAGAGTATTTTCAGATTGGCCGAGTTTAAATAAAGTTACAGGATATATATTTATTATTTACTGTACTGAATCACTTGTCATGAAATCCTGGTAAACAAGCTGGGTGAAACTTATCCCAAATATAAAAACTGGGTGGAAGCTAACCGTGACAGTGATGTGTGTTTTTCGTTCTGTCATTTTTTGGCACGTAGACCTTCCAAAAGGGTCAAAATAGAGGTTTAAGTAAAAAAGGCTTTTTAGACATATTCTATAACATTTATTCAAACTTACAATAAGAATTAAACATAATAAGCATATCACATGCTACTGCAAAATAACCCTTATGTCTACGTATATAAAGAATAAGGCGATTTTGTATTATAATAATATGGCTCAATTTTTAACTAAAGATATATTTAAAAAGAGATTAATAAAAGGTTTTGGATCTTACAGAACTAAAATCGACCAAAGATATACTGAACGTTTTAGTTAAGTTTAGTTTTTAGCATAAGAGAATTGGGGCCACTGAGTGCTTGTATTTTCTTAAACAAAAAAGGATCATTTTATGAAGATCAAATCCCATGAAATTTTTTTTTTAATCTTTAAATATAAACATGATGATTGCCGTCCTTGTCCCTCCCGACTATAATAGAAAGAGACAACTAAGATTTCACCACACTATCCTATATTTATGACAAAATTATATTACACTAGGTTGCGCCCCGCGGTTTCGCCCGTAGTTCCCGTTCCCGTAGGAATACAGGGATGAAATATTGCTTAAGAAACTCACAAATAACGTAGCTTTCTATTGGTGAAAGAATTATTCAGTCCGGTCCAGTAGATCCGGAGCATATTCATGTGAAACCAAAAAAATCTAATTTTTCTTAAAATATTGATAATATTGCTTATATGAAAAAGCTGAAAACGAAATGTATATGAAAACTAGTGGCTCCCCGTGGTTTCACCCGCGTATTCCCGTTCCCGTGATCACAGGGGTATCAAAAATAGATAGTACCCGATTCTCAGACCTACTGAATATGCATATTAAATTTCATAAAATTCGGTCAAACTGTTTCGGAGGAGTATGGTAACTAACATTGTGACACGAAAATTTTATATATATAAGATTAACACACTTATTTACCGCATGGTAAATAGAGGCAAGATATTAGCAAAATCAATAATATTTTCTATACAAACAATAATGTAGGTATTTTTTAACAAGTATTTTTTTAATCTCCTAAAGAACATAACAGGAGTACCAGACTCCATTCCTAAACATAATCTACTGTTTAGTACTCATCTCATCAATATCATTACTAAAGGTTAGCATTACTAAATTCATCCATGGACATTTTCAGCGACTGAATTTTACTTTCACTTACAACCGTAACCGGAGTTTGAATGTCAGAATGAAATCTTTTCACATGCACATCTAACAAACCTCTCCGCACTGAAGTATATTCACATAAACTACATTTAAACGGCTTATTCCCCGTATGAATCGTCTCATGGCAGAGCAAACTCTCCTTCCTAGATGCTTTGTAATCACAAAATCTACATTTTAGACCTTGCCCGAGATGCATTGTAGCATAATGCCTCTGAAACTCATACTTATGTTTGCAGGAATAATTGCAAATATCACATTTGTGATTATAATGTGATTTTTGATGCATTACAAATTGGCATTTAAATTTTGTTGTAAATTTACATGTTGGACATACTAAAACTTCGTCGGATTCGCTCCTTTTGTTATGTAGAGAGATCTGATCTTTAGTTTTAGTGGAAAAATCACAGTTTCTACATTGGTAAGGTCTATTCTTGTTTCCTGTGTGGTGTCTCTGATAATGGCGTTGTACTGAAGCTTTGAATTTTGATGTGTATGTACAAATCACACATTGGTACGGCCGTTCCTTGTTTTTGGATTCTAGCACTTTTATGCTGCTCCAGTCCACTTCTCTATTAGGATCTAGGGAGTAATTGTTAGACTTTTCGTGTGTAGTTTGGGTTTCTAGATTATCCAAATCTAGACTATCTGGTTCAAATTCATTTATGGAATCTTGGTGAGTTTCCGCTGTGTTTTCATATGTGTTTAAAGTCTTGTATTTTCCGTATATAGTATTGTAATGTGTCGTTTTATGCTTTTTGCTCTCACATATGTATTCGGTTTTAAAATCGCAGTATTCACAATGCATCCATCCGTTTCTTGTGCTCCTTTTCTTATGAATAGTTAGACGCCACCTTGTTTTTGTTGAGAAATCGCAGTAATCGCATTTGTTTGCTTTGTCGAGAACTTCGTTATGGATTTTGGCTAGATGTCTGGTTATATGACCGGAGAATTTGGTTATGAACGGACACTTGTCACATCTGTACACCACCTCTGTTTTGTTATGTATTTTACTATGCTTTGAGAAGTTATGCTTATATGCTGTCTCATAAGAACAGCTATCACATTTGTACTGTCTGTCAGATTTGTGTTTCCGCCTGTGTGCGTTTAAATTCCATTTAAAATATGTTGTGTAGGGGCAGACATCGCATTTCAAAACTGGCATATTGTGATTATCTTCCTTGTTAAATTGATGCTGTATTAACACATGTCTCTTAATGGATGTACTGTATTTAGTTGTATACGGGCAGAAGTCGCAGGAAAATGGTTTCTCGTTTGTATGCCCCATGATGTGAAGGGCCAGGGAGTTCTTGAAAGTTGTGGTGTAGTCGCATAGCTCGCAGTGAAGTGTCTTGTTCAGTTTTTTATGCTTACTTTTTCGTTTTTGCGGGGATTTTCTGTAAATAACAAACATTGTTAACTGTTATATTTGTGTGCATGAAGATGTCTGCTGGTTTTGTGTCTGGGTGAAAAAGATAAGTATGAATTTAAAAGAAATATATGCAGTAAACACACACCATACCACCATAGTACAAGCTTCGTCTAGTTTAAAAATCAAATTGGACATTGCATAGGTCAAAAATGTCCCAGGATATTTATTTATTATTATTAAAGCTTTGACAGTATTGTTCATATAATTAACTAGCTGCCAGTATTTCTCCCATTGGATTATGGGGATAAAATAACTCTTTCCATCAGTGAAAAAAATTATTAAACTTTTGGACCTGAATTTGAACATTTATATTACATACAAAAATACAAGTCTCTCCTCTTTATACTATAAGATTTCATTATTGTGAAATATCTTTTATACTATAGTCCTCAAAGCTCACCTTTCATCATATTTGGGTACATCCTCATCAGCTACATGCTCCTCAACTTCAACCTTCACCCACACACTGGCAAACATGTTCATCATCTCCATATCCTGAGTTTGGCCTGACTTATCGGTGTCCTTCTTGGACATTTTCACTGTAAGAAGACCATATATTAGTATGTGACGACAACTATGTCTCGGAAAGACCTTTTATGGACCTGGTAGTTAAGTAACTACCAGGTCCAGGACTTTAGAAGTCTAAAGTCCCTAAAATGGTGACCACTGACATGAGTTATGACTTATGAATAACTAGACATTTATTGGATTGTATAGGTAAGAATTTTTTTGTTTACTGTTTTGAAAGATTATATTGGTATATGCATCTATTAAAAGTATATGCATATAGGTATACAGTGGAAAATATGTCCTCTTTTTTTAAAGTCAGTTAAAAAGAGACAAACTCTCGCCAAAAAGACACCGTCTCAGAACATCACAAATTTAGATATACATATTTAGTTATATAGGCATGTACTAGCTTAGGTATCAAGAAGTGACTTTTGCTAAAAATAAGCCCTAGAAAGGTCAGAAAACTAAGATACTAGGATAGTAATAGGAACTTGAGACACGAAACACAGCGGTATTTATATAAAGCCTGCATTTTATCAACTTGCCCCGTAAATTGCGTTTAACTGAACAAGTATTATAAAAAAAAGATTGGGTGAAGTATAATTTAAAGTGCAAATTTAAACATAGTTACCACATCTAACTAAATAACTTACACGTTTATTTACTATAGTATCAAAGCTTGTTAGTTTTTGAGGAAATACAGTAACTTATTCCACAATATTCCACATTTTAATTTGTATTTGTCTTTCTTCTTCGAAAAAAATCAATCTTGTTTTGAGAGCGTCTATAAAGTTGGTTAGTTAGATTTTATATTCTGTGGTTAGTTCGTAGTTCAAATGATTTTTTCTAAGCTGATTTTCTTTTAATGTATAATTTATTTATTTTTGATGTACATACCTCGTAATTAGCGTTATCATTATTTTCATAAATAAATTACATACTTTATTATTATTAAATAATTAAATAACTTAGTAAAAAACAGATTGCCAATCTTGTGGTATAAAAAATAAATATATATGTTTCGGAACGTACCCTAATTTCAATGGTTAAGCCCTCATTCGCACGAGAGCTTTTTTAACGTAGGTAAAAAAACGTTCAAATGCATTCCCAAGTATATGTTCACACGACAGCATTTTTAAATCGCGACGCTTTTTTATCGGGCGGTGTTGCATTTTCAACTTTTGGCGTTAGAAATAGAGCATATTATGGTACTTCGAAATGCATTAGTTGTGTTTGAACGCATTTTTAACGTCCGTAAAAAACTCTCGTGTGGTTGCGGGCTAAAAGTAAACTTTAGGCAACCCTGCTGTTCAAGTGTCAGAAATGACAGGTCATTGAAGAGATTTCAAAATAGATATAATTTTGTGAATTACCTAGATTACTTAGATTGTGAAAATACATAAAAAATCATAAGAAATGTATACAGAAGTTGATGTTTTTGTGAGTAATTACACATTAATAGATCCCGAGATCTATCAGTTGTGGATAGAAGGATGTTCATGTAAGTAAAACCATTGATCGATCTTAAATTAATTTCATCTAAAATTTGCTTATATTCCTATCCAAGTAAATATACCAACACTTTGATAGTAATGTGGTAAAATGAAATTGATTTGGTGGTCTCTGTAAAAGATTATTTCAAGGTTATAAATAGAAGAAATTCAGACAGTTACAGAAATAAATTCATGAGAAAATAATTATGTATATATACCTATACAACTGAAAGTTATGACAGCCCGGTTGGCTTTGTGGTGTGGTGTGACCCTGACTCTCAAGCCGCGGGTCGAGGGTTCGAATCCCACCCAGGACAAACATTTGTATGTATGAATATGTCTGTATGTCCTGTGTCTGGATGTCAATATCTATATAAGTATGTATTTAAAAAGTAGTATATGTAGTATATCAGCTGTCTGGTTACGATATCACAAGCTCTGCTTAGTTTGGAATCAGATTGGCCGTGTGTCAAATGTCCTGGGATATTTATTTATACATAAAAAAATTAACAGTATTTTTGTGTGGTATATTGAAATCAAGTAGCATGAAGAGTGAGCTTAATCTCAAAACATACATTTCACACACATTATTCTTAAAGATTTTTTAAATTGTTGCTAAAGATCCAAAATTTGTATAAAGCCATTCTTATAAAGAAGAGTTATTAAAACTATGCAAAAACATAGAATTATATTTAATTTCATTATCATTATGTATTTCAGCAAGCGAAGCAGTGTCTACTCTTCACCAGAGAGGAGCGGCAAAACAACTCGGGGCCTCGGTGGAGCTGATAGCTAGTGATGTGCTGGATCACTATAGGTAACATTAATGTTAAGAATATTTACCAACACATGCATTTGTCAGCTCAGTCTTGAATTCCCAATTGAAGCTGTATTCAGGTTATACCTTATCTGGTTAACTTATTAACGTATTGTCTTGAGAAATGAAAATTACTATAAGTTAAAAATCCTACTAATATTATAAATGCGAAAGTTTGTAAGTATGGATGTATGTATGGATGTTTGTTACTCTTTCACGCTCCAACGGCTGAAGGGATCTGCTTGAAATTTGGCACAGAGCTAGAATATGTTCTGGAATAACACATAGGCTACTTTTTATCCCGGGAACGCGGGTGAAACCGCGGGGAGCCACTAGTATAATAATATTATTAAAATGAAATGTCTTGAGAATCCAGAGACAATCTCTCAATCTTTTACTCATAACTACCTACTGCTGAGTATAGGCCTCCTTTTTCCCTAGCCAATCTCATCCCGGAAACGCAGGTGAAACTGCAGGGAGCCACTAATATATAATAATTACATCCAATTATTATTCCAGAACTTTCGCCCTATTGGAGCGGCTTTTAACAATACCTTCGAAGCTGTCTGAACAGATGATATTTCAAATAGATGAGCCCACTAAACAGATGCTTATTGAAAAGTAAGTATAAATAGAATTACAACATTTCTGAAATTGTTCTGAAACCAAGATAGAATTTGGCAGTATATTTATTTGTTTTAATCTCTGTATGGTAAGGTATGGTATGTAATATTATGGTAAAATGTAGTTTTTTTTAGTTAGGCTGGCTATAATTTGTGTATTTTTATACGACAAAGGTGGTAAGCGGTCACCAACACAATTCGCCGAATTATGAGTTAAAAATTCAATTTCAGATATTACGACTTGGACGATGACGTCATAAGGGAACTCCTCGGCAGAAAGTTGTCTTCAAGACATAGAAAAGACTTAGATGAGGTATTTACAATCTTATCTAATATGTAAAATTCTCGTATCGCGGTGTTTGTGATTAAACTCCTCCGATACGCCTTTACCGATTCTCATGAAATTTTGTGTGCATATTGGGTGGGTCTGAGAATCGGCTACTATCTAATTCTCATACCTCTAAGTAGTGAATTGGCTCAAAAACTACTAGACCAATCTACTACTTTATTTGTCTAGCTACTTTATTTGTGAGTGTCATAGTCTTATATTTTATCCCCGTATTCCTACGGGAACGGGAGCTATGCAGGTGAAACCGCGCGGTGAAAGTTAGTCTACACTAATATTATAAAAGAGGATTTTCTTAATATTTTTGTGTGTGCATGTTTGTAATAATTAAACTCAAAAACTACTGTGCCAGTTAAAAATTCTTTCACCATTACAAAGCTACATTATCAAGGAGTAACATAGGCTATATTTTATCCCCGTATTTTCATATTACATACATATTGACAGCCCGGTTGGCTTTGTGGTTAGTGACCCTGACTTTCAAGCTGCGGCTCGTGGGTTCGAATCCCACCCAGGACAAACATTTGTATGCATGAATATGTCTGTTTGTTCTGTGTCTGGATGTAAATCTATACTTATATTATAAAGAAGAAAGATTTGTTTGTTTGTTTGTAATGAATAGGCTCCGAAACTACTGGACCGATTTCAAAAATTCTTTCACCTTTGGAAAGCTACATTATCCCCGAGTAACATAGGCTATATTTTATTCCTGTATTCCCACGGGAACGGGAACTACGCGGGTAAAACCGCGCGGAGACAGCTAGTATCTATATAAGTACATGTAGTAGTATATGTAGTATATCAGCTATCTGGTTACCATATCACAAGCTCTGCTTAGTTTGGAATCAGATTGGCCGTGTGTGAGAAATGTCCCAGGATATTTATTTATTTATTATATTTACATGTGTACAGGTGGCTGAAAGGTCTGGTGCTCCGCTCAGATGTTGTAGGAGGCAGTTTGATAATGTACGGAGAGTTTTTAAAACTGTTGAAGAAATGCCCGGAAATGTTGTCGCTAACATAAGAACAACCTTCTTGCTGTCTGAACCTCTAGCCAAGTGAGTGTTTTAAGCACGAGAGTTTGTATTAAAATAGATAGATGAGGTTAGGTTTATAGTAGTTTAACAGAATGGTTTTCCTTACCACAAAGTTTCGTTACTTCAATAAAAGAAATAAAAAATAAAATTAAGTCATTATGTATACTAATATTATAAATGCGAAAGTAACTCTGTGTCGTTTTCACGCTAAAACTACTGAACCGATTTAAATGATATTTGGTACACAGTGTACAGACAGTACAAAGACCTTTTTATCCCGGGAAAATGGAAGGTATCTATATAAGTATGTATTTAATAGTATTATATGGATGCTGATAAGCAATAATGTGTTAACCCTCATAAACCTGGTTTTGAAAATTGCGTCTTAAGATAATGTTTTTGTATGATGTAGATCCATTTTTGTTACGTACATACTTTTATGTTTTAGATGACTTGAAACACTTTTGTATAATGTTAAATACGTGATGCATTAAAAAATACATATATATCAAAATCTTTGTTTTCGACTTTTTGTGGGTTGACACATTATTGCTTAGTATATGTAGTATATCAGCTATCTGGTTACAGTACAAGCTCTGCTTAGTTTGGAATCAGATTGCCCCTGTGTGATTGTCCCGGGATATTTATTTATTATTTCCAGGAAGTATGGAGCGGTTGTCTTCATAGCATGCATGAGGTTCGAGACAGCTAAACGGAAACTGCAATATTTGACATTCAATGATTTCTATCACTGTGCACAGGTGAGATTATCCTATACTAATATAATAAAGCTGAAAAGTTTGTTTGTTTGATCTAATCTCAGGAGCGACTGGTCCGATTTGAAAAATTTGTTCAGTATAGCCCATTTATCGAGGAAGGCTCTATCTAATCTGTTGGTAAACCTAATAAATAAATATCATCACGCTACGACGAATAGGAGCGGAGCATCAATGAAAAATATTGTAAAAATGGGCAACTGACACTAACGAAGTTGCGTGGGTCAACTAGTTTAATATTAAAGGTAGAAGTTGTTGGTTAGTTGTGATTACCTATAATTGAGTGAGCTCAAGGGATGTTATCTATAGCATCTTTTTTAGTCTTAGTTATGTGTATACAGAAGGCTTATTATAGTATAACTGATTATATTAATGATGACGAGGCATGGGTATAGCGCTCGTTCTATCAGGACTAATATTATTATTGTCTAAGAAATTGTTAAAACTTGTTTTGAAAAGAGTAATTGCTGAGTTTATTGCCGGCTCTTCTCAGCAAAAGCAACCTTCCGAACCGAGCATTAGAGTCGACGTTTCATAAGTGCCTGTGAAGGCCTATTTGAATTAATAAATATATATCATTTCATTTTCATTATTTCATTTCATTATTATTTCATATCATTTGTTGGTGATCCATAAATAAATAAATAAATAATTTTTTACGTGTTTATTTCCAGGCTATAATGGGTAGTTGGACTTATTCCTGTTCCGGTCCAGAATATTATGACACAGAAATGGACAGGGAGTTCCTACTGGAGCTCCGGGACCTCAGAATACTGCTGGATAAGGAGAAAGAGCATAAACAGTAAGTATGGAGAAGAATGGGGAAGGGGTGATGGGATTTGAGGAAGGTTTTATGTATGTTTGTTACTTTTGGATGGAGTTATTTAATTAAAACTTATAAATATAAAGAAGAATGAAGAATTTACTTCCTTGTAATTAATTTCTTCTATAAATGAAGTTAATTTCAAGGAAATTTACATAACAATATAAATAGTCACAATACTACTAATATTATAAATACGAAAGTTTGTGAGAATGTATGTATGTTTGTTACTCTTTCACGCAACAACTGCTGAAGGGACCGCGATGAAATTTGTCACAGATTTAGTATATGTTCTGAAATAACACATAGGCTACTTTTTATCCCGGGAAAATTTATGATCCTCTGAAAACACGGGTGAAACCGCAGGAGGCCATTAAAGTTATAAATAAAGTTAGCAGTATACACATATATAATAAAAGTAAGATTTGATTTTTTTGTTTGTTTGTTTGTAATGAATAGGCTCGGAAACTACTGGACCGTTTAAAAATAATTATTTCACCAATGCTAAGCTACATTATCAGGGAGTAACATAGGCTATATTTTATCCCTGTATTCGTATAGGAACGGGAACCAAGCGGGTGAAACCGTGTGGAGGAAGCTAGTGATTATTATAATAATAAAGCCTTCTATTCGGACAACTATATACAGATTTTTTTTTACTTATACTATTTTTCTTACTAATGCACTTATTCTTCCAAATTTATTTGTGTATTTGATGAAGCTTATAATTATAATTTGATGTTTCTTGTTTTCAGTTTGATCTGCATGCGTTTGAAGCCAAAATTACTTGAGAAGTCATATCAAGAGTTAGAACTCAATTTTAGGTATGTATAATTAATATTATAAATGCGAAAGTAACTCTGTCTGTTGTAGCTTTCATGCTAAAACTACTGAAACAATTAAAATTAAATTTAGTACGCAGATAGTCTAAAACAGACACAGAACAAACAAACATATTCATGCATACATATTAAGATCTGTCTGGATTTAAATATCTATATGAGTATCTATTTAAAAGTAGTATATGTAGTATATCAGCTTACTTTGGAATCAGATTTGTGATGAAAATGTCCCAGTATATAGTATTTTAATTTTGATGAAATAATTTATTATTTACTAGCGACCCGCCCCAGCTTCCCACGGGTGCAATGCTTATACATCACATTAGAAACCTCCAAAATTGTCAGTGTTTCTCTAACATATTATGCATGTATTGTATATAAAAACCTTTCTCTGTAATCACTCTATTTATTAAAAAAAACCGCATCAAAATCCGTTGCATAGTTTTAAAGATTTAAGCATACATAGGGATATAGGGACAGAGAAAAAGACTTTGTTTTAAACTATGTAATGATTTAGAATAATGAGCGGCAGCTTTTTCTTGCAGTGGGATAACCCAAGCTTTAAATAAATAAGAATAATGATATTTTTTTTATAATAATGTTAATCACATGTTTCTAGACTGTACACCCGCGCATTGGTGGGGCTGGCTTGCAACTTGCACCGCGGCAGAGAATTAAGGTCCCTCTTCATAGACCTACTCGAGAGGTAACTATAATAATAATAAACAATACGTCCCTTAGCTTACAACACCGCTCAAGTCTAAAAATTGTCAGTTTCAACATTTGAACGCCGTTGGATAGAGCTGCTCATTGCGCGTCGAACCTGCGCTCACATGATATAGAGTTCAGTCAATAAGAGGCTTTAATTCCAGTAGTAATAGCGCGCAAGTCGGTTGGCCTTATAAAATAAACAGTTTTTTTCGTCTCCTGAAAAGTTGGTAAAAATTACTTATGCGGTGTTGCAAGCTAAGGGACGAATAATAAATTCTTTATTCCAGACACATTGATCCATTTTTTTACAAACAGAAAACGTAAAATGAAATAAACTAAACTAAACAGAACTCTAAGGATGCTGATAAGTAATAATGTGTCAACCCACAAAAAGTCAAAAACAAAGGTTTTGATATATTTTTATAATAGTGTATATTAGTGTATTTGGATGCTGATAAACAATAATGTGTTAACCCTCATAAACTTGGTATTGAGAAAATGACGTTTAAAGATAATAATGTCTATGTGATTTACGACTTTTTGTATGATATAAATCCATTTTTATGTACTGTTATGTTTTAGACGACTTGAAACACTTTTGTAGAATGTTAAATACGCGATACATCTATACTAATGTTATACAGAGGAAAGATTTGTTTGTTTGTAATGAATAGGCTCCGAAACTACTGGACCGATTTCAAAAATTCTTTCACCTTTGGAAAGCTACATTATCCCCGAGTAACATAGGCTATATTTTATCCCTGTATTCCCACGGGAACGGGAACTACGCAGGTAAAACCGCGGGGAGGCAGCTAGTTATAAATATATATAAAAACCTTTGTTTTCGTCTTGTGGGTTGACACATTATTACTTATCAGCATACATATAAAAGTATTTATTTAATACTAGCATATATAGTATATCAGCTATCTGGTTACCATAACACAAGCTCACTTTGAAGCTTACTTTGGAATCCGATTGGCCGTGTGTGAAAAATGTCCCAGGATATTTATATTTGAATAATAATAATAATAAATATCCCGGGACATTTTTCACTCACGGCCAATCTGATTCCACACTAAGAAGAGCTTGTGATGTAACCAGATAGCTGATATACTACATATACTACTATTAAATACATACTTATATAGATATTTACATCCAGACACAGGACAAACAGACATATTTATGCATACAAATGTTTGTCCTGGGTGGGATTCGACACGACCCGCGGCTTGAGAGTCAGGGTCACTAACCACAAAGCCAACCGGGCTGTCAACTGAATGAAATTTATATATTTCTTTTGATTTCTTTATCACAATGTAATAAGGGTATTTTTCTAATTAACAGATGCGTGGAGCCTCTAAGACTAGGCGGCTGGCCCAAAACTGATTTGGCCCAGTTTCTATCCGCCTACGAGCAGTGCGCTTTACAGATGGACGTTTTGAGGTGAGCTCCTTAATATTATCTATACATTTGGTAAATTTCACCGTCAAAATTATAAATTTAAGGATGTGTTACATTTAATGTTTGGGGGACGATTTTTTTTATTTTTGAGGTGAGCTCCTTAATATTATCTATTCATTTAGTTAGCTTCATCATAACAGGATAAAAAAATTATACATCTGATATTTTAAGGCATATTACATTTTAATGTGTTGAGGAAGAAAATTTGATATTTATTTAAATAAACAGTTAAAATAGACAGTTAAAAACGAATTAAAATAGGTATTATATTATAAAACCCTTGCTATGCTACTTTATGTGATATTATTTTATTAGAAAGTTAAATATAAATAATCAATATCTTTACTTATACCAGAAATAGAAAATATTTAATTTTTTGTTTGTTTGTCATGAATAGTCTTCGAAACTACTGGACAGATCTGAATAATTTATTTTGCCAATACAAAGCTACGTTATTTGTGAATGACTTAGGCTATATTTTATCCCTGTATTCCTGGAACGGGACCCACTAATGCCTATATAAGTATGTATTTAAAAGACGTATATGTAGTATATCAGCTATCTGGTTACAGTACAAGCTCTGCTTAGTTTGGAATCAGATTGGCCGTGTGTGAATAATGTCTCAGAATATTTATTTATTTACAGAGAGGCAGATTTGAAAAGTGTGTGGGAACGTTACATGAAAGTTATCAGCCAATGTTTAATAACAATGTATCATGCTTAGTTTAAAAACTTGGCCTAAACCCCCTCGTTGTTAGGGGAGGCTCGAGCTCCGAGCGTGGAGACGTATATGAGCTGATGATGATGAATGATAGAAACCTTTCATAAATAGTAATAAACTTAATATACATATATAATAAATAAAAATAGTCAATCTATACTAATATTATAAAGAGGAAAGATTTGTTTGTTTGTTTGTTTGTTTGTTTGTAACGAATAGGCTCCGAAACTACTGGACCGATTTCAAAAATTCTTTCACCTTTGGAAAGCTGCATTATCCCCGAGTAACATAGGCTATATTTTATCCCTGTATTCCCACGGGAACGGGAACTACGCGGGTAAAACCGCGCGGAGGCAGCTAGTAAATAATATGATGATGCTTAGTTTCATCATCAGCTCATATACGTCTCCACCGAGGAGCTTGATCCTAACAACGAGGGGGTATAATATTCTAACTAATAATATAAACGCGAATGTTTGTATGTTTGTTTGTTACTCTAAAAACTTTATATATATTTAACTTTAATGGAAATAAAATGATGTAAAAGGCTAAAATGATTTGAATGAAATTTTGTACATAGTTGGATTATATCTTGGATAAAAACACTATAAATAGATGTAGAAATAGTTTAAATAAATAAATAAAATTAACTGTAAATAATAAATTTGTATTTTATTTTTATTTATTTATTAACTTAGCCAATGTCTTGTCAAAAATTAATGTAAAAAATATTTTATGTAGTTTTGTTAATATTAATATTATTTATAATAAATGTTTGTAAAAATATAAATAGATTATTATTCTAAAATACCCCCTTTTAATTTTGACATTCAAGCCACCGGTCGTGGGTTCGAATCCCGGACAGAACAAACATTTGTATGCATGAATATGTCTGTTTGTTCTGTGTCTGGATTTACATATCTATATAAGTATGTATTTAAAAGTAGTATATGTAGTATATCAGCTATCTGGTTACAGTACAAGCTCTGCTTAGTTTAAAATAAGATTGGTCGTGTGTGAAATATTACTTAGAAAATCATACTAATATTATAAATGAGAAAGATTTTAAGTATGTTTGTTACTCTTTTACCCAAAAACTACTTAACGGATTTGAATTAATAGGCTTCTTTTAATCCTGAAAATTTTGATGAATACGGGAAAATCCGCGGGATTGAAGCTAGTAAGTAAATCATATTTACATCTATACTAATATTATAAAGAGGAAAGATTTGTTTGTTTGTTTGTTTGTTTGTTTGTTTGTAATGAATAGGCTCCGAAACTACTGGACCGATTTCAAAAATTCTTTCACCTTTGGAAAGCTACATTATCCCCGAGCAACATAGGCTATACTTTATCCCTGTATTCCCACGGGAACGGGAACTACGCGGGTAAAACCGCGCGGAGGCAGCTAGTCAGCTAAGACTGACTTATAATTAATATGAATAAAACCACGCGTCAAACTTAGTCGCACAATAAATAGGAAATAATCTAATTTAATTACACAAAACAAGAAATAATAATTATAAGGAATCGCTCCATCATATAAGTAACTAGCTTATGCGCGCGACTTTATCCACGATACAAAACCACCCAGTTTTTGCAACATTATCCATTGATACTCCGCTCCTATTGCTCCTAGCGTGATGATACATACCTTATAGCCTTCCTCGATAAATAAGCTATTTACACTGAAATAATTTTTCAAATCGAACCAATAGTTATTGAGATATTCGCGTACAAACAAACAAACTGTACGAATTAATGTTTTCCCATATCAATTAATGATGGGGGACAAAAACGGCAGACAGCTTGGCCTATTGTGCACAGAATATGAAGTTCAATTGTAGATAATTATATGCTGTTCATTACAAGGGCATAATCATAATAATTATGTATACATACTTCTTATAGATAACATTGATATCTATACTAATATTATAAAGAGGAAAACTTTGTTTGGTTATAATGAATAGGCTCAAAAAATACTGGACTGTTTCTAAAAATTCTTCCACCATTCGAAAGCTACATTATCACTGAGTAACATAGGCTATATTTTATCCCTGTATTCCCACGGGAACGGGAACTACGCGGGCAAAACCGCGCGGTGGCAGCTAGTGTATTATAAAGCTGAAGAGTTTTTGGTTTCGTTGATCGCGCTAATCCCAGGAACTAGGTACTAGTCCGATGTATAAAATTGTTTCAGTATTATATAGTCCATTTATCGAGGAAGGCTATGGGCTATATATCATCACGCTACAACGAATAGGAGCGGAGTACCAATCAAAAAGGTTGCAAAAACGGGCAAGTCACGCTAACGAAGTTGCGCGGGTCAACTAGTTCTACTATATAAAAAGAAATGATTTGTTTGTTTGTAATGAATAGGCACTACTACTGGACCGATCAGAATAATAAATTTACCAATAGAAAGCTACTTTTATTGTGAGTGACATAGGCTATATTTTATCCCTGTATTCTTACAGAGATGGGAACTGAGCGGGTGAAACCGCGGGGAGCCACTAGTAGGTACATATAAAAATTTGCGAGGATATTAGTTATCTAATCCCGCCGAAACGGCTGAAGGTATCTGGATGAAATATAGAACAGATTTAGAATATGTTCTGGAGTAACACATAGACTTTCTATTTGGGGAAAATCGTAAATCCTGGAAAAGTAAAAATGGGAAAGCTTAGTGAATTAGATAGAAATATGACTTGAACATATCAACAGCCTAAAACATATAAAAGCTTTTATATATGTGGTAAGTTTTAACTATTTAAATAAATAAATGCCTAATATTAATACGATTAATATTTCAATGTCAAATTGTTGAAATTTTTTCATAATCCGATACACATTTTGTTACAAAATCGAAAGCATTAGTGGGTCGTTAAATATTTTCTGTATAAATTATTTAGTGTTGTATCGCTAAGTCATAGATTTTTATTTGATAGTTAAGGTATCTATCGAAATTATAATAAATATCTACTGATATTATAAACATAGTAAGTTATTACGCTTTCACGCCAAAAATTAACCGATTTTAATGATATTTGGTACTGAAATAGTCTAGGGCTTGAGAAAGGATATAGGCAACTTTTTATCCCGGGAAAATTGCAAATCCCTCGGGAACGCAGGTAAAACCACAGAGCAGAAGCTAGTAGACTATAATTTGGTAGTAAAGGTATCGAAATTGAATACCTACTAATACTATAAATGCTAGTCATGCTAATGTCTGTCACGCTTTCATATCTAAAGCACTTTTGATGTAATTTGGTGCAGAGATAAACTAGAATATGGGAAAGAATTGGCTTCCTTTTATCCTGGGAATGGCCGAAGTGTGTGCATTGTGGTTAGTGACCCTGACTCTCAAGCCGCCAGTCGTAGGTTCGAATCCCACCCAGGCAAAACATTTGCATGCATATAAATATGTCTATTTGTTCTCTGTCTAGATAAAATATCTATATAAGTATGTATTTAAAAGTAGTATATGTAGTATATCAGCTTCTTACCATAACACAAGCTCACTATGAAGCTTACTTTGGAATTAGATTGGCCGTGTGTAAAAAATGTTCTAGGATATATTATATTATATTTAACCCCATTTTTATGATAGGTCAGCTCTTGTAAGATCATTGACGGGTTAAACTTAAACAAATTAAGCCATTGCCTAGGGCATCACGTCTGGGCACTAGAAGAAGCACAAAAAATCCATCCTTAGGGCATCACGTCTCACTTTCACGTCACCAAAAACCACACCATAAATGGTTTAAAGACCGATTCTAGTTGACATAAGGATAGGGGGTCCCATGGGCGTGGATTGCTTAGGGCATCAAAAAGTCTTAATCCGTCACTGTGTAAGATTATAATCATCATCATCATCATCATCATCAACAGCTCTTATACGTCTTCACCGAGGAACTCGAGCCTCCTCTAACATCGAGGGGGTTTAGGCCATAGTCCACCAAGCAGGCCTAGTGAGTGCGGATTGACGGACTTCACATGCCTTTAATAGTGATATCTCGGGCATGCAGGTTCCCTCACGATGTTTTCCTTCACCGAAAGCCAGTGGTGTGAATCTGTACGTAAGTTTTTATAAACTCAGAGGTACGGGCCAGGGATTTGAACCGGCACCCTCATGATCGTGAGTCGGTGCGTTCCCAACTGGGCTTATAGTAAGTAGTACGGATTAATGGATTATATGCATTAATAACAATGACAAAGGCTTAAAGCTATAAGCCGACTGCTGTGGTCTGAATATGGTTGGATTCGAAACGGTAAGTATTATTTTAGGTATGTTATGTCAGCACACAGTCATTCAAGTTTGACCACATAAACTTTGGATTTACTAGCGATAGACTTCGCTCTGTTAAGTAGGTAGTATCATTATTATATAGGTAACACAAAAAACAATATCTGTATATATATATAAAACAAAGCCCCCGCCGCCTCTGTCTGTCTGAACGCGATGAACACAAAAACTACTGAACAGATTTTCAGGCGGTTCTCACCAAATTACGGAGTATTTTATGGGGTTGAGCAGTGAAGGTGAGTGTTGATGTACGTCGGAAAGGGGCCCCTTAAACCTACACCCGTGTCACAAGTCTCGGGATCTGCTCGTAGTTTCTCTCTCTGTCACACGATGGACCCGGCACCCGCACGGTGAAACCATGGAATGCTTAGAAGTTCGTCTCTCTCTTATGTATAATACATCAATTTGGACCCGGTAGGTGGCGCTGGTGGGCAGAACGGAGTCTGCCGGTCCGCTAGGTAAACTATACGTATAAACCTTCCTCTTGAATCACTCTATCTATTGAAGACTGAATTAAAATTTTTAAATCCGTTGCACGGGAAACGATTTTGTCTTTATATAACTTTCCCCCTTGCGGTTTCATCCACGTAGTTCCCTATCCCGTAGGAATACGGAGATAAAATATAGCCTTTGTTACTCTTTTATAATGTAGCTTTCCAATGCTAAAAAAAAAGGTTATTGAGATCGGTCCGGTAGTTTCAGAGCTTATTCAATACAAACGAACATAAAATCTAATGTATCCTATTTATATGTTAGTGTAGATTATGCGAAGATTAAAAAAACTACATACTCCATACTTCAAGTGGTTATTCATTAAACAGTAGGTGGCGCTTTCCCTTTTATGTTCTTAATTATTTATTATAATTTACATCGCAACCGCTCTTACGTCCCAATCCTTTATTCCAAACTAGTTTAGCCTGCGGTTTCACATGCTTTTACACGCTATTTAATGTATCCCCGAGTTTTATACTTAGCTTTTTTTTTATACCACAATGGTGGCAAACAGGCATACGGTCCCACCTGATGGGAAGCGGTTACCGTGGCCTATGGACGCTTGCAACACCAGGGGCGTCACTCACGCGTTGCCGACCCTATAAAAAAGGGAGCAACTGTATAGGGAGTGAAACGGACAAAGCGCAATGTACTTTACGTCGAAGGGCTAAACAGGTATCACTCCTGCATACCCTGACGACGCTACTAAATCCCTGGTCCCCCCACTGCCGCTACAGCGTCTCCTCATGGAGCTTACGTTTCTCGGGAATTATGTAGCGTTTTGATTAGTGAAAGCAATTTTGATTTGAGTTTTGGAATAGCAATATCTTTTCATTTTCTGTACACATGTTGTGCCGACCCTGCTTTGGGCTGGATAAGGGCAGGACGAAGAACAATATTTTTTCATATTCTTTTAACATCGAAAAACAAATACCTACCTACACATTTTCGTTGCCTTTTTTCATATATTTTTTTCACTCTAAATCTCATTTGGTTTTAAAGAACATAGCCTTAGTCAAATATGTTACACAAGCCTAGGTAACATGTCCAAAAATAGTCAAATCGGTCCAGCCGTCTCGAGTTTCGCTTAGCAACATATTTACCCATTCAGATTTATCTATACTATAATACTAATATTATAAAGAGGAAAGATTTGTTTGTTTGTTTGTTTGTTTTTTTGTTTGTAATGAATAGGCTCCGAAACTACTGGACCGATTTCAAAAATTCTTTCACCTTTGGAAAGCTACATTATCCCTGAGTAACATAGGCTATATTTTATCCCTGTATTCCCACGGGAACGGGAACTACGCGGGTAAAACCGCGCGGAGGCAGCTAGTCTTCTATACATATAAAACAAAGTCCCCGCCGCCTCTGTCTGAACGCGATGAACACAAAAACTACTGAACAGATTTTCATGCGGTTTTCACCAAATTACGGAATATTTCATGGGGAAGGTTTTTATGTATAATGCATTAATTTGGATCCGGTAGGTGGCGCTGGTGGGCAGAATGAAGTCTGCCGGCTCCGCTAGTTAATATATCTATAGGTAAGACGGATGGCATCACTGCAGGGGTCTCTTTAATGTGAAGGCCTAAGGCCACAATGTGGGCCCACAATTCCTACTAATATAAATGCCAAAGTAACTCTGTCTGTCATAAATGTCACGTCTGATTAAAATGAAATTTAGTACAGAATAAGACTAGAGGTTAAGAAAGGATATAGGCTACATTTTAGCTTACCATAGGAGATCTTTTTCATAAGTGCCTGTGAAGGTTTATTAAAATTAATAAATATGTTAACGAAATCGTCACCCGTTATCTTTATCTCTACTAGTCTATCTATCTATATATATAAAAATGAATTGCTGTTCGTTAGTCTCACAAAAAGTCGAGAACGGTTGAACTGGTTATCTTTCCTTGGTTTTGAAATGTTCGTGTGGGTCCAGGGAAGGTTTAAAAGGTGAGAAAAATGGAATAATTGTCGGGAAAGTAGTTTCTGAGATTAGCGCGTTCAAGCAAACAAAGAAACTCTACCGCTTTATGATATTAGTATTGAAGTATAGATTGGGGCAGTACGAAGTCTGCCGGGTCAGCTAGTTATATTATACTAGCTGCCTCCCCGCGGTTTTACCCGCGTAGTTCCCGTTCCCGTGGGAATACAGGGATAAAATATAGCCTATGTTACTCGGGGATAATGTAGCTTTCCAAAGGTGAAAGAATTTTTGAAATCGGTCCAGTAGTTTCGGAGCCTATTCATTACAAACAAACAAACAAACAAACAAATCTTTCCTCTTTATAATATTAGTATAGAAATGCGAAAGTAACTCTGTCTGTCTCGCTTTCAAGCTAAAACTACTGATGCAATTTAAATGAAATTTGGTACACAGATAGTCTAGAGCCTGAGAAAGGTCATAGGCTACTTTTTTACCCTGGGAAAATGGAAGATCTCCCGGGTACGCGGGTGAAACCGCGGGGGCCACAAGTGTTAATTTCATGTTTTTTACTACATTGTTATAAATATATTTTTTAATACAGTTGCTCAAAAAGTGGTGTATTGCAGGGACGTATAGCGTTCGGAAAGTGGGCTATTACACACTAGTGCTTTTTTTTTACCATTCCCGAACTCGTGCGTGCATCTTTCCCAACTGTCAAAATAATGTCTATTAAAAAGAAATACCGACCATGAAGGTTATATTAAAGAGTTTTTATGATTAATACAAATGCGTATATTTCTAAAAAGGAGCTTGTAATTTATATCAATATCAGATTAAATGATTTAGGTTAGGTTTCATTTCATCTCATTAAATTTCATTTTCATTTCATATCAATAAAAAAAATATACTGAAGACTAAGCTGTATGGATAGTTCCCTTTGCCTACCAAAATGGGCGAAGAAAAAAAAACTCTGCGCCATTTTCCAGAAATTTTCATTGCATGTTTAGTTTATTGTGTTTTTATAATTTTATTAAATTGCTTTATTTTTCGCAACTGTATTAAAAATAGTCGTTCAGTACACTTGCGGAACCGTCATTGCAACTTGTTCCGACTGCCAACCCTCGCCTTCCGCTGCGCCGCGGCTCGGGTAGTCATTCGTCGGAACTCTTTGCAATGACAGCCTTTCCGCACTTGTAACGAAATATACTATTATTTCGATTACGCCGGGAAATTTAAAGGTCCCCAGAATTCGGACGGAAGCTATTTTTTTTTACTAAACCTTATTACGCATTCTAAATATAAACCTCGAGGTCGGATCATCATAAAACTAACATTACTTATACAGATAAAAAATCCCAAATACCAAACCATAGTTAAATCTATAGGTATTTTTTTCTGTCGAACTATGTTGGGCTAATCCGCTCGGTACCGGTGAGTCACGGTGCCAAGCAGATATTACCTTATTTGCACGCTGTTTGTGTATAGGGTTCCGTAGGAAAATAGAAAATTTTAGAAATATATATTTTTTTATACTTAATGTTTTCTCACTCACGATGTTTTCCTTCACCGAAAGCCAGTGGTGTGAATCCGTACGTAAGTTTTTTTATAAACTCAATGGTACGGGCCAGGGATTTGAACCGGCACCCTCATGATCATGAGTCGCGTTCCCAACTGAGCCACCACGGCTTGGAAAAAATTGTAGTTGGCTTGGCAGTAAAAAAAAAAATATACTTACATCAAATTTCCACCGCATACGGAACCCTAACCTTATGAATGATAGTTAAGTTTTTTTTTCTACCAAAGAACGTCGTAGTTATGTTAATTTTGGTAGGATCCGTATTATTGTCTCTCTTATGGTAATATGGGTTTATTCACTTCCAAAGTTATTATTAAGTATAATGTATACTTTTTCACTGACATTTAAATAAGTTAATTTGGTTAACATCCTACTAATATTATAAACTAGTGGCTCCCCGCGTTTTCACCCGCGTTCTCGGGTATCTTAAATTTTCCCGGAATTTAAAGTAGCATACGGATCCAGAACATATTCTAACTCAGTACGCTTCATCGCGATCCCTTCAGCCGTTGTTGCGTGAAAGAGTAACACACATACATACTCACAAACATTCGCATTTATAATACATATTAGTGGGGTAGATAAGTATTTAGCCAAATTCACTTATTATTGGAACTTAGTTCCTTATCGCGCGTTGCGAAAGGGGGCTAGACGGAAAAAATTCTTACGAAAAGTTGTCACGACACTTTTCCGAGCGGCTATAGATACTAGTTACTCTATAAAAAAAATATTTTTCAAGATTTTATGTCTTTTTTCGTCGACGCTGTTAATATCTACTACCATACCAAATTACAGCTCTGTAGTATCAACCGTCTCTGAGATTACCCGCGGACGGACGGACGGACGGACATGGCGAAACTATAAGGGTTCGTAGTTGACTACGGAACCCTAAAAACGGAAAGGTTTGATTTTTCATTTATTTCTTTGTAATGAATATGCTCCAAAACTAATTGACCGATTTTTTTAAAGTTCAAAATTTAAGAAAATTATAACCATTTAAAAACGAGTTCAAATCTTAAATGTAGGTCTTTATAAAGTAGGTTATTTAAATAACCGGATCTTCCTATAACCCTGCGACAATTGTAATAAAAAACTATATTATTATTTAAGGGGAAACAAAACGTGTAAAAAGAAACTGTAATATAAATATTTTAAAAGGGAAATTTTGGATGGATGTATGTTTGTTACTCTTTCACGCAACAACGGCTTATGGGATCTGGATGAAATGTAGCATACAGTTAGATTATGTATTAGAGTAACATATAGTCTAGTTAAGATATATCTACTTTACATAAAATAAGTCACTATAGTATGTTGTATACATATTGCTACGCCCCGCTAGTTTCTCCCGCGTAGTTTCCATTCCCGTAGGAATACGGGGATAAAATATAGCCTATGTTACTCCCAGATAATGTAGCTTTCTGTTGGCGAATTATATTTTTAAATCGGCTTATTAACAGCCGTGGTGGCTCAGTTGGGAACGCACCGACTCTCGATCATGAGGGTGCAAATCCCTGGCCCGAACCTCTGAGTTTATAAAAACTTACGTACGGATTCACACCACTGGCTTTCGGTGAAGGAAAACATCATGAGGAAACCTGCATGCGCGAGATGTCACAATTAAAGGCATGTGCAGTCCGCCAATCCGCACTAGGGCCGCGTGGTGGACTATGGCCTAAACCCCCTCGATGTTAGGGGAGGCTCGAGCTGCGAGCGTGGAGACGTATATGAGCTTGAAAGCGTAAGAAACTTATATATTCGCATTTATAATATTAGGATAAATATAGTATTCAATAGAAGCATCTTTTAAACTGATGTAAATTAGCAATACTAATGACTTTATGATATTTAAAATTATTATTTTGCGGTCTGTCTGTTTGTGCATCCGCTTGTGACTCAATACTTAATAGGCGAATTTCTATGAAATTAATATAACAGGTAGATATCCTTAGTCAGGTTTTGGAATACCTACTTTTCAAACATTATTATTTGATTCCAAACTAAGCAGAGCTTGTACTGTAACCAGATAGCTGATATACTTGTTAACGCCTCTTGCCCGTTTTAGCAACATTTTTAATCGATGCTCCGCTCCTATTCGTCGTAGCGTGATGATATATAGCTTATAGCCTTCCTCGATAAATGGGCTATCTAACACTGAAATATTTTTTCAAATCAGACCAGAAGTCCATGAGATTAGCACGTTCAAGCAAACAAACAACTAAACTCTTCAGCTTTATAATATTAGTATAGATACGAATGTGGGTTTGTTACCCTTTCACGCTTAATCTGCTAAACCGTTTTCAAAAATATTTCACCAATAAAATGCTAAATTATTAGGGATTTACATAGGCTATATTTTATCCCAGTATTCTAACGGGACACATGACAAACAGACATGTTCATACACACAGACATTTGTCGTGGGTGGGAATTGAACAGTCGACCAAAGGCTTAATGAAAAAACAAACAAAATATTTTTTTTCTATAAATCGTCCCTTAGCTTACAACACCGCTCAAGTCGAAAATTGGCAGTTTCTACATTTTAATGCCGTTGGATAGAGCTGCTCATTGCGCGTCGAACCTGCGCTCACATGATATAGATTACAGTCAATAAGAGGCTTTAATTCAAAATGTAGTAACATTGTGCAAGGCGGTTGGCCTTTTAAAATTTAAAAAAAACAGTTTTTTTCGTCTCCTGAAAAGATAGTTAAAATTACTTATGCGGTGTAAGCTAAGGGACGATATATAGTTTAAAATATTTTGTTTTTTTTTCTTAAGGTATTAAGGTATTACCCGCCTTAAATGAAATTTAACCGAAACGATTGCATAAGAACGCATTCTAATAGCAACACTAACCTTGATTAATCTTATTATAATATTATAAAAGTTTAACGGAGTACCTTTTAAAATAAAAATATATAATGCGTCTTTGATGTTCTTAAGGTATCTCCTTAAATATAGTTTAGGGTTCCGTAGCAATTTTACTTCACTACATAGTATAAAACAAAGTCGCTATCCGCCGTCTGTCTGTCCCTATGTATGCTTACATCTTTAAAACTACGCAACTGATTCTGATGCGGTTTTTTTCATAGATAGAGTGATTCTTAAGGAAGGTTTTTATGTATAAATCATTACGCTATGACGAATAGGAGCGGAGCATCAAACAAAACTGTTGCAAAAACGGGCAAGGGACGCTAACGAAGTTGCGCGGGTCAACTAGAATATTTGTAAATGCGAATTGTGAGTATGGATGTATGGATGTTTGTTACACTTTCACGCAAAAACTATTGTACGGATTTGGATTAAATTTGAAACACAGTTTATAACTTTTAGAACCGAACCTAAGGCCAGCGGCTTGACAGTCAGGATTGCTAACCACTTATCATAGATGGACCGTCCACCTAATTATGCCTAGTCTATATAATAAAACTTTTCCATTAATTTATCGTAAATAATTTATGACATTTGTTTATTTAACATATTTAATTATTGAATTTCTTAATTGAAATTCATTTCTTTGATATATAATTTATTGATTGATTTATTGTTGTTATTTTTCTGTTGATTTACAAATGGAACCTTGGCATTTTAGTATATGGATGGAAAAATTTATAGCTAGCTACCGTCTCACGGTTTCACTCGCGTTCCCAATATCTATCTGGGTAGCTTTGTAGAAGCTCAGCTTGAGGATCTTCGCTTTTCCTTAATTATTATTCCTGGGACATTTTTCACACACGGCCAATCGGATTCCAAAGTAAGCTTCAAATTAAGCTTGTGTTATGGTAACCAGATAGCTGATATACTACATATACTACTTTTAAATACATACTTATATAGATGTTTACATGCATATAGTTTAAATATTAAACAGGAGAACCCTAAATATATTGGCATTTTTCGTTCTTAAATTTACATAAAAGAAGTTAGCTATAAGTACAAAGTAACCACTAACATGACATTTTAAAATATCAGGATTATATTCTGTAAAATGACAGCTTCAGTTTTATATTCTATCTCTTTTACTCATTAAGTTTTCGCGTGAGACAGATGATCGGGAATCTGCGCCGACGCACGCATTTAATGCAAAGGCCGATCAGTCAAGGGCGGCATTTTATTTTGCAAATCAATCATAATATATGCATTGTATATAAATAATATCATAAATATCCGTATAATAATATAGATAAATAAATTTGTATGTTTGTCTGTTGCTTTTAAATCAGTCAAGTTTGAAATGAGATTTATAGTACAAAATGTAGAGCCACAAATCTACATCTACACTAATATTATAAAGGTGAAAGATTTGTATTTTTGTATGTAACGAATAAACTCAAAAAGTACTGAACCGATTGTAATAATTCTTTTTTCATTAGAAAGCTACATTATCACTGAGTTACATAGGCTATATTTTATCCCTGTATTCCGACGGGAACGGGAACTACGGGGGTAAAACCGCGCGGAGGCAGCTAGTTTTATATAAATATAAGTACCTACTAGCCTACGGTTTCACCCGCGTAGTTCCCGTTCCCGTGATCACAGGGGTATCGAAAATAGATAGTAGCCGATTCTCAGACCTACTGAATATGCATATAAAATTTCATAATTTCATAAAAATTGGTCAATCCGTTTCGGAGGAGTATGGTAACTAACATTGTGGCACGAGAATTTTATATAAGCCTAGCTTCTGGCCCCGTTTTACCCGCGTTGTTCCCTTTCCCGTAGGAATGCTATTTTAAATTATAATATTAGTTAGGATATAGGAGTGCCGTGGTGGCTCAGTTGGGAACGCTCCGACTCACGATTATGAGGGTGCCGGTTCAAATCCCTGGCCCGTACCTCTGAGTTTATAAAATCTTACGTACGGATTCACACCACTGGCTTTCGGTGAAGGAAAACATCGTGAGGAAACCTACATGCCCGAGATGTCACTATTAAAGGCATGCGAAGTCCGCCAATCCGCACTAGGCCCGCGTGGTGGACTATGGCCTTAACCCCCTCGATGTTAGGGGAGGCTCGAGCTCCTCGGTGGAGACGTATATGAGCTGTTGATGATGATGATGACGATATAGAAGATGATAGATAAAAGTATGCGTGAGAAAAATAATGTGTCGAAACCCGGGTGATGGGGCTAGTTCATAATAATAAAATCAATCAATTAAATATACATATTTCTTCATTGATTTGTAATCATTTAATATAGACAGACGGATAAAATACAGCTTTTGAAAACATGAACTTTTAAATCACTATTATAAGTAAAAAATAAATACTAATACCTAATATTATAAATGCGAAAGTACCTAACTCTGTCAGCCTTGCTTTTACGTTAAAACTACAAAACCGATTTAAATGAAACTTAGTACACAGGTAATCTAAAGCCTGAGAAAGGATATAGGCTACTTTTTATCCCAAGGAAATTGAAGATCTCCCGGGTACGCGGGTGAAACCGCGGGGAGCCACTAGTAATATTATAAATGCGATAGTAGCTCTGTCTCGCTTTCACGCTAAAACTACATAACCGATTTGAATGAAACTTAGTACACAGATAATCTAAACCTGAGAATATATAAACTACTTTTTACCCCGGGAAAATTAGAGTTCCCGGGGAACGCGGCGAAGTTATGCAAGTGTACAATACACAGCGTCTTTCAACTCATCCTTTTTGAAATCGCACAGAATGAGGTCTCAAAGATAAACGATGGTAATTAATAATTTCTAGATTATTTCTTGAGGAAGTAATAGTTGTTAATTGCATAATATAACGTGCTAGCTCAATCAACATGTAAAAACATATTTTAGAGTTCATTCGCTTAATAATGGTGCGTTTAGATAGATATGGATAGATAGATAACAATATCCTGGGACATTTTTCACACACGGCCAATCTGATTCCAAACTAAGCAGAGCTTGTACTGTAACCAGATAGCTGATATACTACCTATTATACTACTTTAAATACATACTTATATAGATATTTACATCCAGACACAGGACAAACAGACATATTCATGCATACAAATGTTTGTCCTGGGTGGGATTCGAACCCACGACCCGCGGCTTGAAAGTCAGGGTCACTAACCACAAAGCCAACCGGGCTGTCAAAACTCGAAAGTAGATAACTCTTTATTGTATACCAAATGACAGAACAGGTAAAAAATAACAGTAAAACTTAACTAAAGGTACACGTGGCGGTTTTATAGCTAAAAGCGATTTCTTCCAGACATATTCCTTGAGTTTAACACGTTAGCTGCGGCACCAATTTTTGCATACTTTCCGTTCCTGCGGCACGAGGCATAATCGGCCCGTACTGTGACCAGACGTTAGGGCGACACGCGGTCTATTAGACCCCACCTCCTTTTACAGACTAAAATCCATTTTCTGGCGCGAAATCAAAGATAAATGAGAATTTTGGTCCTTATTGCTATAGACAGTGAATTGATGAACCCTAATCCACCGTCGCCCCGGGATCTGATGGCTAGTTTAGGAATTATTAGCAAAACAAAATATGGGGTCTTATACACCTCGTAACGCACTGAAATAGGGCAAATTTTCGCTGCGATTAGTGATGGGAAAAATAATATCGACGTTTTTAAACTGTCTTAACTACGCAATGACTTGACCGATTTTGATCAATTATATCTCACTAGTGGCTCCCCGCGGTTTCACCCGCGTACCCGGGAGGTCTTCCATTTTCCCGGGATAAAAAGTAGCCTATATGTTAATCCAGGTTATAAGCTATCTTTATTCCAAATTTCATTCAAATCCATTCAGTAGTTTTTACGTGAAAGAGTAACAAACATCCATACATCCATACTTACAAACTTTCGCCTTTATAATATTAGTAGGATTAGATCGTTTTAAGGGCAAAACCTGGCAAAACAACACAAAGCTATCAAAGGATACATTTTTTTTTAAATAATGTAAATTGTGCTTTAAGGCGCCATAAAGAAAAAAAAACCGGCCAAGTGCGAGTCGGACTCGCGCACGAAGCGTTCCATTCTATACCATTAAGAGGCACCTATTACAGACTTATTATTGGAAAATAATGGATTACGGTTTATGCATAAGGTTTATCTTTCTATTTGTATATGAAAATCTTAATGCGGTTCAATCAATCTCCAATCGACGTGATGCACAACACTGGTCGCGGGAAGCTCGCGTTGAGTCATGGGACGTTTTAGCCTCGTTCCGCACTGCATTAAAATTATATTAATTCAGTGCGGCACGAGGCCTAAGACATCCGGTACCAAGGTAGGTACACCACCGAGTCCGAGAACCATTAGTGATCTCAAATATATATTTATCACTTTCCTACACTGGACCAAACCAAAGCTATGCCATTCGCACCACAGAGAAATTCACTTTTTTGCTTGCCGCACCACAGGGAAGTTGCATCAGGGGTGATTTAGGCCTCGCTTCGCACTTAACGTGTTAATAAGTTGATCCTTCACTAATAAGCTAAATCCTGTTTAGGAGAATGTATAGATGTATGTTTGTTACTCTTTCACGCAACAACGGCTGAAGGGATCGCGATGAAATTTGGCACAGAGTTAGAGGATATTCTGGAATAATACTTAGGCTATTTTTTAGGCTGGGAAAATTGAAGATCCCCTGGGAATGCGGGTAAAAACGCTGGGAGCCACTAATATAATACATTACTAGAATAGTTATGATTTGCAGGTAGTTTCAAATGTATCTAACACTAGCTGCCGCCGCGCGGTTTTACCCGCGTAGTTCCCGTTCCCGTGGGAATATAGGGATAAAATATAGCCTATGTTACTCAGTGATAATGTAGCTTTCTACTGAAAAAAGAATTATTAAAATCGGTCCAGTACTTTTTGAGTTTATTCGTTACATACAAAAATACAAATATTTTTGTATTTTTCTTTAGTATAGAAGTATAGATATGACACCAAACCGTAAGAACTATATATTTTTGTTATTATCTGTGGTAGACGCTATTGGTGTGTACTATCATTTTTAATATGTATAACCATAACTTTATATTGTAGGTACACTACTGTGACTATTCATAGGTTCTTGATTGAGGCCTATTTGAATTAAAAAGATTTTGATTTGATTTACTGTTTGTGAAGATACGTCTAAGTTTTCATTAAAGTAATAAATAGTACCGGTTCCCCTAAGAATACGGGAATGATATTATAGCTTTGTTATACTTTGGTGTAGCTTTCTTCGGGTGAAAGAGTTATTCAGATCGGTTTAGTAGTTTTGTAGCTACAAACAAATAAAAAATCAATCTTTCCTCTCTATTTATCATAGTGTTTTGAATTTGACCTATTCAGTTTAGCAGTTTGAAAATCGTTAGCCCTTTAAACTTATTTGTCATCTCCCTCCATATAGCAGTATTCTACTATCCTACAAATATTATAAACTAGCGACCCGCCCCAGCTTCCGTTGCGTAGTTTTAAAGATTTAAGAAGACAGAGACAGACAGCGGAAAGCGACTTTGTTTTGTAATATGTAGTGATGCGAAAGTTTGTGAGTATGCATGTATGTTTGTTACTCTTTCACGCAAAAACTACCGAACGTATTCAGGTGAAATTTGGAACATATATATATGGTTTACTAGCTTCTGTCCGCGACGTCGTTTACGTAAGCTCTCAAAAGGAAAAACTCCTTTTGAAACATTATTTATTCGTGTTCCGCACCTGTTAGTCGTAGCGTGATAATATATAGCCTCTTTCTCGATAAATGGGCTATCTAACACTGAAATTACTTTTCTAATCGGACTAATAGTTCCTGAGATTAGCGCATTCAAGCAAACAAACTCTTCAGCTTTATATATTAGAATAGATAACCTATATTAACACATAGGCTATATTTTTCTTGGGAAAACTGAAGATGGGACGGGAATGCGAGAGAAACCGCGGAGCAGAAGCTAATCCTACTACTATTATAAAGGCGAAAGTTTGTATGTATGGATGTTTGTTACTCTTTCACGCTCCAACGGCTGAAGGGATCTGCTTGAAATTTGGCACAGAGCTAGAATATGTTCTGGAATAACACATAGGCTACTTTTTATCCCGGGAACGCGGGTGAAACCGCGGGGAGCCACTAGTCTAAATACTACTACTATTATAAAGGCGAAAGTTTGTAGGTATGGATGTATGTATGGATGTTTGTTACTCTTTCACGCTCCAACGGCTGAAGGGATCTGCTTGAAATTTGGCACAGAGCTAGAATATGTTCTGGAATAACACATAGGCTACTTTTTATCCCGGGAACGCGGGTGAAACCGCGGGGAGCCACTAGTCTAAATACTACTACTATTATAAAGGCGAAAGTTTGTAGGTATGGATGTATGTATGGATGTTTGTTACTCTTTCACGCTCCAACGGCTGAAGGGATCTGCTTGAAATTTGGCACAGAGCTAGAATATGTTCTGGAATAACACATAGGCTACTTTTTATCCCGGGAACGCGGGTGAAACCGCGGGGAGCCACTAGTCTAAATATAAATAAAGAACTACACTTCAATTTAGAGTATAAATCATTATTTATACCATATTACATACCGTTACTAATTTAGGATAGTATAGTCTAAATATGTAGTAATATATTACTAAAATTGTAATAGTGATGCATTTAAATTTTAATAGGTTATCTTACCATTAAAGTTGATTACGTCTGCGCAACTTCTGCGCACATATTCCCCGATTTCACAAGGTATTTCAATAATACTCCTCTCCTAATGGTCGTAGCGTGATGTTAAGAAATTAAAAAAGAAATATAAATGCTTTTTTATCCAAATAGGCGTTTACAAGCACTTACGAATAGTCAGACTCTAACGCTCGGTTCGGAAGGTTGGTCTTGCTGAGAAGAGCCGCCAGTAAACTCAGTATAGTCTATAGACTCTATAGTCTTGCTAGAGAAATAGGCTATAAGGCTTTTATAAAAAAACATTCGAAATTTGACAGGTTGGCTTTGTGGTTAGTGACCCCAACTTTCAAGCCACCAGGACAAACATTTGTATGCATGAATATGTTTGTTTGTCCTGTGTCTGGATGTAATTATCTGTATAAGTATGTATTTAAAAGTAGTATGTAGTATATCAGCTATCTGGTTACCATAACACAAGCTCATAACAATAATATAAGAGTATACTCTATGAATTTTATTTTTGGTAGTTATTATTAAAAATACGCAACAAACATGATCATTATTATAATTTTATGTCTTAATAGGAATGTAGTTAAAATTCGATAGTTTATATAGAATTTTCATATCCGTCGTTTCACATACGTGACGTCTTACGAAAATTTGTGTTAAAGTACGCATAATGTTGAAACTCGCCACATCAGCGGAGAAGATTGGAGGCAAACTACTATTAGACCACTTTTTAAGTATTTGTCAATTAGGTCGATATATTTGTACCTATGAAAAACCTTGTAGGTGATAGATTAAGGGCCTATGACCTGATGCTCATCACTACATTATAAAACAGTCTGTCCCTAAGTCCTCATAAATCTTTAAAACTACGCAACGGATTTTGATACGATTTTTTTAATAGATAGAGTGATTCAAGAGGAAGGTTTTTATATACAATACATGCATAATATGTTAGAGAAACACTGACAATTTTGGAGGTTTCTAATCTGATGTATAAGTATTGGACCCGTGCGAAGCCTGGGCGGGTCGCTAGTCTATACTAATATTATAAAGAGGAAAGATTTGTTTGTTTGTTTGTTTGTAACGAATAGGCTCCGAAACTACGGGACCGATTTCAAAAATTCTTTCACCTTTGGAAAGCTACATTATCCCCGAGTAACATAGGCTATATTTTATCCCTGTATTCCCACGGGAACGGGAACTACGCGGATAAAACCGCGCGGAGGCAGCTAGTCTTAAATAAGAATAAGAATTCATTTATTCCTTGGAATACAAATTAATAACTTTTTTATGTTTTTATGTTTATAATATTTTGATTATTTTTTATTTATGTTATTATTTTATATTATCTCTCAAAATCTGTGATCATTACATAAATGTCATACTTGCAGGTGAAACCGCGCGGGGGGCTGGTAATTAATATTTTACATATTATACCTACCTACTCTTAAATACATACGTTATACATATATAGATATTTACCAATTGAAATAGAGTTTGTCCATGCAAAGCTATTATAAAAACTACTAGAAGTACTAATAAAGAGCTACAAATGCTAGTCAAAATGTTGTTTACAACAAATAAAATAGCATACAAAACCAACCTACATAGCATGAACTCAAAAACCACTTCCAAATGTGTCCGCAGTTTTATAATACACATCTAAGATTAAGTTATCCAGTGTGTTAATATATTCTAAATATTATGAATCACAATGCAAAGGTTACGATACAAATAACTTAATATTTCCATTCGAAAAACTATCTTAAAATCTCTTACATAACCCTCAAACTCGATTGAAACATATCTCACATCTTCTTATAATAAAATTCAATGTAAAATATGTTGTATAAGATCTTAAATAGAGTCCAAAGTCATATAGACACTGTAAACAACAGATCTGTTTGTATTGACAAGGCCGCACCTACAACGTGACCTTTTAAGAGAGGTTAACATATGACATAGGCCGTTAGCTATGATTTGATAAGTGCATGAATCAATTTTGTCGCGTAGATACCTTAGCGAGAACGTCAGTAACACATCATGTAGGAAATACACATAATAAGGATGTAACAACGTAATAGAATACCAATTATGAGGTACAATGTCACAACAGACCGAGCAAAGTGGAGATTGAGCCGGAGAGCGGACCCGCACACACAACGATACGTAGAAGCGCCGGTTCGCTCGACAGACATGAGAGACAATGTCACCACAGAGGATGCAACAGACCGCGCAAAGTGGAGATTGAGCCGGAGAGCGGACCCGCACACACAACGATACGTAGAAGCGCCGGTTCGCTCGACAGACATGAGAGACAATGTCACCACAGAGGATGCAACAGACCGCGCAAAGTGGAGATTGAGCCGGAGAGCGGACCCGCACACACAACGATACGTAGAAGCGCCGGTTCGCTCGACAGACATGAGAGACAATGTCACCACAGAGGATGCAACAGACCGCGCAAAGTGGAGATTGAGCCGGAGAGCGGACCCGCACACACAACGATACGTAGAAGCGCCGGTTCGCTCGACAGACATGAGAGACAATGTCACCACAGAGGATGCAACAGACCGCGCAAAGTGGAGATTGAGCCGGAGAGCGGACCCGCACACACAACGATACGTAGAAGCGCCGGTTCGCTCGACAGACATGAGAGACAATGTCACCACAGAGGATGCAACAGACCGCGCAAAGTGGAGATTGAGCCGGAGAGCGGACCCGCACACACAACGATACGTAGAAGCGCCGGTTCGCTCGACAGACATGAGAGACAATGTCACCACAGAGGATGCAACAGACCGCGCAAAGTGGAGATTGAGCCGGAGAGCGGACCCGCACACACAACGATACGTAGAAGCGCCGGTTCGCTCGACAGACATGAGAGACAATGTCACCACAGAGGATGCAACAGACCGCGCAAAGTGGAGATTGAGCCGGAGAGCGGACCCGCACACACAACGACACGTAGAAGCGCCGGTTCGCTCGACAGACATGAGAGACAATGTCACCACAGAGGATGCAACAGACCGCGCAAAGTGGAGATTGAGCCGGAGAGCGGACCCGCACACACAACGATACGTAGAAGCGCCGGTTCGCTCGACAGACATGAGAGACAATGTCACCACAGAGGATGCAACAGACCGCGCAAAGTGGAGATTGAGCCGGAGAGCGGACCCGCACACACAACGATACGTAGAAGCGCCGGTTCGCTCGACAGAAAATCACAGTAACACAAAAGATTATGATATTTAAATGGGTTTTACGTTATAAAATAGTTGATATAATATTATACAACATAATAATCGAGTTTCGTAACTGAGTGAGCAACAATAAAAAGTTACGAGAGATTCTATCGCACTGATCTACATATTGTGAGAGACAAACAGTAATGTGATTTCGTTTTGATATATGTTTACGAAAGATTTGAAATAAATAATATCCTTAGATATTTGTTACACAAAATCGGTTTTAAAGCGAAGCTTATATCTTGTCAGATAACTAATATGTAATCGAATAATAGTATCGATATTAAAATCTCGATTCACAGTGTTTGTTATTGAACTCTTCTGAAACGACTTAAACTTATTTGTTTGTGTAAATTTGGGAGGTTTGAGAATAGGTCGTGAAGTATTTTTCACCAATTCCTACCCATTTTTATCGCGATTTTATTTACACTAATATTATAAAGAGGAAACAATCAATATTTTGATGTGTGTGCATATATCTAATGAATAAACTCAAAAACTACTGGGCCCATTTAAAAAAAATCTTTTGCGAACATGTTAGTTAACTTCATACCAAATTTTAATTTAAATCGCTCTTACCGTTTAGAAGTAACAAACATACACACTCTCTTTAGCCTTTATAATATTAGTATGTATGATTTTCGTTGTTAGGGGAGGCTTAGGCTCCTCGGTGAGCTAATGATGATGATACCATTTTCGGGCGGAGATTTCGCCATTTATTTAATTATTTAGTAGAAATATATATTTTTCCGGTATTTAGAATTGGCCTTTAAATGATTGAGACATTGATTATTAAGGTTCCGCAACCAACCGCAAAGGTTTTATTGGGCTGTTGAGTATATGTAGTACTAGCTGCCTCGCGGTTTTACCCGCGTAGTTCCCGTTCCCGTGGGAATACAAGGATAAAATATAGCCTATGTTACTCAGTGATAATGTAGCTTTCTAATGAAAAAAGAATTATTAAAATCGGTCCAGTACTTTTTGAGTTTATTCGTTACATACAAAAATACAAATCTTTCCTCTTTATAATATTAGTGTAGATATAGATATCAGCTATCTGGTTACAGTACAAGCTCTGCTTAGTTTGGAATCAGATTGGCATTGCGAACTCAAAATGTCCCGGAATTTTTATTTATTACTATTTTAATGTTCCATTTTACCGGGATATAAACTAGCTTATGTCCTTTCTCAGGCTCTAGACTACATGTGTATCAAATTAAATTTAAATTGGTTCAGTAGTTTTAGCGTGAAAGCGAGAAAGACAGACAGAGTTACTTTCGCATTTATAACATAAGTAAGGATTTTCAAGCCTATATATTTTGAAGTCGCTATATTTAGCGTCCGAACCATAGATTACACCGCGCGACTCGCACTTGACCGATGTTTTTTTTAAAACATGGCGGATATTATTGCAATTTAAATTAATAACTGCAGAAACTCAATTATATGTCAATACGAGTTTTTTTATAGACGAAATATAACTATTAAAAATATAATTTCCCGAACCGGCTCGAAGGACCCGTTATTTATATTGTGGTTATATAGGATGGTATAATATACTAGTTTTCGTCCCGCGGCTTCATCCGCATAGTTCAAAATATGCAGGGATAAAATATAGCCTATGACACTCACAAATAATGTAGCTTTCTATTGGTATATTATTCAGGTAGGTTTCCGCGCGGTTTTGACCGCCTAGTTCCCGTTCTTACAGGAATACAGGGTTGAAATATAGCTTATATTACTCCCTGATAATGTAGCTTTCCAATGGTGAAAGAATTTTTGAAATCGGCACAGTAGTTTTTGAGTTTATTCATTACAAACATACATACAACACACACAAAATTACAAATTATTCCTCTTTATAATATTAGTGTAGATTTGCTATTCATATTTTTTAAGCATCAGCCTTTATATTTATGCAAAAGTATAGAAGTGATGATATCGTAAAAGAATTTATATTATTTTTAGTTTTTATATGCTTCACGTAGTGCTGTGTCAAAGGGCATATTGTAATTTTATTGTTTTAATAATGATATAGACTTTTTTAGTCGATAATTTAAAAATACTAGGGGATCCCCGCAGATTCACCCACGTTTCCGGGATCTTCAATTTTCCCGGGATAAAAATCCTATGTCCGTCTCCTGGTTCTAAGCTACCTCCCCAACAATATTCAGCCAAATCGGTTCAGCCGTTCTTGAGTTATAAATAGTGTAACTAACACGAATTTCTTTTATTTATATATAGATAAGTTTATAAGTTTTTTTAACGTACGTTAAAAATGCGTTCAAAAACAACAAATTTAGTTCACACTACAGCGTTTTTAAAACGCGACGCTTTTTAATCGAGCGGTGTTGCATTTTCAACTTCTGGCGTTGAAAATAGAGCATATTATGGTACTTGGAAATACACATTTTAATGTGTATGAACGTTTTTTTAACGCCCGTTAAAAAAGCTCTTGTGTGTATCTTTTTAAATACTGCCAGTCGTCGGGAGTTTGGCCGTGTGTCAATGTCCCGGTATATTTTATCGACTAATATGTATATCATCAGATAGACAGTCTGTCTATTTGTCGTGATCTTCAAAACGTTATTTTCGAACCATCTGTTGTAGATATTGTTCAATATTTTTGATTGTGAATTATAATTTTTTCCGATAATGTCGACCAGCTGTCAAGTAAGAAAAATACAATGTCAGATTCATGATATTTGTAATGTTATGTTATCTCAGCAATCTTTGCAAGTTAATGCAGAGTATGATTGCAATATAAGATACCTTTTGTATAACTTTATATAGAACTAGTGGCTCCCCACGGTTTCACCCGCGAAACCGGGAGATCTTCCATTTTCCCGGGATAAAAAGTAGCCTATGTCCTTTCTCAGGCTCTGGATTATCTGTGCACCAAATCTCAATTAAATCGTTTCACTAGTTTTGCCGTCAAAGCGAGACAGACAGAGCTACATTCGCATTTATAATATTAGTATAGACAGTGGAAAGAAACTCTGTCTTCTCGAAGAAACTCTCGCTTTCACGCTAAAACTACAGAACCGATTTAAATGACATTTGGTAGGTACACAGATAGTTTAGAGCCTGAGAAAGGACATAGGCTACTTTTTATCCCGGGAAAATGGAAGATCTCCCGAGTACGCGGGTGAAACCGCAGGGAGCCACTAGTACAATTTAAATATGATATTCATTATCTGCTCATATACGTCTCCACCGAGGAGCTCGAGCCTCCCCTAACATCGAGGGGGTTTAGGCCATAGTCCACCACGCGCGCCTAGTGCGGTGCGACTTCACATGCCTTTAATTGCATCTCGGGCATGCAGGTTTCCTCACGATGTTTTCCTTCACCGAAAACCAGTGGTGTGAATCCGTACGTAAGTTTTTATAAACTCAGAGGTACGACCTAGGGATTTGAACCAACCATAATCGTGAGTCGGTGCGTTCCCAACTGAGCCACCACGGTTAAATATGATGTATAGTATAGATTATGTAATTATACTGGTCAAGGAGCGGCCTGTGATTTGACTATTGTTTTATATTTTGCTTTCCAAATCGTAATTAATCATTTAAACTCACAACGGCTTCTATAGTCAGATTATTCATTGTAGGCAGAGATATGACATTTCCAGTGCTGCAGGTTTTTAGACCCAAATAAATAGTGTTGTGGTAGATTCGAATTTTTACAACTAAAAGTTAGCTAAGGACAAAGGAAACTCGACTAGAGTTTCCTTTTTTTTTATTCAATGTCAGAATGCCTTTATATAAATAAAAATATGTAATTTATGGTAATAAAACAGAAGACATACACGGTAGGAAATGAAATATAACATAACATACTCTTATATATATTATTTGTTTTTGGCTATTGGAAGAACTATAGTCATCACTTGTCACGCTATAAACCCCATTTTGTTTTGGAAGTGACTATTTGTGCGGGTACTGGACAAATAAATTAAATTTATTCGTACATTTATTCATTTTTTTTAATTAAACATGAATTGGATGATTAGCCTACGTTAAGTTAATTGAATTAATAACATTTATTCGATTTTATTCATTTAATTTTGGATTCAATTAAATTCGAATTTAGTTTAAAAAAAATGAATTTTTGGGATTTTCGACTAGATTTATGTATCGGATACTGAAAGAACAAAACTGCCGAACATCACTATTGTAGCGGGTCACCCTTTTTTGTATCAGTGACAGTTGCACTTGTCATTTTTGTGACTCGAATTATTAATCCGACTATAGTTTGGTATAATACATTAAACGTCTGCTCTCTCTAAGGTAATTTATCTTCATTACTTGTTACTTTGGTTGAGAAACAAGACTGGACGATTTAAGAACAAATATCCTGGGACATTCACACACAGTCAATCTGATTCCGAACTAGAGCTTGTATTGTAACCAGTTAGCTGATACATCAAGCTGGCTTCATGCTGGCATGGAAAGCTACATTATCAGGGAGTAACATAGGCTATATTTTATCCTCATATTCTTACTGGAATGGTTACTGCGTGGGTACATTATAAACTGAATATTTAATATAGCATTTTGAAAAGAGGATCACCGTCCGCCATTTTAGTTGTCTATTCTCTGAATTTGACACCGCCCCTAATCAAATGCTTTGTCTATGTCAAATCGATGACTCAGTTCTAGCATTTATGGTAATGTATTTAATGCGTATCCCATTGTTTTAGTTGCGGCTGACATTTGGTTATGATATCATAGTTATTAAACTTTATAATTGTTGGTAGATAGGATGATGGAAGACATTTTGTTTTTGGGTCTATTTTTTATCCAACTGCTAAGGATTGTCTCCCCTATCTTGTATAACCTAAGCTTTCGTACCGTGGTTTCAACTGCGCCGCGTTCACGAGTTGACTTTTCCCGGGATATAAGAGATTATGTTATAATAGAGAGATACTAATATTATAAATGCTAAAGTTTGTATGGATTTTTGTTCGTACCTAACTCTTTCACGGAATAACGGCTGAAGGGATCGCGATTAAAATTTGGCACAGACTTACCTAGTATATGTTCCGGAATAACATATAAGTAAGTATTGTCCCGGGAAAAATTAATATCCCCTGGGAATGTGGGTGAAACCGAGGGAAGAAACTAGTATATACAGATCGATCAACGCACTTGATAAATGGGCTATCTAACACAAAAAAAAAATTCTGTTGTTCCTGAGATTAGCGTGTTCAAACAAACAAACTATTCAGCTTTGTTATATTACTAGTTGCCTCTGCGTGGTTTCACCCGCGTAGTTCCCGTTCCTGTGGGAATACAGGGATGAAATATAGCCTATGTTACTCCCTGACAATGTAGCTCTCCAATAGTGAAATATTTTTTTAATTCAGCACAGTAGTTTTGAGTTGATTCTTTACAAACATATATACTCAAAAATAAATAAACAAACCCTCTTTATAATATTAGTGTAGATTGTAGATTTACTAGTAAATTAAGTAAACACGATATTTATAGCGTTAATTAACTGATTTATATGCTTTATAAAATTGTCTTTGGGCGATAATTAACTTGTGCGTCATAAATTAGCTATTTATATGTTTAGTTTATGTGACATTTGTATAAATATTTATTACCATTTAAAATGTTATTATGTTGTATACTATACATGTATTTTAAGAATATAGTAAAATAATTCTCAATCACTAAGTTACGTACTTAAGTTTTAAAACATACGTGCGGATTCACACCACTGACTTTCGGTGAAGGAAAACATCGTGAGGAAACCTGCATGCCCGAGATGTCACTATTAAAGGCATGTGAAGTCGCACCGCACTAGGCGCGCGTGTACACTATGGACACCCCCTCGGTGTAAGCCCTCTTTCGCACGAGAGATTTAAACGTACGTTAAAAAAGTGTTCAAATACAACAAATACATTCCCAAGTATATGTTCACACGATGGCGTTTTTAAAACATGACGCTTTTTTATCGAGGAGTGTCGCATTTTCAACTTTGGGCGTTGGAAATAGAGCATATTATAGTACTTGGAAATGTAGTTGTTGTGTTTGAACGCTTTTTTATCGTCCGGTAAAAAGAGCTCTTGTGCGAATGGAAGTTTAGGGGAGGGGAGGGCTCCGAGCGTGGACACATATACGAGCTGATGATGATAATTAAATTAAACGTATAGGATTTTAATAATTACCTTGGGTAACATAGGTAAATGATGCACAATTCATCATAAAGTGTCTTGCCGGTTTCACGCACAGCTATTTGTCTTGAGCAAGCAAGTATTTGAACTTTTTTATCAGCACAACACATCTATATCGGTACATCATTATTTAATGTCAAGGCTTAAAAAATCATGAGTCTGTTTGTACAGACCGAAAGCTCCATATTGAACTTTGTCTGTTTTATAAACTTTCGCGAACTTATTTCATTTACTTACACTAATTTTATTATGAAATATTTGATTTTTTGTTTGTCTTGCATAGGGTCCAAAAATATATTTTTTTTTTTTATCCTGGGACATTTTTCACACACGGCCAATCTGATTCCAAACTAAGCAGAGCTTGTAATATGGTAACCAGATAGCTGATATACTACATATAGTACTTTTAAATACATACTTATATAGATATTTACATCCAGACACAGGACAAACAGACATATTCATGCATACAAATGTTTGTCCTGGGTGGGATTCGAACCCACGACCCGCGGCTTGAAAGTCAGGGTCACTAACCACAAAGCCAACCGAGCTGTCAACTGTATTGTATTGTCAACTGTATTGAACCGATGTGATTAATTTAAGGCCCTTTTTTTCCGCATTATTTTTACCTACCTATAATGATAGTTTTATGAAGTTTCTAATAATTTTATTTCTCTAATGGAAAGCTACATGATCAGGGTGTATGCAACGGAAACGAAAGCTACGGTAAGGAAGCTCGTAGCTTTTTGAGATAGAAAAGTGTAATTTTTTATTTTATTTATTTATTATTTTACATCAGACATTTGTTCATATGGGTTAGTAACAAGACTTACATACTATGTTAGTAACATCAACAGTTTTATAACTAATTAAACCTATTACTAATTTAAAACCCTCTGTCCACCATCCTGTGCACCCGACCTGCAGCAATGCATACGAGTCCAGTGACACGAAAGTGGACAGTCAGGCTTCTCCCCAATTACCCTCAGGATGCTGCTGGTCGTATTAATATGAAAAAAACAATTGGTTGTCTGAAAAGTCGGTTTAAAACGTCTTGCATCGCTCACTCAAGTAGGAGAGAGACGGATGTCGAACGCTGCCGAACGCAAAGGCCGATTGTGCTTCTTTGTCGCTCGTTCCGCGCTCTCGCTTGCACTTCAAGCCGCCACATGGAACGCCTCAGAGCAAGGTAACGCCGCATGAGTCATCGTACGTGCAGCCGGCTCTATCGAATTATAAGACGTTGTTACGTCAAAAATAATAAAAGACTTGAAGAATTAACAAACATACACACAAACTTTCGCTTTATAATATTAGTGATAAAATGTCGGTCAGAATCAATGATTCATCTCATGAGGAATTCCTACGTAACTTATTGTTCTAGATAATATTATTACGAAATTGTAAATGTAACCTCTGATTTATTCGAACGAGATTTACGAACATTTTATTGTTGAAGTTGACAGCCGTATCTTTTGTCTTCTTTTCCTTTAAATCTTTTTAGGGTTCTGTATCGAAATAGTAATAATAGAAGGAATAGTAGTAATAGTAGGACCGATGGCCGTTGGAGCAAACGAGTCCTAGAGTGGAGACCGCGTCTCGGCAAACGTAGTGTAGGACGCCCTCCAGCCCAGGGCGCGGTGGTCCGACGACCTGCGTATGGTTGCCGGGAGGGGCTGGATGAGGAGAGCGGAGGACCCGGATAAGTGGCGCACATTAGGGGAGGCAGCAGGCCAGCAGTGGACTGTATAGGCTGAAGATGATGATGATGATGATGATCGAAATAGTAGATAAAAACCCTTCATAAATATCTTAAGAGTCTTTCTCCGCTCCGCTTCTATTGGTCGTAGTGTATATAGTCTATATACTTCCACGATAAATGGGCTAACTCTAAAACTTTCTTAAATTGGACCACTAGTTCCTGAGATTAGCGCGTTTAACCATACAAACAAACTGTTCAGCTTTATCTTATACTAACTGCCTCCGCGCGGTTTTACCCGCGTAGTTCCCGTTCCCGTGGGAATACAGGGATAAAATATAGCCTATGTTACTCGGGGATAATGTAGCTTTCCAAAGGTGAAAGAATTTTTGAAATCGGTCCAGTAGTTTCGGAGCCTATACATTACAAACAAACAAACAAATCTTTCCTCTTTATAATATTAGTGTAGATATAAAATTCTCGTGTCACAATGTTAGTTACCATACTCCACCGAAACGGCTTGAACGATTTTTATGAAATTTTATATGCATATTCAGTAAGTCTAGTCTAATTCAGTGAAAATCTACTATCTATTTTTCATACCCCTGTGATCACAGGAACAGGAACTACGCGGGTGAAGATGGCCGGCAGCTAGTATTAGTATAGATATGAAATGATGATCATTGATAAGCATCAAGAAGATCAGAAGATTAAGGTATTTTTGGTCCGCTCCTAATGGTCGTAGCGTGATGCTTACGTACTGAATCTCGTAAGTTGGTGGCGGTTGCTTAACCTAATTTGTACACTTATATTGTCGGATATGTATAATTAATAATTAATACGTGCAACCCATTAAGAAATGGAAATAATCGATCATTGTTACAATAGTGATTGTATTGAACAATTAATCGAGATGATTCGATTATAATTAGTAATTAGCTTGTGTAAATGTCGAGCTTCAATGTTGCCAGTCATAGAAAAATATACGATTAATATTATTAATAATGAGTGACTATGATAGTCACATTTCAACAAATTGACAAAGAAACTATATAAATCTCTGCCGTGCTGCCCACCAGCGCCTACCGGCTCCAAATTGATGTATTATACATAAAAACCTTCCCTATGAAATACCCCGTAATCTGTTCAGTAGTTTTTGTGTTCATCGCGTTCAGACAGACAGACAGAGGCGGCGGGGACTTTGTTTTATATAGATAGACTATGTATAGATAAAGATGGGAATGATTGTTAGTGTTTCACTCAATAACGACTGAATGGATCTGGATCAAATTTGGAATAGAGTTTAATGTACCGGAATAGGACATACATAGTTTGGTTTTTATCCCGGGAAAAATTAATACCCCGGGAAATCGCAGGGTGAAAGCTTATGTACGCCGAAGATATTTATAATGTTTTTGTATAGTAATTTTAATTGAGCTATGAAATATACTCGCTTTTTGCACACATGTTTGTCCTAGTTAGGAATCAAACCAAAAATACATGAGCAAGTTTACCTAAGCTATACGCCATATGCTTCTATTATAAAGTTGAGAGCTATTTTATAATGAGGATTGTGTCAAGTGCAACCACGCAGCGAATACTAGTCACACATATTTATATAACAATGAAACACCTATTGCTCTTTGAGTGACCTAGGAAGAGTAGAGATGGCCCGACCTTCTTCACACACCGGTACAAACAATAATTATAAATAGTGAAACTGAATTTCACTTTTCAACCTTGCAAAGTCCTTGTATGTCTGTGTGTCACAGTTTGAGTCAGACTGTTTAGCGTTATTTGTAATGGAATTCATGTGGGAGGCAGTAATTATAGTTTTGAAGCGAGCCTTTGATACTATGACATTCGAATTTAACCTTTATTTAAATTATGGGAATGTTTAATTTACATTTGCATTTATTCCGTTTCGCTTTTCCATTATATTGGACTGTAAAACTGTTGGAAATACAGTTCATTATGCAATGAAAAGTATATAATAGGTATGGTGTTCCCCAAGGAACTATGTGTGGTCTTATTGTGTTCCTAACACATATTGTGGGCGTAAGTCTGTTTGGAATCCATTTATTTAAGACGACTGCGCGGTTTCTCCCGCGTAGTTCCCGTTCGAGTAGAAATAAGGGGATAAAATATAGCCTATGACACTCCGTGATAATGTAGCTTTCCATTGGTGAATTAAATATTTAGAACAGACAAGAAGATTTTAAGTTTATATGTTTACATACAAAAATACAAATCTTTCCTCTTTATAATATTAGTGTAGATAGAAAATTGCAGCGTTTATTTTTACAATGCCTTGCAACTTTTCAATATATTTAGTTTAAATGTTACACAACAAATTTGACAAGTAATGTTGATTTACAAATATTTGTTGTAAAGTGTGACATTTTAAATATGGCAGCTTAGGATTTGCGGCGCCTAAATAATTAGGAGCATTAACAATGATTTCGATTCCCACTCAGTACAAATATTTGCGTGTATGTCTGTTTATCAGCTATCTGGTAAGCCGTAGTGGCTCAGTGAGGAACTCACCGACTCACGATCATGAGGGTGTAAGTTCAACCCCATATCTCTGAGTTTTAGAACTTACGTACGGATTCACATCACTGGCTTTCGGTGAAGGAAAACATCGTGAGGAAACCTGCATGCCCGAGATGTCACAATAAAAGGCGCGCGTGGTGGACTATGGTCTAAATCCCTCCTTGTTAAGGGAGACTCGTGCTCCTCGGTGGAGACGTATATGAGCTGATGATGATGAAAGATATACTTTCATAACAGACCGGTTGGGTTTGTGGTTAGTGATCCTGACTTTGGAAGTCTGACCAGGAAGTCGCCGGTCGTGGATTCGAATCCCAACAAGGACATACATACATTTGTGTACATAAACATGTCTGTTAGATCTGTGTCTGGATGAAAATCTATACATGTACCTATATAAAATTCTCGTGTCACAATGTTAGTTAAGCTACCATACTTCTCCGAAACGGCTTGATCGATTTTTATGAAATTTTGTATGCATATTCAGTAGGTCTGAGAATCGGCTACTATCTATTTTTCATACCCCTAAGTGATCACGGGAACGGGAACTACGCGGGTGAAACCGCGGGGCGGTAGCTAGTTTCTAGTAAAAAATATCCAAACAATAATGTTTTATGTAATAACGGCTTGCTGACCATAATAAATGAATGAATTTTAATCTGCATTTCTAAAGACTTGGTTTCTCTAGAACATAATCTTCCACAAGGCTAAATTCCATCCCCATATATCAGAGCATGATTCACAGTATGTCAAGGTATTTTGACTCAATATTTTAAAATATGATTTGGGATATAAATGCTGATTTGTTATACTTGGGGAAATTTTAATATTACTGAGTCATATTGCATTACGAATGTATTTTTCAATAACTAGTGTCTCCCCGTGGTTTCGCCCGCGTTCCCGGTAATCTAAAATTTTCCCGGGATAAATTCCTTTTTGATATTCCAGAACATATTCTAATAATGTGAAAAATTTTATTTAGATCTCTTCAGCCGTTCCGGCGTGAAAGATAATTCTTACAAACTTTCGCATTAAATTATTACTAGCTTCTGCCCTACGGATACATCGACATAGTCTCTTCCCGTAAGAATTCGGGGATAAAATATAGCCTATGTTACTCTCTGATAATGTAGCTTTCCATTGGTGGAAGACTTTCAGTACTAGTGACTCCCCGCGGTTTCACACGCGTACCCGAAAGATCATTTTCTCGGGATAAAATGTAGCTTATGTCCTTTCTCAGGCTCTAGATCTGTGTACCAAATTTCACTTATATTGTTGTTTTAGCGTGAAAGCGAGACAGACAGAGTTACTTTCGCATTTATAATATTAGTTAGGATTAGGATGGTCCAGTAGTTTCGGAGCCTATTCGTTACAAACAAAAATCTAATCATTATTTAATAATATTAGTGTAGATTACTAAGATTCAGTTTGTGATGTTAAAATTTGTTATTGATCATTAAGGTTTCTTTCTAATCAATATTTTGTCTATCAGTTCTTTGAAGTTTTCTTTTTATTGACTTTTGACAGACCGGTTGGCTTTGTGGTTAGTGACCCTGACTCTCAAGCTGGTGGTTGTTGGTTTCGAATCCCACCCAGGACAAACATTTTGTATGCATGAATATGTCTGTTTGTTCTGTGTCTGGATGTAAATATCTATATAGGTTATGTATGTATTTAAAAGTACCACATAACACAAACTTACTTTGAAGCTTACTTCGGAATCATATTGGCCGTGTGTGAAAAATGTCTCAGGATATTTGTATTATAAAAATATAATTCAAATATAATTAACTAGTAGTGTTATTATATAAATAAGTCATCATAACAGGATGTCATTCTTAGTATGAATCCTTTACTACATTCTCACCTTGATGATGATGAGGCTGAAGGTAGTCACCACATAGTAGCTAGAAAACTATCTCAATTTCCTTATATATCTATACTAATATTATAAAGAGGAAAGATTTGTTTGTTTGTTTGTTTGTAATGAATAGGCTCCGAAACTACAGGCCGATTTCATAAATTCTTTCACCTTTGGATAGCTACATTATCCCCGAGTAGCATAGGCTATATTTTATCCCTGTATTCCCACGGGAACGGGAACTACGCGGGTAAAACCGCGGGGAGGCAGCTAGTCTATATATATAAAACAAAGTCCCCGCCGCCTCAGTCTGTCTGCCTGAACGCGATGAATACAAAAACACAGAACAGATTTTCATGCGGTTTTCACCAAATTAAGGAGTATTTCATGGGGAAGGTTTTTATGTATAATACATCAATTTGGACCCGGTAGGTGGCGCTGGTTGGCAGAACGAAGTCTGCCGGCTCCGCTAGTTATTATATAAAATTCTCGTGTCACAATGTCAGTCACCCACCATACTCCTCCGAATTTTTATATGCATATTCAGTAGGTCTGAGAATCGGCTACTATCTATTTTTCATACCCCTGAGTGATCATGGGAACGGGAACTACGCGTGTATAAAACTTTATATAAAACCAGCTGCCTCCCCGCAGCTCCATTCACATAGTTCCCATTCCCGTGGGAATACAGGGATAAAATATAGCTTATGTTACTCCCAGATAATCTAGCTTCCCAATGGTGAAATCATTTTTGAAATCAGCACAGTAATTTTTGAGTTTATTTATTATCTACCAAAAATCTTTTTTCCTCTTTTAGTTTTCTAAACCTTTATTAGTTTTAAGGAATGAGATGTGTCATGTGTCCCAGTATATATTAATTTAAACAGCCCAGTTGGTTCGAACCTGCACTCCACACTTTTTTACCTCAACTACTGCACCACCACGGCTTATTAATTCATAATTTATTCCAACATTTTTAACTACCATTGTTAAAACAAGGATCTGATTATGCAACATGTCATCTTTATTGACATGTAAACTGTTTACCCCGTCCGGGCTGTCCGGCGTGTCCGGCGGCGTGTCCGGCTTGTGAAAATGACGGATGTAGAATCTTCATGTTTTTCCTATTAATAGTACTATCAATGAAACAAATGTTTTCTTGTAATTATAAATAAGAATAAATAAATATCCTGGGACATTTTTCACACACGGCCAATTTGATTCCAAAGTTTCAAAGTGAGCTTGTGTTATGGTAATCAGATAGCTGATATACTACATATACTATTTTTTAAACACATACTTATATAGATAACTAGTTGACCCACGCAACTTCGTTAGCGTCACATGCCCGTTTTTGCAACAGTTTTGATTGATGCTCCGCTCCTTTTCGTCATAGCGTAATGATTTATAAATAAAAACCTTCCTTTTGAATCACTCTATTTATTAGGAAAACCGCATCAAAATCCGTTTCGTAGTTTTAAAGATCTAAGCATACATAGGGACAGACAGACGGCGGATAGCGACTTTGTTTTATACTATGTAGTGATTACATCCAGACACAGAACAAACAGTATGTGCATGAACATATCTTGATGAAAATATCTATATAAGTATGCATTTAAAAGTAGTATATGTAGTATATCAGCTATCTGGTTACAGTACAGGCTCTGCTTAGTTTGGAATCAGATTGGCCGTGAGTGAATAATGTCCAAGGATATTTATAAAAAATTATGATACCTATATAGGCTATAGCCTTCCTCTATAAATAGACTATGTAATGGTGAAATAATTTTTCAAACCAGACCTGTAGTTTCTGAGATTAGCGCGTTCAACCAAACAATCAAACAAACTCTTTCGCTTTATGATATTAGTATAAATAAAATAAATAAATATCCTGGGACATTATTCACACGCGGCCAATCTGATTCCAAACTAAGCAGAGCTTGTACTGTAACCAGATAGCTGATATACTACATATACTACTTTTAAATACATACTTATATAGATATTTACATCCAGACACAGGACAAACAGACATATTCATGCATACAAATGTTTGTCCTGGGTGGGAATCGAACCCACGACCCGCGGCTTGAAAGTCAGGGTCACTAACCACAAAGCCAACCGGGCTGTCAGATTCAGAGTCAGTATAAATGTAGGTATGTAGGAAGAAGAATTAAATAATTAAGTATAGTTTGTTACAACTGTACATAATAACAATAAAGTCAATTATGAGATGTGACGCATTGAGAGGATGTTGCGCGCCCCTGACCGAGAGGAAGGTTATGCAGAACCGTTATATGTGTAAGACTAACCGCTGTTACTTGGTTTTACCCGTGTTTCCGGGATAGACATATATGCCAAGGATATTTGGGATGTAGCTTTCTATTGGTGAGAGAATTTAATATCGGTGGTGTCATTTTGAAAAAAAGTATTATATAATTATGTTGTAGTATTAATAATTTAAAGAATCAATAATGTCAAAAATAAGATTGACTCTAATTGAGGTACTAAATTTTTTTAGTCGGTTAAAAATTAACAACTTACCTAGAATAAAAATAAATACCTTAGTTTCCAATTCTATTATACATATATCAATTCAATAATTATAAAAAATAGACATAAGCAGGTCAGATAGCATAGTAACCCGACTTTAAGATTTGGTAGGAATACGGGGATAAAATATAGCCTATGTCACTCCCTGATAACGTAGCTTTCCATTGGCGAAAGAATTATACAGATCGGTCTGGTAGTTTTGGAGCCTATTCGTCAAAAATATTTCTTTATAATAATAGTAACTAGCTGCCTCCGCGCGGTTTTACCCGCATAGTTCCCGTTTCCGTGGGAATACAGTGATAAAATATAGCCTATGTTACTCAGTGATAATGTAGCTTTCTAATGATAAAAGAATTATTAAAATCGGTCCAGTACTTTTTGTGTTTATTCGTTACATACAAAAATACAAATCTTTCCCCTTTATAATATTTGTGTAGATATATGATCTCACTGGCTATTTTTAAAACTTAAATCTTTATTTTATCAAAAACGAATGTGCAATGAATAGTAATTGACAAACCGTTGAAATAATTCATTCTGAGGTTGCAAATTTGCATAAAAGCATTTCAATCGTTTTCCTCTATAAAATAGAAATCAATATAAATACCTACCCTTTTACTTAGTAGGAAAAATATTCAACAAGGTAAGATATTATGGGGACAAGGGTAAATGATGACAAATCTTATACTATACTAGCTGCCTCCGCGCGTTTTACCCGCGTAGTTCCCGTTCCCGTGGGAATACAGGGATAAAGTATAGCCTATGTTACTCGTAGATAATGTAGCTTTCGAATGGTGAAAGAATTATAAAAATCGGTCCAGTACTTTTTGAGTTTATTCGTTACACTCAAAATTCCTCTTTATAATATTAGTATAGATATAGATCTACCTACTAGTTGACCCACGCATCTTCGTTAGCATCACTTGCCCGTTTCTGCAACGTTTTTGATTGTTTCTCCGCTCCTATTCGTCGTAGCGTGATGATATATAGCCTATAGCCTTTCTCGATAAATGGGCTATCTAACACTGAAATATTTTTTCTAATCGGACCAGTAGTTCCTGAGATTATCGCGAATGTATGTTTGTTACTCTCACGTCAGGCTGAAGGGATCGCGATAAAATTTGGCACAGAGTTAGAATATGTTCTGGAATAACATAGTATAGGTACCTTCCTTATCACATCTTTCTGTAAATTGAAAACACAATTAAATTTACATGAATTATAAAGAAAGTTCTATATTTAAGTTAGCATTTATAAGATAAATTAAAATATTTTACTGGCTCCCCGCGGCTTCCCCCGCGTTCCCGGGGATCTTAAATTTTCCCGGGATAAAAAGTAGCCTATGTCCTTTCTCAGGCTCTGGATTATCTGTGTACCAAATTCCATTTAAATCGGTTCAGTAGTTTTAGCGTGAAAGCGTAACAGACAGACAGACAGACAGACAGACAGAGTTACTTTCGCATTTAAAGGATATAGTATAGTATAATAGTATGGATTAAATATAGGTATTATAATTATAAGATTTTTAATTATATATATTTTGTTGGTATATCTTTTTGTATAAACTTAAATTCAAACTTACTTACATTACTTTTATCACAGACTTACGTAGATGATTACTACTGAGCTATGGCAACTTATAAGTATTATTCTAATCTTGAGTACCTACTTAAGAACTCGTTAGACTGTATGCAGGGTTCTGTACATATCAAAACTAATATTATAAAGAAGAAATAATATTTTTGTGTGTGTTTGTCATGAATAAACTCAAAAACTACTGTGTGTGCCGATTACAAAAATTCTTTCACCATTAGAAAGTTACATTATCAGGGAGTAACATAGGCTATATTTTATCCCTGTATTGCCACGGGAACGGGAACTACGCGAGTGAAACCGTGCGAAGGCAGCTAGGAATCAATATTTGGAATTATTAATACTTTATTTTGATATTAAAACATAATAAAAATACATATTATATACATTGACAGCCCGGTTGGCTTTGTGGTTAGTGACCCTGACTCTCAAGCCGCGGGTCGTGGGTTCGAATCCCACTCAGGACAAACATTTGTAGGCATGAATATGTCTGTTTGTTCTGTGTCTGGATGTAAATATCTATATAAGTATGTATTTAAAAGTAGTATTATGTAGTATATCAGCTATCTGTTTACCATATCACAAGCTCTGCTTGGTTTGGAATCAGATTGGCCGTGTGTGAAAAATGTCTCAGGATACTTATTTATTTATATTGGAAATTTATCTGAATTTAATAGTTAAATTATACACTTAAATTTATTACAACCAGACACTGTACTTACATATTTTTTTGGGGTGTTGCTAGTCGTCCGCTAAGCGGACGAATAGACTAGGAGGCTAGTCGTCCGCTAGGCGGACGAATAGACAGCCCTTACCGAAGTGACTAGTCGTCCGCTAATCGACGAATAAAATAAATTATTAATCCGCAAAAATGGATTTAGGTGTTTACTAGTTTCTGCCAGCGACTTCGTTCGCGTGGAATAGTTTCTTTGGGCTAACTCTAACTTTAACCCGCGACTTCGTTCCTCGAACCTCCTCCTTTTTTTTAAGTCATTTAAAAATAATCCTTATAGCATGATTTGGTATTCACGTGTGACGACGCGATGGCTTATTTCATTTTGGTGTTTCTATACCGATTTCTATGGTTCTTTTTTATTAAATAGGTAATAATGTTAACTTTTTTAAATTAGGGATGAGTGAGAGTATTATAAACGTAAGAGTAAACAAATATAATCAGAATGCTCCGAACTGCTAAGCTATCAGGAGTTACACGTGTTATTCTGAGTGAACTATAAAAGATAGACAAAAACGAATGTGCAATGAATAGTAATTGACAAACCGTTGAAATAATTCATTCTGAGGTTGCAAATTTGCATAAAAGCATTTCAATCGTTTTCCTCTATAAAATAGAAATCAATATAAATACCTACCCTTTTACTTAGTAGGGAAAATATTCAACAAGGTAAGATATTATGGGGACAAGGGTAAATTATGACAAATCATATACTATACTAGCTGCCTCCGCGCGTTTTACCCGCGTAGTTCCCGTTTCCGTGGGAATACAGGGATAAAATATAGCCTATGTTACTCGTAGATAATGTAGCTTTTGAATGGTGAAAGAATTATAAAAATCGGTCCAGTACTTTTTGAGTTTATTTGTTACATTCAAAAATACAAATCTTTCCTCTTTATAATATTAGTATAGATATAGTATGGCCTAAACCTCCTCGATGTTAGGGGAGGCTCGAGCTCCTCAATGGGGACGTATATGAGCTGATGATGATGATAGATATAGATCTACCTACTAGTTGACCCACGCAACTTCGTTAGCGTCACTTGCCCGTTTTAGCAACATTTTTGATTGTTTCTCCGCTCCTATTCGTCGTAGCGCAATGATATATAGCTCATAGCCTTCCTCGATAAATGGGCTATCTAACACTGAAATATTTTTCAAATCGGACCAGTAGTTCCTGAGATTATCGCGAATGTATGTTTGTTACTCTCACGTCAGGCTGAAGGGATCGCGATAAAATTTGGCACAGAATTAGAATATGTTCTGGAATAACATAGTGTAGGTAGGTACCTACTACCTACCTACAGAAATATGTGATAAGGAAGGTTCCTTATCACATATTTCTGTAAATAGAAAACACAATTAAATCTACATGAATTAAAGAAAGTACTATATTTAATTTTGCATTTATAATATAAATTAAATATACATAATAAAAACCCTTCCCGCGGCTTCCCCCGCGTTCCCGGGGATCTTAAATTTTCCCGGGATAAAAAGTAGCCTATGTCCTTTCTCAGGCTCTGGATTATCTGTGTACCAAATTTCATTTAAATTGGTTCAGTAGTTTTAGCGTAACAGACAGACAGACAGACAGAGTTACTTTCGCATTTATAATATTAGTTTAACCTTTAAACCTTTTTAATAATATTTTGTTTGTATATCTTTTTGTATAAGTTTAAATTCAAACTTACTTACATTACTTTTATCACAGACTTAAGTAGATGATTACTACTGAGCTATGGCAACTTATAAGTATTATTCTAATCTTGAGTACCTACTTAAGAACTCGTTAGACTGTATGCAGGGTTCTGTACATATCAAAACTAATATTATAAAGAAGAAATAGTATTTTTGTGTGTGTTTGTCATGAATAAACTCAAAAACTACTGTACTGATTTCAAATAATATTTCACCATTGGAAAGCTACATTATCACTGAGTAACATAGGCTATATTTGATCCCTGTATTCCCACGGGAATGAGCACTACGCGGGTGAAACCGCGCGAAGGCAGCTAGGAAATAATATTTAGAATTTATTAATACTTTATTTTGATGTTAAAACATAATAAAAGACATATTACATACATTGACAGCCCGGTTGGCTTTGTGGCTAGTGACCCTGACTCTCAAGCCGCGGGTCGTGGGTTCGAATCCCACTCAGGACAAACATTTGTATGCATGAATATGTCTGTTTGTTCTGTGTCTGGATGTAAATATCTATATAAGTATGTATTTAAAAGTAGTATTATGTAGGGGGTGTAAGGGGGCTCAAACAACACCTGAGAGCGCCAAGTCAACCTCACCTTCACGCGGTACACCCTGTTAGCTAACAGACGAGGCTCTGACGACCGAATGATGGCGGGATAACCATCCAAATGGCGTAGCTAAATCATACAGGCTGATGACGGGCAGCAGCGTCATCGGTGCGAGAAGCTACGCCCCTGCGCTCGCCAACCCGATTGCCAAGCGCGGCGAGTATCTGGCATAATCCCCCCAATGAAAAACACATTAAAGACCAGGCCCCCAGTCCCCGGCGGCCCCGCTAGTCCTGGCTATGGTAGCGGTCATGGTAACTGCGGGGCAGGGGGTGCTAAGAATCTCCGGCAGAGATCTGGCTACCACCCCCGACGAAAACTGGCCCTGGTAACACACAACATACGCTCGTTGAGGACAGACGAGAAGATCGTTGTGCTGGAAGAGGAAATAAGTAGGTTACACTGGGACATCATTGGGTTATCTGAAGTCCGAAGAGAGGGTGAGGACACGATAACCCTGAAATCCGGTAACCTACTTTACTACCGGGAGGGCGACCAACAGTCCCAAGGTGGTGTCGGGTTTCTCGTCCACAGGTCCCTCGTTAACAACATTATTACCATCAATAGTGTGTCGAGCAGGGTTGTCTACCTAATACTCAGAATATCCAAAAGGTATTCGCTGAAGGTCATTCAGGTATACGCACCGACCTCGACACACTCGGATGATGAGGTAGATGCTATGTATGAGGACATTAGTAGAGCCATACATACATCCAAAACCTATTTTAATGTTGTTATGGGGGACTTCAACGCGAAACTGGGCAAGCGAAGTGATGATGAGTTGAGAATGGGGCAATTTGGCTATGGGCAGCGGAACCCTAGGGGACAGAGGCTGGCCGACTTTTTGGAGAAAGAGGGACTCTTTATGATGAACTCTTTCTACCAAAAGCCGCCCCACAGGAAATGGACCTGGATGAGCCCCGACGGTTCTACAAAAAATGAGATTGACTTCATCATGACGACAAAAAGACGGATATTTAATGATGTCTCCGTGATTCACAGGGTGAAAACCGGAAGTGATCACCGTATGGTAAGAGGCACATTAAATATCAACGTCAAGATCGAAAGATCTCGTATGATGAAGTCTACGCTCCGGCCTACTAGCGCCCATATCCAGAACCCCGACAGCTTTCAACTCGAGCTCGCAAATCGCTTCGATTGCCTGGACAGTTGCGTTTCGGTGGACGACATCAACAACAGGTTGGTAGAAACTGTCCATACGGTTGGGGCAAAATTCTTTAGGCCCCGTCGTAAAGATAGACCTCAAAAACTCTCGGCCCAAACTCTCAACCTCATGGCAGAACGACGCTCAAGGGCGATGCAGTCTTCCGATGACGCAGAAGCACATCGGCAGCTCAATAGACAGATATGGAAATCCTTGCGACACGACGTTCGTCTCTTTAACACGAATAGTATTAAAGAGACGATAGAGCAGAACCATGGCTCCAAAGTGTTCGCAAGGAACAAGTCTATTGGGCAAAGCCAGCTGACGAAGCTGAAATTGGAAGATGGCAGCATAACGTCGACCAAAGCAGAGGTATTGAGGGAGGTCGAGAGGTTCTATGGACAGTTGTATACCTCGGTCGCTAAACCTGTTACCAGCTTGGCCAAAGACCCTAGAGCCAAGCTTACCCGACACTATACCGAAGATATCCCGGACATCAGCCTGTACGAGATTAGGATGGCCCTTAGGCGGCTTAAAAACAACAAGGCGCCGGGCGAGGACGGAATCACATCAGAGCTTCTGACAGCGGGTGGAACACCGATACTTAAAGTCCTTCAGAAGCTCTTTGATCTGGTCTTGCTCGAGGGTATAACGCCAGAAGCATGGAACAGAAGCGTGGTGGTCCTCTTCTTCAAGAAAGGGGACAATGCCTTATTGCAGAACTACAGGCCCATCTCGCTTCTGAGCCATGTTTACAAGTTGTTCTCAAGGGTCATCACGAATCGTCTTATGTGCAGGTTCGATGACTTCCAGCCTCCCGAACAAGCCGGTTTCCGAAAAGGCATCAGTACCATAGACCATATTCACACGCTGCGGCAAGTTATACAGAAGACCGAGGAGTATAACTTGCCACTATGCTTAGCGTTTGTGGACTATGAGAAAGCCTTTGATTCGATCGAGACCTGGGCGGTGCTACAGTCTTTACAGCGGTGCCGTATTGACCATCGGTATATCGAAGTGCTGAAGTGTTTGTACAACAATGCCACCATGTCGGTCCGAGTACAGGAGCAGTGCACGAAGGCAATTCCATTGCAAAGAGGCGTGAGACAGGGAGATGTCATCTCTCCGAAGCTGTTCACGGCCGCACTGGAAGATGCCTTCAAGCTCCTGGAATGGAAAGGATTCGGCATCAACATAAATGGCGAGTACATCACTCACCTTCGGTTTGCCGATGACATTGTAGTCATGGCAAGATCGCTGGAAGACCTTGGCACAATGCTCGAAGACCTCAATCGAGTCTCCCAACAGGTGGGCCTTAAAATGAACATGGACAAAACGAAGGTCATGTCGAATGTCCATGTCGTGCCCACCCCTGTATTAGTTGGGAGCTCTACTCTCGAAGTTGTTGACGAGTACGTATACCTAGGGCACACGGTGCAATTAGGTAGGTCCAACTTCGAGAAAGAGGTCAATCGTCGAATCCAACTCGGCTGGGCAGCGTTCGGGAAACTTCGTGACATCTTCTCGTCCAAAATACCTCAGTGCCTAAAGACGAAAGTCTTTAACCAGTGTGTGTTACCAGTGATCACCTACGGCTCTGAAACGTGGTCTTTCACTATGGGCCTCATAAGAAAGCTCAAGGTCACACAGCGAGCTATGGAGAGGGCTATGCTCGGTGTTTCTCTACGAGATCGAATCAGGAATGAGGAGATCCGTAGACGAACGAAAGTCGCCGACATAGCCCAGCGGATTAGCAAGCTGAAGTGGCAGTGGGCGGGGCACATAGCTCGTAGAACCGATGGCCGTTGGGGCAGACGAGTTCTCGAGTGGAGACCACGCACCGGCAAGCGCAGCGTAGGACGTCCACCCACAAGGTGGACCGACGACCTGATAAGGGTCGCTGGAACCCGCTGGATGCAGGTAACGTTCAACAGGTCTGCATGGAAGTCGATGGGGGAGGCCTATGTTCAGCAGTGGACGTCCTATGGCTGATATGATGATGATGATGATTATGTAGTATATCAGCTATCTGTTTACCATATCACAAGCTCTGCTTGGTTTGGAATCAGATTGGCCGTGTGTGAAAAATGTCTCAGGATACTTATTTATTTATATTGGAAATTTATCTGAATTTAATAGTTAAATTATACACTTAAATTTATTACAACCAGACACTGTACTTACATATTTTTTTGTCCTGGTCAGAATTCAAACCAAGGAGAGCTTTAAGGTCAAGGTCATATAGTCAACCGGCATCCACCATATATACATAAAATATGCCTGCTTTTTCTGTCTGGATGTAAATCCCAACTAATATTATAAAAGCGAAAGTAACTCTGTCTGTCTGTCTTTCACGCTAAAACTACAGAACCGATTTAAATGTAATTTCGCACACTTATAGTCTAGAGCCTGAGAAAGGAGATGGGCTACTTTTAATCCCAGGAAAATGGAAGATCTCCCGGGAATGCGGGTGAAACCACGTGGAGCCACTAATATCTATATAGGTAAGCATGCATTTAAAAGTATCTAGTATATGTAGTATATAATGTCCCAGTCCAGGATATTTATTTAATTTCTTCACTTCCTCTATCACTACCTCTTTTTTTTTTATACCAGGCGGTGGCAAACAGGCATGCGGCCCACCTGATGGAAAGCGGTTACCGCAGCCTATGGACACCTGCAACACGAGAGGCATCACGGATGCGTAACCTTTTGACTCCTCTTTTGAAGAACTTCATACTGTATTCCCCGGCGAAAACCTCAGCAGGGAGTACATTCCACAATGGCGCGTCCGTGGGAGGAAGTTCTGAAATCGAACGGTACGACTTTTATTTTCTTCCCATTGCATCAAAAATATATACATACTAGCTGACCCGGCAGACATCGTACTGCCCCAATCTATACTTCAATACTAATATCATAAAGCGGTAGAGTTTCCTTGTTTGCTTGAACGCGCTAATCTCAGAAACTACTTTCCCGGCAATTATTCCATTTTTCTCACCTTTTAAACCTTCCCTGGACCCACACGAACATTTCAAAACCAAGGAAAGATAATCAGTTCAACCGTTCTCGACTTTTTGTGAGACTAACGAACAGCAATTCATTTTATATATATAGATAGATTACGTAGACGTATTTCTTCTGTCAAAGGTTAAAGGTTTTTATGTAATTTCTTTGCGGTACCCAAATAATTCCGGAGGTAAAACTCCTTCGTATATTTATGTTGTTTTATAGAGTACCTATAAATGGAGAGACGTACATGTTATATTATTTTTAATTTCACTTGTTTCGTTTGTCTGAACCCGGAGGTAGAGTTGCGTTGGCGGACTGCATTTTTTGACTTAAACTATTATATATACCTACATAATATACAGTATGGAGCTATTTTTCCTTCATTCTTATATACTCCCCTGCGAAGTTTCACCCACGTAGTTTCCGTAATACAGTAAATATAGAAAAAATATCCTGGGACATTTTTCACACACGGCCAATCTGATTCCAAAGTAAGCTAGATATTTATATAGATACTTACATCCAGACACAGAACAAACAGATATATTCATGCATATAAATGTTTGTTCTGGGTGGAATTCGAACCCACGACCCGCGGCTTGAAAGTTAGAGTCACTAACCACAAAGCCGTCAAATAAATAACACCATATGGTTACAAAACCCAATCGGATTCCAAAGTGAGCTTGTGTTATGGTAACCAGATAGGTGATATATCTTTAAACATATACTTACATAGATAATTACATCCAGACACAGAACAAAGCCTATGTTATCCCCTGATAATGTAGCTTTCCAATGGTGAGAGAGTTTTTGAAATCGGTAGGTACAGTAGTTTCAAACAAGAAAATCTTACCTCTTTATAATATGAGTGGAAGTTAAATTAAGACATGGAAATACAGATATTTTCATGCACACAAATGTTTCGAACTCCCGACCCGAAAGTCACTAACCACAAAACCAATCAGTCTGTCAAATTAAATAATAAACAAACATATATTCAAACTTTCGCATTTATAATATTAGTAACTAGCTGCCTCCGCGCGGTTTTACCCGCGTAGTTCCCGTTCCCGGGGAAATAGGGATAAAATATAGCCTATGTTACTCGTGGATAATGTAGCTTTCGAATAGTGAAAGAATTTTTGAAATCGGTCTAGTAGTTTCGGAGCCTATTTATTACAACCAAAAAAACAAAGTTTTCCTAACATAATAATAAAACATAAACATAATAATATTAGTAAGAAATAAAGTGATTATTTGAACATCCTGTATTAAGTTGAAATTCCTTCAACAATATATTAAATATATTAATATTATGACTACTTTTGTATTGTATTTATAGAATTTTATTGATTTTATAGGTTAGTAATATAAACCTTTTTATAAACGATGTCCAGAAATATCTTTTTGTAAATCTATACAAATATTATAAATGCGAAAGTAACTCTGTCTGTCTCGCTTTCACGCTAAAACTACCGAAACGATTTATATGAAATTTGGTACACAGATAGTTTAGAGCCTGAGAAAGGACATAGGCTACTTTTAAGATCTCCCGGGAACGCAGGTGAAACCGCGGGGAGCCACTAGTATACTATAATTTGATATGTTTTTCATTATTATCATACTACTAATATTATAAATGCGAAAGTTTGTGAGTATGTATGTTTGTTACTCTTTCACGCAACAACGGCTGAAGGGATCGCGATGAAATTTGGCACAGAGTTAGATTATGTTCTGGAATAACACATAGGCAATTTTTATCACGTTAAAATCTGACTATGTGCGTGCATTGTAAATAAATATTATATTTATAATAATAATTATCCCAGGACACTTTTCACACACGGCCAATCTGATTCCAAACTAAGCAGAGCTTGTACTGTAACCAGACAGCTGATATACTACATATACTACTACTAAATACATACTTATATAGGCATTTACATCCAGACACAGGACAAACAGACATATTCTCTCAAATATTTGTTATAAGTAAGTCGAAATCTAACCATCTAATAATCTAAGGATTCAAGGGCATATATTTATAAACTATATGCCTCCGCTCGATTCCACCCGCGTAGTTCCCGTTCCCGTGGGAGTACGGGGATAAAATATAGCCTATGTTCACCGGAGATAGTGTAGCTTCCCAACAGTGAAAGAATTTTTCAAATCGGTCAAGTAGTTTCGGAGCTTATTCAATGCAAACAAACAAATCAAAAAAACAATCAAATCTAAACTTTTTATAATTTGACAGACCGGTTGGCTTTGTGGATAGTGACCCTGACTCTCAAGAGGGCAGTCGTGGGTTTGAATCCCACCCAGGACAAAAAATTGTATGCATGAATATGTCTGTTTGTTCTGTGTCTGGATGTAAATATGTATTTAATAGTATTATATATTTATGTTATGTAATATTTAATTGTTAATCTTATTGTATTTGGTGTCAATAAATTACTTTTTATTTATTTATTTATATTTATGTAGTATATCAGCTATCTGGTTACAGTACAAGCTCTGCTTACTTTGGAATCCGTGTCCCAAGATATTTATCATTATTATACCTATTATTTAATATCACAATAGATTAGTTGAATTTTAAGGATTTTTTTTAACATTGAAAATACTCAGTAAAACCCTATGAATCAGTTTAAAAGGCAAATCTTCCCACCTTGTCTGTTATTTCATAAACGTTTGTATATAAGTGTCGGTCGCAACCTACATACGGTTGTTACGAACCGATCGATTGTGCAGAGCGTCGTTACAGCTCGCGCTTTAAAAAAAATAAGAAAGCGTTTTAAAAAAAAATACACGACAGTGACGTCATAGAAGTTTTAAATATTGTACAGCGGACGTGAGCGGTTTCAGTGTGTTGTGTGGTACAGTGTGGTGTGGTTGGCGTGATTTTTTTCGATATGTAAGTGATTTTTTTTATTTTTGTATTTTTTTGGTTTTTTCGGTTTTTTGTAAATTTGGGTTTTTTTCGTTTTTTTGTAGTGCGATTTTTTTGTTTATTTTTTTTTATATAGTGTGCTAGGTAGGTGTAGCTAATTTATAATTAAAAATAATATTTCGATTTTAAATTATTATCTCTACTTAATAAAATATTTTTTTATTTAAGTAATAATTTTACCAAGGTCATTAAAGGCGCGCCCGTTGATGTCTTTTATATGACAGTTTTCGGGAGTTATTAAATAAAAAACCTACTTTAAAAATAATTCCTAATAAATTTTTTGGCTATTAAATATTTTAGGTACTATAAATATTTATAGCTTAAAAATTCTATTTTTATTTTCTAATTTTACGAGAATTTTACGATCAACAATTTTAAAGCATAAGAATTTATTTATAACTTTTTTATTTATTTACAAAACCAAATATCTCATTAAAAGGGTAAAACAGAGGTCAAATGCTTGTTAAAACAAGATAATTATAATATAAATTCATAATTGCTTTAATCAAATGTTTCTCACAATTAAATCAAGATATGAATTTATTTTATCACAAAAATTAATCTTTTTACATCCTGTTTATTTATTTATAAACATTATTATGAGTTAAATAAACCCATATTTATAACTGTGGCACGTTCCCGGGGAATTGTAATTTTCCCGAAAATACTACCCGGGGAATTATTGATTTCCCGGGAAAGAGACTAGGAAATAATAAAGATCGTTATCTGTTAAATAATATTTTAAAATCATATGTATAGTTTAAGAGATTAATGCTTACATAAAAACAGACATATTTTCTAAACTTTAGGTACCTACTGCGGTACTTAATTACATCAGAACAGTTGATGGAAACTTGACCAAATTTAGTACAAAGATAGAATATATTATGGAGCACATTTATCTAGAACGAGAGTAAAACCGTGCGCTTTATAATATTGAAAAATAGAATATTTTACCTACATACCCGGGAGATCTTCCATTTTCCCGGGATAAAAAGTAGCCTATATCCTTTCTCAGGCTCTAGACTATCTGTGTACCAAATATCAATTAAATCGGTTCAGTAGTTTTAGCGTGAAAGCGAGACAGACAGAGTTACTTTCGCATTTATAATATTAGTATAGATAACTATAAATATAACATTTAACGATGAAACAATAAAAAGTTATTTTCCGTTTAAATATTATGTATGATTTAATTGTCTGTTTGTATTGATTGCACTTTCAAGGTCGTGAGTTTGAATCCCGGAACAAACATTTATGTTAGAACAAATCTAATATATAAAATTCTCGTGTCACAGTTTTCGTTGCCATACTCCTCCGAAACGGCTTGACCGATTTTTATGAAATTTTATATGCATATTCAGTAGGTCTGAGAATCGGCTAACATCTATTTTTCATCCCCATATGATCACGGGAACGGGAACTACGCGGGTGAAACCGCGGGGAGGCAGCTAGTATCTATATAAGTATGTATTTAAAAGTAGTATATGTAGTATATCAGCTATCTGGTTACAGTACAAGCTCAGCTTAGTTTGGAATCAGATTGCCCCTGTGTGAAATATTACTTAGGATCCTAAGTTACTCTTTCACACAACATCAGCTGAAGGGATCGAGTCGAAATTTCGCCCACGAAGGCTTCACCCTCGTTCCCGGGGATCTTTAATTTTCCCGAAATAAAAAGTAGAAAACATATCATAGGTCTGTGCCAAATTTCATCGCGATCCCTTCAGCAGATTTTGCTTGAAAGAGTTACAAACATTCTGAAAAACTTTCGCATTTAAATTTTAAATGTGCGATAATATATAATTTCGTTTATTTTCTCCCACATATAAAAAATACAAAAATTTTTAAGAAACAGGTTGGTACAAGTTGTGGAAGACAGGAGCCCAAACTAGGTTTCCCTGTGCTATGAGTCTCCTGGCTCCCTCTCTTGGTGAGATTTGGTTACAGTTAAAATAAAAAAATTGTGAAAAAAAAAGAAAGAAACAAAACAGACTTAGTGACATATAATATAACTAGTGGAGCAGGCAGACTTCGTTCTGCCCACCAGCGTCACCTACCGGGTCCAAGTATATGTAATCTATCCTATCTCTCAAGTTGGATCGAACTGCACATGGTGTGCGCATTTTATTATAATCGGTTAAGTGGTTTAGGAGTCCATTGAGGACAAACATTGTGACACGAGATTTATATATATTAAGATATGTCTTATAAAAATACATAGATTAAATTAAGTTAGTTTGTGTCCATAAGAATTGGGGCCACAATTACAAAAGGTATTTTAGTAATAACAAAGTGTGTCATTTGTCTGAAGTCACAAAGATTAAGTCATAGAATTACTATTCAATAGTTTAGTGTCAAAACTTAAACACTAAAATACTGAGTATTACGTATGCGGGAATTCCAATACAAACATCTAATATTTAAACTAACTTAAGCGGCTGTGAGCTGAGTGAAAATGTCAGAAAACATTTGCTGCCTCCGCGCGGTTTTACCCGCGTAGTTCCCGTTCCCGTGGGAATACAGGGATAAAATATAGCCTATGTTACTCGGGGATAATGTAGCTTTCTAATGAAAAAAGAATTATTAAAATCGGTCCAGTACTTTTTGAGTTTATTCGGTACATACAAAAATACGAATCTTTCCACTTAATAATAATATAGTGGCTCCCCGCGGCTTCACCCACGTTCTCGGGGTTCTTCAATTTTCCCGGGATAACAAGGAGCCTATGTCCTTTCTCAGGCTCTGAATTATCTGTGTTCCAAATTTCATTTAAATCGGCTCAGTAGTTTAGCGGAAAGCGTAACAGACAGACAGAGTTACTTTCGCATTTATAATATTAAAGTATGGATTTATTAGAAGTCGGCGCCGATCGTGTCCTGAGGCACATTAGTCTCACATCTTACTCTATTTAAGATGGACAAATAAATTGATTCTGGGGGACTTTAAGCCTTTAAACATTGATGATTTTGTCATTTGCATAAATCTTCACGTATCCGGGTTGACGTCATCAATATGGCGTAATATTTGGGATTCCTCACTTAACTAGACAATTATACTTGTGACACATTCTTAATATACCTGTCACCTTTTAGCCTTTGGATTGTGAAAGGGATGGGATGAGTGGAAGGTCATGGTGGAAGAAAATTGGAATGACCTATACTTACAATCCTACAATATGGCAATGGCTATCACATGCGTCGAAGGTAGTTATATTATACTATAGTATTCGTTACATACAAAAATAAAAAAGTTGCAAAAACGGGCAAATGACGATGGCGGAGTTGCGGGTAGTAACTAATAATAAAATAATAAATATCCTGGGACATTTTTCACACACGGCCAATCTGATTCCAAACTAAGCAGAGCTTCTAATATGGTAACCAGATAGCTGATATACTACATTAAATACATACTTCGACAAAAAATATAACCCGGTTAAGAGATGCATTGACTCCCGTATTCCTGCAGTTGGCCGTTATTACGCGAGGGAAACCGCGCGGCGGAAGCTCTATATATTGCTAATCAAGACCTCAAACAGAAATAGTATACTTAAAATGCGTTACAAAATTAAATTACTTTATCAGGCGCTCTGCCAATTTGGCTTTGAGTCAAAAATGTTTAGCAAGAATATATTAGGTACTAGTGGTTCCCCACGGTTTCACCTGCGTCCCCGGGGTATCTTAAATTTCCCTGAAATATAAAATAGCCTATGTGTGATTCCAGAATATATTCTAACTCTATGCCAAATTTCATTGCGATCCCTTCAGCCCATTCTCAAATATTCTACTAGCGGAGCCGGCAGACTTCGTTCTGCCCACCAGCGCCACCCCGCGGTTTCACCCGCGTAGTTCCCGTTCCCGTTCCCATGATCACTTAGGGGGATGAAAAATAGATGGTGCCCATTCTCAGACCTACCCAATATGCACACAAAATTTCATGAGAATCGGTCAAGGCGTTTCGGAGGAGTTTAATCACAAACACCGCGACACGAGAATTTTATATAAAAGATATTATATATTATTAGTGTAGATTTTCTTCTTTCTTTCACGCAACAACTGCTGAATGGATCACAATGAAATTTGGCGCATAGAGTATGTTTTTGAATTTATACTAATATTATAAATGCGAAAGTAACTCTGTCTGTCTCGCTTTCACGTTAAAACTACCGAACCGATTTAAATGAAATTTGGTACACTGATAGTCTAGAGTCTGAGAAAGGACATAGGCTACTTTTATCCTGGGATAAAAGCTAGTATGTACATAAGTTTTATCGAAAGGTAAAGGTGCAAGCTTTCATAATTTGGTTGGTCACTCATTGCGAAAGGATGCGCGGACCGGATCACTAGTGATGTAGTCAGATAGTTTATCGACATCGACATATCGATAAATATATTCTCTTGTTTATGTAATACTAGTCGCTACCCGCGGTTATGCCCACGTTTGCGGAGGATCTTTAGTTTTAGATGATAAAAGTCGGTTAGGTATTAGCTATCAAAAAACATAATATATTACTTTAAGTTTGTGCCAAAATTGATTTTGTAACAAACATACATACAAACTATCGCATTAATATTATTAGTAGGTTTGTAATTTTTGTTTGGAGAATATTTTATACTAGTGGTTCCCCGCGGTTTCACCCATGTATCATAATCTTCAACTTTCTCGAGATAAAAAGTAGCCTATGTCCTTTCTCAGGCTCTAGACTATCTGTGTACCTACCAAATTTCATTTAAATCGGTTCGGTAGTTGTAACGTGAAAACGGGACAGACAGACAGACAGAGTTACTTTCGCATTGATAATATCAGTAATTCAAAAATATACTCTAAGTATCTCTATTTCAAATTTTATGAAGATTCATTCAGTTATTTTAGAATGATTGAGTAACAAACATACAGACAAACTAACGCATTTATATTATTATCAAAATCTTGATTGGCAAATCTAAATTCTGGGTTGGAAAATAATAAATAGGTATGTTTTTTTTCTAATTTAGAAATGCATAAATTCTAATCAAATTCTATTCAATAATCATTAAAGTCTGGGTTTTCAAGGTTATTTGATTTAAATAATAAATAAAATATCTCAGTGCTATATGATGATTTAATAACTAGTTTAATAAAACCTAGCTTTCGTTTCTAGCACGATTCTCAAGGACATTTCTTAAATAATAATATTTTAGGCAAAAGGATCGTTATTTTAAAAATAAATATTATGTTACTTTTTCCATTCCAAACTAAGCAGAGCTTGTACTGTAACCAGATAGCTGATATATATTACTTTAAAGCTTCTTTATTCACACAAATATTTGTCTTGGGCAGGAATTGAACTTAATCTTTAACTTGGCTATATATTTAACTAGCTGCCTCCGCGTGGTTCTACCCGTGTCGTTCCCGTTCCCTAAGGAATACAGGGTAAAATATAGTCTATGTTACTCAGTGATAATGTAGCTTTCGAATGGTGAAAGAATGATTAAAATCGGTCCAGTACTTTTTGAGTTTATTTGTTACATACGAAAATACAAATCTTTCCTCCTTATAATATTAGTGTAGAAGTGTAGATTAATAAATAAATCTTTAACTTAGCAATCCAATCACTTAACCAAATTTTAAATCTTCTGCTACTTAAAGAAGAAAAATAGAAATATTACTCCCGAAACATTTATTTCATCTTCTATTTTCCAGAAATAAAAAGTAACCTTTATGTTATTCCAGAACATATTCTAGCTCAGTGCCAAATTTTATCGCGATCCCTTCAGCCGTTGTTGCGTGAAAGAGTAACAAACATACATCCATACTCACAAACTTTCGCATTTAATATTAGTAGGATTCATACATTTTTTTCTTTTGAAAACCTTTTAAAGGTTTTAATCTAATATCATACAAATTTTATGTTAATCTATCAAGATGGTTGTAAACCTAATTATTGGCTTTTGCAACTGTATTTATGCAATGAATGAAAATTAATGTTATTTAATATTTATCTATCTGTCTGTCTATCTATAGGAATTTTCCATAACTTACATAACCTGCAAATAGCATAAATGCTTGACCTATCCTATCACTAAATACTAGAAACAAAGTCGCTACATACTAATAGAAACACACTCTTTCTAGTAGTAGTAAACACCGTATCAGCCTAGTGCGGATTGGCGGACTTCACATGCCTTTTATAGTGACATCTCGGGCATGCAGGTTTCCTCACGATGTTTTCCTTCACCGATAGCCAGTGGTGTGAATCCGTACGTAAGTTTTTATAAACTCAGAGGTATGGGCCAGGGATTTGAACCGGCACCCTCATGATCGTGAGTCGGTGCGTTCCCAACTGAGCCACCACGGCTCTGGCTATTCTGTATATATTTAGTACAAAATGGTGGAATTATGACATATCTGCGCAGAACCATCACTAGTATCTATAGTACAATATTATAAAGAGGATTATCTTTGTTATGAATGGGCTCCAAAACTACTGGACCGATCTGAAAAATTTTTCTTACCAATAAAAAGCTACGTTATTTGTGAGTGTCATAGGCTATATTTTATCCCTGTATCCCTACGGGAACGGGAACTACGCGGGTGAAACCTTACGCGGATGCTAGTTGATATAAAACTTAATATATAATAAATAAATCAAATCATTATATATCGTCAAATCAAGTGACACATCCCATATTAAATGATGTTTAAATGTAAATTAGAATAAAATGTATTATGTATTTTTTTTTAATGAAAACCAGTTGTGTTACCATGTTAAAAGTTAAAAAAAAAAGCTATTACCAACACGACACTGTTAACCTTTATTAAAAAGTACATAAACTAAGTTTTTTTTTATGTCTGCGTTCTTATAAACTAAGTAATTTATTAAAAGAAAAATGGCGACCGATCGAGCATTGATATTTAGATGGAAGTTTAGAAATGTCAATTTTTTTTGTACATTTATAATCAAGTGGCATTCAAAATGGATTTAATTAAACTGTCTTTATAACAAGTTATGATTTTAATGATATTTGTTTATTGATGAATATGCTAGAACGTTTATTTTTAACACCAAACTAAGTTCAGCTTTTACCATAATCTCTGAAGTTCTACTTTTAGAAACACACTAAACTTCAAGGTAAATGAAATGAAATGAAATGAAATATGAAATAAATTTATTAATTCAAATAGGCCTTCACAGGCACTTATGAAACGTCGACTCTAATGCTCGGTTCGGAAGGTTGCTTTTGCTGAGAAGAGCCGGCAATAAACTCAGCAATTACTCTTTTCAAAACAAGTTTTAACAATTTCTTTAACAATAATAACATTAGTCCTGATAGAACGAGCGCTATACCCATGCCTCGTCATCATTAATATAATAGGTATAGAAAGAATATACATGTTCATGAACATGGGAATCGAATTTATATTCTATATGATCTTAAAAGAACTTTAATATTATAAATGCCAAAGAAACTCTGCCTGTCTGTCTGTTACTTACGCTTTCACGCCGGATTTTTATGAAATTTGGTACAGAGATAGATATAGCTTGGTAGAGAATATAGGCTATCTTTTATCCCGGGGAAATTGAAGGTCCCCCGGAAATATGGGGGAAAATATTTAGAAGAAGCTAATTCTATATAGAAATCAATGGTACTTAAGAATTTGAAATATCGATGAATCATTTAAATTAAATAAAAATTTCCTCATAATCGATTTTCCTTTCGACATTTTAATATTAATCGTGAATATTTTAACACTAATAAATGATCTAATTACGAAACGTAATTGTTTCGCAATGCTAAGCTTCTGTTTTTTAAGAAAACGATATTTAAGTGGCTGTAAGCTACCATATTTATATTAATAAATAGATGACCCACGCACCTTCGTTAGCGTCACATGCCCGTTTGTGCAACATTTTTGTACGATGAACTCCTATTCGTCGTAGCGTGATGATATATAGCCTTACTTGATAAATTACCTATTGAACACTGAAATCATTTTTCGAATCTGACAAAATAGTTTTATATATTAGTATGGATAAATAAATTTCCCGGGACATTCACACACAGCCAATCTGATTCCAAACTAAGCATACAATCATTTGTATGCTTGAATATGTCTGTTTGTCCTGTGTCTGGATGTAAATATCTATATAAGTATGAATTTAAAAGTAGTATATGTAGTATATCAGCTATTTGCTTACAGTACAAGCTCTGCTTAGTTTGGAATCAGATTGGCCGTGTGTGGAAAATGTTCTCAGATATCCGGCAGTATACAGCGCCTTAACAGTTGAATTTTATTTGGTGATTCTTTAGTAGTTTCGGCTCAGCCAAGGCCGGAATAAAATAAACATAAAAATGATAATAATAGTCAGTATGAATCGATCCAGCTCTATAAACACAATTCTTGTTATGTGACATCAAAACTCACCACGTGGTCCAAAGCAAAACTTCATTATTTGGACAAATATTTAAATTAATTTACATATTTCTATGAATCCGGGGAAGAACTGGTGACATAGTTTATAGTAAATAGGTAAGTAGGACTTCAATTTAAATTAGAATTGGAAATAAAATCAAAATTTTATATTTTCAAAAGGCGTTTACAAGCACTTATGAACAGTCACTAATAATGCTCGGTTCTGGAAGTTGCTTTTACTGAGAAGAGCCGGCAATAAACTCAGTAATTACTCTTTCCAAAATGAAACTTAGTTTTGATTTCTTATCATAAAAGCCTTGTAGCTCTCGTTCCTGTAGGAATACGAGGATAAAATATAGCCTATGTTACTCCCTGATAATGTAGCTTTCCATTGATGAAAGAATTATTCAGATCGGTCCAGTAGTTTCGGAGCCTATTCAATACATAGAAACAAACAATCAAGTCCTTATGGGGTATGAAAAATAGATAATATTCAATTTCATAAAAATCAGTCAAGCCGTTTCGGAGGAGTATGGTAACTAACATTGTGACACGAGAATTTTTTATATAAGACTAGCTCCCTCCGCGCGGTTTTACCTGCGTAGTTCCCGTTCCCATGGGAAGACAGGGATAAAATATAGCCTATGTTATTCAGTGATAATGTAGCTTTCTAATGAAAAAAGAATGATTAAAATCGGCCCAGTACTTTTGAGTTTATTCGTTACATACAAAAATACAAATCTTTCTTCTTTATAATATTAGTGTAGATTATGTGTGGTTATTTTTAAGTCAGTATATTAGTGTTACATAAATTTTGTAATATAGATGTGTCAGTGACTAATATTAGTATTCGTGACCCCAGACCCCGGACCCCGAACCCCGCTGGGGTCGACCCACACAGGTTTAGCCGATCAACAGTATAACGTAATCATTTCATTTTTGTAATATCGCGGACCTAACCTAATTTGGCTAGTTTGTTTTGAATCTTGACGATAAATAAACTGTTCGAAAGATGGATGGATGGATTAAACTTCATTGTTAGGTACATCACTCATGACAGAAGCTATATCTATTAGTTAAAACTGACCCGCGCTACTTACATTACATATTTAATTTTCTATTTATATGCTTTTAAACATTTATAAAGTATAACTTAAAACTAGATTAGAAGTAAAGTTAAAATAAATTGAAAATAAGTCCCAAATCACTTCCCTGCGGAAGCGTGAAGCATTTCATGTTATTTTGGAAGCTATAAAGATTGCAAAACGCGGGTGAAACTAGGAGTCGATAGCTAGTTAATCAAAAACTGATATGAACAAGTTTTAAAAGTGATTTTAGTCCCTTTCAGCATAATTTTCCATCATTTTAAACTGCCAAAAACTAAAGATCTTGCTTGATAAGTATATCATATACTAGCTGCCTCCACGCGGTTTTTCCCGCGTAGTTCCCGTTCCCGTGGGAATACAGGGATAAAATATAGCCTTTGTTACTCGGGGATAATGTAGCTTTCCAAAGGTGAAAGAATTTTTGAAATCGGTCCAGTAGTTTCGGAGCCTATTCATTACAAACAAACAAACAAACGTAAAGTAAGGATAGATTAAATCATTATCTGTAGACTTATTAACATTAAAAATAAGCATTTGGTAAACAATAAAGCATAATCACTGCTGTAGCATGCTTTCTGAATGATCGTGGCTTAAGTAAAAAAAGCTGTACGGCCTACCAAGCTTTTTTACAAGTTTAAAGTTAACTTTATAGCCGTGGTGGCTCAGTTGGGAACGCACCGACTCACGATCATGAGGGTGCCGGTTCAAATCCCTGGCCCGTACCTAGGAGTTTATAAAAACTTATGTACGGTTCACACTTGGTTTTCGGTGAAGGAAAACATCGTGAGGAAACCTGCATGCCGGAGATGTCACTATTAAAGGCATGTGAAGTCGCACCGCACTAGGCGCGCGGGGACTATGGACACCCCCTCGGTGTTAGGGGAGGCTCGAGCTCCGAGCGTGGAGACGTATATGAGCTGATGATGATGATGATGATGAAAGTTAACTTTAACTGGACAATGACGTAATATTAAAATATATTTTTACTAAAACACGGATATTTAATTAACGTAAAAACGTCTAATATTTATTTTATACATCAATATAAATTTCCTTGAATATATAATATAATTAATTATTTATAAATGTGTGTTAATGATAAAATCATGAATAATGATTCAATTGAATGTATGTAATGTTTGTGTTGGTAATCTCCGTAATTTTGGGAGCTTCTCATTAATCATTGTGACGGAAGATTTAAGATTAAACTACTTGATAGAGGGAGATGGAAGAAAACATACTTAACTATACTAATACTAGCTGCCGCCCCGCGGTTTCACCCGCGTAGTTCCCGTTCCGTGATCACAGAGGTGAGAAGATATAATTCTGATAGATAGAGATGGTAGATATTCTTAAAACATTGGTATATTGAGATATTTCTGACATCCATTTAAAATTTTACATAAAGACTAATTTAAATATTTCTAGTCGTTTTAGTCCATATTTGGATAGTTTTAGTACTACATTTGTAAATAATAAATAATTTGGATATATTTTTGTACATTTAGGTATATAAATGATTTTGCTACTTTTACCACATATTTTCGCAACATAATTATATTTATATTAAAGTTAGCAAATATTTAATAGATTTAAACATTTGTTTTTTATTAATATATTCGAGACCTAGGAGAAAAAAAATAGTGATTTTGTTTGGTCCATACAAAACGACTATATTTCATAATTTTCTGGGATAAAATGTACCTAACATAAATATGAACATTTGCGTCTCCGAAACATTCTATTGCTATTTCTAGTTTCACCCACGTAGTTTCCGTTCCAGAGGGAATACAGGGATAAAATATAGCCTATATTACTCCCTGATAATGTAGCTTTCCAATGGAGAAAGAATTTTTTAAATCGCCACAGTAGTTTTTAAGTTTATTTATTACTAGTGGCTCCCCGCGGTTTCACCCATTTTACCGGGATAAAAATAAGCCTATGTCCTTTCTCAGGCTCTCAAGTATCTGTGTACCAAATTTCATTTAAATCGGTTCAATAGTTTTAGTTTGAAAGCAGGCCACATACACGCAAAAATATAAAAATATTTTTTTTCCACTTAATATTATTAGTATAGATTTTTTTATCGACAGTGTCCCATCACTACAGTTGCGTAACAACAAAGGTAAACAGGGTCGGGCATCTCTCGAAACTTGTTCCGTCGCAGAATTCCAACGTATAAAGATACGTTATTTTTAACTCGTTTAAAACGCAGAGACAAATAAAATGGACAAGTATTTATTATGTCCTATTTATTATTATAAATACGAAAGTTTATATATATGTTCAGCAAAACCAGGATAGGCTGATGATGATGATGAAATAAATAATAAAATAAATAAATATCCTGGGACATTTTTCACACACAGCCAATCTGATTCCAAAGTAAGCTTAGACCGCAGCCAAATAACACTACATGTAGTGTTGTGTTCCTGCGGTGAGTAAGGTAGCCAGAGCTCCATGAGGAGACCCTGTAGCGGCAGTGGGGGGACCAGGGGTGGAGTAGCGTCGTAGGGGTGTGCAGGAGTGATGCCTGTTTGGCCCTTCGACGAAAAGTGCATTGCGCTTTGTCCCTTTCACTGCCTATACAGTTGCTCCTTTTTTTTATAGGGTCGGCAACGCGTGAGTGACGCCTCTGGTGTTGCAAGCGTCCATAGGCTACGGTAACTGCTTCCCATCAGGTGGGACCGTATGCCTGTTTGCCACCGTTGTTGTATAAAAAAAAAAAAAAAGCTTCAAATGAAGCTTGTGTTATGGTAACCAGAAAGCTGTTTTACTACATAATATAATACTTTTAAATACATACATATTATAGATATTTACATCCAGACACAGGGACAAACAGACATATTCATGCATACAAATGTTTGTCCTGGGTCGGATTCAAACCCACGACCGGCGGCTTGAGTGTCAGGGCAATATCCACCCATTATCCGTTTTATGATCACTTTTATCACTTTGATGTAATAATATAAAACCTTTTTATTACATTTTAAGTGTCACTTTCAATTTGAAAGTGAAAGTCACTTTGAAGCTTACTTAAAAAAGCTCTTAAACTGACCTTCGTTAAAACTTAAACGACTTTGCATTATAAGCTTTTGCTCTGACATCGCTTGACATTAAGCCAAGATAATCCTTCGTACATCTACTCGTGTGTATGTTTGTTATGAATAAACTCAAAAAGTACTGTGCCGATTACAAAAATTCTTTCACCATAGGAAAGCTACATTATCAGGGAGTAACATAGGCTATATTTTATCTCTGTATTCCTACGGGAACGGGAACTACGTGGGTGAAACCGCGCGGAGGCGGCTGGTACCTTATAACACACAGTAGTTTCTGAGATAAGCCCCGAAAAAACACACAACTGTATGTCTGTCTTTCATCTTTAAACCACTTAAACATTTCCCTATGCATAAAATTTTATGTTTTCTGTTTTTCCTGTGTCTGGATGTAAATGTAGGTATACTTAATATTATAAATGCGAAAGTAACTCTATCTGTCTGTCTGTCTCGTTTTCACGCTAAAACTACAGAATGGATTTAAATGAAATTTGGTACAGAGATAGTCTAGAGCCTGAGAAAGGACATAGGCTACTTTTTATCCCGGGAAAATGGAAGATCTCCCGGGTACGCGGGTTAAACCGCGGGGAGTCGCTCTATCTATATACGTATGTATTTATTAGTAGTATATGTAGTATATCAGCTATCTGGTTACATGACAAGCTCTGCTTACTTTAATATAAATACCGACGGATCTATATGTATTTTATTTATTTAAATGTCATAATAATAGATAACTATACGAAACGATGTTTCATGTAAATAATATTTATGTTAATTATAGTAATTTATCCAAATAGCTCGTGATTTTAATCTTTAGGTAGCAACACTATAATAATCTTAGCTATGGGCATAAATGGTTTGTTACGCCCACGCGTGGGCTAAAGGCTGTTATACACAATCTACACTAATATTATAAAGAGGAAATATGACTTTGTATGTTTGTAACAAATACTCCGAAAATATTTGACCGATCAAAATAATTCTTTCACCAATCGGAAGCTACGTTATTTGTGAGTGTCATAGGCTATATTTTATTCCTGTATTCCTACGGTAACGGGAACTACGCAGGTGAAACCGCATGGAAGTAGCTAGTAATATTACAAAGAGTAAGTTTTGAATAGGTAATCTCCGAAACTACTGGACCGATCTGAATAATTCTTTCACCATTAGAAAGCTACATTATCAGGGAGTAACATAAGCTATATTTTAGTACCATATTCCTACGGGAACTAAGGCAATAACAAATGAACAAACAAACAAAAACTAGTACTTCTAAATACGTAGGGGCAACGCGTTTCTGTCGCCCCTGGTGTTGCAAGCGTCCATAGGCTATGGTAACCGCTTGCCATCAGGGATCGTATGCCTGTTTACCACCTTTGTGGTTTAAAAACAAAACTTTATAAATAAATAAATATCCTGGGACATTTTTCACACGCGGCCAATCTGATTCCTAACTAAGCTGAGCTTGTACTGTAACCAGATAGCTGATATACTACATATAATACTTTTAAATACATACTTATATAGATATTTACATCCAGACACAGGATAAACAGACATTCATGCATACAAATGTTTGTCCTAGGTGGGATTCGAACCCACCCGCGGCTTGAGAGTCAGGGTCACTAACCACAAAGCCAACCGGGCTGTCGCATCGGAGTTTATAGCATCGCTTCTACTGTAAAACAAGCATATACCATACCATTAATAGGACTTTCATTGCTTAACCTTGGCGCCCACTCACACCGAATAAAGACATCCTACCTCAGGTTCGTAACCGTTTAAACGATTCCATTATTATAGTTATTACATCGGTGTAACAGCGTCTGCAAATAACACCCACAAACTCGTTCTTCTGTTTGATTGATCTATGTAACTTTGACCTTATTGTTATGTACTTAGAGTTGGTTTTTGAAGGCTTTGTTAGTCATAGATTTTTGGTCCTTCGATAAAAGAGGACGACTTAACTTGATTAATTAGCCTTGTTCTTTGAAATGTGATTTATAGTTATTTTATTATAGCTTTTGCCCCCTGATTTCTCCTTTTTATGATAAACTAGCTGCCTCCGCGTGGTTTTACGCGCGTAGTTCTCGTTCCAGGTATAAAATATAGCCTATGTTACTCATTGATAATGTAGCTTTCTAATGAAAAAAGAATGATTAAAATCGGTCCATTACTTTTTGAGTTTATTCGTTACATACAAAAATACAAATATTTCCTCTTTATAATATTAGTGTAGATGCAGATATCTATAGGTCTATCCTGAACATTATCTATTGGTGTGCCAATATGTATCTAAATTCCTTCAGCCGAACTTCTTTCTTCATTCCAACATACTTTCAAACTTGCGTTTTCGAGATCGCATATATGTATATCTATGGTGACCACTTACCATGAGGTGGACGGTCCATCTATCTGCCGAATTGACGTCAGGATATGGTAAATCTTAATGTAATATTATTTACTAAGAATGCGTATCATCATCAGCTCATATACTTCTCCATCGAGGAGCTCGAGCCTCCCCTATCAAAGAGGGGACTTAGGCCATAGTCCACCACGCGCGCCTAGTGCGGTGCGACTTCACATGCCTTTAATAGTGACATCTCGGGCATGCAGGTTTCCTCACGATGTTTTTCTTCACCGGAAGCCGGTGGTGTGAATCCGTACGTAAGTTAGGTACGGGCCAGGGGCTTGAACCTGCACCCTCATGATCGTGAGTCGAGGCTTTTTAAGAATGTGTATAGTAATACATAATGTTTGTGAATCACACCTAAGCCATGAAGGTCGATGAGTTATTCTCATCTCTATACAAATCCGTTGCGTAACTGCATACCAATTGGTAAGGTCTCGGGTTTTTGAGTACGAAAAGTGATAGTTTTAAACTTTAAAAAATATCTATCAGTATTTTTTTTATAGTAGGTAAATATCCTGAGTTTTTTTCATACGCAGGCAATCTGATTCCAAAGTAAGAGGTTGTAACCAGATAGCTGATATACTACTTGTAAATACATACTTATATAGATATTTACATCCAGACACAGACCAAACAGACATGTTCATGCATACAAATGTTTGTCCTGCCTGAGTGGGATTTGAAGTTAGGTACCTACAGCTTAAATCTACATCGTTTCAAATTACTTCCGAAATTAGAAACTTTTGTCTCTTTTACGTATTTCATTCCTCTGTATTAGTATAGATTAGCTAATGTCCGCCGCGCGGTTTCACCCGCGTAGTTCCCGTTTCCGTGGGAATTCAGGGATAAAATATAGCCTATGTTTTACCCTGATAATGTAGCTTTGTAATGGCGAAAGAATTTTCGAAATCGGTCCAGTAGTTTTAAGTTAATAATAAAATAAATATCATGGGACATTTTTCGCAGACGGCCAATCTGATTCCAAACTAAGCAGAGCTTGTACTGTAACCAGATAGCTGATATACTACATACCTATATTACTTTAAATACATACTTATATAGATATGTAATTACATCCAGACACAGAAGAAATAGATGTTTATTTGTTACTAGCTGCCTCCCCGCGGTTTTACCCGCGTAGTTCCCGTTCCCGTGGGAATACAGGGATAAAATATAGCCTATGTTACTCGGGGATAATGTAGCTTTCCAAAGGTGAAAGAATTTTTGAAATCGGTCCAGTAGTTTCGGAGCCTATTCATTACAAACAAACAAACAAATCTTTCCTCTTTATAATATTAGCATAGACATACAAAAATACAAATTCCTCTTTATAATATTAGTGGTGATGTATATAAGGATATGTGAAAGCTATTTATAAACATGTTTGAAACTTTATATTTTGAAACCTTGAACTTTAATTGATAGGTATTTCATTTGATTGAACACATATTTTTAAATGTCTGCCTTTTTATATTGAACAGGTGTTCATTAAATAATATAATATCTATATTTAATAAACAGTTATCATAATTTGTAATATTAATATTATTAATGCGAAAATTTGTGAGAATGTATGTTTGTTACTCTTTCACGCAACAACACAATATCTGCAAAATTATAGATCCCCGGTAACGCAAGGGAAACCGCGTTGAGCCACTACTTCTCAATAACCACAAATTCAAATGTGTTAAGTTTCAACCCAGTACCAAATATTTACTTAACTACAATTTCTTGTTATGAATTTCAATAAATCATCATCATCATCATCAGCTCATATACGTTTCCACAGAGGAGCTCGAGCCTCCCCTAACATCGAGGGGGTCCAGGCCATAGTCCATCACGTGGGCCTAGTGCTGATTGGCGGACTTCACATGCCTATAATTGTGACAGATTTCAATAAATACTAAACAAAACTTTTTCAATTGTTACAGAAAAATGAAACCACTATTCCTAATAGTGGTGGCCATTAACCTGGTCCTGGTGATACACGCCCTCCCAGAGAACATCGAGGATGTCAAAGAACTGCCCCAGAACAGGGAGCCGGTCCTCGAGGCTGAGGAGACAGAGCCCCAAGCGAGGAGAGAGAGATGCACTACTTGCTCCGGCACTTTAAAACTCAACGTCAAGTCGCCAAAGGAAGTTCTTGCTGCCTTAACAGCTCTTCCCGGCGCTGAAGTCCACACCCAACAGTCTTTCGAAGGCTGTTCCTCAGACAAGGGCTGCGCCGGCATCAAAGTCAAAGACGGCCAGGTCCTTGAGAGGTTTGGTAACCTAGACGCTTTCAGAGCAGCTGCCGCTCAGGATACAGGCAACGAGTTCTCCTTCCACGCCGCCGGTAGCTTCGACAACGGTGTCTTCGAAGGTGGCGTGCCAAACGGTGGTCCATTTTGGTGGATGAACCAGGATTCCCCGTTCAAAAACGCTGGTGGTTCCAGCGGCTCGTTCGAGAAGTTCAGCAAGTCTTCCAGCTCGAGTTTCACCAGCAATGGGGGCGGCGGCAGTGGTGCCTTTGGAGCTAACGTCGATTTAGGAGCTAATCCATTCTTGAATGGAGACTTCTCAAAACTGGCCGGCGGCTTCGCCAGTACCGGTTCCGGTTCCACTGGCAGTGGTTCCAGCATCCAAGAGGCTAACCGCCCATCAACCTTCCAACAATCCTCCTTCGAATCATCATCATTCAACAGCGTAAATAAGGGAGAGGTAGACCTATCTAAAAACCCGTTCTTGAGCGGTGGTCTAGCCAACGCAAACTTCGGTTTTGGAAGCACCGGTAGCAGTGGTTTCAACAACAAATTCGGTTCAAACGGATACACTGGCTCAACTCCTGGACCTTTCACGGCATCCACGGCTGGTTCCAATGTGAACCTGATTCAGAACACGCAGAAGGCGAGCGAGTTCGACTTTGAGCAGAACCAGCAGACACAGAACATTGATGAAGCTTTCCAAAACACAGGGAATGTTCATGCTCATGAGCACAGCGGTGGGGATCTCCAGCAGACCTGCGCCGGCCAGGGTTACGTCTGTGTGCATAAGGCACAGTGCAACAATGGTGTCGTCAACTCCAACGGTGGAAACTTACTCCAAGCTAGGACCCAGGTGAGTCTTTGACAGGGTTTTTGGTGATGGGTTTTGTTGCACAGGACTTTTGGAGTATACGTTAGGGTATAGAGCAAGAGGTGTTCAGGATTGGAAATGGCTTTAAGTAGTATTTGATGATTTAAAAATATGGGAGTGATAAGAAAATAAAAACATATGAGGATTCTTCACCAAATTATATTTTACAATTATATTTTTATTTATTCATAGATTTATATATGACTACCTTCCGCTGCGTGGTATCACCCACGTAGTTCACAATCCCGTGGGAATACGGGGATAAAATATAGCCTAATTATATAGATTATATTACTAGCTATTACTATTACTAGCTCCCTGATTATATAGCTTTCCAATGGTAAAAGAATTCTGATCGGTCTAGTACTTTCGGAGCTTATCATTACAAATAATTTTCCTCTTTATAATATTACTAGTTGACCCGCGCAACTTCGTTAGCGTCACTTGCCTGTTTTTGCAACAGTTTTGATTGATACTCCGCTCCAATCCGTCATAGCGTAATGATTTATACATAAAAACCTTATTATCACTCTATCTATTAAAAGCCGCATCAAAATCCGTTGCGTAGTTTTAAAGATCTAAGCATCGTTGGGACAGACAGACGGCGGATAGCGACTTTGTTTTATACGTTGTGACGAGTAGTTGTAGATACAGGAGGGAACTCTAAGCATCTCTAACTTCCAAGGGCAAATTTAAAAGTTCAAAGTTACCAATTTAATCACTAATTTATTATTGAACGACCTTCGTCCATTCTTATCACAGTGATTTAAGAATTTGTATAGATCAGAGGTCACCTCTAGTTTGTAATCATAATGGACGAAAGGTCACATAACGTAGAATAATGAGGAATGTTGAATATCTGACAGACATCAAGTTTGCTATGACAATATGGGCATTTATATATAAATGATTGATTGACCGTTGATTTTGGTGGTTTGTGATGAAACATGTTTGTTGTATAGATTGAAAACGTGATGACATATGCCAAAAATATTTCTCATTAATGAGGGCAGAGTTTGGTGACTTAGACTTTTAAGTCGCCGGTGGTGGGTTCGTAAATTATAGAGGGAAAACAAATGAAAATCAAATAATTTATTTAACCAAAAATAAACTTTTATAAGCATGAATCTATCATGTGTCTGTATGTAATTATCTATCTATGTAGGTATGTATTTAAAAGTAGTATATCGTCCCTTAGCTTACAGCACCGCATAAGTCATTTTTACCAACTTTTCAGGACACGAAAAAACTGTTTACTTATTTTACAGAGGCCAACCGGCTTGCGCGCTGTTACTACTTTTTGAATTAAAGCCTCTTATTGACTGAACTCTATATCATGTGAGCGCAGGTTCGACGCGCAATGAGCAGCTCTATCCAACGGCATTAAAATGTAGTAACTGCCAATTTTCGACTTGAGCGGTGTTGTTAGCTAAGGGACAGTACTCTGCTTAGTTTGCAATCAGATTGGCCGTGTGTGAAAAATGTGGAAACAAACAATTTATCCGATGTGCTAATTGATCCTTACTTCTGACGTCATATATATACATAATCAGTTAAAACAAACCAATTAAAATATTACCTAAAAACTGCACAAAAGATGGTTAAATACGCGAATATTAATTGCGTAGATCCGGGTTCGAGTCTCGGCTGAGTTTAATATAACCTTGACATTTAAATGAATGCTATTGTCGGCGCATACGCATGTAAACTGTAAATTCGTAATTTACGCATCGAAGTCACTTGATTTATTGTTTACTAAGGCCTCATTCACACGAGAGTTTTTCAACGGACGTTTATAAAGCGTTCAAACACAAAAAATACATTCCCAAGTACCATATTATACTCTATTTCCAACGCCCAATGTTAAAATGCAATTAAAAGTAGTATATGTAGTATATCAGCTATCTGGTTACCATATCACAAGCTCTGCTTAGTTTGGAATCTAATTGGCCGTGTGTGAATAATATCCCAGGATATTTATTATATGTTTTAAAGTAGGTACCTAGGTTACCTTAGTTTGGATTTAGATTGGACGCGTGTGATGGGCTATCATTACGGCGATTGTCATGATTGAGGCATGACAGGTTGAATTATGATTAATACACATAATGTCCACCTGCTTACCTTCACCTCTTAATTTAATAATTTACAATAACAAATGTATTAATCTAAAAATATACTAGCTGACCCTACTTCATCTTCCCCGTTTTTGTTATATTTTTCATTAATGCTCCGCTCCTATAGGTGATAGCGTGATGTTATATAATCTATAGCCTTCCTCAATAAATGGGGTATCTGCCACTATAAGAATTGTTCAAAACGAACCAGTAGTTTCGGAGCCTATTCATTACAAACAAACAAATCTTTCCTCTTTATAATATTAGTATAGATAATATAAAAAAAATCACAAACAAATGCACAGCACACACACACGCATATGACTTATACAATGTAATTTTTTTATATAATACTAGTGGCTCGCCGCGGTTTCACCCGCATACCCGGAAGAACTTCAATTTCCCGGGATAAAAAGTAGCCTATGTCCTTTGTCAAGCTCTAGACTATCTGTGTACCAAATTTAATTTAAATCGCTATAGACAGATAGGCAGACTTACTCATATATAATATTAGTTAAAATTTACATACAGACACAGAACAGACATGTTCATGCACACAAATGTTTGTAATATTATAATATGCTGTGCATTATGAGCTGTGTGTCAGTAGATTTGTAGCTTGTGACATAACACCGGCGGGACAGACTTCTCAAATACATAGTTAAAAGGACGCATAAACATTGTAGAGATAGTAAAATAAATGCGAAAGTTTGTTTGTATGTATGTTAGAATATGTTCTGGAATAACACATAGGTGAAAAAATCAAAGGTTCCGGGAGCGCGGGTGAAACCCCGGGGAGCCATTAGTGCTTTATATTTATTTCACTTATAAATAGGCCATACCAAATTTTATTATTTTTTTTAGATGTGAAGAAGTAACAAACATACAGACTCACAAACATTCGCCTTTATAATATACTAGTTGACCCGCGCAACTTCGTAAGCATCACTTGCCCGTTTTTGCAACAGTTTTGATTGATGCTCCGCTCCTATTCGTCATAGCGTAATGATTTATACATAAAAACCTTCCTTAAGAATCACTCCTCTATCTATTAAAAAAACCACATCAAAATCCGTTGCGTAGTTTTAAAGATCTAAGCATACATAAGGACAGACAGACGGCGGATGGCGACTTTGTTTTATACTATGTAGTGAAGTGTGACTATTTTTCTGACGATACTGTTACAAGTAAGAGCTTGGCATTAAAATTATGTCTTCTTTACATTTACATTACAATATTGCTCAAAAGTATAGAAATTTTACAATTTGCATACACATTGGCGGAGCGTTCTAAAACAATAGAAAAGACTGGGTGACCATTTTGACATTAAAAAAACACTTTTAGCTAATCCCTACTTTACTAACTAGCGACCCGCCCCAGCTTCGCACGGGTGCAATGCTTATACATCACATTAGAAACCTCCAAAATTGACAGTGTTTCTCTTACATATTATGCATGTATTGTATATAAAAACCTTCCTCTTGAATCACTCTATCTATTAAAAAAAACCCGCATCAAAATCCGTTGTGTAGTTTTTTCGTGAAATAATAACAAACATACATAAGTATATACATGCTTACATTCTAACAAACTTTCGCATTTTTAATATTAATCTTTATATAAAGATTTAATATTAAATTCCCGTGTCACCAATTTTAGTTCAGGGAGTTTAAAATGTCCCAGAATATTTATTTCATAAGTAAGATGGCCCCTAAGAAAGGTGTCGTGTTAGTAGGTATCCTAAAAATAGCTGTACTAAGAGTAGTACTAGAGCCTGCATCACTTGTAAATAATATCTACTTAAATAAAATTCTCGTGTCACAATGTTAGTTACCGTACTCCTCCGAAACGTTGACCGATTTTTATGAAGTTTTATATGCATATTCAGTAGGTCTGAGAATCGGGTACTATTTATTTTTCATACCCCTGTGATCACAGGAACGGGAACTACGCGGGCGAAACCGCGGGCGGCAGTTAGTAAATATATAATTCAAGGAACTTATGTACGCAATCTATCAGTTTTTTTTCCTCGTGAGACCTCTCCATTGTCCATTGTTGAAGATTCTTAATGAAACTGCCGTTTTTTCTTTATTTATTTCTAATTATTCATCAGTTACGTGTGTAGAGCATTTCCGGATATAACATTTGATTGAGACTACCTATATTTTTTGCTAGCGTCCGCCCTGCGGTTGCTCTCGCGTTTCCGGGTATGTACAGTTATTAGATAGACTCTATACAAATATTTTATACAGGAAAGATTTGATTGTTGCTCCCAAAATACTGGTTCGAATAAAAAAAGTGTTACCCCCTTTATCGAGGAAGGCTATAGGCTACTTTTTATCCCGGAAAAATTAAAATCCCCTGGAAACACAGGTTAAGCCGTGGGGAGCAAAATTTTCTATTACCTACTAGCAAAAGCCTTTTAGTTCAATAAAATATAAAGTTTATATAGAAAATCGTCGCGTCCGATCTCGACATTATTTCATAATATGTTTAACATAGTAAAGGCACGATTAAAATGATTTGTATGTTTGTTTATTTGACACAAGACCCTTTGAAGTGTAGATTTAAATTTACATAAACGACTTAAAGTTATTTATTCACTAGCTGACACGCGCAACTTGTCTGCGTCATATTATAAACATTTTCCCCAATTTTTTTAACATTTATTTTTGCAACATTTTTATATGTCAGCCCGGTTGGCTTTGTGGTTAGTGACCCTGACTCTCAAGCCGCGAGTCGTGGGTTCGAATCCCACCCAAACATTAGTATGCATGAATATGTCTGTTTGTCCTGTGTTTGGATGTAAATATCTATATAAGTATGTATTTAAAAAAGTAGTATATGTAGTATATCAGCTATCTGGTTACCATAACACATGCTCTGCTTAGTTTGGAATCAGATTGGCCGTGTGTGAAAAATGTCCCAGGATATTTATTTATATGATACTCCGCTCTTTTATGTCGTAGCGTGATGTTCAATAGAAAATAACCTTCCTAGATAAATAAGCTATCTAACTTAGAAAGCAGTTCTAATTTAGAAACTTGGTACAAATATTAGTGCGTTCAAACAAAATCTATACTATAATCTATACTAATATCTATACTAATATTATAAAGAGGAAAGATTTGTTTGTTTGTAACGAATAGGCTCCGAAACTACTGGACCGATTTCAAAAATTATTTCACCTTTGGAAAGCTACATTATCCCCGAGTAACATAGGCTATATTTTATCCCTGTATTCCCACGGGAACGGGAACTACGTGGGTAGAACCGCGCGGAGGCAGCTAGTATTCAATATTCTTTGCGTGAAAGAGTAACAAAACTACATACTCACAAACTTGCGCATTTATAATATTAGTAGGTTTATCTGATGACAGCGTATGAATGGTAGTTGAATAAACCATAAATTTACTAATCATTTAAACATTATCACATTTATTTTACAAACAACTACCTTAAAATCTGTTTAAAGCAACATTTCAAATCTATACTAATAAAAGATGAACAATTTGTTTGGACGCGCTAATCTCAAGATTTACTGGATCGAATTGAAAAAATCTTTCAGTGATAGATAGCCCATATATCGAGGAAGGATATAGGGTATACAACATCACGCTAAAACCAATAGGGGGCCGTTCAAGTATTACGTAAGCACTATGAGGGGGCGGGGGGTCTTTGCTTTGCTTATTTTGAATGACATGGGGGTTAGGAGGGTCTAGATGATGATTACGTCATCGGTACTTATTTACTTTTTTACACATATGGCAACCCACACATTGTCTTTGATTAAAAACAAATTGCATTTTCGGGGATTCCAAAAAATAATGCATACGTTTAGGCACTAGCTTAGAACAGTAATTGAAAATGTTTACGTAAGCATGGGGGGAGGGGGTAAGAGCTTTGCTTACTTTAGCTGACAAGGGGGATGGGGGGGGTAAATAATTGTAATAAATCTGCTTACGTAATACTTGAACGGCCCCTAGGAGATGAGCAGCAATGGAAAATGTTGCCAAAACGGGGAACGCAACGCTGTCGAATGCGCGGGTCATCTAGCCTTTGACTATTGCAAAAACAAGTAGCAATTATGTGCCAAAATGCCACCGATAAATCGATTGTTACGTCCATAAGTGCTCAAATCAAACAAACATATAAATTATATACGTCAATTATCTTAAAACATACAGCCTGTAACATTTAAATGACAATAAATATATGTCATTTGGCTAGTACTTGTGACCTCTCAGTTTTGTAACTAAAAGATAGATAGTAACTCATGAGTCTCATGACATACAATTGTCTACACTAATATTATAAAGAGGAAAGATTTGTTTGATTGCATTGAATAAGCTCCGAAAATACTCGACCGATTTGAAAAATTCTTTCACTACTGGGAAGTTAGACTATCTCCGGTGAACATAGGCTATATTTTATCCCCGTATTCCCACGGGAACCGCGCAGCAGATAGTAACAAATAAATCTGTTAAAATGAAATGAATATATATATTAATTCAAATAGGCCTTCACAGGCACTTATGAAACGTCGACTCTAATGCTCGGTTCGGAAGATTGCTTTTGCTGAAAAGAGCCGGCAATAAACTCAGCAATTACTCTTTTGAAAACAAGTTTTAACAATGTTTTTACAATAATAATATTAGTCCTGCTAGAACGAGCGCTATACCCATGCCTCGTCATCATTAATACTGTAATAAGCCTTCTGTATCAAAGTTGACTTGACTCGTTCCTTAAATTTATTCATAGGAAATTTTAAAATAGGGTATTTTTTATTTTATTTTATTTTTATTGAAAGGCACAGTAACAGATAACAGATTAAAAAACACACATAAAACAGAGAAGAAAAAAATATTACATAAATCTGCTATCCTGCCATCTAATAATAACTGCAGACAACTTACAATGTAGGGAGTTTGTTATAAAAGCGTGCACCAAGTCCTAAAAATGATCCTTGCACTTTTTGTAGAGGGGAGGGGAGTGTAAAAATCTCTTCACTCCCTTGCAAGCGTTCATAGGCTGCGGTAACCGCTTCCCATCAGGCGGACTGTATGCCTGTTTGCCACCTTTGTGGTATAAAACAAAAAATAAACGAATAATTGTAACCTCTTTATAATATTACCTTAAATTTAAAGGCTAGGGTTTCAATGTTTTATAAAATACATATATGGGATGGCACACCCTAACATTCAAGTTAATTTAAAAGCGTCTTAGACTCCACCAAACAGCATTTGGTAAGCCTATATAAGGATATGTCCCTTTCCAAACTGGTTTATAATGATACTAGTGGCTCCCCGCAGTTTCATCCGCGTACCCGGAAGATCTTCCATTTTCCCGGGATAAAAAGTAGCCTATGTCCTTTCTCAGGCTCTAGAGTAACTCTGTACCAAATTTCATTTAAATTTTTTCTGTAGTTTTAGCGTGAAAGGGAGTCAGACAGTTACTTTCGCATTTATTATATTAGTTCGGATATTGTAGATTTAATAATGTATTGTAGGTGCTATCATGAAAATAAAAACAGGCTGATTTAAAATAAATACACGTTTTTAAGATTATTTTAAAAAATTAGAAAAAATATATTTTTTTATATCTATACTAATATTATAAAGAGGAAAGATTTGTTTGTTTGTAATGAATAGGCTCCGAAACTACTGGACCGATTTCAAAAATTCTTTCACCTTTGGAAAGCTACATTATCCCCGAGTAACATAGGCTATATTTTATCCCTGTATTCCCACGGGAACGGGAACTACGCGGGTAAAACCGCGTGGAGGCAGCTAGTATACCATAAAACTTTTTATAGAATTTACTTGCTTATACCAAAGCCTTAAATTGGAATATTTTGTATACACATATAAAGTTCGTTTTTATTCAGTTCCACATTAAAATAGCTTTAATTTTATCTCTCTCTAGTTAATGTAAATTCGACTATTCAAGGATTGGCTTTAAGTAGGTTTTGGTAAGGTATGTGAGGTTACAATTTAGAAAGATGCAAAAATCTATGCAGATTTACCTAACCCATCTAACATGCAAAAATAGTCCTGACCCTTAACTTAATTAAGTTTTTTAAGACATCATTATTTACATAATTAACCTACATTCATTAATTAGTTACTTTTTTACTTAAAATCTATTCAAGCAAAATATATTTAGTTTTTGTTTAAACTTTGACATGCTCTTCCTATTACAACTTTTATCATTAACGAGTTTCCGTCGCGCTCTTTCACCCGCGTATTTCCCGTTCCTGTAGGAATACAGGGATAAAATATAGCCTATGTTACTCACAAATAACGTAGCTTTCCATTGGTGAAAGAATTATTCAGATCGGTCTATTAGCTTCAGAGCTTATTCCTTATAAACAAACAAATCTTTCTTCATTATAATATTAGTACCTATAGATGTCTATATTATAATATTGATGATTTGAATTTGAAGAAAGCTTTATATGAAATAGCTTTTAGTAAGAGCTTACAAAAGCTTCCATGAATAAAGCTTATTTCTACGACCAACTTAAGCCTAACTTATTGGTAATACTTTTGCGGTTTACCTTTAATATTATGAAACGATGTACAAACATCTTTTTTATATATAGATGGCATTTATCTGTGAAATTGATTAGCTATATAGATTCGGTTGACGTGTCTGTTGGTCATTATGACCATGACATTACTGTTGTACCAATATGTAAAAACTAGCCTTCCCACCGCGGTTTCACTTGCGATGATCCCACTAACATTATAAAACTACTGAACCGATTTAAATGTGACTTGGTAGGTACACAGATAGTCCAGAGCCTGAGAAAGGATATAGGCTACGTTTTATCTCGGGAAAATTTTAGGTTCAACGGAAGCGCGGGTGAAGCCGCAGGGAGCCACTAGTCTTATATATAAAATTCTCGTGTCACAATGTTAGTTACCATACTCCTCCGAAACGGTTTGACCGATTTTTATGAAATTTAATATGCATATTCAGTAGGTCTGAGAATCGGCTACTATCTATTTTTGATACCCCTGTGATCACGGGAACGGGAACTACGCGGGTGAAACCGCGGGGCGGGTAGTATTAGTATAAATAGACTAGGAGCTCATCATCACAAATAAAAAACAATGTATTTTTATTGAATAAAAATGACAATTATTTTTGCAATCGCTCACGTGTTTATTTCTTTTTTTATATTAATTAGATCGCCTTTATTACTATGTAATAGAGTTCATTATCCGTTGAATTCTCATGATCGAGTCACGTTGCTAAATTAAATGCTATTGTAGTCTGGGAAACAATTAATGTTATCATACGATCTTGTTATTGTTATCAACTAGTTTTACCCGTGGTTTTACTCGCGTTTTACTCTATTTATTATCATGTATAATAATAAGCCTTTATTGCTGCTCTTGTTACATTTACAATGGGTATTAAAAATATTAAATAAAGAGGTAAGAAACATATTTACTAAACTATATTGTATGCTGATATATAGCCTATAGCCTTCCTCAATAAATGGACTATTTAATGGCGAAATAATTTTTCAAATCGGACCAGTAGTTCCTGAGATTAGCGTTCAACAAACAAGCAAACTCTATTCCTTTATAATATTAGTATAGATTAAACTAAACTAAATCTATCTTCAACATTCGGTTGGTTTTTCCTCATAACAGCTTTTCTTTTGACAAATGCCTTAATCTAAGGCATTATTCATGTAAGTCCCTTTAAAATGGGTTCAGATATGAACAGATGATGCTAAACATTTTGGCTTTGGATTCAGGACTAACATTTTTGTGCATGAACACATATGTTCTGTGTCTACATGTAAATACAACTAATATTATAAATGCGAAAGTTTCTGAGAATATATCGATGAATGTTTGTAACTCTTTCACGCAACAACGGCTGAAGGGATCGCGATGAAATTTTGCACAGAGTTAGAATATGTTCTGGAATAACACATAGGTTACTTTTATCTCGAAAAAAATTAGATCCCTTATAAACGCGGGTGATAAAGTGTGGAGCCACTAATATCTATATAAGTATGTATTAAAAAGTAGTATATGTAGTATATCAGCTATCTGGTTACAGTACAAGCTCTGCTTAGTTTGGAATCAGATTGGCCGCGTGTGAAAATTTTAATGATTATACTTATAGTAAGTCATATCAAATAGATCAACATACAGATAGACATATATATGTAAATGTATAGTTATCTATTAATAACAAGTTACCTTGTTTTTGACAAGTTAAAATCATGTTTCCGTGTAAAATTAACGTTTTTTTGTTTTGTCTTGTCTGAGTTTAAGGTCATAGATCCCTCCCTATAATTTATTACAATATTAATTACACTAAAATAATGAAAAAGATCTACTTCTTATATCTACACTAATATTATAAATAGGAATGATTTGTTTGTTTATTTTTATTTAGATGCCGAAACTACTGGACCGATTTCAATAATTATTTTACCAATAGAAAGCTATATAATATATAGATATTTTATCCTGTATTCCAACGGGAACAGAAACGTGAGTGAAACCGCGCAGCGGAAACTAGTCTTTCATAAGAATGGCTTTTTTTTAGCGTGAAAGCGAGACAGACAGACAGAGTTACTTTCGCATATATACTATTAGTTAGAATTCCGGAATAACACATAGGCTAATTTATATCCCGGGAAAAATTAAAATTCCCCGGGAAAATAGGTAAAACCGCGGGGAATTACTAGTAATATCTATGTTAACAACTTAATAAATACCACAGCATTTAGACCGTTTGTTTTTAACATATGTCCACCGTAAGGTCACAGGTTCAAGTCCCGCCTTAAGCAATCGTGTCCACTTTGGGGCAAAGCAATTTGCCACTTATTACGCATTGCAGAAAATTAAAAATATCATCGTAATCAGTTGATAGTGGAATATCAACTTTATGCGGTTTACGTAAGGTTCATTTTGTGTAATATTGTTGATATATCATCTGTAACCGATGACACACATTTTTGTGATCGTGTTTACTTTGTACTATCGATGAGAAAAGTGTTACTACTGTATTTTATTTTATAAATTACTAGCTGCCTCCGCGCGGTTTCACCCGCGTAGTTCCCGTCCCCGTGGGAATACAGGGATAAAATGCCTATGTTACTCAGTGATAATGTAGCTTTCTAATGAAAAAAAGAATGATTAAAATCGGTCCAGTACTTTTTGAGTTTATTCGTTATATACAAAATACAAATCTTACCTCTTTATATTATTAGTGTATGATGAAGAACTAAATACAAGTACCTACCTAAAATCTAATAGCTATTAAAACTGAATCTATCTATTTAATTTAATACATTGTGTTATCAACGTGTCCTGTGACACATTCAAAAATATTCATTGTTTAAAAAAACAAGTAATTAAAATGAATGTAATTATCTATATAAGTATGTATTTAAAAGTAGTATATCAGCTATCTGGTTACAGTACAAGCTCTGCTATTAGTTTGGAATCAGATTGGCCGTGTGTGAAAGTCCCAGGATATTTAATATACTTAAACACTTTTCCAATCGATAGTACGCTACGTAACCCGACGTACAGGTTAACACATTGCACACGACTGTGGGGTCACAGGTTCGATCGCCGGAATAGGCAATGTCATAAATATTGCTATCATGCTATCACGAACTCTCGACAAACATGTTTTGTATCTCTCATAAGTTTCGACATAATTTTGTGGATATCTTACTAAAATGTCCTTACTTAAGTGAAAGTTTATCACTAAAATATACAAAGGTGGAATAGTGTTGAGATGAACTTTGCCACATATTTAGATTACGTTCTGGATATTAAAGATGATACCTACAATTAATTTCGGTAAAGTTTGTCGATTTAAAAAAATACATACAGTAAACAAAATACAATGATTTGTGTTGAGGATAATAAAATAATAGATATTAATATTATTATGAATGATTTCGTTAAATATTATTAAAAACGAAAATATTATTTTTTACTTTTAAATACTTTCAAAGATTAAGATTTTTACGTTATTTACATTAAAATATAGGAAGAGAAATGATTTGATTTTTTTACTGCACCCAAATTGTACCTATTGAATAGGCTCCAAAATTTTAACCAATAGAAAGCTACATTCTCAGGAAGGAATATAGACTATATTATATCCTCGTATTCCTACGGGAACGAGGACAATTGCCAATATTTACGAACCTTGAGTCCTCTAAGCTAACCATTTATTTCACCAACGTCAATATCCCCTAAAACTTAACATCAACTCTATATTGTTACAGAAACAATACTGCAACACAAAAACAGAGATCTGCTGCAGGATCGAGATCTCAGGAGCTGGCAGCCAAAGCAACCAAGGCACTCTTGGTGTAGGATCAGCCACCTTCACCGGGTCAGGCCAAGGCAACCTCTTCCAGGGCACCCAAGCTTCCAACTCCGCAAGCTTCGGCCAAGGCAACTCGTTCAACTCAGCTGAAAGCTTCAACAGAGGTCAAAGCTCGCAAGGCACTACAGGATTTGGCTCTAACACAGGATTCTCCAGCTCATTCGGAGCAAACACCGGCTCTATCAACAGGGGTGTATCAACTCCAACCAGATTTAATTCGGGAGCAAATGAAGTATTCAAATCAACCAGCCAATCAAACTTTATCGAGACAGATTCGTTTTCTGCTGGCAGTGAGAACACTGGGATCTTCAGGCCTGGTGCGAGCGGTTCTGGATTAAAACCTGGCATACCTTACCTCCCACCTGTGGATAATACTAACAGTGGTTCTAACGTGGTCTCTTCCACAGCCTTCCCCACCACTTTTGTAACAACTCCCCGTCCGTTCTCCACACCCAGACCATTCACGACGGCTAAACCTGTGTACCTCCCACCTGTAACTTCCACAGCCGCCCCTGGATATTTGCCACCAGTGGGAGAGTCTTCGAACAACAGGGAGACTCGTCTCCCCCCCAATCCTACATACAACGAGGGCGGGATAATCTTGGATGAAACTAGACAGCCCAATTTCAGACCTTCGGTTACCCCCGCACCAGTACCAAGTAAGTGAACTCCATGTTATTAGCACTGTAGTATTTTCTTCTTTATCTATTACTAGTGATTCACTACAGTTTCTTTCGTGTTCCTTCGGGATCTTAAAGTATCCCAAAATATAATGTAGCCTGTGTCAATTTCATCCAAATCCTGAATTAGTAGTAGGATTATTTCTATTTATTTTGAATTGAAATAGTGTATATTTATTTAGTAATTTCATCATTATCATCAGCTCATGCCCGTCTCCACCGAGGAGTACGAGCCTTTCCTTATGAAGAGCGTGTTTTTAACGCCCCCTTCTTCATATATAACTCAAAATTTTCATCAGGTGACGTTCCTGCTGGTTGTGCCGCTGCTCTGAAGTGCACACCCATCGAATTCTGCACAGCCGAGGGTGTTATGTCAAACACGACTGTCATTCTGACAAGGGACCAGGAAGCGTACAGAGTGCCCTTAACTGTAAGTATTATAAAGACCAAATAAAAATAAAAAAATTGAAATAGGTACAAAGTTTTTTTTAAAATCACAATTTCAGTTATAAATACATAGTATAAAACTAAGTATATTTTATTATATTAAAAAGAAGGTGAATTTAGAACCTGCTGTTTTCTTTGGATGTTGGTTTAATAAAACAGAAATGTCTTAATTTTTTTAAAATATTTGTCATTTTGCATAGAAATATATTTAAATAAAAAAATATTCAGTCGAATTCGGAACCTCCCCCTCTTTCTGGTAATCGATTGATTTATCAGAATGAAATGACATAATGTTTTGTTTCTGACATTTCTGACAATACAATGGATAAATAAACAACTTTCAGAACCGAGCATGACTGTTCATAAGTTTTTGTAAAGGCCTATTTTAATGAACATTTTTGATTTGTTTTGATATACAATTAGAGTTTTTAAATGCCATAGGCCTTGGCAGGTATTAAGAAGAGGTACGAGTATATCAGCTATTTAATTTCAAAGATCTAGAAGAGGAATATAACCTATTTGGTTTCAATACTAACTCTTGCAGTTTTCTCTATATTCCAAAAGTGTATCATCTATCTGGTTGCTCCTCAATATAGAACCACTAAAATCCCAATCTTCTTTCAGGACTGCAAAGACGTAGAGTCTGGTCGCATAGGCAAGTGCTGCAGAGACCCTTACTACACGGACCCCTGGCCGTCCACCCAGCTCGGAAAATGGGTTCCTGGCGTGTTCGGTGGTAATGATGGTCAGTACGTTCCTGACAGCAGGGGAAGTCCTTCCACCAATGTAAGACCTCAAGTGGTCACCTCAAGGCCTGATGTGGGATCTGTGTACCTGAACAATTTCAGGTTAGTTGATTTCATAGATAAAGTGACCTTCTGTGAGAATTAGAGTTACTAATCAAGGTATATTGGTGACAGCCCGGTTTGCCCTGACTCTCAAGCCGCGGGTCGTGGGTTCGAATCCCACCCAGGACAAACATTTGTATGCATGAATATGTCTGTTTGTCCTGTGTCTGGATGTTAATATCTATATAAGTATGTATTTAAAAGTAGTATATGTAGTATATCAGCTATCTGGTTACCATAACACAAGCTTCATTTGAAGCTTACTTTGGAATCAGAATGGCCGTGTGTGAAAAAATGTCCCAGGATATTTATTTATATATTTCAGATTAGAATTGGCTTATTATGGCCTTGTTATGGTCCAAACTGAATACATGGCATTGCATTTTAGTTGCATCCTTACGGTTGAGAGCCCTCCTCGTTCACCGACTTGTCCGCGTAAAAGTGTAAAAGCCATCAGAGGCTGACACCTTCTAGTCCTTTCAAATAGTGTCAAATATGTCCCAGGATATAATTTCTTTTGTCTATCAACACTAATATTATGAAGAGGAGAGATTTGATTGTTTTTTGTTTGTTTATCTGCATTGAATAGGCTCTGTAACTACTTGAACGATTTCAAAAATTATTTTACCGTTGCGATGCTACCTCCGGTGAACATGGGCTATATTTTATCCCCGTATCCCACGGAAACGGGAATTACGCGGGTGGAACTGAGCTGAGGCAACTAGTTTATTTATATAATTATAATCATTTCCCAGGACTGAAAAACCTATTGGCTCAACTTTCGGACCAAACCAGATCACCCCAGGATTCCCCGCGACTACTGTGTCCCCTGGATCTTACGTTCAGAAGGGTCAATTCGGTCAAGGTCAAGTTGGAAGCTTCGGTCAAGGTCAAATCGGTACCGCAGGTCAAGGACAAGTGGGCGTCATCGGAATCGGACAGGGTAACAGAGGTTAGTTATTTACTACTTTATCTATACTTATATTATAAAGCTAAAGAGTTTATTTGCTTGAACGCGCTAATCTCAGGAACTACAGGTCTGTCTGGATATTAAATTTATTTAAAAGTAGTATATCAGTTATTTGGTAACAATACAAGGTCTGCTTAGTTTGGAATCAGATTTTTCTATATTTTGTAGGACAGCTTAATAAAGTCTGATTTTGGTTTATGGATTTCACATTTTAGTTTTTTGAAAATATCTTATACTTTTTAGGTATTTTTAACATAACTTTATCCAGTAATATATCAACAGGATCCCAAGGTCAATTTGGTCAAGGAACTCAATTGAGTACAAGCACTTCAACCTTCGGCCAAGCCGGATCCAGAGGTCAAGGACAAGTTGTAACACAAGGTCAAGGACAATTCGTGACTCAAGGACAAGGCATTGGCGTGAACCGTGGACAAGGATTCGGTGTCACTCAAGGCCAGGGCGTTGGTGTGACCCAAGGAGCTGGTTTCGGTGTCAGTCAAGGTGGCGGATTTGGTGTCAGCCAGGGAGGTGGCTTCGGAGTGTCCCAAGGACAAGGCCAGGCTGTCAGCCAAGGATCTGGACAGAGTGTTAGCCAAGGTTTCGGACAAAGTGTCAGCCAAGGATTCGGCCAGTCTGTCAGCCAAGGTGTAGGCCAAGTTGTGACTCAAGGTCAAGGAACCTACAGCCAAGGAGGCCGTGGACAATTTGGCGTTGGACAGGTATGTAATGATATTGTTTTAAAAAAAATATAAGGTTGTTATGTTGGAAAATTACTTATATATCCGAGTATTTAAGTACTTTTAATGTGCCTATAATTTTGCTATAACATATATTAATTTAAATAGTTTAATATTAGAGATGCAGCATTTTATATTACTAAGTGTCTTCCTAAAATTCTTAGTTCCTTAACCTATTGTCTGCTAACAAAATTTAACTAACATAGCATGTACATTTTTAACAGGTTGGAATATCCCAACAAGGCCAAGCAGTATCCCAGGGACAGGGCGTAAGTGTTTCCAGAGGTCAAGGACAGGGCTTTGGCCAAGGTCAAGGAGTCGGTGTATTAACTGGACAGGGTACTGGTGTGTCGCGAGGGCAGGGACAAGTAGTAACTCAAGGGCAAGGATTTGGAGTCTCAAGGGGTCAAGGTCAATCCGTTAGCCAAGGACAGGGCCAAGTAACTAACCAAGGACAGGGATTCGGTGTTAGCCAGGGAGCGGGCTTCGGTGTGTCAAGAGGCCAAGGACAGACTGTCAATCAAGGATTCGGTGCTAGCCAGACAGGAGGGTTCGGAGTCACAAGCTCAAGGGGACAAGGCCAAACCGTTAGCCAGGGTCAAGGATTTGGCGTCACCCAAGGCCAAGGGTTCGGTGTTTCAAGGGGACAAGGCCAATCAGTTAGTCAAGGAGTCGGACAGAGCGTTAGTCAAGGGGCTGGACAGAGCGTTAGTCAAGGACAAAGATTTGGGGTTAGCCAAAGTGGTGGACAATCTGTCAGCCAAGGACAGGGATTCGGTGTTAGCCAGGGAGGCGGCTTGGGTGTGTCAAGAGGTCAAGGCCAATCAGTTAGTCAAGGCAGCGGCCAATCTGTTAGTGCAGGACAAGGATTTGGTATATCATCCGGCCAAGGACAAGCCGTGACTGGTGGACAGGGACAATTTAACAGCGGTGGGTTCGGTGTTAGAGGTCAAGGTCAGGCCGTCAGCCAAGGCGGTGGACAGTCCGTCAGCCAAGGCGCAGGCTTTGGCGTCAGCCAAGGCGGTGGACAGTCCGTCAGCCAAGGTGCTGGCTTCGGCGTAAGCCAAGGCGCAGGCTTTGGCGTCAGCCAAGGCGCAGGCTTCGGTGTCAGCCAAGGCGGTGGTCAGTCTGTCAGTCAAGGCGCAGGCTTCGGCGTTAGCCAAGGTCAAGGTCAATTTGGCGTCAGAGGCCAAGGCCAATCTGCGACCGGTGGCCAGGGGAACTTCGGCTTTGGCCAAGGTTTCGGTCAAAGTCAAGGTCAGGGCGTAATTAGAGGGGGTGGTGGCGGAACACTGTCCTTCGGACTCGGACAGGCAATAACTCAGGGGCAGGGAGAAGCACTAACCCAAGGTCAAGGTCAGGCGGTAATCCAGGGTGGAGGGCAGTCGGTCAGCCAGGGTGTGGTGACCGGTGTGCGGAGAGGTCAAGGTTTTGCTGTGTCCCAGGGAGCCGGCTACGGAGTCGAGAATGAATACAGCGAGTCAGTTCAGAGGGTGTTCCTGAAGCAGTACAGCGGGACAGGCCAGTGTGGTGTTTTGAATGTGAGTATATGACTTTGATACACTAAATAACAACACTACATATTATAAAACAAAGACGCTTTCCGCTGTCTGTCCTATATCTTCTTAAATCTTTAAAACTACGCAACGGATTTTACTGCCGTTTTTTTTAATAGATAAATTGATTTATGAGAAAGGTTTTTTATATACAATACATGCATAGTATGTTAGAGGAACACTGTCAATTTTGGAGGTTTGTAATGTGATGTATAAGCATTGCACCCGTGCGAAACAAAACCCTGTGGGGGGGAATAAATAACGACCTATTCTCTGACCTACCTATAAAATACACCGAAAAAAAACATAAAATCAGTTTCGTACAATAAGAAACACTGTGAAATTAGATTTTTATTTAATTTATAATTGTTAAATAAATAGAAATAATATCTGCGCATTGAACAACACAAAATCTTATCTAATCTAATATCTATATAAAATTCTCGTGTCGCGATACAACTTTACCGATTCTCATGAAATTTTATATGCATATTCAGTAGGTCTGAGAATCGGCTACTATCTATTTTTGATACCCCTGTGATCACGGGAACGGGAACTACGCGGGTGAAACCGCGGGGCGGCAGCTAGTATCGTTTGAAAAAACTTAGACACCATCATAACATTAAAAACACATATATAAACTCAACAAAGAAATAAGCTAAGTATATAGTCGATGAGCCATTTCGAAACTATTACGTTACAAAAACGAGAAAATATTTAATAAACAATTTTAGAGGACACTCGACCCGAATTTAAATTAACGACGCTAGTGATGAGACGATGCTGAAGGTCGATATCGATTGTCGATAGTCGATAATAGCTTTTTAATAGACGTCGTGGCTTTTGCAATATTTAAAAACGTTTCTAATTAAATATAACTCTAAGACACTAATATTATAAAGAGGAAAGAATTGTTTGTTTGTATTGAATGTACTCCGAAACTACTTGACCAATCTGAATAATTCTTTCAGCAATGGAAAGCTACATTATCAGGGAGTAACATAGGCTATATTTTATCCTTGTATTCCTACGGGAACGGGAACTACGGGGGTTAATCCGCGCGGTGGTAGCTAGTTCAATATTGCACGAGCTACCTCTGTGTGGTTTTACCCGCGTAGTCCCCATCTTTATAAGAATACTGGGATAAAATATAGCCTATGTTACTCCCTGATAATGTAGCTTTCCTTTGGTGAAATATTTTTTTTAATCGGTTTTGTAGTTTAGGCGTCACAGCGTAAGAAACAAAGTCACATTAGCATTTATAATATTACGTAGGTTTTAAACAGAAAACAACATGTGTATGTAACTAGTGGCTCCCTGCAGTAGCCTATTTGTTAATCCAGGATATCAGCTAACTCCATACCAAATTTTATTAAAATCGCTCCATCCGTTTAGACGTGTAGAAGTAACAAACATACACACTCACAAACTTTCGCCTTTATAATATAACTAGCTGCCCCCGCGCGGTTTTACCCGCGTAGTTCCCGTTCCCGTGGGAATACAGGGATAAAATATAGCCTATGTTACTCGGGGATAATGTAGCTTTCCAAAGGTGAAAGAATTTTTGAAATCGGTCCAGTAGTTTCGGAGCCTATTCATTACAAACAAACAAATCTTTCCTCTTTATAATTAAACGACTTCTATTAGTATAGATTCGCACGAGAGTTTTTTTAACCTTTTAAAAAGCGTTCAAATACAACAAATGCATTCCCATATATATGTTCACACGACAGCGTTTTTGAAACGCGACGCTTTTTTATCGAGTGGCGTTCAACTTTGGGCGTTGGAAATACAGCATATATGGTACTTGGAAATGCATTTGTTGTGTTTGCTTTTTTAACGTCCAGTAAAAAAGCTCTCGTGCGAATGACGTCTTACTGTGATGTTTGCGCTGGGAATCGAACAGACAACCGCTAAAAACTAAGCCTATTGGCCATTTGGAAATAGAAAAACCGGTTTTGACAGATCCCTAACACGAGATTTTATTGTGAAATATCAAAATGAAATAAACATCGTAATATTTATTTTCCAGTTAACCTTCTAGTTAACTTGTAAATTAACTTAGAGATTATTTGATTAATTAATGCAATTAACAACTATTTGTATTGAATATCGTAAAATATGTTGGCACATAGGTAAACGCGGCTTAGTAGTGTGTATTATCAGGCAAAAACATAGGCTATATATTACTACTTAAGCTAGTAGGTATACATATATCATGAATTTAGTAAAAATCCTGAATGTTTGAAAAACACTATAACTATCTATACTAATATTATAAAGCTGAAGAGTTTATTTACTTGAACGCGCTAATCTCATTAACCACAGGTCCGATTTGAAAAATTCTTTCAGTGTTAGATACCCCATTTATCAAGGCAATAGGCTGTATAACATCACGCTACGACAAATAGGAGTGGAGCATCTATAAAAAATTTTAAAAAGTGGCGCGGGTTTGCTAGTCTACATCTACACTAATATTATAAAGAGGAATGATTTGTTTGTTTGTTTGTTTTTTTGCATTGAATAAGGCTCTGAAACTACTTGACCAATTTGAAAAATTCTTTCACTGTTGGGAAGCTACACTATCTCCGTGGAATATAGGCTATATTTTATTCCTATACTCCTACGGGAACGGTAACTAGGCGGGTGGAACCCTACAGCACCTAGTCTATACTAATATTATAAAGAGGAAAGATTTATTTGTTTGTAATGAATAGGCTCCGAAACTACTGGACCGATTTCAAAAATTCTTTCACCTTTGGAAAGCTACATTATCCTCGAGTAACATAGGCTATATTTTATCCCTGTATTCCCACGGAAACGGGAACTATGCGGGTAAAACCGCGGGGAGGCAGCTAGCGCATAAAATCCAATACTAAACATCAATTTCCGTTGTCACAGAGCCAGAAACCTTACGGTAACCGAAATGACTTGGAGGTAGACTTCGCGGAGATCCCATGGCAGGCCATGGTACTACTCCAGACCAACAAGAGCCTCCTCTGCGGAGGTGTCATCACCAGGCCAGACGTGGTCATCACTTCGGCAGCCTGCGTTGATGGGTAAGTCATGAGAACAATTAAAAAAAATGTTAGGGAGGACGTTGGAGGTTGGTAAAAAAAAAAGGAGGTGACAGCCCGGTTGGCTTTGTGGTTAGTGACCCTGACTTTCTTTCGGTCGTGGGTTCGAGTCCCACCCAGGACAAACATTTGTACCTATGCATGAATATGTCCGTTTGTCCTGTGTCTGGATGTAAATATCTATATAAGTATGTACTTAAAAGTAGTATATGTAGTATATCAGCTATCTGGTTACCGCACAAGCTCTGATTAGTTTGGAATCAGATTGGCCGTGTGTGAAAAATGTCCTAGAAAAAAAAAAGAGAAATAATTTAAAAAATGTAAAAAGAAAGTTAGGGAGGACGTAGGTTGGTATTAAAAAAAAGAGAGGAGGTAGACTAACTTCTGCCGATTGGGTTTTTGAGTAGGTAAATAAATAAATAAATAAATATCCTGGGACATTTTTCACACACGGCCAATCTGATTCCAAACTAAGCAGAGCTTGTGATATGGTAACCAGATAGCTGATATACTACATATACTACTTTTTAAATACATACTTATATAGATATTTACATCCAGACAGTAGGTGGAAGAAAGTTGTAAATTTTAAAGGATATTAATCTTTTCTTTTTGTTTTAATATGTACGATCTTAATTTTAAGTTTAAGTGGTTGAATTAAATGCAGCTAACGTATAGCATTGATATTTATAATACATATTATTTTTATTTACAATTTCGTCTCTACTTAAAATTATATTTAAATAATAAATATTAACCTTTAAAATTCACTAAAATATCTACCATTTTAGTTAATCAGTTAATTTGCCAGGTTAGCTTTGTAATTAGTGACCCTGACTTTCAAGTTACTGGTCGTGGGTTCGAATCCCACTGTCTGATTCAAAATATCTATATAAAAGTAGTATACGTAGTATATCACCTATCTAATTACAGTACAAGCTCAGCTTACTGAATCAGATTGGCCTTATGTAAATGTCCCAGGATATTTAAAATCATTCTCTCCTCCCTTACAGCCTAGAAGCCAAGAACGTGCTCATCAAAGGTGGTGAATGGAAACTGGGAATCGACGATGAGCCCTTACCCTTCCAAATTGTCCAAGTGAAGACAATCCTCCGCCATCCCTTCTACGTCAGGGGCAGTTTGAAATACGACGCCGCCATTCTAGTTTTGACGGAAAACCTTCGTTTTGCAAAGAATATATATCCAATATGTCTGCCGAGCTCTACTGACACTTTAGACGCGTATTATAATGGCGCCGGAGAGTGTCTTGTCACTGGATGGGGCAAACAAGTGTTGCAAGGTAAGAAATATTAATTATATAAATCGTTTTTAAAACGCGACGCTTTTTTATCGAGCGGTGTTGCATACCGCAGCCAAATAACACTACATGTAGTGTTGTGTTCCTGCAGGGAGTAAGGTAGCCAGAGCTCCATGAGGAGACGCTGTAGCGGCAGTGGGGGGACCAGGGATGGAGTAGCGTCGTAGGGGTGTGCAGGAGTGATACCTGTTTAGCCTTTCGACGAAAATTACATTGCGCTTTGTCCCTTTCACTGCCTATACAATTGCTTCCTTTTTTTATAGGGCCGGCAACGCGTGAGTGACGCCTCTGGTGTTGTAAGCATCCATAGGCTACGGTAACCACTTCCCATCAAGTGGGACCGTATGCCCGTGTGCCACCATTGTGGTATAAAAAAAAAATTTTTTTTCAACTTTGGGCGTTGGAAATAGAGCATATAATGGTACTTGGAAATGCACTTGTTGTGTTTGAACGCTTTTATAACGTCCGGTAAAAACACTCTCGTGCGAATTAGGGCTAATCACAAACTAGTAGGTAGATGTTATTCTCAGAAAATTTTATAAGACATCTCTGCAAAATCGTTAAAAAACATACGCAAAGTTAACACTGCATTATTCAATATTTAACCCAGGTTCCGACCTTTGGCACACATACATACTTACATAATATCGTTACAATTTTAAGACGACAGAAAAATATGTGATTCTACGTAAATTTTGCGACATCTGTCTTTGTTTTTTTTTCTATTTGGTAACACAGCTCTAATAGGTGAAACTTGTTAAGTGAAAACCCACTTTGGGCGTTTCGCAATAAGTACTAGAATGCATCTTTATTTTTGTGCAACGTCACTAATATTACATGACAGCACGGTTGGCTTTGTGGTTAGTGACCCTGACTCTCAAGCCGCGGGTGGGTTCGAATCCCACCCGGGACAAACATTTGTATGCATGAATATGTCTGTTTGTCCCGTGTCTGGATGTAAATATCTATATAAGTACTTATGTATTTAAAATTATTATATATATGTAGTATATCAGTCAGCTATCTGGTTACAGTACAAGCTCTGCTTAGTTTGGAATCAGATTGGCCGTGTGTGAAAAATGTCCCAGGATATTTTTATTTATATGATTATCGACTCAATTACTTTAAAGATAAAGTTTCATATAGCTCCTTGGTATTTGTTATCCTACTAATATTTATTAATACGAAAGTTTGTGAGTACGTATGTATGTTTGTTACTCTTTCACGCAACAGCGGCTGAAGGGATCGCGATGTAATTTGGCACAGAGTTAGAATATGTTCTGGAATAACACATAGGTTTTTTATCACGGAAAATTTTAAATACTAAGAATGGGAACTACTCGGGTAAAACCACGCGGTGGAAGCTTGTATACATAAATTAAAAATGTTTATCTTTATAGTTTTCTCATATGAATATATTTGTCTCTCGCCTTTGATTGGAACCTCTGAAATATGGGGAATTTATGGTGTAATAAATCTTTAAAACCGGTCAATGCGAGATGACTCACACATTGAGGGACCCGTACAATATAATTAAATTAATATCTAATTATTAGTAATATATAATAGAATTACTATACCTAATTACTATAATAGAATTATTAATTATAAGCGACTTATCCCGACTCTAACGAGTTTACTTAAAAATAAATAAAAGTACTTTACATGACCACATTACAAACACACTAAAATAAGTTAAAGTATCTGACCTTTAATGTAGACAAAGCTGTGCTAAGGGTCAGTTCCTTTCCTAAACAAATTTGACAATTTTAATAGTGTTCAGAAATTCACAAGCAAAATATTAATAAAAATAAGAATATTTAAAGTCATATTACCACAAAACTATACGTATAAACCTTCCTATAGAATATAGGCTACATTTTATATCACATATCTATAATATCTATATACAAATCGGTCTTATAATTTCGGAGCCTATTCAATGAAAACAATCAAATCTTTCCTCTTCATAATATTAGTAGACAAAATTCATTAAAAAGGTTTTTTATAATTCTACTAGTTACCTACGGAACCCTAGAAACTATCTTCGTCAAGGTCGCAAAAGCTATTTACGACTACCAATGATTTATATAATATTACAATAACCGAATATAATCTCTTAATTAAGATACAATATGTCAAAATCGCAAAACATAAATTTATATAATTTTCCGCCATTTTGTAACGCCATTGTCAACTTAATTAGGGGCAAAGGTTATGATGAAAAATAACGTTTATTTCGTAGATAATTAATTATCTATACAAAATTATATGTCGACTAACCGGTTGGCTTGTTAGGATTGTTGTAGGTTCGAATCCCACCGTTTTTATTCCGTATCTGTTTGTAAATGTGAATGTAAGTATTTTCATCTAAAACTTTTAAACCGTTGAAATGAAATTTGGTACATATATAGTCTAGACTCTAAAGCCTGAGAAAGGACGGGCTACTTTTTATCCCGGGAAAATGGAAGATCTCCCGGGAACGCGAATGAAACCGCAGGAACTAGTAGGCTACCATCTAACAGGCTAACATCACAAACAATAAATGGAGCGTCAATGTAAAATTAAAAACAATTATTTCATACATTATTTTTCTCCTTCAAAGGAGGTATGCAGTAGGTTTGACAATATTTTCGGTATGCTAACAATACTTTAAGGTTATCGAAAAGGAAAGTGAGTATCGTGTGTCGGTGATAATGTGGGTCAGCTGTCTCGGGTCAGTGTGTGGTCGGTGTAGTGGTAGAAAAAAAAACAGAAAAATATAGAAAAAAAAATTTTTTCGCGATATTTTTCGGGGATATAAAAGGATGTAGGCATAGTTATTGGGAGTAAAATTGCATTAAGAATACTCAAAAGAGTATAAAAAGACACCATTTGAATCTTCATCTACACTAATATTATAAAGAGGAAAGATTTGTATTATTGTATGTGTGGAAGACTTCAACAAAAACCAACTCAAGTGTTATTCAATTTTAATTCCTAACACGTCTATGATTATAAATTCACAGATCAAGTTAAACATACGGCTAATTCGTCCGTTACGTAATACAAGAATCATTAAAAAAAACACACATATGCAAACAAACCATGAACTTTACATGTGTATGATGAATAAGCATATGTATATATAATTTTTAATAAGTACACATATCTTATTTAATATTTAACATTGAATATTAATTATTTGAACGCGAATTCTGTGAATGTGTTTTTAGCAATTTACTTTGTTAACTACGTAATTATTTTTTATTTTATTTTATGTCCAATCTTAATATATATAAATCTCGTGTCACAATGTTTGTCCTCAATGGACTCCTAAACCACTTAACCGATTATAATAAAATTCACACACCATGTGCAGTTCGATCCAACTTGAGAGATAGGTTACATATACTTGGACCCGGTAGGTGGCGCTGGTGGGCAGAACGAAGTCTGCCTGCTCCACTAGTATATTATTAATCCTGTTTATATTATAAATAGTGGCTCCCCGCGGTTTTACCCGCGTTCCCGGGGATCTTCAATTTTCCCGGGATAATAAGTATCCTATGTCCGTCTCCTGGTTCTAAGCTACATTCTTACCAATTTTCAGCCAAATCGTTTCTGCCGTTTTTGAGTTATAAATAGTACTACGACTTTCTTTTATATCTATATGTAGATGCGAAAGTTTGTGAGTATATCTGGTGCCAAAACGGCTGAAAGGATCTCAATAAAATTTGGCACAGAGTTAGAATATGTTCTGTAATAACACATAGGTTACTTTTTATCCCGGATAAAATTTAAGATCCCAGAGAACGCAAATGAAACCACGAAGAGCCAAATCAAATCAATATTTTTTTATTTAAATAGGCCTCAATCAAGCACTTATGAATAGTCACTATTCATTACTAATTAGCAAATTACTTAATCCCTTGAGAAATTTCCTTTCAACTCAGTTCAAAAGATCACCTTATAACTGGTAAATCCGTAATCATTTCATATCTTACATCATCATTATGCTGACCTAGAGACTTGGTAGTAAAAATTAAACGAGCGGTATACCCCACGCTTAAAGTGACATCCATATAGTAACTGCCTCTTGAGAGAAGAAATCTATACTTATATATAACTAGTGGACCAGGCAGACTTCGTTCTGCCCACCAGCGCCACCTACCGGGTCCAAGTATATGTAAGCTATCCTATCTCTCAAGTTGGATTGAACTGCACATGGTGTGCGAATTTTATTATAATCGGTTAAGTGGTTTAGGAGTCCATTGAAGACAAACATTGTGACACGTGATTTATATATATTAAGACTAGCGACCCGCCCCAGCTTCGCACGGGTGCAATGCTTATACTCGTACATCAAATTAGAAACCTCCAAAATTGACAGTGTTCCTCTAACATATTATGCATGTATTGTATATAAAAACCTTCCTCTTGAATCACTCTATTAAAAAATCCGCATCAAAATCCATTGGGTAGTTTTAAAGATTTAAGAAGACATAGGGACAGACAGCGCAAGCATTGTTTTATAATATGTTGAGAGAGAGAGATGTTGTTAGAGAAACACTGACAGTTTTGGAGGTTTCTAATGTGATGTATAAGCATTGCACCCGTGCGAAGCTGGGGCGGGTCACTAATAAAATATATTTTTTTAAGGTTAATTAATATTTTTTTTATTTCTTTCTATATGAATAGCTAAATAAAATATACCTAATTTAACTTGACACAGTATATGGATGATCCGTCATTTAGATCGCACTGCACAATGACATTGTATTGAAACAAGGCCGCCCCGTGTTCCCAAGAAACGGCGGTATTAACATACAAACACACACTTTGAATATATTTACTTTAGATCATTTTTATTATTAGCTAATAATAGACATTTACTGAACATACTTGCTTCGATCCCGGGACTTTACCCGTTGGATCATAAATTTTCCGGGATAAAAAGTGGCCTATGTCCTTTCTCAGGGTCTAGACTATCTGTGTACCAAATTGTACTTACATCGGTGCTGTAGTTTTAGCGTGAAAGCGAGACAGACAGACAGAGTTACTTTCGCATTTATAATATTAGTATAGATTAACTAACTCTGTGCCGAATTTCATCCAAATCCCTTTAGCGGTTCCAAAATTTTCCGGATTTGTTTTATATATAAAGATTTGTATTTTATTAATACCTCACCATAGTTTTTCGACAATCTGTTGTATTTTTTTCAAAGTTTTTCGCAAGTCTGTTGTTTTTTTTTGTATTTTTTTTGCTGTCTGTACTTGTCAAAAACGGGTAGGGTGCCTCTGCCTCTCATATACATTTATTTGTATACACACTTATCTTTGTCACATGACATTTTGTAATACATGTAATCATTTTTAAGACTAGCTATTTACCCCAGACTTTGTCTGCGAAAAAAATTTTTTATACCTACCGATTGTTTTAGGCGTGATAAACGGACATTTAATAACGACTTTTAAATTAGATATGGAAAGTAAATAAATTAATATTCTGCGACATTTTTACACACGGCCAATCTGATTCCAAACTAAGCAGAGCTTGTACTGTAACCAGATAGCTGATATACTACCTACTTTAAACACGTGTTCATATAGAAAATTACATTCAGACACAGAACAGACATGATCGTTCACACAGATGTTTGTCGTGGATGATATTCGAACCCACGACCCGTGGCTTTAACGTCTGGGTCCCTAACCACAAAGCCAACCGGTCTCCAAATGATCCCAATTTCTAAGTGAAACAAACTAAACCTAACTACGTACTACATATTTTAGTTATATTGAATAAACCCGTAACACGTGTGAATCCGTAGGACGTAAGCTAGTATTTTAATTAAATAACTATCCAATTGATATTATCATAGTCATATTATTATTAATATTATATATCTAAGTACCTAATATGTATATAGATTAAAAAAAACGAAAATTCCTCATAGCAAAAATCCCTTCCAATCTTTTAAAGTGTTAGTTAAGTCAATTCCATCTTAGAATTGGGACCATTTAACTCAAACGCGAACTCTAATCTAACTACACTTTATGTCGACCCAAAAATATCTAAGAAACAAATTGTACGTCTGTGCGTCCTTAAGAAAGTAACGTTTACGTGAAAATTGATAAAATCAATATTAACATATCGCATGGTATGCGAAAATTTCGTAACCTTATGTAGGTACTAGCTGCCTCCGCGCGGTTTTACCCGCGTAGTTCCCGTTCCCGTCGGAATACAGGGATAAAATATAGCCTATGTTACTCAGTGATAATGTAGCTTTCTAATGAAAAAATAATTATTAAAATCAGTCCAGTACTTTTTGAGTTTATTCGTTACATACAAAAATACAAATCTTTCCTCTTTATAATATTAGTGTAGATATACATAGAACAATAATTTAACTTGACGTCGCGAGTAAGTACTGCGTGTCAAAAAGCAGCTAAAATGTCCGCTCTCCACGCCGTCATTCGCACGAGAGTGTTTTTATCGTACGTTAAAAAATCGTTGAAATACAACAATTGCATTCCCAAGTATATGTTCACACGACAGCGTTTTTAAAACGCGACGTTTTTTTATCGAGCGGTGTTGCATTTTCAACTTTGGCCGTTGAAAATAGAGCATATTGTGGTACATACTTGGAAATGCATTTGTTGTGTTTGAACGCTTTTTTATCATCTGTTAAAAAAACTCTCGTGCGAATGAGGTCTTAGTCAACGATCGACCGTAAGGCCTCATCACGAGAGCTTTTAAAGGTTAAAAAAGCGTTGAAATACAACAAATGCATTCCCATTCTGGCGTGAAAAGGGAACAAACATATATTCTATAGTGGAGCAGGCAGACTTCGTTCTGCCCACCAGCGCCACCTACCGGGTCCAAGTATATGTAAGCTATCCTATCTCTCAAGTTGGATCGAACTGCACATGGTGTGCGAATTTTATTATAATCGGTTAAGTGGTTTAGGAGTCCATTGAGGACAAACATTGTGACACGAGATTTATATATAGGTATTAAGATAGTAAGATAAGTAATATAGGGGTTATTTAGTGGAAAATTTCCTATAGACAGATAGATATTAAACATTGCATAAATACAGTTGCAAAATCCGAGACGCAAATTAGGTTTACAACCATCTAGCTAGGTAGATTTACATAGAAATTTTCCTAAATATTGTTGCGTTACATAAAATTTATAACTAATTTGAGTCAGAAAACATCTAAATGTTACCAAACAAACATCATATGCGCATATTATCGCTTATAAAACCGGATTTTATTATACTCATACTCACTCATGTTTTAATTAAAGTTACATAGATAGGTACTTACCTCTCTTATAAATGACTAGCTGCCTCCGCGCGGTTTTACCCGCGTAGTTCCCGTTCCCGTGGGAATACAGAGATAAAATATAGCCTATGCTACTCAGTGGTAATGTAGCTTTCTAATGAAAAAAGAATTATTAAAATCGGTCCAGTACTTTTTGAGTTTATTCGTTACATACAAAAATACAAATCTTTCCTCTTTATAATATTATTATTAGTGTAGACGTAGATCTAGCTGACCTGCGCAATATCGTCAGCGTTTTTGCAACGTTTCTTAATGATACTCCGCTCCTGTTGGTCGTAGCGTGATGGGTTAAAGCTTATTGCCTTCCTCGATAAATGGGCTATCCAACACTATAAAAATGTTTCGATTCGAACCAATAGTTTCTGAGATAAGCACGTTCATACAAACAAACGCTTCAGCTGTAATATTAGTGTAGATTTGCAAGTTTTTGCAAAGTATCTTAGTAGCTCTCCTGTCCATAAGTTTTCTATACTAGCTATCGCATCGCTTCCCGGTTTCACACGGGTTCTCGTGGATTTAACTGACCTGTTGGCTTTGTGGTTAGTGCGCTGACTTTCAAGCCACTAGTCATGGGTTCGAAATTTACCCGGGACAAACATTTGTATGCATATATCTGTTTGTTTAGTGTCTGGATGTAATTATCTATATTAAGTATGTATTTAAAAATAGTATATGTAGTAGGTATATCAGCTTTCTGGTTACAGTACAAGCTCTGCTTAGTTTGGAATCAGATTGCCCCTGTGTGAATAATGTCCCAAGATATTTATTTATCTTCCGATTTTTGCTACTTTTAATATAAATACGCTCATCTCAATGCTTAAACTAAAATGTCAATTTAGTAGAACTAATTTGGCAAAGCAATAAATGTGTCTTATATTATATTATTTATAGCCTTTTTATTATAAACTCGATTGGTTTTAATAACTCGGCATAAATTTAAATAAATCATCAATTTCGATTATTAATTCATTGATCACATTATATCGGAAATTAGCGCTTTGATTATTCTATGAAATTGTAATGAATTATGTATTAAAAATAGCAAGGACAATATTCTAGACACTTGTTCACAATCAGTGTCCGGGACACAAAGGGGTGCAGATTCTGCTGCGACGCAGATGAAACACCTAAACACCTTTTGTGTGAATGTCACCCACTTATGCCAAAACGTAATACCCACCTGGGGAAACATCTATTGCACCCAGATGAGGTAAAATCAATTCCTGTCTAGAACATAGTGCGGTTTTTCACAGCACCGGGACTTCGCAGTTAAATCTAGCTAATGTGGAGATCACAATATAGGTAATAGACCTAGTATGGTCGCAGTGATACAAGCTCTGAGAAGACTTGACATAGCCGCTTAATCCGAATAATAAAAAGGACAATATTAATTTAAAAATAATAATAATTGTCAAAACCGATTGCCCGCGTAAAGGTGTAACAGCCATCGAGTCCCTTCAAAAAAGCAACCACAAAAGCAACCGGCCACAAACAAGAAGTTCCGCATTTATAAATCGTACTTTGATACATTAAAAATAGCTATTTACAATACATAATGTATTCAAATTGTCATTGATTGATAAATACCAAGGTTATTTAGGTAAGATGTATCTTTACATAGTATAAAACAAAGTCCCCGCCGCCTCTGTCTGAACGCGATGAACACAAAAACTACTGAAACAGATTTTCATGCCGTTTTCACGAAATATGGAGTATTTCACGGGGAAGGTTTTCATGTATCACATCAATTTGGACCCGGTAGGTGGCGCTGGTGGGCAGAACGAAGTCTGCCGGGTCCGCTAGTATAGTATAAAACAATGTCGCTCCCCGCCGTCTGTACGCTTAGATCTTTTAAACTAGGTACGCAACGGATTTTAGTGCGGTCTTCAATAGATAGAGTGATTCAAGAGGAAGGTTTATACGTATAGTTTAATATTGTTTTGTGTTTATTTGTTGAAATATAACAATTAACAGGGTCGCTAGTGTATCTACTTTATATTACCTACATAAACTTATTTAAATCTACAGTTTATATCTAATACTAATACTAGCTGCCTCCGCGCAGTTTCACCCGTGTAGTTCTCGTGCTCGTGGGAATACAGGGATAAAATATAGCCTATGTTACTCCCTGATAATGTAGCTTTCCATTGGAGTAAGAACTATTCAGATCGGTCCGATAGTTTAAGTTTATTCCTTACATACATAAATACAAATCATTCCTCTTAATAATATTATACCTGTCTCCGCGCAGTTTAACCCGCCTAGTTTCCGTTCCCGTTAGAATAATACGGGGATAAAATATATCTTATATTACTCTCTGATAATGTAGCTTTCTAATGGTGAAATAATTATTTAGATCTGTCCAAAAGATCTAACAAAAAATCCTCTTTATAATTTTTAATTGGGCTTTTCAACTGTCATTTAATTGTAAACCTTTTCCTACCCTCAGCCCATCTTCAAGGCAGCATCATGCACAGCATCAACGTGTCCCTGGTGAACCCTGGGGAGTGCCAGACGAAGCTCAGCCAGGACTACCCCCACCTTCTGGAACAGTATGACCAGGATAGCTGCGTGTGTGGACAGCCTACCAACCCGGCCAACAATATTTGCAAGGTATGTTTATACATCGTAACTTCGTGAGCACTTCCCCGTTTTTGCATCATTTTTCATTGATGCTCCGCTCCTATTGATCGTAGCGTGATGATATATAGCTCATAGCCTCCCTCGATAAATGGACTATCTAACATTGAAATAATTTTTCTAATCCGACTAGTAGTTCTTGAGAATAGCGCGTTCAAGCAAACAAACAAACGATCTCTTCAGCATTATAATACGAGTAATAGTACCTATTATACCTATAGGTACCTAGATTTAATAGCTTCTGCACCAGTTTCACCCGCATAGTTCCCGTTCCCTTAAGAATACGGGGATAAAATAAAGCCTATGTTACTCCCTGATTGTAGCTTTATATTGGTGAAAGAATTATTTAGATAGATCCAGAAGCCTTTTCAACACAAGCGAACAAACAAAAATAAAATCCTCTTTATAATATTAAAAGTTTCGGTGAAGGAAAACATCGTGAGGAAACCTGCATGCCCGAGATGTCACTATTAAAGGCATGTGAAGTCGCACCGCACTAGGCGCGCGTGTGGACTATGGACACCCCCTCGGTGTTAGGGGAGGCTCGTGCTCCTCGGTGGAGACGTATATGAGCTGATGATGATGATGATGACATAATGGCTGTCTTTTGACGCCATATTTATTTTGTTTTTTTTTTTAATTTACAGGTCGACATCGGAAGCGCTCTGGCCTGTACTACTGGTGATGGATACTTCACTCTTCGTGGAGTATACTCCTGGGATTCTGGTGAGGATATGTTCCTTTATTAATCAAAAAACAAAAATCGAAAATAAAAATATGTTTTATTCTAAAAGGCCTTTACAAGCTCTTATAAATAGTCATTATTAATATTGATACTCGATTAATTAATTAATGTCAAGTTAACTGACAGACAGATTCATCTATTCTGATGATGAATAGTTCTCGATGTGACCCTAAAAGCGATATTTGGAATTTAATTAAAACCATTTTAAGTGATAAATCTGAAGAACTAATAAGAAACAAAGTCAAATAAAATGCTCTTTTTATTTTATAGTCGGATTAATAATTAGAGTCAGAGCAATGACAAGTGCAACTGTCACTGATACAATAAAGGGTGACCCGCTACAATAGTGATGTTCGGCAGTTTTGTTCTTTCAGTATCCGATACATAAATCTAGTCGATAATCCCAAAATTTCATTTTTTTTAATCTAAATTTGAATTTAATTGAAACCAAAATTAAATAAATAAAATGGAATAAATGTTATTAATTTAATTAACCTAACATAGGCTAATCATCCAATTCATGCTTAATTAAAAAAAATGAATAAATGTACGAATAAATATAATTTATTTGTCCAGTACCCGTACAAATAGTTACTTCCAAAACAAAATGGGGTCCATAGCGTGACAAGTGATGACTATAGTTCTTCCAATACCCCAAAACAAATAATATACCTACATAAGAGTATTTTATGTAATATTTAATTACCTACCGTGTATGTCTTCTGTTTTATTACCATAAATTACATATTTTTATTTATATAAAGGCAATTTGACATTGAATAAAAAAAAAGGAAACTCTAGTCGAGTTTCCTTTGTCCTTAGCCGACTTTTAGTTGTAAAAATTCGAATCTACCACAACACTATTTATTTGGGACTAAAAAACTGCAACACTGGAAATGTCATTTCTCTGCCTACAATGAATAATCTGAGTATAGAAGGTACATAATTTATTTAAAGACCTTTGATAGGTCAGCTAGTTTAGTAAAAAACTAAATTAGCCAACCTGACAGACGTAAAAGTTTATGATCGGTATATTCTATATCTACGGTAAAAAATAAATATACTAAAATTTGCGGAAATTTGAAAAGCAGCGCCACCTAACGGCTTCAATTATATTTTCAAACCCAGAAACCCATTGAAATACAAATAAAACTGTATCCAAATCTTTTTAGGAGCTAGGTGATAAACACATGTACACATGTACATAATATATAGCAGAACTATATATTAATAATTTAATTCTCTCTTCCAGGCTGTCAAATCGGCAATCAAATAGCAGCATTCTACAGATTCGACCTCGAATGGTACGAATGGGCTATCGGACTTATTGAAAGCGTACGCTTCGCTCAATACACTAAAGGCACCAAAATCACCAAAAACCAGTACTCCGGAGAGATCAAGTCCAGCTACACCAGCGGCGTGAAGGGATCCAGCGGTGGAAAGGCCTCCGCAGCTAAAGGACAAGCCATCAGCCAATTTGGAGCCGGCCAATTCGGAGCAGGACAATTCAGCCAATTCGGCTCAAGCAGCAAGTACTCCAACGAGGGATCAGGCAGTCTACTCCTCGGTACAGACATCAACGGACCAATCTCGAACACATACAGCGCAACCTACTCCGAAATTAAAGGCTTCCAAACCGAACCGAAAATTATAACATACACGACAAAACCAGAAATAGTCACTTTCACAACAAAACCTGAATACTTCACTTACACGACTAAACCTAAATTGGTCACATACACGACAAAGCCACAAATAATAACATATACAACGAAACCAGAGATTATTTCTTATACAACTAAGCCAGAAATTATAACCTATACGACCAAACCGAAAATCGTCACTTACACGACTAAACCACAGATTATAACATACGAAACGTCAGGCAGTGGCACCAACCCACAGTATGTAGCGCCAGGCGTGACTTTTAATCCTTCTTTCTCCGAATTAACTGGCACAGATCATAAACACAACGGGCAATGTAAATGCCTGGAGGGGAAGTAAATTTTCTGGTTATTCTTAAAAGGGAAACATGAAAATTGGTAACAAAAGTGCCATAGAAATTTTTGTATTCGACAATTTGTATTTTGTTATATTCGATTCGTCATTATATTTTTCTCTACAGTACAAAAATACTCCAGTTCCTAGAATAAAGTAAAAAAAAATAAAGTTACAATTTTTTTATCTGGTAAGGAACATGCGAGAACAATTATTTTTCTATTTATAATAAAACCTGTACATAGGTAGGTTATATTTAATGCAAACTAGTTATTTTTTTTATCTGTATACATTTATTTTTATCAATAACGGTCATAAGCTGCCAATATTAAAGTATTACTCTGAAATTTTCGCTTTTTAATATATTAAATTCTTTTTTTATATTGGTAATACAGCTCTAAATAACCGCCATCTATTGACAGAATATTGAAACAATTATATAAATTGCTTTTCTTATAATAAACGATGTGTGTAGATTTAAAATAAAATACTATAAGATATATATATATGTTTTATACACTATAATATTATGTCTTTTTAAGTAAATTGTATCTTTAATTAGACTTTTGAGCATTTTGTACTTTCTTTAATCAAAATGGTCGACAATCTAATATAATTGGTATTTAGTTTTTATAAACAAATAAAATAATATGTAAAAAACTTAAGCCTTTTATTATATAAAACGAAATAGTCAATATTATATTATTGATATAAAACACAATTTATCTTTTCTAATTGTTTAAATTAGGATAATAATTGAAATAAACGGAGGTAATTCACAAATAATAGTGATGTATTTGACTACCCCTTAAACTCCACTAAGTAAAATAACCTTTCACATTAATTAAAAAGTAATAAACTTTATTTTTTGTCTGTCTGTACTTTACTGCCATTTTAAACAAATGATGCTAGTGCCATCTAATGTGCAGTAGAACTACTATGTGAGTTGTCCGGTCCACGAGTTATAATTTACGAAGCATTATCAATAGATGGCGCTTTTCTATAAACGTATTACACGAAAGTACTTTTCTCTTTCATCTACATTTTCAACGTGATAACTAGACTATGGTTACAATTTGTAACTTATAATTTAAAAATACTTTTAATTATGTAAAAGGAAAACTGGTCAAGGCATTGGTTAAGTTTTATCCTGAAAATCATTTCAAATACTTCAACCGAAACATAATAAATACTTTTAAAACAACGTTGTTATAAGTATGTAGGTATAAATACCTAATAAAGTGTTATTTATACCACATGGTATTTATTTCCATGTTGTGGCACTTTGCATTCAACCTCCTTCTATTTAGACTGAATGGGGGTAGAACTTTGTGCTATTATAAAAAGCCTCTGAAAAAAATTTAAAAAAGATCACACAATCAAAATTCCTGTCAAAACATAACCACAAAATAATTCAATACAGACTAAAACACATTTCTTATCCATTAAAACTATATATAATAATAACAATAATTAATACAGTTTTCTCAATCCGATTGTCAAAAAAGTGAGGTTATAAATCACGCGGTAAATTTCGTGTAAGCAAAATGAAGAAAAGGAAAGCAGAACTCCATTCAAAGTTCAATGTAAGCAACTCCACGACCAGCACCAGCACGGAGAGTGACAGGGTACAGGTAGACCGTGAGCTCATGGTGACCAGGTCGCAAGAACACGCCAGAGTTGGTCACAAGAAACTTGGCCTAACTTTGTCTTCAGACCATATACTCCATACGTCGGATACCTCCACATCGTTTTCGAAAACTTCGCTAACTTCATCTATTTCAAGGTAAAAACGTAAATTCTAACCTAAAATTATAAATGCGTAACTGTGAGAATGTATGGATGTATGTTTGTTACTCTATCTCGCTAGAACGCCGTAAAATTTGGCACAGTGTTAAAATATGTTCTGGAATACACATTGGCTAATTTTAGAAGATTGATTGGGAACCCGGGTAAAACCAAAGGGAACCACTAGTAGTAAGTATATATATACTAAAGATATGTATCTTTGTAAATGTTTATGGCAGTCTGTCCATCCCTTTTTGATATCGTCAATAGTCTTACAAAGATAGTTGGGGAAGGATACAGGCTACGAATATTCTACAAATATCTTTCTATAAAACCGCGTACGCGGGTAGAAACTACTACATTATACCTATATTTGAAAATGTATTTTCATTGTTAGATAGCCCATTTCTTGGATAAGGGTATAGGCTATATTATATCATCACGCTACCACCAGGCACGGGTCAGCTAGTCCAAGTATAAAACTTTATGTAATAGTCAGTCACTATTAGAACGTGGGTAGGACTCTCGCAAAACGCCTGCTGTTGTATTTTAGCAAATACACTTGTCAATCTATTGCTCTGTAATTCTGTATAATAATAGTTTAATTTAGTAGTGTAATAATTTTGTATTGCTGCCCTTCACGTGTTGTTTTTCGCAAAATGACTTAAAAATAAATTAATCAATTCATTTACCGCTAACCTACTTATAAAAATATAGGAAGTGTACGTTCCTTATTAATAGATATTATAATGTTTTTTGTCAATTTCCAGATTCCGCGTCGATTTTGACGAGTTGAAATGCAAAATGCGTATATTTGGCGAATCCCTGAACCTCTGCAAATGTATTGCCAGCGATTTTAAAAGTAAACTCACAAATATGGAAAAGCGACTCGGCAATTTGGAAAAACGACAGACAGTGTACCGGGTTAGTATTTTTATGTTTTTAAATTACTAGTGGCTCCCCGCAGTTTCACCCGCGTACCCGGGAGATCTTCAATTTTCCCGGGATAAAAACCAAATCTCATTTCAATCGTTTTAGCAGTTTTAGCGCGAAAGCGAGCCAGATAGACAAAGTTACTTTCGCATTTATAATATTAGTACCTATAGTTCGGGTTTTGTTATTTATTTATTATTATAAGATATGCAAAAACATAGACATATTCAATACTTTTATGAAATATATTCGTAATCTGGGAAGTTAGAAACATAAAAATTTGCAATAATTTCCAGGCCAATTTTTTTTTTAGAGATGATAATTAACAAAGTAGTATTCACGTGACAGCTCTACCAGCTAATGTTGCCAACACGGAAAATGTACAAAAGCTTATTTTATTATTTTAAATGGTGCTAGCTCTAACTGGAACTCCCCGTTTCGAGGCAAAATATCTTCACAGAAAAGTACTTATATCTAGATTTTCATAAAATGCTGTGAAGATATATAGTCTCAATTGATTACAGAATGTTATTATTTTAATATACAAGATGCGCTAAGATAGATAGAATAGATAGAAAGAAAGATATGTACAATTAGTAAAAAAAAAATTGATGTTTGACGATGTTTTTTTTTTATTATTATACATAATATTCGGTCACTTTCATTAGCCTAAAAATACTAAAATTTAATAAAATAAAATGCTTTAATGGCCGCTAATCCGTTTTAAATACTTGCATAAAACAGTTGATACCTGTAAGGCTATTTGCTCTCTATTGCATCTGGAACTCATGTACTTGCGTTTTTTATTATCTACATACATATATACATCGACGTATAGCGATAGACAAGAACGTTCATGTAAAACATTTGTTTAAAAACTGGTAAGAGTTAGAACTAAAGTTCGCTGCAGCGCTGTATAAAGCTGTGTCAACTAACCAAACTATTTTAAAAGATACAGCGCTAGATTGCTTAGAGTATAGTTTTCTCGCGACCAAAACGTCGTAAGCGCCGCAAATTTCATGGCGCTTACGCGTTTCGTTCAGTTAACTACACTAAGATGTCGTCCCTATAGAGTTCACACCGCAGATGTGACACATCTTTTTTACCTTCTAAACTTCATTAGAATAAAACTCGATTTCAAAATGTATTATATTAATATTAGGGGGGCCTAGTGCGGATTGGCGGACTTCACATGGCTTAAATGAGTACTCAGAGGTACGGGCCAGGGCTTGAATTAACATAAAACAATTATTCAAAATATCAAACTATCACTACTAATTAAAAACTCATTAACAATTAATCAAATTAAAACCTTTCTAAAAAAACATATCAAGTCTGTGTTCAGTTACATATTTTTACCTACAACCAGTTTTAAGGGAACATCTGCACGTTTTAGTATATGATTGTAGAATGGCGTGGTATTTAAATAGATAAATTGTTTTTCTACTCTGGAATTACGGAATTATCACCTATTAATTCACTTAAACAGGTAGTAATTTTACTTAGTTGACTACTGACTAGTTATTTTCGTCCAGGGTCTACTTTGATTCGGATTATCGTTGTTATTAACGCTGCTCCGTGCGCACCCGCACTGAATGAATGTCGAAGCCACACTAAAGTCGGGTGTGGGGACTGCAGTTCAGTTGAGTTGATAAAAGCGAGTGTTCGGAACGCCCTATCTAGTACGTAGTACATATATATCGATGCATATATATAAAACAAATTCCCCGCCACCTCTGTCTATCTAAACGCGATGAACACAAAAACTACCGAACAGATTTTCATACGGTTTTCACCAAATTACGGAGTATTTCATGGGGAAGGTTTAAATAATACATCAATTTGGAGCCGGTAGGTGACGCTGGGCAGAACGAAGTCTGGTCTGCTAGTATAATATATTAAAATAACGCATGCCATGGCCTTCAACTTTACAACTAATAATATCAGCACATTATAAAATGCAGATATATCAATATAATATCAGTAACACCGGTTAACAACATAGATAATTATAATGCAATATTATTGTTTTGATAATGTTCATAAATAAATAGAAATTGACGTGACAGTTTCTATAGATTACTAGCTGCCGCCCCGCGGTTTCACCCGCGTAGTTCCCGTTCCCGTGATCACAGGGGTATCAAAAATAGATAGTAACCGATTCTCAGACCTACTAAATATGCACATAAAATTTCATAAAAATTGGTCAAGCCATTTCGGAGGAGTTTAATCACAAACACCGCGACACGAGAATTTTATATATAAGATATTCGTGTACTAGTTGACTCCCGCAACTTCGTTAGCGTCAACATTTTTCATTGATGCTCCGCTTCTATTCGTCGTAGCGTGATGATATATACCTTATAGCCTTCCTCGATAAATAGGCTATCTAACACTGAAATAATCTTTCAAATTGGACAAGTAGTTTCTGTGATGAACGCGTTGAAACAAACAAACTTTTCAGATTTATATATTAGTACTAGCTGCCGCCCCGCGGTAGTCACCCGCGTAGTTCCCGTTCCCGTGATCATAGGGGGATGAAAAACAGATGTTGCCCGATTCTCAGACCTACTGAATATGCACACAAAATTTCATGAGAATCGGTAAAGCCGTATCGGAGGAGTTTAATCACAAACGCCGCGACACGAGAATTTTATATATAAGATATTCGTGCACTAGTTGAACCCCCCAACTTCGTTAGCGTCAACATTTTTCATTGATGCTCCGCTCCTGTTCATCGTAGCGCGATGATATATATCCTATAAGTAGTCTTCCTCGATAAATAGGCTATCTAACACTGAAAAAATCTTTCAAATTGGACAAGTAGTTTCTGAGATGAACGCGTTGAAACAAACAAACTCTTCATATTTATACATTAGTATATAGATTACCTACTAGCGACCCGCCCCAGCTTCGCACGGGAGCAATGCTTATACAACACATTAGAACCCTCCAAAATTGACAGTGTTTCTCTAACATATTATGCATGTATTGTGTATAAAAACCATCCTCTTGAATCACTCTATCTATTAAAAAAACCGCTTCAAAATCCGTTGCGTAGTTTTAAAGATTTAAGAAGACATAAAGACAGACAGCGAAAAGTGACTTTGTTTTATAATACGTAGTGATGTAGTGTGTTGTACTGATAATATAATATCTAATCGTAAAATAAATTATATTTTATTGTGGTGATAAATAAAGCATACAATGAACTGTGTGAGAGAGAGCACACGTGTTTGTTGATGAAGGTTTCATCTAGCTAACTAGAGAATTCGAGTTTACATGGCCTTAGATTCTGATGTACATAATTTAAATTATTTTAATATATATATTACAATCTATACTAATATTATAAAGAGGAAGGATTTGTATTTTTGTATGTAACGAATAAACTCAAAAAGTACTGGACCGATTTTAATAATTCTTTTTTCATTAGAAAGCTACATTATCACTGAGTAACATAGGCTATATTTTATCCCTGTATTCCCACGGGAACGGGAACTACGCGGGTAAAACCGCGCGGTGGCAGCTAGTATTTTAATAAATTGGACTAAAAAGTCCTATGTTGGTCTCCTGGTTCGAAATGAAATGAAATATATTTATTAATTCAAATAGGCCTTCACAGGCACTTATGAAACGTTGACTCTAATGCTCGGTTCGGAAGGTTGTTCTAAGCTACCTCCCCACCAATTTTCAGCCAAATTGTTTCAGCTTTTCTTGAGTTATAAATAGTGTAACTAACACGACTTATATAAGTATATGCATATTTTAACGATAAATGATTTATATTTAGGCTTTGAATTTACTTTCATCCTGTCGTTTTAAGGACTTTTGGAATAAATAAATCCTGAGACATTTTCCACACACGGCCAATCTGATTCCAAACTAAGCAGAGCTTGTGTTATGGTAACCAGATAGCTGATATACTTTATATACTACTTTTAAATACATACTTATATAGATATTTACACCCGGACACCAGGTTCATGTATACAAATATTTGTCCTGGTTGGGATCCGATCCCACGATTCTTATTTAATAAGGCTTATCATTTATCGTCATTATTTTGATCTTTACAGGTATATGATTTTGATATCTAGATATGCATATAGAAATTAGTCGAATTTAGTTTTCAACAACGTAATCAGTCCAAAGAAACGATTTAACATGGGAAACAATAAATACTAGATAGCATATCATTAAAAATAATACACAAAGATAAAATCAATGTTACGTAGATATATACGATATAATTGTGTAAATAAAGATTAGAAAAGCCTATCAATTTATTTGGCCTTAGGTATTTTACTAATATTATAAACTTAAAATTAGTATGAATGTATGTTTGTTTCACAATCACGCAAAAACTACAAAATGGATTTTAATCAAATTTAGAAAATAAATAGTTTATAAAATGGATTAACATATAGGCTACTTTTTATCCCGGGCAAAATTGAAGATCGCTCAGAAACGTGGGTGAAACCGCGGGGAGCGACCACCCTAATATTATAAATGCGAAAGTAGCTCTGTCTGTCTCGCTTTCTTGCTAAAACTACTGATTCGATTTAAATGAAATTTGGTACACAAATACTCTAGAGCCTGAGAAAGGACAAAGGCTACTTTTTATTCCGGGAAAATTGAAGATCCCTCAGAAAAGCGGGTGAAACTGCGAGGAGCGACCACCTTAACAAATATTACAAATGGAAAAGTAACTCTGTCTGTCTGTCTCGCTTTCACGCTAAAACTACTGATTCGATTTAAATGAAATTTGGTACACAGATTCTCTAGACACTGAGAAAGGACATAGGCTACTTTTTATCCCGGAAAAATAGAAAATCTCCCGGATACGTGGGTGAAACCGCGGGGAGCCACTAGTAAAATAAAGTAGGCGCAGTTCTATTGATTTTGTCGAAAATACACGTTTTATTATATAGATAAGAAATGTTACTACGTTGTTAATTTATCAGTAGTTACCTAATGTAGAAAGCGGATCTTTGTGTATGGAAAATAACTGGATCCTTATTGTGAGTTGGGAGTTAGTGGCGCGTCCTATTTCTTGGGCGATTTGCTGGTAGTGGGGTTGTCATCTGTCCTGGTTTACCCGGATTTGTCCTAGTTGACAGCCCGGTTGGCTTTGTGGTTAGTGACCCTGACTCTCAAGCCGCGGGTCGTGGCGAATCCCACCCAGGACAAACATTTGTATGCATGAATATGTCTGTTTGCCCTGTGTCTGTATTTAAATATCTATATAAGTATGTATTTAAAACTAGTATATGTAATATATCAGCTATCTGGTTACCATAACACAAGCTGCATTTGAAGCTTACTTTGGAATCAGATTGGCCGTGTGTGAAAAATGTCCCAGGATATTTATTTATTTTTAGTTTAGAGGGCGCCTGGAGAGCGTCCGAGGGCGGTGGGGTCATTTGTAGTCCGAATTTAAAAATTTAAAGTCTTGGGCCACCAGTGACAGATGCACATTTTACCGTACCGATTACATTTTCAACTGATTCACACCACTATGTTTAAAAACCCTGTTGTCCTGGTTTCGGAAAATATAATCCTGGGTTTTCACGCGTCTTCTCCTATTTTCCAAATTTTAGAGATGGCAACCCTAGCTTGGAGCAGATAAATAAAATTGCATAGTTGCTCTGCTTAGTTTGGAATGTGATTGGCCGTGTGTGAAAATTTTTAAGATTATTTGTTTAATTTATTACGGTCATGTTTTATATTATAAATTCCTCGTTTATCGCTTTCTCTAAACCGTATTGAAATACATTGTATTATTTCGGAATTAATGGGGAATATTTTCCTTGGTCACGGCAACACGCGTGTTCGGCTGGACCGTGTTTTCTTTTTCTGTTTCTTTTCTGTTATTGTCAGGAGAAAGTTGTAATAAAAGAAACTAATAAATTAGTAAATTTAAGTAAACGTAACGACCATATTAACTTACGTGGTAAAGGGCTTTTGACAACTCAAAACTTTTCTAATAACGGGGAAGATGTGACGCAAACGAAGTTGCTGTCAGCTAGTGTAACATAATTACCCGGCAGACTTCGTTCTGCCCACCAGCGCCACCTACCGTGTCCAAATTGATGTATTATACACTAGCTTCTGCCCGCGACTCCGTCCGCGTGGAATAGTTACTTTGGGCTAACACTAACTTTCAACCCCCTTCGTTTACGTAGAAGGATGGTCTCGCAGAGCTAACTGATGACTGCACCCGCCGGCCCGGCACATAACGCCGGCGCGCTCAGTACAGTACTTGATAAATTATTTTGCTGCAATGTTATTTTAAATTTGCGATATCTCCGAAGATATTCATTGAAATCGAATGATGTAAAAAGCAATTTTGTTTTAAATTAAATACTTGTGATGAATAACGTATTTATTTGGATAAGGATTAATATCAACTTTATAAAAACACCTTCACAAATAATGCTTAATTTTCGAACAAATTTGGTTAGTATAAAAGTGGTTATAGTGAGCCAACCTTAACAGATAGACATATGCCATCGCGGACTTTTTTTTAGAACTTTTAAAGGGAAACAATTCTGTCATACATTATTTTAGCGTAACTTTAACCGTTTACGCAGCGTACGCAGCGGAAGCTCTCCACTGGAAAAGAAATCTCCCGATTTTGAAACATTCTTCATTGGTGCTCCGCTCCTATTGGTCATAGCGTGATGATATATAGCCTATAGCCTTCCTCGATAAATGGACTATCTAATGGCGAAAGAATTTTTCAAATCGGACCAGTAGTTCCTGAGATTAGCGCGTTCAACCAAACAAACAAACAAACAAACAAACAAACAAACAAACTCTACTCCTTTATAATATTAGTATAGATAAAACCTTCCCCATGAAATACTAAGTAATTTGGTGAAAACCACATGTTCAGTAGTTTTTATGTTCTCCGCGTTCAGACAGACAGAGGCGGCGGGGACTTTGTTTTATATTTAAAGACGACATTTTCCAATTAAAGTAATGTTGTCATTTAGTGAAGCAATAATATGTCTATTAGATACTTTGTCTGTCCGTGTCACGTTTGAAAACATTGTTTACAAAGATAAATGTGTGACCTTGGGAATTTGTACGCCATTCAATTTATATGGGTTATCAGCACGTGTACGATGTAGATATTAATTTGAAGGCCTTTCATCCTCTTCCATGTGAATGGACGGGCCTATTTTTGTATATTTTAACGCGTAATTTACTTATTTTGTCTGTAATAGGTTTTGGTAGTCTTTCAAGCGAATGGGGTGAGGAGATTTAAAACTCTGACACCTTTAACAAAATAAGATTTTGTTGGGATGATGATTATTTACTTTATTATGATAGGCTCAAAAAAAGATAGGCTCAGTTATATATTTCAATTTAAAATACTAGCTAATCTATACATTATTCAAATTTTCTCTATATTTTTCATTGATCCGCTCCTATTTGTTGTAGCGTTATGTAATATAGCCTATAGCCTTCCTCGATATATGGGCTATCTGACTCTACATTTCTTTTTAACTGGAACCATTCGTTTTGGAGCCTATTCAATTTAAACAAATCTTTCTTTAAAATATTAGAATAAACAATATTTATTGCCTTCTTAATAGGTAAATACCTATTCTGCTATCTTCCTAATACCTAAGTATATTTTATCTTAGTCTGTTTGTCTTTAAATGTTGTCACAGTATTTGCTTGACAGCTTATGAACTTACACTATGAATAATGAAAGATTACTTGCATTTACAATTGTCTTTGCAAGAATAAATAAGACAGACATTTTGATGTAGGTAACTTGGTTTCTTTAGCATTATACTTATCCATGTTCAATGCACATACAATATTTAACATCTGTTTTATTTAAGACTAGCTATAGACTAGCCGTGGTGGCTCAGTTGGGAGATGTCACAATTAAACGCATGTGAGGTCCGCCAATCCGCACAAGGCCCGCGTGGTGGACTATGGCCTAAACCCCCTCGATGTTAGAGGCTCGAGCTCCTCGGTGGAGACGTATATGAGCTGATGGTGATGATGATGATGATAGACTAGCTCCAACGCGCGATTCAACCGTTTTGTTTCAAAACCCGTAAAAATACGGAGATAAAATATAACCTATCCTACTCCTTGATAATGTAGCTTTTCATTGGTGAAATAATTATTCAGATCGGTCCAGTAGTTTTGGAGATAATTCGATACAAACTAACAAACGTGTAGTTTGGTAGAGTGTGATGCAGAAGACACATCTGTATGAACAAAATTACTGTAAAATGTTGTCATATTATGTACTACTAGCGGACCCGGCAGACTTCGTTCTGCCCACCAGCGCCACCTACCGGGTCCAAATTGATGTATTATACATAAAAACCTTCCCCATAAAATACTCCGTAATTTGGTGAAAACCGCATGAAAATCTGTTCAGTAGTTTTGTGTTCATCGCGTTCAGACAGACAGAGGCGGTGGGGACTTTGCTTTATATATATACTTTATCTTAGTCTCTGAGAGTAATGGGGTATCAACTAAGTTGTAGTATTTTCCTCACATCTTTAAGACTATAGCTTTTATCATGTAAATACTTTTGTTCAATATTTTACAAATCAGTTTTAACGTCAATTTAAAATATTATTTTACATGATCTTTTCATGATTTCACTCTATTGTTTCCATTCATTGAAATAAACTGTAAAATATGTTTGTTTAAAAGACGTAAATGGTTTTAAATTATGCTTAAAATTGTCTTCAAAGTAGAGGAAGACTGAAAAAAGTATGGATGGATTGTGTGAAAGGTGTAAAAAGGGGGTGATGACTGAAGTGACGGCTGATAGAGAGGAATGTAAGAATACATGTTGTGCCGACCCTGCTTAGGCTGGATAAGGGTAGGAAAAAAAAATTTTGAACATGTTTCGACTCAACGGTTTTCCCTCTTGAAATCCACTTTGTCATATAAATAAAATAAATATCCTGGGACATTTTTCACACACGGCCAATCTGATTCCAAAGTAAGCTTCAAATGAAACTAGTGTTATGGTAACCAGATAGCTGATATACTACATATAATACTTTTAAATACATACTTATATAGATATTTACATCCAGACACAGAACAAACAGACATATTCATGGATACAAATGTTTGTCCTGGGTGGGATTCGAACCCACGCAATGACCCGCGGCTTGAAAGTCAGGGTCGCTAACCACAAAGCCAACCGGGCTGTCGAAACTGCTAAATAAGCCAAAAACATGCCATTAAAATGTTTTATTTATTTATTTTCAGAGTGAAAGTAACTATTCAGCCATAATTCAAAAGAATAAACGTCTATCAACAAAAACTCTGAAGGATGCTAAGGTACGTAATTTTGAAATATTTATTTATTCAAATAGGCCTTCACAGGCATTTATGAAACGTCGACTCTAATGCTTGGTTCGGAAGAGCCGACAAAAGACTTGGCAAAAAGTAGGTAATAGGTATTACTACTTAGTAACATTATTAGTTTTTACTTAGTTTTCTATAGCATAAGCTAATTTATTTTATCTAGATTCATACCTACTTTGTTCAATCAAGTATTTTATTATACCCAAACACGCCAACAGCATTGTTCCACCCGCTTACTAACATTATAAATGCGAGAATGTATGAATGTATGTTTGTTACTCTCACGCCAGAACGGCTGAAGAGATCGTAATGAAATTTGGCACAGAATTAGAATATGTATTGGAACATATAAGCTTCTTTTTTAAGATCTCCTGCGAACACGGGTGAAACTGTGTGAGCCACTAGTCCTACTAATATTATAAATGCGAAAGTTTGTATGTATGGATGTTTGTTACTCTTTCACGCTCCAACGGCTGAAGGGATCTGCTTGAAATTTGGCACAGAGCTAGAATATGTTCTGGAATAACACATAGGCTACTTTATATCCCGGGAACGCGGGTGAAACCGCGGGGAGCCACTAGTATACCTATAAATCTCGGGAAATTTGCTGATTATTCAACCAATGCGATGCTTTGGCAACACCGCACTTTATTTGGTATGCAATGACATTTACCATTAATCAATTACGAATTATAATAAAAAATCTAATCGACGCCATTAAACTCCCACAACGTATATATATTTTTTGCGTATGGCAGCACAAAACCCAAGGAAACAACATTACAACGAAATAAAAATTAAACACTTATTTTCTAATTCTTTGTCCCAACTTTTTTAACAGTTTTGTTTGTTTACACAAAAACTAACTACCAAGGATAGTGAAAATTGAACTGTTAACATTTTATTGTTACGATAAATGATTTGATCAGTTTTTTATTTACTTATAACCTATAATGTTTTTACTCTTAAAGCAAAACGTTTATTTTTAGATTAATTCAGGAAAAAACAGATTATTATTATATTCAGAAATGAGTGTTTGAATTGGGAATAGGTTTTTTAATTGTCGGTTTTTCAAATGTAATAATAACAAAATTGGTTTGTTCAATTTGTTTGTTGTTAAAAACTTTAGCTTAATTATTGAGACGTAAATTCATTATTATATTTACCCTTTAAAATACATTAATTATTATTTATATAACAAATATTAGTCATCTTGCTATAATAAGTGGCTACTAACATAATAGTCACGATATTAAATGATTACTTTGGTCGTCAAGATTACACGATTGATTAGCAAATATATATATCGATTTTAACGGTTTATTGATATGATCGTAATGTAGCAGACTTTAAAAACATCTCTTTAAAAATATAATTAAGTAAAAAAGGCTCCAATACTTAGAATTGGTCTAGAAGCTTACGTGATAGAATATACAGAGTTTTTATACATCTAAATAGGCTTAAGCAAAACATTACCAATAGATGGTTAGTTGTAGATTTTCAAGTAAACTAACAGTTTTTATACACAATTGGCGACAATAGAAGCAATCTAAATCGACCGTCTACGCGTTTTTGCACTTTTTTTGGCGTACTTTAGTTTTTATCGTTGAAAAAACGTAAACATTGCTTTTACTGAGTAACTTGTTGTGTCTATAGATTTTAATCTTACATAACTACTAGTGGCGAACGCACTGACTCACAGTCATGAGGGTGCAGGTTCAAACCCCTGGCCCGTACCTCTGAGTTCCATAAAAACTTACTTACGGATTCGCACCGTTGGCTTTCGGTGAAGGAAAACATCGTGAGGAAATCTACATGCCCGAGATGTCACAATTAATGCATGTGAAGTCCGCCACCGCATTAAGCCATGTGGTGGACTATGGCCTAAACCCCCTTCGTTGTTAGGGGAGGCTCGTGCTCCTCGGTAGAAACGTATATGAAGTAATGATGATGAACTATACGGTTTTATTGGAACATATTTCATTTGTTGATTACATGATACAAGTACATAGTACATGATACGGGTAACAATGAAGAGAAGGACGTCATACAATATCGAGCGTTGCACGAACTTCGATGCTATTTACCTTATTTTCAGCGTCTTTTTAACCTTCAACCACAAAGGCAAATTAGCATACGGTCCCACCTGATGATAAGCGGTTATCATAGCCTATGGACGCTTGCAACACCACGGCGTCTCTCACGCGTTGCCAACCTGGTAAAAATCTCTTTCCACCTTTCTTAAAGAACCCCATGATGTACTCCATTAGGAATACCATGGTGGGGAGTACATTCCATAACCTAATACATCTCATCATCATCTCAGATCATTAATACTTGTTCCCCATAAATACTTGACACAAACAAACAGACAGCAACAGCTATCGATCAGTTGTTGTTGCCAAGTACCGTCGTCGGTTGCAAAACATTCTATGGAAGTCTAATTTTGGGCTGCATTTGTAGTCGCGTCATGTAATAAACATTGTTTATTATGATAGACTTCTAGATCTACTAGACTATTAGCAGAATGATTTGTTGTACTCGATAATACGATCTATTGACCCTACATGTGATAATCTTTATCTTCTTCTTTACATAATATAGTACTATGTCGCTTACAGTACCTACCCTTAGATATTAAACTGGGCAACGGATTTCAATGGGGTTTTCATGTTTTTTTGTGTCCAAATTTGTAGGAATATGGCAATGATTAATAATAACTTAATAATAATAACTTTATTGTTCAAAAAAAGCAAAATTAACATTGAAAATGAAGCCCTGCATCCTGTACTAGCTACACAAAAGCTGTGTTACAGGCTACAGTGTCTTCTTCCTTAAATATATAACAATTTGAACAATTATAAATGAAAAAGAAAACATGAATACATGAATGAAGATATATGTTTACGAGCTAGTTCAAGATGTCCGAAAGTTAATGCTCTGTTAACCGTGTGACAGCCGTGGCTGGGCTATTATGTGATATTTCAATTTTATAAATGAAGAAGATTGGCTTTGAGTCGCTATGCCAAAAGAGAACGAAATTCCTACTAATATATAAACGTGAATGTAACCCTGTCTGATATGGACGTATGTGACATTTAGTACTGATATACCTATACTAGAGCTTGGGAAAGGAAAAAGGCTACCTTTTATCCCGAGACAATTGAAAGTCCCCCAAGAACCTCGGCTGAAAAAACATAGCGGAGTCCAGTATACAAAATTGCCACATAAGTCATCGTAGAAGTCGTGTGTTCGATTACATTAATCGGTCCAATCTATGCATGCAAATGTACAATAAGTTAAAAACTAATGAACCACAACAAGGTCACTCTGAAAACAACTGTACACAACACGTTACAATTATGAAGGTTTTCTAATCATTGTTTGCCTTAGCATTGTTGATTGGGGCACTTATTTTCATATTTTTCACAAGTGATTACTGATGTAAACCATTTTGAGAGTCTTTCATTCAGTTTTTGAGGATGCTTTCATTATTTTGCAACTGCAAATTTACTCTGTAATTTTTTATATATATATCCTGCTTTTTTTTTGCTTATCCTCACATAGATATATAATAAAAAATGTACACGCGATAAATACTCTTAAATTTAGTTCTGACCATCGACCACTGCGAGCCACTGTAAGTTTAAATACAAAAATCTCTAGGCTGCAAATAATGCGGTCAATAAAACGCTTAGACAAATATTCTCTCATAATTAATAAAGATAAATTCAATCTGGAATTAAAGAACAACTTTCAAATACTAGATAATAAATCTGAAGACGTGCAAGTCCAATACAAAAACATTATAAATAGCATCAAAAACTCAAGTCAAAAAATCCAACAAGTCAAATATAAACATAAAAAACTTACAGATAGCACCAAAATATTAATTGAAGTAAGACAAAAATTAGGCTTCCAAACACTTGCATATAGAACAATAGACAGAATAGTAAAACGTAATATCCGCAAAGACATCAGAAATTATAATACTGAGTTGGTGCAAAAAGCATTAGAAAGAAATAGTTCCTTAAGAACCGCTAAACAAGGTACAGAAAGTGGCAAACGTTGGATGACCTGTATAAAGGATATCAATGGTGTGAAGCAAAGCGATAAGACAATAATCATGAACATCTGTACTCAATATTATAAAACCTTATATTCTAATAATCAGTCCCCTTCCGAAACCAATCAAAGTTACTCATGTCCAGCAGACGTCCCACTAATTACAGGATACGAAGTACACCTCGCATTAAATCAAATGAAGTATAGCAGAAGTCCCGGGGAAGATGAAATCACGACCGAAGCCCTCAAGATCGGAGCACCAACTCTGCTACCTCACATTACTAACTTATTCAATTCTATTCTAATTTCAGGTGACTTACCCCATACATTTTGTCATTCCAATATTGTACTCCTACATAAAAAGGGTGACAAAACTGATTTAGCCAATTATCGCCCAATTAGCCTTGTCTCCCACCTATACAAAACGTTTATTAAAATAATAGAAAACAGAATATCAGGACTGCTAGACCAACATCAGCCATCTGAACAAGCAGGATTCCGCCGCGGCCTTTCTACCACTGACCACCTACAGTCCCTTAATCAAATAATAGAAAAATACCACGAATTTAAACTTCCATTACACATAGCTTTTATTGACTACGCAAAGGCATTTGATAGCATTTATCACGACTCTATATTTAAAGCTCTTGAACAACAACAAATTCATCCTACATTTATAAGATTACTAAGCAATATATATAAAAACAGCACAGCATCCATAAAACTCAATTCCACCGGACCAACCTTTCACATAGAAAAAGGAGTAAAGCAAGGCGACCCACTTTCTCCAAAACTATTTACCGCCACTCTACAAGAAATATTTAAGAAGTTAGCACCAAACTGGGGGGACAGAGGTATTGTTTTCGGGGAAAAAAGATTAACCAATTTACGATTTGCCGATGACATCGTATTATTCTCCTCTTCTGCTGCCGACCTACAGAATATGCTGCAAGATCTCAACGAGGCGAGTCTGGAGGTCGGACTTCGGATGAACATGTCAAAGACCAAGCAGAAGGCATACTGGTCAATGAAGGATTTCATGAAGGGTAACCTTCCGCTGACACTAAAGCGAAAACTCATGGACATGTGCATTCTCCCCATCCTAACATATGGTGCCCAGACTTGGTCTTTGACGGCTCATCAGAGGTCCGCACTCCAAATCTGCCAGCGAGCCATGGAGCGGAGTATGTTGGGAGTCAAATTAACAGACCGCATAAGAAATACTATACTCCGCTCCAAAACACAAATCGCCGACGTAATACACAAGGCAGCAAAAGTGAAATGGGATTGGGCTGGTCACGTCTGCCGCATGCCGAGCGAACTGTGGGCTAAAACTACCACTGAATGGGTCCCACAGGACGCAAAACGGAGGCGTGGCAGACCGCGTCGCAGATGGAAAGACGACCTGGATACCCACCTTAATGACTGGCCCACCAAGGCAAACAACAGGGAGGAGTGGAGAGCGGGATGGGAGGCCTTTGCCCTGCAGTGGGACAACCCAGGCTTAAAATAAATAAATAAATAAATAAAATATCCTGCTTCTTAGCGATCTGCTTTTTAAAAGCAATAATCTAATGAGTTGTCAGATTTTCATCAGTAAATGTATGTAGCTGAGAAGTTCACCCATTGCTATTCTCATCGTCTGTCTGCAAAATCTTGTTGCTAGAGTCGGTATACTATTTTTCTTAATGCTAATGTTATTAATGTTAAAGAAATTGTTAAAAGTTGTTTTAAAAAGAGTAATTACTGAGTTTATTGCCGACTCTTCTCAGCAAAAGCAACCTTCCGAACCGAGCATTAGAGTCGACGTTTCATAAGTGCCTGTGAAGGCCTATTTGAATTAATAAATTTATTTCAATATTTCTATTTCTTAAGTCGAGAGTAAATTAGACTGCCCTCTGTAATAAATATAATGTGATTTAATATGTGGGATATCTAGTGATGATAAACAAGTACCCTAATAAGGTACTTAAGGAAGGTTTTAGCAGAAGTTACTACCGGTTCGGAAGTCAGCCTTCAACTGAGATGAACCGGCTATAAACTTGACAAGGTTATTTTTTTATAATCAAAGGCTATTTTAAAAACTTACTTCCGTGCTGTGATTTTACCTATGTACCCGGGGAACCTTTGCCTTTCCCGGGATAATCAGTAGCCATGTCTTTATCTATATCAGTACCCAATATCATCAAAATCGGTACGATGGTTTTGGCGTGAGGCAACAGGGAGACTTACTTTTGCATTTATAATATTAGTAGGGACGTACCTACTTGGAATGATAATTCACTATATCATATAAGAAGTGAGTAATCATTCTAGATTCTCGGTAAAGATTATGCATATAGTGTTTGTTTGTTTACTACATACGTTTATTTATTGATGTAGAAACATTGATCACTATCTGACAGCATGCGCTTTAATGCACATAAATATTATAGTGGGTTTTGTATGCAACCTTGATGCCCATCGAACGCACTGTCTGTATTGGAACTTCAGATAAAAATATTATCTATATAAATGGAGAGGAAGGTAGTCTTTTCATGATGATGATGATGATTGATGATTAAGCACTACACCCAGCCAGTGCAACGACTGACCCATGTCCTATACAACCATTCGGGCAACAGCCCCCCTTCACAGTCTTGTTGGAGAGGAAGGTAGTCTTTTCATTGAGAAAAAGCATTTTTTGAAATATTATAGACTAGTGACTTTCGCTTTCACAGGGAATCTTGAATTTTGATATATAAACAGGCTATGTGTTATTCCAGAACATATTCCAACTCAGTGCCTTTCATCGCGATCCCTCCAGCCGTGTTGGCGTGAAAGTGTAACAAATATACGTTCTGACAAACGTTAGCATTTATAATATTAGTAGGATAAACAATATTATAAGGTTCTCAAGTAATTATAGCAGGTTTTCAATAAAAACCGGTTACAAACAAACCTGTCCAAACTTAATCAAAACACATGTTGTACTGCAAACTGCATCTGACCTTTATTTGGTGTTTACAAAAATGTTGTTTATGAATACAGTTTAAAATTTACACCAAGTAATTAATTTATTATAAAATTATGACTCATTACGACGATAATAGTTGCTTTTCCTCATACAACTGATTAATGATATATACTATCTGGTTAAATTACGCAGAATACACGTACAGATTATGCGTGAGTCAATCCGTGTATTTTCATTTGAGTCGGCTTACCGTGACGTTTCGCTTGAGACTTCTCATTGCAAGGGTTGGTTTTCGTGCTATTCCGTTCGGTGTCGTGCTAATTCGGATTCTCCGTCTCGTTCTAACCAATGGTAGACCGCGCTTTGTCGCCCTATCGAATTTCTGTACCGTCAGACGATCAGTCAGTACATATTTTTAGCCGATCGAGTGCGGACGTACCATTCGCGATTATTGTATCGGTGTATTTTTGTAACAGAATACAAGAAAAAGAATTATTTTTTCATCAAACGTGTTGTGTTGCGCGTTGAAATGGCTAAGGTAATTTGGTTTTTGGCTGTTGCGTTTGGTTTTAACGTGTTTTGGTAGTGTTGTAAGCGAAAATGTTGCGTTTTTGCATCGGACGTACATCGTACCATCGTTCGACGGTGACGTATGACTGGTATGATAATAAATATGTAACTATGAAGTGAAATTCATACAATCTCGTCAGTGAACAGTAAAGTCTGCAAATATTTACTTTTACAACGAAAACTTCCATACAACGACCTGTTTTAGATAACATAAATTCCAATCACCCATATTGCTAGAAAACAAAACATAATTTGTTTATATTATTGACAATTTCAATTTTAATCATAGTATAATTTATTTAAATATGTGTAATATAAATTTGTATCGTGACAAAATCTTAATTTAAAACATTTTAAATACATACCTACTTTGCATAAATACTTTTTACGTGTAAAACATGAACTGCTTTCACAGCATCCGGCTAAGATAACGGGAGAATAGTTTTCATCTACGGGCAACATTGTTCTTATATGTCAAACGAAAATCAAAATCAATAATTTGCGAAAAAAATCCTACCTATCTGTCAAAAGTTCTTCATGATGTAAGAGCGGTGTAATATAAAATTGTGTTTTTAAATAAAAATAAATGTCATTCTCAATTAAAAACCTATTAATACAAGCTAGGAATAGCTACAGAAGGTATATAGAGATGAATCGTGATGGTTTTAAGGTATGTTTCCATTAAACATTCAGTTAGAAAATTAGCGTAATTACTGCATATTAGTTACTGCCTTGTGATTTCTTGGAAAATAACTTTATTCTTATCAGTTTATCGACCCCTTACAATGATATTAATGCTTGGTTATAGCGCTCGTTCTAGCAGGACTAACATTAATGTAAAAGTAATGGTTAAAAACTTAAACAGTAATTGTTGAGTTTATTAGCGGTTCTTCTCAGTAAAAACAACCTTCCGAATCGAGCATTAGAGCCGACATTTCATTAGTACCTGTGAAGGCCTATTTGAATGAATACATGTAGAATTTCATTGCAAATGGATGAATGAATAAATAATATTGTATGAATATTTATTTAATGCATTTTAAGTAATACAAGGCCTTAAAGTAGATATTTATTGTCATGTATGTGTTTAATTAGCAATAAAATCATATCCTGTATGACTTTTATGTGAGATACAGGGGTTTATACTCTTACTAGCTAATCACAACTTCATCTACGTCACAACATTTGTCTATATAACTCTGCTCCTATTGGTCGTAGCGTGATGTTATATAGGCTATAGTCTTCCTTGATAAATGGGCTATCTAGCACTACAAGCATTTTACAATTCATACCCGTTGTTTCTGAGATAAGCGCATTCAAACAAAGCTTACACTTTTATGATAGTAGTATATGTAGATATGCCTAGATAGTCCTTATATGCAACATATCTATATCTATACTAATATTATAAAGAGGAAAGATTTGTTTCTGTTTGTTTGTTTGTAATGAATAGGCTCCGAAACTACTGGACAGATTTCAAAAATTCTTTCACCTTTGGAAAGCTACATTATCCCCGAGTAACATAGGCTATATTTTATCCCTGTATTCCCACGGGAACGGGAACTACGGGGGTAAAACCGTGGGGAGGCAGCTAGTCTTTCATAAAGAAATATCAAACAAAGTCCCCGCTGCCTCTGTCTGTCTGAATGAGATGAACACAAAAACTACTCAACAGATTTTCAAGCAGTTTTCACCGAATTACAGAGTATTTCATGGAGAAGGTTTTTATGTATAATACATCAATTTGGACCCAGTAGGTGGCGCTGGTGGGCGGAACGAAGTCTGCCGAGTCCACTAGTCTTTCATAAAGAAATGAATTAATATCATTATATGACTAGCTGTTTAGCTTTGTGGTTAGCCACAGGTTGTGACTTCAATTCCCACCCGACACAATCTATTGTACGCATGGACAATATGGACATGTCTATTTTGTCCTGTGTTTGTAAATCTTAATATATATAAATCTCGTGTCACAATGTTTGTCCTCAATGGACTCATAAACCACTTAACCGATTATAATAAAATTCGCACACCATGTGCAGTTCGATCCAACTTGAGAGATAGCATAGCTTACATATACTTGGACCCGGTAGGTGGCGCTGGTGGGCAGAACGAAGTCTGCCTGGTCCACTAGTATCTATATAAAATATTTGTATAGTTAAAATCTTGTATATTAGCTGTCTGTTGCAGTTAAGCTCTGATAAGTTTAGAATCAGATTCAATGTGTTAAAAATGTCCCAAAATTTTTATTTATTCATCTTGAGTTGTAGGATATATTTTTTATCTATACTAATGTTAAAACTATGAAAGTATTTGTAAGTGTCATAGGCTATATTTAATCCCTGTATTCCTGCAAGGTACTATATGAGTGAAACTGCAAGGTGGAAACTAGGATATGTGTGTGGCTCCCATCGGTTTCATCCGCATACCCAGGAGATCTTTCATTTCCCGGGATAAAAAGTAGCCTATGTCCTTTCTCAGACTCTAGACTATCTGTGTACCAAAGTTCATCTCAATCATTTCAGTAGTTTTAGCGTGAAAGCTAGACAGACAGAGTTACTTTCGAATTTATAATGTTAGTTAGGATTTTTAACATTGATGTATATGACTAGACAAGTTAATTAGTGCCAACTCTTTTCCTCTTAGCTTGGGTTTTTACTGGACTGAGGTTTGATCTATCTGTCATCATATTAAATAGTTTTTTTAATCATCATTAATAACTTTTATTTGTGTGTTGCCATTTGTATATTATGATACATCATACATTTATTTTGGACTGGTCTGTGGCCTAAATCCTACTAGGTCTTAAACTTAGGAGTTTACTAACTGACTGCATGTTGTGCATGTTGACTCCTTAGCTACGTATAAAAAATGTATCAATGCTGCTCTAGTGAAGTAATGTAATATTTAATCTACACTAATATTATAAAGAGGAAAGATTTGTTTTTTTGTATGTAACGAATAAACTCAAAAAGTACTGGACCGATTTTAATAATTCTTTTTTCATTAGAAAGCTACATTATCACTGAGTAACATAGGCTATATTTTATCCGTGTATTCAAACGGGAACGGGAACTACGCGGGTAAAACCGCGCGGAGGCAGCTAGTAAATAAATAAAAATAAATAAATGCGTGCAACGCCGAGGACCCACTAGTACTATATATGAATGTTTACTTTAGAATGCAATAAAATGCCGTCAGCTCAAGTTTATCTTAATTACCACTCATTAGCTATACTTTTATTATGAACAGACAGATAAACTCTTAATTGACTTATTAAATAGATAAGGATTAAGAAAATGCGGTCACCTTTAATATTAATTACTAGCGACCCGCCCCAGCTTCGCACGGGTGCAATGCTTATACATCACATTAGAAACCTCCAAAATTGAGTGTTTCTCTAACATATTATGCATGTATTGTATATAAAAACCTTCCCCTTGAATCACTCTATCTATTAAAGAAAACCGCTTCGAAATCCGTTACGTAGTTTTAAAGTTTTAAGAAGACAGGGACAGACAGTGGAAAGCGGGTTGCGTACCGTCCGGGTATCCCCGGATTTGTCCTAGTTTAGAGGGCGTCCAGGGAGGACTATATTGATAGTCCAGGTTTAAAAAAAACGTTTTGATGTCTTTTCCTATGCCTACTTTTTGTCTTTTCCTATACTACTTTGAAACCAAAAAAAACTAAAGTTCAAAAAAAAATTTTTATACACCTAATGCTGCAAACAGGCATACGGTCCCACCTGATGGGAAGCGGTTACCGTAGCCTATGGACGCTTGCAACACCAGGGGCGTCACTCACTCCGGAGATAAAATAGTTTTAGCGACATTCTAGTGACTTTGGATACGAGTTTCGACCTTAGAAAGACTAGGGATTACAGCTAATAATAAGGGTTCGTAGTTGACTATGAATAGCTAAAAAAATACTTCGCTTCTTAAAGCTGTTGAGCCAAAAAAAGGTCAAATTATTATTATAGTCTTAATGCAGAGTCAAGAGACTCTAAAATCCGGGGTTTTCACGACTTGTCCGGGTTCCCAAATTTTTGAAATGGCAATGGCACAACAATACGTAGAAGCGCCGGTTCGCTCGACAGATAATGTTATACCTACAATTATTCTGTCTTCCATAAATTACAAACAATTACATGCATATTAAATGAATGAACATACCTGTTATTTTTAGATTACAATTAATTGTGACATATACGTTGTTTCTTGATGATTTCTCATCAAGCAAACAATCAAGCTTTGTTTAAAATGTCAGTCCAATTTAGCGTATGACATTAAAACAATTAAATATTTAAAATTGTTACAGAAAGCCCGGTTGGCTTTGTGGTTAGTGACCCTGACTCAAGCCGCGGGTCGTGGGTTCGAATCCCACCCAGGACAAACATTTGTATGCATGAATATGTCTGTTTGTCCTGAGTCTGGATGTAAATATCTATATAAGTATGTATTTAAAAGTAGTATATGTAGTATATCAGCTATCTGGTTACCATATCACAAGCTCTGCTTAGTTTGGAATCAGATTGGCCGTGTGTGAAAACAAAAAATGTCCCAGATGCAACGCAAATAATATGTATATTCTACAAACTAATATATTAAACTAGCTGACCCACGCAACTTCGTTAACGTTACTTCCCCGTTTTTGCAACATTTTTTATAGATGCTCCGCTCCGTTTAGTCGTAGCGTGATGATATATAGCCTATAGCCTTCCTCGATAAATGGGCTATCTAATACTGAAATATTTTTTCAAATCGGACCAGTAGTTCCTGAGATTCACGCGTTCAACCAAACAAACAACATCTTCAGCTTTATCTACACTAATATTATAAAGAGGAAAACTTTATTTGTTTGGTTGTAATGAATAGGCTCAAAAACTACTGGACCGTTTTTAAAAATTCTTTCACCATTCGAAAGCTACATTATCCACGAGTAACATAGGCTATATTTTGTCCCTGTATTCCCACGGGAACGGGAACTACCCGGGTAACCGCGCGGAGGCAGCTAGTATATTAGTATAGAGAGTATAGATGTATGTTACTCTTTCACTTAAGAACGCCTGAAAGGATCTGAATAAAATATGGCACACAGTTAGAATATGTTCCCAAATAGCTTATAGGCTACTTCTTATCCCGGGAAAATAGCAAATCCCCTGGGAAAATGGGCGAATCACTGGGCGGATGTTAGTTCCTAGCAATGTATAAATTTATCAATTAAACTTCTAGATTGATTATCATGATAATGGCGATTATCATTATCAATTATTTATCAGTTCAATGCCTATGTTGCAACGGGGGGTATAATCTCTATTATCACGATAATAAATGATAATGATAATATTATCTTGATTGTGGTGTTTACTCCATGGATACAGTGTTTTTTATGATTTTGAATTAGATTAGAGACTAAATGATTATCCTTGGACATTCTTTACACGGCCAATCTGATTTGAAGTAAGCTTATATAGATGGTTGAAATATTTTTATATATATGAGTTTTTGTTCTGGAGAATAGAACCTACGGCCAAGTGATTTAAAATTTAACTTTTTTCTGATTTAATGCGTCGTTTTATCAAATTATTGTATTTTCTATAGTAATAGTAATATAGTAATAGTAATAATAATAATATTATAAAGAGGAAAGATTTGTTTGTTTGTTTGTTTGTTTGTTTGTAATGAATAGGCTCCGAAACTACTGGACCGATTTCAAAAATTCTTTCACCTTTGGAAAGCTACATTATCCCCGAGTAACATAGGCTATATTTTATCCCACGGGAACGGGAACTACGCGGGTAAAACCGCGCGGAGGCAGCTAGTATTATGTATTTTCTGTTTGTAATTTTCGTTTTATACGATACTAGTGGCTCCCCGCGGTTTCCCCCAGGTACCCGAGATATCTTCCATTTACCCGGAATAAAAAGTAGCATATGTCCTTTCTCAGGCTCTAGACTATCGGTGTACTAAATTTCATTTAACTCGGTTTAGTAGTTTTAGCGTGAAAGCGAGACAGACAGAGTGAGTTACTTTCGCATTTATAATATTAGTTAGTTAGGATATGTAGCGTCACTACATATTATAAAACAAAGTCGCTTTCCGCTGTCTGTCCCTGTCTTCTTAAATCTTTAAAACCACGCAACGGATTTTGATGCGGTTTTTTTAATAGATAGAGTGATTCGAGAGGAAGGTTTTTATATACAATACTAGCTGCCTCCCCGCGGTTTTACCCGCGTAGTTCCCGTTCCCGTGGGAATACAGGGATAAAATATAGCCTATGTTACTCGGGGATAATGTAGCTTTCCAAAGGTAAAAGAATTTTTGAAATCGGTCCAGTAGTTTCGGAGCCTATTCATTACAAACAAACAAATCTTTCCTCTTTATAATATTAGTATAGACATGCATAAGATGTTATAGAAACACTGTAAAATTTGGAGGTTTCTAATGTGCTGTATAAGCATTGCACCCGTGCGAAGCCGGGGCGGGTCGCTTAAAAGGTTTTTTTTATTACTTTAATTGAATCTAAAAAAAATCTTTTCCAGAAACTGCAAATGTGTGGTACGGAAGAAGAGATGAGGGAGGTGGCAGCCAGGATCTGCAGGAACTACCTCCACGGCGCTTGGAAGAGTGTAGAACCCACTGCGCTGGACTTCAAGAGGATCAGGTCAGTCCATAGTCCAGGCTCTAGGTCCTAGGTGTAAAGAAATATTTTTCACACACGGCCAATCTGATTCCAAATTAAGCATCAAATTGAGCTTGTGTTATGGTAACCAGATAGCTGATATACTACTTTTAAATACATACTTATATAGATATTTACATCCAGACACAGAACAAACAGGGTGGGATTCGAACCCACGACAGGCAGCTTGAAACACAAGGTTACTAACCACAACACCAACCGGCTGATATCATAACTAATATTATAAATGCGAAAGTAACTCTGTCTGTTTGTCTCGCTTTCACCCTAAAACTTCTGAACTTAAATGAAATTTGGTACACAGTCTAGATCCTGAGAAAGGACATAGGCTACTTTGTATCTGGAGAAAATGGAAGATCTCCCGGGTAAAACCGCGGGGATCCACTAGTACTACATTTATTACTTTTATATCCATATAAGTATGTATTTAAAAGTAGTACATGTAGTATATCAGCTATCTGGTTACAGTACAAGCTCTGCTTAGTTTAGAATCATATTGGTCAACCAAAGATGTTCATTTTCCTTATATTACTTTTATAATAAAGTTTCGAAGTATCATCATAAGTTGAGGTAAAATAAGTTTAAAATACACGTTAGCGCAGAAACGAGTTTTAAAATACCTTGTTTTTTCATTCACACTAATATTATAAAGAGGAAAGATTTGAATTTTAAATAAATAAATAAATATCCTGGGACATTTTTCACACACGGCCAATCTGATTCCAAAGTAAGCTTCAAAGTGAGCTTGTGTTATGGTAACTATATAGCTGATACTTTTAAATACATACATATTATAGATATTTACATCCAGACACAGGACAAACAGACATATTCATGCAAACAAATGTTTGTCCTGGGTGGGATTCGACCCGCGGCTTGAAATACAGGGTCACTAACCACAAAGCCAACCGGGCTGTCATTGTTGATTTTTCTTGGTTTGATTAATTGCTCCAATACTACAGGACCGATCTGAATAATTCTTTCACTAATAGAAAGCTACGTTATTTCTGAGTGACATAGGCTATATTTTATCCCCGTATTCCTACGGGAACGGGAACTACGCGGGTGAAACTGGGCGGCGGAAGCTAGTGGTATATACACACATTAAGTACATAGTTAATAACACATGTGTGTTATGTTTTGTAAACACATAAACCAAACATGGACATAACAAAGAGGTTATTCATTGAAAATGTACAAATTTATCAGTCCAGTAGTTTCCGAGCCAATTACAAACAAACATACAAAAAAATCTAATCTTTCCTCCTTATAATATTTTTAGTTGACCCGCGTAACTTCGTTAGCGTCACTTGCCCGTTTAAGAAACATTTTTGATTGATGCTCCGCTCCTATTTGTCGTAGCGTAATAATATTACACATTGACAGCCCGGTTGGCTTTGTGGTTAGTGACCCTTCGAATCTAACCCAGGACAAACATTTGTATGTATGAATATGTCTGTCCTGTGTGGATCTAAATATCAATATAAGTATATATTTAAAAGTAGTATATCAGCTATCTGGTTACCATATCACAAGCTCTGCTTAGTTTGGAATCAGATTGGCCGTGTGTGAAAAATGTCCCAGGATAAAAAAAAATATATATATAGCTTATAGCCTTCCCCGATTAATGGACTATCTAGCCTAGTATTTTAAAATACTGAAATAATTATACAAAGTCTTTATCTTTAGGATATATTAGTATAGACTTATAATTTACACACGGTCAATCTGATTCCAAACTAAGCAGAGCTTGTACTGTAACCAGATAGCTGATATACAACTCATAAGTGCCTGTGAAGGCCTATTTGAATGAATAATTATATTTCATTTAATTTCAAAACATACATAATACTAGTTGACCCCCGCAACCTTGTCTGCGTCAGATTTTTCCTGTTTTTACTTTTTATACTTTTTCCTTACTATAAAGCAAGGCTGTGAATTCGATTCTTATTCAGGACAAATATTTATATGCATGAACGATACTGGATGAAACAACATCTATACTAATATTATAAATGCGAAAGTAACTCTGTCTGTCTGTCTCGCTTTCACGCTAAAACTACTGAACCGATTTAAATGACATTTGGTACGTAGATAGTCTAGAGTCTGAGAAAGGACATAGGCTACTTTTTATCCCGAGAAAATGCAAGTTGCTCCGGGAACGGGGTGAAACCGCGGGGAGCCATTAGTCTATACTAATATCTATACTAATATTATAAAGAGGAAGATTTGTATTTTTGTATGTAGGTAACGAATAAACTCAAAATGTACTGGACCGACTTAAATAATTCTTTTTTCATTAGAAAGCTACATTATCACTGAGTAACATAGGCTATATTGTATCCCTGTATTCCCACGGGCACGGGAACTACACGGGTAAAACCGTGCGGAGGCAGCTAGTAGGTTATATATTTAAAATGATACTATGTAGTATATATCAGCTATCTGGTTACAGTACAAGCTGTCCTTAGTTTGGAGTCAGATTGGCCGTGAGTGAATGTCTCGAGATATTTATTTATATCAATAAAACGTATTTACGAAATAACAAATACCTTATTGTTTTTAAATACATATTATCAAACTGTCGAGGAATTACGCACTTATCAGTTCTGTAGTTTTCCAGTGACCTACATACAAAAACGTGTAGTTACACACGGCCCGCACTTGAAATTAGTACCTACTAGCTGATTTGTCTGCTTCACGTCTCCCCCGTATTGCAATGATGCCCCGCTCCTATTGGTCGTAGCGTGATGTTATATAGCGTACTTGTGGCTCTCCGCGGTTTCACCCGCTTTCCCACCGGAACTATAATTTTCTCAGGATAAAAAGTTGCCCGTGTCCTTTCTCAGGCTCTAGACTATCTGCCTACCAAATTTAATTTAAATCGGTTCAGTATTAGCATCAAAGCGAGACAGACAGGAAGAGTTACTTTCGCATTTATCATATTAGTTAGGATTTACAGCCACACACCAAACAAGCAGATATATTCATGCATAATTTTTTTATGTGGGATTCAAACCCACGACAGACGGCTTGAAAGTCAGTGTCACTTAGATAGATAACTCTTTATTGTACACCAAATGAAAAAACGGGTAAAAATAACAGTAAAACTTAACTAAATGTACAAGACGCTTCTTTACAAGAACAACGTGATATTTTTTAAACTACAACTTTACAGAAGAGCAATTTAACATTTAAGCGTTGATAATTTTACAGACGGAAAACAATTATAAAATGCCGTGTTTTTGTAGAAAATAAAATTTGATACCGCGGTTTTAAATATCAATTATTAAAAAAAACAAGCGTGTTTATGAGATGTCACGTTGTTCTTGTAAAGAGGCGAAGTGGTGGTCTTATCGCTAAAAGCGATTTCTTCCAGACAACCGATTCACCACAAAGCCAACATCTAAATGTGACTTTAAGATACTTAAAATGTTAATTTTTCTCCTAACAGCGGTGGCCTATCAAACTTTTTATACTACGTAGCGTTACCCGAAGATAATACCAAGCTAGGGGGCTACCAGCGTGAGAGCTCCCCGGAGACGGAACCGGACACCCTCGCCTCTAAGCTGATGAAGAAATCCGGACAGAGTCAGAGCATTGTCCGGAGCAATTCGTTCACGATCGAGGAGCCGAGAAAGGTTAGTTAAACCCTCATAAATTGAGAAAATGACGTTTAAAGATTATAATGTCTATGTGATTTATGACTTTGTATAATATAAATCCATTTTTTATCTTCTATGTTTTAGATGACTTGAAACACTTTTGTAGAAAGTTGAAAACGCGATGCATTATAAAAATATATCAAAATCTTTGTTGTTGATCTATTGTGGGTTGACACGTTATTGCTTAAGAAAGAGAAAGAAAGAAAGAAAGAAAAATATTTATTTTGGACACACAACATTAACAGCACAATATTAATTATCATCATCATCAGCTCATATACGTCTCCACCGAGGAGTTTGAGCTTCCCCTAACATCGAGGGGTGTAGGCCATAGTCCACCACGCGGGCCTGCTGCGGATGCCTTTAATAGTGACATCTCGGGCATGCAGGTTTCCTCACGATGTTTTTCCTTCACCGAAAGCCAGTGGTGTGTGTGACACTAATATTGTAAAGAGGAAAATTTTGTATTATTTTTTTATACCACAAAGGTGGCAAACAAGCATACGGTGCCACCTGATGGGAAGCGGTTACCGTAGCCTATGGACGCTTGCAACACCAGGGGCGTCACTCACGCGTTGCTTGCCAACCCTGTAAAAAATTTATGCCCGTATTCCTACGGGAACGGGAATAAAGCGGGTGAAACCGCGTGGAGGTAGCTAGTAATAAATCCAAAACATAGATGACTACTATGAGTATGTATAGAAGTTTGTTACTCTTTCACGCAAAAACTACTTAACGGATGTAATTTGGAACACAGATAGTTTATAACCTAGATTAATACTAAGGTTACTTTTTATCCCGGGAAAATTGAAGATTCCCCTTTAAACACTAGTTTACACTGCAAATCTTTATGACGGGCCAATTTTAATGAAATGTAATTAATAAACAGGTCCTACTAAGGATATATGGGCAAGTCCACGGGGAGAGAGCTATGGATGCAATAGTGACTGAGTCAGTAATATTCACTTTATTATCCGAGAGGAGACTGGGGCCAAAACTACATGGCGTTTTCAGCGGGGGGAGAATCGAGGAATATATACCAGTAAGTGAAAAATATATATTTATCTTACCATAGACTATTATAGAATTTTTATACCACTATGGTGACCATCGAGCATGTAACCAATAGAGTAGAACTGTTAACAGTTTTGTTAGAAAACAAAATACCCCAAAACGCTGCGCCGGCCCCTGTGTTCTGATTGGCCGACTCGAGGTCAAGTGTTGCACTAGACGTACACACAGGTCTCTTATTGGTCGGGTACTGTTTTAGTTCGAGCGTGGTTTGTTAGTTATACCGGTTATACGTGACAAATCATTGATGCGTTGCTAAACAAATGGCTCACTATTGCTACTCTATTGGTTACATGCTCGATGATGGTGACAAACAGGCATAAGGTTGTCTGTTTGTTCTGTGTCTGTATGTAAATATTACTAATATTATAAACGCGAAGGTTTATGCGTATAGATGTTTGTTACACTTTCAAGCAAAAACTACCGAACGGATTTGGATAAAATTTGGAATGCAGATAGTTTATTATATGGACACATAGGCTACTTTTATCCCGAAAAAAATTTAATTACCTCCAGAGTTACTTACTAGTATCTATATAAGTATGTATTTAAATGTAGTATATGTAGTATATCAGCTATCTGGTTACCATAACACAAGCTCACTTTGAAGCTTACTTTGGAATCAGATTGGCCGTGTGTGAAAAATGTCCCAAGATATTTATTTAAACTAAGCAGAGCTTGTACTGTAACCAGATAGCTGATATACTACTTTACGCATACTTATATAGATATTTACATATACTAGAGTTATCCTTACATACTAGTTTTATCCCCCAGGCCCGTCCCCTACTAACAAGGGAACTAGCAGAGCCGGCATTATCAATGAAAATTGCAGAAAAAATGGCTGCCATACACTCTATGGACGTCCCTCTATCCAAGGAACCAAATTGGCTATGGAAAACCATGGGAAAATGGTGGAAAACTGTCAAAGAAGAGAGATTGACCACTAATGTACAAGGCAGAGTAAGTAATCTTGAAATCTATACAAATTCTAGCTGCCGCCCCGCGGTTTCACCCGCATAGTTCCCGTTCCCGTGATCACAGGGGTATCAAAAATAGATAGTAGCCGATTCTCAGACCTACTGAATATGCATATAAAATTTCATAAAAATCGGTCATACGGAGGAGTATGGTAACTAACATTGTGACACGAGAATTTTATATATAAGATGAAAAATAATTAAATTTGAGAATATACTGTTCTATGCCTAAGCCATGCAAATATATATCACTAGTGGCTCCCTGCGGTTTCACCTCCTTTCCCGGGATCTCCTAAAGTTTGTGAGTGTGGAAGTATGTTTGTTACTCTTTTACTCAAAAACTATTGAACGAATTTTGAAACCCAGATAATTTATAACCTGAATTTATACATAGGCTACTTTTAATCTCGGGAAATTGACGAATCCCCAAGAAAACCACTAGTTTTTCTATAATATGACCGGAAAAATATGGATTTTCCAAATATTTTTAAATAACTTATTGTATTTTCTCTCCTTCTAGAACGCAGAAGAACAACGTATAGTCAAACAGCTAAAGAGTGTAGATCTGGAGAAGGAGATAGAATGGCTGAAGAAGTTCATAGCTACCATAGATTCTCCAGTGGCTTTTTGTCACAATGACATGCAAGAAGGTAAGAGGCCGTCCAAATACTTACAAATAATCTAAATTTCATAACAAGCCTTTTGTCTTAATCCATACTAATATTATATATGCGAAAGTAACTCTGTCTGTCTGTCTGTCTGTCCCACTTTCACGCTAAAACTACTGAATCAAATTAAATTTGGTACATACATAGTCCAGAGCCTGAAAAAGAAAAAAGGCTACTTTTTATCCCGGGAAAATTGAAGAACCCCGGGAACGTGGGTGAAACCGCTTCTTGACAGCCCGGTTGCCTTTGTGGTTAGCGGGCCTGACTCTCAAGCCGCGGGTCGTGGATTCGAATCCCACCCAGGACAAACATTTGTATGCATGAATATGTCTGTTTGTCCTGTATCTGGATGTAAATATCCATATAAGTATGTATTTATATCAGCTATCTGGTTACCATATCACAAGCACTGCTAAGTTTGGAATCAGATTAGCCGTGTGTGAAAAATGTCCCAGGATATTTATTATTATCTCTCCCACCAGGCAACATCCTGCTAATAGAGGACGTGATACAAAGCATGAACGACGACTACATATCAACAGTCTACGTCCAAACCATAGATAATGTCTCGCCTAAATCTAGCAAAGAGAACAATCATAGACGATCGACTCAAAGTCTAGAACCATTGTCTCATTATGAGGATGCTAACACATCAGATTCGATTTTAAGCCACATGTCCGATAGTGGGGAACCAAAATTGGTGTTAATAGACTTTGAATACTGCGCTTACAATTATCGGGGGTTCGATATAGCCAATCACTTCCAAGAGTGGGGGTACGATTATACAAATCCGGAGCATCCCTTCTATTTTGAGAACCAGGAGAATTGTCCGACGCTAGAGCAGAAGGTATGTGTCTTGTTAGTAACTTTGAGACGTGTAGCTTTAGTCTTGACGGGTGTCACTTTTGACGTTTGACAGGTGTCACTTTGACGTTTGACAGATGTCACTTTGATGTATAGTGTGATTTCCGAGAGATGTCACTTTGACGTTTATTTTGATGTGTGACAGGTGTCATTTTTGACGTTTGACAGATGTCACTTTGACAGTGTCATGTTGAAGTTTAATGAGAGGGATTTAGAGTATTTTAACTTTATGATTGGATTCGCTGTTTAAAGGTTTCTAACTTTATGATGTTATAATATGCTACGGAATAGTTGATTTTGTTTCTTATATATTAAGGTGCAGTTTTAGTCATATGGTTAATATAACATTTTAGCATGATAAAAAGCATTACACAAATTTAAAACATTTACATGGGTACAAAATTTAAGTATCAAAAATTGTTTATGACTAAAAGGTTACTTCATAAAGCATAACCATATATGACTCATATTTAAAGTTGATGAATAACTAATATGCACAATAATTCACCACATTGCTTCTGGCAACACTGCCTTAACTAAAATGCTGCCAGGTTCAAAAAATATATGGGGGGAAAATGGTCGAAGTTTAAAAATGCTCAATTACTTTTTTATATAAAGTCTAGTGTTTTTCGTGGATAGAAAAGTGTTCTATGTGTTTATCGAGAATATAATCTATCGGTATACTATGTTTCGTCGAAATCCCTTCAGCCGTTGTTGCGTGAAAGAGTAACATACACACGTCCTCATAAACTTTTGTATATATAATTTTTGAGATTTTAATTTGTTACTTTGTGTCTTTCACTCAGGTGGTCGTGGGTTCGACTCCCAAAATGACCAAACTGGAATCACTATAAAGTAAACCTTAATACATAGTCACCCTTTAATAGGGTATATAATAATAAGTAACACTTTAATGAACATAATATTAGAAGTTAGAAAAATTAATTTTTCAAGCATTTTTTAACTTCGACTTTTAATGTATGAGAGGGAAAACGAATATAGCTATCTCTTTCCAGCGGCCATTTACCATTACGCAGCTTGTGTTTTTTTATGTGCTTCATTTTTAGCCGAAAGCGGTTCGCTCTATGGCCACCCATCCATAGACCACGGCGCCGGGCTTTGTCTATGGCAACTAAGACGCGATGCCATGGCTTTTTAGCAAAATTGGGAGGCGCGAGCTCTCGATCAAAAAAAAAGTATATCTCTATGATATGAAACTGGCATATCACTTTTGTATTTTTTTGTTTTTTTTTTGGTGGGTTGGTTTTTCAGATTTTTTTTATATATTTTGAAATCCTATTTAAATAATGCACCTTCATTTCGAAACGAATAGTTTAAGATTAATGCAAATAAAAAATATAATCCTACTAATATTATAAATGCGAAAGTTTGTATGTATGGATGTATGGATGTTTGTTACTCTTTCACGCTCCAACGGCTGAAGGGATCTGCTTGAAATTTGGCACAGAGCTAGAATATGTTCTGGAATAACACATAGGCTACTTTTTATCCCGGGAACGCGGGTGAAACCGCGGGGAGCCACTAGTGGTAAATATTTTTTATAAATTTCATGATAAATTCGTTTAGTAACGGTTTCGAATTAAAAGTGCGATAAGTTTCTTGTGTTATTTTCTTCTAATTTAAATATATTTATTGCCTTAATTAATTAATTTTACAAATATATTAAAACTATTTGAAATAATGAAAATTTTACTGCAACAATGTTGAAAATTGTAAATTAAATTATGATGGAACTATCCATAAAAAAAAATCTGATAAATCAACCATACCACAGCATTTCCTGTTTGTTTGTTCGTTAAAAAACGATGCTTATTATTTTGATAAAATACACTTTTAAAGTTTTAGTAAATATCCATCGATTTTTAACGAAATTATATTATGAAATTAATCAAAATAATGGGGTATAAAAAGTACATTTTCATGAGGTGTAATTTTGAAATTACAATTTTTTCAACAAATTAGGGTACTAACTATAATTTACACTTATTACACCTCGTGACTTCTCTCGCTTTCCTGGAATAATATACAAGCCATTCATCTCTGGGAACTAAACAATTTATTTGAGAAAATCTATCAGAACTTAGAAACTGAGATAAATTTCTGTAAACAAGCTTTTAACTTTTATTTATGTTATTTTGATAATTAATTTTATATTAAGAATATGAATTTATATATTTTTACTGTCTAAATATCTATTCAAATATCAGTTATTTGGTTACAGTACCAACTGTGCTTAGTTTTCAATTAGACTGACCGTGTGTAGAGAATATCCTTGGATTTTATGTTATCTATCTATATTCTCTATCTTATTATATATTTGTTTTATATATATATCTATCTATCTATATATAAAACAAAGTCCCCGCCGCCTCTGCCTGTCTGTCTGAACGCGATAAACACAAAAACTACTGAACAGATTTTCATGCAATTTTCACCAAATTACGGAGTATTTCATTGGAAAGGTTTTTATGTATAATACATCAATTTTGATCCGGTAGGTGGCGCTGGTGGGCAGAACGAAGTCTGCCGGCTCCGCTAGTTTAAATAATAACAATAACTAGGTCCCCTAAACTATTGAAATAGTTATTTATACAACTTTTTTGTAATAGTTTTTCATAGCTATACACAACAATACATACCAACATAGTCTATATCTACCTATCATAGTCTAACCCAACACCACTGAACCTTATCCTAAATCTAGCCTATACTTTCAGGAGATTTTCATCAAGGAATACTTGAAGCATTATCAGATGAACCTGTCTGACTCGAAGGACGCACAAGGCCCGTCCATAGACGATGTGAACCATCTGCTCTCCGAGGTGGACGCCTTTGCCGTCGCCAGTCACTTGTTCTGGTGTCTGTGGTCTATTGTCAACGCGTCCAAGAGTCAAATACCCTTTGGATATTGGGTAAGTTGGTTTATTAGCTGTTAAAGCTGAGGTCTTGGCTGAGAGCCCTCAGCGCTCACCACTTGTCCGCATAAGGGTATAAAAGCCATCAGAGGCCTTCTAGGCCAATAAAAAAAAATGGTAAAAGTAAAATATGAGTTTATTGGAGTCTCTTTTCAGCAATACCAACATTCCGAACTATTAAAGTCAATAAAAAAAATGCAACATTATTAAATCTATTTTTATTGCCTATCATATTTATTTGCTAGATTCTGACCCCTAGTAATTGCGTTTAGTGTTAATCCTTAAAAAAGTATCCTATATGATTATCCAAAATATATGATAATAAAGTACAAAATAGCCTAGGGGGCTATTTTGACAAATTTTTTGGGCTCCTAAATTAAACCTTTAGAACACATAATCCTCTTAGGTTTTTTGTTTATATATTGAACTTGCTGGTAGGGATAAAATTAAATCTGCATTTAATCTAAGTTAAAAGTAATACAATCTATATCTTTAAGTAAAATTGTAATTTATAGGTTTGTATTTTTAATTACAGGAATACGCCCTATCCAGGCTGGAGACATACTTGAGGTTAAAACAAGAGTTTATCAAGAAAGACAAATATGGCTTTTCACAGAAGAGGAAAATATGCGAAGTGGACATTTGAGGGTTAGAAACGCTCGCCGTGTAGGTAAGACGCATTCGTCTCGGTCGGTCCAACCCCGTTCGGTACGCAACGTCAATTTACAAAGTCAAAGTGGAAAACGAAGTCGGGAGGTGTAAAGTTGCAGCTTTCAACCCATAAAAGTTTTGTGTGTACTTTATCGCCAATTTTGATTGGGTTGTGGACAAACAATTTTGTATTAACTTACCACATTATCGCGTGGTAGGATTGTCTAAAACGCGGCTTTAGTCTTAAAGTGAAGCTATGAAGTTTATTTACAGTATAAAAATACGAAAGTAAAATTATCAGTCTATATTTTAAAGTAAAAAACAAGGTTATAGGAGTATATGCTATCTCTTCTAACACTATGTTTTGTCTTTGTCTAGTACACATATAAAAACGCTGTAAAAATCGACGTTTTAGTTACTTTGGAGTTGTGAAAAAACGTATGTTTTAATCGCTGAAGCTTTATCGCCCTCTCTTTCTTAAAACAGCTATCTCACTCTCGCAATAATGTGTAAATTTGTATATAAGAATGACACTTGAAGATTTGTGCACTGATTTATATAATGTCTTTTATACTTTTATTATTAAAAAGTCACATTGATTTAATATCAGGAATTTACCTAAAATTACCCCTGATTCTGAAGTAATCAATTTGACTATATTATATATATTTGCATCTCTTTTAATTTGGATAAGATGAAAAGAGAATGACACAAAATTTGGCTTTTTGAGTTTAAAGTTAAAAACCAAAAACCCGCTTGGTCTACGGCTGGATTAAAATTAAGATTAATTTAAACTAAAAAAGGTCTTAGTTTTAGTTAAGTTTAGTTTGCCCATGAGAATCTGGGCCAATTTTTATACGGTGTCTAGCTGACCCTGCAAATATTTATCTGGGATATAAGAAATATACAAATCGCGATTAAATAATGGTGTGGGTGAGGAGAGGGAAATCAAATTTAATTGCGTTTTTCGTATTTTCCAACAATATGGCATTAAAAGAGTTGCAATGTGCGAAAAACACAAAAAAACATGTATAAGAAGTTTGCGAGTGTAAAAAGGACTCTAAGTGGGTGTAAGAGTTGAAATTTCTCTAACTCGTTAAAAATATCTCATTCCATAAAAGTCACTTTTTTAATAAGTATTTATTGTAATGTTAATTTTGAGGCAAATTTTATGTTTTGGTGCTTAGGTTTGGACGCAAATTGAATGTGAAGAAAAACTTCTGTCCCTTTCTTTACTACAAGTAAGAAAGAGAAGTAAACAAAACACTATTATTTATTTTATTATATATTAATGTGGGTTTAAAAATGTCTGTAAAGCAATCAAAAACGAATTTTAATATGTCTTTCTCACTTTATTGTATAAGAGAAGAGGGAGAAGGCACAAATAAGTTAAGATCTAACTAAAAATCATCCTTCCCCTTTCATCTTATTTAAAATAGAAAGAGATGTAAAGAATCTTATTTATTTCCTCTTTTATAATAAATTCTTATAAAATTACCAAAAATGCTAAGCGATTATAATTATTTTGCGCCTGAACATAAAGTAGGCATTTGTCCAAAAATCCACGAAACGATCCTAAGATAAGTTATGTGATTTAGAAGTAAGATATTTGCGTTAAAAACTAACTATCGATCTATTTGATTGGAAATTAGACATTCCTGAAAACTTAAAGAAAATTATACCTTTTTATTAGGATAGTACACAAATTACAATTAAATTCACGCTTGACAAGGTATTGTAAGAAGTGCCTTGACATTGGGTACTCGATTGAATTGAATCATTGGGAAAAGGCTACAAAAATAAATATATTAAATTAGTCCTTTTTACTTCTAAACTTTTCGACTACACATTTGACCGCATTGTCATAGCTCTCATTCGCACGAGAGCTTTTACCGGACGTTAAAAAAGCGTTCGAACAAATGCATTTCCAAGTACCTTAATATCATCGAGCATGTAACCAATAGAGTAGAACTGTTAACAGTTTTGTTAGAAAACAAAATACGCCAAAACGCTGCGCCGGCCCCTGTGTTCTGATTGGCCGACTCAAGGTCAAGTGTTGCACTAGACGTACACACAGGTCTCTTATTGGTCGGGTACTGTTTTAGTTCGAGCGTGGCTTGTTAGTTATACCAGTTATACGTGACAAATCATTGATGCGTTGCTAAACAAATGGCTCACTATTGCTACTCTATTGGTTACATGCTCGATGCTTAATATGCTCTATTTCGACGCTCAATGTTGAAAATGCAACACCGCTCGATAAAAAAGCGTCGCGTTTTAAAAACGCTGTCGTGTGAATATATACATGGGAATGCATTTGTTGTATTTGAACGCTTTTTTAACGTACGTTAAAAAAAAACGTGCGAATGAGGGCTTAAAGTGCGTAGTTATGCTTACAGTTAGCTGCAGATTCCGCTAACTCAATCAGTCGGTCAGCGAAACGATTCAAACTCCTTACATTACGCGCGGAAATGAAACATAAAAAATTATTAAAAAGCAGACTGTAATTAAAGTCTGCCGCTAACTATAAGCTTGGATGATTCCTAAAAGTAATTTTGTGGTAAATATAACAGTTATAATTTTCTCGAATAAAATTGACTGCGTTTTTAATATATTTGAATATAAATGTTAAGTGAATTTCACAAAATATATAAGCATTTATATATTTCACTATATATATGTATTATAATATTTGTAGTCTTTGTAATGTTAAAAATGATCTAAAAACGGTTTAAAGTAATATTTTCGAATCGAAAATCGATAAATTGTGTTAATATAGAAAATTGATTCAGCACTAGCTATCACCGCGGTTTCACTTGCATAAGAACGTTATTTAAACTTTAACAAACATTTTAAGACCAAAATTAGCCACATCAGTTAAACCTTTCTCGAGTTTTGAGCTTTATAATAGATTTGCTGAATAAAAAGTCAAATTCTCAACTGAAATTAACCAAAATGCAATCCCACTAATATTATAAATGCGAAAGTTTGTGAGTATGTATGTTTGTTACTCTTTCACGCAAAAACGACTGAAGGATCGCGATGAAATTTGAGACAGAGTTAGAATATATTCTTTCGTAACACATAGGCTAGTTTTTATCCCGGGAAAATTGAAAATCCCCCGGGAACAGGGGTGAAACCGCGGGGACACTTCATATAAGTATTTTGATATACGATCCAGCTCAAACTGAATTTCATTTGCTTAAAAAATTTTTATGTCTCTATATATGCTGTGTGAAAGAGAACATATCTATATAAAGGTTAGAAAAGGATGGACATATTACTGAAATATTGTACTTATAATGATATTGATATTGTAAAGATATAAAATTAAGTTAGACTGCAATCTATGATTATAAAACGTGGTTTTACTGCGAAAACTAGCTAAAAAGCATTTAAAGCTATATTCTCTGGTATAACAGATGATAAATAAATTTCCTTTAACATTTACATTCAGACACAGAACAAATTGACATATACACGCATAAAAATCCCACCCAAGACAAACATTTGTATGCATGAATATGTCTGTTTGTTCTGTGTCTGTATGTAAATATCTATATGTATGTTTTTAGAAGTAGTATATGTAGTATATCAGCTATCTGGTTACAGTACAAGCTCTGCTTGGTTTGGAATCAGATTGGCCCTGTGTGAAAAATGTCCCAGGATATTGATTTTGTCCCAGGAAATTTTATTGTAATTTTAGTGCGTTTTACGAGTTTTTGCAGTAAATCCTCATTTAAGATTGTATTAGATGTAAGGGGAGGCGAGGGATAATGACTTATGTTTTACAATTGTCCCCGGCTTACCCAAAATCTTTAAACATGTACTTATGTGATCATGATCGTTTTATATTATTAAATTATAATAGAAATCCTGTAAATTACTTTGTATATTATAATAAGTAGCTAGCTATGAGAAATTATTTAATAAATATTGTTTAACACATTATTATTGTATTATTAATTCTATTTATTATGTATTCCCTTAAATAATTTCATTATTTGCAAATGATTACTATTACCAAACTATGGAAACTATCCTAAAAGTTTTATTTTGCACCAATAGATAATCAGTTTTTTTTTACAATTTTTTATCGTCTCAAATAGGTATTTATTGTGCGTAAAAGGTATATTTATTAATAAATGTAATAATACAAGCCTATGCAATGTATAATACAATTTATTCCAAAATAACAATAAAGTTAAAAAAATAACTTAAAATTATTCAGTTTTATACAATAAGGCACATTTTATAATTGGAATAAGGTACTTATTTACACTTTCACTAAGATCTAAATTACATTAACAATCAAATCACTGAACATAGTTCATATAACATTTTGAATAAAAATTCATTTTTAACTGCTTCATCTCAAACTAAGCCTAATTAAAACAAAGATATCTCTTTCTTGAAAGTAAGAAGAGTGAGGAACATTTTCATAAATCATTTGTGAATTCATTCATTTTTTAAATAAAATTTTAAAACATGTGGCAAAACTGGAGTGAGTCAAAATTCGACTGAATTATTTTCCTCTAAATTAAAAAAAAGAGATGTTAACATATTTATAAAATCCTTTCATAGACTGGGATAAGATTAAAAAAACTAATAGTTGGATTTTATATAAAAACTATTTCATACATAAAACAATAAAATTTTACTAAAAACCAGAGTTATTATTGTAGTTCCAAAATTCTTCCGCAATATATTTTGTTCTCTCACTCTTTTCAAATGGGGAAAGAAAGAGAGCGGTATACACTTAATGCATAAAGACAGTATGCCCTCACTCCCTCGTTTTTTTAACGTACGTTAAAAAAGCGTTCAAATACAACAAATGCATTCCCAAGTGCATGTTCACACGACAGTTTTAAAACGCGACGCTTTTTTATTGAGCGGTGTTGCATTTTCAACTTTGGGTGTTGGAAATAGAGCATGGTACTTGGAAATGCATTTGTTGAGTTTGAACGCTTTTTAACGAACGTCAAAAAAACGAGGGAATAAGGGCTATTAGGCAGTATTTATTACAATTTGGTGGGTAAAATAACCTCTATTTTATTTCATATTTTGGGAGTTCATAAAAAATCGAAAACTACCTATTTTAAAATTTGCTATAAAAGCTGAGATAGTTACTTATATAATCTAAATTATTATACCTGCCTCTCTCATAGGCGTACAAAGTGATAAAAATGGCAATAGTTTAATTAACATAGGATATATGAGACCTATCCGTAGAACAAAGTCCCATGTGACTTTGAACCCAAACCACTTTTATTGTATGTTTATGTCTACAATTAGGTGCCTATATTTAATAAACGGATAGTAATGTTTTAATATGTTGGTAAAAATATCAATTCTGTAAATAGATTGAGAAAAAGTTAGGGTAAAATATGTGCAAATCACTCTTCTCTAAAGTAGGGATTTGGCAGATGTAACTTTGATCTACGGATAGGTAGATTTTTATCCTGAGACATTTTCGAGAGAAATCTGATTTAGAACAAAGCAGAGCTTGTACTGTAACCAGATAGCTGATATACTACCTGTAAATACATACTTATGGATATTTCGAGAGAACAAACAGACATGTTCATGAACACAAATGTTTGTCCTAGGTTGGAATCGAACCTGCGATCAGCGACTTGAAGTCAGGGTTGCCACTACTTCAAAATTACTTATTGATGATTTTTAACTTATATATTTCATCTTTATACCGCTTAAGAATTAAAGCACATTTTGTATCATACATAGTTATTCAAAGCATATTCCGGGTTTTACAACATTTTTCAATGACACTCCGCTCCTATTGGTAGTAGCGTGATGTTCTACAGCCTATAGCCTTCTTTGATAAATGGGCTATCTAACACCAAAATCATTATCAATTTAAACAAATATTTTCTGAGATTAGCGCGTACAAACAAACTCTTCAGCTTTATAATATTAAAATAGATCTAGTTACATAAATAGGGTTTATTGCAAAAATAATTATAAATATTATATTTTAATAATAGTAAATTCATAAAGGGAATATGGATTCGAACGTGGGACACACCGTTCAATTGTCAAGGACTAAAAAGCACGTTTTTTTTTCAACTTGTCTATCCTTTTCGCATACATGTGATAGAAAGTGACAAATATATTTGAAAATGAACATTTTAATTGACGACTTTATAATTATTGATATAAGGTTTAAATTACCTTGACTATATTCAAAATATTAATTAAATTCTGTATCATAAAATATAAATAAATATCTTGGGACATTTTTCACACACGGCCAATCTGATTCCAAATTAAGCAGAGCTTGTACTGTAACCAGATAGCTGATATACTACATATACTACTTTTAAATACATACTTATATAGATATTTATATCCGGACACAGAACATATGTTTGTCCTGGGTTAGAATCGGGCCCACACAGTAAACAATTAAATTTCTTACTAAATAATTTATGATTATTTTTGCAATAAAAAGCAGTCTTTATTTACAATGATATTACTAATTTAACTAAAATACAAGAGAAATTACGCCGTTTCTAAATTATATGAGTAGAAGAGCATATCGTCCCTTAGCTTGCAACACCGCATAAGTCATTTTTACCAACTTTTCAGGAGACGAAAAAAACTGTTTATTTTATAAGGCCAACCGACTTGCGCGCTGTTACTACTTTTTGAATTAAAGCCTCTTATTGACTGAACTCTATATCATGTGAGCGCAGGTTCGACGCGCAATGAGCAGCTCTATCCAACGGCATTCAAATGTTGAAACTGGCAATTTTTGACTTGAGCGGTGTTGTAAGCTAAGGGACGATATAGCCTTCTCTTTAACACCTATAATTTAGTACGATTATTATATCACAAGTTACTATAGAGATTATGGGGACATAATTAAGTTTATAATTAATTTTCTTTATATTAATCAACATTTTCTGTTCTGCGATGTAGGATTGCGCCATCTAGCGGTGAGTAGTGTAACTTTTGTAAAAGTAAAAGTCACATTTTTGACAGAAAATTCAACTGTTAATTCATTTCATCGAGCATGTAACCAATAGAGTAGCAATAGTGAGCCATTTGTTTAGCAACGCATCAATGATTTGTCATGTATAACTAACAAGCCATACTCGAACTAAAACAGTACCCGACCAATAAGAGACCTGTGTGTACGTCTAGTGCAACACTTGACCTTGAGTCGGCCAATCAGAACGCAGGGGCCGGCGCAGCGTTTTGGCGTATTTTGTTTTCTAACAAAACTGTTAACAGTTCTACTCTATTGGTTACATGCTCGATGATTCATTTAATGTGATGTCGAGTTTTATTTTCTCACTGGTTTTTATTAATATATTTACTAAATCCAACTTTCAAATCTGATAGGCCTATTTGCCTCCTAAATTTTGGGACTTTAGGCACTTATGAAGAGTAATAGCTCAAAAGGCCTATTTAACTCAATTTTGAAGAGTTTTTCACAGGGTCGGCAACGCGTGAGTAACGCAAGTGTTGCAAGCGTCCATAGGCTGCGGTAACAGCTTCCCATCAGGCGGACTGTATGCCTTTTTGGCACCTTTGTGGTATAAAAAAGTTTAAGTCCATTTTCAGTTAAGGCACTTAAGAAGACTAGCTGCTGAAGCTAAAAACTTTGAACCAAACAGCTTTTTCGACCATATTAAGTGACCAGATCCCTCAATTTAGTTTTTAATAGCTTAACTCTTTTATTAACTGCATTTTTGTAGTTAGTTTTGCCTTCGACGTTTTTAGTTAAGTTAGTTTTAGTTCTGCTTTGGACCCTTTCTTCGAAGAGCTGGTAGAAATGTGGTAGGGGTGTGTCCATTAGGTCTAGTGGAGGCTGGGATGAGTTCTGCCTATTATGGTAGCATGCGGCCATGTTTTGTATAAAATGGTTGAAAATAGCAGTCTCTGTAAACCATTCTAGGAAATACTGGTTCTGTTTTGATGATGCGTTCTTGATAAATGAGTCTTTCTGCAAGAGAAATGGTTAAGTTAGCTGATGTGTAATTTAAATATTGCTTTTTATAATGTTATGTTAAATAGAGATAGATTAAGACAAGTGGCTCCCTCCCCAGGAATTCACCCGCGTACCCGGGAGATCTTCCATTTTTCCGAGATAAAAAGTGGTTTATGTCCTTTCTCAGGCTCTAGACTACCTGGGTACTAAATATCATTTCAATCGGTTCCGTAGTTTTAGCGGGGACAGACAGACAGAGTTACTTATACATTTATAATATTAGTATAGATTAGCTACCTCCGTGAGGTTTCACCCGCGAAGTTCCCTTTCCCGTAGGAATACAGGAATAAAATGTAGCCTACAACACTCACAAATAACGTAGCTTTCTATAAAGAATAATTCAGGTCGGTCCATTACCTTCAGAGACAAAGAAACAAACACATCTATACTTTCTTCTTTATGTAGAAGTCAATAAAATGCAACTTACATCAAAAACGACATCTCCCTTCCCCAAATCACCATCCTTCAGCTCACCAACGGAGAAGTACCTCCAGAAATTACCAAGTATATCCACAAAAAACCTCATAAAGGCTTCAGATATCATGACATTCCTGGTCTTCGAGTCTTCAGATTTGTCCTTGTTTTTTAGGGACTCCATTTGGAGTGATGTCTTGAGGGTCTTGTAGCTGGAGGTTGGGAGGATGGTAGACTCGTCTCCTTGATAGTGGAGTACTTTGGACGGATGCGTTAGATCTATGAGCATGCCCTGTTGGAGAGAGATAAAATAATAAATAAATATCCTGGGACATTTTTCACACACGGCCAATCAGATTCCAAATTAAGCTTCAAAGTGAGCTTGTGTTATGGTAACCAGATAGCTGATATACTACTTTTAAATACATGCTTATATAGATAATTACATCCAGACACATCTCTCGCTCACTCGTCCTGGGTGGGACTCGAACCCGACCAGCGGCTTGAAAGTCAGGGTCACTAATCTCAAAGCCATCCGGTCTAAAATTATCTTGGGACATTTATTTCCTCCTAAGTCACAGGTAGTTTTGGAGTCAGGGCTTTAACTTTTATGTGCCTTTAATAAATAATCTTGCGAAATTTAGCTAGATATTCAGGATTTTGTAAGGGCTTGTATCAATAAAGGATTATTATGATTATTTTTATACGGAGGGTCGACGAGCTAGCTCACTTCGAAAAGTTGACTGTGATTCTGCGTCCATTGACGGGTTTGAACCGAGAGGAGTGGAGAAAAGATTGTGAGGTCTTAGCCTGGACACTATAGCGTCTCAAAGATCCTGGTAGTGCTAAAACCTACAGATGGTGGTGCTGGTGGAGCCATGATGATGATACTGGTGGTGCTAGAGATGCTGGAGCTTAGAAACCTACTCATACCGGTTGTGCTAAAGCCTAGGAATCCACCAATGTTGATGCTGGTGATGCTGGATCCATAGTGATGATACTGATAGTCCTAGATATGTTGGAGTTCAAAAAACTACTGATACCGGTTGTGCTGATACTGGTGATGCTGGAGCAGTGCAGGTGATGCTGATGGTCCTAGTGATGCTGGAGCCTAGGAACCTACTGATGCCAGTGGTGTTAAAGCCTAGGAACCCGCTGATGCTGGAGCGTAGGAGCCCACCAATACTAATGCTGGTGATCCTGGAGCCATGGTGTGATGCTGGTGGTGTTAGAGAGCCCAAAAACCTACTGATGCCGGTAGTCTTAGTGCCTAGGATCCCATTATTTCCATTATTTCTGGGGCTTAGGAGCCCACAGCTCCTGGTGATGCTGGAATCATGCTGTTGATGCTAATGGTCCTAGAGATGCTGGAGCTCAGAAACCTACTGATGCCATTGGTGCCTTGGATCCCATTGATGCTGGAGCCTAGGAACCCACCGGTCCTGATGCTCGTGCCCTAGGAACCTCACCTCCTCGAACGCGCAGCCAGCGGTGTCCCGGGGCGCGGCCAGCAGCCCGGCGAGCAGCGGCAGCGGCGCCTCCAGCACGTCCCGCTGCAGCTCGCCCGGGATGCTGGAGCCTAGGAACCCACCGGTCCTGATGCTCGTGCCCTAGGAACCTCACCTCCTCGAACGCGCAGCCAGCGGTGTCCCGGGGCGCGGCCAGCAGCCCGGCGAGCAGCGGCAGCGGCGCCTCCAGCACGTCCCGCTGCAGCTCGCCCGGGATGCTGGAGCCTAGGAACCCACCGGTCCTGATGCTCGTGCCCTAGGAACCTCACCTCCTCGAACGCGCAGCCAGCGGTGTCCCGGGGCGCGGCCAGCAGCCCGGCGAGCAGCGGCAGCGGCGCCTCCAGCACGTCCCGCTGCAGCTCGCCCGGGATGCTGGAGCCTAGGAACCCACCGGTCCTGATGCTCGTGCCCTAGGAACCTCACCTCCTCGAACGCGCAGCCAGCGGTGTCCCGGGGCGCGGCCAGCAGCCCGGCGAGCAGCGGCAGCGGCGCCTCCAGCACGTCCCGCTGCAGCTCGCCCGGGATGCTGGAGCCTAGGAACCCACCGGTCCTGATGCTCGTGCCCTAGGAACCTCACCTCCTCGAACGCGCAGCCAGCGGTGTCCCGGGGCGCGGCCAGCAGCCCGGCGAGCAGCGGCAGCGGCGCCTCCAGCACGTCCCGCTGCAGCTCGCCCGGGATGCTGGAGCCTAGGAACCCACCGGTCCTGATGCTCGTGCCCTAGGAACCTCACCTCCTCGAACGCGCAGCCAGCGGTGTCCCGGGGCGCGGCCAGCAGCCCGGCGAGCAGCGGCAGCGGCGCCTCCAGCACGTCCCGCTGCAGCTCGCCCGGGATGCTGGAGCCTAGGAACCCACCGGTCCTGATGCTCGTGCCCTAGGAACCTGACCTCCTCGAACGCGCAGCCAGCGGTGTCCCGGGGCGCGGCCAGCAGCCCGGCGAGCAGCGGCAGCGGCGCCTCCAGCACGTCCCGCTGCAGCTCGCCCGGGATGCTGGAGCCTAGGAACCCACCGGTCCTGATGCTCGTGCCCTAGGAACCTCACCTCCTCGAACGCGCAGCCAGCGGTGTCCCGGGGCGCGGCCAGCAGCCCGGCGAGCAGCGGCAGCGGCGCCTCCAGCACGTCCCGCTGCAGCTCGCCCGGGATGCTGGAGCCTAGGAACCCACCGGTCCTGATGCTCGTGCCCTAGGAACCTCACCTCCTCGAACGCGCAGCCAGCGGTGTCCCGGGGCGCGGCCAGCAGCCCGGCGAGCAGCGGCAGCGGCGCCTCCAGCACGTCCCGCTGCAGCTCGCCCGGGATGCTGGAGCCTAGGAACCCACCGGTCCTGATGCTCGTGCCCTAGGAACCTCACCTCCTCGAACGCGCAGCCAGCGGTGTCCCGGGGCGCGGCCAGCAGCCCGGCGAGCAGCGGCAGCGGCGCCTCCAGCACGTCCCGCTGCAGCTCGCCCGGGATGCTGGAGCCTAGGAACCCACCGGTCCTGATGCTCGTGCCCTAGGAACCTCACCTCCTCGAACGCGCAGCCAGCGGTGTCCCGGGGCGCGGCCAGCAGCCCGGCGAGCAGCGGCAGCGGCGCCTCCAGCACGTCCCGCTGCAGCTCGCCCGGGATGCTGGAGCCTAGGAACCCACCGGTCCTGATGCTCGTGCCCTAGGAACCTCACCTCCTCGAACGCGCAGCCAGCGGTGTCCCGGGGCGCGGCCAGCAGCCCGGCGAGCAGCGGCAGCGGCGCCTCCAGCACGTCCCGCTGCAGCTCGCCCGGGATGCTGGAGCCTAGGAACCCACCGGTCCTGATGCTCGTGCCCTAGGAACCTGACCTCCTCGAACGCGCAGCCAGCGGTGTCCCGGGGCGCGGCCAGCAGCCCGGCGAGCAGCGGCAGCGGCGCCTCCAGCACGTCCCGCTGCAGCTCGCCCGGGATGCTGGAGCCTAGGAACCCACCGGTCCTGATGCTCGTGCCCTAGGAACCTCACCTCCTCGAACGCGCAGCCAGCGGTGTCCCGGGGCGCGGCCAGCAGCCCGGCGAGCAGCGGCAGCGGCGCCTCCAGCACGTCCCGCTGCAGCTCGCCCGGGATGCTGGAGCCTAGGAACCCACCGGTCCTGATGCTCGTGCCCTAGGAACCTCACCTCCTCGAACGCGCAGCCAGCGGTGTCCCGGGGCGCGGCCAGCAGCCCGGCGAGCAGCGGCAGCGGCGCCTCCAGCACGTCCCGCTGCAGCTCGCCCGGGATGCTCGAGATCAGGGGTTGTTGCCACACGAACGGGTACAGGGAGCTCTGCAGGGCCTCCATGCACATCGACACTGAACTGCAAACGGAATGGAATAATAGTAACCGCAGGGCAGCTTGTGGCAGTTGGTGATAAGCGACACCAAGGACCCGAGACCTCCCGGGGGCGGTACCTAGGCCCCACCTCCGGCTTGCCTTCATCGGCTAGCCGGAGTAGCGCGAGAGCCTGACCCCCCTACAGCGCTGATAGCCCGGCCGCCTTCCCCCGAAGCGGCAGGGTATCAATGAGGATTTCCCCACAAAAGAAAAAAAAGGTGATGTTCCGGAAGGCTACCAATATGTCATTCGCGTAGCAGATGACCGCTATCCGGGGCAGCACCTCCCCGCGGACAGACCAGTCAAAGCCGATGTTCCATAGCAGAACGGACCCCTGGGGACCACAGGCCATCCGTCTCTCTTTCCGAGCACCTCCCTTCTTTATGTAGGACACTACCCGTCCCTGCAGGTAGTGCCCCACGACCCTCCAAAGGTAGAGGGGCAATCGATTGTATCGGGAGTGCCTCCTCCTTCACTTCGAAGGGGAGGGAACCGAAGGTATTGGCGATATCCAACGAGATCACCATGGCCCCCTGCCCCCACTCGGGAGCATCCTCCGTGAATCTCTTCAGGGGCCAGGGCGTCCAAAGTGGATCGGCCCGACCGGAACCCAAATTGGTTCTCGGAGAGTTCCGGCCCTACCCTCGCCAGATGCTGGACGATGCGGGAAGCCACCACTCTCTAGAGTAATTTTCTGGTTTCGTTCAGTATGGATAAATTTAAGGAACGAGTCTGACTTAACTCGTCGTATTGGTACAGAAGGCTTATTACAGTATAAATGTTTATATAAATGATGACGAGGCATGGGTATAGCGCTCGTTCTAGCAGGACTAATATTATTATTGTTAAACAAATTGTTAAGACTTGTTTTGAAAAAAGTCATTGCTGAATTTATTGCCGGCTCTTCTCAGCTAACCTTCCGAACCGAGCATTGAGTCGACGTTTCATAAGTGCCTGTGAAGGCCTATTTGAATTAATAAATATATTTCATTTCCAGTGGTCGGTGCCCGGAAGGAGAGTCTGGAGGGCGGCCCTCCTCCCTTAATAGGACCAGCCTTCCCTCTTTCTACATCTCAGGGAAGCGCCCTACCGCCAGTCGCTGAACAAGTAGCGGACGTGGTCCCCCGGCTTCGATGCCCTTTTTTCCGACAGGAAAATGCATTACGCATACCCCCGTACCTTGAAGGGACGATGCGGGTTATGTGGGACTCTCCTCTGCTGAGAGAGGCATATCCACTAAAAACCTGTCGGTGATCCTCTATGCTTTTTTGCAGATATCACGGGCGCACTAGTGTGTTTTAAACCGCGAACATCTGCAAGCTGGCCCCAGCTTTAAAAGCCTGGGCCTCCGCATGAAGGAGGGGACCAGGACCACTTAGTCCGCCCCCTAGACAGGTGGGCTATTGGAGCTGGCAGGGAGTATCCATCGATCCCTATTTTAAGGATTGCCAAGATACCCACCAAGGCAAATAACAGAGGTGAGTGGAGACTAGGATGGGAGACCATTGTCCTGGTGTTTGTTCAGTCCACAGTACCCTGTTAGCACTCTCAGTGTTATGCGCAAGTTGCTTCTGCTTAGAGCAAATCTCCGAAGCAGATTTCTTACTAAAGCCGTTTATGAGTGCCTTAGAGTGATTCATTCCAGGCACGTTGCGCAAGAGAGATGAGTTTACATATGTGTTCTTCAGGGTTAGGTTAGCTAGGCTTTTTGGTATGCCGCAGATTCGTTTTGGCTCATAAGGGCTCTCCTTAGCTCCAGCCCTGGCAAGTTCGTCGGCCTTTTCATTTCCAACGATTCCTGCATGTCCTGGAATCCTGGACCTTAGAACGACTCTGATCCTTGTGCCCAGTCCAGTCCAGAGGAGGTCCGTCCAATTTTTAACTAGCTTAGAGTTGATTGCTTCAGCCAGAGCTAAAAGGGCTGCTTAAGCCTCCCCTAACGAGTGGGTGTACCATAGGCCATCACGGGGGCCTAGTTCAGAGGGAAAATGGTTTTAATAGTGACACCACGGGCATGCATGCTATTCGATCTTATTCCACCATCCCCTTTTTTACACCGAACCACAAGACGCTGGGATAATTTCCACCCATACGTTGTCGACATACCGAACATACGGACACATCGGTTCGCTTCCACATTTATAATGCGGACAGCGAGGGAGTGGAATTTGCTTCCGGCGTCTGTGTTTCCCGACGCCTACAATCTTGTAATTTTCAAGGCTAGGGTGAATAGGTTTCTTCTGGGCAAGCATGCTCCATCCTAGGTTTCGGCAGCGTCTTGTATGGACGGGTCAGAGACCAAATGCAAGCCCATCCTTAATAAAAAAAAAAAAAAAAAAAAATGCAGGTATCCTCACGATGTTTTCCTTCACTGAACGCAAGTGGCGTGAATCTGTACGAAAGTTTTTAAAGTATAAAGGTTTTTTTTTTATACCACGACGGTGGCAAACTGACGACCCACCTGATGGAAAGCGGTTACCGCAGCCTATGGACACCTGCGACACCAGGGGCATCACAGATGCGTTGCCGACCTTTTAAAAACCTATTAACTCCTTTTTTGAAGTATTCCCCGGCCTAACCTCTTACATTAAAATAATGCTTACCTCAATTTATCGCCAATAATGACAACTTTTCTCTCAAGTAGGAGTGACCCAAACACTTTGATGACCAGTCCAGCCCCCAACAAGTCCAGTAGCGTGGACAGATTGTCTTCATCTATACGCGGTTCTAGTGGCCTTTTCAATGTTTTTATTCTGGAAAAAAATGAGATAAATAATATTATTTTGGCAACACTGAGATGATTTTTTTTTCTTTTTTTAAAGAGCTTATTCAATTTGCGAATATGTCACTCTATAAGGTTGGCAGAAACTATAATACATCATTATTACATAGGTACAACATTATGATATAAACATATTTATGTTGATATTCTTTTTGTATATTTCTATACTAATATTATAAAGAGGAAAGATTTGTTTGTTTGTAATGAATAGGCTCCGAAACTACTGGACCGATTTCAAAAATTCTTTCACCTTTGGAAAGCTACATTATCCCCGAGTAACATAGGCTATATTTTATCCCTGTATTCCCACGGGAACGGGAACTACGCGGGTAAAACCGCGCGGAGGCAGCTAGTATTTAATAAAAATCATGTACTTTACATTTACTACGTTCTAGCAGGACTAACATTATTGTAAAAGAAATTTTAAAAAACCTTGTTTTAAAACAAGTAATTGCAGTAAAAGCAACTTTTAAATTACACCAAAAATACTTTTACCATTGGAAAGCTATATTATCAGGGACTAACAAAGGCTATATTTTATCCCCGTATTCCTACGGGAACGGGAACTACGCGGGTAAAACTATTTAAATGAGAAACTCACCTAGGCCCATCTAAGTTGACCAAAACCTTTTTAGGTCCATTATTATTATTCTCCAAATCATAAAACTCTGGTAAGCTATCGCCTTTATCCTCTTCCCCCTTCTCCACTAACCCTTCCTTCTTCTCACTTCTTCTCATATCGGGCATAGTCGCGCATTTGTCTATGCTCTCTATAGTATTATGGATTAGATCTGTCTTTTTGTTTGTATATGTTATTGTTATGTCTTCTCCTGGATTTGGGAAGTCAGTTTCGAATAGTTGCTGGAGAATTGAGTTGATTTCTATCTCTGAGCTGCCGTGGTGGGATTCTAACTCTTGTAGCACCTGGATATAGTTCAAAATGGGTTGAGCAGATGTTATGTAGTTCATATAGCTGACAGCCCGGTTGGCTTTGTGGTTAGTGACCCTGACTCTCAAGCCGCGGGTCGTGGGTTCGAATCCCACCCAGGACAAATATTTGTGTGCATGAATATGTCTGTTTGTCCTGTGTCTAGATGTAAATATCTATGTAAGTATGTATTTCAAAACGTAGTATATATAGTATATCAGCTATCTGGTTACCATATCACAAGCTCTGCTTAGTTTGGAATCAGTTTGGAAGCGTGTGGAAAATGTCCCAGGATATTTATTTAAATAATATATACCTTGTAATAGAATCCAGGAGCTCTATACTTCCCGATGAGGCAGTAGCAGAGCGGGAGACACATAGTGGCGCCCTCTGGAAGCACTCGCCTGCAATACCTAAAAACAAAATATATATATTTGAGTTCCAGGTTAGCTTTGTGGTTAGTGACCCTGACTTTCAAGCCGCGGGTCGTGAGTTCGAATCCCACCCAGGACAAACATTTGTATGCATGAATATGTTTGTTTGTTCTGTGTCTGGATGTAAATATGTATCTATAATATGTATGGTTTTAAAAGTATTACATGTAGTATATCAGCTATCTGGTTACCATAACACAAGCTTCATTTGAAGCTTACTTTGGAATCAGATTGGCCGTGTGTGAAATGTTCCTGGATATTTATTATTTATATATATAAAGGAAAGTCGTGTTAGTTACAATATTTGTTCTGCCATAACAATGAAATGTCAAGGAACGGCGTTCAATTATTTGGACACTAGTGGCTTCCCGCGGTTTCACTCGCGTACCCGGGAGATCTTAAATTTTCCCGGGATAAAAAGTATCCTATGTCCTTTCTCAGGCTCTAGACTATCTGGGTACCAAATTTAATTTAAATCAGTTCAGTAGTTAAAGCGTGAAAGAGGGACAAACAGACAGACAGCGTTACTTTCGCATTCATTATATTACTAGCGACCCGCCCCGGCTTCGCACGGATGCAATGCTTATACATCACATTAGAAACCTCCAAATTGTACAGTGTTTCTATAACATATTATACATGTATTGTACCTATATTAATAAAATCCGTTGCGTAGTTTTAAAGATTTAAGAAGACATATGGACAGACAGCGGAAAGTGACTTTGCAGTGATAGATTTTAGTAGGATTTAAGATATATTTAAACTTACCCATAAGACCGTTCCCCCCTTTCGTCGGTGAGAACGAGAGAGTAACACTGTGCCCCTCTCGCTTCCGCAGACCACTCCCCCTTGGAGGCTTGACACAATGTCTCTGGGAAAATTAGATTCTCTATATGCGGGGGGACACGAACCTGAAAATTAAGAAAATAATAAGTTAATAATGAATATATATATATATATATACTAGCTGCCCCGGCAGACTTCGTACTGCCCCAATCTATCTATATCTATACTTATAATAAATCTGTAGAGAGGTCAATTCTGTACATGAAATACTTTTTCAAAATAACTATCAGGGGTGATTGTATTGAGGTATTGAGGAGTGATCGATACTGATGCCAAAAATGCATTCAGTAAAAATTTTGTCTGTCTGTCTGTCTGTCTGTCGTTGTTCCTTATAGTTCCGTATGTTCCTTATAGAAACAAAACTACTGGACGGATTTTAACGAAACTTACAATTATTCCTCATACTCCTGGGCAGGTTATAGGATACTTTTCATCACGTGTAGTGTTAATAGGAGCAGAGTAGTGAAGGGAAATTTTGGGAAAACGGGAGAAGTTACTCCATTTTTTAAGCTTCCGCCGCGTGTGCCTTAATGGTTAAGGTTACATAGAAATTATTATGACGGAAATATTCTACATAAATTTTTCTAAAAAATATCCCGTAACAGCATATGTCTATCTTTTATAGTTGACAGAATAACACGTGTAACTCCTGATAGCTTAGCAGTTCGGAGCATTCTGATTATATTTGTTTACTCTTACGTTTATAATACTCTCACTAATCCCTAATTTAAAAAAGTTAACATTATTACCTATTCAATAAAAAAGAATCATAGAAATCGGTATAGAAACACCAAAATTATATAAGAAATAAGCCATCGCGTCGTCACACGTGAATACTAAATCATGCTATAAGTAAGGATTATTTTTAAACGACTTAAAAAAAAGGAGGAGGTTCGAGGAACGAAGTCGTGGGTTAAAGTTAGAGTTAGCCCAAAGAAACTATTCCACGCGAACGAAGTCGCTGGCAGAAGCTAGTCTATATTAATATTATAAAGCGGTAGAGTTTGTTTGTTTGTTTGCTTGAACGCGCTAATCTCAGAAACTACTGGTCTGATTTGCTAAATTATTCCAGTATTAGAAAGTCCATTTATTGAAGGCTAAAGGCTATATATTATCACGCTACGACCAATAGGAGCGGAGTACTAATGAAGAATGTTTAAAAATCTGGAGTTTTTTTTCCTTTTGAGAGCTTCCGCTGCGTACGTACGTACGTAAACGGTTTGATGTGCACGAACACCGAAAGGCTACTCTACAGGTGCAAAAGCTGACAGATTTCGTCCCCATCAAGCGAGGTGTGAGGCAAGGGGGTAATCTCTTGCCAAAGCTCTTCACTAATATGCTAGAAGACGTAATTAAATCTCTAGACTGGGAAGAGAGAGGAATAAATATAAATGGCACACGCATGTCGCACCTGCTTTTGCTGACGACCTTCTTCTACTATCTGCGAAAGTTGCTGATCTTCAATCTATGCTTACAGAACTACACGAAGCATCCCTGAAAGTGGGTCTATGTATGAACATGTTCAAAACCAAGCTCATGGCTAGTCATCCAATTGGAACAGCTACCAGTAATGTGGGTAACTCCCCAATAGAACATGTAGACCACTACATCTATCTTGGACGTCGTTTGACCGGGAGTCTCAGGTGAAGGAGATTGCTAGACGGCTCCAGTTAGGTTGGGCTGCATTTGGAAAACTTGATGACATGCTCCGCTCTAATATTAAAGTATCTGAAGAAATGCTAAATGCCTTGGGCATTTAATCAGTGCATTCTGCCTATCGTCACCTATGGTGCTGAAACATGGTCGCTTACAAAAGGCAACATGTATAAAATAATGGTTGCTCAAAGAGCCATGGAGCGAACCATGCTGGGCATCTCCCTCGTGGACCGAATACCCAACAGTCGAAATACGACGTAAAACGCAAGTCGTGGATGTGGGTAAAGGGATCACGGGATTAAAGTGGGGTTGGACGGGACATCTGGCAAGGCGGGATGACGGAAGATGGGCTAAAGCTATTGCAGAGTGGTGGCCAAGAGAGAGACACAGGAAACCGGGTAGACCACCGCCGGCCCGGTGGGTAGACGACATTGTCCGAGCAGCGGGTAGGCAGTGGATGAGATGTAAAAAGAAAGAGGCCTATGGTCTGCAGTGGGTTATTACGGGCTGATTAGATAGATACATAGAAAGAAAGTTAAATAAAAGGATGCACTCATAGATATGGTAACACAATATCGTATAACTTTTTTCCGTGTCAGTGCGACAGGATGGATTGACATAGGTATTACAGTTGCCACATTTGGTTGTCAAATCTAATGTCAAATATTGTGAAATATTGCGTTCAGAAGTTTTAATTGTGACAAAACTTAAAATGGATCAATTTAAAAACCGACCAAATTAAAAATCAGGTATTATTAGGTATTATTTTCGGAAATTAAAAATTAAATAATTAATAAATAATTTACATAAATAAAACAGTACCTGAACTTTCGAGACATTTTACAAAAAATAATTTCTGAACGCAGACTTGAATAGTGTTACAGTATTTGACAGTATTGGACAACAAATGTTTGACATGTAATAAACAAATCAGCGTTTATTGAAATGATTAAGTATTTATTACACACATCCAGTTTTCATTCTTTTTAGGATGTATTCTGCTATTCGGGGCGGAGACAAATCCAACGAATCAATAACCATGAAAATTGGTTCAGCAGATCTCGAGTTATAAGTGTTGAAACAAACCCGACTTTCTTTTATATATATAGATATACTAGTGCCTCCCACTCACGTCGGAATATAGGGATTAAATATAGCCTAAGACACTCATAAATAAAGTAGCTTTCTATTGGTGAAAGAATTATTCAAATCAGTCCAGTAGTTTCCGAAACAAAAATCTATATTTCTCTTTATAATATTTAAATTAGTTTTGATAAGTTGAAATAAAAACAATCATATAAAGCACTTGAGATATTATCATGGTTATAAATATCCTGGGACATTGTTCACACGCGGCCAATCTGATTCCAAACTAAGCAGAGCTTGTACTGTAACCAGATAGCTGATATACTACATAGTACTTTTAAACACACACTTTTATAAGTATTTACATGTATGTAAGTTTATCATTATAGCTTAAAAACAAGCTTTTTCTTGCTAATAATCACATCCTAACTAAATCCACAAAAAATTCATTTCCAAACATACAAACATAGTAAAATAAACGAAAACTCGCAAAAAAACTCACCTGACTCGGGAATACACTTTTCACATAGGCCTGCCCAGTCATATAGTTGAGGCCCACCAACAGACACACATTGAATAGGCCTCTCTCTCTAGGCTCGAACGGCAACTCTATGTCCACACAGCCAGCCTTCTCGTCTATGCTCATACTGCTGTCATCACTGTCGCCCATAGACAATAACTTTGCCTTCGTATCTGTCAGATTGACTTTAGAATCTGTTGCGTCCTTGTCTCTGGCCAAGTTGTTCTGCGATGTTCGGAAGCTCTTCCACGAGCGGAATGTTGAGTAAGGATTGTCTATAATTTCCGATTTGTACGAACAGATAGATGTTTGGTGTCTGGTGCGGCCTTTTATGTTTTTCGGCTCTAAATAGGCCACTCTAGAAGATACCCGTCGAACGTAGTTCTTCCTCTTTTCAGTGAGACTCCTAGTTATTTTCACTGAATCTGTTGTTGGAAATGAATAGGTTTTACTTAATGTCAGAATCAAAGGCATTCACACCACTGGCTTTCGGTGAAGGAAAACATCGTGAGGAGACCTGCATGTCCGAGATGTCACTATTAAAGGCATGTGCAGTCCGCCGCCGCACTAGGCGCGCGGGGGGACTATGGACACCCCCTCGGTGTTAGGGGAGGCTCGAGCACCAGTGGAGACGTATATGAGCTGATGATGATGACTTAATGTCATATTTATTTTGTACTTACATAGAAAATAAGAATTTTGATACTAACAAATTATAGAGTACGGTGAGGACTTAGTTGTCTGAAATAAATGATGTTAAATATATACTATACGCTGTCGATCAGATAAGCTTTTAAATTGTTATTAACAGAAAATGTTAGTCTTATTAAAGAATTCAGATTATTTATATTACCTACTACTAATTACATTATATAGGTATTTACATTTAGAAGAAGAAAATATGCAGGTTTTTATTTGTAGGTACAGGTTGGTTATAGTCACTACCAAAAAGTTTGTACATAATATATGATTGCTTTGAGGCACTTTATCTTTAAGTTAACCATAGTCTAATTATAAAAAAAATAACTAAGTCCCTTGCCGGTTCTTCTTAACTGAAGGCTCTCGAAGCTCTCAACAGGTAGAAGCTTAAGCAGCTTTGACCTTCCCAAGTGCACTTTTAAAGCCTATACCAAGTTTTAACTTAGAGTTATTTAGCTACAAAAGCTGATGCTCAGCGGCGGTGACCGCTTACCATGAGGACATACCTTCGCTGGTGCTCCCGTCGGAGTGGTCAGTTGGGAAACTGCCTGGTTTGTTTTCGTCCATGTTGCATGCCGCTGTCACTGTCTCGTAGATCTCGTTCATTAAACGGTTTAACTGTAACATAAGATTTTAATTTATTAAAAATAATCTTAAAGGAAATATAGGCTATATTTTATACCCGTATTTCAACGGTAACGGGAACTACGCGGGTGAAACCGCGCGGAGGCAGTTAGTAAATAATAAAAATAAATGGCTAAGCTCAAAACTTGGGAATTTTTTAACCGATTTAGCTAGTTAATATGTCATAAGAGTCCTTTAGAATTCGTGAGAAACCACGGGTCGAAAGTTAGTATATTATAAGTACATTAGAACAAAATTACTTTGTAAAAAGATTCGCCTTCCGTCTGTATGCTTAGATCTTTTAAACTACCCAACGGATTTTAAAGCGGTCTTCAATAGTCAAGTCACTGCCTATACAGTTACTCCCTTTTTTACAGGGTCGGCAACGCGTGAGTGACGCCTCTGGTGTTGCAAGCGTCCATAGGCTACGGTAACCGCTTCCCATCAGGTGGGACAATTTGCCTGTTTGCCACCCTTGTGGTATAAAAAATAAAAGTGATTCAATAGTAAGGTTTATGTATAATTTAATATTTGTTGAAATATGACTATGATCTGATAACCGTGCGAAGCCAGGACGCGTCGCTAGTATTAAAGTCTGATGTTGATAATGAAGGCGCCGCCGGCATGACGCATTGCAAAGTATAGTTGATGATTCTAGTATATATATATTGATATTATGAACATACTGACACACAATTATATTAGGCGAGAGTATCTATACTAATATTATAAAGAGAAAAGATTTGATTATTTGTTTGTTTTGTTATTAATATGCTCCGAAACTGGACCGATCTGAATAATTCTTTCACCAATAGAAAGCTACGTTATCTGTGAGTGTCATACATAGGCTATAATTTATCCCTGTATTCCTACGGGAACGGGTATTACGCGGGTGAAACCGCGACTCGACCTCGTTACTTCATCTTTAATTTTGACGGGATATAAAACCCTATGTATTATTGTAACTCTGTACCAAATTTCGTTCAGATCTCTTCAGCCGTTGTTGCGTGAAAGAGTAACAAACATTCATACAAACTTTCAAAGTACATGTATTTGTATTTAAAAGTAGTATATGTAGCAGCTATCTGGTTACAGTACAAGCTCTGCTTAGTTTGGAATCAGATTGGCCGCGTGTGTAAATTTCCCAATTAATTTCCCCAAAAAGAAATGCTTAAGATAAATTCTATAGAATACCTAGAAGAGCTATCTCAAATAAATACTTATTCCTAGAACATTTACTACTATATTTTGCACTAGTTATAAATCGAGGTTAAAGGAAAATTTGTTTTGAAATTACATCAAGAATGCGTCTACCGCAATAAATCCTAGTTATCCTTATAACTTAGGGGATAGCCTTGGGCCTTGTCTTGGATGGGAATCGAACCTTTGAATTCCCTACTAATATTATAAATGCTAAAGTAACTCTATCTGTTGCGCTTTTACGTTTAAACCACTGAACAAATTTTGATGAAATTCTGTACAGATTTACAATGAGATTGGAAAATGTCAAAGGCTGCCTTTTATCCAGGGAAAGTTAAAGATATGGGAACCCGAGTGAAACTGCAGGGAGCCACTAGTTAAATACATAATTGCAGATCACAAAACGTCATTAAAAATAAATGACAGAAAACTTTTCAAAATATCAACGACAATACATAGGTAGGTAGGTACCTACTATTTACTTAAATAGGCATAGTAACTATCATAATCAAACAAACATATGTTAGAACAAGCTCGTAATATTATAAATGCGAAAGTAACACTGTCTGTCTGTCTGTTACGCTTTCACGCTAAAACTACTGAACCGATTCAAATGAAACTTGGTACACATATAGTCTAGAGCCTGAGAAAGGACATAGGCTACTTGTTATCCCGGTATAATTAAAGATCCTTGAATAAACGGGTGAAACCGCGGAAACCACTAGTATAGTAAACATACTTAAAAACGGGCATTGTGACGACATAAGGTTAAATATAAATAAAATAATCATTCACCTTTAAATTCCATTATGATATTGTAATCACAGTACGAACATAGCACCCACTATCTTTATACTACAATTAACACTGATTGTCTATCAATATACTAATTTTTATCACTAAACAAAGTAAACTATATTGTTATTTATTTTCAAACACGTCCGACCACGTTGACGGATCGTTGACTAATAATATTTCCTCTTATTTCTTCCTCTACGCACCGACTAGTATATAAATCACGTTTATTTTAGTTTAGTCTCGGAACGATCTACTCATAACACTACGTAATAAAATAATTCGACCAATTTCATAATAGGAATACACTCGTCAACAAATAACACACAAAAATTTTGAATCCACTTCGAAAATTCAAAATTGGGACACACTTATCGTGATCAATCAAAAATAAACACATACAATTCAAAATCGACTTCGAAATTTCAAAATTAGGACACACTTATCGTGATCCGTCAAAAATAAACACATAAAATTCAAAAACACTGCGTTCCAATTTCAATATTGGACCTGTACACTAAGAAAAAAGGCACTGCAATTCGAATTGATAAATTCAAAATGTGGAACTTTGACACACAATTGGATTAAATTCAAAAATTGTTGGATTATTTACACGAAAAAAGAGTGCACACTTTTTGTGTGTGAATCGCACACAACACACACCCATGTGTTAGTATGTGTGTTGTTGAGTGATCTAATTCATTCCTACATGTATGTTGATAACAGATTTACAAAATGACCGTCAATATTATGTTGTTATGCAATAGTGAGTCATTCGATTTTATCAGTGTTTATTTAGCTAGTTATTGTGACGCGGATTCGTTCGTATTTTCGGCGAACATATGTATATAAAAGTAAAGTAATATTATAAATGCAAAATTTGTGAGTATGGATCTTTCACGCATAAACTAGTGAACGGATTTAAATGAAATTTGGAACATAAATAGTTTATAACTTGAATTAATACGTAGGCACTTTTTATCCCGGGAAAATCGTATTTGTATCGGTGTGTTATTTATTTATTGGATTAGTTTTTTACTGTCTATGTCATGCAATCAAATTTTTTATAGTAAAACATTTTGATTACCGCGGTTTTACTTACATATATTGTACTATTGCACTCATATATTATTTAACAATAATACTTATACTTTGGGAGAGTTAGTGGAGGTTCTTGCTCCTCGGCGGAGACGTATATGAGCTGATGATGATGATGATCATAACATTTTTTACTTAATAATAAAAATATCAAACAGAAAAGTTATATAAATAGAATATATACTAAATGAAATTGTGTTTAACATAGTTAGCAATTTTATTTTAACAGAAAACTGCATTGGAATTTGTTGATAAAAGGGTAATTACATGAACTAGAGTACCTAAACAATGATAAATCACTACATAGTATAAAACAAAGTCGCTATCCGCCGTCTGTCAGACCCCATGTATGCTTAGATCTTTAAAACTACACAACGAATTTTGATGCGGTTTTTTTTAATAGATAGAGTGATTCTTAAGGAAGGTTTTATGTATAAATCATTACGCTATGACGAATAGGAGCGGAGCATCAATCAAAACTGTTGCAAAAACGGGCAAGTGACGCTAACGAAGTTGCGCGGGTCAACTATTTGAATATAAATATATATTGTCATAATTATTGACAATACAATAAACTCTGATAACTGTATATGTACCTAAATAATATGGTTTCCTATCTATTTAATACTAGAGGCTACCCGCGGTTTCACCCGCTAGCCCGGGAGATCTTCCATTTTCCCGGGATAAAAAGTAGCCTATGTCCTTTCTCAAGCTTTAGACTATCTATATACCAAATTAAATTTAAATCGCTTACAGACGAGTCAGACAGACGTTACTTTCGCATTCATGATATTAGTATAGATAGATAGATTTATAAGTATTACTAGTGGCTCCCCGCGGTTTCACCCGCGTTCCCGGGATAAAAAGTAGCCTATGTGTTATTCCAGAACATATTCTAGCTCTGTGCCAAATTTCAAGCAGATCCCTTCAGCCGTTGGAGCGTGAAAGAGTAACAAACATCCATACATACAAACTTTCGCATTTATAATATTAGTAGGATGGAGATTTATCAATACTAATATTATAAAGAGGATTTGATTTTTTTGTTTGTTATGAAAATGCTCGGAAACTACTGGACCGATCTGAATAATTCTTTCACTGATAGACAGCTATGTTCATTTTGAGTGTCATAGGCTATATTTTATCCCCGTATTCCTATGGGAACGGGAACTACGCGGGTGAAACCGCGAGGCGGAAGCTAATACCTAATATGTAACTGTAATATTGATGTTAAAACAAAATTTTCTTTTACAGATCAAAAAAAAAAACAAAATGGCGCCAGAATATTAGCTTCTTGCCTCATATTGGTACAATCTCGTCCATCTTATACAAACAAATGAGGATAGGTCATTACAAGTATTATTGTGACGTATAAGATAGTGATTTATGGTCATAGTGTTGTCCGTACACTATCGATATATCGATAGTTTTGAAAACATCGACTAATTAAAAATATGTAACTTTACGGTTTTTTGAAATCGGTACAAATTTCAAGCAGATCCTTTGAGTTCTTTTGGCGTAAAAGAGTAACAAACATCTATCACAAACTTTCGCATTTATAATATTACATAGTAGGATTGTATTATATTCATTTACAATTATATAGTAATTTTACTTTATCTACTAGCTGAACCGCGCAACATCGTCTGCGTCTCATAAGAACTTCTCCGATTTTTGTAACATTATTTAATGGTGCTCCGCTCTTATTACTCTTAGCGTGATGTTATTTAACAAATAGTCTTTCTCAATAAATGGGCTATCTTACACTTAAATATTGTTTCCATTCGGACCAGTAGTTCCTAAGATTAGCGCTTTCAGCAGACTCTTTAGCTTTATAATCTTATACATAAAATTCTCGTCTCACAATGTTAGTTACCATACTCCTCCGAAACGGCTTGACCGATTTTTAAGAAATTTTATAGATATGCATATTCAGTAGGTCTGAGAATCGGCTACTATCTATTTTTGATACCCCTGTGATCACGGGAACGGGAACTACTACGAACTACAGCTAGTATTAGTATAGATTGTTATTCTTTCATGTGCAGAAAAGATTCTCATTATTTTAAGTAGGTATCTTTTGTAACCTAGTTACACAATTCTTTAGTTGCACTGAGATACTGGTATTGCTAATACTTGTGAAAGTCTCCACTACATAACAGTAACTAACAAGACTATAATTTCACATCCAAACTCTATTCTTGACAGCCGGTTGGCTTTTTGGTTAGTGACCCTGACTCTCAAGCCGCCGGTAATCACTACATATTATTTTAGGGATATTTATTTATTTATCACTAGTGGCTCCCCGCGGTTTCACCCGCGTACCCGGGAGGTCTTCCATTTTCCCGGGATAAAAAGTAGCCTATATGTTAATCCAGGTTATAAGCTATCTTTATTCCAAATTTCATTCAAATCCATTCAGTAGTTTTTACGTGAAAGAGTAACAAACATCCATACATCCATACTTACAAACTTTCGCCTTTATAATATTAGTAGGATATTAGTAGGATTATTCTATGAGATTTTTAATGTCTCTTGTCCTTATAAATAGATGCTATGTCATCATTATTACATTAAAAAATCCGTTTGTAAATATTCATTAGCGAGTAAAACCGAGTGGCAAATACTACAAAACATTTCACGTCAAACAATAGCATGAACAAAGAGAATTAAATCGAGACTAGTGACGCATCGACCAACAATGCGAAACATCGATATCTTATCGACAAACCCAATTTGGCACATCACTATGACACCAACTAATTACGCGAGACATTTAATAACTTTGATCTGACAGACGGACCGACGCCTCGCATCAAATTGAAACAATTATTTTATTATTTTGAACTTATTTCACACTTAACACATGATAAGTGAAGTAAGAGAAATTGGGTAATCTTTGAAGTTACCGAAAGTGGAACTTTAGGTCTTTGATAAGGCGTATGATAACTTTGAAGTAACCGCCTGATTGGCTTACTACCCAACTTAAAGTATTCATTATCTACACTAATATTATAAAAAACTTGAGAGGTGTCAAGGGACACCCGGATGGAACGAAGTTCCTTTCGATTAATAAGTGAAGGAAATGTTAATATATTTTTTGTACACACATCAAGTAGTAGGTAGTATAGTGCGCGCGGAACTAGTAGGCCGCGCCTTGGCAACGCGCCGCTCGGCAAATCTCAGCCACGGTCGGCCCGCTCGGAAAAGTGTCGTGACAACTTTTCGTAACATTTTTTTCCGTCTAGCCCCATTTCACAACGCGCGGTAAGGAACTACGTTCCAATAAACCGTGATTGCGCAGAGGGGAACGTACCGACTCACGATTATGAGGTTGCGGTTCAAACCCCGTACCTTTAAGTTTAATGAAAATTTACGTACGGATTCACACCGCTGGCTTTCGGTGAAGGAAAACATCGTGAGGACACCCCAGATGTCACAATTAAAATAAATAAATATACTGGGACATTTTTCACACACGGCCAATCTGATTCCAAAGTAAGCTTCAAAGTGAGCTTGTTTTGTTAATTAAAGGCCCGCGTGGTGGACTGTGGTCTAACCCCCTCGTTGTTAGTGGAGGGCTTTGCACGTGGAGATGTATATGAGCTGATGATGACTATCCTACTAACATTATAAATGCGAAAGTTTGTAAGCATGTATGGATGTATGTTTGTTACTTAACGGCAGAACAGCTAAAGGGGTCGCAATGAAATTTGAAACAGAGATAGAATATGTTCTGGAATAAACACATAGGCTACTATTGATCCTGGGAAAATTAAAGCTCCCGGGCGCAACTTGTCCTAACTATTATAAATGCGAAAGTAACTTTGTCTGTCTCGCTTTCACGCTAAAACTACTGAACCGATTTAAATATTACACAGATAGTCTAGAGCCTGAGAAAGGACATAGTCTACTTTTAATCCAGGCAAAATGGAAGATCTCCCGGGTACGCGGGTGAAACCGCGGGGAGCTAGTAGTCTATAAATCAAGTAGACAACTCCAATCTCCCCTAAAAGCATGACTCAGGCTATGACTCAGAACTATGGTATAAAAATAGCCCGGCCAATGGGGCCCTAATGTTATACTATCATGGCATTTCAGGGCAGGTTTACGGCAATTTTATTGCGAAATACAGCGGTAGAGCTATAGATGGAATTTGTAGCTATATTGCGGTATGTGCTCCGCCCCGCGGTATCGCTTGCGTTTCCTGGAAACTATCAACATTATCAGGATAAAAGGTAGCTCATCAAAATCTGCTCAGTGCTCATCTTTAGATGTTAAAGCGCATCAGACAGAGTTAGGTACTCTCGCATTTATAGAGTACCTACTAGCTGCCTCCGCTCGGTTCCACCCGCGTAGTTCCCGTTCCAGCGGGAATACGGGGATAAAATATAGCCTATGTTACTCCCTGATAATGTAGCTTTCTAAAGGTGAAATATTTTTTTTAATCGGTCAAATAGTTTCGTAGCCTATTCAATACAAACTAACAAACAATCAAATCTTTCCTCTTTATAATATTAGTGTAGATATTATGAGTCATTATTGTACTTCAAAATTATGGGTTTAAAAGCTTAATTAACTTGCTTCAAGGTTATATATCTATACTAATATTATAAAGAGGAAAGATTTGTTTGGTTGTTTGTTTGTAATGAATAGGCTCCGAAACTACTGGACCGATTTCAAAAATTCTTTCACCTTTGAAAAGCTACATTATCCCCGAGTAACATAGGCTATATTTTATCCCTGTATTCCCACGGGAACGGGAACTACGCGGGTAAAACCGCGCGGAGGCAGCTAGTAGTACATATTTTGGTTTGTCATCAAATTATGACACTAACTAGCTTCCGCCTCGCGGTTTCACTAAGATAAATCACACTAATATTAGGTATAAAGGCGAATGTTTGTGAGTGTGTATGTTTGTTACTTCTTCACGTCTAAACGGCTGGAGCGATTTTAATACAATTTAGTATGGAGTTAGGTGACAACCTGGATTAAGGCATAGGCTACTTTTTATCCCGGGAACATTAAGATCATTCACGCTAAAACTATTGAACCGATAAATGAAATTTGGTACACAGATAGTCTAGAGCCTGAGAAAGGACATAGGCTACTTTTTATCCCGGGAATTTTGAAGATCCCCAGGGAATGCGGGTAAAACCGCGAGGCAGATGATAATGACTAATTACAAAGTAAATTACTAGGTTATTCTATAAGTTGAATGACATGAGATGTACTTATGTTCTGTCCCTTTCTTTAACTACAGAATCACGTGAGACGGTAGACAGAGTTATTACGTAAGAATATTGTTATTAATTTAATTGACTTTTGCACATATTTTGATATATACCTACCTAATTTACTAGTGGTAGTCCCTGCGGTTTTCCTCCCGCGTACCCGGGAGGCCTTTGATTTTCCCGGGATAAAAGTAGTTTCTATTTTTCTCAGGATTTAGACTACAGTTCTGTAGTTTTAGCGTAAAATGAGACAGATCAAGTTACTTCGCATTTATAATATTAGTTTTTATATCCATTTAATGAAAAGCTGTTAATTTGGTATTTTAAATAGACACCAAATTTTATTCATCTCTATAGATTATAAACTAGCTCAATGCCCGGCTTCGCTCGGCACGCAATATCTGACCGCATAGTAATGATATCATAGACTACTCATCAACAATTAGAGGGAATTAGCAACTACCCACGTGGCCGTCTTCCTCAGAACTAGGTATCTAGTAGTCATCATCATCATCAGCTCATATACATCTTTACTGAGGAGCTCGAGCCTCCCCTAACACCGCGGGGGCGTCCATAGTCCACACGCGCCTAGTGCGGTGCGACTGCACATGCCTTTAACAGTGACATCTCGGGCATGCAGGTTTCCTCACGATGTTTTCCTTCACCGAAAGCCAGTGGTGTGAATCCTATGGGAACGGGAACTACGCGGGTGAAACCGCGCGGCGGAAATCTATATATATAAAACAAAGTCCCCGCCGCCTCTCTCGTTCAGGCAGACGCCTGAACGCGATGAACACAAACTACTGAACAGATTTTTACGCGGTTTTTACTAAATTACGGAGTATTTCATGGGGAAGGTTTTTATGTATAATACATCAATTTGGACCCGGTAGGTGGCGCTGGTGGGCAGAACGAAGTCTGCCGGGTCCGCTAGTAGTAGGTATCTACTACTAAACAATTAAACATTAAATTCTAATGTTTAATTGTTCTGAAGCCGCATCTAATTAACGATAAAATTATAGATAAGAATAGTAATTAAACTACTATTAGGTATTAAGTAGGTAGTACTTTTTAGTGTAAATAAAACATTAAAACCTCTTTTTTAATTCTTAGAAGTTATACTATTTATTTAATCAAAGGACTTTTGTAGGTTCGATGACCACCTAGGACAAACATTTGTGTGCATGAATATGTTTGTTCTGTATCTGGATGTAGATGTCTATAAGTATGTTTTTAATAGTATATGTAGTATATCAGCTATCTGGTTACAGTACAAGCTCTGCTTAGTATGGAATCAGATTGGCCGTGTGTGAAAAATGACCTGTGATATTTATTTATCCTAAACACAAAATCAGTTTATAGCCTTTTCTAAACCAATCTCCATATAATAAATACACGCTAATTTAACATACATACCTCTATATTATGACGTCACAAATCATAACAACTTTTTTTATTAATAAATAAATAATTATGTAACACTAAACAAAACATTGTTAAACAAAAATGCACTTTAACACAATCGATATACGTTTAAAATTGCACTTTCTCTCACAAAACTAAAAAACTCCCGTCTTTTCACTATAAGCCCTCATTCGATCTTTTTACCGGACGTTAAAAAAGCGTTGAAACACAACAAATGCATTTCCAAGTACCATAATATGCTCCATTTCCAACGCCCAATTTGAAAATGCTTGATAAAAAAGCGTCGCGTTTTAAAAACTGTCGTGTGAACATATACTTGTATTTGAACGCTTTAACGTACGTTAAAAAAACTCTCGTGCGAATGATTGCTTGTAAATTTTTTGCATTTATTTATGTAGACTTCCACCTTCCGTGACGATCGGATAACTACTAGCGAGGCATAGTTGCAAAACGTAGCTTGGAGTTAAAAAAACATGCTTAGTTTATATGGCGTCAATCCAAAGTACTTAGAACGCTATTAAAATAGCATATTTTCGCGAATATTTTCTATTTATGATCCTTGTATGTTTATTTCAAAAAAAAAATTTAGATTTAGGTGTATATAATTAAATTTGATTGTATGTACCTACTTATGTTGATGGTTGTAAATAATAAAGAAATAAAAAACTAGACTGTAAATTCGTTTAAATGTCTTAAATTAAATCTTTACTGGATTCCCGCGGTTTCACCCACGTAAAATTTTGCCGAAATAAATGTGTTATTTCAGAATTTAAAAAATATTCCAACTCTGTGCCAAATCGAAATTTCATTGCGATCCCTTCAGCCGTTTTGGCGTGAAAGATTAACATACATCCATACATTATTTCAAACTTTTGTATTTTTGTGTAATATTAATAGGATATTTACTAATAATAAAGGTGAAGAGTTCGTTTGTTTGAACGCGCTAATCTCAGAAACTACGGCTTCGATACGAAAACTAATTTTACTGTTAGGTAGCCTATTTCTGAAGAAGGCTATAGGCTATATAACATCAAGGTACTACAGATATCAGAAAATATATTTACATGAATATAATAAGAAGGTAAGTTTATTTTTTTCTCTCAACAATAGAAAGAACTACTACTATCACTCATTATTATATATATCTACACTAATATAATAATACGGTAAGATTAGATTTTTTATTTAATTGTAATGAATGGGCTCTTAAACTACTGGACCGATCTGAATCACCTTTTTCCAATTCATTCACCAATAGAAAAAATTCTCACCAAGCTACGTTATTTGTGAGTGTCATAGAATAGAATAGAATATACTTTATTCCATACACCATGAGGAAAATAACAAATTTATCCTACTAATATTATAAAGGCGAAAGTTTGTAAGTATGGATGTATGGATGTTTGTTACTCTTTCACGTAAAAACTACTGAATGGATTTGAATGAAATTTGGAATAAAGATAGCTTATAACCTGGATTAACATATAGGCTACTTTTTATCCCGGGAAAATGGAAGACCTCCCGGGTACGCGGGTGAAACCGCGGGGAGCCACTAGTATATAATACACAGAAAAACAAAGTGGTTACAATATAGGCGAATATATTCCAAAAGCAACCTCTTCCAGGCAACATTGGGGTGAGAGGAAAAAAGATAGCATAGGCTATTTTATCCCCGTATTCCTACGGGAACGCGAGTGAATCCACAGGGCGTAACTAGTATCTATCACCATGTAAACCAACCGTGTCGTTTCGCTGGATTTCTTTCCATTAACACCACGTGATCTGAGTCACGCAGATAATAACGTACTGCACTATGGACACAGTGTTTCTGTGTGTCTGTTTGTGTCGTACTTGTGTACAATTAGATGCACAAGGTAAACGTAGAGGGAAAATTGTTTAGGTATTAATTATAGCTTTATATTATACTAGCTGCCTCCGCGCGGTTTTACCTGCGTAGTTCTCGTTCCCGTTGGAATACAGGGATAAAATATAGCCTATGTTACTCAGTGATAATGTAGCTTTCTAATGAAAAAATAATTATTAAAATCGGTCCAGTACTTTTTGAGTATATTCGTTACATGCAAAAATACAAATTTTTCGTCTTAATAATATTAGTGTAGATTGGCGTTAATAAATAGTAAGTTATGAGAAAATATACATATACCTACCTACATATTATAGAACAGTCGCTTTCCGCTGTCTGTCCCTGTCTTCTTAAATCTTTAAAACTACGCAACGGATATTGATGCGGTTTTTTTTAGTATATAGAGTGATTCAAGAGGAAGGTTTCTATATACAATACATGCATAATATGTTAGAGAAACACTGTCAATTTTGGAGGTTTCTAATGTGATGTATACGGTTAAAGAATCTTTATTCTCAAAAAAAAGAATTTACATTCACTTAAATTAATGAGAACTTAAAAAAAAACTAAATATGTAGGTATTAAAGCTATTGATAACAAGCGAGCGTAATAAAAGTAACATTAACATTACAGATCATGTTTAAATATTTTTAAGATGCGGGTAGTTTAGTATTATTCTAACAAAATCCACACCGCTACTACTTTCTATGACTTTTAGGTACCGGCAAAGTACAGTGAATGAGTTTACGTACAAAGATCGGCAACAACTAGATGCGACAACGGGTTTAACAATGATTTGTAAATTTAGTTAGTTTTTTATGTTTTTTTTTTTATTTTTTTTTTAGATGTATAAGCATTGCACCCGTGCGAAGCGTGCAAGTTTATAAATAACTAGCTGCCTCCGCGCGGTTTTACCCGCGTAGTTCCCGTTCCCGTGGGAATACAGGGATAAAATATAGCCTATGTTACTCGGGGATAATGTAGCTTTCCAAAGGTGAAAAATTTTTTGAAATCGGTCCAGTAGTTTCGCAGCCTATTCATTACAAACAAACAAACAAATCATTCCTCTTTATAATATTAGTATAGATTCAAAATATTTGAAAAAAACTTTAACAAAAAAAAGTGCAAAAAATTTTCAAAACTTTTCGAATCAACTGTACAAGCCCATAGGTTTCCATTACTCTATCCATCTCTTTCTAGCATCATTAATACTGATCGTCTATCTCGCTTACACACCACACAACTTACACGATGAACTCTGAACCCAATTGTGTGAGCAATAAAGTATGTTTTGCGTTGATAACGGTTAATAATTATGTATTTAGGAACATTCCTATGACAAACAGACGAACAGACTAACCTTTTGTTGTAGACAATAGATAGTAGAAATATTATTGTTTACAAGAAAATTTTGTAAATGTAGGACAAGCGCCATTTTAGAGAGTAAATATCGTCCTTGAAACGTCAATATTACCTACTAATATTATAAACGCGAAAGGTTGTATGTTTGTATGTATGGATGTTTGTTACTGTTTCACGCAAAAACTACTAAACGAATTTGGATGAAATTTAAAACACAGATAGTTTATAACCTGGATAACATATCTGGGCAGGAGCGCCGCCTGGGAGCTACTTAATATCTATACTAATATAATGCGAAAGTAACTCTGTCTGTCTGTTTCGCTAAAACTACTGAAACGATTTAAATGAAATTTGGTACACAGATAGTCTAGAGCCTGAGAAAGGACATAAGCTACTTTTTTATCACGGGAATATGGAAGATTTTCCGGGAACGCAGATGAAGCGGGATGAAAAGATCATATTAAAGAAAGGTTACATTTTTATTTATTTGTTTGTTATGAATAGGCTCCGAAACTTCTGGACCGTTTTTAAAAATTCTTTCACCATTCGAAAGCTACATTATCAGGGATTAACATTGGCTATATTTTATCCTCATAATCCTACGGGAACTGGAACTATATATATCAAACCGCTGCGGAAGCAAGTAAGGATATAAATTGAATTTTTGTGGTAGGTAAATACTTAAGTTTTTTTATTTTCCTTCTATGTACTGTATATCTTTTTGCCACAAATAACTGTATGTTCTTTCTTTCTTTGAAGTCTTTGTGGTAATAGGTGACTAAATGCTATGTTAGTTCTGCAAACTGTCCCTAGATGTCGCTGTTTATTTAAATTGAACTTTCACTAGTATATAGGCGAAATAATTTACATTCTAAACGCATATAGGTACTATATATGGTAAGTCTAGGAAGGGACCTTCCACCTTACGATTTCACCTGCATTTCTGGGGGAACATCAAATTTCCCGTGATCTAAAGTAGTCTTTGTTTTTATTTTATTTTGTCTAGGAGGAAATGCCTTCGCATACCCGCTGCTGAGGGCACTGCGACGGGTTATGTCTTGCACGGACTAAAACCTACCCGTGTCCTTCTGGCCGTCGCCGGAGTTGCGGGTACGCTTTCACATTCTTCGCACAACTCCGGCCTGATTAAAAGTAGCCTGTGGCAACTGGGAAGTGTTATTTTCTTTTAGTATCGGAGATAACTTTAAATATAATCTACTTATTTATAAAATTGCTAGATACTATACCGTGGCTTCAAGCCTAAGTGTCTTAGACACGCGCGTGAAGGGTTCCGTGACATTATTAGGATCAAACAAAAAAAAAAGGCTGGATGTCGACGTCTACATTAAAAATACCAAATACTGAGTTATTTGTCTATAGAATTCATTCAATGTATCACACATGGTGATTGATTTAGGAGCCCGTGCTTCGAGGGCTGATCAATTATTATGATATTTTTTTACTTCCGCCCTGCCTGTAACCAATGTTGCCCTACCTCAAATTCGACTATAGCTAGAGCCCTGGGGACCCGCCTGTTTGACTCCTTGATGGTATAAAAATATCCGCGAAACACAAAAATATCATCTCATATGGTCATCGACGGGGAGCTCATCCTCACACTCTGGAACCGAATTGGTCTCGAACCCTGCGCTTCCAGAGGAGTTTCCTGCCACGAACACTCAGGTTGTGGAATGAGCTCCCCGTCATGGTATTCCCAATGGAGTACAGTATGGTCTTCAAGAAGGGAGTGAAGAGTTTTTTACAGGGTCGGCACGCCCCTTTTTCACGTTGCAAGCGTCTATAGGCTACGGTAACCGCGCGCCATCAGGCATAAAAAATATATATATATATACTCACGTTTTCTCTATCAAGGTCCAGCTGGCTGTTCCTCTTGGGCAAACTGAATCCAGTGTTAGACAACAATTCACATCTATTCCTATACCGTTTAGTCTCTGTATGAAACTTCTTATCGTTCTTCCTCGCATATTTAACATCTTCCAAATTCTCCGTCGATTTTGCAATCTTCACATTCGCCATTGCTAGAGGTTTAGGTTTAGAAATCGGCTTTTGGTCTTTAGGCTCTGGGAAGCCATTTTCGAAATTTTCGCGCAGTTTTTTGAACTCTGTCTTGGGGGTAGATTCTGGGGTGGATGGCTTGAGGGTGTCGACTGGTATGTCGTAAACTTGGTGATTCTGTAAACAAATATGATGACAGCTTATTTTATTGTTAAAAACATACTAGATTAAAATAATATGTAGGTGGTAGATAATTTCACAGATAAAATAAAAAAGGGAAAAAGAAAAATACCTAAGCTGTTACATTAAACTTTTTCTTTCCTGACTTTTTTTGTCCTTTCTCAGGCTCTAGACTATGTGTGTACCAAATATCATTTAAATCGGTTAAGTAGTTTCAGCGTGAAAGCTAGACCGACAGACAGAGTTACTTTCGAATTTATAATATACCTAGTTATGATTAAGATTTAGGTCTATATATATCAGGACGAAGCTCGTTAACTTCCGTGGCGTAGTTTCACCCGCGTAGTTCCCATTCCTATAAGAATACGGGGATAAAATATAGCCTATGTTACTCCCTGATAATGAACCTTTCCGTTAGTCAAATAATTTTTTAAAATGGTTTAGTGGTTTAGGCGTGAATGGGTAACAAACAAACTTATATTTACATTTATAATATTAATTTGGATTGGGTCATTTCTTTAGAGGCTTCTATGGTAACCAGACTTAAAAACACTACAGCAGTTTAAGAGATAAGTCACATAGAACAATACTTTAAATAAATAAATATTCCGAGACATTTTTCACACGCGGTCAATCTGATTCCATACTAAGCAGAGCTTGTACTGTAACCAGATAGCTGACATACATTTTTAAATACTTATGAATATTACATAGATATTTACACCCAGTCACAAAACAAGTTTGCCCTAGGTGGGAATCGAACCGTGGCGAGGCAATTTTCAACCATTACATCAATCAAATTTGTTCATCTTATGATAATAACTACATAACCTCTTTTATGTAAGACAAAATTTACATAATAATTATATATATATAAAAGAATTATTTTGTAATTGTGTACGTCGTTGTAAAAAATGCGTGTTTGATTGCCTTGAATGGCGAAATTGGCAAGTGTGAGTTGGATGAACTTTGTAGGGTTCCGCATCTTTATTATTGCGATATAATCAATGTTCTAAACCTCAAAGCCTTTTTTCAGTTTAGGCCTAAATAAATAAAAAAATTATGGACAAATAAATAATATAATAGTTTAGGCCCTAATAGTGCACTTATCGAAGGTCAAAGCTGCTGAAGCTTCTACCGGTTGAGACTTCAACTGACGAGAACCGGCAAGAAACTCAGCAAAGATTTTTTTTAAGGTAACTCGTTCCTAACTAAGCAGAGCATTTAATATGGTAACCAGATAGCTAATATACTACATATACTACTAATAAATACATAATTATATAGATATTTACATCCAGACATGGATCAAACATGTTCATGTATACAAATGTTCGTCCTGTCGAATCGTCGGTCTGTCGAATATCATAATAATATGTTTATTATTTGAAATACCAATATATATTATCAAGGGTTTTTCACCACGGTACCCTAATAACTTTCACAATACAACAACCAATTTTTATACTAACAACCGAAATTCACAAAGGCGGATGAGAAAGCGTAAATCCCGTTATGTGTAAACTATTAGTATTAATAAAGATGACTGTACATATATTTGTCACTTGTCCATTTCTTAGAAGTCCGTTTTGAGAACGAATATATAAATGGCAGAAAGAGACAGACATAGTGCGTTAAAAAGAGACACCATCTTATATATCAGATTGGTAGATCCCCTGGAAACGCAGGTGATACCCTGGGAAGCCTAATTACATGTATATTACCCATTCATACCGGTACAATCTTAGCACTGTTGGCATCAAGTCAAAAATCTAAAACGACATGACATTCCTAGATCCGTCGATACATAATATTAGCTGACCTATTGAACATTACCATGTGTTACATCATACAGTCATCGACCTGTCGCCGTCATATGGATCTGCGGTCAATGCGGTTAATATTAACCAGACATATAATACATAAATATGAACACCAGTATGATGCAAGGAAACGAACAGCATGGAGATTACCGTACGTAGAAGCGCTGGTTCGCTCGACAGACATGAGAGACAATGTCACCACAGAGGATGCAACAGACCGCGCAAAGTGGAGATTGAGCCGGAGAGCGGACCCGCACACACAACGATACGTAGAAGCGCCGGTTCGCTCGACAGACATGAGAGACAATGTCACCACAGAGGATGCAACAGACCGCGCAAAGTGGAGATTGAGCCGGAGAGCGGACCCGCACACACAACGATACGTAGAAGCGCCGGTTCGCTCGACAGACATGAGAGACAATGTCACCACAGAGGATGCAACAGACCGCGCAAAGTGGAGATTGAGCCGGAGAGCGGACCCGCACACACAACGATACGTAGAAGCGCCGGTTCGCTCGACAGACATGAGAGACAATGTCACCACAGAGGATGCAACAGACCGCGCAAAGTGGAGATTGAGCCGGAGAGCGGACCCGCACACACAACGATACGTAGAAGCGCCGGTTCGCTCGACAGACATGAGAGACAATGTCACCACAGAGGATGCAACAGACCGCGCAAAGTGGAGATTGAGCCGGAGAGCGGACCCGCACACACAACGATACGTAGAAGCGCCGGTTCGCTCGACAGACATGAGAGACAATGTCACCACAGAGGATGCAACAGACCGCGCAAAGTGGAGATTGAGCTGGAGAGCGGACCCGCACACACAACGATACGTAGAAGCGCCGGTTCGCTCGAGAGTGATCGCAAAAGGATGGTTTGTGCCAGAGTCGATGAACCATGGTTTGCTTTCTATGTAACTTGTTTGCGCAACAGGAATTGCGTTCACTGGTTGTTTACGGATGTTATGAAAGTAATGGATGTATGTTTATATTTAACGTGCACTTTGATTAGCAGCGGTCATTCGAGTGTGAACTTAACGTGTCTATCTACACTAATTAAAGATGAATGATTTGTTTGTTTCTATTGAATTAACTCCGAAACTACTCGTCTAAATTACAAATAACCTTTTAGTGTTAAGTAGCTTATTTATCGAGGAAGGGTATGGGATACATTACATCACGCTACGACTAATAGGACCGGAGCATGATTAAAAAATGTTGCAAGAACTGGGAAGATGATGTAGACGAAGTTGCGCGGATCAGCTACTCTGTTATAATTGCTTGGATATTTATAGAATTTAATTTGCTGTTTCTGCTTTATTTATCTTTGTGAACTACTTAGTTTGGCCATCTTACTAATATCAATGTTTGTATGGATGTTTGTTAGTCTTTCATGCCAGAACAGCTGCAGGGATCTGGATGAAATTTGGCACAGAGTTAGATTGCTTTTGAAATGGCTCATAGGCTACATTTTATCTCGATAAAGTTTGATCAATAGTGAAAACCGCGGGTAGCTAGTAAACAAACAGGAGAGATAACTTTGAAGGTTATATATTTTTCTCATGTCAAAAATAATGAAAATTTAATAAAGAATTAACCGAGGTAACTTTTAATAAACATAAAGCTGATTCTAAACAAAGCAGAGCTTGTCCTGTAGTATGTTTTACAGATAGCTGTTATACTAGTTTTTGATACATCCTTACTAATATTCTAAATGCGAAAGTAATTCTGTCTGTCTCGCTTTCACGCTAAAACTACCGATTTAAATTAAATTTGGTTCACAGATAGTGTAGAGCCTAGGAAAGGACAAAAATTGAAGATTCCCCGGGAACGGAGGTAAAACCGAGGGGAGCCACTAGTACTTATATAGATCTTTACACTCTTAAACACAGAACAAACAGACATGTCCATGCTCACAAATGCTTCTCCTAGCTGGGAATTCAACCATATTTTATTTATAGTACTATATTTTTGTAGTAAAATAATATTAATATAATCTAGCTAGAGTATAGACTATTAACCTTTGACATTTCTACTGTTTAAGATCCATGCCAGAAAAAGACAACAATAGTGCGTAGAAAAGAGACACCTCCAGTCAAACCGGGCCTATTAAATAGCGATTTTAATACATAATAGTGTTCAATCAAAATCTTTTTTATTCAAATAGGCCTCAATCAAGCACTTATGAATAGTCACTATTAATGCTCGGTTCTGAAAGTTGTTTCTTACTGAGAAGAGCCGGCAATAAACTCAGTAATAACTCTTTTCAAAAACCAACTTAAATCTAATACAATAGTGATTTTTACAAAAGTGTGAAATAGTTTATAGCGAGCATTTCACTGCCAAGGGTCTTTTTCTAACAAGTAATCAGTTGTTTTGAGCCTTCGAGGTAATCCTACTAATATTATAAATGCGAAAGTTTGTATGTATGGATGTTTGTTACTCTTTCACGCTCCAACGGCTGAAGGGATCTGCTTGAAATTTGGCACAGAGCTAGAATATGTTCTGGAATAACACATAGGCTACTTTTTATCCCGGGAACGCGGGTGAAACCGCGGGGAGCCACTAGTATAATAATAGATCATGTTAGTTAGACCGGTTGGCTTTGTGGTTAGTGACCCTGACTTACAAGCCGCCGGTCGTGGGTTCGAATCCCACCTAAGACAAACATTTGTATGCATGAATCTGTCTGTTCTGTGTCTGGATGTAAATCTTTTTAAGTATGTATTTAAAAAGTTTTTAAGTAGTATATCAGTTATCTGGTTACAGTACAAGCTCTGCTTAGTTTGGAATCAAATTGGCCGTGAGTGAAAGATGTCTCGGGATATTTAATAATTGTATGTAATATTATGCGCATGCATCCAGTTAATTTGTCCGTCTATGTCGTCATACATCGTCGTGAGTTTATGTAGCGGGATGGTTTAGTATATGGAGAAGGACATAAGCTACTTTTAATACCAAAATTATCGAGAGCGAAACCACGGGAGAAGTTAGATCAACATTAATAAATAAGTTTATTTTAATTCTGTAAATGGATTAATTAATATTCTTTTTCAACAGATTTTAAGTAAGTATTCTAATTATAAAATGTCTGTGTTGCCAATATGTTAACTACCGTTTATGTAAAATGGCTATTGCCAACGTCAAAAAATATACAATCTAAAATTCCAAATACTACTTATACAGGTGTTACACTACTATTTTACGTATTTTTACGTAAGAAAATGTTTGTTAAATACTTGTGCTAGAATTTTTGTTAAACTTACTAATATTAGGGCTTTAGTCAGAAAAATATAAGCCATATTGAAAATATAATTGTCTCAGCGAATGCATCCTTCCAAACAAACAAATAAATCATACTTCATACCTACTGATATTATAAATAGGAAAGATTAGTATTTTAGTATCTAGCGAATAAACTTTTAAACTTTTGGACCGATCTGAATAATTCTTGGAACCATGGAAAGCGACATTATCAGGGAGTAACATAGACTATATTTTATCCTCGTATTCCCGTATTCCCTTGGTCACGGCATCACACGTGAACGGCTGGACCGATGTTACTGAAACTTGATATAGATATATACTAGACCTCGAAAGGACATAGGCTACCTTCTATCCCTGGAAAGTAAGGTTTTTTGGTAACGTGGACAAAACCACGGGGCGCCACTAGTTATTTATAAAACCAACGAAAGAGTGTCGTGAGTGCCGCTCCTGGTGTTACAAGCGTCCATAGGCTACGATGACCGCTTGCCATCAGGTACAGTATACCTGCTTACCACTTTTGTGGTATATAAAAAAAGATCAAAAGAAGAGGTTAAAAAACTAGTTAAATTCAAACTGAATCGAGAAACAAAAATAACGGAAACCGTAACCCAAATATAGCCTACAGTTAATGAGTAATTGCATCATCATCATCACTAGCATTCACGGCGATTACATGAGGCATTGTTTCATTATAAACTAGCGACCCGCCCCAGCTTCGCACGGGTGCAATGCTCATACATCACGTTAGAAACCTCCAAAATTTACAGTGTTTCTCTAACATATTACCCATGTATGGTATATAGAAACCTTCCTCTTGAATCACTCTAACTATAAAAAAAACCGCATCAAAATCCGTTGTGTAGTTTTAAAGATTTAAGAAAACATATGGACAGACTGAAAGCGACTTTGTTTTATAATATGTAGTGACTAGTATACTTCTCGATCTACTTTGGAGAACCGCCTCAATCTCTTAGCAGATAGCTCGCAAACTATTCAGCTTAGAAAAAAATGATATTAGTAACCTCAATACCAGTTTCGAAGACCTATCCATAGATACCCTACACGTATGGGTTCGACGAAAAGCTATATTTGAGTTTTAGTTCTATGTAAGCAACCTTCCGAACCGAGCATTAGAGTCGACGTTTCATAAGTGCCTGTGAAGGCCTATTTGAATTAATAAATTTATTTCATTTCATGTATGGGGAACCCCAAAAATTTATAGTTGTTTTTTCTATTTTTGTTTGGAAATCTTAATGCGGTCACAGAATACATCTACTTACAAGTTTCAACAATATAGCTCTTATAGTTTCGGAAAAAAGTGGCTGTGGCATACGGACGGACAGACAGACAGACAGACATGACATTTCTATAAGGGTTCCGTTTTATTGCCATTTGGCTACGGAACCCAAAAAATGCCTTTATATTCAAATAGGACTTCACAAGTAAGAATAGTTAGACTAACGCTCGGTTCGGAAGGTTGGTCTTGCTGAGAAGAGTCGCCAATAAACTGCAAATTCTAAGTAAAATCACCATCTGTACTTATTCTTCTATCCTCCTAATATTACAAATGCGAAAAATTGAGTATGTACGTTTGTTACTGTTCTACCCAAAAACTACTAAAAGGATTTGAATGAAATTTGGAATACATATAGTTTATAACCTGGATTCTAACAGGGGACTTTTATCCTGGGAAAATTTAAGGTCCACCGGGAACGGGATTAAACCGCAGAGAGGCACTGTTTCACAAGCGTAGTTCCCATTCCCGTGTGAATAGGGAAATAAATTATAGTTTATCTTTTTCCCTGATAATATACCTCTCCATTGGCGGAAGGATTACTCAGATCGGTCCAGTAGTTTCGGAACAAACCAAAATTAAACTAATTTCATTAATTTTTAAGTAACAATCAATTAATAAACTCAGGCATAGATTATGTAATTAATATTTATTTATCGGTTAAAGTTATACGACATTTCAATTATAATCTACAATGTCATAGATTGTAGAGTTCACGGCAAGATGGCGACCTTAGATATCATGTGGGCACATGGAACGAAATGGGGCCAATTCTGGGGTGTATCACTAACTTTTGTACAGCCCGGTTGGCTTTGTGGTTAGTGACCCTAACTCTCAAGCCGCGGGTCGTGGGTTCGAATCCCACCCAGGACAAACATTTGTATGCATGAATATGTCTGTTTGTTCTGTGTCTGGATGTAAATATCTATATAAGTACTAGTGGACCAGGCAGACTTCGTTCTGCCCACCAGCGCCACCTACCGGGTCCAAGTATATGTAAGCTATCCTATCTCTCAAGTTGGATCGAACTGCACATGGTGTGCGAATTTTATTATAATCGGTTAAGTGGTTTATGAGTCCATTGAGGACAAACATTGTGACACGAGATTTATATATATTAAGATTTATTTAAAAGTAGTAAATGTAGTATATCAGCTATCTGGTTACCATAACACAAGATCACTTTGAAGCTTACTTTGGAATCAGATTGGCCGTGTGTGAAAAATGTCCCAGGATATTCCCAGGATGGAGTGGCGTCGTAAGGGTATGCAGGAGTGATACCTGTTTAGCCTTTCGACGAAAAGTACATTGCGCTTTGTCCCTTTCACTGCCTATACAGTTGCTCCCTTTTTGAAAGGGAGAATTAATTTAATAATTTATTAATTGAATTTTTTAATTTTTTTTGATAAAAAGTAGCAAATGTGATTCCAGCGCATATTCTAATTCTGTGTCAAATTTCATTGCGATCCCGGCAAAAATTCAACAGTTTTGGCGTGAAAGAGTAACAAACGTACATCTGTATTATATTCTTATTGATAGTATTAGTAGGATGAGTGTTTTTAGGCCTATATTTCTTTTTTGTCTTTTTTTTGTCAAATAACTCAATTGACTTGTTTCCTTTTTGTTTTAAATTCATTCTGTTTGTATGCCTATTACATAAAAATACATATATTACTAGATATTTTTGTCACAGGGCCAATCTAAATTCAAACTAAGTAGAGCTTGTACTATACTATACAACTCTTTAATACTCACAAAAATGTCAACATAGTCACAGCACAAACACAGTTTAAACACGAGAATTATTTACTAAAATATAAAATAACTAAACACATTTCACATTTTAGTTAACTTAAGTTACGTACATCATAATTGAGACCTTTACCTAATTAAAACTACGCATTAGGTGGAAAATCTGTGATGTCATTGTACTCGCGTATCTTATGGCCTATCCCTTATCGGTCGGCAAAAATGATTAGGTATTGGGAACCCTTTTATGACGGAGTGAAATAGCAATAATGTGTGACAAGATAGGGTATATAAAGACTATTTCTATAAATTTATTGCGGTGCAACTAATTATAAATTATTAAAAATAACATATTTATATAACAGCAAATTTGACAGCCCAGTTGGCTTTATGGTTAGTGACCCTGACTCTCAAGCCGCGGGTCGTGGGTTCGAATCCCACCCAGGACAAACACTTGTATGCATGAATATGTCTGTTTGTCCTGTGTCTGGATGTAAATATCTATAATATGTATGTATTTAAAAGTATTATATATGCAGTATATTAGCTATCTGGTTACCATAACACAAGCTTCATTTGAAGCTTACTTTGGAATCAGATTGGCCGTGTGAGAAAAATGTCCCAGGATATTTATTTATTATGTACGGATGTATGTTTGTTACTCCTTCACATCATAACGGGTGAAGGGATCGCGACAAAATTTTACTTTTTATCCCGGGAAAATTGATGATCTTCTGGGAACATGAGCGAAACTGCGGTGCCACAAGTAAACACTAATATTATAAAGAGGAAAGATTTGTATTTTTGTATGTATCGAATAAACTCAAAAAGTACTGGACCGATTTCAATAATTCTTTTTTCATTAGAAAGCTACATTTTCACTGCGTAACATAGGCTATATTTTATCCCTGTATTCCCACGGGAACGGGAACTACGCGGGTAAAACCGCGGGGAGGCAGCTAGTATCGAATAAACTCAAAAAGTACTGGACCGATTTCAATAATTCTTTTTTCATTAGGAAGCTACATTATCACTGAGTAACATAGGCTATATTTTATCCCTGTATTCCCACGGGAACGGGAACTACGCGGGTAAAGCCGCGCGGAGGCAGCTAGTTTATAATAATTTTAAGCGATATGGATGAGGTTTTTACTTATTTTTTGTCCATGACATAATCTACCCTGTAGTTTTTGAGTTTATTCATTAAAAACATACACACAAAAATATTTTTATTTCCTCTTTATAATATTAGTGTAGTATGAGACTCAGTCAATCAAGCTATAAATAGAATTGTCAGCTGAGCATACCATATGTTACGTGTCAGCTGTTTATACGTAGGGTAGTATAAAAATAGTTTGGCTATTCTTAGACACAGCTAACTGTCTGTTAGAAAGATCTTTTGAGTCCGAGAAATAACTACCTATCCTAATACTACTACTACTTGATTCTTGATAGTTCCCATAGGAATACGAGGATAAAATATAGCTCATGTTAATCCCTGATAATGTAGCTTTGGATAGGTGAACGAATTTTTTTAATCCGTTTGAAGGTTTAAGCGTGAAAGTGAAACAAACGAACAAAAAAAATCTTATTCTACTAATTTTATAATACTAGTGGCGCCCCGCGGTTGCCCCGCGTTCCGGGGGATCTTCAATTTTCCCGGGATAAAAAGTAGCCTATGTCCTTTCTCAGGCTCTGGATTATCTGTGTACCAAATTTCGTTTAAATCGGTTCAGTAGTTTTTGCGTGAAAGCGTAACTGACAGACAGAGTTACTTTTGCATTTATAATATAGTGTAGATACCTCTAAAGCCTAGTCTAACGAATAATAAAATGCAAAATTCAACTCCTACGCAGGTGGATTGCGCACAATTTGAATTTGGAATTACAAATCGAAGTCGTACCTTATTGGTGGAAACGAAAGTGCGGTTGCGTGTGGGAGAATGGAAAGTAAACTTTGCCATGTGGGTGATACAGGCGGAACGAACGCGCGTTGCCATGGAACCTTATGTTTATAAATATGTAGAACTGGCATATCTATATATAAATAAAAACAATATTTTTTTCGGAAGGTTGGAAGGTTGAAATAATAATTAAATTAAAACTATATATAAAAGTAACTTTTGATAGAGCGAAGTCTGTCCGGCCAGCTTGTATATAATATAGTTTACTTTGTTTACCTTGTTGTTTTGTGGTTTTCTGAATGTTTTTGGTTAAAAGAAAAGTTTGTGAATACCGTAATACCGTAAAGTTAAATACTTAGTGACGACAAAACTTTAAATACATTAGTACTAAACAACTAGTAATAGTAATTAGTAATTAAAAGGAATTGAGTTTTACAGATTTATTTAACATAAGAACTATGACACAAAAACTAATATTTGTAATAAGTAAATAAGTATAAGTATTCGGCAAGCTCAGAAAAATCTTCACGTCGACTATTCCGCAATGCCTGAAGACAAAAGTCTTCGAGCAGTGCGTCCTACCCGTAATGACATACGGAGCCGAGACGTGGACACTGACGATGGGGCTGGTCCAGAAGTTCCGAGTTGCTCAGCGTGCTATGGAGCGAGCTATGTTAGGCGTATCTCTTACGGATAAAATCAGAAATGAGTATATCCGTAAGAGAACTAAGGTAACTGACATAGCTCGCAGGATCAGCAAGCTGAAGTGGCAATGGGCCGGCCACATCAGTCGTAGGACCGATGGCCGTTGGAGCAAACGAGTCCTAGAGTGGAGACCGCGTCTCGGCAAACGTAATGTAGGACGCCCTCCAGCCCGGTGGTCCGACGACCTGCGTATGGTTGCCGGGAGGGGCTGGATGAGGAGAGCGGAGGACCGGGATAAGTGGCGCGCATTAGGGGAGGCCTACGTCCAGCAGTGGACTGTATAGGCTGAAGATGGTGATGATGAAATAAGTATAATAAAACAAAATACTTAGTTAAAGACAGAACCGTTCGACCAAACATCGCTAAAACCAAACTGACAGATCACACATACGTCATTATGACACAAAATATAAATACCACTTCTAAACTTCATTTAGATTTCTATAGGCGGAACGTAAAACAAATTATAGGCACTTCTTATTGAAACGTGAAGACATGCACATCCCTGTTCCGCTAGCCGCCATCTTTGTTTACAAGCATGCTTCTTAATCGATGTATCGATAACTGAATCGATTGTACTATCGATATAATCGATTCATCTGATGTTGTATTCGAAAGTTTTTGAAGATGGATGGATGTTTGTCAAACAGATAAACAGCCTGGATTAACATATAGTATGGAATTTATTTCGAGGAAAATTAACATTTTACCCGCAAAGAAACATAGAAGAGAGTCTCATTAAGAAAAATGTCCCAGGATATTTATTTATCATTATTGCTTATTGTGATTTTGCTAAATAATAGTATTACTAATAATACGGTATTCTAACAGAAATACAACTTATAGAATGTTTGTCCTTCTGTATGACTGTTTGTTCCGGCCAATCTCCGATACAGCTGGACCGATGTTAACCAGACTTTCACAATATACTTAGCTGGTGTTTTACTGAGCAATATTTATGGGCAATATTAGTTTAACTATATACACAGGAAAGGATGTGTATACTATTTCACCCAACGGCTGAAGGAATTTGAAATCTTAATAATTTACTTCATTTAATTCATTTAAAAATACACTATTATAGCAAGAGACTCGTTCCCACTTCATCGTATCTCAATAGAAAGAGATAACAATTGAATTGGGCCAATAAACATTGTCGGTTCAGCAACAAACACGTTGTATAAGAGCGGGCCGAGGTGGTCGCCTTGAGGGAGCCGGTTTTGACATCCTGTCGCAACAAGTTGAGCTTCTATTACCGTGTTATGTTATCCTAGTACTTTAATGCTGATACGATTGCGCTTTTGTAGCTTTTACCGACGAAGTGGATGGTCCACCTAATCTGAATACTATAGTATTTTATACGTAATAGTGTAGTATTACTTAGTTTGGAATAAAAGTGTGACCAGTGACATTAGAAGCATGATAAAAAAATTAATTAGTTACCTACATTTTTACTAGTAGGTAGCAAACAAACAAAAATACTAAAATATGTTATAGATCACGATAATTCGTTTATGCATGTAACATAAAACATAATAGGTACTGAAATAAAGAAAAGTATAAATACCACACGAATGTTGAGACATTTTTTTACAAACGGCAAATGATTATAAACAGAGCTTGTACTGTAACCAGATAGCTGATATAACTACTTTTAAATACATACTTATATAGATATTTACATCCAGACACAGAACAAATAGACATGTTCATGCATACACTAACTAGTTGATAGATATATTTCCAGTACCAAAACTAAGCTAAGTATTGAATCTGATAGGCCGTTGTAAAATATCTCCCTGAATATTTACTATCTATCTTTCAAAGGCAGGATCAAAATAAAATAAGACTTAATAACGCCAGAGCACAACGCACTATATTGCCAATAGACTTTGGTGAGTGCTTTTTTTTTATACCACAAAGGTGGCAAACAGGCATACAGTCCGCCTGATGGGAAGCGGTTACCGCAGCCTATGGATGCTTGCAACACTAGGGGCGTTACTCACGCGTTGCCGACCCTGTAAAAACTCTTCACTCCCCTCTTGAAGAATCCCATGCTGTACTCCATTGGGAATACCATGGCGGGAGCTCATTCCAGTGCTAACCATTGTATAGTACAGTGAACCGTTTGTATAGTAGGTAAAACAGCTTAAGAGTTATTTAATTTATAACTAGATTAGGTCAGGCTTTGTGTATAACATGGTTGCGCGGGCGCAGCGCGTCGCGACTTCGCGAGCAACCATCTCATTCCATTGTATAGGTAAAGACAGAGACAAAACACGTTGAAACATCGAGCTATCATTTTACAACATAGAATTAAAACAAGTCCTCATTCTCATGTTAATTAATACAAATTACAGCTATATTACTCTTCATAAACATATTGTGTCAGAAAACGGATTCTAATACATAGTGATAGAGTATAGAATGGATTGTGTTGTAATTTAGTAAGCGTATACGTAGTTTTGTGGTAGAGATGGGCGACTGTGACGATGTTTTGTTTTCTATGTTAAGTTAGTTTTTAGGTGGATTTTGTATAAAAGATTTTTTAGATAAAATGATAGAGATGAATATTATAATATTAGAAATTAAAATAATTAAAGTTGAAATTGTTATTATTAAAATAATTATTTATATTAATGTATTAGAATATTAAATTTACTATTTATGTTATATTGTATAATTATTATACTAGTTTTTTTATAAATATACAAATAAATAAAGCGAGTCTTTTTTTGTTATTTTTGCATTGCACTCATATGGAAAACTACATATAAAATAAGAGATAATTTTTGTTTGCAGCGTAATGATATAGCGTTCCTCGTTAAATAGGCTATCTAACACTGAAATATTTTTTCTAATCGGACTAGTTCCTGAGATAAGCGCGTTCAAGTAAACGAAGTCTTCAGCTTTATATATTCATCATCATCAGCTCATATACGTCTCCACCGAGGAGCTCGAAGCTGCCTCAATGAGGGGGTCTAGGCCATAGTCCACCACGCGCGCCTAGTGCGGATTGGCGGACTACACATGCCTTTAATAGTGACATCTCGGGCATGCAGGTTTCCTCACGATGTTTTCCTTCACCGAAAGCCAGTGGTGTGAATCCGTACATAAGTTTTTATAAAACTCAGAGGTACGGGCGGGGGTTTTACCCTGCACCCTCATGATCGTGAGTCGGTGCGTTACCCACTGAGCCACGGCTTTATATATTAGTAAAAATTAATGATTTGAGAATTAAACGATATAGTAGTACTTTTAAGTTCTAACTAACAACACTAGTTAAATATTAAACCGGTACTTTAACCAAACAGTTATATAAACTGAACGTGTGAATTGTCACTATGTAACTAAACCTGCACTATTGATTTAGGTATTTAACCGACTTCAAATAAATGGTTAAATATCCTGGGATATTTTTCACACACGGCCAATCTGATTCCAAACTAAGCAGAGCTTGTACTGTAACCAGATAGCTGATATACTACATATACTACTTTTAAATACATACTTATATAGATATTTACATCCAGACACAGGAAAAACAGACAATTCATGCATACAAATGTTTGTCCTGGGTGGGATTCGAACCCACGACCCGCGGCTTGAGAGTCAGGGTCACTAACCACAAAGCCAACCGGGCTGTCGAAAAGAATAGGTACTTTCATTTGGAACATATACTTTTTATATGTACACTACATATTATAAAACAAAGTCGCTTTCCTCTGTCCGTCTACTTAAATCTTTAAAACTACGCAACGGATTTTGATGCGTTTTATTTATAGATAGAGTGATTCAAGAGGAAGGTTTTGATATACAATACATGTATAATATGTTAGAGAAACACTGAAATTTTTTGAGGTTTCTGCATTGCACCCGTGCGAAGCTGGGGCGGGTCGCTAGTATTAAACAAACACAACTTTCACTATATCTTCTGTTTACCAAACCAAGGTTGATTACTGGATCGTTTTTAATTAAACTCTGCAATAACATCCGACCAGCAATGTGGAAAGACAGTTGTGACCTTCACCTCATAAACGAGGTCTTTTAGACGACAAATTGTTAAGCAGTAGGTATAAATATTTGTCTATATTTTTTATAAATATATAAATATCCCGGGACATTTTTCCGGTACGGCCAATCTGGTTCCAAACTAAGCAGAGCTTGTGTTATAGTAACAAGATAGCTGATATACTACATATAATACTTTTAAATACATATTTTTATAGATATTTACATCCAGACACAGAACAGACAGACATATTCACGTGATTAGTGACTCTATCTTTCAAGCGGCTGCACGCTGGTCGTAGGTTCGAATCCCAACCGGGACAAGTTGTATGCATGATACGTTCTGTTTGTTCTGTGTCTGAATGTAAATATCTATAAAAGTATGTGTAATAAAAAAAAGTAGTATATCAGCTATCTGGTTACAGTACCAGCTCTGCTCAGATTGGCCGTGTGTGAAAAATATCACAGGATATTTATTTATTCCATAGAACGTTGAGGGTCGTAGGAAATACGGGTGAAACCGCGGGGAGCCACTAGTATTGTGTTCATTTGTCACTTACAAGTGAAAGATCACTTTCTCTTTGCTTGTACGCGTATTTCTACCAGAAGACATCTGTACATAATTATGTACTATGTATAATTGGACATAATATATCCCACGATTGTGAATCGGTGCAAACTACCGCCATTTTTTATTGAGTTAGAAATCGTATTTATACTGTACTAGCTTCTACTGATCGGTTTTACTCGGGTAGTACCTGTTCTCATGAAAATACGGGGTCGAAGCATAGTTTCAGTATAGGCTACGTTACTTTTATCCCGGTAAAATGTGTATATCCTACGGAATTGCGGGTAAAACCGCGGGGAGCCACTAGTCTATACTAATATTATAAAGAGGAAAGATTTGTTTGTTTGTTTGTAATGAATAGGCTCCGAAACTACTGGACCTATTTCAAAAATTCTTTCACCTTTGGAAAGCTACATTATCCCCGAGTAATTAATTATAAATCTTAGCTCTTTATTATAACAAAAGGTAGTCATCGCATGATTCAACTTCATTACTCATAAATTCATAAACATATGTTAAATGTTTTAATAACTTAGAAAAAGGTGTAATTCTTAAGCTACTTATTTGATACTTAAGACACAATTGGTCTGATTTGAATGATTTTGTGTTGGTTCGAATGTCGTGGGTTTGATTCCCGAATGGGACAAAAGCACATTCAATACAATACAAATGTAGATGTGTTATCCATCCATACTAATATTATAAATGCGAAAGTAACTCTGTCTGTCTGTCTGTTACGCTTTCACCGTAAACTGATGAACCGATTTAAATGTAATTTGGTACACAGATAATCCAGAGCCTGTGAAAGGACATAGGCTACTTTTTATCCCGGGAAAATTAAAGATCCCCGAGAACGCGAGCGAAGCCGCGGGGAGCCACTGGTTATGTATATAAGCTATTGATTTTTTTTTGTTTTATAAATGCTTAGGTACGCTTAGTATGTTAATTTCTTAATTTTTTTCTTAATATATAATTAAGATAAATTCCGGAATCATATTTAAGCACACTAAATCCAAATCGGTTCTTCCGTTTAGGAGCTACGATGCCACAAACGACACAAAACATAATCCTTATCGCGTCCGCCATATTGGATTTAAAATGACGTTTATTTATGAAATGTGTAATTTTCCTCTAACAACCTGAGTTTATATTCCTAAGTAGGTTATATTTAAAATAATTTGATTTAAATATTGAACATACAGGTAAGGATAAATAAAAATATTTAATTACTAGCTGCCTCCGCGCGGTTTTACCCGCGTAGTTCCCGGTCCCGTGGGAATACAGGGATAAAATATAGCCTATGTTACTCAGTGATAATGTAGCTTTCTAATGAAAAAAAAATTGGTTGCCTGTAAAGTCGGTATACGGGCGAAAGTTTTACGTGACAACGACTTTGAGTGGTAAAATAATTTTAATGTGAATATTCATTCGTATAGTAGGAAGAAGGATGAAATAATAGTAACAATTTAAAACATAACGTCACGTAACGTGAGCGGAGCGTAACGCAGTTTCTTGAAGTGTCACCCGGCAAACCAATTTATAAGACGTTGTCACGTCAAAATAATTATTAAAATCGGTCCAGTACTTTTTGAGTTTATTAATAACTAGCTGCCTCCCCGCGGTTTTACCCGCGTAGTTCCCGTTCCCGTGGGAATACAGGGATAAAATATAGCCTATGTTACTCGGGGATAATGTAGCTTTCCAAAGGTGAAAGAATTTTTGAAATCGGTCCAGTAGTTTCGGAGCCTATTCATTACAAACAAACAAACAAACAAATCTTTCCTCTTTATAATATTAGTATAGATATACAAAAATAGAAATCTTTCCTCTTATTATTAGTGTAGATTTCACGGTATAACCCGACTTACCAGGGGATTTTAAATTTTCCCGGGATAAAAAGTATCCTATGTGTTATAGCAGAACATATTACAACTCTGTGCCAAATTTCATTGCGATTGCTTCAGCCGTTCTGGCGTTAAAGAGTAACAAACATACATCCTTTAATTCTTACAAACTTTCACATTTATAATATCACTAGTGGCTCCCCGCGGTTTCAGCCGCGTACACGGTACATCTTCTATTTTCCCGGGATAAAAAGTTGCCTATTTCCTTTCTCAGACTCTAGACTATCTGTGTGCCAAATTGCATTTAAATCCGTTCAGTAGTTTTAGCGTGAAAGCGAGATAGACAGACAGAGTTACTTTCGCATTTATAATATTAGTAAAGATTTTGATTTAGATACCATTTAGCTCTGGATTTTAGTGAAATTTGATGAGCATATAAAACATTATTTTGATATAGATTTTAGACGGACAGAGTTACTTTCGCATTTATAATATACTAGTTGACCCGCGCTACTTCGTTAGCGTCACTTGCCCGTTTTTGCAACAGTTTTGATTGATGCTCCGCTCCTATTCGTCATAGCGTAATGATTTATTCATAAAAACCTTCCTCTTAAATCACTATCTATTAAAAGAATCCGTTGCGTAGTTTTAAAGATCTATGCATACATAGGGACAGAGAGACGGCGGATAGCGACTTTGTTTTATACTATGTAGTTCATAGGATTTTTGGAGTAGGGTACGGGGGAAAGGGGGGGTAATATGCCAGTTTATCAGTATACTTGATACTTTTTTTGTAAACCCGAGACTTGATTCCCATCAAGCGATGCGAGACGTCTTGTCCTTCCTGCCTCGTTACGCACCAGATAACATGAACGACGCATGCGCATCATGTTCTCTAAACAGATTTTGTATGTGCTATCTCTGTTTGTTGTTGGGAGTAAGAGAGAGAGGTGAATGAGTGTTAAGGAATTAATCTATAACCGAGGTTCCCAAACTTTAGTTTTTGGTCACGCCAACGTGGACCTCCGGCAAATATCTCGTGGACCCCTGGGAGTCCACCATGACCACTTTGGGAATCACTGATCTATAATATATATTTATTATAGTTTATTGTACTAAGTACTAATATTATAAATCCGGAAGTTTGTAGTAGTAGTTGTTTGAGGGGATTTGGATAAAATTTAGAACATAGATAGTTTATAACCTGGATAACACATAGGCATGTTATCCCGGGTAAGTTGAAGATCCACTGGGAAACCCGGGGAGGCACTAGTTCTGAATAATTTCTTTCACCAATAGTAAGCTACATTATCAGGGAGTGACATAGGCTATATTTTATCCCCTCATTCCTACGGTACTATCCATGCGGGTGAAACCGCGCGGCGGAAGCTAGTGTAATGTATTTTTGACAGGAAACATACAGTAACATGTTGCGATCGAAATTATCGTATGAGTCAGGGAGCAATGCACCCAAAGTACCCGCTTACTTAAGTAGTTTATTACATCTAAGTTAGTTTTTGAAAAGAGTAATTACTGAGTTTATTGCCGGCTCTTCTCAGTAAAAACAACTTTCAGAACCGAGCATTAATAGTGACTATTCATAAGTGCTTGATTGAGGCCTATTTGAATAAAAAAGATTTTGATTTGATTTATTTTATTTTTGTTATTTATATCTTTAGTCAAATTAAGTCATTTGATATGGCGCCCTGCGGTTTCACCCGGGATAAAAAGTAGCCTGTGTTAATCCAGGTTATAACCAAGTTTCATCCAAATCCGTTTAATAGTTTTCGCGTGAAAGAGTAATGTACATACTCACAAACTTTCACATTTACAATAAAACTAGTTCCTCCGCGTGGTTTCACCCACGTTCCCGGGGCATCTTAATTTTTCCCGGGGAAAAGTAGCCTATGTCCTTTCTCAGGCTTTAGTCTATTTGTGTACCAAATCTCATCCAAATCCGTTGATAAGTTTTTGCGTGAAGGATTAACAAACATACATCTATACACACAAACTTTTATTAGTAGGATAATATCATGATAGATTGTAAAGTCAAATCTTATACGAAGACTAGCTGATCCGCGCGACTTCGCCTGCGTCACATATCCCCGTTTTTGAAATTATTTCTCTCCGCTCCTTATATACGTAGCGTGATGTAGCTCATATATATCCTTCATTGATAAATAGGCTATAAAAAACATAAAGAATTTTTCTATTCGTCCCTGAGATTAGAGGGTTCAAACAAACAAACTCTTCAGCTTTATAATATTAGTACAGATTTCATGTTGAAAATTACTGATTTATAGAGACTTAGATTATATAGATAAGAAATAATATATGATAAGATTATATTTTATTGGATATTCAAGTTGTAGGTCATTGGATTAGGCATGATGTCATAAAAAAATTAACAAAATAAAAAGCCTACTTCATAAAAGGCAATAAATCCCAGGTGAAAAATGTCCCAGGATATTTATTTATAAAGAAAATATCTTTATTAATTATTTATGAAATTTTATGCATTATACCTGTAATAAAATAATGTAAAAATAAAGGTAAATAACTTACTTCTTTTCCCATCCGCAGATCCTCCATGCTCTTGCTATGGTTTCCGACCTTCCATGAGTTTAAAGTCCCATAACCACTTTTTGAATCACCACCACCGCCACCACGTACTGTCACATCACACGGCTCATCATATATATGTTCATTTTCGACGAAAAACTCAGATCTGACCATTTTACAATCACAATTTAGATGGCATTTGAATCTGTCATGCTTTTCATCATTATTTTGGCATTTGGGACACTTTTTTTCGGCTAAAAATGTACTCAAGTGTGATTTGTGATCGAGGCTATTATTGCTACAGGAGCAGCACAGTTTTACAGAGTTCCTGTTGGAATTTGACTCGGAGACGGTACTCAAACGGGTGTATGGTAGACTTGACATGGAATTATTGATTATGGCACAGTTGAGGGAGTTAAAACACTTTGCTATAGGATCTTTCACACTTTGATTAGGCAACAATGTCCTCTGAGTTATATCCAGTATTTCCGTACACAAATAGTGTATTTCCTTAGGCTTTTTCAAGCTCAAATCAGTTTCGGCTATATCGTAAATGTTTTTAGATTGATTCAGCTCTTTCTTGCTTTGATTTTGAGCTTCACGTTTTTGTAGAACCAACTCTAGTTTTTCTAGCATTTTTCTCGCATCTTTCTTCTGTTTTTCAGGGGTTTCCGGAATAGGTGATACGGGCACGAAAGTTCTGGGTGGCTTTTTGGGTGGAGGGCCAGGTGGTAAAGGCTGTTTTAACGCTTTCTTTAATGTATCAGTCAATGTTAAGTGAGGATTCTTACGTTCCAATTTCATGGTTTCACTTGAAGCGCACATAATGTCCATGGATTCTAAATTACTAACATTTTCGAGGGGTTTGTTGACGGGTGATTTTTCACTGTCCGAAGACTTATCAGACTTATCGGTATTCTCAAATTGGGACATGAGCCTTTTAATACGACCCGATTTCTCTTCCTCCAGGTTTTCTGTCTCTGAGCTCACTCCGCTGTCCGTCATGGCATCCTGCTTCTCTTCCTTTCTTCTCGGCTTATTAACTTTAGCATACTGATCTAAAATATGCTTAGGGACCTCACTATCTGGTATAGAATTGATCAGACTGACTTCCTCATCATTCTTATCAATATCTGGTTCAATTTTGGGCAGAACAAAGTTCTCTTTACGCATTTGATCCTCCAGAAAATTGCCTAGCCTCTTCAGCCTGTCTCTACTGAGTTTTCCGTCACCCATTTTTAGGGAAAAATGACTGGTTTCAGACCGACCGTTGCAACTACCGTGGCGTTTTGGACTTGTTATTTTCTGGCTCCTGTCACAGCGGAAAGCATGACTCCTGTGTAGTTTCTTCCCGGGATCGCTTATTTGGCGGGACAGTAACTTTTTTGTGTCACTAGCACTTCTTTTCACCTCACTTTTGTACAAATAACTGGTGTTAGGTTGCGGATAGTCATCAGATGTGTTCGATTCGATGTCATTATCCTTATTACTCGATAATGGTTCATATTCCTCTATTTTAGTGTTTTCCTTCCCGGCAAGCGAACTGAAAGCGTTTGACACATCAACTTTACACTTTACCTCGATCAAATGTTTTTTCACCGCAGGTACGTTTTCGCTGCTCAAATTCTCGAATTTACTTTTAATTGCTTGCACTCTGTTATGTGGCTGCGATAACATTATTTCGATAAACACATTTTTATTGACACAATTCTTTTGTTGTTATTTTATTTTCATACAACTGTGACATTTTATTTTTAGCACACACTCATTTCGTTGGTTATTTATCACAGACAGAACTAATCCATTATTATTTTTTTTTTTGAAAACGTGTTTTCCTTTTTAAAAAAAAAACAACAGTTCACTCCACAGACACGACACAACACAAAGCAAGCGAACGGTTTATTGTTTGTTTTTAATTTGAATCACACAGCGTTAAGACTTTATAGCGTAATGTATGATTTCAAAAACCATTAACACTGCAAACTGTTATATTACGCGTGATTATTTAAATAAAACACAATTCACTTGACAAAGTTTACTAAACAGTCGTACGTACATTTCCGTGGGCATGGCACTTGTAATGTTACCAGCTTAAAGATCTAAGATATCCCAAACATAGGAAAGTGAAATAGTAAGTAACCTCACTTTTTATGCCATGCAAGAATCATGATCGAGGAAATAATAAAATTCATGGACTAAAATATCGTATAGGACAGAAAATAACTAGAAAAGTGTTACTTTTTATTAAATAAACCCTGTTTGTGTTCGTCAATTGTTATCCTAACTGAAATTATAAATGCGAAAATAACTTGTCTGTCTGTCTCGCTTTCAAGCTAAAACTACGGACTGAACCGATTCAAATGAAAATTGGTACACAGATAGAAAAAATAAGTTACTTCTTATCACAGGAATATGGTAGTCCTCCCGGGTACACTTGATGAAACTTGGTGAAACTGTAGGGAGCCACTAGTGCGAAATAAATTTAAAAACTTCAAACGACAAAAATACATTATTTGCATTTAAGACCTCGTTAAAAATAGTGAAACTATTTTGACGTGACAACGTCTTATAAATTGGTTTGCCGGGTGACACTTCAAGAAACTGCGTTACGCTCCGCTCACGTAACGTGACGTTATGTTTTAAATTGTTACTATTATTTCATCCTTCTTCCTACTATACGAATGAATATTCACATTAAAATTATTTTACCACTCAAAGTCGTTGTCACGTAAAACTTTCGCCCGTATACCGACTTTACAGGCAACCAATTTTTTTATAGAAACTGACTTTTATACAATAAGCTCGCACATACAACCCCGTAAATAAAATAGCACAGTGATAAATTTTGTTCTTTAATTGATTAAATGGATTTCATTTATATTAAATAATGTCTAATTAATAGCCAAGAATTATAATTATTATTCTATTGATATTGATTGACGTAATATTTCCTTAAAAGTCTATTAATAATATTTATATGCCATGATTCATAGAATTTCCCCATATTATGGGTATTTCTTTTCTACTGACGCACAAGTGAGCAGCTGACTATGTTATAAAATCGGATACACGTACGAAATATCAAAAAGCCGAGAATTTTAAACTACGTATATTATATTTTTTTATTATATAAACCAACCTGAGTTATTAATATATCTATGTAAAAACTTATGCTAATAAAATTATATACACAATTGAAATATTTAACGTTTAAATACAATTTCTCAACGAAATGGAGCGTATGAATCATAGGTTCCAAATTTAGTGTTTTATTTACATGGGTTTCAACGTGTAGCGAGTACATCATTATAACAAATATATCATTATAATACTCATGATGTTGAAAGTAAACGTACTACTTAATATTAGAGTTTTTACGAAATAGCTTTGTTACTTGACTGCTAGCGCCATCTATTGTCTAGTAGAGTTTATTTTATAATAAATAAATAAGTGTACCAATATATGCTACGTAGGTAGATAGTACCAATTCTATACCTATTTAAACGAAATTGAAACATGAAATATTGAATTTTAATTTACGAAACTATGAATACACACATACCTATAAGTGTAGAGGATTTATCATAATTATGTAAACAATATTGAATATAACACAATTATTCACTGCTTAGGCCATCTAGTGGCGAGTAGTCATAAACTTATCGCTATTTCAGAAACTTTGATTGTAATTCTTTTATGAAATTTACACTAGATGGCGCTACGTGTCTGAAATATTAAATTATTTGTGCATTTACTTCTAGTTGTAAAGTATACAACTATGCCTGTCTTGCAATTAGGACTTGACTAAATATTAATCTTAATAAAGATAACGGTTTTCTTTGTCGTTTATCTCATAAACTCCAAAATAATTATGATAATATCTCTTGTGCAGTGGTCAAATGGTTTTAAACTCAGCATATTATGACTTTGACTTTGATTCGGGCAAGGAATAAAAAAAAATTGAAAAATAAAGTTTGTTTGATGTTAGTTTTATTTCACACGAAGTATTTTATTTAGACAACACTAGTTTTTCTTAAAGAACAATTTGTTAAATAAAACAACAACAATTTGTAAATAACATACCTACTTAATAAAAAAAAAGTAAAAAAAAAAAACAAAATGTCACTTCCACTCCCGCCAAAAACGAAACGTAAATATTTAATTTATGTAAAATTATGTAAATTAAACTATATGTTATCTGTCTATAAAAAAAGGATTGTTAATTGTTCATTATTACATACATACAGGATTTGAATAAATTACATGTTGCTTGTAGAAAAATACTTCTAAATTATGACTAGGTACCTCCTTACATATTAAAAAAAAACTTAGGTATACAAACTCATTTGACAGATGCAAAATGTTTTTGCTCCGAGATACTTTTAAAGATTAATATTTACAACATTTTACTACCAACTTTTTGGATGATATATTATGTGAGAAGTACTTATGTTTAACGATGAAAAGAAGCGGTTTTATTTGCTGAATTTTAAGAAAAAAAAAATGTTAGTGCTTTTATTATCCTAAACTTTTTTTTTACGAAATATAATGGGTTTATTAGTTCACATATGTAATGTAGACTAATAAATATAGATACTAATAGCCCGCGGTTTCACCCGTGCTTTCAAGGGATCCTTTATTATCTCGAGCTAAAAAGTCCCCTAAGTGCTATTCCAGAACAAATTCTAACTCGAAAATTACATTGCGTAGGTACCCTTCAGGCCTTCTGGCTTGAAAGAGTTACAAATAGGTACCTATACATAATTTTTTAGACACTATTACAATATTAGTAGGATACGTTATGGTCGACACCACTAGCCGTGGTGGCTCAGTTGGGAACGCACCGACTCACGATCATGAGGGTGCAGGTTTGAATCCCTGGCCCGTACCTCTGAGTTTACAAAAACTAACGTACGGATTCACACCACTGGCTTTCGGTGAAGGAAAACATCGTGAGGAAACCTGCATGCCCGAGATGTCACTATTAAAGGCATGTGAAGTCGCACCGCACTAGGCGCGCGTGTGGACTATGGCTGTTGTTGGCTGGATTTTTGTTACTCTTTCATGCAAAAACTACCGAACGGGTTTGGAACACAGATAGCTTATAACCAGTGACGGATTAAGCCTTAATCAAATTAAGCAATTGCCTAGGGCATCACGTCTTTGGGGGCACAAAAACAAAAAAACAAAGCTTTTATTGATATCGCACAACTTCTAAGGTACGTAAAGAACTCATCATCTTATTTTACAAAAAGCTAATGTTTTTAGGAGGAAAAGGAATAAATATTCTAGTTGACATAAGGATAGGGGGACCCACAGGCGCGAATTGCTTATGGCATCAAGTCGTCTCCGTCACTACTTATAACCTGTATTAACACATAGACTACCACATTTTATATCGGGAAAATTTAAGATCTCCGGGAACGCAGATAAAACCGTGGGTAACCACTAGTTTATAATATTGTTTTTGCCAAGTAATATACTTGTTGTTTGACGCACACTTGTGTTTAACTTAGCTCAACTTACTTACGTCAAAATATATAATTGTCTAACTTAACAATTAACCTAAGACCTCCGCTTGAAGGTATTACATAGACGATACAAACTGACAAATGAACGTTGTTTTTATATATATATACTAGCTGCCGCCCTGCGGTTTCACCCGTGTAGTTCCCGTTCCCGTGATCATAAAATAGATTCTCAGACCTACTGAATATGCATGTAAAATTGCATAAAAATCGGTCAACCCGTTTCAGAGGAGTATGGTAACTAACATTGTGACACGAGAATTTTATATATAAGACAAGTTATTTCAAGTTAGAATATATCTTAATCTTAATATATATAAATCTCGTGTCACAATGTTTGTCCTCAATGGACTCCTAAACCACTTAACCGATTATAATAAAATTCGCACACCATGTGCAGTTCGATCCAACTTGAGAGATAGGATAGCTTACATATACTTGGACCCGGTAGGTGGCGCTGGTGGGCAGAACGAAGTCTGCCTGGTCCACTAGTATATAAAGCTGAAGAGTTTGTTTGTTTGAACACGCTTATCTCAGGAAGTACTGGTCCGATTCCAATAATTATTTCAGTGTTATATAGCTTACTTATCGAGGAAGGCTCTAGGCGATATCATCACGCTACAACCAATAGGAACGGATCACCAATAATTATAATGATTCAAAATCGGGTTTGTTTTTGTTGTTTCTCAAAGTAACTATGTTTCTAGTAGGTAAGTACCTCCTATAAACTTGCTACCTGGCTTCGCACGGTTAGCAAAGCATCATTGTTACATTGACAGGCCGGTTGGCTTTGTGATTAGTGACCCTGTCTTTCAAGCCGCTGGTCGTGGATTCGAATCCCAAGACAAACATTTGTATGCATGTATATGTCTGTTCTGTGTCTGTATGTAATTATCTATAAAAGTATGTATTTATGCAGTATATCAGCTATCTGGTTACTGTACAAACTCTCCTTAGTTTGAAATCAGTTTGACCGTTTTTTTTTATACCACAAGGGTGGCAAACATGCATATGGTCCCACCTGATGGGAAGCGGTTACCGTAGCCTATGGACGCTTGCAACACTAGGGGCGTCACTCACGCGTTGCCGACCTTGTCAAAAAGGAGTAACTGTAAAGGCAGTGAAAGGGACAAAGCGTAAAGCATTTTCGTTGAAGGGCTAAACAGGCATCACTCCTGCATACCCCTACGACGCTACTCCATCCCTGGTCCCCCCACTGCCGCTACAGCGTCTCCTCCTGACTGACTCACCGCAGGAACACAACACTACATGTAGTGTTATTTGGCTGCGGTCTTCTGTAAGGTGGAGGTACTACCCCAGTCGGGCTACTCCAATTTCGAACGGACGAATCCGTTGCGCCCTACCTGCTTTAAAAATGACCTCATGTAATAAGGAACTTAATTTGCAAATTTGTTAAATAAAGTGTGATTTTGAATACTAAAAACACGTGTGTAGATTCTAAATGGTCTAAAAGTATACTATTTACAATATAAATTACTTATTTTAACGATATTTAGGTAAATCCAAAGTGTTTTAGCGGATAACTAACTGATCCGCGCAACTTCGTCTAGTTGCGCGGTGGCTAACTAGCTAACCCGCCCTTCTTCTTCACCCGTTTGTGTAACGTTTTTCATTGATACTCCACTCCTATTAGTCGTAGCGTGATGTTATATAGACTATAGTCTTCCTCGATAAATGGGCTATTAAACAGTGATATAATTTTAGAATTCGAACCAACAGTTCCTGAGATTGTCTCGTTCAAACAAACTTATATTTTTAGGTTTTATAAAAAATAATTATCTATAACTAATAGTAATTTATTTATTCCTGTTGCCTTTTACTTTTAAAACTTCTTCAAAATTGTGACAAAAAGTAATTCTAACATAAATTCTGACAAATAGACAAAAGCTTATATTTTTAAAACAGTTAAAAAAAATAGCAGGTATAGACAAAAAGTCGTTATTTAATATTTATTTATAGGTATCAATTAAATATAATTGTTAATATTATATGGGGTTTTTCTACTAAACGTTGTTTTAAAACATGTTTTTATTCTTGTAGATATTTTATTTTAATGTACTTTTTGTAGACAAATAAATTGATTGACGTAAAATGAAGATGCAAAGAAGTTAAACTAGCGACCCGCTCCAGCTTCGCACGGGTGCAATGCTTATACATCACATTAGAAACCTCCAAAATTGTCAGTGTTTCTCTAACATATTATGCATGTATTGTATATAGAAACCTTCCTCTTGAATCACTCTATCTATTAAAAAATCCGCATCAAAATCCGTTGCGTAGTTTTAAAGATTTAAGAAGACAAAGGGACAGACAGCGGAAGGCGACTTTGTTTTATAATATGTAGTGACTAGTTATATTATTCTGCTTTGGGTGCTGCGACGCTAACTTTTAAGGTGACTCCCGTTCGATACCCACCCAGGACAAACATTTGTGCATGAATATGTCTGTTTGTTCTGTGTCTGGATGTTAATATCTATATAAGTATGTATTTAAAAGTAGTTTATAAGCTATCTGGTTACAGTACAAGCTCTGCTTAGTTTGGAATCAGATTGGCCGTGTGTGAACACTAATATAAAAGAAAGAAAGATTAGATTTATTGATTCTTTGTATTGAATAGGCTCCGAAATTGACCGATCTGAATAATTCTTTCACCAATGGAAAGCTACATTATCAGGGAGTAACATAGGCTATATTTTATCCCCGTATTCCAACGGAAACGGGTACAGTGCGGATAAAACTGCGGAATAACTAAAATAATATAATTTATGTTATATCTAAATTATTATTGCATTAATTAGCTATTATATGTTTTAAAGGTATATTTAAAATCCTTAAAACCCGTGAATGGTTATAGAAAATGTACCTATTCTTCTTAGGTAGGTTTTTAAACTAGCGGAATATTTTTTTTAATGTTTATTTTTTATGTTTATGGCAATCGAATAGAGTAGGTTACCCACTTTTATAATATTTTAACATTATAAAACATAAAATTACATCGAAATTAGTTTTAGTTACCTCTATTTTAATATAGGTATATAACCTACTTGAAAGTACATATATATACATATATATAGAGAAGTATTTTTTTCTATTATTAGGTCACTGTCATCCACCTAAGGAATATATTAAAAAAAGTTTTTAAATGTAATTTTTACAGTCATCAAACCTAACCTATTAACCTAACCTAATCTAAGGCATATTATTATATTAAAAAAAAGTACCTTAAAGTAATACCTTGTAAAAAATACCTATAGTTTGCGGCCTAGCTATGATAGTGAGTGGTGTCTGTGGAGTCATAACATCTCATTCTGCAACTGCAGTCGGGCGTCAAAGCCCGAATTGGCTGAACGCGTTGCGATCCGTTGGTTCAACTGTTAGTTATTAAAAAAAATACTTAGTCGAACTCGCTTATTCTTTCGCACGGATTTTTTGACAGTGACAGTTTAGTGCTTTTTTTTTTTCATAAGTGAAATGTGAGTGTTGTGCTTTTGGGAAGTTTTTTTTAAACGTGTAACATTGAGGTAGGTTATGTTTGTATTATGTCATTTCGGTTTTTGCTAATTTTCGCTTTCACTTGCCCGTTCGACAGGTGGGGGGTTATTTAGGGCAGTGGGCCACTGGAAAGTCTCGAGATACGGAGGCTGCGCGCCGAAAACCATCGTCTATAACTTTTAATTTTTTTTTTATGTCTAACTGCTGCCTTGGTATTTTACTTTGCGCAATATTATTTATGTTTTAGTTATAAAAAAAAGTTTTACAATTTTTTTTTTAGTAAGTCGCGTTAGTCGATTAATTAGCGCTTTGTGGTCATTTATGTTTTTTTCAGTAACATCTAGGTACTTTTTTTAATAAAATAGATTATAAAAACAATGTGTTTTCGTGTTGTATTTAATTTAATAGCTTAATAATGATTACTATTGGCTGAGTGGCATATTAAATGGATACATAGCGAATTCCTACGTGATTGCCATCCGAAACTACTTTTGTATTCAATCTATGCTTGCCTTTGGTTTTGTTTGCTTAATTTTTTTTATATTTAGTTACTTCACTATACTTAATGTTTAATTTAAAAATTTTTTAGGTGCATAAACTTTATAATGCAATGGATTGGTTACATATTTTACATTATTTACGTATTTATATGTAGATATCAAAAATACTTTCTAAGCCTAAAAAAATACATTAATTTTTTCATAGTACTAAAATATGTACAGACGACTTTTACGAGTAATTTTAGCTTTATTAATATTAGGCATAAATTTTCCACGTACTTACTTATATCTATTTGTGTAACTTAGAATAGAAGTAACAAATCTTACAGACGGACAAACTGACAATTCATATAATAGAAACAATAAAAAACGTGTACAGAAAACATGAATTGAATAATGATTTAAAATACATCATATATGCCTACTTTAGAAGTAAATCTAAGACTCTACTTTAGCGAAAATATTTTCTACATTAAAATAAGTAAGTAGTTATCATTAAAATAACACAGGCCAATTGGCTTTGTGGTTAGTGATACTTACAAGACTCCCGTTCGATTCCCGCCCAGGACAAACATTTGTATGCATGAATATGTCTGTTTGTCCTGTGTCTGGATGTAAATATCTATATAAGTATGTATTTAATAGTAGTATATGTAGTATATCAGCTATCTAGTTACAGTACAAGCTCTGCTTAGTTAGGAATCTGATTGGCCGTGTGTGAAAAATGTCCCAGGATATCCCAGGATAGCTCCTCGCGGTTTTATTTGAACGCTTCTTTAACGTGCGTTAAAAAAAATCTCGTGCTAATGAGAGCTAAGGTTGTAAAAGCCATCTGAGGCTAACACATTCTAGTCCATTAACAAAAATGCTGACTGGAAAGGGCGCGTTGGATATGGCCTAAGCGTATTTGGATACTTAAAATCTACTCAAATTAAACATTTAATCATTATGACCTTTTAGTTATCAATAAATTTGAAAGTTTAGGCGTATGGATGGTTGGCTCAATCATCCATAAAAGGTAGTATTTTTTTTTAAGGGACTAGATGGTTAGCCTCTGATGGCTGTAACACCCTTAGGAAGACAATCGGTGAGTGCTGAGGGCTCTCAGTAGTAGATTTAAGCAACAGCGCTGAGGGTGTCCCCTGCGGGACCGTGCCTCGGCTCAGGGCGTCGCTGGGGGTGAGGGACTCACTGGTTTGATTATTTAGGGAATTTTATATCGGACATTAGGACATGACCCAAGCGGAATTAACGTACTTAAAATGTACTCAAATTAAACATTTAATAATTTTGACCTTCTACATTCTAGCTATCAATAAATGTGAAAGTTGAGAGTATGAATGGTTGGCCCAATCACACATAAAAGGTAGAACGAATTTGATTATTTTCACCACAGATTTATTAATAAATTGATGTCATATATTTAGTACAAGTGGCTCCCCGCGGCTTCGCCCGCGTTCCCGGGATCTTCAATTTTCCCAGGATAAAAAGTAGCCTATGTCCTTTCTCAAGCTCTGGATTATTTATGTACCAAATTTCATTTAAATCGGTTCTGTAGTTTTAGCGTAACAGACAGACAGACAATAGTTACTATCGCATTTATAATATTAGTATGGATTAGTTTGGATACTGGATATTATCTTTTTATGTATAATTTCAACATATTTTCTATTTATGATATTTTTTCTTTTTTTATTATTTAGTTTTAGGTGTATATATTATAGATAATTAAATTTAATAATATGTGTACTTATATAGATTGTTACTGAATATAAATAAAGCTATCACACAATGTATAAATAGATAATATCTAAAAATCATAATCTATTAGGGTATTCTACAATTTTCCCAGGATAAAAAGTAGCCTATATCTTAATCCAGGGTGTCAGCTAACTCCATACTAAAGCGGGTGAAACCGCAGGGACCCACTAGTAGGTTAATAAAATGTAGTTCCTTTTATGATTTATTAGAATTTTATTCATAGTTTTATAACGAATGGTAAATAACCATAAGTCATATTTTTCTTTGGCATTTTAATTAAAAGATGAATAATTTTCATGTAATAATTTAGTAAAATATATACCTAATAAATCTATAATATTATAGGTAAACCTATACTTAGTGTTAGTGGAAATAAATATGTAAAGTATTATTTATTTTTATTTTTAATCTGTTGTATAATAACCTAAACCAATTATATTTTAATTAAAATAATAAATGGCTGTAAGTTTTTTTCAAACATCCTTATAATAACAATTCAACCATTATAATTGTTATTTTCTCACGACATATTCAAATTAACTATATTTATACCTTAAGATAAGTAAAGAATTAATTATTATTAATATTATTAATATTAACATCTATACCTACTAATATTATTAATGCGAAAGTAACTCTGTCTCGCTTTTACGCTAAAACTACCGAAACGTTTTAAATGAAATTTGGTACACAGATAGTCTAGAGCCTGAGGAGACATAGGCTACTTTTTATCCCGGGAAAATAGGAATTCCTTCGGGAACGCGGGTAGTCATTAGTCTATACTAATATTATAAAGAGGAAAGATTTGTTTGTTTGTTTGTAATGAATAGGCTCCGAAACTACGGGACCGATTTCAAAAATTCTTTCACCTTTGGAAAGCTACATTATCACTGAGTAACATAGGCTATATTTTATCCCTGTATTCCCACGGGAACGGGAACTACGCGGGTAAAACCGCGGGGAGGCAGCTAGTCTACTATATATTGACATAGCATTTCTTGTATATTTTTTTTTCTGTAATGTAAGCGTCGGCGCGCGCGCATCTCGACCGAAGCGGACATCTCACTCGACAGCCTAATGTATGAAAGAGATAGAACATAGTCGAGTTCTCATTTAACCAATCCGATTTATCACTACATATTATACTAGCTGCCTCCGCGCGGTTTTACCCGCGTAGTTCCCGTTCCCGTGGTAATACAGGGATAAAATATAGCCTATGTTACTCAGTGATAATGTAGCTTTCTAATGAAAAAATAATTATTAAAATCCGTCCAGTACTTTTTGAGTTTATTCGTTACATACAAAAATACAAATCTTTCCTCTTTATAATATTAGTGTAGATATTATAAAAACATAGTCGCTTTCCGCTGTCTGTCCGATCTTCTTAAATCTTTAAAACTACGCAACGGATTTTGATGCGGTTTTTTTATAGAGTGATTCGAGAGGAAGGTTTTTATATACAATACATGCATAATATGTTAGAGAAACACTGTCAATTTTGGAGGTTTCCAATGTAATGTATGAGCATTGCACCCGTGCGAGGCTGGGGCGGGTCGCTAGTATATACCTATATATACTTAAAAATACCTATTGTATGTTTATTTGTTATTCAAACGACAAACACCTTTATTTGGTTCGTGAAAATTGAAAACAACCAAAAAAAATATAGTAAAGTACATATTTATTTTAACAATTGAGACTTCTAAACAATGTATGTACACATATTGACCAAAACAAATGTATGGAAAATTCTTCATGGAAATATTTCCTAGCTATTTATAGATCTAGCCTTTGCCCCGCGGTTTTGCCCGCGTTACTGGAGGCTCTTCAAATCTCCCACAATAAAAAATATTAGCTTTAAGGGATCAACAAAGAGACCCGTTGGATTTAAAATAAAATTATATGCGTGGCTCATGGAGAAGAGTATTTATAATATAACTGATTTTCTATAAATGTTTACTTGCAGTTGATAATTTTAATTCATTCTGACATGAAACTGATATTATATTATACTTTAATCTTTAATTTTTATTGTTTAATAGAGTTATAAAATAAGAATTGATGATGTGTTTAATTTTAATCTATACTAATACTAATGGACCGATTTCAAAAATTCTTTCACCTTTGGAAAGCTACATTATCCCCAAATAACATAGGCTATATTTTATCCCTGTATTCCCACGGGAACGGGAACTACGCGGGTAAAACCGCGCGGAGGCAGCTAGTAATATTAATATTTCTGCAAGCCAATAATATGGCAATATGTAAGCTCGTATATATTTTTTTGTAAAAGCTTTTATATTACCATACTTTATGCAAATAAAAAATCTTTATCTTTTATCTTTAGGAGTTAGAATTAGGTAACCCAGACTCTCAAGCCGCCGGTCGTGGGTTCAAATCCCACCTACAAGCATTTGTATGCATGAATATGTCTGTGTCTGGATGTAATTATCTACATAAGTATGTATTTAATAGTAGTATATGTAGTATATCAGCTATCTGATTACAGTACAAGCTCAGCTTACTTTGAACGGATTGGCCGTGTGTGAAAAGTGTCCCAGGATAATTTTATTTTTTTATCATCACTGTGCACTTCTTACATATATAGTTAAAATATTAAATAAATATATATCATGGAACATTTTTCACACACGGCCAATCTGATTCCAAACTAAGCAGAGCTTGTCATATGGTAACCAGATAGCTGATATACTACATACTACTTTTAAATACATACGTATATAGATATTTACACCCAGACACAGGACAAACAGATATATTCAATATTCATGCATATCTACAAATGTTTGTCCTGGGTGGGATTCGAACCCACGACCGGCGGCTTGAGCGAGTCATTAACCACAAAGCCAACCGGGCTGTCAAAATTAACTTAAGGCCATATGATAAACTCATAAATTCAACTATAAACACATACCCTTGAGTCAGACACAACCTTATGCCGTGCCACGCAATATTTAACCAATTTACTCATGTGTGTTGTGTAATGAAATACCAGCTCTGTGTTTGATATGTTATACGCTAGTTACTGACCACTGCTTCACTCGTACTCCGGTCTATTCAATTATCGGCTGTAGCGGCAGAGGTAACAGGGATGGAGTAGCGTCGTAGGGGTATGCAGAATGATACCTGTCTAGCCTTTCGACGAAGAGTACATTGCGCTTTGTCCCTTTCACTGCCTATACATCACTTTTTGACAGGGTCGGTGTTGCAAGCGTCCATAGGCTACGGTAACCGCTTCCCGTCAGGTGGGACCCTATGCCTGTTTGCTGCCGACGTGGTATAAAAAAATGTACACGGCCAATCTGATTCCAAACTTAGCAGAGCTTGTATTTACTGTAACCAGATAGCTGATATACTACACATAGTACTTTTATATACATACTTATATAGATACGTTTATGGAAAAGGGGACAGAAAGTAATTTAAAAATGTATAATTATGTAACAGCCGCAACATACAGTAGAAGGAATTCAAAGAGAGGAGGTGTTTGTATTTTGTTAAACAAAGACTTAGATTTCGTACCAATAGCTGAAGTTACTGCTATGGGTAAGAATTTTATTTTTGAGTGCTGTGGAATCAAAATTATAAATTATGATATTGTTATACTGTGCATTTATAGAACACCATCGTCCAATGTCAATGAGTTTTTAATGAAATTGAATGACTGCCTTTATACATTGTGCTGCAACAGTAGAAGAAAAATTATACTTTGTGGCGACTTTAACATTGACATAATGAAGAGTACGAATGCAACTATAGAGCTTAAGCATCTCCTAGAACAATACAATTTAAAAATTATGATTAATGATCCTACTAGGGTAACGATGACTACAAAAACTTGCATTGACTTGATTGCCACGAATTTAATTGGTGGAGTTACTCAAATTCACAACCTGGGTCTTTCGGATCATACAGCTCAAAGTTTCGTAATACCAGTAGCTCGTAGGCGACCGTCTAAAGTGGAATGGTGGTTTTGTTATAAAAGGGACTATTCTAAAGACAATAAGTGTAAGTTTTTAAACTGCTTGGAGAACCTATCTTTCAATGAAGTTTATGAAAAGGACACAGCAGCTGAGGCTTTTGAATGTTTTTACAATTTGTTTGTTTTATTTTATATGTTATGCTTTCCAATTGTTAAGATAAAGGTAACAAACAGAAATATTAATAATAAATGGTTGACAAAGGGCTTAAAAGTATGTTGCAAAAAGAAAAGGTTCCTTTATTATGATTATCGTAATTCTGTTAATAACTTTGATAAAAAAACATATTATAGTAATTATTGTAGGATTCTAAGGAAATGCTTCATTTATTCTCAGAAATCGATTAAAGCTAAGTTTATTGAGAAGGCCAAAAATAAGACCAAAGCAGCATGGTCAGTTATCAAAGAATATACTACTACTAATAATAAAAATAATTCAATTGTTGACATTAATATAAATAATAATAAAATTGACAATCCAATTGACATTTCTGAGCATTTTAATAAATACTTTATTAATACGATAGAAGAAAATTGTTCTCTAAACTTTGAGTTAAATGATAACGAAAAATACGTGAAATCAACTGAGTCCAGTATATTCATAGCGCCCATTGATAGTAATGAATTATTTAAAATTATTATGTCATTGAAAAACACAACCTCTGTTGGCTATGATGAAATACGTACAGATGTAGTAAAGATGAGTATCAACTTGATTGCTGTTCCCTTAACTCATGTTATAAATTTGTCGTTATCTCAAGGTGTCTTTCCAGAGGAACTAAAAAAATCGGTAGTAAAACCATTGTACAAAAAGGGAGATAGAAGTAATTTGGATAACTACAGGCCTGTTGCATTTAATACTATTTTTTCGAAAATCTTTGAAAAAGTGATGTATAAAAAAATGTCTAGTTTTATTGAGTCGAATAATATTGTTAAGGATGAACAAAATGGTTTTCGGAAAAATAAAAGTACCTCTCTTGCAATATTTAAATTAATTAAGGAAGTAACTGATTGCCTAGATAAAAAACATCCTGTAACTGTTTTGTACATGGATATGAGCAAAGCATTTGATTATGTATGTCACAAACGATTGTTATATAAGCTTTATAAGTATGGAATACGTGGTCCAGCGCATGATTGGATTAGGTCTTATTTAACGAATAGAACGCAATGTGTAGAGATTGAAAGATTTAGTGAGAATAGCAAATCTATTGAAATGTATAGGTCAGTTTTCAGGGAAAATAAGTATGGGGTACCACAAGGTAGTATTTTGGGTCCATTTTTGTTTCTGATGTATATAAATGACTTACCTAATGCAATCTGTCATAATTGTATTTTATTTGCAGATGATACAACTGTCATTATTAAGGGAAATAATAAAGAAAAATATGAAATCGAAATTAATTCCGTACTTGCAGATGTTATAAATTGGCTAGAATTGAATAATCTGAAAGTTAATATAAAAAAAACTAAATACATGCAATTTCGCACACTACAAAGTAAGATTAATAAGCTTGACATATCTTACCAAGGTGAGCAAATTGAAGAAGTACTTTCTGCGAAATTTTTAGGAATAACTATAGATTGCCACTGCCTTTGGAAAGATCATATCATAAATATCTCCACTCGAATAAACTCATTTGTATTTGCACTGAGACGCATTAGTTTAATTGTAACGAAAAAAGCGGCAATGAATGCATACTACGGTTATGTGTACTCTGTTTTGCGTTATGGAATTTTAATTTGGGGACGATCATCTGCAATAGATAGAGTATTTATTATGCAGAAACGTTGCATTCGAGCAATATTTGGTTTAAGGCAAATTGAATCATGTCGACCAATTTTTAGGGATAATAAGATATTGACAGTACCTAGTATATATATATTTGATGTTTGTATCTTTGTACACAAGAACATGACTTTATTCCAACAGACAGAACAAATAACACAATATAATACACGACTACGGAACAAAAATAAACTGTACAAACCGCTCACAAAATTAACTGTTGTGACAAACAATTGTTACATGATGGCAATCAAAATATATAACAAACTTCCTGCAAATATTAAAGATTTACCTATTTCAAAATTTTCGAAACTGTTGGTCGACTGGTTAAATGTTAGATGTTTTTATAGCATTCAGGAATTTTTTGACTACAAATGACATTTTATCTGTGACTTTTACTGTTTATTTTATTTTATTATTGATTTGGACATTTATTTTATTTGAGACATGTGTAATATGTGTATAATTGAATATAATATGGAATTTTGTAATTTGATTGTGTATTTGCGTCCGACTAATTAGATTTTAAAATGGAGTTCTGTACTAAATAAAAATAATAATGAATAAATGTAATAATAATAAATGTATATGCTTGGAAAGGCAGAATTTGGAATGAACTGTATGTAACATATTGTATAACACCCATGTACCTACCCAAATTTATACAAATAAATATTTCTATTTCTATTTCTATTTCTATAGTTACATCCAGACACAGAACAGACATATTCATGCATACAAGGGTTTGTCCTGGGTGGGATTCGAACCCACGACCGGCGCTTGAAAGTCAGGGTTACTAACCACAAAGCCCCGGCTGTCGATATAATCGTAATCTGGGCAGTTAAAAACATAAAAAAAAATTGTTTTTTTTGTATTGCTACGTTATACTAGCTGCCGCCCCGCGGTTTCACCCGCGTAGTTCCCGTGCCCGTGATTACAGGGGTATCAAAAATAGATAGTAGCCGATTCTCAGACCTACTGAATATGCATTTTAAATTTCATAAAAATCGCTATAGCCATTTCGGAAGAGTATGGTAACTAACATTGTGACACGAGAATCTACTTACTTATATATCGCTTCTTTACAAGAACAACCTGACATTGTTTTTATTAAACCACAACTTTACAGAAGAGCAATTTTAAACATTTAAGCGTTGATAAATTCTCAACTATTGATAATTTTTGCAGTCGGAAAACAATTATAAAATGCCGTGTTTTTGTAGAAATTAAGAACATTATCGCGGTTTTAAATATCAATTTATAAAAAAAGCGCGTGTTTATGAGATGTCACGTTGTTCTTGTATGGAGGCGATATGTATATAAAACAAAGTCTCCGCCGCCTCTGTCTGTCTGTCTGAACGCGATGAACACAAAAACAACAGAACAGAATTCCATACGGTTTTGACCAAATTACCTAGTATTTCATGGGGAAGGTTTTCATATATAATACATCAATTTGGAGCCGGTAGGTGGCGCTGGTGGGCGGAACGAAGTCTGCCGGCTCCGCTAGTTTTATATATATAGATTAATTATTAATATGTTTTATAACGTAAATAATATCTCCCAAGGTTATATGCAACAATGCATATAATAAATAACAATAATGTTGATAAACTTTAACCTGTGTTGAAGCATATATAAAAAATGAACAATTCAAGGTAAGGTAGGCAGAGCATTTCTCCGTGATAAACTTATAATATAACAATTAATATCAGGAGTACATTTTTAAATAACATATTTATCTGAGGAAATACCTCAGTCTACAAAAAAAAGGGATAACATAAACTAGCTTCCGCCCCGTCGTTTCACCCGCGTAGTTCCCGTTCCCGAAAGAACACAGGATTAAAATATAGCCTATGACATTCACAAATAACGTAGCTTTCTATTGGTGTAAAAATTATTCAGATCGGTCCAGTAGTTTCGGAGACTATTCATAACAAACAATCAAACCTTTCCACTAGCGGACTGGTCAGATTTGGTTTAGTCCACCAGCGCCACCTACCGGGTCCAATTGTGAATCTTAACCATTCTAGAATCCCCTTAAACACACACAAAAAAATTCTTCAACCGTGTAGGAGGAGTTAAGTGACATACTTTTGTTAGGGTTATTGATATTTCTATAAAATATTAGAGATCATTCGAATGAATTTATATTTATCTGTTGAATCAGTTAATTTTTGAGCTGGCAATTATGCTATCGCGCGTGAGTGGGTGTCTCAAGTGATTGGTGGACTTCTGTTGGCCAATCACTTGACGACATTCTCGCGGCATTTTATTTCTCCTAAACGGTGTTTAGGAGGGTGGTTGGATCATTCTCTCTCAGCGTCAGTGTGAGGCTAATACTTTGTACCTATTTGAAATAAGCGATTGATTAAAAAAAAGGGCACTGTTAAACGTTTTAGTAAAATATTTTAATTCAACTTGGTGTTTTAATTAATACAACGTTCATCTCAAAGCTGGTGAGTTTGGATTGTCTGGAGTGCAATTTGATCTTACATATCAGAAGCGGGACATCGAGACTCTTTGTCACGTAAGTACACGCCCAAATTATTAGCTTGTACCTAAGTACCGATCGTATAACTTTAAAGATTTATTTTCGTTTGTATTTTATTACTACATAAATAATATGGTAATATGATACCGAGTTGTGTTTTGAATCTACCCGAAAACGCATAGATTAGTACATTATATAATTTTTTTATTAGTGCCTACATTATATTATTGCTGTTTTTTATTAATAAGTTTTAGTAAATCAAACGATAAATGAATCCTTGTAATGTTTCATTAGGAATAATTCATAGACGATCACTTTTTATTTGACATCGAAAAATTTTTTTTCCCTACCCTCAAAATATAATTTTTCTTAAATGCAGTTCTAAATGTCTTTTTTTTGTGATTGCTCGGCAACGCAATCCTTTCAGACAATGGATGGATCAGGGCGCCGAAGTCGAGACGTAGACCAGTCAAGTCAGAGACACGAAGTATCCACACGGAGAAGTCTTCGCACAACTTCCCGAAGTCGTAGTCGAAGCCGCATCCGTACTCGGAGCCCAAGTCACCAAGAACATCGGCAGATTCGGGAACGTGTGAAGCTACTGGAGCAGGAGCTGCAACGCGAACGAGAGCGACTTCCTGCTGCAGACCACCGCATATCATCACGGTTGGTGAGCCATCATCGAAGACGAAGTCGGGACTCCTACAGCAACGTGTTGCAGAGGGAAGAAGGACATCGCGCAGAGCAGCATGCAGAGAGGCAAGCCGAGCCACGTGTCGACGAGGGACAGTTTACAAGGTCACGTAGCCCTTCTTTATCGAAAAGAGATATAATTGATATTATTAAGTATATGAGAGATGGTCTGGCGTCGCAGCCATCTACCCAGGCAACTCAAGCTTCTCAGAAAATTGACTTTAAAAATATACTTCCTAATTTTGATCCATCCTCTAAGACTCAACGTATAGATGTCTGGTTGAGGAAAGTTAATGAGTGTGCCTCGGTGTATGGCTGGGACGATAGAACTACTACTCATTTTGCAATGCAAAAGCTTCAAGGTTTGGCCAAGACCTGGTACGAGATCCGGCTCTATAAACGGTTGTTATAACTGTAAAGAGCCGGGTCATAGTTACTTATACTGTTCCAAGCCTATCATAAGATGCTCAAAATGTAGTAAGGTTGGTCATACATCTGATAGTTGTTTTGTAAAACTAGATGACAAAACTGCCAATTCCGCCAACGTGTCAAAAACAATGTGTATAGATTCTATAGCTAAGCAAACTTATTTTAGTCCGGAATCCAAGTATACCAAAGATATTACAGTAAACGGTTTTCCATTAAAGGCATTCGTAGATTTTGGTAGTGAAGTGACACTAATTAAAGAAACTGTAGTTAAAGATATAGGAATGGCACACAATAATATCCAAACTGCTATTAAAGGGTTCGGAAATGGTGTAGTGTTGTCATTAGGGGAATTAGCTGTTGATATTGCTGTAGATAATGTTAATGCCAATGTTATCTGCAAGGTCGTTAGTGATGAATTGTTACATAAACCTGTTCTTATAGGTCAATCGTTTACAGAACAGTCGCATATTATTGCTCACAAAAATGTAAACATATTACAGTTCTTTGATATCGGAAATGAATTACCCCATTTCAATTCGGATGATTGCGTTGAACGTAGTTTTAAAGTTAAATCAGCTCATGACTTAGAGTTCTATGGTCTCATCACAGTTCGAGCTCAAATCGATTCGGATAGTAGTGGCAGTGTTTTGGTCAAAAATAATATCGCGGGAGGTCCTAATAGGCAATATGTTGTTTATGGGGGGGTTATACTACGCTAAAAATGGTTCCATCAATATAACAATAGCCCCGTGTTCAAACTCCTGTTTGATTCCAAAAGGAACCGTAGTTTGCCGTGCAGATCGAGTTAAGTTCGTTAATAGAGTGGTAGAGGATTCCCAATTTGAAACGTTATCCTCAAATCAGGGAGTAGGAGAATAAGATGTGAGTCAGGTTCGTGTCGGTGAACAAGTGTCGGAAGGTGATAGACAGCTTCTTGTAAACTTGTTACAAAGGTTTTGCTACTTCTCTTAAGAATTTAGGTTGCAGCAACATGGCAGAAATGCATATAGAGTTGAATAGTAGTCGTCCCATTGTTTATCGTCCTTACAGGCTTTCTCATCACGAACGAGATAAAGTGCGTTCAATGGTAGGAGAGATGCTAGATGCTGGAATAATCAAAGAGTCTATCTCGGATTACGCTAGTCCAATTTTGCTTGTACGAAAGAAGGATGGTTCGCTCAGAATGTGCATTGATTACAGAAAACTCAATTCTGTAACAATAAAAGAGCGATATCCTATGCCTATAATCGAAGACGAAATTGCCCGTCTTACAGGACAGACGTGTTTTATCACACTTGATCTCTCTTCTGGGTATTACCAAGTCCCAATTTCTGATCAGAGCAAACTTATTTACTATTTATTTAATTATTTTACTTCATTTGTCACGCCAGATGGTCAGTACGAATTCAACCGTATGCCATTTGGCCCGGCAAATGCACCAGCCGTATTTCAACGGATGATGAATGCACTAATAGGTTCAGCTCGTTCTGTAGGCGCAACAGCGTACATCGATGACATTCTGATTTTTGGGAAATCCCCAGCAGAATGCTTGGAACGCTTGCAGGTAGTTCTTGGATTAATAGAGAGGGCAAATCTCACGTTAAATCTGGCTAAATGTGTGTTTCTTTGTGATAAGATCGATTACTTAGGATATGAAATCAGTTCTGCAGGAGTTAGGCCAGGTGTCACAAAAATTGCCAGTGTCCAGAATTTTCCTCGACCTGAGAATGTGCATAATGTCCGTCAATTCCTAGGCTTGGCAAGTTATTTTCGCAAATTTACAAAAGATTTCGCACGTCTATCGTTTCCGCTAAGTAAATTGCTTTAAAAGGGGGTAGATTGGTTATGGGGTGATAGCCAAGAGCAAGCTTTTCAATCTCTTAAGTCCAAGTTGATAGATAGACCGATTCTCGCCATTTACAATCCTCTTTCTGAAACTGAGTTACACACTGATGCGAGTAAATTAGGTATTGGTGGGATACTCTTTCAACGTTCTGACCCAGGAGAATCCTTTCGTCCGGTTGCTTATTATAGTAGGCAGACTTCACCCGAAGAAAAGAATTTTCACTCTTATGAGTTAGAAACACTAGCGGTAGTGTTCTCCTTGCGTAAGTTTAGGGTATATTTGCTAGGTAAAGAATTTAAAGTTGTCACCGATTGTAGTGCACTGCGTTCAACATTTTCGAAGCGTGATTTAATTCCTAGAATTGCTCGTTGGTGGCTGACTTTGAGCTTTGGCTCGAGAATTTGACTGTACCATCGAATATAGGGCTGGTGCAAAAATGAGTCATGTTGACGCATTGTCTCGGAATCCTTTTGATAGTCCGGAAACTCAATCAGATCAATTTCCAGTGGTGATGTCGATTAGCAATGAAGACTGGTTGCATACATTGCAGTTAAGGGACTCTGAGTTATGCAGAATTCGCAATATTTTAACTTCTGGTCTCGATGAAAAAGGGTTGAAATACATTTATGATAACTATATTATTAGAGATAATAAATTATATCGATGTTTAGGCGGAGATAAAGTCAATATTCGATGGGTCGTTCCGAAAGGTGCAAGGTGGCAATTATGTCGCATGAACCATGACGACATTAGGCATTTTGGTTACGAAAAAAACATTAGATAGAATTAGGAAAAGTTATTGGTTTCCCAAGATGTCCAAGTTCGTAAAAAAATATGTGACCGCCTGTATCGAATGTGCCTACGTGAAAAATAATTCCAGTACTCGCGAAGGTTTGCTCCACCCAATAACGAAAATTGAGATACCTTTTCATACTCTGCACGTAGACCACCTCGGACCTTTTATAAAGTCCATTAGGGGTTTCACTCATTTGCTAATAGTAGTAGATGCCTTTACTAAGTTTTGTTTCATTAGACCCGTCAGAAACACTAACATTCAAAATGTTGTCAGAGTTTTAGAAGACATTTTCTATACATTTAGAGTCCCTGAGCGTATTGTAAACGATCGTGGTAGTTGTTTTACCTCTCATGCTTTTAAGAGATTTGCTCTAGACAAAGGTTTTAAGCATATCCTGAACGCTGTCGCTAGCCCTAGGTCTAACGGCCAAGTAGAAAGGTACAATCGAACCATTCTTGACTCTCTGAAAGCATTTAATTTAAAACATGGGGAAAAATACTGGGATAACCATCTTGGTACTATTCAGTGGGGTCTCAATAATACCATTCAGATAACTATTGGCAGGGCTCCCTCGGAGGTATTATTTGGCACTTCTATGAATGCGGAATTCAATTCTATGTTAAGTGAAATCACTGAGGAAGTTCGAGAAAATAGTGACATTTCTATTATACGCGGTGAAGTTAAAGATAGAATAGATAGGGAACAGATTAAGCAAAAACAAAATTATGATAAAGACAGGAAGCCGGCACGACTTTATAATGAGGATGAGTTGGTAAAAATAACCAAGACGTGCTTTAATAATGACGGGCAGAGCAGGAAGCTTATGCCCACATATATAGGCCCCTATCGTGTTACTAAGGTTTTAGGAAGAGACCGTTACAAAGTAGCCCCAGTTCCGGGTTCATACCCGGTACTCAAAATAAGCGTCCTACTATCGTTGCAGCTGATAGAATGAGCATATTGCTGCCTTAGATATAGATGACAATGAGTCTGACACTAACGCTAGCGATGAGAATGATTAGAAATTAGATTAAATAGAATAATAGATTAATAGAATTATAAATATAGAGATTTTAATATCATTTTGGTTAATATTTGAATCAATAAGATTCAATTATCTACACTAAGTGTTTGTATTGTTTCAGATCAAGCACAGCAATCGATCGGTTTGTGTCTTGATACAGTCATGCTAGAGTATATACCTCAGTAAGTACGCTGTCACAAGTAATCGATCGTCTTGTGCGCGTCAGCTGAAATCTCGATGCCTTAGTAGTAAAGAGTAAACTCTTGTTTGGAACTGAATCGATCGGTCCTTACCTGAGATTAATGTCTATTGATTATATTGAGCTGCAACGTCATAGGTAATCGATCGTCCTATGTACGTTAGCTAGCTACGATTGTTTGAAAGTTGAATGGTCATGCATTGAACTAAATGGTTCCGTGTCTTGATACATTCAATACCAGATCAAGAAACTCACGTCACGAGTAATCGATCGTCTCGTGTAAGTGATGTTTTCGTTTCAGCATTCATTTTGACAGTTATTAGAAATTAAGCAGTAGCAGCCAAATATATTTGGATTATTCGATTAATATGTGTAATTAAAATTTGAGATTTATTCCTTATATGTTAATGATTAATATGTTATCATTGTATAGATGTCGTGTAAATAGATGTCTAGTTTAGATAAGTATCAAATTGTTAGACGCCAGAGAGAGATTATTGACCACTGCGATTGTTAGGGTTCCACCTGGGACCGTGTGCGGGGACGCGCACGTTGTCAGGACGGTCGATTGTTAGGGTTATTGATATTTCTATAAAATATTAGAGATCATTCGAATGAATTTATATTTATCTGTTGAATCAGTTAATTTTTGAGCTGGCAATTATGCTATCGCGCGTGAGTGGGTGTCTCAAGTGATTGGTGGACTTCTGTTGGCCAATCACTTGACGACATTCTCGCGGCATTTTATTTCTCCTAAACGGTGTTTAGGAGGGTGGTTGGATCATTCTCTCTCAGCGTCAGTGTGAGGCTAATACTTTGTACCTATTTGAAATAAGCGATTGATTAAAAAAAAGGGCACTGTTAAACGTTTTAGTAAAATATTTTAATTCAACTTGGTGTTTTAATTAATACAACGTTCATCTCAAAGCTGGTGAGTTTGGATTGTCTGGAGTGCAATTTGATCTTACACTTTTGTAAAAATCACTATTGTATTAAATCTAAGTTGGTTTTTGAAAAGAGTAATTACTGAGTTTATTGCCGGCTCCTCTTAGTAATAACAACTTTCAGAACCGAGCATTAATAGAGACTATTCTTGAGTGCTATATTGAGGCTTATTTGAATAAAAAAGTTTTTGATTTTGATACACACGTACACTAGAACATATATCGGTTTCACCCGCGTACCCGGGAGATCTTCCATTATCCCGGGATAAAAAGTAACCTATGTCCTTTTTCAGGCTCTAGACTATCTGTGTACCAAATTTAGTTTCAATTGGTTTAGTAGTTTTACCGGGAAAACGAGCCAGACAGAGTTACTTTCGCATTTATAATATCACTAGCGACACACCCCAGCTTCGCACGGGTGCAATGCTTATACATCACATTAGAAACCTCCAAAATTGTCAGTGTTTCTTTAACATATTATGCATGTATTGTATATAAAAACCTTCCTCTTGAATCACTCTATCTATAAAAAACCGCATCAAAATCCGTTGCGTAGTTTTAAAGATTTCAGAAGACAGGGACAGACAGCGGAAAGCGACTTTGTTTTATAATGTGTAGTGAAGTTAGGATTCGTCGTAGTCGGTTAAAATGTCTATGACCTCAATATATTGTCATATTTAATAGTTTAATAACCTTAGCTTCTTTATTTTCATTCTAATCACATTTATATGCATACATGCAAAACATGAAATAAATAAAATGTTGCATCAAATTACTTTTGCAACATACATATTTTTGTAGTTGGCAAATAATAATACCTACCTACCTACTTAATTATACAAATGTACATTAATACTAAGTATAATAAGAAAAGATATGTTTGTTTGTTTTAATTGAAAAGGTACCGATACATTTTTTTTTATTCCACAAAGGTGGCAAACAGGCATACAGTCCGCGGTTACCGTAGCCTATGGACGCTTGTATGACCCTGTAAAAATCTCTTCACTCCCTTCTTGAAGAACCCTATACTGTACTCCATTGGGAATACCATGGCGGGGAGCTCATTCCACAACCTGAGTGTTCGTGGCAGGAAACTCCTCTGGAAGCGCAGGGTTCGAGACCAATTCGGCTCCAGAGTGTGAGGATGAGCTCCCCGTCGATGACAACAATCTACAACATTAAGCCTAACTAATATTATAAATGCGAAAGTAACTCTGTCTGTCTGTCTCGCTTTCACGCTAAAACTATTTGAACCGACTTAAACGAAATTTGGTAAACAGATAGTCTAGAGCCTGAGAAAGGATATAAACTACTTATAATCTCGGGAAAATGGATGATCCCCGGGAATATGTCACGCACAAACCACAAAACCGTTTAAAAAAGAAACCACCAATGGAAAGCTAAATAATCGGGCTATATTTTATCCCCGGGAACAGGAACGCAGGTGAAACCGCGTGAAGGAAGTTGGCAGATATCGTCCCTTTACTACACTGCATAAGTCATTTTTACCAACTTTTCAGGAGACGAAAAAAACTGTTTATTTTTAAGGGTCTTTTTAAGGCGGCTTGCGCGCTGTTACTACTTTTTGAATTAAGTAAAGCCTCTTATTGACTGAAATCCATATCATGTGAGCGCAGGTTCGACGCGCAATGAGCAGCTCTATCCAACGGCATTAAAATGTAGAAACTGCCAATTTTCGACTTGAGTGCTGTTGTAAGCTAAGGGACGATCAAAGAGTATAGTAACTATCCATAAAGGGGGACGATATAAAATCCTAACTGTCAACTGTATCTTACGTCACCTATATGTCACTGTCACTCAGTGTTGCCATCAACAGGCAATGGGAAATTACTAAGTAGTCTACATAATTGTAGAAAAAAAAAATATAATGGCTTTGATTCATCTAGAATAGTAATTAACACCTTACAATGAAGCAAAAGGTAATTTTATGCATTGTCTTTAAGTAACGAAATAGTGAATAAATTATAATTATGATGATAATTTTTCTATGAAGAGTAATTATTTATTCCGGAAGCAATGGATCAATCATTGTAGCTTTCAGAATAATCTTCATTATATAGACTTGAAGGTATATACCTACTTTTCTACTTCTATATATATAAAACAAAGTCACCGTCGCCTCTGTCTGTCTGATTTTCATGCGGTTTTCGCCAAATTACGGAGTATTTCATGGGGAAGGTTTTTATTTATAATACATCAATTTGGACCCGGTAGGTGGCGCTGGTGGGCAGAACGAAGTCTGCCGGGTCCGCTAGTACATTATAATTCAAATGCTAGGTACCTACTGTTTCACGGCTGTAAGGATTCGCACAGAATATATTCTGGTTTACTATACTTTTAGGCACAATAGTTAAGTATTATTCTGTTTTTAATCTTGTTGTAAAGTTACCATATATCTTTTATTATCCACCTAATATAATTTTTTTACCTGAAGATAATTAAGAAAATCCTGCTGATCTGCAACACAGGTCTTACCTACATACAGCGGACGCCAGTCCCTATAATATTTTTAGATTAGATACATACAAGTGAAACTGTAATAGTCTTTTAAGAAAATATATGTATAGCTTATAAGCCGACAAATAAATAAATAAATGAAAGATCTTCCAGTAACATGCGCAAAACCTCGGGTCAGCAACTAGTTTACATTTTATAGTAACCTAAAAAAAATACATTACAATATTTTTTTTTAAGTCGTCTTACAAGGTCATTTTGAGATCAATGACTCAGTGGATCGTAAAAAAAAAGTATTATGCAAAAATGTAATAAAATTTTGCGCTCGCAAGACCGTTAAACGCGAACCGGTTTTGCGATTTTTGGATTAATTACCTGATTTACATCGGTTATGTCACTGGTAACACTTTCGCTGAAACGTCAAAGTTACGTTTCGCCGGGATCCGTTTACTTTCTTCATTCAAATAATAACGACTGCATTTCAAATTATATATCACTAGCTGCCTCCCCGCGGTTTTACCCGCGTAGTTCCCGTTCCCGTGGGAATACAGGGATAAAATATAGCCTATGTTACTCGGGGATAATGTAGCTTTCCAAAGGTGAAAGAATTTTGAAATCGGTCCAGTAGTTTCGGAGCCTATTCATTACAAACAAACAAACAAATCTTTCCTCTTTATAATATTAATATAGAAATGCTAAATGTCTAAAAATGCATAGATTTTTTCTTAATAATGTTTTAGAAATTTTACGCTTTCTATATTTTTTTAATCACCAATCTAAAGAAACATACAGAGTAAATAAATTTATCTATATCTTATACTAATATTATAAAGCTGAAGAGTTTGTTTGAACGCGCTAATCTCAGGAACTACTGGTCCGATTTGAAAAATTATTTCAGTGTAAGATAGTCCATTTAACGACGAAGGCTATAGGCTATATGTCATCACGCTACGACGAATAGGGGCGGAGCATCAATCAAAAATGTTGCAAAAATTCCGTTTTTGTGTGACGTTAACGAAGTTGCGCGGGTCATCTAGTTGATGTAGAAAGTATTTTTGAAATTTTATAAAGAACTAGTGGCTCCACGCGGGAGATCTTCCATTTTCCTGGGATAAAAGTACCCTATGTCCTTTCTCAGGCTCCTGATTATCTGTGTACCAAATTTCATTTAAATCGGCTCAGTAGTTTTAGCGTGAAAGCGAGACAGACAGACAGAGTTACTTTCGTATTTATAATATTAAGTAGTTAGGATTGCAGTTTTGACATGACCCATTATTTATTCGAAACTACTGGACCGATCTGAATAATTCTTTCACCAATACAAAGCTACATTATCAGGGAGTAACATGGGCTATATTTTATCCCCGTATTCCCACGGGAACGGGAACTACGCGGGTGGAACTGCGCGGAGGCAGTTTATATATACCTACTGTGGTAAATACTTTAAATATATATTTTACCTACAGAATGACACTTCAGTTTCTAACTACATATACTTATAATTATAAAATTACAATTGCCAAAGCGATATTGCTGCGATCGCGCCACAACTGTGGCGCAACAGTCGTGAAACCGGTTGTGTGTATCATTGACGAACAAACATTGGTGGAAGTGCGATGTATATACGTATTTTTTTGAATGAGTAGTTGTGTCTTGTGGAATACTTGGCTTATCGTGTCTATAAAATATTTTATTGAAATAATATAGATTTACTAAATGTAGGTAAAAATAGAAAGCAGGTTTTTGTAACAACGAGTGATTTTTAGCTTTTTAGCAAGGTAGTTGTCTAATAGGTATTACCTGCAGACTTAATTACATAAATATCTCTACACGTAGATTTTTGTGTATTCTACATGTCATCATCATCATATCAGCCATAGGACATCCACGGCCGAATATAGGCATGCCCATCGATTTTTATAATTCTACAACAAGTTCATAAATTATATATACAACGGCAAATGTCCTGACTAAAAACAACCAAAAATACCTTTACTTCATTATCAATTAATTAAAAGATTAAATTAACTAATAATATCTACATCAGTACCAATGTATTAGACACCTGTCCTCGAACTAACCGTCTAGTAGACCACTTCCATCATATTCTTTATTCAATGATAAAAAGTGACGATGGCTCTAGTATGTGTAAATGCGTTTGAATTTGAAGTAAAAACTAGTGGACTCATATGAAATACTGATCTAGATTTATATAAGAACGCTTTATCACCCGCAGTTTTCGTTCCCGTAGGAATAAGGGGATAAAATATAGCCTATTAACCTCCCGGGGACTTCGCTGTCCGTCCGTCTGTCACCAGGCTGTATCTCAAGAACGGTGATAGCTAAACAGTTGAAATTTTCACAGATTATGTATTTCTATTGCCGTTATAACAACAAGTACTTAAAAAAAAAAATATAATTTAAGGGGGCTCTATCATCAACTGCTCATATACGTCTCCACCGAGGAGCTCGAGCCTCCCCTAACATCGAGGGGGTTTAGGCCATAGACCACCACGCGGGCCTAGTGCGGTGGCGGACTTCACATGCCTTTAATAGTGACATCTCGGGCATGCAGGTTTCCTCACGATGTTTTCCTCCACCGAAAGCCAGTGGTGTGAATCCGTACGTAAGTTTTTATAAAATCAGAGGTACTAGCCAGGGATTTGAACCGGCACCCTCATGATCGTGAGTCGGTGCGTTCCCAACTGAGCCACCACGGCTTGGGGGCTCTACAGATAAATTAATTGAAAAGAAATATATTGATTAATTCAAATAGGCCTTCACAGGCACTTATGAAACGTCGACTACTAATATTTGGAAATAAACTCTAATGTTTGGAAGATTGCTAATGGTACGGAACCCTTCGTTCGCGAATCCCACTCGCACTAGGCCAGTTTTTTTAACTCAAAAACTTGTCCTAGTTCAGATTGAACCCACGTCAGACGTCTTGAGAGACAAACCCAACCGGTCAATCGACATGTAGGTCAAGCGTTCAGTTATAAATAATTTGAATCAATTGTTGAAAAAAAAACAACATCACATTCCGACAAGTCTACGTCTCGGCGGTTTATGCCGAGATACTTATAGTACCGTTGCATTAGAGATTCAATCTCGGTGAGTAATAATAATAAATATCCCGGGACATTTTTCACACACGGCCAACCTGATTCCAAACTAAGCAGAGCTTGTACTGTAACCAGATAGCTGATATACTGTGTTCTGAAGAACTGTTTGACATAATGCCAACAGCTACCTTCTACCATCGCACTTCTCGCCATCGACGGGGAGCTCATCCCCACACTCTGGAGCCGAATTGGTCTCGAACCCTGCGCTTTCAGAGGAGTTTCCTGCCACGTACACTCAGATTGTGGAATGAGCTCCCCGCCATGGTATTCCCAATGGAGTACAGTATGGGGTTCTTCAAGAAGGGAGTGAAGAGATTTTTACAGGGTCGGCAACGCGTGAGTGACGCCCCTAGTGTTGCAAGCGTCCATAGGCTGCGGTGACCGCTTCCCATCAGGCGGACCGTATGCCTGTTTGCCACCTTTGTGGTATAAAAAAAAAAAAAAAAAAAAATACTACATATACTACTTTTAAACACATACTTATATAGATATTTACATCCAGACACAAGACAAACAGACATATTCATGCATACAAATGTTTGTCCTGAGTGGGATTCGAACCCACGACCCGCGGCTTGAGAGTCAGGGTCACTAACCACAAAGCCAACCGGGCTGTCAACGAACAGTGGCGGTTCGACTCCCACCACTCACATTTTTGCCCATGAACATGTACCTTTGTTCTGTGTGGATTTAAATATAATACACTAGCCCGCCCCAGCTTCGCACGGGTGCAATGCTTATACATCACATTAGAAACCTCCAAAATTGTCAGTGTTTCTCTAACATATTACTTATGCATGTATCTAATATATAAAATTCTCGTGTCACAGTTTTCGTTGCCATACTCCTCCGAAACGGCTTGACCGATTTTTATGAAATTTTATATGCATATTCGGTAGGTTTGAGAATCGGCCAACATCTATTTTTGATACCCCTGTGATCACGGGAACGGGAACTACGCGGGTGAAACCGCGGGGCGGCAGCTAGTTGTATATAAAAACCTTCCTCTTGAATCACTCTATCTATTAGCAACCGCATCAAAATCCGTTGCGTAGTTTTAAAGATTTAAGAAGACAGGGACAGACAGCGGAAAGCGACTTTGTTTTATAATATGTAGTGATTTGTATAAATATACAAATTGTAAACAGAAGTTAAGTAAAATATCAACAAGGTAAAGATTTGAATAGATTTCATTGGAATATAACTAGATATTTAGCCATATACATAAAATTTAAGTATGCAATTTATCTTGAATGGCTGACTAGTAAAAATAAATTACTATAATATATATTTGCATACATATGTCTTACTAGCGGAGCCGGCAGACTTCGTTCTGCCCACCAGCGTCACCTACCGGGTCCAAATTGATGTATTATACATAAAAACCTTCTCCATGACATACTCCGTAATTTGGTGAATACCGCATGAAAATCTATTCAGTAGTTTTTATGTTCATCGCGTTCAGACAGACAGACAGAAGGCTGGGACTTTGTTTTATATATATAGAAGTAAGTGTATATAAATAAGTTCATCATCATCATCAGCTCAGAGTTTGTTTGAATGCGTTAATCTTAGGAGCTACTGGTCCGATTTGAAAAACTACTTCAGTGTTAGATAGCCCACTTATCGAGAAAGGCTATAGGCTTTAAATCACCATGCTGCGATGAATAGGAGCGGAACATCATTAAACATTGCAATAACGTATCTATAAACCGTGCAGATTGACGGACTTCACATGCCTATAATTGTGACATCTCGGGCATGCAGGTTTCCTCACGATGTTTTCCTTCACCGAAAGCCAGTGGTGTGAATCCGTACGTAAGTTTTTAAACTCAGATGTACGGGCCTGGGGTTTGAACCTGCACCCTCATGATCGTGAGTAAAGCCACGTAAAGTTGTTAATTTAATTAGCGGTGACCGCTTACCATGAGACTTCCTGTTATATGTAAATAAAATTAAATGGAAAAATTTATGATTATACCTTGTATTCTATATAAATAGATGCAAAGTGATTATTTTTCTCATTATAGTAAAATTGAATAAATACATAGATAATAACTAAGAACTGAGTCACTGTGTATAGACAAACATGTGTAAGGGAAAACCTATGTTTGTTTGTCTGTCACGACCGTCAGCCGGAACTCGGGAACCCGTGGAGGCTTCAATAATAAAAAAACCATTAATTTAGTTTATGACTAAGTCAATTTTAATTGAATAATTTCATAAAATTTATGAGAATTTTGTTTTTAAAGTCTTAATTTGACGTCATGATGTTTATGTTATGTTAATGGCTCCCGCGGCTTCACCCGGATTTTCAGAAATCTTAAATTTTCACACTGGGACATTTTTCACACACGGCCAATCTGATTCCAAAGTAAGCATCAAATGAAGCTTGTGATATGGTAACCAGATAGCTGATATACTACTTTTAAAAACATACTTATATAGATATTTACATCCAGACACAGAACAAACAGACATATTCATGCATACAAGTGTTTGTCCTGGGTGTTTTGGATTCAAACCCACGACCTGCGGCTTGAAAGTCCGGGTCACTAACCACGAAGCCAACCGGGCTGTCAAGTGTTATATATATATAGAAGATATTTTTAATGTCTTTTCAAATCTAACAAACCTATCTGTTTCCAACCTCAGCTCACAACAACTTAACATGACCTTAGCTAATCTACACTAATATTATAAAAAGGAAAGATTTGTATTTTTGTATGTAACTAATAAACTCAAAAAGTACTGGACCGATTTTAATAATTCTTTTTTCATTAGAAAGCTACATTATCACTGAGTAACATATGCTATATTTTATCCCTGTATTCCGACGGAAACGGGAACTACGCGGGTAAAACCGCGCGGAGGCAGCTAGTTTTATATATAGAAGATATTTTTAATGTCTTTTCAAATCTAACAAACCCATCTGTTTTCCAACCTCAGCTCACAACAACTTAACATGACCTTAGCTAATTGTTATATAAACAGATTACAAATTTACTAATGTTGACCTCTCTACAATCTCATTTATTATAATACTGCATTTAGACTTGATGGTAACCGCCGCGTTTTTAAACCTGCTTCGAAAAACGTCCTTTCGTAAGTTTTAAGCGAGTCTTATTCTTTTCAACATGAAGATAAAGATATGAGATCTTCCACTTTCCTGGGATAAAATGTAGCCTATGTCCTTTCTCAGGGTCTAGACTATCTGTGTACCAAATGTCATTTAAATCGGTTCTGTAGTTTTAGCGTGAAAGCGAGACGGACAGAGTTACTTTCGCATTTATAATATTAGTTTGGATTCAATTAATTTTTTATGGATTTCTCAGATAATAAAAGGGGCAAAGGTTTTCTAATCTGTTTATGTTGTAGGATAGCCAAAACCAGTCTTTTTGTGTTAATAATATTCTGGGACATATTTCACACGCAGCTAATCTGATTCTAAACTAAAAATAGCTTGTAGTGTTGTAATTTGATACTGTTTATCATGAAATACTATTTTAAAATATATACTTACCAATATACCTACATGTTCATAAACAGACACGTGACAAACAGATATCCAAATACATTGAAAGTCAAGTTAAGGTCTTATACATAAAAATATAATACTAAATATATTTAGTGCCTTCAATTTATTTATTTATAGTGTATCGATTTAAGAAAGTTGCTCCATTTGCGATCGGGTTAAAAAAACGCAGCGGCTTTCACAGTGGACACGCTCCTTAGAATCATCGATAACCAAAGACTTCTTGTCAATGACCCACTTTGCAAAATACTGATATATATTATTATTAAACAAACAAACTACGGTCTTTAACCGTAAGGTTAGGGAACTTAGAACGATTATATATTTATTTACACCTAACAACGGCCAATCTGATTCCAAACTAAGCAGAGCTTGTGTTATGGTAACCAGATAGCTGATATACTACATATACTACTTTTAAATACATATCTACTTATATAAATAATTAAATCCAGACACAGCACAAACAGACTCTACGGTGAAGGAAAACATCGTGAGGAAACCTGCATGCCCGAGATGTCACTATTAACGGCATGTGAAGTCGCACCGCACTAGGCGCGCGTGTGGACTATGGACCCTCGGTGTTAGGGGAGGCTCGAGTTGCAGTGGAGACGTATATGAGCTGATGATGAATAGTTTCCCATAGGTTTTACTGAGATAAGCTGGTTATATACTCAGCTATTACTCATTTAAATCAAACTCGAATGTAAAGACTAAATATATTTTAATTTTTCACGGTCAATCTGATTCCAAACTAAGCAGAGCTTGTACTGTAACCAGATAGCTGATATACCACATTATTTATTTATTATTAGATTTTTGTGTCTCTTCTCTTCTCTTCCCGGTTTTAAGCTTTCCCACATATACTATTAAATACATACTTATATCACATCCATACATTTAAATATTAGTTCCAATTAGTTATCGAACCCAAAACAGACGGCTAGAGACTCAGTATCACATAGAACGAAGTCACAGAGGTATTCAAATCGGTCTTATATTAAACAAGTAATTATCTGAAATCTAAACAGCCTACCTTGAACCGTCCACTGATAAATAAGTAATTGATGTACGAAAATATTGACATTTATAAACTGTTGTGACGGATTGGAATCGCAAATAATCATAACATATTATTATTTAGGTCATGTACTTATGCTAATTATAGTTTTAATAATGACCTGAGTTATTTATATTTTTACTTTATATAAATACTAGGGGAGCCGGCAGACTTCGTTCTGCCCACCAGCGCCACCTACCGGCTCCAAATTGATGTATTATACATAAAAACCTTCCCCATGAAATACTCCTTATTTTGGTGAAAACCGCATGAAAATCTGTTTAGAAGTTTTTGTGTTCATCAGCGTTTAGACAGACAGACGGAGGCGGCGGGGACTTTGTTTTATATATATATATATATATATATAGATATATTTATCTTATTCATGGCGTTTACAAATGATTAGATTTAGAGATGTCATTAAAAAATAAGGAAATGACCTCTAGAACGGGGATTCCCATTTTACCACAGAAAACAATGCCCCGTTTAGATCACTGCGTAATAAACAGTTTAGTCGAGTCGATTAGCTCGAGTGCTACGCCAGAGTGGCTAATTGATAAAATTATCATCAATATCTATACTAATATATAAAGCTGAAGAGTTTGTTTGTTTGGTCCGATTTGAAAATGTTGTTCACATCCTGGGAGTCTCTTCGGGAGGGAAATGTTAAACTTTTGTATTGACCAAAATTGGATTTGTTCAGATATAGATAAATTTGGAGTTAATTCAGAAATGTATACATTTATTAGCGAGGCTCACGGCAGTAAGCGCTGGCTTGACCACTGTCTGACCACTGAGAGCGCACAGTTCTCAGTAGTTGATGTTAAAATACATCATGATATATTTTGGTCTGATCATTTTCCATTAGAAATTATTTGTAATCTTAATACAGTTAGACAGAAAATAAAATGTACGAACAATAAATTTAATAATAGGGTTGTTTGGGGTGAAAGAAATAGGGGCCAAATTGATAATTATAATAAACTTTGTATGAACAGCTTGAGAGATATAGATTTTCCTCAGGAACTGAGTCATTGTTGTGACGGGATGTGTTATGATGTTAGGCATAAAATCATTATTGATGGTCTGTATGAAAGAGTTGTCAGCTCACTATCGGTTGCAGCTGTTGCCAGTTATGTCGAGGGAAGGTCTAGGAGGGCCAGGTATGTAACTGGTTGGAACAAGTATGTAAGGGAATCACATATGGAGGCTCGGCTTAGGTTTCAAATTTGGCTAATGCACGGGAAACCATCTTCAGGGAGGCTTTTCAATGAAATGTCTAATGCTAGAAAAGTTTTTAAAAACAAGCTTAAAGCGTGTCAAAATAATAGGGATCAAATCAAAATGGATATTTTGGCATCACATCACAGGGAAAGAGAATTTGGTAAATTTTGGAAAAAAACAAATAGTTTGAACCCTAAGTTGAGCCTTCCTGCTGAGGTAGGGGGTTTCACGGAGCATAGGGATGTTGCAAATCTATTTCGTAACCATTTTCATGTTTGTTCTATCCTTCCACCCGTGCAGCAGGTTTTCGGTGCTGGTTTGACCAGTTTGCTGCCTCGAATAACAGCGAAGGAGGTAGAGGATGTTGTTAGGGGTATGAAGCGGGGAAAATCCCCAGGCCACGATGGTCTCAGCGTCGAACACCTGTTGCATGCAGGGCCTCATTTATTTAGAGTTTTGGGCATGTTTTTTACACTTTGTTCTCGTCACTCCTACCTGCCAGCAAATATGTTGAGGACCATTGTGATACCTATTATTAAGAATAGAACAGGTGATGTATCAAACCCATGTAATTATAGACCAATATCTTTGGCAACAATTATAGCTAAGGTGCTTGATGGTTTGCTTGAGCGCCACCTTAGTAAATATGTACAGTTACACGACGCCCAGTTTGGATTTAGGGTTGGTCTGTCAACCGAGACTGCCATTCTGGCGCTTAAGCAGACCGTCAGGTACTACACAGAAAGGAAAACTCCAATCTATGCGGCCTTTCTTGACCTTTCTAAGGCTTTTGATCTCGTTTCTTACGATTTACTATGGTCAAAGCTTCGTGAGATGAACTTCCCTAGTGAGCTGATAAATCTCTTTCAATTTTGGTATCGAAACCAGATTAACTGTGTGAGATGGAGTGAATCTGTCTCCGATGAGTACAGTCTTGAGTGTGGAGTGCGCCAGGGGGGATTGACCTCGCCCACTCTTTTCAACATTTATATAAATCAGTTAATTGTCGAGCTTAGCAATACCGGAGTTGGATGTTCGATTGATGGTGTAATGACCAATAACTTAAGTTACGCGGACGATATGGTGTTGCTAAGCCCGACTGTCGGTGCCCTCAGAAAATTGCTATCAGTGTGTCAGAAGTATGCGGAGACGCATGGACTTGTCTATAATGTTGGGAAGAGTGAGCTAATGGTGTTTAGCGCGAAACGTAACCATCCAGGGTGCGTTCCTCCCGTTACATTGGGTGGGGTGGCACTCAGTCGAGTTCGTCAGTTTAAGTACCTTGGTCATATTTTAACTGAGGATTTGACTGACGACCTTGACATAGAGAGGGAGCGCAGGGGGCTGACAGTTCGATGTAATATGTTGGCTCGCAGGTTTGTTCGTAGCACAAAGGAAACGAAAATAACACTTTTCCGCGCTTACTGCCAGTCGTTCTATACGTGCAGCCTGTGGACCAACTACACGCAAAGGGCTTTCAACTCTCTGCGTATCCAATATAACAATGCTTTTAGGATGCTGATGGGGCTCCGTCGTCACTGTAGTGCATCGGGTATGTTTGCGGAGGCACGCGTCGATGGCTTTCACGCCATATTGCGAAAAAGAATCGCCTCTTTGATGCACAGGGTTTGGTGTAGTCCCAACAGCATCCTACGAGCTGGTATTGTTAAGCCGGATTGTCCAATGTTAAGGCACTGGGTCAGCGCCCATGTATTGGGGGTGACCTAAACATTTATATATCTATATTATTATCAAATTTGTGTGTCACTAACATAGGTAATAAGTCTGTTACTAACATTATATGGATACATGTATCTGATTTAAAAATAAATAAAATAAAAATAAATAGCGATTATCGAGGAAGGTTAAAGGCTATATTTTATCCTTGTATTCCTACGGGAAAGTAAACTATGCGGGTGATTTCGCGGGGCGGGATCTAGTGTTACTTAACGATAAAAATCTTGATAAAACATTTTTTTTGTAAACGTATAAATCTTCCAAAAGTCAATATTGGTTCATTAAGCATTGACATTTGGAAGAATTTTATTGCAATATTTGTTTAAAAAAACAGCGATTTTATGACTTGTCTGTCAAAGAGGCAATTTAAAAATATGCTTGGTAAATAAAACAGTAATTATATACTACTAGTGGCTCGCCGCGGCTTCGCCCGCGTTCCCGGGGATCTTCAATTTTCCCGGGATAAAAAGTAGCCTATGTCCTTTCTCAGGCTCTGGATTTTCTGTGTCCTAAATTTCATTTAAATCGGTTCAGTAGTTTTAGCGTGAAAGCCTAACGACAGACAGAGTTACTTTCGCTTTTATAATATTAGTCAAGATTGAAATGACGACTAAAGACAAAATTTCTATAAATTAATAAATAATAATGCGAATAAATCTGATATATTCTACCATCAGGTAATTTTAAATAATTTTAATAGTACATAGATAAATTGGCAATTACACTTGCCACTCGCCCAAATACTAGCACAATCTAAACGAGGCATAGGCGAAGATGAACTGAGTAAAATATATTAATGGTGATTTTACTACATTAAAGATAAAAATCTTTGTTTATTTAAATTTCTTGTTTATAAAAAATGCCACCTGTTTGTAACTAATAGGTATATATTTTAACATAAAAACTGATGTCACTATACATCTATCTATACTACACTAATATTATAAAGAGGAAAGATTTGTATTTTTGTATGTATCGAATAAACTCAAAAAGTACTGGACCGATTTCAATAATTATTTTTTCATTAGAAAGCTACATTATCACTGAGTAACATAGGCTATATTTTATCCCTGTATTCCTACGGGAACGGGAACTACGCGGGTAAAACCGCGCGGAGGCAGCTAGTCCTAACTAATATTATAAATGCGAAAGTTTGTGAGAATGTATGTGTGTTTGTTACTCTTTCACGCAACAACGGCTGAAGGGATCGCGATGAAATTTGGCACAGAGTTAGAGTATGTTCTGGAATAACACATAGGCTACTTTATATCCTGTGAACTTATAGATAACCAAAGAACGCCGGTGAAACCGCAGGGAGCCACTAGTCTACACCTAAATTAATATTATAAAGAGAAAGAAAATGATTTTTTTGTGGGTGTAATAAATAAACTCAAAATGCTGATTTCAAAAATTCTTTCAACTACAAAGCTACATTTATCAGGAAATAACATAGGCTATATTTTATCTCCGTGTTCTTACGGGAACGGGAACTACACGTGTAAAACTGCGCGACGGCGGCTAGTATTTGATAAATGCATAAAAAGTAACACAATCAGGATTTCAGTTAAAGGAAATATAAACATCAATTAACACTTTTAACGTTTTATTGAAAATTCGCATTAAAATCGAGGTAAATACATAAATAATAATATCTCAAGCAAATAAGTGTTAAAGCTACCGTCGTATATATTGCGAGATACACCAGACTCGTTACGCAACAAGCCTACTGACATACAGACACGAATGCTCGTTTCCTTGTACGTTATTATATATATTGAGCAAACAAAATTATGCACACAAACATACCTATGATATAATTATTTTGCAAGATTCCGTTCAGAGGCTCTAAGTATCGTCGTGTGCGGGTTCAATCTCCACTTTGCGCGGTCTGTGGCATCCTCTGTGGTGACATTGTCTCTCATGTCTGTCGAGCGAACCGGCGCTTCTACGTATCGTTGTGTGTGCGGGTCCGCTCTCCGGCTCAATCTCCACTTTGCGCGGTCTGTTGCATCCTCTGTGGTGACATTGTCTCTCATGTCTGTCGAGCGAACCGGCGCTTCTACGTATCGTTGTGTGTGCGGGTCCGCTCTCCGGCTCAATCTCCACTTTGCGCGGTCTGTTGCATCCTCTGTGGTGACATTGTCTCTCATGTCTGTCGAGCGAACCGGCGCTTCTACGTATCGTTGTGTGTGCGGGTCCGCTCTCCGGCTCAATCTCCACTTTGCGCGGTCTGTTGCATCCTCTGTGGTGACATTGTCTCTCATGTCTGTCGAGCGAACCGGCGCTTCTACGTATCGTTGTGTGTGCGGGTCCGCTCTCCGGCTCAATCTCCACTTTGCGCGGTCTGTTGCATCCTCTGTGGTGACATTGTCTCTCATGTCTGTCGAGCGAACCGGCGCTTCTACGTATCGTTGTGTGTGCGGGTCCGCTCTCCGGCTCAATCTCCACTTTGCGCGGTCTGTTGCATCCTCTGTGGTGACATTGTCTCTCATGTCTGTCGAGCGAACCGGCGCTTCTACGTATCGTTGTGTGTGCGGGTCCACTCTCCGGCTCAATCTCCACTTTGCGCGGTCTGTTGCATCCTCTGTGGTGACATTGTCTCTCATGTCTGTCGAGCGAACCGGCGCTTCTACGTATCGTTGTGTGTGCGGGTCCGCTCTCCGGCTCAATCTCCACTTTGCGCGGTCTGTTGCATCCTCTGTGGTGACATTGTCTCTCATGTCTGTCGAGCGAACCGGCGCTTCTACGTATCGTTGTGTGTGCGGGTCCGCTCTCCGGCTCAATCTCCACTTTGCGCGGTCTGTTGCATCCTCTGTGGTGACATTGTCTCTCATGTCTGTCGAGCGAACCGGCGCTTCTACGTATCGTTGTGTGTGCGGGTCCGCTCTCCGGCTCAATCTCCACTTTGCGCGGTCTGTTGCATCCTCTGTGGTGACATTGTCTCTCATGTCTGTCGAGCGAACCGGCGCTTCTACGTATCGTTGTGTGTGCGGGTCCGCTCTCCGGCTCAATCTCCACTTTGCGCGGTCTGTTGCATCCTCTGTGGTGACATTGTCTCTCATGTCTGTCGAGCGAACCGGCGCTTCTACGTATCGTTGTGTGTGCGGGTCCGCTCTCCGGCTCAAACAAATTTATCCGGTCTGTTGGATTCTGTAAAATGATATATCTATCTTGGAAACCTTCCATCGTATTACACAATTCTTGTAATATTTGTGTTTCTGCTTCAACGCTTCATTTACGTAACGGCGTATCTTAGACGTTTCGTAATTGTCTAGGTAATAACTTGGCCTAGACCTAATATTTTTATCCTAGACCTTGCGTACTAAGTACATCAATCTTCGTGTTTATTAAATGTAACAATTTTAGTCACGAACTGTTATTTACTCTTTTTTCTTATAATTTATGTACCCATGTATTCTGTATTTGGTTACAAGGATATTGACTTCCTTCTAGATAAGATGTGTAAAGATTTGTTGCTTTTTAAATAATGATCACGTTTTCGGAGAAATTATTAAAAAACAGGTTTTCCATACAATTTTATTGGGTGAAAAAGCTTGGAATTTTATTTTAAATTATACTTTACATACTTGGACACTGAATCTTCTGGTATGTCCGATGCCCATAAATGGTGGTGACCACTTACCATCAGATCGACTGTCTGTCTGTCGGCATACATATCTTAATTTAACCATGACCCTGATATAAAGATTTGGCTTTAAAGTCAGTTAAATTTGCGACTTAAATAATTCGGAATACTTCTCTAATTACTTCTAAAATGCGAATGTTAGTTAGATGTATGTATGTTACTTAGAACGGCTGAAAGGATCGATTAGAATATATTCTGTAATAGCGCTGTCCTCTTCTCTTCTTCTTCTCACCCGGGAAAATGGAAGATCCCCCGGGAACGCGGGTGAAACCGCGGGGAGCCACTAGATAGTAATAAATAAAAGTATTTATTTTGTGTGAACAACACATTAAGCCCTCATTCGCAAGAGAGTTTATAACGGACGTTAAAAAAGCGTTCAAATACAACAAATGCATTCCCATGTTTAAGTTCACACGTCAGCGTTTTTAAAACGCGACGACTTTTAACGAGCGGTGTTGCATGTTCAATTTTGGCCGTTGGAAATGGACCATATTATGGTACTTGGAAATGCATTTGTTGTGTATGAACGCTTTTTTAACGTCCGTTAAAAACTCTCGTGAAATGAGGGCTTAGTAAAGCGTTTAAATCGATATTTCGTAATAAATGCATAACACCCAGTTAATAAGTGTCGTACAAGTATGTTGGCCGACTTTGAACCAGTATTTTGCTGAGAACGAGTTTTTGCGTACTTTTATTTTCGTTTACGTTGTGTATTTTATACAATTTAAGTCATTTAGGGCAAGCAGTTGGTAACCAGAAGATGTTCGACCAGTTATCCTGAATTCTTGGGCTGTTATCTACACTAATATTATAAAGAGGAAAGAGGTATTTTTGTATATAACGAATAAACTCAAAAAGTACTGAACCGATTTTAATCATTCTTTTTTCATTAGAAAGCTACATTATCACTGAGTAGCATAGGCTATATTTTATCTCTGTATTCTCACGGGAACGAGAAATACGCGGGTAAAACCGCGCGGAGGGAGCTAGTATCTATAGTATAAATCAAAGTCCCCGCAGCCTCTGTCTGTCTGAACGCGATGAACATAAAAGCTACAGAACAGATTTTCATGCGGTTTACACCAAATTACGGAGTATATCATGGGGAAGGTTTTTATGTATAATACATGAATTTGGACCCGGTAGGTGGCGCTGGTGGGCAGAACGAAGTCTGCCGGCTCCGCTAGTAGTATATAAATAAATATATTAAAACTTTTAATACATAGCCAGTATGATTCCAAACTAAACAGTTAAGTATGCTACTTTTATATAGATATTTAGGTTGGCCGGTTAGCTTTGTGGTTAGCTCTAACTGAAAGTTAGCCTCTCGGTCGATTCTCACTTAGGACAAACAATTATGTGCATGAACATGTTTCTTCTGTGTCTAGACGTAAATATCTATATAAGTATGTATTTAGTATGTCTATCTGCTTACAGTCCAAGCTCTGTTTAGTTAGAAATCAGAATGGCCGTGTGAGAAAAATGTTTAAAAGTATAACTAGCCGTGGTGGCTCAGTGGGTAACGCACCGACTCACGGTCATGAGGGTGCAGGTTCAAACCCTGGCCCGTACCTCTGAGTTTTCTATAAACTTACGTACGGATTCACACCACTGGCACTTCGGTGAAGGAAAACATCGTGAGGAAACCTGCATGCCCGAGATGTCACAATTAAAGGCATGTGAAGTCCGCCAATCCGCACTAGGCCCGCGTGGTGGACTATGGCCTAGACCCCCTCATTGATAGGGGAGGCTCGAGCTCCGAGCGTGGAGACGTATATGAGCTGATGATGATGATGATGGATGATGAAAAGTACCTATATAAATAAGGTATTATTTAAAATATTATAATTATACTAGCGGACCCGGCAGACTTCGTTCTGCCCACCAGCGCCACCTACCGGGTCCAAATTGATGTATTATACATAAAAACCTTCCCCATGAAATACTCCTTAACTTGGTGAAAACCGGATGGAAATCTGTTTAGTAGTTTTTGTGTTCATCGCGCTCAGACAGACAAAACGGACTATGTTTTACATATGCAGACGTTGTTTTGCCATGTATATTATTTGTAGGAAACATTTTTTTAGTTCAATAAAAATAATTATCTACTATAAGTATTCGGGGATGTACTTATAATCGAAAGCGTTATAAACAATAAATTAATGCTTTATGTAGGGTAATAAATTAATGTAGAGAATATATTTTTCATCCCACCATCTCGGAAAGAGTATTTTTAATCTTCAATATCTGAGTGGAAAAGCCGTTTTTATTCTCTAGAGGATAAAGTAAATTGAATTTGGAACATCGTGTGCACTAAGTTTGTGAATTAAAAAAAAACATTAAACCTATTTACTGCTACCTCTATGGTGCCGAATATATCATACAACTTTTTTTTAATTTGTTAAAAACTCAGACTCGGCACCTTCTTGGTGTTCTTTTTTCAATTTGCTTTGTACGCGGTTCTTTACGCGGCATTTTTTCACGTCATTGTTAAACCTTATATTAAAAACAAGAAACTTGAAAACAAGTGAAAAAACTAAAATGAGTGATTCTAGCGACGAGGAAGTTTGCTTGACGCCAACAGAATTGACTGAAACTGTTAATAATGCGCAAACGTTTTTTTTTGCATTTAGTCATTTCCTCGCTGAGGTGGAATGAAAAGTTACGTGTTGCACTCGAGTGCAAAGATTTTTCACCTCGTGCTCTTTTGATTCCCTCGCTAACGCTCAGGATTCTAATTTTGAATCACTCGCTGCGCCCTTGATTCAATTTTACAATCCTTCGCTTGCTCGGTCATCAAAATTGAACACGCGGTTAAAAAGCAACTTTGCACTCTTGTATAACAAATAACTATTAAATTACAATTCTTGCTAGTTATCTAAATATCAAAAATAATTATTCATATTGTAAATATCATTCATACGATTCATTTAATGTTACATTAACTATTAATAAATGTACTTTATTCCCAAATAAATATTTATTGAATGTAAATAGTTATTTGTTATACAAGAGTGCAAAGTTGCTTTTTAACCGCGTGTTCAATTTTGATGACCGAGCAAGCGAAGGATTCTAAAATTGAATCACGAGCGCAGCGAGTGATTCAAAATTAGAATCCTGAGCGTTAGCGAGGGAATCAAAAGAGCACGAGGTGAAAAATCTTTGCACTCGAGTGCAACACGTAACTTTTCATTCCACCTCAGCGAGGAAATGACTAAATACTTCTCGCGTGATTGTTGAGGGAGAAAGCTCATTTGCGCATTATTAACAGTTTCAGTCAATTCTGTTGGCGTCAAGCAAACTTCCTCGTCGCTAGAATCACTCATTTTAGTTTTTTCACTTGTTTTCAAGTTTCTTGTTTTTAATATAAGGTTTAACAATGACGTGAAAAAATGCCGCGTAAAGAACCGCGTACAAAGCAAATTGAAAAAAGAACACCAAGAAGGTGCCGAGTCTGAGTTTTTAACAAATTAAAAAAAAGTTGTATGATATATTCGGCACCATAGAGGTAGCAGTAAATAGGTTTAATGTTTTTTTTTAATTCACAAACTTAGTGCACACGATGTTCCAAATTCAATTTACTTTATCCTCTAGAGAATAAAAACGGCTTTTCCACTCAGATATTGAAGATTAAAAATACTCTTTCCGAGATGGTGGGATGAAAAATATATTCTCTACATTAATTTATTACCCTACATAAAGCATTAATTTATTGTTTATAACGCTTTCGATTATAAGTACATCCCCGAATACTTATAGTAGATAATTATTTTTATTGAACTAAAAAAATGTTTCCTACAAATAATATACATGGCAAAACAACGTCTGCATATGTAAAACATAGTCCGTTTTGTCTGTCTGAGCGCGATGAACACAAAAACTACTAAACAGATTTCCATCCGGTTTTCACCAAGTTAAGGAGTATTTCATGGGGAAGGTTTTTATGTATAATACATCAATTTGGACCCGGTAGGTGGCGCTGGTGGGCAGAACGAAGTCTGCCGGGTCCGCTAGTATAATTATAATATTTTAAATAATACCTTATTTATATAGGTACTTTTCATCATCCATCATCATCATCATCAGCTCATATACGTCTCCACGCTCGGAGCTCGAGCCTCCCCTATCAATGAGGGGGTCTAGGCCATAGTCCACCACGCGGGCCTAGTGCGGATTGGCGGACTTCACATGCCTTTAATTGTGACATCTCGGGCATGCAGGTTTCCTCACGATGTTTTCCTTCACCGAAGTGCCAGTGGTGTGAATCCGTACGTAAGTTTATAGAAAACTCAGAGGTACGGGCCAGGGTTTGAACCTGCACCCTCATGACCGTGAGTCGGTGCGTTACCCACTGAGCCACCACGGCTAGTTATACTTTTAAACATTTTTCTCACACGGCCATTCTGATTTCTAACTAAACAGAGCTTGGACTGTAAGCAGATAGACATACTAAATACATACTTATATAGATATTTACGTCTAGACACAGAAGAAACATGTTCATGCACATAATTGTTTGTCCTAAGTGAGAATCGACCGAGAGGCTAACTTTCAGTTAGAGCTAACCACAAAGCTAACCGGCCAACCTAAATATCTATATAAAAGTAGCATACTTAACTGTTTAGTTTGGAATCATACTGGCTATGTATTAAAAGTTTTAATATATTTATTTATATACTACTAGCGGAGCCGGCAGACTTCGTTCTGCCCACCAGCGCCACCTACCGGGTCCAAATTCATGTATTATACATAAAAACCTTCCCCATGATATACTCCGTAATTTGGTGTAAACCGCATGAAAATCTGTTCTGTAGCTTTTATGTTCATCGCGTTCAGACAGACAGAGGCTGCGGGGACTTTGATTTATACTATAGATACTAGCTCCCTCCGCGCGGTTTTACCCGCGTATTTCTCGTTCCCGTGAGAATACAGAGATAAAATATAGCACTCTTGTATAACAAATAACTATTAAATTACAATTCTTGCTAGTTATCTAAATATCAAAAATAATTATTCATATTGTAAATATCATTCATACGATTCATTTAATGTTACATTAACTATTAATAAATGTACTTTATTCCCAAATAAATATTTATTGAATGTAAATAGTTATTTGTTATACAAGAGTGCAAAGTTGCTTTTTAACCGCGTGTTCAATTTTGATGACCGAGCAAGCGAAGGATTCTAAAATTGAATCACGAGCGCAGCGAGTGATTCAAAATTAGAATCCTGAGCGTTAGCGAGGGAATCAAAAGAGCACGAGGTGAAAAATCTTTGCACTCGAGTGCAACACGTAACTTTTCATTCCACCTCAGCGAGGAAATGACTAAATACTTCTCGCGTGATTGTTGAGGGAGAAAGCTCATTTGCGCATTATTAACAGTTTCAGTCAATTCTGTTGGCGTCAAGCAAACTTCCTCGTCGCTAGAATCACTCATTTTAGTTTTTTCACTTGTTTTCAAGTTTCTTGTTTTTAATATAAGGTTTAACAATGACGTGAAAAAATGCCGCGTAAAGAACCGCGTACAAAGCAAATTGAAAAAAGAACACCAAGAAGGTGCCGAGTCTGAGTTTTTAACAAATTAAAAAAAAGTTGTATGATATATTCGGCACCATAGAGGTAGCAGTAAATAGGTTTAATGTTTTTTTTTAATTCACAAACTTAGTGCACACGATGTTCCAAATTCAATTTACTTTATCCTCTAGAGAATAAAAACGGCTTTTCCACTCAGATTTTGAAGATTAAAAATACTCTTTCCGAGATGGTGGGATGAAAATAATATTTATTATAGTTGTCTTCAAAGAAATTAAAATATGAATAGTTAATAAATCCTTCCATCAGTGTATTGGTAAAAAACAGTGACTTAATATATGTATTGATAAGATATGTATCTATTTTCAAAATATCTGTATTTTTTATTTTTATAGAACTAAATAATATTTAATTATTTTTATCATAACTGATCGATTGATCGTTGATCGGTTATCGACCGGTGAAGGCGAAAGATAAAATAAAAATCGCGATGGTAAAATAGGGGTTGATTGTAAATGGTTGAAAATTCAGGGTTATATGTATTTACTAATGCTGTATCATAAAAAAATTAAAAAAAAAAAAAACAAAAATTAAAAAAAAAAAATTTGGGGTGGCTTACCCTTAACATTTAAGGGGATGAAAAATAGATGTTATCCGATTCTCAGACCTACCGAATATGGATACAAAATTTCATGAGAATCGGTCGAGCCGTTTCGGAGGAGTTTTACCACAAACTTCGCGACGCTAGAATTTTATATATTAGATCTTGTAACTAAAGACTTTTTGACAAACTAACATTGGCTGTACGTATGAAAGTCAGTGCCGAAGTTTTATTGATGAAAAAAAAAGTTGTCATGCAATCTGTCACGTTTTCAACTGACGCTATTCACAGCTGTGTCATCATAAAAGAAACCCAAACGTATACAGAATAGAGTTGAGACTAGGTCACAGCAGTTCATCAGTTCAATGACCTTAATTTGAACAGTGCAGACTTATGATGTTTAAGTGTTTTAGTCGCCATTTGCAAAAATGAAATTTGAAAACTGTAAATGTAGTTTAATATTGTTTTGTGTTTATTTGTTGATAGTTTATGTCCTAGTAATACATAGGTAAGTACGTATACATATATCGACAGCAGAAAGCAATTTTGTCGTATCTAAGAAATAGAGGTTTACACCAGAGTAAAATAACACTTGAAAAATATCATAAAAAAGTACTGAGTCCTAAATAAAAACTTGTAACAAAAATAATGATAATTCCGGCAGACTCAATAAATTTATTCTAAATTCTTTTCTTCAAATAAAGAGAGAAAAAAAAACGATTTTCCTAGATACGACAAAAATGCTTTCTACCGTCGAATGTATTTAATATATTACGATTACGAATTATAAATAATAATAAAAGAAAAAAACGTTGTGACAATGTATGTATGATATACATCTATATATATAAAATAAAGTCCCCGCCGCCCCTGTCTGTCTGAACGCGATGAACACAAAAACAACTGAACAGATTTTCATGCGCTCTTCACCAAATTACGGAGTATTTCATGGCGAAGGTTTTTATGTATAATACATCAATTTGGAGCCGGTAGGTGGCGCTGGTGGGCAGAACGAAGTCTGCCGGCTCCGCTAGTATAATATGTCTGTTACTCCGCGATGAAATGTCGTACCTACTGATTGAGAATATGTTCTGAAATAATAAATAGCCTGGGAAATATCCGGGGAAAATTTAAGATCCCCGGAAACGCGGGTACAACCGCGGGGAGCCACCAGTATTTTTAATAAGTAGGTAGGTACCTATTTTATATGATGAAAATAAGAATAGGTCATATAAGTATGAATACCATATTGTCTCACAATTAGAAATCACGAATAATCAATACATTTATCTTCCTAAACGTTTGATAAGAAATATTCTACATAAAATCACGTGTTTACACGTTTTAGATCAAATTAAATGATTAAAATTGTATTTTAAATATATTTAAAATTATAATAATATATAATATTCTCGTGTCGCGGTGTTTGTGATTAAACTCCTCCGATACGGCTTTATCGATTCTCATTTTGTGTGCATATTGGGTAGGTCTGAGAGTCGGGCAACATCTATTTTTCATACCCCTAAGTGATCACGGGAATGGGAACGGCAACTACGCGGGTGAAACCGCGGGGCGGCAGCTAGTAATATATAATAACCCGAGACATTTTACACACGCGGCCAATCTGATTCCAAACTAAGCAGAGCTTGTACTGTAACCAGATAGCTGATATACTACATATACTACTTTTAAATACATACTTGCATAGATATTTACATCCAGACACTGAACAAAAGCAGATGTTTCCTTATGGATGTATGTTTGTTACTCTTTCACGGAACAACGGCTGAAGGGATCGCGATGTAATTTGGCACAGAGTTAGAATATGTTCTGGAATAACACATAGGCTACATTTTATCCTGGTAATATTGAAGATCACTGGGTACAATAAAGAGTTATCTATCTTCTATGCAGCCCGGTTGGCTTTGTGGTTAGTGACCCTGACTTTCAAGCCGCGATTCGTGGGTTCGAATCCCACCCAGGACAAACATTTGTATGCATGAATATGTCTGTTTGTCCTGTGTCTGGATGTAAATATCTATAATGTGTATGTATTTAAAAGTAGTATATGTAGTATATCAGCTATCTGATTACCATAACACAAGCTTCATTTGAAGCTTACTTTGGAATCAGATTGGCCGTGTGTGAAAAATGTCCCGGGATATTTATTATTTATTATTCTATGCTAGTCTAAAGGTACACAGTACTTTGTCAATGGGTCATCAAATTATTAGAGTTACTGAAGCGGCTACGGCCTTGCGATGCCACCGGCTTCGATCAAAGTACCTTCATACTTTGTAAGAATATACTTAGGCCTCATTCGCCCGACAGTTTTTTTAACGGACGCTAAAAAAACGTTCAAATACAACAAGTACCACAATATGGGGTTCCTCAAGAAGGGAGTGAAGAGATTTTTACAGGGTCGGCAACGCGTGAGTAACGCCCCTAGTGTTGCAAGCGTCCATAGGCTACGGTAACCGCTTCCCATCCGGACTGTATGCCTGTATGCCACCTTTGTGGTATAAAAAAAAATAAGCTCTATTTCCAACGCCTAAAATTAAAAATGCAATGCTCGATAAAAAAACGTCGCGTTTTAAAAACGCTGTTGTGTTATATGCTTGGGAATTTGGGAATGCCTTTGTTGTATTTGAACGCTTTTTTAACGTACGTTAATAAAACTCTCGTGCGAAGGTGGGCTAACTTAGTTGTTTGCCTGTTGGCTTTGTGGATACTAATAAAATAATATCTAATGATATATTTTAATTAATTACATAAAAATACTTATAAACTAACAAAATGTTTTTTGATAATGTACCTTTCTAAATTCTGAATTATTTAGATCGGACAAGTAATTTTTAAGTTTATACGTTACATACAAAAATACAAATGATTCCTCTTTATAATATTAGTATAGTATGTAGTACATCGAGCATGTAACCAATAGAGTAGAACTGTTAACAGTTTTGTAAGAAAACAAAATACGCCAAAACGCTGCGCCGGCCCCTGTGTTCTGATTGGCCGACTCAAGGTCAAGTGTTGCACTAGACGTACACACAGGTCTCTTATTGGTCGGGTACTGTTTTAGTTCGAGCGTGGCTTGTTAGTTATACGTGACAAATCATTGATGCGTTGCTAAACAAATGGCTCACTATTGCTACTCTACTGGTTACATGCTCGATGATGTAGTACTAAGTAGTACGTCGTGTACGTAGAATATTTACATTTTCAATAATGATTGTGTGTCAAGATTTATTTCTGTTAGTAGTACCAGTTAAACTGTGGACTTTGCCAATGTGGCATTTTTGTGACCTTATATAGACAATCCATACTTAATATTATAAATGCGAAAGTAACTCTGTCTGTCTGTTACGCTTTCACGCTAAAACTACTGAACCGATTTAAATTAAATTTGGTACGCAGATAATCCAGAGCCTGAGAAAGGACATAGGCTACTTTTATCCCGGGAAAATTGAAGATCCTCGGGAACGCAGGCGAAGCCGTGGGGAGCCACTAGTAATAAATAAAAGAAGTATAGTTACAAAATAAATTAAAATTTTAAAATTTAGATCATGAATAGATAAATGATACAAAACTTACGTCACAAAAATTACCAAATATTTAATTATACCAAATATATATTTTTAATTTATATTAAATCAGAAAGAAAATATACATTCTTAGAAAATATTCTTATTTAAATTTATATGTCCAACAATATAACAAACCAACTAGGTTTTTGTTTGGTTTAATAAATAATTATTTTATAAACATTTCCTTTCAGAGATGTACAAATCATGAGTACTCTATAAAAAACAAGGAAAAATAACAAAAAATAAATACTACGGACAATTCGTGAAAAAAACCCTTTTTTAAGAAAATACACATTCTTCGAACGTTAATATTTGCAATGACGAATTGTAAATTGCAAAAAAAGCATTTTACTCGGAAATATTATATTTTCAATACATATATTACTAGCTGCCTCCGCGCGGTTTTACCCGCGTAGTTCCCGTTCCCGTAGGAATACAGGGATAAACTATAGCCTATGTTACTCAGTGATAATGTAGCTTTCTAATGAAAAAATAATTATTAAAATCGGTCCAGTACTTTTTGAGTTTATTCGTTACATACAAAAATACAAATCTTTCCTCTTTATAATATTAGTGTAGTTTACAATGTCATCTTGTACAGGATTTACGTATTTTCTTACACAAATACCCATAAATGGTGTTATTTGCCTTCAATCTATACTTAACGGGTTTTTTTCCATTGTTTTAACCGCTCAGTTATGTTAATAGAACCATTTTAGTCATGAAAACTATATATAGTAACTAGTTGACCTGTGCAACTTTGTAAGCGTCAATTGCCCGTTTTTGCAACATTTTTGATTGATGCTCTGTTCCTATTCATCGTAGCGTGATGATATATAGCCTGTAGTCTTCCTCGATAAATGGGCTATCTAACACTGAAAGAATTTTTCAAATCGGACCAGTAGTTTTTGAGATTAGCGCGGTTAAGTAAATATAGAAACTCTTCAGCTTTATATATTAGTGGCCTTAGTTAATATTTTAGGTTTGTTGGTTATCGATAATACTCTATTTCCAAGATTTTAGGTTGTTATTAGTTATTTTTGTGATACCTGAATACATCTGCTGAATATTGAAAATGAAAAAAATGAAATGAAAATGAAAAATGATTTTTATTCAATTAGGCCTTCACAGACACTTAAGAATAGTCAAACTCTAACGCTCGGTATAATATTAATAAATAATATAAATATCCCAGGACATTTTTCACACACGGCCAATCTGATCAAAGTAAGCTTCAAAGTGAGCTTTTGTTATGGCAACCAGATAGCTGATATACCACATATACTAATTTTAAATACATACTTATATAGATATTTACATCCAGACACAGAACAAACAGACATATTCATGCATACAAATGTTTGTCCTGGATGGGATTCGAAACCACGACCCGTGGCTTGAGAGTCAGGGTCCCTAACCACAAAGCCAACCGAGCTGTTTAAGAAAAATCAAAAACTAACTTATTTTTTTCTTTGTTTGTTTCAGGTATGCCTAAGCTCCAGTTATCTTCAATATCACAGCTACAATAATAAATATACACATAATAAACTGCTGTGTAAATACGACGTTAGTATTAACCTAACTAATATTATAAGTGCGAAAGTAACTCTGTCTGTCACGCCTTCACGTTAAAGCTACAAAATCGATAAATAAAATTTGGTACACAGTCTAGAGCCTGAGAAAGGACATACCTTTATTAAATCTAATTGAAGATCCTCTGAGAACGTGTGAAACCGCGAGGAGAAAATAGTATAAAACTAGGTGTATTTAAATAAAATTATGGGTAATTAATTTGTGCATTTTTTTTTCGGAAACCACCTGTGTAGCCAGGTGTTTGCGAATGGAATGAATTAGAATTGTAAAATAGTCTAAATATGTAGGTACCTATAGATGAGTAATAAAATTATTTTAATGATTAACTAAATATCTTTGCAAAAAAAATTCAATTAAATAAAAGTTAGTCTCCGAAAATATTGTCATTTTTTTACAGATATTTTTTACAATTTTTTTGTAACCAAAAAATTTGAATACAAAGAGGAAAGTTAACATTTTTTGTTTGCTTGTGGTTTCGAAACTACTGGACCGATCTGAATAGTTCTTTCACCAATAGAAAGCTACGTTATTTGTGAGTGTCATAGGCTATATTTTATCCTCGTATTCTTACGGGAACGGGAACTATGCGGGTGAAACCGTGAGGCTACTCTTACTATTTTTACTTTACTAATAGAAAGCTTCATTATCTCTAAGTGATATATATCTATGTTTCTATCCCACGAAATATCTTATATGGATGCTTATAAGCAATTATGTGTCAACCCAGAAAAAGTCGAAAAGAAAGGTTTTGATATATTTTTATACCTAATGCATCGCGTATTTAACATTCTACAAAAGTGTTTCAAGTCATCTAAAACATAAAAGTACATAAAAAATTGATTTATATCATACAAAAAGTCATAAATCATTATAGACATTATTATCTTTAAACGTCATTTTCTCAAAACCAAGTTTATGAGGGTTAACACATTATTGCTTATCAGCATCCATATAATAATGTCCTAACTCCATAGTTTTAGTGTAGGTATGTACCTCAATACCAAATACCACTTTCTTTTTTGTTGCAAGAAAGGGACAACATATATGATTTAAGAGAAGTGTGAAAGAGAGAGTATCATCAATTAATCTTAAAACACTACTTACGCCCCGCGGTATCACCCGCGTTACTGGTTTTCTCAAGATAAAAAGTAGCCTATGTGTTATTCCAGAATATATTCTAACTCTGTGCCAAATTTCATCGCGATTTCAGCCATTTTTAAAAGTATGACTAACAAACATACATATATACATTCGCATTTATATATGTACTAATGGCTCCCCGCGGCTTCGCCCGCGTTCCCAAAGGATCTTCAATTTTCCCAAGATAAAAAAATAGCCTATGTCCTTTCTCAGGCTCTGGATTATCTGTGTACCAAATTTAATTTAAATCGGCTCAGTCTTGAAAGCGAGACAGACAGACAGAGTTACTTTCGCATTTATAATATTAGTATGTATAGGTTTTTAGGTGTTTATTCTAATCAGTTTTTTTTTGTTGTAATAAATTATTTCTGCGTAACTATTTCGGCTGACAACATTATTTATGACTATAATAAAACTATACTTAATTAAAAAGCATGTCGTCACATTTTTATCGTCAATTTACAAGTAATTCTACTAATATTATAAATGCGAAAGTAAAGTATGTTTGTTAGTCAAAATCCACTGAACGGATTTGCAACACAGATAATTTATATTATATCCTGGATGGACATGGGCTACTTTTATCCCGGGAAAATTTAAGATTCCCGGGATTGCGGGTGAAACCGAGGGGAGTCACTAGTTTTTGTTAAATTACTATTTTCTTATTATGCAACGTAATAAAATAATATAAATATCTTAGGACGTTTTTCACACACGGCCAATCTGTTTCCAAACTAAGCAGACCTAGTACTGTAACCAGATAGCTGATATACTACATATACTACTTTTAAATACATACTTATTTATATATATTTACATCCAGACACAAAAAAACAGACATATTCATGCATACAAGTTTGTCCTGGGTGGGATTCGAACCCACGACCGCCGCAAATAGTCATTTATAAGACTCCCTCAAAACAGAACGGGTCAATGACTGAGTGGACTTCAAAGGCGGAGGTAGTGAGTTCGATACCCGCCCAGGACAAACATTAAACTTGAACATGTCTGTTTGTCTTTCCCTTCATTATATAAGTACATTGCTTGGTTTAGGATCAAATGACAGGGTTTTAACACAAAAAAAATTGGGGACCAATTCTGTAGTGCAAGAAACTTAACTTAAACTAATATTTATATTAATATTTGACCCGCGCAACTTCGTTAGCGTCACTTGCCCATTTTTGTAACATTTTTTATTGATGGTCCGCTCCTATTCGTCGTAGCGTGATGATATAATAGCCTATAACCTAGTCCTCGATAAATGGGCTATCTAACACTGAAGCTTTATCTATGTACATCATCATCATCATCATATCAGCCGTAGGACGTCCACTGCTGAACATAGGCCTCCCCCATCGACTTCCATGTAGACCTGTTGAACGTTGCCTGCATCCAGCGGGTTCCAGCGACCCTTATCAGGTCGTCGGTCCACCTTGTGGGTGGACGTCCTACGCTGCGCTTGCCGGTGCGTGGTCTCCACTCGAGAACTCGTCTGCCCCAACGGCCATCGGTTCTACGAGCTATGTGCCCCGCCCACTGCCACTTCAGCTTGCTAATCCGCTGGGCTATGTCGGCGACTTTCGTTCGTCTACGGATCTCCTCATTCCTGATTCGATCTCGTAGAGAAACACCGAGCATAGCCCTCTCCATAGCTCGCTGTGTGACCTTGAGCTTTCTTATGAGGCCCATAGTGAAAGACCACGTTTCAGAGCCGTAGGTGATCACTGGTAACACACACTGGTTAAAGACTTTCGTCTTTAGGCACTGAGGTATTTTGGACGAGAAGATGTCGCGAAGTTTCCCGAACGCTGCCCAGCCGAGTTGGATTCGACGATTGACCTCTTTCTCGAAGTTGGACCTACCTAATTGCACCGTGTGCCCTAGGTATACGTACTCGTCAACAACTTCGAGAGTAGAGCTCCCAACTAATACAGGGGTGGGCACGACATGGACATTCGACATGACCTTCGTTTTGTCCATGTTCATTTTAAGGCCCACCTGTTGGGAGACTCGATTGAGGTCTTCGAGCATTGTGCCAAGGTCTTCCAGCGATCTTGCCATGACTACAATGTCATCGGCAAACCGAAGGTGAGTGATGTACTCGCCATTTATGTTGATGCCGAATTCTTTCCATTCCAGGAGCTTGAAGGCATCTTCCAGTGCGGCCGTGAACAGCTTCGGAGAGATGACATCTCCCTGTCTCACGCCTCTTTGCAATGGAATTGCCTTCGTGCACTGCTCCTGTACTCGGACCGACATGGTGGCATTGTTGTACAAACACTTCAGCACTTCGATATACCGATGGTCAATACGGCACCGCTGTAAAGACTGTAGCACCGCCCAGGTCTCGATCGAATCAAAGGCTTTCTCATAGTCCACAAACGCTAAGCATAGTGGCAAGTTATACTCCTCGGTCTTCTGTATAACTTGCCGCAGCGTGTGAATATGGTCTATGGTACTGAAGCCTTTTCGGAAACCGGCTTGTTCGGGAGGCTGGAAGTCATCGAACCTGCACATAAGACGATTCGTGATGACCCTTGAGAACAACTTGTAAACATGGCTCAGAAGCGAGATGGGCCTGTAGTTCTGCAATAAGGCATTGTCCCCTTTCTTGAAGAAGAGGACCACCACGCTTCTGTTCCATGCTTCTGGCGTTATACCCTCGAGCAGGACCAGATCAAAGAGCTTCTGAAGGACTTTAAGTATCGGTGTTCCACCCGCTGTCAGAAGCTCTGATGTGATTCCGTCCTCGCCCGGCGCCTTGTTGTTTTTAAGCCGCCTAAGGGCCATCCTAATCTCGTACAGGCTGATGTCCGGGATATCTTCGGTATAGTGTCGGGTAAGCTTGGCTCTAGGGTCTTTGGCCAAGCTGGTAACAGGTTTGGCGACCGAGGTATACAACTGTCCATAGAACCTCTCGACCTCCCTCAATACCTCTGCTTTGGTCGACGCTATGCTGCCATCTTCCAATTTCAGCTTCGTCAGCTGGCTTTGCCCAATAGACTTGTTCCTTGCGAACACTTTGGAGCCATGGTTCTGCTCTATCGTCTCTTTAATACTATTCGTGTTAAAGAGACGAACGTCGTGTCGCAAGGATTTCCATATCTGTCTATTGAGCTGCCGATGTGCTTCTGCGTCATCGGAAGACTGCATCGCCCTTGAGCGTCGTTCTGCCATGAGGTTGAGAGTTTGGGCCGAGAGTTTTTGAGGTCTATCTTTACGACGGGGCTTAAAGAATTTTGCCCCAACCGTATGGACAGTTTCTACCAACCTGTTGTTGATGTCGTCCACCGAAACGCAACTGTCCAGGCAATCGAAGCGATTTGCGAGCTCGAGTTGAAAGTTGTCGGGGTTTTGGATATGGGCGCTAGTAGGCCGGAGCGTAGACTTCATCATACGAGATCTTTCGATCTTGACGTTGATATTTAATGTGCCTCTTACCATACGGTGATCACTCCCGGTTTTCACCCTGTGAATCACGGAGACGTCATTAAATATCCGTCTTTTTGTCGTCATGATGAAGTCAATCTCATTTTTTGTAGAACCGTCGGGGCTCATCCAGGTCCATTTCCTGTGGGGCGGCTTTTGGTAGAAAGAGTTCATCATAAAGAGTCCCTCTTTCTCCAAAAAGTCAGCCAGCCTCTGTCCCCTAGGGTTCCGCTGCCCATAGCCAAATTGCCCCATTCTCAACTCATCATCACTTCGCTTGCCCAGTTTCGCGTTGAAGTCCCCCATAACAACATTAAAATAGGTTTTGGATGTATGTATGGCTCTACTAATGTCCTCATACATAGCATCTACCTCATCATCCGAGTGTGTCGAGGTCGGTGCGTATACCTGAATGACCTTCAGCGAATACCTTTTGGATATTCTGAGTATTAGGTAGACAACCCTGCTCGACACACTATTGATGGTAATAATGTTGTTAACGAGGGACCTGTGGACGAGAAACCCGACACCACCTTGGGACTGTTGGTCGCCCTCCCGGTAGTAAAGTAGGTTACCGGATTTCAGGGTTATCGTGTCCTCACCCTCTCTTCGGACTTCAGATAACCCAATGATGTCCCAGTGTAACCTACTTATTTCCTCTTCCAGCTCAACGATCTTCTCGTCTGTCCTCAACGTGCGTATGTTGTGTGTTACCAGGGCCAGTTTTCGTCGGGGGTGGTAGCCAGATCTCTGCCGGAGATTCTTAGCACCCCCTGCCCCGCAGTTACCATGACCGCTACCATAGCCAGGACTAGCGGGGCCGCCGGGGACTGGGGGCCTGGTCTTTAATGTGTTTTTCATTGGGGGGATTATGCCAGATACTCGCCGCGCTTGGCAATCGGGTTGGCGAGCGCAGGGGCGTAGCTTCTCGCACCGATAACGCTGCTGCCCGTCATCAGCCTGTATGATTTAGCTACGCCATTTGGATGGTTATACCGCCATCATTCGGTCGTCAGAGCCTCGTCTGTTAGCTAACAGGGTGTACCGCGTGAAGGTGAGGTTGACTTGGCGCTCTCAGGTGTTGTTTGAGCCCCCTTACACCCCTATATCTATGTACATCTCTTTTATATTTTGTGTGATAAAAAGAGATAGCAGGACTGACGTTTACGATCTTTTATTAAGACTAATGTCTCCCCGCGGTTAGCCCCGCTCTAGACTATCAGATCTGTGTACCAAATTTCATTTAAATCGGTTCAGTAGTTTTAGCTTGAAAGCGAGACAGACAGACGGCCAGACAAAGTTACTTTCGCATTTATAATATTAGTATAGATTTGGTGACCACTTACCATCAGATGGAGCGTCAGCTTATTGGCCTATAATTGATTGGAATTTCTCAATTACTGTTTTTTAAACCGGTTTTAAAATAGGGCCAATATGACCTTACATATCTCAAGATCTAATTAATATTCTTAAAGCCCTTGTATTAATTATTTGATACAATTTTAATTGACACATAACCCGCTGTAGAACAGTTCGAATCTGAATGTCGTCGTCCTAAATATAAATAAATAAATATCCCGGGACATTTATCACACACGGCCAATCTGATTCCAAACTAAGCAGAGCTTGTGCTGCAACCAGATAGCTGATATACTACATATACTACTTTTAAATACATACTTATATAGATATTTACATACAGACACAGGACAAACAGACATATTCATGCATACAAATGTTTGTCCTGGGTGGGATTCACCCACGACCCGCGGCTTGAGAGTCAGGGTCACTAACCACAAAGCCAACCGGGCTGTCTATATATATACTACTTATATTAGAAACGCGAAGGTTTGGGAGTATGCATTTATATTAGTTATTCTTTCACGCAAAAGCTAAGGAACCAATTTAGAAGAAATTTGGTCTGAGAAAGGACATAGGCTACTTTTTATCCCGGGAAAATTCAAGATCCCCGGGAATGCGGGGTAACACAATACTCATAAAATGAATGACGCAAACGCCTTAAGTCTAGACACATAAAATACATATTTTTTTATTGTTACCTACTTTCAAACCTGTCAAAATTTAATTTTGTTTTCAAAATACAATATATTCATATCTATAATAGGAAAATTCTTTAAAATTATTATCTACTAGCTCTTATGTAATAGTAGCGGAGCCGGCAGACTTCGTTCTGCCCAGCGCCACCTACCGGCTCCAAATTGATGTATCTATACTAATATTATAAACAGGAAAGATTTGTTTGTTTGTTTGTTTGTTTGTTTGTAATGAATAGGCTCCGAAACTACTGGACCGATTTCAAAAATTCTTTCACCTTTGGAAAGCTACATTATCCCCGAGTAACATAGGCTATATTTTATCCCTGTATGCCCACGGGAACGGGAACTACGCAGGTAAAACCGCGGGGAGGCAGCTAGTTATACATAAAAACCTTCCCCATGAAATCCGTAATTTGGGGAAAACCGCATGAAAATCTGTTCTGTAGTTTTTGTGTTCATCGTGTTCGGACAGACAGACAGAGGCGGTGGGGACTTTGTTTTATATATTTATATACTTAGTTGCAAAAATGTTTTAAATTTTCGCTTGTCAAATTTTTCTTCGCTTCGTTTTTTCTGTCAAAATGTCTTTTCTTATAATATTATTATAGGAAAATAAAGTAATAAAATTATATGTAATGTAATAAAATAGTCGAATTGACACATCCAAGGATTTTCACGGTATATTTATTTTAATGTATAAATATTTTCTCACAGTAAAGTTCAAGCAGTAGTACCTACCAACATTAAATGTTTACGATTTTACTTACGCCCGATGTTAATAATCAATCCTGATCCAGTTTTTGCTATCTAAGATTGATATATCAATCCATTTTCTGGGTGAAGCTTTAAAATCAATCTATTTTCGATCTACGATCGATCGAATCTGTTCGAAAATGATAGTTTTTGCTTGCCAATAAGATATCCGTCCATTTTGACACCTCGTTGGTTTTAATTACGGATTGGAGATAGATTATTAACATCGGGCGTTAATAAATCTGCAAAAAAGATTTTCAAGTTACATATAATTTTGATATACCTACCCGTTTAATAATGATTTGTATGATAAATAATATATATTGAACTATGTATATGTTTTTATGTCTAACTCAATATAGAAGAGTTGTAATAAAGTACTGTATTGATAAAGGCAATTTATAAATTCGAAAATATATACTTTTATTCGGGGAAAATAGAAGAACCCGGGTGTCTACAACTTTCTCGGTATAAGAAGAAGCCTATGTCCATTTCCAAGCTCTGATCTATCTCTGAAGCGAATTTTATAAGAATCTCTCAAATGGTTTAGGCGTAAAAGCGGTAACTGACAGCTTAGATTATAAATTCTATATTATAATCTAAGACTGACAGAGTTAATTTCGCATTTATGACAGCCCGGTTGGCTTTGTGGTTAGTGACCCTGACTTTCAAGTCGCAGGTCGTGGGTTCGAATCCCACCCAGGACAAACATTTGTATGCATGAATATGTCTGTTTGTTCTGTGTCTGAATGTAAATATCTATATAAGTATGTATTTAAAGTAGTATATATAGTTTATTAGCTATCTGGTTACACTACAAGCTCTGCTTAGTTTGGAATCAGATTGGCCGTGTGTGAAAAATGTCCCATGATATTTATTTATTTATTAGTAGAGACTTCGTTCGCAGTTGAATTACTGTTTAACATATACTATAAATTTAATTAACTTCCTATCTTGTCTTAATTTATTATATGTCCATATTTTAACGTTAAAACCGTAAACCTTATACTTTCTTATCTTATTTATGTTAAAAAAAAAATAAAGGCTTATGGAATGTCTATGGTATGTCATTTTTATTTGTCATAACTAAGTAGTTTCTATAGAGTATAAACAAAATATCCTGGAACAATTTTCACACGGCCAATCTGATTCCAAACTAAGCAGAGCTTGTACTGTAACCAGATAGCTGATATACTACATATACTACTTTTAAATACATACTTATATAGATATTTACATACAGACACAGAACAAAAAGATATCTTCATGCTTACAAATGTTTGTTGGTGGGATTTGATCCCAATACCAAGCCTAAAAGTGATCATAAACATCTATACTACTGATATATAAAGCTGAAGAGTTTGTTTGTTTGAACGCGCTAATCTCAGAAACGACCGGTCCGATTGAAAAAATTTTCAGTGTTAGATAGCCCATTTATTGAGGAAGGCTATAGGCTCTATTTATCCTTATCCCTGTATTCTCATGGGTTAGGGTACTACGCGGGTGAAACCGCGGGGCGGAAGCTAACATATTAGTAGGATTCAGCCACACCCAAATAATATTCTACCATTTAACTAAAAAACATCAAAATTATGTAACTTCCAAGTTAATTGGATAAGTTAAATGAGAAAGTTTTTTTTTTACAATATGGGTTTTTTTTATTAAGTCATTTACGGTTATTAAATCATTTTAATATACCTCACATTACATTTGAAGAACCGACATTTTTTATATACTTATATACATGAAACGGTTAAGTGTGTCCGTTCGTCATATATTTGGTTCCGTACATAATTAAACTACAAGCCGTGGTGGCTCAGTTGGGAAGGCACTGACTCACGATCATGAGGGTGCAAAGAGAGCTCTGAGATTTTAAAAACTTACGTACGGCTTCACACCACTGGCTTTTAGTGAAGGTAAACATCGTGAGGAGACCTGCATGCCCGAGATGTCACTGTTAAAGGCATGTTCCTTCCACTGCACTAGACCCGCGTGGTGCACTATGGACACCCCCTCGGTGTTAGGAGAGGCTCGAGCTCCTCGGTGGATACGTATATGAGCTGATGATGATGATGATTAAGTTATAAGTGCCTTTAAATGATGAAATACATTTCATACCGTATATTCCAAATCACAAGCTCTGCTTAGTTTGGAATCAGATTGGCAGTGTGTGAAAATGTTCCAGGATATTTATTTATTATTATTATTTATTTTGAAAACCCAAAGTTCTTAAACACAGATAAAACTACTTTTACAGAAATTTGTGGTTTTCTTATGTATCTTACGCAACTCCAAATTAAGCATATTTTTTAACATTAACATTTAGCGGGTTTGTGCTATTTAACAGTAATCCGACATTTTTTATTAATAATATATTTTAGCATAACAATAAATATTGACTATTTTTAAATTTGTTGGACAAATTTATTTATGAACAGGATTCTCTCAGGGCTTAATGGCACATTTAGAAGTCAGCGACATCGCGAAGGTCGTGGGTTCAAATTTTATAAAATTGTGACTTGTATTCTGTATGTACTTACTATGAATTGTTAAATAGTTAAAAAAACTTAGAGGCCTTCTTCTTTGACAGCCCGGTTGGCTTTGTGGTTAGTGACCCTGACTCTCAAGCCGCGGGTCGTGGGTTCGAATCCCACCCAGGACAAACATTTGTATGTATGAATATGTCTGTTTGTTCTGTGTCTGGATGTAAATATGTATATAAGTATGTATTTAAAAGTATCATATGTAGTATATCAGCTATCTGGTTACCATAACACAAGCTTCATTTGAAGCTTACTTTGGAATCAGATTGGCCGTGTGTGAAAAATGTCCCAGGATATTTATTATTTATTATATAGCCTTCTATATAACATCACGCAACGACTAATAAGAGCGGAGCATGTTGCAAAAACGGGGAATGTAACGCTGTCGAAGCGCGAGTCAGATAATTAAATACATTATTGTAATTATTAAGTGTTTTCAAACTAATATTATAAAAATTCAAGATTTGTATGTTCGTAACTTATAAACTCAAAAACGACGGGCTGCATTAAAACATTTCTTAAACTGAATGCAAACTACAGCATTTCCAAGTGACATAGGCTATGTTTCTATCTTGGGAAACGTATAAAACCCCGGGAATGCGGGTGAAACTGCAATACGGTAGCTAGTCTATACTAATATTATAAAGAGGAAAGATTTGTTTGTTTGTTTGTTTGTAATGAATAGGCTCCGAAACTACTGGACCGATTTCAAAAATTCTTTCACCTTTGGAAAGCTACATTATCCCCGAGTAACATAGGCTATATTTTATCCCTGTATTCCTACGGGAACGGGAACTACGCGGATAAAACCGCGCGGGGGCAGCTAGTATTTAATAAATAGGAATAATATATTATCTTGTTTATATATTATCTACTTAAATATATTTTTTTTCAATGTTTTTTTTATCAAACGGAAATACAGTAAGTTCTTTATATTATATATTAATCGATCGTTATATGAGTAATATTCACATATATATGCAACAAATATGACCATAATATAATAATTCATTATAAATTATAATAATAAATAAATAAATATCCTGGGACATTTTTCACACACGGCCAATCTGATTCCAAATTAAGCATCATAGTGAGCTTGTGTTATGGTAACCAGATAGCTGATATACTACATATACTACTTTTAAATACATACTTATATAGATATTTACATCCAGACACAGGACAAACAGACATATTCATGCATACGAATGTTTGTCCTGGGTGGGAATCGAACCCACGACCCGCGGCTTGAAAGTCAGGGTCACTAACCACAAAGCCAACCGGGCTGTCATTTTTGACCGAGCTGTCAAATTATTGCATACCTATATATAAAAGACATTTAATAATTAATAACAATATTATAAATAAACATATTTTACGTAATTTTGGAATGCATTAAAATAATCAAAGCATTTTTATGATTATGAAATCTACTAATATTATAAATGCGAAATTTGTCACAATGTATGTATGTTTGTTTGTTACTCTTTCATGCAACAACGGCTGAAAGGATGGGGATAAAATTTGGCACAGAGTTAGAATATATTCTAGAACGGTATAAGCTACTTTTAATACGGGGAAAATTGAAGGTCGGATGAAACAGCGAGACGGAAGCTAGTTTTCTTATGAATACTTTAAGACATTATAATATGCACAATCTGATTAAGTAGTTCATAATTGTTACAATTATCGTTTATATTGTGCAATATATTATTAAATAAATAAAGTAGGTATTGATAGATATATCAATAGACATTATTATCTTAAAAATGTAAATAAAGCTACAGCTGTGTCAACTGAATATTTTAGTTATAATTAAAATAGTATTCTTAGATAGTTGTATTTTTAAAACACTGCAAAATACTTAAATAAATCTGCATAATATTATCAAGGTCTAAATCTGACAAGTAATTCTAAAATTGATTAAATTAAATGGTAGCAAAACGAAATCAATTTATTAATTCTAAATACTAGTCTACTTTTTTATGTCATTCCCTATTTAGTATAAGGCTAAATTAATATTAAAGTATCACTGCTTATAGAGATGAGATGAGAATACGTTTATAAAAAATATTTTTGTTCTTAAAGTAGGTAATGAAATTTTGATATGATTGCTACTAATCTTAAAAATTATATGTTCTTCAGTTACCGTGCCCTACAAACTCCGCCTTTTATTCAGACGATGTTTAATAGAATAGAAATACTTTCGAAATATCATTCAAAGCTACAGTTCATTATTACGACAGTACAACAACTCGATGTCAAGTTTTAATTGCGCCTAAAACGTAAAATAAGCAGAGCATGACTGATCTCCGGTTACTTATACAAGCTAATAAGATAACCATCTTTACGCATCCACTAACTAGGCAACCGTCGCTATAGTAACCTTTACTGTACTTTTACTATTGTGACACACACAACGATACGTAGAAGCGCCGGTTCGCTCGACAGACATGAGAGACAATGTCACCACAGAGGATGCAACAGACCGCGCAAAGTGGAGATTGAGCCGGAGAGCGGACCCGCACACACAACGATACGTAGAAGCGCCGGTTCGCTCGACAGACATGAGAGACAATGTCACCACAGAGGATGCAACAGACCGCGCAAAGTGGAGATTGAGCCGGAGAGCGGACCCGCACACACAACGATACGTAGAAGCGCCGGTTCGCTCGACAGACATGAGAGACAATGTCACCACAGAGGATGCAACAGACCGCGCAAAGTGGAGATTGAGCCGGAGAGCGGACCCGCACACACAACGATACGTAGAAGCGCCGGTTCGCTCGACAGACATGAGAGACAATGTCACCACAGAGGATGCAACAGACCGCGCAAAGTGGAGATTGAGCCGGAGAGCGGACCCGCACACACAACGATACGTAGAAGCGCCGGTTCGCTCGACAGACATGAGAGACAATGTCACCACAGAGGATGCAACAGACCGCGCAAAGTGGAGATTGAGCCGGAGAGCGGACCCGCACACACAACGATACGTAGAAGCGCCGGTTCGCTCGACAGACATGAGAGACAATGTCACCACAGAGGATGCAACAGACCGCGCAAAGTGGAGATTGAGCCGGAGAGCGGACCCGCACACACAACGATACGTAGAAGCGCCGGTTCGCTCGACAGACATGAGAGACAATGTCACCACAGAGGATGCAACAGACCGCGCAAAGTGGAGATTGAGCCGGAGAGCGGACCCGCACACACAACGATACGTAGAAGCGCCGGTTCGCTCGACAGACATGAGAGACAATGTCACCACAGAGGATGCAACAGACCGCGCAAAGTGGAGATTGAGCCGGAGAGCGGACCCGCACACACAACGATACGTAGAAGCGCCGGTTCGCTCGACAGACATGAGAGACAATGTCACCACAGAGGATGCAACAGACCGCGCAAAGTGGAGATTGAGCCGGAGAGCGGACCCGCACACACAACGATACGTAGAAGCGCCGGTTCGCTCGACAGACATGAGAGACAATGTCACCACAGAGGATGCAACAGACCGCGCAAAGTGGAGATTGAGCCGGAGAGCGGACCCGCACACACAACGATACGTAGAAGCGCCGGTTCGCTCGACAGACATGAGAGACAATGTCACCACAGAGGATGCAACAGACCGCGCAAAGTGGAGATTGAGCCGGAGAGCGGACCCGCACACACAACGATACGTAGAAGCGCCGGTTCGCTCGACAGACATGAGAGACAATGTCACCACAGAGGATGCAACAGACCGCGCAAAGTGGAGATTGAGCCGGAGAGCGGACCCGCACACACAACGATACGTAGAAGCGCCGGTTCGCTCGACAGACATGAGAGACAATGTCACCACAGAGGATGCAACAGACCGCGCAAAGTGGAGATTGAGCCGGAGAGCGGACCCGCACACACAACGATACGTAGAAGCGCCGGTTCGCTCGACAGACATGAGAGACAATGTCACCACAGAGGATGCAACAGACCGCGCAAAGTGGAGATTGAGCCGGAGAGCGGACCCGCACACACAACGATACGTAGAAGCGCCGGTTCGCTCGACAGACATGAGAGACAATGTCACCACAGAGGATGCAACAGACCGCGCAAAGTGGAGATTGAGCCGGAGAGCGGACCCGCACACACAACGATACGTAGAAGCGCCGGTTCGCTCGACAGACATGAGAGACAATGTCACCACAGAGGATGCAACAGACCGCGCAAAGTGGAGATTGAGCCGGAGAGCGGACCCGCACACACAACGATACGTAGAAGCGCCGGTTCGCTCGACAGACATGAGAGACAATGTCACCACAGAGGATGCAACAGACCGCGCAAAGTGGAGATTGAGCCGGAGAGCGGACCCGCACACACAACGATACGTAGAAGCGCCGGTTCGCTCGACAGACATGAGAGACAATGTCACCACAGAGGATGCAACAGACCGCGCAAAGTGGAGATTGAGCCGGAGAGCGGACCCGCACACACAACGATACGTAGAAGCGCCGGTTCGCTCGACAGACATGAGAGACAATGTCACCACAGAGGATGCAACAGACCGCGCAAAGTGGAGATTGAGCCGGAGAGCGGACCCGCACACACAACGATACGTAGAAGCGCCGGTTCGCTCGACAGACATGAGAGACAATGTCACCACAGAGGATGCAACAGACCGCGCAAAGTGGAGATTGAGCCGGAGAGCGGACCCGCACACACAACGATACGTAGAAGCGCCGGTTCGCTCGACAGACATGAGAGACAATGTCACCACAGAGGATGCAACAGACCGCGCAAAGTGGAGATTGAGCCGGAGAGCGGACCCGCACACACAACGATACGTAGAAGCGCCGGTTCGCTCGACAGACATGAGAGACAATGTCACCACAGAGGATGCAACAGACCGCGCAAAGTGGAGATTGAGCCGGAGAGCGGACCCGCACACACAACGATACGTAGAAGCGCCGGTTCGCTCGACAGACATGAGAGACAATGTCACCACAGAGGATGCAACAGACCGCGCAAAGTGGAGATTGAGCCGGAGAGCGGACCCGCACACACAACGATACGTAGAAGCGCCGGTTCGCTCGACAGACATGAGAGACAATGTCACCACAGAGGATGCAACAAAATGATATATAAAAGCAAAATATACACCGATCAATATTACGTAAGAAGCGCTCCATTTAGTTTGTTAACCTTTAATCAAAATATTATATAAGTGAGTCGTTCATGACGTCAAGGATTACGAGTAATAAAGTGTCCAGTAAATTATAATACCAATTCAAATTTATGACCTAATTTTACAATGATACATTGCGATTTTAGATTTTTTGTTCCTCAAACTAATGGCTGTTGGAACGTAAACGGATTCTGTCTAAGTTCGATATCGTATAGTCAATAGAAACCTATATATACAGATGAATACAGTCCACTATTCTACTAATTGAGTTTTGTTAGTTGCAAATATACATTTAAACTGAGAGCACGTCTTTTTACTTAAAATTAATCCCTACAAGCAAATCTGAGTCTTATCCGTTCGAACATATGGTCCAAATCCGAGCCGGATCGCTGTGCACCGGTGATTAGCGAGTCGACCGATAAGAACAATACCCTGCTACCTGAGTTTGAGTCAACGAGTAAAAAGGTGTACAATTTATGTGAAATTATAATCATCGAGTTACAAATTATTAAAAACTGAGTTGTGAGTGTGAGAAAAAACAGTGATTGAACAATTTTACATAAATCTACGAGTATATTTAAACTATTAACCTATAAACTGTGTTGTGGAGATTACGCGTATACATTAAGAGGAACATTTCTACGAGTAATTACTTTATTTATGAGAAAAAATGGCTACAATCGAGAAGTTACAACTATTACAAGACGAATTATTTGAGAATTTAAGAAAAGCAGAAAGAAATTATAAGAAAACACCTAAGGACAGAGTTAAGCAGTCTTATTTAGAAACTAGATTGGAGGTATTAGAAGAACAGTTTAAAGAATTCAAAAATGGGCATAAATCAATGGTTTCTATGGCGTCGAGAGAAAAGAAAGAAGCTTATTTTACGGAAAATAAATATGAGAATTTCGAGGAACTTTATGTACAATACAAAACTAGTCTACGGGACGCATTGCAATCGTGTTTACCGGCTACCACGCAGTCAAGCCTCGCCACGATGCCGCTTACTGAGAAGGTTAATTGCGATGTCAAGTTACCTAGAATTAATCTACCAATATTCAGTGGTAAATACGAAGAATGGCAGACATTTTATGATATGTTTTCATCCTTAATACATAACAATAAGAATATTACGTCTGTTCAGAAATTACACTATTTAAAAGGAAGTTTATCTGGAGAAGCACAAACTTTATTACGTAATTATTCGGTAACGGAAGCTAACTATCAAGAGGCGTGGAAACAATTGATTCATCAGTATGACAACAAAAGATACAATAGCAATGCAGTTTTAAGGAATTTATTTGCATTAAGAAAAATACATAGTGAGTCGGCGAATGCAATTAAGGTATTGTTAGACACTACATCTACCTGTTTAAAATCATTACAGAATATGGGTATTTGTATAGACAACTGGGACACAATTATTGTTTTTCATGTTGTATCGAAACTGGATACTGAGTCTATAAAGTTATGGGAACAATATATTAATGCAATCAGCGATGATTTATCTACTTGGGACCAGTTGAAAACATACTTAGAGAACAGATTTAGAACTTTGGAATTGATTGACTCAAATGTAATACGTTCACAACAAACGATTAAACCTTTCAAGGCTAAAGCGTTACACACGTCTATGGAGAACAATATGAAAACTAGTGAAGTAAGATGCGCGATGTGTAATGAGAACCATTTCATTTATCAATGTAAACATTTTGATATAATGACATCTAAACAAAGGCAAGAGTATGTACAAAATCATAAATTATGTTTTAACTGTTTATCACCGACACATGCAGTAATTAAATGTAGAAGACCACATAGCTGTAGAAAATGCGGAAGAAGACATCACAGCATGCTGCATTTTGAGCGAGAGAATACTGATGTCAGTCAGGTAACGACACCAGTAAATAAAACGTCTGCAGAGCCGTCGCCGAGCACACACCAAGAAGAGAGAGATACTACAGCACGAGGTGATACCCACTTAACTACTATGTTTTCTAGAGGAGAATTGCAACCTAATAATGTATTGTTAGCTACAGCTAGTGTTAAGGTATTTACTTTATCTGGTTTTAAATATAATATTAGAGCACTGTTAGATCAAGGTTCACAGGCTTCGTTTGTTACCGAAGCCGTTGTACAATTACTTAGGCTTAACCGTAAACCGGTAAGTGGTTGGGTGTCAGGGCTAGGAGATGGTCGTATGAGAATCAAATATTCAGTGTCACTCAAAGTAGAATCGCGTCATGACCCTAATATTTCTATTAATGTTAATGCATATGTGTTACATTCTTTAACTTCCCTGCTTCCAGCGACAAAGCTCATCGTACCTGAATGGACTGAGATCCGTGACTTACCTTTAGCGGATCCTGGGTTCGCGACGCCAGGCAAGATCGACATGTTGTTTGGAGCAGATGCATATGGTGAAATACTAAAGGATGGAATAATTAAGCAAAATGGAGGTAATTTGATAGCACAAAATACTGTCTTTGGATGGATATTGTCTGGAAGAGTAATAAAAGATGATGAGTCAAACAAACCAAATATTACGAGCATGCACATACAGTTAAAAGAAGATGATTTATTGAGAAAATTTTGGGAGATTGAAAATGAACCAAATATTATACAGAGAAGATTATCTACAGAAGAAAAGAGATGTGAAGAATTCTATAATACAACTACAACTAGAGATAAAGAGGGACGTTTTGTAGTGAAGCTACCGTTTAAAACTGAAATACCAGAGTGTCAAAATGGTGGTTTGAGAGATATTGCAGCTAAGAGATTTGAGTATTTGGAGAAGAAACTATCTAAGGATTCTAAGCTACGTGAGGAATACCATAAGGTTATAGATGAATATATACAATTAAATCATATGGAAGAGATACATACGGATATTGATAATGCTAATGCGGTTTACCTTCCTCACCACGCCGTAATACGAGAGGATAAAGATACTACGAAGGTTCGAATTGTTTTCGACGCTTCATGTAAAGGTGTAAATAATGTTTCTTTGAATGACGACCTCCTAGTAGGTCCTAAACTACAACAAGACTTACGTCACATTCTAATGAGATGGAGAACTTATAAAATATGTATTACTGCTGATATTATAAAGATGTATAGGATGATACGTGTGGATGATGAAGATACTGATTATCAGAGAATACTATGGAGAGCTACACCAAATGAACCAATAAAACACTATAAGCTTTTGAGATTGACATTTGGTACAGCATGCGCACCTTACCTTGCAGTGAAATCGCTTCAGAGATTAGCAGATGAAGAGAAGTCGAAGTATCCTATTGCTGCGCAGATAGCTAGAACTGACTTTTATATGGATGATTTACTTTCAGGCTGTCAAAAGGAATCTGATGCTATTAATCTATATAATGATATGAACAAGCTAATGAGTTTAGGAGGTTTTGAGCTTCAAAAGTGGAGTAGTAACAATGAGAACGTGCTAAAATATATTGGAGAACATAAAAGAGATGATCATGAACTGCCTCTTAAGATTACCAGCCATGTCAAGGTTTTAGGAGTGAGCTGGAATAGAGAAACAGACAGTTTTGAATATAAATTAAATATGCCAGAGTTAAAAAAGCCTATTACCAAGAGAAATATTCTTTCCGAAGTGGCTAAACTATATGATCCGTTGGGATGGATAGCTCCTGTCGTGGTTGTTGCAAAAATATTAATTCAGAAATTATGGAAAACTGGACTACAATGGGATGATACAATAAGTGGAAAACTACAAGAAGAATGGTTAGAGTATAGAGAGAACCTGATACATATTAACAGTCTTAGCATACCAAGATGGTTACACTGTTCTGATACATCGAAGATGGAGTTACACGTTTTCGCCGATGCGTCACAAGTAGCATATGGAGCAGCAGTGTACATCCGCATTATTGAAGAAAATGGAGTATATGTCAGTCTTATATCAGCTAAAACAAAGGTTGCTCCGGTCGAGAAACAAATATCGATTCCCAGACTAGAGCTTTGTGCTGCAGTACTGGCAGCCAAACTGATTTATGAAACATCTCAAGTATTGGATATACCTACCACAAACCTACGCGCGTGGACAGACTCGACGATAGTCTTAGCTTGGCTGAAAGGTGGATCAAGTCGTTGGAATACATTTGTGAGCAATCGAGTATCAGAGATATTAAATATTTTAGATTACGAACAATGGGGACATGTTTCTACAGATATGAACCCAGCTGACTGTGCTTCAAGAGGTATAAGTACTACAGATCTTATAAATAACTCACTGTGGTGGAATGGCCCGCCATGGTTGTCTACACTACATTTTAATCTTAATCAAACAGAAATTGAAGATACACAAGAAGAGGAAAGAGTCACATGCTTAACAACTATAATAAATACTGAAGAAGAATTAGTTTGGACAAAGTTTTCGGATTTACAAAAAATGTTAAAAATTATTTCTTATTGCAGAAGATGGTTGAACTTAAAATTGCCAGGAGAAAATATAAATACACATAGAAAATTTATAACTACATCTGAAATGAATAAAACATTGGAGAATTGTATTAGACAAGTACAAAATATTGAGTTTAAAGAGGAAATAAAATATTTAAAACTAAATGGTTGTGTACCAAAGATGAGTAAGCTCCGCACTCTATATCCTATTTTAGATAAAAATAGGATACTTAGAGTAGGCGGACGCATACAGCAATCGGGGACCGAGTATGACACACAGCATCCTATAATTTTGCCTGCTAAGAGCCATCTTAGTAGACTTATAATTAAAGATGCACACAAGAGAACGTTACACGGTGGACCCCTAGTGATGCTAAATTATTTGAGATCAAAATACTGGATACTACGCGTTAAAGACCAAACAAAAAAGATTTACAGAGAGTGTGTTACTTGCACAAGATATTCTAAGAAAAATACTACACAGCTAATGGGCCAATTACCGGAAGTAAGATTAAAACCCAGCCGACCTTTTAGATCAGCTGGAGTGGACTACGCGGGACCCATTAATATTCGTTTGTCACCAGGCAGAGGATCAAAATCATACAAAGGCTATATTTGCCTTTTCGTGTGCATGGCAACTCGTGCTATACATCTAGAGGCCGTTACCGATTTAACCGCCAAGGGTTTCATCGCAGCTTTTCGGCGCTTCACATCGAGACGAGGTCATTGTCAAGACTTATACAGTGACAACGGCACTAACTTTGTTGGTGCAGACAAACTGCTGAGAGACATGTTCGACAGTGCTAAATCTACGATTTCGAGTGAGATGGTAGAATTATTAACATTAGAGCGTACTTCGTGGCATTTCATACCACCCCATGCTCCAAACTTTGGGGGTTTGTGGGAGGCAGGAGTACGCAGTACAAAAACTCATTTGAAAAGAGTCATTGGGGATACTACATTAACTTACGAAGAGCTGAGTACAGTTCTAACTCAAATAGAAGCATGTTTAAATTCGCGCCCTATTACAGTCTTAAGTAACGACCCAAATGATCCCCTACCACTGACACCAGGCCACTTTCTAATTGGTGAGCCCCTACTTAATTTAACTGATGAGAATTATGCATTATGTAATGTTAGTTATTTAGAGAGATGGAAATTTACACAAAAAATAGTCAACGATTTCTGGAACAGGTGGTATAAGGAGTATTTAGTTAATTTAAACCAGAGATATAAATGGAATACAAAGAGCGCTGAACCAGAAATCGATGATATAGTAATTTTAAGAGAGGATAATGTTCCTCCTAGTAAATGGATTCTAGGTCGAATAGTACAAAAACATGCTGGACCCGATGCCATTACTCGTGTTGTATCAATTAAATGTAAAAATGGCATTTTTAAACGTCCAGTAAGTAAAATATGTGTTTTACCAAAAAATCTAAACTAAAAAAGAAAAAAAATAACTGTTTATTAAAAATATGTATATCTAAAAAAAAAAATGTGTACTTACCTTGTAATTTTAAGAATTAAGTTTGTGAGTAAGGAGTTAAGTTTGTTATTTGTTGTTTATTCTTTAGTTAACTATGCTAATTATGCTTGTTTCTTTAGCTTGTAATGGAGATTTTGTTCTGTTGATTATTTCATTTATTTTAAAGGACTCGTCCTTTGGCGGGCGGAATGTCTAAGTTCGATATCGTATAGTCAATAGAAACCTATATATACAGATGAATACAGTCCACTATTCTACTAATTGAGTTTTGTTAGTTGCAAATATACATTTAAACTGAGAGCACGTCTTTTTACTTAAAATTAATCCCTACAAGCAAATCTGAGTCTTATCCGTTCGAACAGATTCTTTGATCGAGACGTAAAGAAAACTTGTTTGGTAACATATTTTTTTATTCGAAGGTATTTTATTTAATTAGAAAAATTATATATTCATTCATAATTCATAGTTATCATTTTTTGTTAATCTAATTAAATAGATATACATATTTCGATGTATAAATTCACATGGAGAGACAAAATGAGGCCATAGTCCAATTACAATGTCAATTGGATGCTGATAAGCAATAATGTGTCAACCCTCAAAAAGTCCAAAACAGAGGTTTATAATGGATCACGTTTTTAACATTCTACAAAAGTGTTTCAAGTCATCTAAAACATAAAAGTACATAAAAATGGATTTATATCATACAAAAAGTCGTAAACCGCATAGACATTATTATATTTAAACGTCATTTTCTCAAAATTAAGTTTATGAGGGTTAACACATTATTGCTTATCAGCATCCAACTTATCAAGGGCATTCATGGGATTTGTCAACAAGTTTTCGACCGGATTCCTCGATACTGGTTAGAGTGATTGATTTATAATACCACTTGCTTTTTGTCATAGAATATCAACTCGTATACATGTAGGTACTTAATAAATAAATAAATTTCCTGGGACATTTTTCACACACGGTCAATCTGATTCCAAAGTAAGCTTCAAAGTGATCTTGTGTTATAGTAACTAGATAGCTGATATACTACATATACTACTTTAAATACATCCTTACATAGATATTTACATCCAGACACAGAACAAACAGACATATTCATGGATACAAATGTTTGTACTGGGTGGGATTCGAAACCACGACCCGCGGCTTGAAAGTCAGGGTCACTAACTACAAAGACAACCAGGCTGTCGAATTAATGTCGGTTAATATGTAAAATTAAATTCAAATAGGCCTTCACAGGCACTTATGAAACGTCGACTCTAATGCTCGGTTCGGAAGGTAGCTTTGCTAAGAAGAGCCGGCAATAAACTCAGCAATTACTCTTTTCAAAACATGTTTTAACAATTTCTTTAACTTCTAATTTTGCTGCTAGAACTGTGTTTTGCCTGAGGACTGGTGACTGAGAAACAGTGACAGATTAACCCTTAAACAAATTAAGCAATTGCCTAGGGCATCACGTCTGGAGGCACCAGAAGAAGCACAAAAAAAACAACCGTCTCACTCTCACGTCACCAAAATCCGCACTAAAAATGGTTTAAAGACCGATTCTAGTTGACATAAGGATAGGGGGCCATGGGCGTGGATTGCTTAGGGCTTCGAGAAGTCTTAATCTGTTACTGCATACACTTACGCCCGATGTCAATAATCAATCCTGATCCATTTTTTGCTATCTAAGATTGATATATCAATCCATTTTCTGGGTGAAGCTTTAAAATCAATCTTTCTTCGATCTAAGATCGATAGAATCTGTTCGAAAATGATAGTTTTTGCTTGCCAATAAGCTATCCGTCCATTTTGACAACTCGTTGGTTTTACTCTCGGATAGGAGATAGATTATTAACATCGGGCGATAGTCGACAGCCCGGTTGGCTTTGTGGTTAGTGACCCTGACTCTCAAGCCGCGGGTCGTGGGTTCGAATCCCACCCAGGACAAACATTTGTATGCGTGAATATGTCTGTTTGTTCTGTGGCTGGATGTAAATATCTATAATATGTATGTATTTAAAAGTATTATATGTAGTATAACAGCTATCTGGTTACCATAACACAAGCTTCATAAGAAGCTTACTTTGGAATCAGATTGGCCGAGTGTGAAAAATGACCCAGGATATTTATTATTATTATTAATTATAATTATAGTTACATAGGATCATGTAAATCATACAAGGTAAATTATTAATGACTTTAGCAACATGTTAACAATAAATAAATAATATGTTAATATATGTTGATCTTGCTATTCAATCAGAACTGAGTGCCGTGTACGTACATAGTAATAACTTTATTATTTAATTAAATAGTGCATTATTATTTATCGTATTTTATCGTTGCTATTGATCTCACTTTATTAGTGTATTTATTGCACTAAGATAAATTATATGACTTTGTAATAATCGAGTATTTTTTCTGTATAACACTAAGGGGGCAAACAGGCATAAGGTTCCACCTTGCATCACCAGGGGCGTCACTCACAAAAAGAGCAACTGTATAGGCAGTGAAAGGGACAAAGCGTAATGTATATTCGTCGAAGGGCTAGACAGGTATCACTCCTGCATACCCCTACGCTACTCCATCCCTGGTCCCTCCACACCCGCTACAGCGTCTCCTCATGGAGCTCTGGCTACCTTACTCACCGCAGGAACACAACACTACATGTAGTGTTATTTGGCTGCGGTCTTCTGTAAGGTGGAGGTACCTACTACAGTCGGGCTGCTCCAAATTCGGAACGGACGAGTCCGTTGCGCCCTACCTCATTAGAAAATGTCGTGTATGTCGAGCGAACCGGCCCTTCTACGTATCTTTGCGCTTTCCGCTTTGATAAACTATTACTTAAGAAGATCAACAACTCATTTGAAAAGAGAGTTCTTATTTTGTTTAGTTCGGTTCAGACATAGAAAATGTAAACATGTTTACAATACCACAGTGCTAATCCAAAAGATGTAAAAATAATGCCCAAAAAAGCAAATTAACGGACGGAGTGTCTTACTTTACTAGCTATAAACTTAGTAATACCTAATATTATTTTTGAACAATTTTACCATTTAATCCATCGCACCAATGTTGACCAATACACGCGCAAACTCTTGTAAAACAGAAAACCAGACAGATGGAGTAGATTTGAATAATATTGTTTAATAATTTATTACCAGAAAATGTGAACCTTTGGCTCTCCAGCTTAATATCCACTTAGATATACCTTAACCGTTTTCACGTAACGTCATTTTACATGTTTCGTGCGCGAACAGTGAAATACATCATCAGCTCATATACGTCTCCACCGAGGAGCTCGAGCCTCCCCTAACACCGAGGGGGTGTCCATAGTGCACACGCGCGCCTAGTGCGACGGCGGACTTCACATGCCTCTAATAGTGACATCTCGGGCATGCAGGTTTCCTCACGATGTTTTCCTCCGCAAAGTCAGTGTTGTGAATCCGTACGTAAGTTTTTATAAACTCAGAGGTACGGGCCAGGGGTGTGAACCTGCACCCTCATGATCGTGAGCTGAGTTCGGAACGCTGAGTGAAAAACATTGTTTATCAATTACTTCATACCAAATACGTTGGAAAAGTAGTTTTGTCGGTATTTAAATAGGTATCGACTGATGTTCGCCAGCCAATCAGACGAGCTAAAGAAACCTTGGCCTGCAAACAGACAGACAGTTTTCGTTGCAATCTTAACAAACATTTAAATGCGTTTGCGCAGTTTTTTTATGTATTTTTCAACTGCTTTATTTGTTGTTTATGGATTTTGTTTATATTTCTTATTTATGTCTCTTTTTAGTGTTTATTTTTGAATAATGGCTATATTAACGGTTTACTCTCTAGTGGTGACACAGAATCTATCTATCTCATAGATCAAATTCTCGTGTCACAATGTTAGTTACCATACTCCTCCGAAACGGGTTGACCGATTTTTATGAAATTTTATATGCATATTCAGCAGGTCTAAGAATCGGCTACTATCTATTTTTGATACCCCTGTGATCACGGGAACGGGAACTACACGGGTGAAACCGCGGGCGGCAGCTAGTACTGATATATAAAGCTGAAGTCTTTGTTTACTTGAACGCGCTAATCTCAGGAATTTCTTATCCGATTTGAAAAATTATTTGAGTGTTAGATAGCCCATTTATCAAGAAAGGCTAGATTTATCCCTGTATATCATTACGCTACAGACAATAGGAGCCGAGCATCAATGAAAAATATAGATTTAATTAAGGTAGATTAAATGAAAAGAGTATAGATTTTAACCTTGATTTGACATAATGTTTACTTTCTAAAAAGTTGTCTGATCTACCGTTTCATAACTAGTTATTGTTTTTACTAATATATATAATATTAATATTAATCATATGATACAGAAATGATTCGTGTTCGAATTAAAATAGGATATTTATTTTGTTATATTATCGTTTTTTATTCAGTTTAAGTTGTATATTTAGGTGTTATTATAATTTTCTTTAATATACGGAAAATTATTTTTGTTTTTTTTATATAATTAACTAGTCGACAGACTTCGTTCTGCCCACCAGCGCCACCTACCGGCTCCAAATTGATGTATTATACATAAAAACCTTCCCCATGAAATACTCCGTAATTTGGAGAAAGCCGCATGAAAATCTGTTTAGTAGTTTTTGTGTTAATCGATTTCAGACAGACAGACAGAGGCGGCGGGGACTTTGTCTATACTAATATTATAAAGAGAAGAAATTAGAAAGCTACATTATCACTGAGTAACATAGGCTATATTTTATCCCTGTATTCCCACGGGAACGGGAACTACGCGGGTAAAACTGCGCGGAGGCAGCTAGTTTTATATATATATAGATTTGTATGTTTATGTATATTTAAAAGTTATCACAAATATACTTATCTAAATGAAATTTACATATACGCTACTTAGTATCCCGGGAAAATTGAAGATCGTTAGAAACCGCAGGGTGCCACTAGTCTTACCTACGTATGGCAACGTGACAAATTAATTATGACGTGTCAGAAAAACGTGTTTCAATTCACGGTTAACTTAATAACTACTTGATAACTTGATTATACTTGTAATTAGAGCTGCCAGCTCTGTCGGACAGACCAGAAAAAATTTTGGGTAGGTAACCCCGGACGATCTTAATATTATTTTTAAGTTAAATATGACTTTTCTGTAAACTCATCTTAAATTTAATTAGCGCCTGATAGTCAAATTATTCTACTTCAAATAAAACATAAATTAAATAAATACCCCGGGACATTTTTTACCCCATTTATCGAGGAAGGCTATATAGGCATCACGCTACAATAAATAGGAGCGGAGCATCAGACAACATTGTTGCAAAAACGGGCAAGTCACGCTAACGTAGTTGCGCGTATCAACTAGTGCTTATTAAAACCCGGATAGATCGGACATGCAACCTTAAACCCTGAACGTGTCCGGTTTATTCGGACACCTGGCAAACAAAACAACTTGTAATTAAGAGTAATACTAAATTAGACGACGCAATGAAAAGTTTTAAGAATTTCTTTTCATAATACGTACGCTGAAAATCCAAAAGAAACAATCCTAATGAACATAGACAAGATATTCACTAGACTGCTAAATATCTTTATATAGTGTAACACAGCGCGTAACGCTTTCCGCTTTTGTCAGCCGTTTAGGTATTTTAAATTTTTTTGTAAAGAATTTGGTATAGAGATATCTGACACCCTGGATTAACACATAAGCTACTTTTTATCCCGGGAAAATTTAAGATCCCCGAGAACGTGGGTGAAACCGCGGGGCAGAATGCGGGCCGCCGGCAACTTTTAGAACTGAGCATAAGAGTGACCGTTTAAATAAATGGTTGTAAAGGCCTATTTGAATAAAAAATAACAACTTGTTTTTCAGAATCTAGTATAGTCTAATTATTCTTATTAGTGTATGTGAAGGTGAAAAATAATTATCATTTTCAAACATCTATTAGGAGTCTACTGACCGTCATGTCAAAGAGTATTAGTCAGCATAACCACGTATTATGTTTTATGTACATGATTATTTCATAAGTTTACAGGTCATGGTAACTTATTAAGTATTGAAAAAAGTAATAATAGGTACATATTAAGAAACCTTTAAATGAGTATAAAATCACCTTGGTGAACGGATGTTGTCTACAAGTCATCATTGGTCAGTATTAGGCATCGAGCATGTAACCAATAGAGTAGCAATAGTGAGCCATTTGTTTAGCAACGCATCAATGATTTGTCACGTATAACTAACTAGCTGCCTCCCCGCGGTTTTACCCGCGTAGTTCCCGTTCCCGTGGGAATACAGGGATAAAATATAGCCTATGTTACTCGGGGATAATGTAGCTTTCCAAAGGTGAAATAATGTTTGAAATCGGTCCAGTAGTTTCGGAGCCTATTCATTACAAACAAACAAACAAACAAATCTTTCCTCTTTATAATATTAGTATAGACAAGCCACGCTCGAACTAAAACAGTACCCGACCAATAAGAGGCCTGTGTGTACGTCTAGTGCAACACTTGACCTTGAGTCGGCCAATCAGAACACAGGGGCCGGCGCAGCGTTTTGGCGTATTTTGTTTTCTAACAAAACTGTTAACAGTTCTACTTTATTTAACATGCTCGATGGTATTAGGTATATATTTTTTTAATGTTGGTAACTCCGTCAGTACCTAAATAAAAAGTGTTTTTTTTCTAAGCTCTTGTAAATTATCTTTGTATATACTGCCGTATTAGCTCAGTTGGGAACGCACCGACTCACGATCATGTGAATGCTGGTTCAAATCCCTGGCCCGTACCTCTGAGTTTAAAAACTTACGTACGGATTCACACCACTGGCTTTCGGTGAAGGAAAACATCGTGAGGAAACCTGCATGCCCGAGATGTCACTATTAAAGGCATGTGAAGTCCGCCGCCGCACTAGGCCCGCGTGGTGGACACGTATATGAGCTGATGATGATGATGGTTTTAAATATATTGCCATTTATCCAGTTCCATTAGCTGAAAATATATACTAAATTAGTCGTTGTAAGTATACCATATTACCCTAGTCACCCAAAACTGCCCACCAGCGCCACCTACCGGCTCCAAATTGATGTATTATACATAAAGACCCGCCCCATGAAATACTCCGTAATTTGATGAAAACCGCATGAAAATCTGTTCAGTAGTTTTTGTGTTCATCGCGTTCAGACAGACAGACAGAGGCGGCAGGGACTTTGTTTTATATACTCTACTACTAATTTAGAATTTTGAGATACTAGAAAAGAAAATACAACATTTACGTCAAATAAATACTACAACCATCTGGATAGTTTGGAATTAGATTGGTCATTTATGAAAATGACACAGGATGTAAGTATATTGATTAATACACCTAATATTCGAACCCATGACCTTCCCCAAGGCGTCTAATCTCACAAATCACAGCCAATGAGCCATGAAGTCTAAATATGAGTCAAATGTGTCAAGGTATTATGTGGTTAACAAACATTGTACTATGTGACACTTATATGGAAAAATTATTAAATCATTCACTCATTTTTCCAAGAAAAAGGCACTAAAAGTTAATTAGGAGAATTCTGACTCATAGTTCTGATTTTGGTATTTACGCTACTTCAATAAATAAATTTATTCAGTAAGGCTTCTTTCGCACGAGAGCATTTTAAACGGACGTTAGAAAAGCGTTCAAATACAACAAATGCATTCCCAAATATATGATCACGCGACAGCGTTTTTAAAACACGACGCGACGCTTTATTATCATCGAGCGGTGTTGCATTTTCACTTTGGGCGTTGGAGATGGAGCATATTATAAAACAATGCCCAAGAGCCGTAAAAATGACAATATTTGAGAAATTAGAGAACAATTAAATAGGTTGTCTATCTAAATCTATACTAATATTATAAATCCGAAAGTAACTCTGTCTGTCTCGCTTTCAAGCAAAAACTACTGAACCGATTGAAATGATAGTTGGAACACAGACTATCTGCTACTTTCTGTCCCGGAAGGAAGATCTCCCGGATACGCGGGTGAAACCGCTGGAACCACTAGTATTTATATAAAATAAACAGAAAAATAAATTCTTATTTACCCAATAAGGTAAAAACATAATAAATTATGACACAACACATTATTTTAATCACGGAAGACCTTCTAAAAATATAACTGAAGTTATTTTTAAACCAAAAAAAGACGTTAAGTTGACCTTAAAAGTGTCCTCAATTTGATGAATTTCCTTCTTATATAATGCGTGAAAATAAAAAATGCATTGTTGAAGAAATTCCATTTTAGGGTTCCTTGATATTATTGTTTTTTTTTTACAGAGTAGGTATTAACTGGATGCTGATAAGCAATAATGTGTTAACCCTCATAAACTTGATTTTGAGAAAATGACGTTTAAAGATTATAATGTCTATGTGATTTACGACTTTTTGCATGGTATAAATCCGTTTTTTATGTACTTTTATGTTTTAGATGACTTGAAACACTTCTGTAGAATGTTAAATACGCTATGCATTATAAAATATAGCAAAACCATTGTTTTCAACCTTTAGTGGGTCGACACAATTACTTATCTGCATCTAATTTGCTTAATTAATATATTGTTAAGTGCGGATAGATAATTAAGCAAATATACTTATTAAAAGAATTGTAATTCTTTATCAGAATCAGAATCAGAATCAGAATTTATTTATTGCATAAACTGTACAGTAAAGTGGTGTTAAAATATATAGGTATCATTAGTCTCAACAATCTCGTCCACATCGAACATGCAATATTGATAGCTTATGATTAACGTTTACAATTATTTAGAATAGTCATAGTATAGTCGAAGAACTCGAATGTCATTAACCCTATTCCTAAACTAAACCATATTACAATTAAAATATTAAAAGGTGACACACAAATGGAATGTTCATTATCAACAAAATTATTATACATTTGATTTGTCAATTAAAATTATTATTATTCAGTAATTTTGTCAGTAAGATATTCCTTAATTGTATAATAACACTTAGATGTCAATAAATCATTCAATTTTCTTTTGAATGTGACGACGTATTCCGATTCCAACATCGATTTTGGCAAATGGTTATAAATTATCGGTGCCATACCAAATACACTTTTGTGAAATAGTGCAGTCCTATGACTAGGCATACAAATTTTGTTTTTATTGCGCTCACCTGTATAGAACTTAAAAAAATTTATATTATTTCTTATGAATAGCGCAATTTCAAATATATACAAACACGGAAATGTTAATATTTTATGTTTAATGAAATGTGGTTTACAAGAATCCGTCGATTTCAAATGGCACATAGATCGCAGACATCTCTTTTGAGCTCTAAATATAATTTCCCTATCCGAGCAGTTTCCCCAAAAAATAATACCGTACCGTAAAGTAGACGTTACGTACGCATGGTATGACGTGAGCACTGCCGGTTGACCAACTACTTTGGACAGCATGTACAAGGCGTATGAGTAGCTGCTGAGCTTGGAGCATACCGATTCTGCATGTCTTACCCACTTCAGTTCAGAATCAACATATAAACCTAGAAATTTTGTAACTGGAATGTCTTCAATTTCATTATTCATATAGCAGATTTTTGATGTCAATTTTATATTCTTATTAAATGTCATTATATTAGTTTTACCAAAATTCATTAATAATTTATTACATGTCAACCATTTAACTATATTATTCAATGCCAAATTTATTTCCGCTTCTGGAGTACTATTATTTTTTCCAATAAAAATAGCTGTGCTGTCATCAGCAAATAAAACCATTGGTTGGGGTATAGCTTGAGGTAGATCATTTATATAAGTTATAAATAACAATGGCCCTAGAATACTTCCTTGTGGTACTCCAGACCTAACACGACTCTCGTTAGATGTATATTTCATTAGTGTTTTTGTATGCGGACAGACTTTCAATATTTGCGTTTGCTGATATCGATCACTAAGATAAGATTTTATCAGGTTCTGGACATTTCCTCTGACTCCATATGAGTCTAGTTTATTGAGCAGAGTGCCATGATCTACGTAATCGAAGGCTTTAGTAAGGTCCATGTACATGGCAAACACTGGCAATTTACTCTCACAGCCCGATATAACCATTTTAAGGAAATTATAAATAGCAATGTTTATTGATTTGCCTTTACGAAAACCGAGCTGTTCATCAATCAAAACATTATATTTTTCTAAATACGAGTAAAGACTGGTGTGAATGTATTTTTCAATTATTTTTGAAAAAACTGGTATTAGTGCAACTGGTCTATAATTACTCATAATCTCTCTATCATGTTTTTTGAACATCGGCTTAACAATAGTTAATTTTAACTTGTCAGGAAATACGCCATGATCAATACATAAATTTATTACATGACTCAGAACCGGAGATATAATTAGAGCTGTGTCTTGTATTATTTTTGTGGTTATCTCATCAAATCCCGTACTTGGAGTATTTCTCAAGGACATTATAATAATGAAAATGTCATTGGGGGTGGAAGGAGACATAAACATAGAATTAGATTTAGTCACATTAACGGATCTCACATCAGTCTTATTCAGGTTACTAGGTATATCTAAATTTATATAATAGTCATTAAATGCTTGTGCGATATCATTTGGATTAGTCAATACTTTATTATTATGCTTAATTTGTTTTATGTCAATACTGGGAAGTTTTCTGGTTATTATATTCCAGGTAGCTCTTGACTTATTTGTAGCTGTTTTAATTTCATAGTTATTTCTCGATTTCTTAGTTAATTTTATTATAGTTTTTAATCGCTTAGAATAGTTTTTAAATGCCATTTTATTCTCTGTACTTGGGTTATTTCGATATTTCCATAGCATCATTCTCTTCCTTTTAGTACACGTTCTTATCCCTTTAGATATCCAAGTTGGTTTATTATGTACTGTGTGTTTACGTTTTACTAATGGAAAGCAAAGATCATAAAACAATTTAAATATATCATGGAAGCCATTAAAAGCTTCATTTGGGCAGTCGCAGTCAAATATTTCCCTAAAACTCAACATACTTAAGTGTTCCCTAAATTTTGCCATGTTTTCTCTACTGTAGTCTCGACGAAAAGAATACCAATATTCAATCGGATAAAATTCTTTTACGGGGCATTTAAAGTATTGTGCCAAATGATCAGATAAACCCAGTTCGAATAACTCACAGGAAGAACCCCGAACGTTGTGTAGGAAATTGTCAATACAAGTGCCACTGCTTGGTCTAGTTACTTCGTGAATCGATACCTTCAGATTGTAGTTTTTGATTATGTTTTTGAAAGTCTCTGTGGTTTTATTATTTTCTAAAATGTTAATATTGAAATCTCCGCATACAATAACCTTTTTTCGTTTTAAGCATATAAGGTTAAATATTTTATTAAGACAATCATAAAATATTTCTATCATTGCGTTTTGCTTTTTTGGAGCTCTGTATATACAAACAACTATTATATTATGCTCAAATAATTCTACAAAAAACTTTAAATATATTTCATATTATTACTAAGTTTTACATATTTTTATGTAACTTGTGGTGTACAATAAAGAATAAATAAATATTAAAGCTTTTATATAACGGCTGATAACCAAAATACCGGATAAATAAGTCATACTATTTGATACATAAACTATGTTTTTATTTTTTACTTTTCTACAGAACTTACAGCCTTTAAAATTTCCCTTAAAACATTTGAATTGTATGTTGTGGATTTTCTTCCACAAATAAATATTACGGAACCTTAGCATAAATGCTAGACATACGCTTAAACTACCAGATTACCTTCTTGCGATTCCAACCTTCATGCACAATGAAGCATTAAAATCGTCAGTCTTATAAAATATCATTGTATTTTACATGTACTATCTTAGTACAATAAATAAGTTGAAATATATATACTAAACCTTTATAAAAATCCTATATGACTAACTTCCGCGCGTAGTTCCCGTTCCCGTGGGAATACAGGGATAAAATATAGCCTATATTACTCAGTGATGATGGAGCTTTCTAATGAAAAAAATTTTATTACAATCGGTCCAGTACTTTTAGAGTTTATTCGTTACATACAAAAATACAAATCTTTCCTCTTTATAATATTAGTTATTAAGTGTAGTTATAGAATGTAATTATTAATACGCTATCCAACGATATGCCACACTATAGGAATGGAGAAAAAAAATTTTTATTTCTTCGTTTTACGTGTATGGGAGGTACCCTAAAAAAATATTTTGCAAGAATTTATATTTCAACTCTGTCGACGCTGTTAATATCTACTATCATACCAAATTACAGCTCTGTAGTATCAAGCGTCTCTGAGATTACCCGCGGACGGACGGACGGACATGGCGAATCTATAAGGGTTCGTAGTTGACTACGGAATCCTAAAAATGGTTGGAATAGTTTGTAAAGCGAGCAATTGACTACCAAAGGTTATTATCTGTCAAATAATTTGATGAATAAAAGCCCTTTATATACAAAGTTTTCTTCACTACCTTTTTACGTGTATGTAAAGGAAAACGCAACGTTGACAATTTTTGCTTGATTTCAGACCTAGTAACAGGTCTACCTAGTTTGTGCTTATTTCTGATGTTAATAATGAATCTTGCTATATTTTTGAAAATTATTAGAACATTTAAAGTACAGTATGGTATGGGGTTCTTCAAGAAGGGAGTGAAGAGATTTTTACAGGGTCGGCAACGCGTGAGTAACGCCCCTAGTGTTGCAAGCGTCCATATGCTACGGTAACCGCGCGCCATCAGGCGGACTGTATGCCTGTTTGCCACCTTTGTGGTATAAAAAAAATACTTAATAATCCCAAAAGTTTCTCACTAAAGATTGTTTGTTTTCATATGAACTTAATATTTTAGGTTAGTTTAGTTTATAAAAGTTGTTTTTAGGGGACTCAGAAATAAATATTACAGCAAATATCTAGTAAGTGATACATACAATAAGTGTTAAAATAGGATGTTAGTTTTTTAGCTACTTTTATGACTGACATATAAGTATGTAACGTAAAAACGCGTTAACTGAAAGACGTCCACAGTCATTGACGTCAAATCAATTATTTCAAAATTTGATATCTTCATTTTTTTTGCTACCATAGAGGCCGAAAAAATATATAAAAATATTTTTTTTCTTACGTCATTTGACTCAATCACTCGTAAACCAAATTATGTGTTTTTTTTAAACCTGTATCTTGTATAGGTGTTGGAGATTTGTTTACGATGTATTAGAATCAGTAGATCCGTTGTGCGTGGCTTGTATGGTCGTTGGTCAGGAAACTGTCATAATATATACCAAATTATAAGTGACTTTTACAAACTAACATTGATTTTGTGTGTTTGTGTTGTGATTATTTCAACTAAGTGTTTTAGGTGAGTAAGTATTTTTATGAATGATATGGGATGATTTTTGGTGATTTACAGAGTATTATGTAGTGATATGAGGGTCCCATCTCATCTCAATCTCATTGTCTCTCATGTCTGTCGAGCGAACCGGCGCTTCTACGTATCGTTGTGTGTGCGGGTCCGCTCTCCGGCTCAATCTCCACTTTGCGCGGTCTGTTGCATCCTCTGTGGTGACATTATCTCTCATGTCTGTCGAGCGAACCGGCGCTTCTACGTATCGTTGTGTGTGCGGGTCCGCTCTCCGGCTCAATCTCCACTTTGCGCGGTCTGTTGCATCCTCTGTGGTGACATTGTCTCTCATGTCTGTCGAGCGAACCGGCGCTTCTACGTATCGTTGTGTGTGCGGGTCCGCTCTCCGGCTCAATCTCCACTTTGCGCGGTCTGTTGCATCCTCTGTGGTGACATTGTCTCTCATGTCTGTCGAGCGAACCGGCGCTTCTACGTATCGTTGTGTGTGCGGGTCCCCTCTCCGGCTCAATCTCCACTTTGCGCGGTCTGTTGCATCCTCTGTGGTGACATTGTCTCTCATGTCTGTCGAGCGAACCGGCGCTTCTACGTATCGTTGTGTGTGCGGGTCCGCTCTCCGGCTCAATCTCCACTTTGCGCGGTCTGTTGCATCCTCTGTGGTGACATTGTCTCTCATGTCTGTCGAGCGAACCGGCGCTTCTACGTATCGTTGTGTGTGCGGGTCCGCTCTCCGGCTCAATCTCCACTTTGCGCGGTCTGTTGCATCCTCTGTGGTGACATTGTCTCTCATGTCTGTCGAGCAAACTACCGCATTTAATATTGTAAACATGTTGACATGGTTCTATTCGTTTTTGTTACTTCCTAATTGCAGTAATTTGAAACAATTAAGTTATGGAATATTTTTTGTCTATCAATATCCAAATTATACAAGGTAATAAATTAATTCGTGAGATTATTTAAGGTCGTGATCACCTTCGATGAATATATAATCATAAGGGTACTTTGATATCATATTACATGATTTAAAACTTGATTTTCCCTGAATCATTGAAGTCAATAACATTTTTGGCTATTTAAAATGGACGTTACACATTCTTGTGCTTATTTTATTGAAATTTTGATTATTGTATGATGGAATCTAAAAATCAAGCAAGTACCTACTTGCGTTAAATTTTACTATAGTTTTATACTTTACATACTTAGTATAAAACAAAGTCGCTTTCTGCTTGTACGCTTAGATCTTTTAAACTACGCAACGGATTTTAATCCCGCTTTCGACTATTTATTGAGTGGTTTAAGAGGAAGGTAATACATAGATATTATAATATAAATTACCTTAGTTAAATTACAATTTAATTTAAGCTTTTACAAGTGCCCTTTCAATTAAAACCCTGTAAAAGCTCTTAATTGAATGAATGGCTCAGAATTTTTGAGTCCAGACCTACAAGGCCCACCCACAAAATTGGGATTGCTATGACGTCATGAATACAAAAACTATGGACACGGATTTTTGTCCAAACCTGATCAGCCTGTATGGAAATTATCTAGAATTGAACCTACGTCATAAATGAGCTTTGCAGATTTATTGATGTGCTATGCTCGTAAAACAAAAACGCGTTCTTGTAACGGTTTTCGTTTAGGGTTCCATACTAGCGACCGCCCCAGCTTCGCACGGGTGCAATGCCTACATCACATTAGAAACCACCAAAATTGACAGTGTTTAAAAATAACCGGATCAAAATCCGTTGCGTAGTTTTAATGATTTAAGAAGACAAAGGGACAGACTGCGGAAAGCGACTTTCACTATGTATAGAGAGCAGTTTTAACGGTAAAGTCAAAGTTCTTCAATCCGATTTTTCTATTTGTCAGATTAAATTGAATTTTGTACGGAACCTTCGGTGCAAAAATCCGATTCGCTCTTGACTGGCATTTTTTATTTTTAAAATGGCAACCTGATCCTGTTTTTGTTCATTCTAGCTTAAGTGTCAAGTTACGTGCGTCATGGAATTAAGTTTTTGGGGGACTAATTAGTGCAGAAACTTAGTCTAACGTATCAAAGGTCATGGGTTCGATTTCTGTCAACAACAAACATTAATGTGTCTACATATTTAGAGACCGGTTGGCTTTGTGGTTGGTGACCCTGACTTACGAGCCGCCGATCGTCAGTTCGAATCCCAGAACATTTGTATGTATGAATATGTCTGTTCTGTGTCTGAATATAAATATCTATATTAGTATGTATTTAAAAGTAATATATGTAGTATATCAGCTATCTGGTTGCCATATCACAAGCTCTGCTTAGTATAGAATCAGTTTGGACGTGTGTGAAAAATGTCCCAGAATATTTATTTATTATTATATTTATCAACACAAATATGTGTCGATAGGAGTCGAACTCATAACCAAATCACAAACATAACCTTCTTAAAGTAATCACTACATATTATAAAACAAAGTCGCTTTCCGCTGTCTGTCCCTGTCTTCTGAAACCTTTAAAACTACGCAACGGATTTTGTCGCGGTATTTTTAATAGATAGAGTGATTCAAGAGGAAGGTTTTTATATACAATACATGCATAATATGTTAGAGAAACACTGACAACTTTTAAGGTTTCTAATGTGATGTATAAGCATTGCACCCGTGCGAAGCTGGGGCGGATCTCTAGCTAGTATATCATAATTTAACAAGATAAAGATCCAGTCAAACGCCTTTCCTTTTGCCAAATATTTTGCGGCGACTTTCTAAGACCATAGATTCATCTTTATGACGTCATTATCGCAAAAAGTTACTACTAGCTACCCGCCCCAGCTTCGCACGGGTGCAATGCTTATACATCACATTAGAAACCTCCAAAGTTGTCAGTGTTTCTCTAGTTTCACCCGCGTTCCCAAGGGATTTAGTATTTTCCCGGGATAAAAAGTAGCCTATATATTAATACAGGTTATAAACAATTTATGTTCTAAATTTCATTAAAATCCGTACAGTAGTTTTTGTGTGAAAGAGTTACAAACATATATACTCACAAACTTTCGCATTAATATTTAGTAGGACTAGGTGACCCGCGCAACTTAAAGTCACTGCCCGTTTTCGCAACATTTTTGATTGATGCTCCGCTCCTATTCGTCGTAGCGTGATGATATAAAGCCTATAGCCTTTCTCTATAAATGGACTATCTAACACATGAAATAAATATAATCGCGATCCCTTCAGCCGTTGTTGCGTGAAAGAGTAACAAACTATGCATAGGTACTCACTAACTTTCAGGGTCCGGGTCCAAATTGATGTATTATACATAAAAATCTTCCCCATGAAATACTCCGTATTTTAGTGAAAACCGTATGAAAATCTGTTCTGTAGTTTTTGTGTTCATTGCGTTCAAACAGATGCGGCGGGGACTTTGTTTTATATATAGATATTAATAGGATTTTGCAGTGGTATCTTAACCGACTACCAAAGAAGCATTATGTTTTAAGTCAATGCATGAACTTACCGATAGAGTTCATTGTACGTTCAATTATTAAAAAGATTATGTAAATATACCTTTTCAAAGTACCTTTTTTCAAGCAAACATCGTCATAGTGACCTTAGACGCCCTCAGTGAAAAGATAAAACTTTCCACTGGCTTTTTGGAAAATAATAATGTCAAGAGAGTCCCCACTTCCCCCAGCGCCGCCCTGAGCCGAGGCCCGGTCCCGCGGGACACCCTCAGCGCTGTCGCTTCTCCTTCGGTTGAGAGCCCTCTGCGCTCACCGAAACACTCCGCGTAACGGTGTAAAAGCCATCTGAGGCTAACACCGGCTAGTCCATTAAAAAAAAAAAAGAACTGGTTTTGGAGATCTTTACTCAGTACACCAGCTTCCGCCCCGCGGTTTCACCCGCACAGTTCCCTTTCCAGTGGAAGTACGGGGATAAAATATAGCCTATGACACTCACAAATAACGTCGCTTGCTATTGGTGAAAGAATTTTCGAAATCAGTTTATTAGATCCTGAGATTACCCCCTACAAACTCACAAACTTTATATCTTAGTATAGTATAGTATTAGTATAGAAAACAAAGTCGCTCCCCGCGCCGTACGCTTAAATCTTTTAAACTACGCAACGGATTTTAATCCGGTCTTCAATAGATAGAGTGATTCAAGAGGAAGGTTTAAATACGTACAGTTTAAAATTGTTTTGTATTCATATCTTAAAATATATCAATAACAAGTGGCTCCTCGCGGTTTCACTCGCGTTCCCGGGATCTTCAATTTTCCCGGGATAAAAATCCTATGTCCGTCTCCTGGTTCTAAGCTACCTCCCAACCAATTTTCATCGAAATCGGTTCAGCCGTTCATAAGTTATAAATAGTGTAACTAACACGACTTTCTTTTATATATATAGATAGATATGTCTGCTTGTTCTGTGTCTGGATGTAAATATCTATTCTATATGAGTATGTATTAAAAATAGTATAGGTATGTAGTATATCAGCTATCTGGTCTGCTTAGTTTGGAATCCGATTGACCTTACCTATTTTATTAAAGTATTTAATTATTACATAACATATATTTTATATTCTTTTATGTTTGTTCATAAACAAACTGGAGTTCAATAATTGCTATATAAAAACAAGTTTTCACACTTTGCATAATATATTTATAATGTTTTTAAGTTCTTAAGTTATTTTTTTATCAGTATCCTAATCCTAACTTATATTATAAATGCGAATGTAACTCTGTCTGTCTCGCTTTCACGCTAAAACCACTGAACTAATTTAAATAAAATTTGTTGCGATAGTCTAGACTCTAGAGCTTGAGAAAGGACATAGGCTATTTATCCAGCGGAAATGGAAGATCTCCCGGGTACGCGAGTGAAACCGCGGGTAGCTATTAGTGCTATATGAAATGACGTGAAAATATTGACAGTAGGTATGTTTGATTGAGTGTCATACCATAATTTATTAGAAAAATACCTAATCTCTCAAGCAAAGTTTTTGTTAAACAAAATATAGGCACCAACAATTTTTTTAATCCTTCCTCCTACTAATTTAATATATACGATTTCAGAAGCCTTATCTATACTAATATTATAAAGAGGAAAGATTTGTTTGTTTGTAATGAATAAGCTCCGAAACTACTGGACCGATTTCAAAAATTCTTTCACCTTTGGAAAGCTACATTATCCCCGAGTAACATAGGCTATATTTTATCCCTGAATTCCCACGGGAACGGGAACTACTCGGGTAAAACCGCGCGGAGGCAGCTAGTGTAACATAATAATAATAAGTTCTTCCTGCTTAAATAATTTAATATAATAGATAACCAAGATTTAAGAGGTCTTAAATGATATTATAATAAAAGACATTTAATTTAGATTAGAAATCAATATTTTTTTTCAAGTCAGCGTTATGAGATTTACATATATATAATATCTGGCCTCAATTCTGCCGAGTAATAATGTTCCAGGACATCTTTATATATAAAACAAAGTCCCCACCGCCTCTGTCTGTCTGAACGCGATGAACACAAAAACTACTTAAAAGATTTTCATGCGGTTTTCACCAAATTACGAAGTATTTCATGGGGAAGGTTTTTATGTATAATACATCAATCTGGAGCCGGTAGGTGGCGCTGGTGGGCAGAACGAAGTCTGCCGGCTCCGCTAGTTTATTTATATAAAATAGTTCTAAATATTAAATTCGATAAACCCAAAGAGCAGACACGTTGGTCACAAAAAATTGATAATTTAAATAATAAATTGATCTTAAATCATAATTGTTATTGAATACGATTATTTTCTTAATCGCTTTATAAGACAGGTTTAGTTATGGCGTAGATTCGGAATTAATTATTCATAAGTATTAAATTGTCTGATAGAATCTATACTCACTGTTAGATGTAAACAATACTGTAGTACGATAAAATGATACTAGATGGCAGCACTGGCGAGATACATCGCGCTGTTAAAGTTTTCTTACCATTTGATATAGGTCTGAGAACACTTGTGTTTTTTTATCTCTCGAGTTCAACAATATATCCAAGTGTGTGTGAGTACCTAAGGAGTTTTATTTAATCTGACAGCCCGGTTGGCTTTGTGGTTAGTGACCCTGACTTTCAAGCCGCGGGTCGTGGGTTCGAATCCCACCCAGGACAAACATTTGTATGCATGAATATGTCTGTTTGTCCTGTGTCTGGATGTTAATATCTATATAAGTATGTATTTAAAAGAACTATATGTAGTATATCAGCTATCTGGTTACCATATTACAAGCTCTGCTTAGTTTGGAATCAGATTGGCCGTGTGTGAAAAATGTCCCAGGATATTTATTTATTATTTATTTAATCTACAAGTAGTTCCCCCTAGTGAGTGAGTGAATTGTACATGGTGCCGAAACCAGGGAAAAAGTTAAGTGAATTTGGACCTTAAAACTGTGAGTAAATAAACTTATAAAAAGTGCAGTGTTCTCAAAGACTTGTAAAATTTTAGTGAATTAAATTAGTTAATGGACTTAGAAAAATTTGGTTAAAACTGGACTTGTATTTTTTCGAGGAATTTATGGACTTAGAAAAATTTGTGATTTTTTGGACTTAGAATAATTTGGCATAAACTGGACTTGTAATATTTTCGATGAATTTTTGGACTTAGAAAAATTTGTGATTTATGGACTTAGAATAATTTTGGCTTAATTTGGACTTGTAATTTTTTCGGTGATTTCAAAGACTTAGAATAATCACGATTAATTACAAACATTGTATTGTATCTCATATTGACTAGTGATTTACAATTGAAACAAAGATGTCTTCAGAAATAAAGCCTTTAATTCTAAATCAAGATGAATTATTAAAGCAATTGGTTAAGGCTTTTGCAAACTATTCGAAGTCACCTAAGTCAAGAATTAATTCTTCATATATTGAGACGAGAACAGAAGCATTGGAGTCATTATGGCAGGATTTTAAGAATAATCATTCTAAATTAGTGAGAATAGCAGATAAACAAGACCAGGCCAAATTGTCATACTTTACGGAAGATGAATATGAACAATTTGAAGAAAAATATATTGATTATAAGACAAAAATGAAGGAAGACATGAAAAAATTAAACGCTACGAGTACGTCGTCGACAAATCCACAGATTGCATCTGTGTCAACATCGCCACACTGTGAAGTAAAACTACCACAAATCCATCTACCTAAGTTTTCAGGAGGTTATGAAGAATGGCAGTCTTTCCACGACATGTTTTTATCACTTATACATAAAACTACCAATCTGAGCGCAGTTCAAAAATTACACTACCTTAAGAGTTGTTTACATGGCGAAGCTGAATATGTATTGAAAAATCTGTCAACTACAGAGACCAATTATGATGAAGCGTGGTCGCAACTAACTAGACGTTACAACAATAAGAGATTCAATACAAATGAAGTTCTGAAGCGGCTTTTTGCACAGAAGGCAATTCATTCGGAGTCAGCAAGTGCCACTAAGCATCTATTGGATACAACATCCGCATGCTTAAAGTCATTGGACAATTTGAAGATTGATACGAGTTCATGGGATGCTATTATCAATCATCTGGTAGTATCTAAATTAGATCAAGAGTCACGCAAGCAGTGGGAGCTTCAGCTTAGTCAAACTGATTCTGACGAGTTGCCAACATGGGAACAGCTTAAGAAGTTTATGGAAACACGATTCAGGACTATGGAGATGTTAGAAGGAGCCAAGACGACGACACAACGATCATTAAAAACATTACATTCAGCTGTAGAATGTGATAGAAAGATTATGTCATGTGTAATGTGTAATGGCCAGCATGCTCTTTACCAGTGCAAACAATTCGTCAAATACACTCCTAAAGAGAGGTCTGAATATGTTCAAACAAAAGGATTGTGTTTTAATTGCCTTGCACCGACTCATGCGGTAAGAAAATGTCCCCAATCACAGAGCTGCAGACGTTGTGGACGACGTCACCATTCATTATTACATATTGAGAGAGAAAAGGAAGAGACACAGGGAACTACCAAAGGAGAGAAAGAAGAAGCACAACCACACACACAACATCGAGAGAACACAACAATTTTATCACACTTTTCTAATAAGTTTTCACCCTGCGACGTTTTGTTAGCTACCGCAGTGGTTAGGGCTATATCAGTTAACGGATCATCGTATGTAATTAGAGCATTAATCGATCAAGGGTCACAAGCTTCCTTTATTACGGAAGCCACCGTTCAATTACTAGGTCTTAAGCGAACACCAATCAATGGCTTGGTGTCCGGAGTGGGGGATGGTCACACGCGAGTTAAATATGTAGTAACATTACATATCCAATCACGCCATCACCCGGGTAAGTCAATATCAGTAATTGCTTATGTATTGAGCTCACTTACATCAATGATTCCTTCTAAGGTTATTAATTCACCTGATTGGCTTGAGTTAGAAAAGTTACCCCTGGCTGATCCAGAGTTTACATCACCGAGTAAAATTGACGTTTTACTCGGAGCGGAAGTATACGGAGAAATAATAAGGAGTGGTGTCTTAAAAAATCCATCAAGAAATTTGATAGCACAGAATACAGTACTTGGCTGGATTATTTCAGGAAAGGTTTCTCTAGATGCAGATATACCGCGAAGAGTTATTAGTATGCATACACAGGTCAGGGAAGAGGATTTATTGAAACAATTTTGGGAGTTAGAGAAAGAACCAGAAACTAATCAAAAAATGTTAACTAAAGAGGAGATGAAATGCGAAGAACTTTTTGATTTAACGACTACTAGAGGAGAGGATGGTCGATTTGTTGTACGATTGCCATTTAATTCGGATGACCCAGAGTGCCAATATGGTAATTCAGTACAAATTGCGACCAGGAGACTACTATCTTTAGAGAAGAGATTAGATAAGAATCCAAAACTACAAGATGATTATAAAAAGGTGATAGAGGAGTACAAAACTTTAAATCACATGAAAGTTGTTCCTGAAGAAGAGGTTAATAATCCTAAGGCGGTTTATCTACCACATCACGCTGTGGTTCGTGAAGACAAGGAGACGACGAAGGTCCGTGTAGTTTTTGATGCGTCTTGTAAAGGCGTCAACAATTTCTCACTTAACGATAATTTACTCGTAGGACCAAAGTTGCAGCAAGACATTCAACATCTTCTTCTAAGATGGAGAACTCATCCAATCTGCATAATTGCTGATTTGGTAAAAATGTATCGCCAAGTTCGTGTAAATGAGAAAGATATTGACTATCAAAGGATATTGTGGAGGCCTAATGCAGAAAAGCCTATAGAGCATTACCAGTTACTGACGTTAACATTCGGTACGGCTAGTGCGCCGTATTTAGCAGTGAAGGCTTTACACAAATTAGCAGAAGACAAACAGTTACAATATCCAAAGGCAGCAGAAATAACAAAAAATGATTTGTATATGGATGACTTAATGACAGGCTCTGAAACTGAGAGAGAAGCAATAGAAGTTTTTGAAGAAATAAATAAACTAATGAAGTTAGGTGGATTTCAGTTCCAAAAATGGAGTAGCAACTCTAATGAAGTATTAGAGTACATTGGAAAAGACAAACAAATAGAGAAGGAGAGTGTGAGTATTAAGATTGATAAAACAGTTAAAATATTGGGACTTACATGGAATAGAGCTGATGATACGTTCGAATATGAAATTAAGTTGCCTCCACTGGAAGAACCAGTGACAAAACGTAAGGTTATTTCTGATATTTCGCGGTTGTTTGACCCATTAGGGTTAGTAGCGCCAATGATCACTACAGCTAAGGCCTTTATACAAAGGCTATGGTTATCGGGGATAGAGTGGGACCAAGAGCTACCCGAACCACTTATGAGCGACTGGCTAAAGTACCGTGAGGAGTTGCATGCACTTTTCGCATTTTCTATTCCGCGGTGGATTGGATGCCGCAAATCAGATAAGCGTGTTGAGTTGCAAGGATTTTGTGATGCTTCCAATACCGCCTATGCAGCAGTGGTGTATATGCGGGTGATAGATGAAAACGGTGAAGTACACGTCAACTTAATTACTTCTAAAACCAAGGTCGCCCCTGTTAAACAAGTGTCGATCCCTCGCTTGGAGTTATGCGGAGCGGTGTTGCTTGCAAAACTGCTTTTAGATGTGTCTCGTTTATTGGGAGTTGTAAAAGAAAATGTACATGCGTGGACAGACTCATCAGTGGTTTTAGCATGGTTGAGTAGCCACCCTAGTAAATGGAAGACATTTGTGGCAAATAGGGTGTCTGAAATACTCACCGTCTTGGATAATAGCCAGTGGGCGCATGTGCGGTCTGAAGACAATCCAGCGGACTGTGCATCCAGAGGAATTAAGGCAGAAGATTTTGTAAATCTAAAAATTTGGAAAAAAGGACCGAGTTGGTTGGAAAATAAAGAAATAAAGTATAGCAAGGGTGAATTTAAGAAGACTGTATTAGAAGAAAAGAAGACAGAGGCAGTATGTTTAACAGGAAGGGTCGAAATGAATGAAGATAAGTCAGAAGAGTTCATACTGAGATTTTCATCTTTGACAAGGATGTTGAGAGTATTGTCGTATTGTAAAAGATTTTTAGATTTAAAAACACCCCAAAGCCAACGTCAACAAAGGACAGAGTTTATAACAGTTGAAGAGATGAATTACATATTAGAGAAACTGATTATTATGAGGCAGGCTATTGATTTTAAAGAAGAAATCGAGCATATCAAATCACACGGAAATGTTTTAAAAAGGAGTTTACTTCGCACATTATGCCCTATACTGGATTCCAAAGGAATATTAAGAGTTGGGGGTCGTATTGATAGAGCTGAGCTGAGTTACGAGAGTAAACATCCTATCATAATGTCCGATAAGTGTCACATAACGAAGCTTATTATATCGGAGGCACATAAGAAGACCCTACACGGGGGTCCACAAATAATGATGAATCACATTCGCCTCAAATATTTTATATTAAGAGGAAGGATTCAAGTGAAGAAGTTCTATAAAAACTGTGTAACTTGCCGTAGATATTCCACTGCAAATAGAACTCAGTTTATGGGACAAATTCCGGAAGTGAGATTGAAGCCAAGTAAACCCTTCAAATCTACAGGTGTGGATTACGCAGGGCCAATCAATGTTAGGTTTTCACCCGGTAGAGGCTCCAAAGCATATAAGGGGTATATATGTCTCTTCATATGCATGGTTACTCGGGCTGTGCACCTAGAAGCTGTCTCAGATCTCACGGCCAAGGGTTTTATTGCAGCTTTTAGACGGTTTACATCCAGACGAGGACACTGTAAAGATTTGTTCAGTGACAACGGGACCAATTTTGTTGGGGCCAACAAGCAGCTATTTGAAATGTTTAATAATGCAAAATCGAGTTGGCCCAACGAAATAGTACAACTTTTAACTCTAGAGTCAACTACATGGCATTTCATTCCACCATACTCCCCAAATTTTGGAGGATTGTGGGAAGCGGGAGTGCGAAGTGTGAAGAATCACCTGAAGAAGGTAATCGGTGACAGTACTCTAACGTACGAAGAGCTCACAACCGTGCTAACACAGATTGAGGCGTGCTTAAATTCGCGCCCCATTTCAATTTTGAGTGACGATATAGGTGACCCTCTCCCATTAACACCAGGCCATTTTTTTGTGGGCGAACCATTGTTAAACGTAACAGATACAGATTATAGTAATCAGAAAATTTGTGGATTAGATAGATGGAATCTTTGTCAAAAAATGATAGGTGATTTTTGGAAAAGGTGGTCTAAAGAGTATGTAGTTAATTTAATTCAGCGTTACAAATGGAATAATAAAAATGAGGAACCTAATGTTAATGATGTTGTAGTAATAAAAGAGGAAAATGTACCACCTGCTAAATGGGTGTTAGGTAAAATTATAGAGAAACATCCAGGTCCTGACCAATTAACTAGAGTAGTAAGTATTAAATGTAAAAATGGTATATTAAAGAGACCAGTAAGTAAGATATGTGTGCTCACTAAATAATTATATGCATGAAATATTGTATTTGTGTATTTTTTTTTTTTTTTTTTTTTTTTTTTTTTTTTATTTAACAAAAATTACATTATACAGTGTGTTATTAACACCTTATAAACCTAGTAAGGTTTGTCTTGGGTGTTACATTCCTCTTATAAAACTTTAGGCTTATATCTAAAAGCAAGGTTTCTTAATAAAATAGTGAAGTGGGTATACAATAATAAGTCTGTTACTCGGCGCCGTTCATCGCTTCGCACTCCAAGCCATCCGAATACACCCTTACAGGGTGATTGTTTTTTACTCTTCTTCTTTATTATTATATATTACATATACATATATATTTTTTTTTTTTTTTTGTTTTAATATTATTTAATCTATAACATGATATTTATTTTAAAAATATATTTATTAATGTTGTTTTAATATTTGTGTCGTTTATTTTGTCTTTTATTTCTTTCGGAATTTCGTTAATTAGTCTAGGTACGATATAGCTTGTAGTTCGTGCACCGTAAAAGTTTTTAGCGATGATGGTCTTAACTTTTTTATTTATTACTTGTCGGGTATTCACTGGGTGTGCCATATAATCGTTAAATTTAAAGTAATTTTCTAGTAATAAACATAACTGTGTTCTTTTGAAAACAGGAATAACTTTGCAAAACCTAAACAATGAGTCTGTTTCATTGCACAATTTATTCCTTATTTTTCTAGGCACAATTGATTTTAGTAGTCGTATCTGTAGGTTATGTATTTTATCTAGATAAGAATGAAACGTGCGTCCGTAGCTGCTCAGACCATATATTATGATACTTTCTGCTAACGATTTATACATGTTAATAAGCACTGAGTACGGTATTTTGTATTTTAAAATATAGAATTTCGCCAAGACTGCACGTAATTTGTTACAGACAATATCTATGTGCCCCGACCAGTTGAAACGTTCATCAATTGTCAACCCAAGATATGTTATCTGACGGACTTGTTCTATACATTTGCAGTTGCACTGTGTCTTCATTTCATGTAAGCATTTGTGGTCATGCGCAAATAAACGAATTCCAGATTCAGACTGTCCTTTGTTCTGGGATGAGTGCACATGGAGCAGTTTGGTCTTTTGTGCATTAAGAACAAGTCCGGCATCGTGTGACCATTTCATTACTGAAGTGAAATCACTTTGTAGTTTGCTCAGGGCTACGGTTACGTCACGATCCTCCGCAATTAGGCAAGTATCATCTGCGTATTGGTATACAGCACAGTTTTTGACGATATTATTCATATCATTCACGTAAGCCAGGTAGTGCAGCGGACCGAGGACCGAGCCTTGTGCTGTGCCCTCAGTGACTAATATGTGGTCACTCATTTCCTGGTCAACTCTGACCCGATAGGAGCGACTTTTAAGATAGTCACCGCACCAGTTCAGCAAAGGCCCCCGTATTCCACTGTGTTTTAGCTTAAGTAGGAGTGTATCATGCCTCAGAGTATCAAATGCCTTACTGTAATCTATGAAGACCATTAAAACGTGTTTCTTTTCGTTAAGTTTATTGTTAACGTAATCGGTAAAGTTTGAGAGTAGCTGCGTTGTACTTTTCTTAGCCTGAAATCCGTACTGTTTATCTGATATTGTCTGGTGTTTACTATAAAAATTATGTATTTCGCTACAGAGATATTTTTCTACAATTTTGTTAATAATGGGAAGAATGGTAATGCGACGGTAGCTACTGCACTGAGACATAGGTCCTTGCTTGTAAATTGGTCTTACCACTCCCATTTTAAGTTCGTCTGGGTAAATACCTGTTTTAAAACTTATTTTAATTAATCTTGCTATCGCGTGTGAAATTTTTTCCGACAGGATTTTAATATCAATAGGTCGAAGTTTATCGGCTCCTGGAGATTTGTTGATACTAATATTATTTATGATTTTAGCTATATCTTTGGGGTGAGGGTTTCTTATTAACATGGATGTATTCGATTCGATTATGTAATCATTGGGATCCAGTAACGGGTCTTTGCAATTAGGAATTATTTCTTTGACTGATTTATCGAACTCTTTTGCAAAATTATTCGCTATGGTTTTTTGGCATTGATTATTTTGTTGAAATGCTTTAAGGATAACGTCATCCAATGATGATTTTATCCGACCTGTCATGCTATTTAAAATAGCCCATAACTTTTTAGGATTGTTCTTATTCTTGTTTATCTCGTCTTTATAAAAACTGTTTCTCCTGTTTTCGACTGTTTTATTGCATTTATTACGTATTTTAACATATTGCAGGTTAAGTAGTTTATTCGTGGGGTCTTTTTTTAAAGCTAGAAATTTATTATCTCTTTCGTTACATATACTAATTACCTTTTTATTTAACCATGATTTTGCATTTCTACCCGAATATTTTAATTTATGTGTATATTTGGATTTTTCATAGCAGTCCGTTATATTGTTTTTTATTGTATTATATATAAGGTTGGGACATTTCATTTTATCTATACCACGCCAATCTATAGAGTTTAGTTCATGGGAAAGAATTATTTTGTCATATCGTGTTACATATTTACAATCAGCCTGTATACATGCCGAGCTTGTAAAGGTGGCCACAGTGGCACGGTGGTCCGCTAGAACGGTGCCGAGCGCTGCGCAGTACACATCTAGTAGGCGGGATCGTACAAAAATATGGTCGATACAGCTTTTGGTTACAAAATCATTTCTTTTCTCAATTCTAGTGTAATCTTTGATCCCGCAAACAAAACCATGTTCATACAATAGGTTCAAATATTGCTGTGTAATGTAGTTTTTAACCGAAATATCGATATTTATGTCTCCTATAAACATCATGTCATTTTTAGGATAGGTTAAAAGAATGTTTCCTAATTCATCAAGAAAAAGTGGTTTACTACTAGATGGTGGTCTATAAAGTGCACACAGAACTAGCGAAGTGTTAAAGTTAGTTATGATTTTACCAATTACGCATTCTGTGTACATTGTGTTGGTTTTAAATGTCACAAATTTGTGATTTTTATGAGTGTATATAATTATTCCACCGCCCTTTCGATCTTTTCGTAATTCTGCGTGCATATTATAGTTTGATAGATGAAATAAGGAACACACACAATCCGATATGCCTACCTCCGTTAGTATAATAACATCAGGCGGGTGGTGTGAACTGTTGACCATTAGTTCTAGTTTACAATAGTTTTTTATCAGAGAGCGTATGTTTACATGAAGATATGTTAGGGTATTACTGTATTTAGGGATCTGTTGATAAAAGTATTTAAGGTTAGGACAATCATTGAGTTCGATAATATTTTCCATTGAGTCATACATTTTGAAGAATTAGTTTTGTTAGCTTTATATACTACTTACAGTTAAATAGGTTTAAGGCAATTGTTCGTAAATATCGCTTTCGGAACGTATGATAATCACTTTGCTGTGCTCAGATTTGCGAATGAGTACTCTCCCCTCTTTACACCAAATATATTTGCATACGTCTTTGAGTTCCTGTTTGGCTTTCCAGAGTAATGTTTTCTGGTGGAAGGTCAGGGCTTGACGTATCATTATCTTATTATTCTTGAGTGCTACATCGCAATTAGGGACGACATCCGAGCTAATCATATTCGCGTTGCGGGCCGCTTCTACCCACTTCATTTTTATTTCTTCGGTTTGCAATTTAATATGTATAATACCTGGTTTTCCTTGTCTTGTTGGAATACGTTTACTCATTTTAATATCGTTTACACCCATTTTCAATTGCAAAGCAACATTTTTTGTGACATTCGTTAGGTTTTCTTTGTCTTGTAAAGGTATACCTTGTACTTCCACCACCTTTTTTAATTCTTTTTGATCGAGTTCATGCAATCGTTGTTCCTGCGCCGCCATTCTAAGTTCCAAGTGTTTATTTTTATTAAAGAGATCAACGTTTTTTTTCTCGAGTTCTTTAATTCTCGCTTTAAATGCTTCAATGCTTTCTAGACAGTCGTCCACTTTATCAGTTGCAAATTGAAGAGACTGGTTAGTAATTTTTAACTCACGTTTGATGATTTTATCCATCTGCGCTGATATATCCGTCACTAGCTTTTTCACATCAAAGGGATAGGAACCCATTTTACTACTTATCTCCTCCTCTTCTTCTTGGTCATCTTCTGGGGCTGCGAATGAGTTTCTTCGGGTTGAATTAACCGAACATTCTTTGCATGTCCATTCAAGATTTTCAGCCGTTCGTAACAGATTCAGTTGTTTAGCTGAAAGCTGCGTACATGTTGTGCTGATATGAACTATAGTGCTGCATCTATTACACTCCAACCCTGGAGCCTTTTTGGTAATCACCTTGCTACAATGGGCACACTTTGTCATTTTGGCGGTATTTTGGCGATTCGTTCAAAATATTAGCCCGATACGTGTAATTGGCACTGCGCGTGAGCGAGGAATGATGCGATTTGTGATCTGCAGTTAGTTTGTATACTTGGGGTTAGGTCTTATCATGGTGGGCGGTCTCTGTTAAGTTTTATTTTATTTTCTTTAAAAGAGTTTTGTTGATAGAGTTTGTCTATTTTTGTTTTACCATTTTTTTGTTTTTGGTTATAATGGTTATTTAGTTAGTTTAAGGTAAAGAGTTTATGTTTATGAGATTTGTACTTTGTATTTTTGTTTGTACCTATAGAGATGATTGTAACTTTAACCTCATTAACTAGTGCTGCATAATTGTCCAATTAGGATATTTAGTGAAGGAAAGTCCTTGGTGGGCGGATATGTTAGATGTAAACAATACTGTAGTACGATAAAATGATACTAGATGGCAGCACTGGCGAGATACATCGCGCTGTTAAAGTTTTCTTACCATTTGATATAGGTCTGAGAACACTTGTGTTTTTTTATCTCTCGAGTTCAACAATATATCCAAGTGTGTGTGAGTACCTAAGGAGTTTTATTTAATCTACAAGTAGTTCCCCCTAGTGAGTGAGTGAATTGTACACTCACTAATATTATAAATGCTAAAGTAACTCTGTCTGTCTGTCTCGCTTCCACGCTAAAATTTCTGAACCGATATAAACGAAATTTGGTACATATAGTCTAGAGTCTGAGGAAGGTCATAGGCTACTTTTTATCCCGGGAAAATGGAAGTGCTCCTGGGTGAAACCAAGGGGAGCCACTAGTATTAGATGTTATTGAGAAAAGTATGTATGTTTGAACGCGCTTATCTCAGGAACTAGCGGTTCGAATTGAAAAATTATCCTTGGTTATCCGGGAACGGGAACTACGCGGGTGAAACCGCGCGGAGGTAGCTAGTCATTAATATAATACATTTATATTGTATTAATGACTAGCTGTTGTTCCCGTCCCCGTAGCAATACGGGGATGAAATATAGCCTATGTTATTTATGAATAACGTAGCTTTCTATTGGTGAAAGAATTGTGCAGATCGGTTCAGTAGTTTCGGAGCCTATTCGTTACAAACAAACACTTCTTTTTTTTTCTTTTTTTTTATAATTATTGTACGGAACCCACGATAAGTAGATAACCAACTCGTACTTACAGGTTATAAATGACGTAAGAAAATGACGGATATTTATGTTTATGTTATTTTGTTAAGGCAGAAAAAGTAATCACATAAAAAATCTTATACGAAGTTTCTATTTAAGTGTCCAATCGTATGAGAAATAACAAAAAAATTAAAATAATATTGAACGAAAAAAATAATACTTAAAAGTTGTGAGTAATATCAAATTAACATTTTGGTTTGTCGTCATCAACATATAACTGACATTGTCTATACGCAATTTTTTTTATACCACATAGGTGGCAAACAGGCATACAGTCCGCCTGATAGCGCGCGGTCACCGTAGCCTATGGACGCTTGCAACACTTGAGGCGTCACTCACGCGTTGCCGACCCTGTAAAAATCTCTTCACTCCCTTCTTGAAGAACCCCATACTGTACTCCATTGGGAATACCATGGCGGGGAGCTCATTCCACAATCTGAGTTTTGTGGCAGGAAACTCCTCTGGAAGCGCAGGGTTCGAGACCAATTCGGCTCCAGAGTGTGAGGATGAGCTCCCCGTCGATGGCGAGAAGTATTACAATATACATATTTGTAAAGAAAACCTATTTACTTATTCTCTATTTTTTAAAGAAAAACAATAACGACTTTATTATACCTGCAGCTGCTGATTAAACATTTTAAATGCTAAAATTTTTGATTTGAAAGGATCGCGATGAAATATGGCACGGAGTTAGAATATTTTCTGGAATAACAAATAGGGAAAAACCGGTTCGATTTGAAAAAAATCTTAAGTATTGCATAGTCCGTTTATTCAAGATGAGTATAAATAAATATCCTGGGACATTTTTCACACACGGCCAATCTGATTCCAATGTAAGCTTGTGTTATGGTAACCAGATAGCTGATATACTACATATACTATTTTTAAATACATACTTATATAGATATTTACATCCAGACACAGGACAAACAGACATATTCAATTCATGCATACAAATGTTTGTCCTGGGTGGGATTCGAACCCACGACCCGCGGCTTGAGAGTCAGGATCACTAACCACAAAGCCAACCGGGCTGTCAAGTATAAGATTCTAATCATCACGCTACGACCAATAGAAGCGATGTCAATGCAATATTGTGCCAAAACGGGGAAGTAGTGGTGCCGTAGAAGCTGCGATGGTCAGCTGGCCATTTATTTGGCTGCCAAAGAACAAGTTTTATCTCATAATTAGATTACAAAACATCCCTATAAATACATTAAAAATGAAATTTCTTTGTCCACAGATCAACACCGCCACATATGTAGCAGAAAACTGGTCACAGATCACAAAAACAAGAGGATATACAAAAATGGGGCATAAACAACTTTTAGCGGTGGGGCAATCGGCCCGGGACAGGATCTTTGGACTTGCTCCCAGGATATCCGGGGACAAGAGTACGGTCCCTCTGAACATGTTGATATCGCAGCAGGGGAAAATCAATCATGGTAAGTTTCTTAATTAAATTTAAAAGTAAATTCTAGAGACATTTTGATCAAATCAAATCAAAATATTTTGACGTGACAACGTCTTATAAATTGGTTTGCCGGGTGACACTTCAAGAAACTGCGTTACGCTCCGCTCACGTAACGTGACGTTATGTTTTGACGTGACAACGTCTTATAAATTGGTTTGCCGGGTGACACTTCAAGAAACTGCGTTACGCTCCGCTCACGTAACGTGACGTTATGTTTTAAATTGTTACTATTATTTCATCCTTCTTCCTACTATACGAATGAATATTCACATTAAAATTATTTTACCACTCAAAGTCGTTGTCACGTAAAACTTTCGCCCGTATACCGACTTTACAGGCAACCAATTTATTTTTTATTCAAATAGGCCTCAATCATGCACTTATGAATAGTCACTATTAACGGTTCTGATAGTTGTTGTTACTGAGAAGAGCCGGCAATAAACTCAGTAATTACTCTTTTCAAAAAGAGGGAGACAATCTGATTGCAGACTAAGCAGACCTTGTACTGTAACTAGATATAATAACACTTGGTACATATTATAAAACAAAGTTGCTTTCCGCTGTCTGTCCCTATATCTTCTTAAAAAGTACGCAACGGATTTTAATGCTGTTTTTTCAATAGATAGAGTGATTCAAGAGGAAGGTTTTTATATACAATACATGCATAATATGTTAGAGAAACACTGATAATTTTGGTGGTTTCTAATGTGATGTGTAAGCATTGCATCCGTGCGAAGCCGGGGCGGGTCGATGGTACTACATATACTTTTAAATACATCCTTACTAATAATATAAACGCGAAAGTAACTCCGTCTCGCTTTCACGCTAAAACTACAGAACCGTTTTAAATAACATTTGGTACACAGATAGTCTAGCCAGAGCAGCTATACTCAACCTGCGGCCCGCCGGGCCTTTGTTATTGGCCCATCTGAAGTTACAATTTTTTTTACTACATCGTTAACTTGGAATTACGTTTTAATGAAGACCTAAATAATTTTTGCTGGTGGCCCTCGACACCATGACTGAAACGTGTTTGTGGCCCCTATAAAAAAAAGGTTGAGTATGGCTGATCTAGAGCCTGAGAAAGGACATAGGCTACTTTTTATCCCGAGAAATTGAAGATCACTGCGGAACGCGGGTGCAACCACGAGTTGCTACTAGTACCTAAATATACGTATACGTAATTTTATAGAAACTAGCTTCAGTTCCGCAGTTTTACCCGCGTTACCAGGGGAACTTTGACATTCTCGGGATAAAAACTAGTCTATATACTTTCCCAAGTTCTAGTCTATATCTATACTTGATATTATTAAAATCGGTTGTGTGGTTTAGACGGGAGAATATGACAGAATTACTTTTGCATTTATAATACATATTAGTAGTATTTTTCCAATTAAATTATCATGAAACGTTCGCATTAGAAACGTGATATTTTTTTTCGTTACAAATTTATCCAATACTAACTACCGCCCCGTGGTTTTACCCGCGTAGTTCCCGTTCTCTTAGGAATACGGGGATAAAATATAGCCTATGTTACTCCCTGATAATGTAGCTTTCCATTGGTGAAAGAATTATTCAGATCGGTCTTGTAGTTTAGTCGTTACATACAAAAATACAAATCTTTCCTCTTTATAATATAAGTACCTATAGATAAAAAATATTGTTAACTTAAATATTTATGTAAATTTTATCGGTTTTTCTACATCTTTTAATAGTGTAAAGTTTATTTTGGGAACTATTAGCGGTTTTTTTTTCTGTTTAGTTCTATTAATTATAATATTACGTTACTATAGAATTAACTTTAAAAATATATTTTTGTTATATAATAATGAAAATATCACAAAAAAATCAATTTATCTTTCCGATTGGAAATTTTGGACATTCCTAACTACCTACTAATATTATAAATGCAAAGTTTGTGAGTATGTATGGATTTGGAAGACAGATAGTTTAACATAGGCTAGGGAAGATCCGTGGGAACCCAGGTGAAACCGCGGAGAGCTCCTAGTATATCATCACATTACCATTATGAGCTCATATACGTCTCCACCGAGGAGCCCTCCCCTCCCCTAACACCGAGGGGTTTTCTTTCACATGCCTTTAATAGTGACATCTCGGGCATGCAGGGTTCCTCACGATGTTTTACTTCGCCGAAAAACCTTTATTAAACTCAGAGGTACGGGCCAGGCGGTACTTGCACCCTCACGATTGTGAGTCGGTGCGTTCCCAACTGAGCCACCACGGTGTATTAATCTATACTAATATTATAAAGAGGAAAGATTTGTTTGTTTGTTTGTTTGTTTGTTTGTAATGAATAGGCTCCGAAACTACTGGACCGATTTCAAAAATTCTTTCTCCTTTGGAAAGCTACATTATCCTCGAGTAACATAGGCTATATTTTATCCCTGTATTCCCACGGGAACGGGAACTACGCGGGTAAAACCGCGCGGAGGCAGCTAGTCTATTTATAAAACAAAGTCCCGCCGCCTCTGTCTGTCGGTCAGAACGCGATGAATACATAAACTACTGAACAGATTTTCATGGGGTTTTCATACGGAGTATTTCATGGGGAAGGTTTTTATGTATAATACATCAATTTGGAGCCGGTAGGTGGCGCTGGTGGGCAGAACGAAGTCTGCCGGCTCCGCTAATACGTTATTATTGGAAGTAGGTATGAAGAGCGCCAGCATTGCGTCCGCATGCAATTCTGTGGATTTCTTCATGTCCATCCGATTTTCGTAACAGTATATCGAATGGACCATGTCAAAGGCGATCGCGGTTTATTTTCAACCTAGCTACCTCCGCGCGTAGTTCCCGTTCCCGTTGGAATACAGGGATAAAATATAGCCTATGTTACTCCCTGATAAAGTAGCTTTCCAATGGTGAAAGAATTTATGAAATCGCCATAGTAGTTTTGAGCTTATTCATTGGAAACAAAAATACTTACAAAAAAATCCTTTTTATAGGTAGGTATTAGTGTAGTTACACTAACAGTAGTTGCACTAGTAGAATACAGAGATAAAATATAAATTGTAAAACACCCTGATAGTGTAGCTTTCCATTCGTGAAATAATGTTTTAAATTTTTGAGCCTATTCATTACAAACAAACAAACCACCAAATCTTTCCTCTTTATAATATTAGTGTAGAATAGGTATTTTATTATGCTGTTTCACCTGCGTTCCCGAGGGATCTTTAACTTTCCCGGAATAATATGTAGCCTATGTCATTTCTTAACCACTAGTCTACCACTGTATGAAATTTTATGTAAAACAATTCAGTATATTAGGCGTCAAGGCGTAACAGACAGAGTTACTTTCGCATTGTATTAAGTAGATATATTTTGTGGCTTAAATTAATAAAATCGCTTACGATTCATAACTTAATTAGTGACGCAAGCGACGCGAAATATAACGTGCTTACGTCGTCGCTTGTATAATAAGCAACATTTTTGTGTGCTAATCATATTGATCTATTAAGAAATACCTTATTAAAACATTTATATAGGTTACCTATATTATATATTCAAATATTATAAATGCGAAAGTAACTCTGTCTCGCTTTCACGCTACAACTACCGAACCGATTTAAATGAAATTTGGTACACATATAGTCTAGAGCCTGAGAAAGGACATAGGTTACTTTTTATCCCGGGAAAATGGAAGATCTCCCGGGTACGCGGGTGAAACCGCGAGGAGTAAATTGTAAAAAAATCCTCTTAAGAACATAGGCATTAAACTCTTCAGAGTAAAATGACGTTGAAACAAGGTCACAGCGCACGTTTTCAGATATTAAAGATTATGCATCAATGACGTTTTTAGAAGGTCACTACGCCGGAATCCAGTTCATGATACTAAAGTAAAATATACAAAAAGGTTTTAAATTACCGTTTAAGTATATCAGTACATAATCAGAATATTTAAATAACAACTTAAGAATTTAATAAAATTACTATCTTTCACAAAACAGTCAAAAGACAAAGTGACTGGTGGCTCCCCGTGTTCCCGGGGATCTATCATTTTCCCAGAATAAAAAGTAGCCGAAGTGGAAGTGTTGTTTCAGAATATATTCTAACTCTGTGCCGAATTTCATAGCGTTCCCTTCAGCCGTTTTGGCGTGAAAGAGCAACATACATACATCAATACTCACAAACTTTCGCATTTATAATATAAACTAGTGGCTCCCCGCGGCTTCGCCCGAGTTCCCGGGGACCTTCAATTTTCCCGGGATAAAAAGTAGCCTATGTCCTTTCTCAGGCTCTGGATTATTTGTGTACCAAATTTCATTTAAATCGGTTCAGTAGTTTTAGCGTGAAAGCGAGACAGACAGACAGAGTTACTGTCGCATTTATAATATAAATAGGATTTTACGTAACCCTAAAGGTGATTTTAGTTTTACCGATATTTATCTGTGAGAAACCTTAGCCAAGCCTTAAAAACTGAACTCAGTAGAACCTTGACAGATGTGCCTCTACATCTCAATTCTCAAAGGTTAAGAAGCAAGGTTAATTTAATAGGTATGAGTCAAAGATTAATGTTATAAGTATATGTTGAACTTGTAATTTTAATCGCTTTTTTTCCCACTAAATACTCTTTTCTGTATCGTAAATCCGCGTGGAGGCAGCTTGCCTACACTAATATTATAAAGAGGAAAGATTTGTTGTTTTGTATGTAACGAATAAACTCAAAAGTACTGGACCGATTTTAATAATTCTTTTATCATTAGAAAGCTACATTATCACTGAGCAACATAGGCTATATTTTATCCCTGTATTCCCACGGGAACGGGAACTACGCGGAGGCAGCTTGTAGTTCTATAAAGGAGAATTCAGTTTTGTTTGTTATGAATAGGCTCCGAAACTAGTGAACCGATCTGCACAATTCTTTCACCAATAGAAAGTTAAGTTATTTGTGAGAGTCATAGGCTATATTTTATCCCACCACTTTTACGGGGATGGGAACTACGCGGGTGATAGCGCGCGGAGCCAGCTAGTCCCTACATTTTATAAAACAAAGTCGCTTTCCGCTGTCTGTCTCTATGTCTTACTAAATCTTTAAAACTACGCAACGGATTTTGATGCGTTTTTTTTCATAGATAGAGTGATTCAGGAGGAAGGTTTCTATATACAATACATGCATAATATGTTAGAGAAACACTGTCAATTTTGGAGGTTTCAAATGTGATGTATAAGTACTGCACCCGTGCGTTGGGCGGGTCGCTAGTAGTAAATAAACGACATTATAGCATAAGTATCTTGTCCAACTAAAAAGTCGCAGATAAAAAAAGGAAACAAGATAAAATGCCAAGTTCATTAACAGCATATCTCATATGCCGGACGGTGCGTTTTTTCCTAGCAAATCTTATCTGACATCCTTCTATTTGATAGCAATATTACACGGCGAAAACGGATGTGGAGGACAATAGTCCAAGTATAGAGGAAACTGCAGACAACGCTATTTACGAATAATCATGTCAAGTGAGTCCCCACTTCCTCCAGCGACGCCCTGAGCCGAGGCCCGGTCCCGCGGGACACCCTCAGCGCTGTCGGTTCAATTCTCCTTCGGTTGAGAGCCCTCTGCGCTCACCGAAACACTCCGCGTAACGGTGTAAAAGCCATCTGAGGCTAACCTTCTAGTCCATTCAAAAGAAAAAAAACCGAACGATTTCACTTACGCAGCATCTGTTCCCTTAAAAATGCGGGGATAAAATATAGCCTACATTTTTTATTGATGCTAGTTACAATATTAGTTACCATATTCCTCCGAAACGGCACGACCGATTTTTATGATTTTTTTTGTGCATATTCAGTAGGCTACTATCTATTCTTGATACCCCTAAGTGATCACGGGAACGGCATCTACGCGGGTGAAACCGCGGGGCAGAAGCTAGTATTTGTATAGATTTGTAGGAAATATAATTTGGCTGCGGTAAATATGAAACGGTTTAACCCATTGTCTCAACATATTTATTCTTATCAAGTTGTACCTATTACTACAGCAGGAAGGGCTCTCTGTCCTAAGGTCAGTCCTTGACATCAAAACATAATATTAAGATAAAATGCACTTTAATATTTACATTTTTATATCACAATACATTACCACGGAATGTCCTACTAATATTATAAATGAGAAAATTTGTATGTTTGTTAATCTTTCATGCAATAACTACCTACTCATGGATACTACGATGGGACTACGGATTTAGATAACACTAGCTGCCTCCCCGCGGTTTTACCCGCGTAGTTCCCGTTCCCGTGGGAGCACAGGGATAAAATATAGCCTATGTTACTCGGGGATAATGTAGCTTTCCAAAGGTGAAAGAATTTTTGAAATCGGTCCAGTAGTTTCGGAGCCTATTCATTACAAACAAACAAACAAACAAACAAATCTTTCCTCTTTATAATATTAGTATAGACTAGTGGCTCCCTGGAGCGCAGAGGGCTCTCAAACGAATAAATCGTTCGGTAGAAGCTTGTTTCTTTATCAAAGAACTAGTGGCTCCCCGCGGTTTCACCCGCGTTCCCGGGATAAAAAGTAGCCTATGTGTTATTCCAGAACATATTCTAGCTCTGTGCCAAATTTCAAGCAGATCCCTTCAGCCGTTGGAGCGTGAAAGAGTAACAAACATCCATACATACAAACTTTCGCATTTATAATATTAGTAGAATTGTAACTTTAAAAGTATCACAAAAAAACCTCACAAGTGTCTAACAACCGGTTATTTGACATTAATCGGAATAACTTAAATAACGAAATCACAAAAACTACTGAACAGATTTTCATGCGTTTTTCACTGAATTACGGAGTATTTCATGGGGAAGGTTTTTATGTATAAAACATCAATTTGGACCCGGTAGATGGCGCTGTTGGGCAGAACGAAGTCTGCCGTGTCCGCTAGTCTATACTAATCTATACTAATCTATACTAATATTATAAAGAGGAAAGATTTGTTTGTTTGTTTGTTTGTTTGTTTGTAATGAATAGGCTCCAAAACTACTGGACCGATTTCAAAAATTCTTTCATCTTTGGAAAGCTACATTATCCCCGAGTAACATAGGCTATATTTTATCCCTGTACTCCCACGGGAACGGGAACTACGCGGGTAAAACCGCGGGGAGGCAGGTAGTATTTAATAAACGGATTGTAATGCTTTAATACGTTGGTAAAAGTATCAATTCTCTAAACCGATTAAGAAAAAGTTAGGGTAAAATATGTGCAAATCAAACTCTTCTCTAAAGTAGGGATTTGGCAGATGGAAATTTGTTCCACGGATAGGTCGGCATGTTTGAGACCAACGTGGTATAAAAACAGTAATTGATTAGAATTTATTCGGTTGAGAGCCCGATGTACTTTTCGTCGAAGGGCTATACAGGCTATAATGATGAGATCTAACGTATTTTAGAAATGGCAGAGGTGCACTTAATGACAACAATAAAAACCAAATCATATTTATTTTGGTGCCCCCCAGACGTGATGCCCTAGCCAATTGCTCAATTTGCTTAAGGGTTAATCTATACTGATGATGATAAGAGATTTACAGTTTTTTTAAAAGGCAATCAAACATAACTGGAGTTTAAAAAGAATGTTTAACAATAGTAATAGTATAGCTTAGGCAATGCAGTGGTATAATTAACCTACTTTTAACAAAATAAGTAATGCGCCCAACCGGTTTTACACGCATAATTTAGAACGATTCACAAATTACGATATTCGTAGTATATTAAATGCAGTAATACAGTTTATTTATTTATTATTAGTTAACTGGAATATGCTCCCGGCGTCTATTTTTCCTGACTCTTACAATCTGGTTTCTTTCAAGGCTAGAGTGAATAGGCATTTTCTGGACAAGCGTGTAACATCTTAGGCTTCGACGTCGCTCATGCCAGAGCGTGTCTGAAGCCAAACGTGAGCTCATTTTATTTAAAAAAAAACAAAAAAATACTGATGCAGGTGTAAATCTTTTTTGAAATGTCTTTTATGTGTGTAGTAAATACCTATCATGAATAGTACTCAATCACTAGGTATATGAATGCGCAAGTTAGTTAGACTTTTTGTATTGCAACAATAAAGACCTAGCCTATTTTATGTATCTAAAATTTTATGTGTGTCCATTATTCTCGTGAAATAAAATTTATTAGATTTTTATTTTATTTTAATTTATTGATGTAGAACTAGTGGCTCCCCGCGGTTTCACCCGCGTACCCGGGAGATCTTCCATTTTCCCGGAATAAGGAGGCTATGTCCTTTCTCAGGCTCTACACTGTGTAGCAAATTTCATTTAAATCGCTTCAGTATTTTTAGCATGAAAGCGAGACAGACAGAGTTACTTTCGCATTTATGATATTAGTTAGGATTTAATCTAAAAAATATAATCCAATCCGTAGGGCGGAAGCTAGTCTTATATATAAAATTCTCGTGTCACAATGTTAGTTACCATACTCCTCCAAAACGGTTTGACCGATTTTTATGAAATTTTATATGCATATTTAGTAGTAGAGAATCGGCTACTATCTATTTTTGATACCCCTTAAGTGATCACGGGAACGGGAACTACGCGGGTGAAACCCGGTGCGGCAGCTAGTTTCATATAAAATCCGCACTTGACTTACTGTTTCATTTACTAACTACTTATATTGAAGTAGCATTGAATGTGCATAAAAACATGTGGTTTTTTATATTTTCTGGTTGTTTTATACTGTTACTAGTGGCTCCCCGCGGCTTCGTCCGCGTTCCCGGGATCTTCAATTTTCCCGAGATAAAAAGTAGCCTATGTCCTTTCTCAGGCTCTACACTGTGTACCAAATTTCATTTAAATCGTTTGGGTAGTTTTAGCGTGAAAGTGTGACATACAGACAGAGTTACTTTCGCATTTATAATATTAGTATGGATTGTGTCATTAGGGGCAAGCATTAGTTGACCTTAAATATGATTTACGAGCTAAGTATTTAAGAAGACCATGTCTTTTTGGTAACAACCGGTCGACTTTGTGGTTAGTGACCCTGACTTTCAAGCCGCCGGTCGTGTGTTCGAATCCCATCTAGGACAAACATTTGTATGCATGAATATGTCTGTTTGTTCTGTGTCTGGATGTAATTATCTATATATATACTTAAGTATGTATTTAATAGTAGTGTATCAGCTATCTGGTTACAGTACCTACAAGCTCTGCTTAGTTTGGAATCAGATTGGCCGTGTGTGAAAAAATGTCCCAGGATATTTATTTTATAAATGAAATTTGGTACACCCATAGTCTAGAGCCTGAGAAAGGACATAGGTTACTTTTATCCCGGGAAAATTAAAGATCCCGGGACGCGGGTGAAGCCGCGGAGAGGCATTAGTGTAGGTATAAATTCTCTTCGCATTAGTAAATACCTTGATATTTTGCCAATATTGAATATAGTGACAAATCTTTTGTCCCATTGTATTATTTTTTAATTTATCACTTGAAGTTTCCTTTGTTATGTCTTCCGGATTCTTGTACATACAGCTTCATAATCACAACACATTATAAAATAAACTCGCTTTCCGCTGTCTGTCCCTGTCTTCTTAAATCTTTAAAACTACGCAACGGATTTTGATGCCATTTTTTTAATAGATAGAGTGATTCAAGAGGAAGGTTTTAATATACAATACATGCATAATATGTTAGAGAAACACTGTCAATTTTGGAGTTTTCTAATGTGATGTATAAGCATTGCACCCGTGCGAAGCTGGGGCGGGTCGCTTGTCAATATTACTAGTAATATTATAAATGCGAAAGTTTGTGAGTATGTATAGATATTTGTTAGCAATAACGGCTAATCGGATCGCGATGTAATTTGGCACAGAGTTAGAATATGTTCTGGAATAACACATACACATTTTATACCGGGAATATTGAAAATCCCCGCGAACGCAGGTGCAACCGCGGGGAGCCACTAGTCCTACTAATATTCTAAATGGATGGATGTTTGTTACTCTTTCACGCAAAAACTACTAAACATATTTGGATAAAATTTGGATAGTTTATAACCTGGATTACAACATAAGCTACTTTTTATCCCGGGAAAATTTAAGATCTCCCGGGAAAACGGGTCAAATCGCGGGGAGTCATTAATATCTATATAAGCACTATATATTTTAAAAAAATATTGTTTTTTCTTAATTAAAATTTGGATAGTTTATAACCTGGATTAACACATAAGCTACTTTTTATCCCGGGAAATATTAAGATCCCCGGGAAAACGGATGCAAATCGCGGGGAGCCACAAATCCCTATAAGCATGTATTTAAAAGTATTATTTTTTTCTCAATTACTGTGGTTATTATAATACAAACAATAACAAGTTTGGAAGCATTTTTTGTCTCACACTTACACTGTAAGAGGAAAAAGGATGCACAGAAACGTCAAATGTGACACCTTGATGCATTCACACATTAAAAAACAAATAATAGCTTATTGCTATACACACACATAAATCAAATAAGTATTCATATAAGGCTACTACATTTTGACGTGGTTTATAAGTAACTAGTGGCTCCCCGCGGTTTCACCCGCGTACCCGGAAGGTCTTCCATTTTCCCGGGATAAAAAGTAGCCTATATGTTAATCAAGGTTAAAAGCTATCTGTATTCCAAATTTCAACTCAATCCGTTCAGTAGTTTTTGCGTGAAAGAGTAACAAACATCCATACATACATCCATACTTACAAACTTTCGCCTTTATAATAGTAGTAGGATAACTAGCGACCCAGCTTCGCACGGATGCAATGCTTATATTGGAAACCTCCAAAATGACAGTGTTTCTCTAACATATTACGCATGTATTGTATATAAAAACCTAAAAACGAGGGGGTGTCCATAGTCCACACGCGCGCCTAGTGCGGCGGAGGGAACATGCCTTTAACAGTGACATCTCGGGCATGCAGGTTTCCTCACGATGTTTTCCTTCACCGAAAGCCAGTGGTGTGAATCCGTACGTAAGTTTTAGCTCAGAGGCACGGGTCAGATTTGAACCTGCACCCTAGATCGTGAATTAGTGCGTTCCAAACTAAGGCTAAATTTATTGTAATTAATTATTAATTAGTATGAATTGTCAACAAAATTTTGCATATTTTATATAGAAGTGTGAATTACGTTTTGCCGTTCATTTCCATAGAGACGTGACATAGATAAAAAACATTGACTGGTAATTTTTTTTTTCAATTAACACTGGCAAATGTAAATTTTTACACGTCCAAAAATAAAGTCTTGACCTACTGTTTTTTAGTTTTTTACCTATAGTTTTGTTAGTTGTAAGTCAAAGTATTTATGTAAATCCTTCTTAATATAATATGCGAAAGTAACTTTTTTTTTTACCACAATGGTGGCGTACGGTCCCACCTGATGGGAAGCGGTTACCGTAGCCTATGGTCGCTTGCAACACCAGAGGCGTCACTCACGCGTTGCCGACCCTGTAAACAAGAACGGAGGAGTAACTGTAACTCTACCTGCCTCGCTTTCACGCTAAAACTGCTCAACGGATTTGTATGAAATTTGGTACACAAATAGTTTATAACCTGGACTAACACATAGGATACTTTTTATCCCGGGATAATGGAAGATATCCCGGGTACGCGGGTGAAACCCCGGGGCATATAAAATGTATTTAAATGTAGTATATCAACTATCTGGTTACAGTACAAGCTCTGCTTTGTTAGGAATCAGATTGACCGTGTGTCAATGATTAACCATGGTATATGATCTTAGGGTCTTATTAATATCTTTGAACGGGTTTTTCAAAACTTCTTATACAAAATACGATACTTATTGAGTTATAAAAGAGCGACGTAATCCAAGTTGCTACAAAAAATACATGTACTTAAATATAATAATAAATAATTTTATGTTTTCGTTAAAAAAAACTTATAAATTGCATTTGATTCAATATTTTAATGACGTACATTTGAGTGAGTAAAACAAAAACTAGTTACCATAACCTTGTTTAGAAAAAAGACTTGAAACGAGCCACTTTTAGTAGATACGTACGATTATCCCTTAAGGTAAGCGTCCAGAGGCCCGCATCGGACGTATCTGACGCATCGCAACCAACGGATTAATTAGACTGCGTCCACTGTTTATAAAACTGGTTACTGGTTGTAAATATCTATGATATGTATGTGTTTAAAAGTAGTAAGTATAAATGTCCCAGAATATTTATTTATTTATTTACTGATCGGCATTCCGTATGACGTCATCGGTACGCATCGCATGTAGGCATTGCCGATGAGCGGTCCGTACGGTGCCGATCAGTGGTCGCGGTTGTATGAGTTTTTAGACAAGGCAACCTACGTTCGATGCGTCCGATACGTGCGGTGCGGGCCTGTGGTCGCTAATCCTAATGAAGTGCATGAAATATTATATTTTAGTTCCCAATTCTGACGATGTTTTTTATATATTCTTGTTCATGAAATCGACATTATCAGTTAATCCGCAAAAAACTGGTATTGTAACCTTTAAGTTAGTTTAAGTTTTTATTTACAATTTTTTGTGCAATTTAATATTTCGTATAAAGTTGCATTTTTTTTAATCCTTTGATGTTTGCAAGAATTAGAAGTGATCCTGAATATCTTTGACAGCCCGGTTGGCTTTGTGGTTAGTTACCCTGACTTTGAAGCCTCGGGTCGTGGGTTCGAATCCCACCCGGGACAAACAATTGTATGCATGAATATGTCTGTTCTGTGTCTGGATGTAATTATCTATAAAGTATGTATTTTAAAGTAGTATATGTAGTATATCAGCTATCTGGTTACCATAACACAAGGTCATTTTGAAGCTTACTTTGGAATCAGATTGGCCGTGTGTGAAAAATGTCCCGGGATATTTATTATTACTTTAGGTGATTTGTTGCAGTACAATCATAATTTCATCATATATCATCACATCACATCACAGTCGCGTGATGTGTAATCTATCACTTACTATCATTTCTAAAGAAAGTCAGCTTCATGTAGAGACGATGAAAGTTAGTGAGAGAAAGCGTCTGTCGATTTTGTGTTTAACATGTTTGACCGAATGCACTATGGCATTTAATGTGTGCTTTGTGGTTAGTGACCTTGACTTTCAAGACGTATGTTCGATTCCTAGTTAGGACAAAGTTTTTGTGCATCTGTTTGTTCCGGGACATTTTTCACACACAGCCAATCTGGTTCCGAACAAAACAGTGTACTAGCGACCGCCCCAGCTTCGCACGGGTGCAAGAAACCTCCAAAATTGACAGTGTTTCTTTAACATATTATTCTATATACGTATTGTATATAGAAACCTTCCTCTTGAATCACTGTATCTATTAAAAAAAAGCGCATCAAAATCCGTTGCGTAGTTTTAAAGATTTAAGAAGCCTAGCTTAGGGACAGACAGCGGAAAGCGACTTTGTTTTATAATATGTAGTGATGAAATGAGAATAAGTATAGTGTAGGTCTACATAATGTATATCTATCTATTTAATAATTATCGCTTTATTTAATAGTTGTTATTAAAAATAATCTTGTTACTTAATATAGGGAAAAAACATTAAATAATTATTTTAAAAACGTTTTCAAGCTATTTTACAACAATGTTACTAATGGATATACTAAATGATGCCTTTTCTAGGTAAACTATTAATTAAATATGTCTTAGGATATAAATAAACATCCTGGGACATAATTCACACACGGCCAATCTGATTCCAAAGTAAGCTTCAAATGAAGCTTGTGATATGGTAACCAGATAGCTGATATACTACATATAATACTTTTAAACACATATTATAGATATTTACATCCAGACACAGGACAAAGAGACATATTCATGCATACAAAATCAACATTTAAATAGGTTTCTTCTGTTCAAGCATGCTCCATCCTAGGTTTCGGCAGCGTCTTGTATGGACGGGTCAGAGACCAAATGCAAGCCCATCTTTAACAAAATAGAATAAATCTGATCCTAAATTAAGTAGCTTATATACTATGGTAGCCAGATAGCTTCATACACACAAATTTTTGTCCTGGTCACATCTATTACCTAACTAATATTATAAATGCGAAAGTAACTTTCTGACCCGCTTTCACGCTAAAACCAACGATTTAAATGAAATTTGGTACACAGATAGTCTAGAGCCTAAGAAAGGACATAAGCTACTTTTTAATCCCGGGAAAATTGATGATCTCCCGAGTGACACCGCGGGGAGCCACTAGTAGATAACAATTTGTATTAGTTTTACGACAGCCCGGTTGGCTTTGTGGTTAGTGGCCCTGACTCTCAAGCCGCGAGTCGTGGGTTCGAATTTCACCCAGGACAAACATTTGTATGCATGAATATGTCTGTTTGTTCTGTGTCTGGATGTAAATATCTATATAAGTATGTATTTAAAAGTAGTATATGTAGTATATCTGCTATCTGGTTACCATATCACAAGCTCTGCTTAGTTTGGAATCAGATTGGCCGTGTGTGAAAAATGTCCCAGGATATTTATTTATTAGATATTATTTAGTTTTTCTTGTTTTACCTACACATCAGGGGTAAACTGCTATAAGTAATTTACGTTTCTATTGATACGATCATTTATATAATCTGTATCTAGATCACTTTAATTGCCATAATAAATTACTATCATTATAAAATACTGTTTTAATCGCAATGACACTTTTTTTTTTTTTTTTTTTTTTTTTTGCGTAGCATTACACGGCTTGTGTATTTGCCAATGTCAAGTTTTTAAAACGAGGAAACTTTTAATGTAATAATCATAAAAATAGAGAGGAATTTGGAAAAGGAAGCAAAAGGATCAGGGGAGTAGGATAATACGGAAATGAATTATGATAGATTACATAAAATTACATAAAGAGGGATGAAAATATTATACTTTTATATTATTAAATGAAAGATACGATTCTATTGCAAGATAAATATCGATATTAAAGGATATAAGTAGACAGTTTATAGAAGTAGGCAAAGGAACATTTAATGATATTAACGTATTGATAAATGATAAACGGCAGAAATTGCGACAAGAAAATATTATATGGTTTAAGTCACCCACATCCTCACCACAAGCACAGAGTGGACTATTCATCATTCCCAACCGTGCCAGATGAACCGGACAAGAAGTGTGACCCAGCCGCATGCGTATTAAAACACTAGTGAAAGTTTTGGAGAGGGTAAAAAAGAAAAACCACGGTTTCTTTGGAACAACCGGTTGTATTTGAAATAAATGTTTGGCTTTAATTTTTGAGGAATCTTGCCAAAGCATATTCCAGCTTTCATAGAGGAAATCTTTCGGTAGTAATAGAAGGTCATTAGGTTGAATTTTAAACGGATGAATGTCACCAGAAAGACAAGCATCTTTCGCCAGACTGTCAGCCTTATCGTTACCAACAACGCCGCAGTGCCCAGGAACCCATACGAATTTCACGGTTAACTGTTTTTGATAGCATTTATACAACAAATTTCTTATATCATATACCGTAGAATGATGAGTGTTATTTCGGAAGGGAAATTTTTGAATAGCCTGTAATGCACTTTTTGAATCGGTAAAAATTAAGGTATTAGAAAGGTTAAAGCTATTTATGTAATCTAAGGCTTTGAAAATTGCAAAACATTCCCCAGAAAACACTGACGATTCCTGAGGCATTTTAATTTTTTGTGTAATGGTAAACTGTGAATGATACACACCTACACCTACGCAACCATTAGCAGGTTTCGATGCATCGGTAAATATATGATGCCAACTTGAAAGTTCAATATTCTCGGATATGCTAAGTTCTGAATCAGATTTCAACCTTTCACCTAGATCGAGATCTATGGAAGGAGAAAGGAGCAGACAATTGAAATTATATTTAAACAAAGGAAATAATGGTAAATTGTTAATAGGTGCAGATAAAAAGGAATACTTATTCCAACTATTCACCAAACATGGAGGGGTCTTATGAACCCAGTACGGTGAAGACCTAGTGAGATCGGATAGTTGTTTTAATTTCGTTATAATTGGATGATTTGAATATTGTAAGCATCGAGATAAAAACCGATCAGAAAGATACTGACGGCGCAATTGAAAGGGGGGGTCGCAACACTCTATTTGAAGACCATTCACTGGACTGGATTTCATAGCTCCAGATATGATTCTAAGACACTTGGACTGTACGCGATCTAATTTCACAAAACCAGCTAAATTACCGGGCTCTAAGAGAAAAGTACCATAGTCTATAATACTTCTTATCATTGCATTATAAATTAATTTCAAAGAGTATGGATGTGCACCCCACCAAACTCCAGTAAGGCAACGTAACATATTGATAAGTTTTTCACATTTTGCAACAATATAATCAAAATGAGCACAACCAGAAAGCTTAGAGTCCAATAATAACCCTAAGAATTTTATTTGATTTTTAACAGGTATAACAAAATTATTAAAATGTATTGAAACAGGAGGAGGTAAGCGCATTCTGGAAAACAAAACTATTACACTTTTTGAAGGAGATATATCAAGGCCATTTACATCTAAATACATTTTTAATATTTCTAAGGAACGGTTTAATTTAGAACAAGCATCACTAACTGAGCTGTCGATAACATAAAAAAGTAAATCGTCAGCATACTGAAGAACTTTTACAAAATTACAGCAAATAGGTTCTAAATCATTTACATAAATATTATATAGCAATGGACTAAGGACCGATCCTTGAGGAAGCCCTCTGTATAATTCTCTAGACCTTACAGAACCATCTATATTTAAAATAATAGAACGATTCGATAATATGTTAGTAATAAAATTTACAATAAAATTTGGGATTTTTAATTTAATGAGTTTGATTTTTAATATAGATATTACAACATTATCATATGCAGATTGAATATCGAGAAATGCTGCAAGCACCGATTTATTATCTGAGAATGCCAACCTGCAATCTGTGGTGAAAATTGCTAGGTTATCTATGGTACCTTTCCCCTTCCTAAAGCCGTATTGGCTTTTTGATAATTTGTTATTGTTTTCAACAAACCATTCCAAACGATTTTTAACTAAATGTTCAGCTACTTTTAATAATACCGAAGACAGAGCTACAGGACGGTATGATGACGCGATTGAAGGCGGTTTCTCCGGCTTAAGTATAGGAATGACTATTTGTTTACGCCAAGCGTCTGGTATATTACCAGAAATCATAATAGAGTTTATTAGGTTAAGATAATATAAAAGTGATGGATCATTAAGGTTAGCCAGGAAAGAATATGGTATGCCATCAATACCCGGTGCAGTGTCTTTAATTTCAGAAAGAATACCTTGTAATTCTGGCAATGTAAAAAATGCATTAATCTCATCTTGGTGATCATCAAAATATGATGAACCTACATTGAGTGATATCAATTCATTACATTCCATTACACTGGGAGGAGCAAGAAGATCTAGGAATGAATCAGATAGAGATAATGGAAGTGTTGTTTTAGGAGGGTTAATCCAACCACATTTAAATCTCTTTATGTTTTGCCAAACTATTGATGAATGGGTATCGGGGGAAATGGAAGAACAAAATCTACGCCAACCGTCAAACTTCTTCTGTTTTAGAAGTTTTCTGGTCTGTTCCATTATCTCTGAAAGAACAGTAAAGTTTTCAGATGTCATATTACCACGATATACTAATTCAGATTCCTTTCTCTTCTTTACCGCAATAGTACACTCTTCATCCCACCATGGTGGTGATGGTATATTACCTGAATTTCTTTTTTTTTTTGGAAATACTACATCAGCGGCAGATAATAATGAGTCAGAAAATTTATTTAAGCATAACTGTTCTTGTCCATGTTCAATGGAAGGCAAATATAAAACTTTTTCATCTACTTTAACTTTATAACTTTCCCAATCAACATCTTTTAATTTATATTTCAGACGAGGTGGTGCAACAGAATGGTCAGGAGTAGGGTTTGGAAATGATATTAATAATGGGAAATGATCACTACCATAGGTAGAGCATAATGGTTGCCATGACAAGGTGGAGGATAGATCAGGAGTGCACAGAGTTAAATCAATAACACTAATATTCCCATTTGGTCCGGTTCTCCTAGTGGGAGCGCCTGTATTAAGTAGACATAGGTTAAATGTGTCTAATATATCAAGTAAATCTTCACCATATGAGTTAGTTATAGAGCTTCCCCACATTTGGTGGTGTGCATTGAAATCCCCTAACAGCAAGAATGGTCTTGGAATAAATTTCAAAATATTATTTAATTCTCTAAATATATGTTGTGATGGGTGGGGTATATATATAGAGACAAAGTATATATTACATATGTTCACTGCAATTATAGAAAAATCATTACTATGAGGTGGAAGAGATAAAGGAGAGTATGAAAGAGAGTGTTTGATGAGGATGGCAACACCCCCATACCCATCAGACCTGTCTTCTCTGACACAAACAAAACCTGGCACCCTAAAATGAGAACCAGGCTTTAACCATGTCTCAGAGAGACATAGTACTGAAGGATGATATTTATTAATAATGTATATTAAATCAGATTTCTTACTAATTATACTACGACAATTCCACTGAATTATGTTTGTTAGCTTGGCCATTGATTATAGGAGAACTTAGTATACTATTAATAAGAGAAGCAACGTTGGACGGTGGAATAAGATTACACTGAGAAAGTGCATTTATCAATGCAACAATGATGTCAGAAAGAGCTAATTGAGAAGATTCATCCTTGGCATCGGTTGATTTCAATGCACAGCCATTAATGGAAGGAGAGAAACTATAATCTTTAGTCAAAAGGTCATGTGATTTTCTATCATAACCTTTGACTGGGGATGAAACTTTTTTTGGATATTTAAAAATTGTTTTTTTGTAAGATGTAGTGCCACTAGGATTATTTTGACTATTGTTAATACTTGAAAAATTTATTGGACTACTATCATTATGAGAATTAAAATTAAAAGATTGAATTAATGCCTCGGAATATAGTTTATTGTTGACTGGAGGGTGAAGTTTAATGGCTTCTGCATATGAAATAGATTTATTTGCCATGGATGATTTGATGTCCTTTTGTCTTCCAAACTCTGGGCAAACCCTACTGGTAGCAAAATGCAAACCCGAGCACATGCAGCAAGATGCCACATCATCCTCAACCTTACAAGACACCCCAGTATGCTCTTGTCCACACTTGTAACATCTTGGTTTGGACCTACATTGAACTTTTGTATGTCCATATCTACAGCAATTAAAGCATTGGATGGTAGGAAAAATGTATGTTTCTACTGGTAAAGCATTGTAACACATAAATATATGCTTAGGTAACACCTGACCATCAAAAGTGACTACGACTGATTGCGAAGGCTTCCAAGTGGGACTACCTTCAATCATGACCTTAAAATTAATTCTTCTAATTTTTATAACTTCTCCACATCCAAACGGTACAGATATATTATTTTTAATTTCTTCAATAGACCAGTCTGCAGGAACCCCACGAACCAGGCCAATGCGAGTAATATTAAAAGATGGGATGAATGCTTTTAAATTATGATTTGATATCGAATCATGACTAATGAAGTTGTTGGCATCAGTATAGTTGGAAAAGCCTAATGAAATTCTATTCCTACCAATTTTTTTAATACTTCCATTTATAATGCTTTTAAAACTATTTTTTTTCAAAAAATTGCCGAATGCGACTGGGTGAAAAGAGGTACCATCATTGACCGTTGTTTCAATTTTTTGTACATGTACGGTATATGGTGAAGAATCCATGGCGGAGTATAAGCTACGTCCTACTTTTATGGGATGTGGGGATGGGGTATCTGAGGAAACAGGTTCTGAGGCTTTGGATGAAGTACCGTCAGTTCCTTCCAAAGACCCAGAAACAGGTGGAACGTCGTCTGCGATACAATCGCTATCCGGGCATTTGCAAGATTCCTTATTTTTATCGCCTGCCATTTTGTTCATTCTTTTTTTCCTGTTGCAATTTCCGCATATTTTTTTGTCGTGATTCCGCTTTCGCGGTTTCTTCTTGCATATCGATGAGTCGGAATCATTAGGCTCTGATATTGTTACATAGTGAGCTACGTTATTGTTTAAATTAGAAGTATTAGAACCCCCGGGATCGGGGGGATCGTTATCGTCGATCATACAAAATAAAGTAAAAACTCACCTATATACAGCAAACTAATGTGAAAACTACAGAAAATAAACTAAATACAAATAATAAATACAATGAACACCTCCACTGATCACTTATAATTAAAAAACATTAAATAAAAATTAATTTGAAAAAAATACACCCGTGTTGTTCGAAGTTTCCCGCGCTTTTTTCGCAATGACACTTTGTTTGAAGGTAAATATATTTTTTTATTCCAGTGTTGCCAGTGCAATGATTTATTATGCGGATGCACTGACACTAAATAAATTGAGGTCTTAATTTGAGTTTTTTACGTAAAAAACTACTAATTTAATGGTAAATTTTGTAAAATATAAATCGATTTATCATAACGATTATTTATTACTCAAAAAAAGAAACATGATTATAATTGTTGATTTTGATTTAAAAAAAATATAGCTTTAGTTTTTAGTAAACTAGATGCTGTTACACCCGCGTAGTTCCCGTTCCCGTAGGAATACAGGGATAAAATATAGCCTTTGACACTCACAAGTAAAGTAGCTGTCTATTGGTGAAAGAATTATTCAGATCGGTCCTCCTAAACGGCTTGACCGATTTTTATGAAATTTTATATGCATATTCAGTAGGTCTGAGAATCAGCTACTATCTATTTTTCATACCCCTGTGATCACGGGAACGGGAACTACGCGGGTGAAACCGCGGGGCGGCAGCTATCTATACTATCCATACTAATATTATAAATGCGAAAGTAACTCTGTCTGTTACGCTTTCACGCTAAAACTACTGAACCGATTTAAACTAAATTTGGTACACAGATAATCCAGAGCCTGAGAAAGGACATAGGCTACATTTTATTACGGGAAAATTGAAGATCCCCGGGAACGCGGGTGAAGCCGCGGGGAGCCACTAGTATTAGTAGATTTAATTCCGCAACAGTCCGTTGACGACATTAACCACAGTATATACAATTTATACGTCTTTTATACAATTATATGAAACATGAGTCGTCAAGTTGACCTATTAACCTCGATTTATTATATTCTCAGCAATTATAAAGGTTTTTTCCTCTTTTCAATGTATTCTCAGAAGAATAAACTTAGAAGTATTAGTTCGTGGTAAGTAGTACCGGGAGAGCTACTCATGCGCAGCAGTAGTCTACTAGAATAGCTGCGCCGGCGCAGGTTGGGCCGGTAAGGTTGGCTTCTTTGACAGACCGTTTGGCTTTGTGGTTAGTGACCCTGACTCTCAAGCCGATGGTCATGGGTTCGAATCCCACCCAGGACAAACATTTGTATGCATGAATATGTCTGTTTATTCCGTGTCTGGATGTAAATATCCATAATATGTAGATATGTACTAAAAAGTTTTATATGTAGTATATCAGCTATCTGGTTACAGTACAAGCTCTGCTTAGTTAAGAAACAAATTAGTGTGTAAAAAATGTCCCTTATTTCAAAGTCAACTATTTCTATCTAAGTTTATAATAACTATTAGGACTAATCAGATATTTTATAAAAAACCGCAAAATACGTTTGAATCTATGTTTAATGTATATGTTAGTACATAGTACAATAGGTTCTAAGAAACGGATGAGATATCGAAGGAAACTGTGAATTATAGACTCATTACTGACTATAGTATAGTATAAAACATGAGCGACAGAGTCAGCGATAGTCGTAGCGGTTGTTTCATATACTAAAATCTTTAATACTCCGCCATTCTGTCCGCAAACTAAGTGTTACCAGATAACTAAATATTTTAGTGTTGCTAGTTTTATAAATTAAAAAAATATTCTTTAAAAATAGTCTAAGTATTTTCTTCGCTATAAATAAAATACTTCTTTCAATACATAGATATGTATTTATATGTACTTTATATGTACTTTCTTTCAATATATAAATAGAAAAAATATGTTTAGAAATACAGACAAAAATATGTACTAAGCCAAAATCGAAACTGCGACCTAAGCCTTATGAAACAGATTACTCATACAAAGCCACATTATTCCCAAAACATAAGCTATGTTTCTATCCCGGGAAACATTAAATACCCGGGGAACGGATGAAACCGGTGACTGTAGTTAGCCTGCACGAATATTACAGAGGAAAGAGTTGATTTTTGTTTGTTTGTATTTAATGAGCTCCTAAACTACATGTTGGAATAAAGTTAATTTAAGTGGCTATAAAAACTGACTATAAAACATCACGCTACGGCCAATAGGAGTGGAGCGTAATTTTTTTATACCACAAAGGTGGAAAACAGGCGTACGGTCCGCCTGACGGGAAGCGGTTACCGCAGCCTATGGACGCTTGCAACACTAGGGGTGCCGACCCTGTAAAAATCTCTTCACTCCCTTCTTGAAGAACCCCATACTATACTTACTGTACATACCATTGAAAAATATTGTAAATCTATTCTGACTACTCGCTTCTGCTTATGTTTTCTACCATAACAAGCAGCGAGGTCGAGAAAATGTTTATAATCGTTCAACAGTAGACGACCAAGGTAATGCAGCTATAGTAACTGCTGGCGAATAATTTGTTAATTAGTACTGAATCATAGAAAATCGTTAATTTTTAAGTTTTCCCAATCATACTGATATCTATACTAATATTATAAAGAGGAAAGATTTGTTTGTTTGTTTGTAATGAATAGGCTCCGAAACTACTGGACCGATTTCAAAAATTCTTTCACCTTTGGAAAGCTACATTATCCCCGAGTAACATAGGCTATATTTTATCCCTGTATTCTCACGGGAACGGGAACTACGCGGGTAAAACCGCGGGGAGGCAGCTAGTCTATACTAATATTATAAAGAGGAAAGATTTGTTTGTTTGTTTGTTTGTTTGTTTGTTTGTTTGTTTGTAATGAATAGGCTCCGAAACTACTGGACCGATTTCAAAAATTCTTTCACCTTTGGAAAGCTACATTATCCCCGAGTAACATAGGCTATATTTTATCCCTGTATTCCCACGGGAACGGGAACTACGCGGGTAAAACCGCGGGGAGGCAGCTATATATTATAAATACGAAAGTTTGTGAGTGTGGATGTATGTTTGTTCCTCTTTCACGCAAAAACTACTGAAGGGATTAAGATGACCTTAAGGAACATACATACTTTAAAACCTGAATTAACACTTAGGCAAGTTTTCATCCCGGGGAAATTTAAGGTCCCTCGGGAACGCATTTGAAGCCGCGGGGAGCCACTAGTCAACTATATAACTAACTGATCCGACTGAACAGTCCATGTAACTTCTTCCTCGTTTATGCAATACTACCTTCCGTCCCGTGGTTTCACCCGCGTAGTTCCCGTTCCCGTAGGAATACAGGGATAAAATATAGCCTATGTTACTCAGTGATAATGTAGCTTTCTAATGAAAAAAGAATTATTACAATCGGTCCAGTACTTTTTGAGTTTATTCGTTACATACAAAAATACAAATCTTTCCTCTTTATAATATTAGTGTAGGTTAGTAAGATTTGGTTAGATATCCGACCGAAAAATACTAATTGCTGAGTTGAGCTCTTCTCAGCAAGTTTCCGAACTTATGCGTTAGTCTCTATTTGACTGTTTATATGTATTTCATGTATTTCATTCTATATTTTTGTTCCAGGCCGCCTAGCAGTCATCATGTTCAGCATATTCACTGTCGTCCTAGGAATAATCCTGTCTTTCGTGCCCTGGTTGGACTACATCATATTTAGGGTAAGTTTTTGATCGCATAATCTATATACTATCACTACATATTATAAAACAAAGTCGCTTTCCGCTGTCTATCCCTATGTCTTCTTAAATCTTTAAAACTACGCAACGGATTTTAATAGATAGAGTGATTCAAGAGAAAGGTTTTTATATACCTACAATACATGCATAATATGTTAGAGAAACACTGTCAATTTTGGAGGTTTTTTGTGATGTATAAGCATTGCACCCGTGCGAAGCTGGGGCGGGTCGCTAGTAAATATTATAAATGCGAAAGTAACTCTGTCTGTCTGTCTCGCTTTCTCGCTAAAACTACTGAACCGATTCAAATAAAATTTGGTACACAGTGTAAAGCCTGAGAAAGGACATAGGCTACTTTTTATCCTGGGAAAATGAAAGATGTCCTGGGTAGAGAACGCGGTATATATGTTGCGCAGTTAAAAAAAATATTTCTTGTTTAGTTGTGTTTTTATTAACAAACACAGAAACTTATCGAATTAAAACAATTGAAAATTATATTTGCTTTATATACCTATATGACCTATATATAAGGTATATATTTTTTTCACATACGGCTAATCTGATTCCATACTAAGCTGAGCTTGCGATATGGTAACCAGATAGCTGCTAAACTACATATACTACTTTAAAATACATACATATAGATATATACATCCAGACACAGGACAAACAGACATATTATAATTTTTAATCTTTTATACCTTATATACTATCTAAAAGTACAAAGACAATCAAAACTAACATACCTATCTATGTTCGTTTGTTTTAGGAGCTGAAACTATGGAACGGTTCCCTAAGCTACAGCTACTGGCAGAAGCCAGGAGTCATCAGGCTCACCAAGGTGTACATCTTCAACATGACCAACCCTCAGGGGTTCATCGAGAATGGAGAGAAACCGAAGCTAGTGGAAGTGGGACCTTTTGTGTATAGGTATGTATAATGTCCTCTGAACAAGAGGATATGTAAGCTACATTATTTATTTATCTATACTAATATTATAAAGAGGAAAGATTTGTTTGTTTGTTTGTTTGTTTGTAATGAATAGGCTCAGAAACTACTGGACCGATTTCAAAATTTCTTTCACCTTTGGAAAGCTACATTATCCCCGAGTAACATAGTCTATATTTTATCCCTGTATTCCCACGGGAACGGGAACTACGCGGGTAAAACCGCGGGAAGGCAGCTATACATTATATGAAACACATAACTAAAACTAAAAAAGATGCAACAGATAAAATGCCTCGTGCTCACTTAATTATAGGTAATCACAGCTAACACCAACAGCTTCTACCGCTATTTTAAATTAAACAAAAATTAAATAAAATAAAAAGTTAAATTTAAGTATACAGAACAAAGAAACAAAATTAATAATAATAATAAAAATAAAATCACAAAACATAACAAAAACAAAAACATAGTCCGACTATCTAGGTCCATGCAGGGGTTAGTACTACCTACCCGTGCCTACCCAAGATAGTCCTTTAATTTTTTCTTCAATCTAGGGAAACTATCACCATAAATGTCCAAATCCAATAAACGGGACAAATCGTTGTCATTATACGTACATTATCAGATGGATGGTCTTAAAGTAGAGGAAGACCGAAAAAAGTATGGATGGATTGTGGGAAAGGAGATATGTGTAAGAAGGGAGTGATGACGGAAATGATGGCCGACAGAGAGGAATAGAAGAAAAACACATGTTGTGCCGACCCTGCTTAGGCGGGATAAGGACAGGAAGAAGAAGAAGAAGAAGATATCCTCTAATATTATAAATGCAAAGTTTGTGAGAATGTAATGTACTTATGTTTGTAAGTCTTTCACGCAACAATGGCTGAAGGTTTCACGATGAAATTCAGCATAGCGTTAGAGTATGTTCAGGAATAACACATCACACACAAAATTGATGATCCCTGGGAATGCGGGTGTACTGCGGCAAGCCTTTCAATATATAAAAAAAAAACAAATATAGTTAGTTAATTCGTTATAAAAAATATTATAAACCAATAACTTAACCCTAGAAAATAATTATTATGAAGAATCCAAAAAAAAGTTCATAAATTCCAACGGTATTTTCGTATAATCTAAAAAAAACTGATTCGGACAACACTGGGAGCAAACGTCTACCTTACAAATAAATATTCAATAAACAATAAAAGCTCCAGGAATTCAGACAAAACCGCAAAACTGTAGCAAGTCATATTATACGTAATTTATTGACGTAAGCATCAGTCAATCAATCAATCAGCCGAACATATCCTTAAGATAATTATACTTAATGAGATATTAAGCCATGATCTTTCCGTGGCCATGTATACGCCTTTATAAGGTCTAGATGCAAAATAAGGTAGTCTGTGTGTTATAAAGAAGCTTAATTAAAGCTAGGATAGTATGATCCAAGATACAGACTATCCTATTTTTTAGGGCTTCATACTTAAAGGGCAAAAAAGAGGCCCTATTACTGAGACTTCGCTGTCCGTCCGTCCGTCCGTCACCTGGCCGTATCTCAAGAACGGTGATAGCTAGGCAATTGAAATTTTCACAGATGATGTATTTCTATTGCCGCTATAACAACAAATACTAAAATTAAAATGAAATAAATATTTAAGGGGGGCTCCCATACAACAAACGATGATTTTTTTTACCGTTTCTTGTTTTCTTTGCCTATCTGATTCTGAACTAAGCAGAGCTTGAGATATGGTAACCAGATAGCTGATATGATATACTTACTACGTTTTAAATACATACTTAGTATACTTACCTATATAGATGTTTACATCCAGACACGGGACAAACAGACATATAATATACTAGCTGCCTCCCCGCGGTTTTACCCGCGTAGTTCCCGTTCCCGTGGGAATACAGGGATAAAATATAGCCTATGTTACTCGGGGATAATGTAGCTTTCCAAAGGTGAAAGAATTTTTGAAATCGGTCCAGTAGTTTCGGAGCCTATTCATTACAAACAAACAAACAAACAAACAAACAAATCTTTCCTCTTTATAATATTAGTATAGATTGACTCTAACTTTGAAGCCGCTCATCTTGGATTCGATCGCCATGTAGTACAAACATTTGTATATAAGGAAATGTCTATGTATTCCACGTGTACCTAAATCCTACTAATATTCTAAATCGAAAAGTTTGTGAAAGAGTATGTATGTTTGTTACTCTTTCACTCAACCACGGCTGAAGGGATCTGGATAAAATTTGGCAGATAGTTAGAATATGTTCTCGAATAACACATAGGCTACTTTTTATCCTGGGAACATTAAAGATTTCCGGGGACGTAGGTCAAATGGCGAACCGAAAGCTAATCCTAACTTATTTTATAAATGCGAGTGTTTGTTTGTTTGTTACGCCTAAACCACTAGTCCGGTTAAAATAATCTTTCACCAATGGAAAGCTACATTATCCGGGAGTAACATAAGCTATATTTTATCTCCGTATTCCTACGGGTACTGGAACTATGCGGGTGAAACCGCGGGGCTGAAGCTAGTATAGAAACATACCAGCAATTTGTCGTAATGTCAGCCTCACGTTCACTAAATTGCTACACAAAAATTTCTTAAGTTAAATATATATGAGAATATCTTATCCGTTAGTCCGTAACGGTAGTTAGTACGTTAGAGAGTCGCTTTAATTTGGGTTAAATTTAACTACAGTTTTTTTCCGGTTAATTTTGTTTCACAAACAATTTTCTTTTTGTTATGTAGGTGTGTATGTAAAATTCTGGTTTCATATTTTATACTAGTTGACCCGCGCAACTTCGTTTGTTACTTGCCCGTTTTTGCAACAGTTTTGATTGATGCTCCGCTCCTATTCGTCATAGCGTAATGATTTATACATAAAAACCTTCCTTAAGAATCACTCTATCTATTAAAAAAACTGCATCAAAATCCGTTGCGTAGTTTTAAAGAATTAAGCATACATAGGGACAGACAGATGGCGGATAGCGACTTTGTTTTGAAAGAAAGAAAGAAAAAAAGAAAATTTAGCCTATGATATTAACAAATAACGTAGCTTTCGATTGGTGAAAGAATTATTCAGATCGGTCTAGTAGTTTCGAAGCCTATTCATATCGAACAATCAAATATTTCCTCTTTATAATATAACTATACCTAGTAAAGATTACCTTCAGAACAAACAGACATTCATGCATACAAATGTTTGATGATGATGATGATGTGTTCCATTGTTACAGAGAAGATATGGAGAAGGTGAACATAAAATTTCACGACAACGATACAGTGACATACCAACATAACAAAATATTACGATTCGTACCAGAATTGTCCGTGGATAAGGATCAGAAATTGGTTGTGCCTAATATTCCTCTTTTGGTAAGTATTTAGTACTTAATATCATCATCATTTCATTGAAGCCGTTGTGGCTCAGTTGGGAACGCGCCGACTCACGATCATGAGGGTGCAGGTTCAAACCCCTGAGTTTAAAAACTTACGTACGGATTCACACCACTGGCTTAATTCAGTGAAGGAAAACATCGTGAGGAAACCTGCATGCCCGAGATGTCACAATTAAAAGGCATGTGAAGTCCGCCAATCCGCATTGGGCCCGCGTGGTGGACGATGGCCTAAACCCCCTCGATGTTAGGGGAGGCTCGAGCTCCTCGGTGGAGACATATATGAGCTGATGATGATGATGACATTGTTTATAGCAATCCTCATTTTCAGACGGTGACCTCCTTCTCCCCGAACATGGCCGGCTGGCTGTTCAACATCTTCGTGTCTGGTCTCGCCGTGACGTATAGAGAACGAGCTAAGCCCTTCGTGGACGTGACTGCAGAAGAACTTGTTTTTGGGTAAGATTTTATCATCTATCTATCCTAATTAATATCATAAATGTGAAATTAACTCTGCCTAGCTTTCACGCTAAAACTACTGAACCGATTTAAATTAAATTTGGTACACAGTCTAGAGCCTGAGAAAAGACATAGGATATATTTTTATCCCGGGAAAATTGAAGATCTCCCGGGTACGTGTGTGAAACCGCGTGGAGTCACTAGTACTAATATATAAAATGCTGATGAGTTTGTTTGCTTGAACGCGCTAATCTCAAAACTACTGGTCCTATTTGAAAAGTTCTTTCAGTGTTAGATAGCATCACGCTGAAACGAATAGGAGCGGAGACGGAAGAACATATGTTCTGCCAACCCTGCTTAGAGTTGAGGGTAGGAAGAACAAGAAGATGCTATATTATGTTATGTTTTCAGATACAACGATCCACTGGTGACCCTTGCACACATATTCTACCCTAAAGGAAAACGGCCAAACAGTCAAATGGGTTTACTCCTTGCTGTAAGTTAATTTTCTATCATCATCATCAGCTCATAAACGTGTTCACGCTCGGATCCCTTCCCTTCGGTTGAGAGCCCTCTGCGCTCACCGAAAAAGTCCGCGTAACGGTGTAAAAGCCATCTGAGGCTAACACCTTCTAGTACATAAAAAAAAAGATACAATTAAATATCCCGGGACATTTTTTACTCACGGCCAATCTGATTCCAAACTAAGCAGAGCTTGTACTGTAACCAGATAGCTGATGTACAACATATACTACGTTTTAAATACATACTTATATAAATAATTACATCCAGACACAGAACAGACATATTCATGCATACAATTGTTTATGCTGGGTGAGGTTCGAACCCACGACCCGCGGCTTGAAAGTCAGGGTCACTGACCACAAAGCCCACCGGGCTGACAATCTCAATCTGTCAACTAATATCTCTATACATGAAACAAAGTCCCCGCCGCCTTTGTCTGTCTGAACGCGATGAACACAAAAACTACTGAACAGATTTTCATGCGGTTTTCACCAATTTACGGAGTATTTCATGGGGAAGGTTTTTATATATAATACATCAATTTGGACCCGGTAGGTGGCGCTGGTGGGCAGAACGAAGTTTGCCGGGGCCACTAGTAATATATTAATAATTATTTTCTTCTTCAACAGAGAAACGGGACACTAGATGAAGTATCAACAATTTACACCGGACAATCTGGTATGGATAAATTTGGATACCTGGACAAAGTCAACGGACTGGATCACATACCGCACTGGAAGGACCAGCCTTGCAATAACTTAAGGTAAGATGCACTGCCTATACAGTTGCTCCCTTTTTTATAGGGTCGGCAACGCGTGAGTGACGCCTCTGGTGTTGCTTTTAGGCTATAGGCTACGGTAACCGCTTCCCATCAGGTGGGACCGTATGCCTGTTTGCCACCCTTGTGGTATATAAAAAAAAAAAGATCTATACGAATATCGCCACTTCTATACATAGGACAAATAATAATATCAAAATCGTTTTCAATCAAAAAATGCAAAGCTACTACCGAATTTTCATACTTCAGAAAGACTTGTATTGATAACCCATTTTAGCAAACAAAAACAATATAAGTACCTACCTACCCTTTTGCATTTTCGTGTATGTAATATAATTCTAAAACTAAACTTCATATTGCTCCCCTGTGAAAAAGTATGATTTCATATGATCTATGAGTCATACTTTTTTAGCGATATTATAAATGCGAAAGTAACTCTGTCTTTCTGTCTCGCTTTCAAGCAAAACTACACAACCGATTCAAATCAAATTTGATACACATATAGTCTCGAGTTTAAGAAAGGACATAGGCTACTTTTAATTAATATATATATATTTTTTTTTATACTTTATAGATTAGTTGGTAACAGTGCATGCGGTGTTAGTCTGTAAGTGATTGTTGCACGCTTTTAATTTAATTTGTATAATAAGTAAGTAAATGTAATGTGTAAACAATTGTTGACTGACCTAATAAATAAATAAATAAATTCCGTGAAAATGGAAAATCTCTCGGGTACGCGGGTGATACCGCGGGGAGCCACTAGTATATATATCTGGCTGCCGCCCCGCGGTTTCACCCGCGTAGTTCCTTTTCCCGTTCCCGTGATCACAGGGGTATCAAAAATAGTAGTCGATTCTCAGAACTACCAAATATGCATATAAAATTTAATAAAAATCGCTCAAGTTTCGGAGGAGTATGGTAACTAACGTTGTGACACGAGAATTTTATATCTACACTAATATTATAAAGAGGAAAGATTTGTATTTTTGTATGTAACGAATAAACTCAAAAAGTAGTAGACCGATTTAAAAAATTCTTGTTTCATTAGAAAGCTACATTATCACTGAGTAACATAGGCTATATTTTATCCCTGTATTCCCTCGGGAACGGGAACTACGCGGGTAAAACCGCGCGGAGGCATCTATTATAAGATATATTGTTTGGGTATACTATAATTCCCATAGTTAGGAAATTAACTTTGCGCGTCCATTGTTTCAGTTTTTTTTATTACTCTTAGATAATATGATTACACAGATTATATGTTAAACAGACATCAGATATGATATAACAGGATGTAAAATTAAAAATATTATTTTATTGTTTTTGAAAATGTATTTTCCTTGTTTTTTATTTTTATTTGACGTGATGGTTATAAGACCAAAAATATTTTTATACTTTTAATTGACTGATTTAACTCTTGACTATATAGTTCTGTCTGGATGTAAATTTATATAAACTAATATATAAAGAGGAAAGATTTGTTTGTTTGTAACGAATAGGCTCCGAAACTACCAGACCGATCTGCAAAATACTTTCACTAAGAGAAAGCTACGTTATTCATAAATAACATAGGCTATATTTCATCCTCGTATTCTTACGGGAACGGGAACTACGCGGGTAAATCCGCGCGACGGGAGGTAGTAAAATTATAAAGAGGTAACGTTTGTGAGTTTGTGATATTGTAAGGGGTAATCTCTGGATCTACTGAACCGATTTTCAAAATTATTTCACCAATAGAAAGCTACGTTATTGTGAAGTGTCATAGGCTATATTTTATCCCTGCATTCCCACGGGAACGGGAACTACGCGGGTGAAACCGCGCGGAGACAGCTAGTATCTATATAAGTAGTATGTATTTAGAAGTAGTAAATCAGCTATCTGGTTACAGCACAAGCTCTGTTTGGTTTGGAATCAGATTGGCCGTGTGTGGAAAATATCCCGGGATATTTATTTATTTATGTTACGTCACTTACGTCTTACAAGAGTCAGTACAAAGTTTAAAACTAAAATTCATATATTTATTCACACTTTTATTAAAAACTTGTTTTAAAGTTATATGACAATATATCCAAGTTAAACGTATGACAGTTATGAGAATGTTAATGTTCATAGATATTTTTTTGGTAATTTTTTGTCACTCAAGCATAAATATATTTTTTTTGTTTTCTTTTTAAAGCTCAAAGGTGGTTTAAAACCTTCATGGTACGTGTTAATATTTAATGAAAACAACTTGTTTTATTTGTTATAATAGCAAATACTTTAATTAAATTAATAACTACGTGCCGGCTAGTGATATTCACAGAGTAGAGAGAGCATAAATCATAATTCAATCATAGTATTACAGATTATGTCAGTTGAGCAGAAGGCGCGAAATTTAAATATTACATCACTCCTCCTAAATTTATGCCTTCAATGAACATCTTTAATTTTTAAACATAAAGAAAACAATATTACTGAAATGATAACTAACTAACGGCTAGTAATTACATCTCTGGATTTAATTCCTATTTTATCTCTTAAATAACAAAACTTAACCTTACAAAGTGGTTTAGTAAAAATATCAGCATATTGTTCATTACTGGATACATAGTTCAGTTCAATAATTTTATCATAGTATTTTTCTTTAATAAAGTGGAATTTAATGTCTATATGCTTGCATCGTTTGTGAAAATTTGTGTTTTTGATTACACTGATGGCACTTTGATTGTCTAAATTTAAACACACAGACTTTTGGTTGAATTCTCCAATATCACATAATAAATGTTTTATCCATATGACCTCTTTGGTGGCAGCACAGGCGGCCATGAATTCGGCTTCAGTAGTTGACAGAGCCACTGTCTGTTGTCGCTGACAAGCCCATGTTACTGCTCCTCCATTTTTAATAAAGACATATCCAGTTACTGAACGTCTTGTATTAGGGTCATTAGCATAGTCAGAATCACTATACCCCATTACTACATTGGACTCAGACGATGGTGTATAGTACAGACCATAGTCTTTAGTTTCTTTTAGATACTTGAAAATTTTCTTCACAGCGTTCCAATGTGATTCATTGTAAGAATTTAGAAATCGACTCACCAGGCTTACAGCAAATGAAATATCAGGTCGGCTTACTGTGGCAAGGTGCATCAATGATCCAACTGCTTCTCGATAAGGAATATTCTTTTCTGTTTCACCTTCTCCTTTTTGTAATATTGTATGTGGATCGACTGGAATGCTGTTTGGTTTAGAATTATTCAAATTAAATTTATTTAACAGTTTTTCAATATAACTTGATTGATGTATGAAAATATAATTGTCAGATTTCATTATTTCCATACCAACAAAATTTCTGAGTGGAAAAGTTTTTACATCAAATATTGACTGTAAGTCATTAATTAACTCCTTTATGGTAGACTTTTCTTTAGATAGTAAGAGCCCATCATCTACATATAAACATAGATAACATTTTGCTCCATTAATGGTGCCCACATACACACACTGATCAGCTTTACTATTTACTAGCCCAAATTTCTTTAATACTGAATCAAATTTAGAATTCCAGCACCTGGGTGACTGTTTTAAGCCATACAATGATTTATTGAGCTTACATACCTTATTAGTTTTGCAGGTTAAGCCTTCAGGTACAGTCATATATATGTCCTCTTCAAGATCACCATACAGAAAAGCTGTTTTGATATCTAATTGTATTATTTGAAGGTTATGCTCTGTCAGCAGCTTCTGTGAGTAATAGACGAATTGAATCATACCTGACAGTAGGTGAAAATGTTTCTTGATAGTCAATACCTTTAGTCTGTGAGTATCCTTTCGCACAAAGGCGAGACTTGTAACGTAGTCCAGAAGGTTCTTTTTTAATCCGGAATACCCATTTACATCCAATTACTCGCATATCAGGAGTTTTATTAATTAATGTCCAGGTTTTATTTTGTTGATGAGCATCAAGTTCTTCTTTTATTGATTTTATCCATTTTGAAGCATCAGTAGACTGCATTGCATTTTCATAGTTATCAGGAACTTCATAATTAAATAATTGTTCATCAAAACACAGATAAGAGCTTTCTTCTTCTTTCTGAGTATTTAAATATTGTCTTCGTGTTCTGACTGTAACATTTCTTTCTGGTGAAGATTCTATGCTTTCATCGGGAATGTACTCACTGTCTGACTGTGATTTGCTTTCTGTTACAGTATCAAATGAGTCATCACTTGAAATTTCTTCACAATCCTTTTTCTGTATACTGCAATCATTTGAAGTTAACTCAATGGGCACGAAATTTCTCTTAACAGTTGACTCTAGAAATATTGCATCTCTACTTTTTATTGCTTTTCTTGAGTTTGGTAATAAAAATCTATACCCTTTTGTATTTTCACAATAACCAATGAAAATCATTTTCTGTGATTTAGAATCTAATTTCTTTCTTTTCTCTTTTGGTAAGTGTACCATTGCCTCACATCCAAATGTTCTCATATGACTGACATTGGGTTTTTGTCCAGTCCAAATCTCTTCTGGTGTTTTGTGGCACAGAGACTTAGTCGGAGAGCGGTTTATAATGTAAGCAGCTGTGTGAATTGCTTCAGCCCAATAGACTTTAGGAAGGTTGGCATTCAACATCATACATTTTGCTCTTTCTATTAAAGTTCTGTTCATGCGTTCAGCTTTACCATTTTGTTCGGGTGTGTAAGGTGTGGTTGTTTGATGTATTATTCCAGCATCTTTAAGAAAGTTTGAAAAATTTCTGTTCACATATTCAAGTCCATTATCAGATCTGAGAATTTTAATACTTCGGTTTAACTGATTCTCAACTAACCTTTTAAATTCTGTAAATTTTTCAAGGACTTCTGATTTGTTATGAATTACATATACAAATATCTTCTTTGAGTAGTCATCAAGAAATGTAACAAAGTATCTTGCTTTGCCAAATGACTGAGTTTCCATTGGTCCGCAGATGTCTGAGTGTATTAATTCAAGCAAGTCTTTACTCTGAGATCCTTGACTTTTAAATGGCTGACGTGTTTGTTTTCCTTCCTGACACGTTATACACTTTACATTGCTAGTATGAACACTAAGTTTTAAATCAGCAGTGTTCTCAGTCAATTTATTCAAGCTTTGAAAATTTAGATGACCCATCCGTTGGTGCCAGAGGTAAGTATCTTGCTCAATAACATCTGATATGCAAGCATGGACTGCGGCCATGTTCAAGCGGTACATATTATTTATCAAGCTGGCTGTTGCTACAATGACATTGTTTTTGTTGACTATAACACAACCATTCTTATTAAATTTCACTTGGCCACCATTCTTAATTATTTGACTTACTGACAGCAAGTTTGTAGCTAGTTCAGGCACATATAACACATTTGTAAACAATATTTCATTTTGCTGACCTCTTTCATTTTGAACACATAAGCTTATTTTTCCAGAGCTTTGAACAGGTAATGATTTGTTATTAGCAACTTTTATAGTTTTTATTTGTGCATTTGTTTCTTCAATAAACAAATTCTTGTGTTTGGTCATGTGTACCGATGCACCAGAATCAACATACCAGTCATCAGAGTATTCAGAAGAAGCAATAAATACAGCTGCATAGGATGATGATTGGTTCTGTTTACTTTCCTTATTCTTCTGATACTTATTAGGTTTTGATTTACAGTCGGGACTTTTATGACCATATTTGTTGCATGTATAACAGCGGGGGCCTTTTGAAAAATGTTTGTTTTTATTTTGAAACTTCTGACTTGAAGCGAATGCATTTGAATCACTTTCAGTATGTTTGACATCTTGTAGAATTTTAGATTTTACTGAGTCGGAGCTAATCTTCATGCCTGAACTTTCAATTGCTATAATCATTGGCTTGTAGCTCTCTGGAAGGCCAGACAACAGGAGTGTACCAAGCCATTCGTCATCTACATGAAAGCCTATGTTTCTTAGTTTATGAGCTGTAGTCATAATTTTACTGACATATTCCTCTACATTTGAACATCCTGCTAGTGTAGTATTGCAAAGGTCTCGGAGTAGACCAACCCGGCGTGTAAGTCCTGAGTCATCAAAGGCGCGGGATAAGTTATCCCAAACCTCTTTCGCAGTGCTAGATTCTTGAATATGTATATAATTCACGGGATCCACAAGCAAAATAATTTTTGATCTGGCCTTGGTGTCTCTTCTTTTGTCAATATTCGTGCTTGGATTAGTAGGTTCAACACAGTCCCAAAGGTCTTCGTGCTCCAAGTACGTCTTGACTGCAAATCGCCAAGTCGCATAATTATCACGGCCAGTCAATTTTTCAATTAATGCTAGTGTATTATTTGACGATGACATTTTGGTTGTGTATTGAAGACAACTTGCAATTTTCTTCTTAAAATAACTGAGCACGTTGCGGTTGAGGTTATATGTTTGCAATTATTGATATATCACTGAGTTTAATTACTTTTGTTCACTGATTTTATCTAATCGGACACTCTGGGCCCATAACCTGTTAATATTTAATGAAAACAACTTGTTTTATTTGTTATAATAGCAAATACTTTAATTAAATTAATAACTACGTGCCGGCTAGTGATATTCACAGAGTAGAGAGAGCATAAATCATAATTCAATCATAGTATTACAGATTATGTCAGTTGAGCAGAAGGCGCGAAATTTAAATATTACATCAGTACGTGATAACTAAACATTCGTCATTTCATTGCAATACAAGCATGTATATGTCTGTGTCACTGTTAAATTGGAAAAACTGATAGATTATAAAATATCTCACGTATTTAAAAAAAAATTGGGTAATTTTTCACACACATGACAACAGGATTTTTTTAAATGGTTCAGTATCTGATAGGACTCTAAAATACAGGGTTTTCACGCGTCTTCTCCTAGATTGACAAACCGGTTTGCTTTGTGGTTAGTGACCCTGACTTTCAAGCCGCTGGTCGTGGGTTCGGATCCCACCCAGGACAAACATTTGTATGCATGAATATGTCTGTTTGGTCTGTGTCTGGCTGTAATTATCTATGTAAGTGTGTATTTAAAAGTAGTATATCAGCTATCTGGTTACTATAACACAAGCTCTGCTTAGTTTGGAATCAGATTGGCCGTGTGTGGAAAATGTCCCGGTATATTTAATACCAGCTGCCTCCCCGCGGTTTTACCCGCGTAGTTCCCGTTCCCGTGGGAATACAGGGATAAAATATAGCCTATGTTACTCAGTGATAATGTACCTTTCTAATGAAAAAAGAATTATTAAAATCGGTCCAGTACTTTTTGAGTTTATTCGTTACATACAAAAATACAAATCTTTACTCTTTATAATATTAGTATGGAAGTATAGATTAGTTTCCAAATTTTAGAGATGGCAACCTTGTATCTAGTTAGAATGTCAATGTATGTTTTTTACAATTGTACAGTGACACACGACAACTCGGTAGTAAAGATGATTTAATATTTTTCTTAAACATCAACTCAACGTTAGCAGATATAGGTTTTCCCCATATCGTAAGACTACTACATATTACGTAAATAAGTTGTGCAAATAAAATTTTATGTACAATCTTTTAAATGCGAAATATGTCATTCACGGTCATTATTATTTATAACAACACATTATGATGCAGTTTATGACTAACTAACTGCCTCCGGTTTCATCCGCTTAGTTCCCGTTCCCATGGGGATACAAATAAATACATACATAGCTTATATTACTCCCTGATAATTGGGTATACAGGGATAAAATTTGCCCATGTTACACCCTGATAATGTAGCTTTCCAATGGTGAAAGAATTTTTGAAATCGGCACAGTAGTTTTTGTGTTTTCATTGCAAACGTACACACAACATTTTCCTCTTTATAATATTAGTGTAAAAGTACTTTTCTTAGTTTGGAATCCGATTGGACGGGTCTGAAAAATGTTCAGAGATAGATAGATAGATAGAAAACTCTTTATTGTACACCAAAAAACAAAAACAAATAAACAATAACAGTAGAACTTAACTAAATGCACAAGTGGCGGTCTTATCGCTAAAAGCGATTTCTTCCAGACAACCGTTGGATGGAAAGGATTTTAAGTCACTATAAAAGAGAGATATTTATTATTTGAATATAAGATGGTCTTTGCAGTTTGCATAAAGCGTTCATGTCTTCAAGGGCAAAGTAAGGGCTATATATGATCCCTGTGGATGTAATGGACTTTAGGGATAAAATCCATACTAATATTATAAATGCGAAAGTAACTCTCTCTGTCTGTCTGCCTGTTACGCTTTTACGCTAAAACTTCTGAACCGATTTAAATGAAATTTGGTACACAGATAATCCAGAGCCTGAAAAAGGACATAGGCTACTTATTATCCCGGGAAAATTGAAGATCCCGGGAACGCGGGCGAAGCCGCGGGGAGCCACTAGTACATAATAAATAATCAATTTTGTGTTATAAAATAATAGTTATTTGTTATACAAGAGTGCAAAGTTGCTTTTTAACCGCGTGTTCAATTTTGATGACCGAGCAAGCGAAGGATTCAAAATTAGAATCCTGAGCGTTAGCGAGGGAATCAAAAGAGCACGAGGTGAAAAATCTTTGCACTCGAGTGCAACACGTAACTTTTCATTCCACTTCAGCGAGGAAATGACTAAATACTTCTCGCGTGATTGTTGAGGGAGAAAGCTCATTTGCGCATTATTAACAGTTTCAGTCAATTCTGTTGGCGTCAAGCAAACTTCCTCGTCGCTAGAATCACTCATTTTAGTTTTTTCACTTGTTTTCAAGTTTCTTGTTTTTAATATAAGGTTTAACAATGACGTGAAAAAATGCCGCGTAAAGAACCGCGTACAAAGCAAATTGAAAAAAGAACACCAAGAAGGTGCCGAGTCTGAGTTTTTAACAAATTAAAAAAAAGTTGTATGATATATTCGGCACCATAGAGGTAGCAGTAAATAGGTTTAATGTTTTTTTTTAATTCACAAACTTAGTGCACACGATGTTCCAAATTCAATTTACTTTATCCTCTAGAGAATAAAAACGACTTTTCCACTCAGATATTGAAGATTAAAAATACTCTTTCCGAGATGGTGGGATGAAAAGTATTTTTGAAGGGCTAGTAGGCTTTATTAACAACACTACTTAAGGCTAGTTGTGGGTTCGATTTCCCTTTCAAAAGTTGTCAACTACTTACGTAAATATCTTAGTATATAAGTATGTATTTAAAAGTAGTATATGTAGTATATCAGCTATCTGGTTACAGTACAAGCTCTGCTTAATTTAGAATCAAATTGGCTCCTGAATAACTATACTTTAGTTAGAACAAGTCAAAGTCAGGGTCCTAAAAAAATTCCGTTGACAACATATCTGTTTGCCTAAGGTCAAAATACTCATAAAGTGCCATAATAGTATTATTAAAAGGTGAAGGTCTATCATTATTAATATATTTTACCTTCCCGAAGGTATATTAAAATAATATGACATCAATATTTCACTATATATGATAAACAAGGAAAACTGGTTTAGTTAAATTATTTCCTGCAAATATTTTTCCGAAGGTTTTAGCTAAAATATCTAAGTTTATCGAAACGGAAGCGTTTCCATAATATATATTGTCATTTCAACCTTAATATGGTAAATTATGAATAATAACTTATATATTACTAGCTGACCCGGCAGACTTCGTACTGCCCCAATCTATCTATACTAATATTATAAAGGAGTAGAGTTTGTTTGCTTGAACGCGCTAATCTCAGAAAGTTCTGGTCCGATTTAAAAATTATTTCGCCATTAGATAGTACATTTATCGAGGAAGGCTATAGGTTATATATCATCACGCTATGACCAATAGGAGCGGAGCACCAATAAATAATGTTTCAAAATCGGAATTTATTTTCCTGTTGAGAGCTTCCGCTGCGAACGCTGCGTAAACGGTTAAAGTTTCCCTAAAATGATGTAGAACAGAATTGTTCCCCTTCAAAAGTTCAAAAAAAACAGCGTCAGCATATGTCTATCTGTTAAGGTTGGCTCACTATAACCATTTTTCTACTAACCAAATTTGTTCTAAAATAATGCATTATTTGTGAAGGTGTTTTTGTAAAGATGATATTAATCCTTATCGAAATAAATACCTTATTCATAAGAAGTATTTAATTTAAAACAAAATTGCCATTTACATCATTCGATTTCAATGAATATCTTAGGAGATATCGCAAATTTAAAATTACATAGCCGCAAAATAATGATCAAGTACTGTGCGCGCCTTTAAGCGCTGGGCCGCCGTGCACGGGCAGTCATCAGTTGGCTCTGCGAGTCCATCCTTCTACGTAAATGAAGTCGCGTGTTGAAAGTTAGCGTTAGCACATAGTAACTATTCCACGCGGACGGAGTCGCGGGCAGAAGCTAGTACATCTATACTAATATTATAAAGCGGTAGAGTTTGTTTGTTAGTTTGCTTGAACACGCTAATCTCAGAAACTACTTGTCCGATTAGAAAAATTATTTCAGTATTAGAGAGGCCATTTATTGAGGAAGGCTATAGGCTATATATTATCACGCTACGACCAATAGGAGCGGAGTACCAATCATCAACAGCTCATATAGGTACGTCTCCACCGAGGAGCTCGAGCCTCCCCTAACATCGAGGGGGTTTTAGGCCATAGTCCACCACGCGGGCCTAGTGCGGATTGGCGGACTTCGCATGCCTTTAATTGTGACATCTCAGGCATGCAGGTTTCCTCACGATGTTTTCCTTCACCGAAAGCCAATGGTGTGAATCCGTACGTAAGTTTTTATAAACTCAGAGGTACGGGCCAGAGATTTGAACCGGCACCCTCACGATCGTGAGTCGGTCCGTTCCCAACTGAGCCACCACGGCTTACCAATGAAGTATGTTTAAAAATCGGGAGTTTCTTTTTCCTTTTGAGACCTTCCGCTGCGTACGTACGTACGTAAACGTTTGATGTGCACGAACACCAAAAGGCTACTCTACAGGTGCGCATGTATAAGCTGACAGATTTCGTGCCCATCAAGCGAGGTGTGAGGAGGGCTCTCTTGCCAAAGCTCTTCACTGATATGCTAGAAGACGTAATTAAATCTCTAGACTGGGAAGAGAGAGGAATAAATATAAATGGCACACGCATGTCACACCTGCGTTTTGCTGACGACCTTCTTCTACTATCTGAGAACGTTGCTGATCTTCAATCTATGCTTACTACACGAACCATCCCTGAAAGTGGGTCTACGTATGAACATGTTCAACACCAAGCTCATGGCTAGTCATCCAATTGGAACAGCAACCGGTAATGTGGGTGACACCCCAATAGAACATGTAGACCACTACATCTATCTTGGACGTCGTTTGTCGTTTGACCGGGAGTCTCAGGTGAAGGAGATTGCTAGACGGATCCAGTTAGGTTGGGCTGAATTTGGGAAACTTGATGAATGATGATGAATCTTCCGCTCTAATCCTCAGTGTCTGAAGACGAAGGCATTTAACCAGTGCATTCTGCCTATCGTCACCTATGGTGCTGAAACATGGTCGCTTACAAAAGGCGACATGTATAAAATAATGGTTGCCCAAAGAGCCATGGAGCGAACCATGCTGGGCATCTCCCTCGTGGACCGAAAACCCAACGTCGAAATACGACGTAAAACGCAAGTCATGGATGTGGGTAAACGGATCACGGGATTAAAGTGGGGTTGGGCGGGACATCTGGCAAGGCTGGATGACGGAAGTTGGGCTAAAGCTATTACAGAGTGGTGGCCAAGAGAGACACAGGAAACCGGGTAGACCACCGGCTCGGTGGGTAGACGACATTGTCGGAGCAGCGGGTAAGCAGTGAATGTAATTGGCAAAGGACCGTATAAAGAGGCATAAAAATAAGAAGGCCTATGCTCAGCAGTGGGTTATTACAGGCTGATTAAATAGATAGAAAGAAAGTTAAGTAGAAGGATGCACTCATAGATATGGTAACACAATATCTTATAACTTTTTTCCGTGTTTTGAAGTACGACAGGATGGATTGACATATTACAGTTGGTTGTCAAATCTAATGTCAAATATTATGATTGCGTTCAAAAGTTTAAATTGTGACAAAACTTAAAGTTGATCAATTTAAAAACCGGTCTATTTAAAATCAGGTATTATTCGGTATTCTTTTCGGAAATTAAAAATTAAATAAGTAATAAATGTTTACGCAAATTAATGTCTAAAAAGAACAAATATAACAGTTCCGAACTTTCGAGACATTTTACATAAAATAATTTCTGAACGCACACATGAATAGTTGTTACAGTATTTGACAGTATAGGACAACAAATGTTTGACATCTAATAAACAAATCAGCATTTATTGAAATGATTAAGTATTAATTTCACATATCGAGTATTCATTGTTTTTAAGATGTATTCTGCTATTCGGGGCGGAGACAAATCCAACGAATCAATAACCATGAAAATTGATTCAGCAGATCTCGAGTTATAAGCGTTGAAACAAACCCGACTTTCTTTTATATATATAGATAAATGCGAATGTAATTCTGTCTGTCTCGCTTTCGCGCTAAAACTACTCAATCGGTTTAAATTTAATTTGGTACACAGATAGTCTAGAGCTTGAGAAAGGACATAGGCTACTTTTTATCCCGGGAAAATGGAAGATATCCCGGGTACGCGGGTAAAACCGCGGGAGCCACTAGTCACTCATATATAAAATTTATCATCATCTTCCTCGCCTTTTCCTATTAATTAGGGTCGGCTTTATATGTCACTAGTGGCTCCCGCGGTTTCACCCGCGTTCCCGAGAGATCTTCCATTTCCCGGGATAAAAAGTAGCCTATGATAATCCTGGCTATAAACTATATGTGTTCCAAATTTCATGCACATCCGTTCTTTAGGTTTTTTATGAAAGACTAGCTGCCTCCCCGCGGTTTTACCCGCGTAGTTCCCGTTCCCGTGGGAATACAGGGATAAAATATAGCCTATGTTACTCGGGGATAATGTAGCTTTCCAAAGGTGAAAGAATTTTTGAAATCGGTCCAGTAGTTTCGGAGCCTATTCATTACAAACAAACAAATCTTTCCTCTTTATAATATTAGTATAGAAGAACAAACATCCATGCGAAGGTCTGTGGGTATGTACGGATGTATGTCTGTTACTCTTTCACGCAACAACGGCTGAAGGGATCGCGATGATTCGCACAGAATTAGAACATAATTCTTTAATAACACAGGCTACTTTTTATCCATGTATTTGTTTATTTATTACAGAGCATCAGAAGGATCCTTCTTCCCGCCGCGGTCGGTCACCAAGGAAGACATCGTCCACGTGTATGACAAGGATCTATGTAGAATACTCCCTCTACAATACAGAAAGGATGTTTATAAAGATGGTAAGTCATAAATAAATATCCTGGAACATTTTTCACACACGCCCAATCGGCCAAAGTAAGCTTGTGTTATGGTAACCAGATAGCTGATATACTACGTTTTAAATAGATACCTACTAGCGGAGCCGGCAGACTTCGTTCTGCCTACCAGCGCCACCTACCGGGACCAAATTGATGTATTATATATAAAAACCTTCCCCATGAAATACTCCGTAATTTGGTGAAAACCGGATGAAAATCTGTTCAGTAGTTTTTGTGTTTACGCGTTCAAACAGACAGACAGAGACTTTGTTTTATATATACACTAGCTGACCCGGCAGACTTCGTACTGCCCCAATCTATCTATACTAATATTATAAAGGAGTAGAGTTTGTTTGCTTGAACGCGCTAATCTCAGAAAGTTCTGGTCCGATTTAAAAATTATTTCGCCATTAGATAGTACATTTATCGAGGAAGGCTATAGGTTATATATCATCACGCTATGACCAATAGGAGCGGAGCACCAATAAATAATGTTTCAAAATCGGAATTTATTTTCCTGTTGAGAGCTTCCGCTGCGAACGCTGCGTAAACGGTTAAAGTTTCCCTAAAATGATGTAGAACAGAATTGTTCCCCTTCAAAAGTTCAAAAAAAACAGCGTCAGCATATGTCTATCTGTTAAGGTTGGCTCACTATAACCATTTTTCTACTAACCAAATTTGTTCTAAAATAATGCATTATTTGTGAAGGTGTTTTTGTAAAGATGATATTAATCCTTATCGAAATAAATACCTTATTCATAAGAAGTATTTAATTTAAAACAAAATTGCCATTTACATCATTCGATTTCAATGAATATCTTAGGAGATATCGCAAATTTAAAATTACATAGCCGCAAAATAATGATCAAGTACTGTGCGCGCCTTTAAGCGCTGGGCCGCCGTGCACGGGCAGTCATCAGTTGGCTCTGCGAGTCCATCCTTCTACGTAAATGAAGTCGCGTGTTGAAAGTTAGCGTTAGCACATAGTAACTATTCCACGCGGACGGAGTCGCGGGCAGAAGCTAGTACATCTATACTAATATTATAAAGCGGTAGAGTTTGTTTGTTAGTTTGCTTGAACACGCTAATCTCAGAAACTACTTGTCCGATTAGAAAAATTATTTCAGTATTAGAGAGGCCATTTATTGAGGAAGGCTATAGGCTATATATTATCACGCTACGACCAATAGGAGCGGAGTACCAATCATCAACAGCTCATATAGGTACGTCTCCACCGAGGAGCTCGAGCCTCCCCTAACATCGAGGGGGTTTTAGGCCATAGTCCACCACGCGGGCCTAGTGCGGATTGGCGGACTTCGCATGCCTTTAATTGTGACATCTCAGGCATGCAGGTTTCCTCACGATGTTTTCCTTCACCGAAAGCCAATGGTGTGAATCCGTACGTAAGTTTTTATAAACTCAGAGGTACGGGCCAGAGATTTGAACCGGCACCCTCACGATCGTGAGTCGGTCCGTTCCCAACTGAGCCACCACGGCTTACCAATGAAGTATGTTTAAAAATCGGGAGTTTCTTTTTCCTTTTGAGACCTTCCGCTGCGTACGTACGTACGTAAACGTTTGATGTGCACGAACACCAAAAGGCTACTCTACAGGTGCGCATGTATAAGCTGACAGATTTCGTGCCCATCAAGCGAGGTGTGAGGAGGGCTCTCTTGCCAAAGCTCTTCACTGATATGCTAGAAGACGTAATTAAATCTCTAGACTGGGAAGAGAGAGGAATAAATATAAATGGCACACGCATGTCACACCTGCGTTTTGCTGACGACCTTCTTCTACTATCTGAGAACGTTGCTGATCTTCAATCTATGCTTACTACACGAACCATCCCTGAAAGTGGGTCTACGTATGAACATGTTCAACACCAAGCTCATGGCTAGTCATCCAATTGGAACAGCAACCGGTAATGTGGGTGACACCCCAATAGAACATGTAGACCACTACATCTATCTTGGACGTCGTTTGTCGTTTGACCGGGAGTCTCAGGTGAAGGAGATTGCTAGACGGATCCAGTTAGGTTGGGCTGAATTTGGGAAACTTGATGAATGATGATGAATCTTCCGCTCTAATCCTCAGTGTCTGAAGACGAAGGCATTTAACCAGTGCATTCTGCCTATCGTCACCTATGGTGCTGAAACATGGTCGCTTACAAAAGGCGACATGTATAAAATAATGGTTGCCCAAAGAGCCATGGAGCGAACCATGCTGGGCATCTCCCTCGTGGACCGAAAACCCAACGTCGAAATACGACGTAAAACGCAAGTCATGGATGTGGGTAAACGGATCACGGGATTAAAGTGGGGTTGGGCGGGACATCTGGCAAGGCTGGATGACGGAAGTTGGGCTAAAGCTATTACAGAGTGGTGGCCAAGAGAGACACAGGAAACCGGGTAGACCACCGGCTCGGTGGGTAGACGACATTGTCGGAGCAGCGGGTAAGCAGTGAATGTAATTGGCAAAGGACCGTATAAAGAGGCATAAAAATAAGAAGGCCTATGCTCAGCAGTGGGTTATTACAGGCTGATTAAATAGATAGAAAGAAAGTTAAGTAGAAGGATGCACTCATAGATATGGTAACACAATATCTTATAACTTTTTTCCGTGTTTTGAAGTACGACAGGATGGATTGACATATTACAGTTGGTTGTCAAATCTAATGTCAAATATTATGATTGCGTTCAAAAGTTTAAATTGTGACAAAACTTAAAGTTGATCAATTTAAAAACCGGTCTATTTAAAATCAGGTATTATTCGGTATTCTTTTCGGAAATTAAAAATTAAATAAGTAATAAATGTTTACGCAAATTAATGTCTAAAAAGAACAAATATAACAGTTCCGAACTTTCGAGACATTTTACATAAAATAATTTCTGAACGCACACATGAATAGTTGTTACAGTATTTGACAGTATAGGACAACAAATGTTTGACATCTAATAAACAAATCAGCATTTATTGAAATGATTAAGTATTAATTTCACATATCGAGTATTCATTGTTTTTAAGATGTATTCTGCTATTCGGGGCGGAGACAAATCCAACGAATCAATAACCATGAAAATTGATTCAGCAGATCTCGAGTTATAAGCGTTGAAACAAACCCGACTTTCTTTTATATATATAGATATATATAAGATTTACATCCAGACTATATTTTATCATCGTATTCCTACGGGAACGGGAACTATGCGGGTGAAGAGTAACTCATAATTTTTATATTATAGTTAAAAAAACTGTTTGAAGTATGTCAAAAGTTATGTAAAATTTTGCGTTTTTCTGTTCAGGAAATTTAATCTATGATTAGGTACCTATGTTAGATTTTTTTATATGTCTACATACGTAATTACTGTAATTTTGTAATTATTCTTCAAAATTATAGGTTATTTCATGCCGCCATGACGTTAATCTTAAAACAATAGACTGATATGAGCATAGACTATAAAAAAACTAGACATTTTCTTATCGTTAAAAAGCACGTATCCGGTGACAATGACCTTTGGTTTAGGTAAATTGAGGTCGTTGACCTGAGGCGATGGCTCAGTAGTCAGTTATGACGTGACTAAAGGTCGTGAGTTCAAATACAATACGCTTTAGCGTTTGATGAACATATGGTGAGGAAAATAATCATCATATACCTACCTAGTTTATAATTTTATTATTATTATTTTCCCGGGATAAAAAGTAGCCTATGTCCTTTCTCAAGCTCTACCTATCTAGACTATCTGTGTACCAAATTAAATTTAAATCGCTTCAGTAGTTTTAGCGTGAAAGCGAGACAGACAGACCAAAAGATAGACAGAGTTACTTTCGCATTTAAAATATTAGTATAGATAGCCTTCCTCGTAAAATGGACTATCTAACACTGAAAGATTTTTACAAATCGGACCAGTAGTTCCTTAGATTAGCGCGTTCAAACAAACAAACTCTTCAGCTTTATATGTATATAGTACAAACTGCCGCCCCGCGGTCTCATCCGCGTAGTTCCCGTTCCCGTGATCACAGGGGTATCAAAAATAGATAGTAGCCGATTCTCAGACCTATTGAATATGCATATAAAATTACATAAAAATCAGTCAATCCGTTTCGGAGGATCTTCCGTGTGGTAACTAACATTGTGACACGAGAATTTTATTTATAAGTTATATTATAGATTTATGTCTTCCAACAGGCATCCAAACCAGTCTGTTCACACCCCCGAAGTCAACCTTGGAATGTGCTGATAAGAATCCAGATAACAGCTGCTTCTGCCAGGGAGAGGAGTGCCCACCCAGGGGACTGCAGAACATTAGCCCGTGTCAATATAGTAAGTACCTTTTCATCCCACTATCTCGGAAAGAGTATTTTTAATCTTCAATATCTGAGTGGAAAAGCCGTTTTTATTCTCTAGAGGATAAAGTAAATTGAATTTGGAACATCGTGTGCACTAAGTTTGTGAATTAAAAAAAAACATTAAACCTATTTACTGCTACCTCTATGGTGCCGAATATATCATACAACTTTTTTTTTTGCATTTAGTCATTTCCTCGCTGAGGTGGAATGAAAAGTTACGTGTTGCACTCGAGTGCAAAGATTTTTCACCTCGTGCTCTTTTGATTCCCTCGCTAACGAAAATTGAACACGCGGTTAAAAAGCAACTTTGCACTCTTGTATAACAAATAACTATTATAGACAACTACCTGCCTCCGCGCGGTTTTACCCGCGTAGTTCCCGTTCCCGTGGGAATACGAGGATAAAATATAGCCTATGTTACTCAGTGATAATGTAGCTTTCTAATGAAAAAAGAATGATTAAAATCGGTCCAGTACTTATTGAGTTTAATCGTTACATACAAAAATACAAATCTTTCCTCTTTATAATATTAGTGTAGAAGTGTAGATAAGTATATTAAATTAAATAATATCGTAGAAGCTGTTATTTGCTTCTTGACATTATTAATCGATGTTATTATCTTTGTTTTGACTGTTGGTCTTCCTAAAATGAATAAATAAATAAAATATCCCACAAAACACATAAATCGACCTATCCGTAGAACAAGGTTCTATCTGCCAAATCCCTTCTTTAGAGAAGTTTGATTTGCACGTATTTTACCATCTTTACCTAAACTTTTTCTTAATCGGTTTACGCCCGATGTTAATAAATCTATCTCCAATCCGTAATTAAAACCAACGAGTTGTCAAAATGGACGGATAGCTTATTGGCAAGTAAAAACTATCATTTTCGAACAGATTTGATCGATCGTAGATCGAAGATAGATTGATTTTAAAGCTTCACCCAGAAAATGGATTGATACCTATATCAATCTTAGATAGCAAAAAATGGATCAGGATTGATTATTGACATCGGGCGTTAGAGAATTGATATTTTTACCAACGTATTATAACATTACTATCCGTTTATTAAATATAGGTACCTAATTGTAGACATAAATATACAATAAAAGTGGTTTGGGTTCAAAGTCACATAGAACTTTGTTCTACGGATAGGTCAAAATGTAAAAAAGGAAAATACAAAATGTATGCTTGGCTGTGAACTTCGCCGCAAAAAGAATGGAGATCTAAATGAGTGCCAAGTTCTATGCAAAATCCAAATACGTATTTATAGGAACAAAATAACATTATGAACGACTTAAACTATATTTCTTTGCTTTATAATTGCTAATGGGTGATTAACCCTAGTTTATTTGTAACACAGATGCTCCAGTATACCTATCATACCCTCACTTCTACGACGCGGACCCCGCCCTGCTGGAGCCGTTCGAGGGTTTGAAGCCCGACCAGAAGAAACACGAATCCTACTTCTTGATCCAACCTGTAAGTATTTTGCAACATTTTTCTTCAATTGGCCGCTCCTATTGGTCGTGGCGTGATGTTATATAGCCTATAGCCTTCCTCGGTAAATGGGCTATCTAAAATTATGAGAATTTTTCGATTCGAACCTGTAGTTTTGCGATTAGCGCGTTTAAACAAACTCTTCAGATCTACAATATTACTAGCTGCCGCCCCGCGGTTTCACCCGCGTAGTTCCCGTTCCCGTGATCACAGGGGTATAAAAAATAGATAGTGGCCGATTCTCAGACCTACTGAATATGCATATAAAACATCTGAAAACGAAATCATTCTTGCCAGTGCAATGTGTACCAGTTCGAACAAGAATAGGGATACGGGAATGTTTCCTTGTTCATCAACTGATAATTGCCCTGATAAAAATCGTCACACACCGTCACAGCACGTTAAAAGGTATCTAATCACTAAGTTGTGTGCAATGACGGATTAAGACTAGGTACTTGATGCCCTATTTAAGCAATCCACGCCTGTGTGCCCACCTATCCTTGTTTCAACTGGAATCGGTCTTTAAACCATTAGTTTTATGTAAACTTAGATGATGAGATGTAACCTTAGAAGTGGAAGAGTCACCAACAATAAAAACCAAATCATATATTTTTTTATTTGGTGCCCCCCAGAAGTGATGCCCAAGGCAATTGCTTAATTGTAAGGGTTAATCTGTCACCGATTAATACATCGAATTTACAATCAGATACAGGACAAACAGACATTCACACATGCAAATATTTACCGTGATGGAAATCGTAACAACACCATAAAAGTCATGGTATCTAACCAACGTTTTTCGTGTTTTCCAGAAAGTCGGTGTGCCCCTAGAAGGTTGGATTCGAGTGCAACTGAATATAAAAGTGACACAAGCGCCAAATATCAGGGTGAATGATATAGACAAGTTTCCGAATATGTACTTCCCAGTTATGTGGATAGAAGAGGTAAGATTAACACATATTTTTAAGATAACTTGATAGAATTCTTTAGAGAAAACCAAATTTTCTACAACTTTATTTCATACCTACTAAAAAGAAATTTGGGACGGATGATCTAGAATAGAAAACATTTAAGTAGGTTACTATTTCCCAGGATAATTAATTAAAAACCTTAATAAAATTACTAAACCAACAAAAACATAGACATAATACCAAAAACTATAGAGTTAAAGACAGTGTCACAACTCTTTAAAAAATAGCGTCAAAATCGATTCTCTAACATAATAAAACTAAGATCAATTCTCTTCACTTCCAGGGTCTTCAGGAAGTCACCACACCTATATGGAGATGGATATACTTGGCCACAACAGTCGGACCCATAGCAGCCCCCATCCTAACATACTCCATGATATTCCTAGGCCTTCTCACACTAACCATAGTCTTTATACGAGCATACAAAAGCATCGTAATAGGCCAAAACTCGATTGAAATAGTTGAATTTGGCAGAGAAACTATCAGAAGAGGATCAACCCTTATAGTCCATGGCTCACAAAAGTTAATGCCTCAAAAGGAAACGTCGTATCAACTCCTCAGTCAAAACGATAATGACAAAGACCAGGAGTTAGACTGCATGAAGAATGCCGAAGTAAGTCAAAGCATAGACGAGCTAAAGAGTATTTTAAGAACTGATTTTGTGAAATCAAGTTTCGACGCGGAAAGGGAGTCGTTAATACAATCTGATAATGCGTTCATATTGTCCGAACATAGGTATAGTAGGGTACAATTAGATGAATTGTCGTAGGTGTTTTGTTAGTTTTTATAAATCAAATGGGTATTTTGATACAGTTTCCGGAGTGTTAACGCTTGGAAAAGAAAACTAAACTTAATATAGCTATCCGACGCTAGATGGCGCTGTTTTTTTTTTTTTTTTTCAAGCAGTTACGTTCGGAAACGGTCTATAGGCTATACTTTTTAATTTTAGGGTTGTGTTGACGACTGAATCTAGATTGATTTTAAAACTTTTGTTGGATTCTTATTTTATAGAGAACAACAAATGAAAATTGCTCATACAATTTTAGATTTATATAGTGTATCGGCCAAACATTTTAACGAACTAGTTTATGACGAAGGCATAGAATATTAGTGCCTTATTTTATGAAATTGTTCACAACAAGTATTTTTTATAATAACTTTGCAAGAGATTTGGTAAAACTAATAATGTAATGTATACATTTATGCAAATAAAAAAATAACAATTCAAAAATCATCTAAAAATAAAATCATTCTTGCCAGTGCAATGTGTACCAGTTCGACCAAAAATGGGAACACGACAATGCCTTCCTAAATTCTTCCTTTTTGTTAATTAGTCTTGCCAGTGCAAAATATCGCTTTAAATTGAACCGCATAAAATCAAAATAATATTCAATTACTTACATGGAACTTGCTCAATATAGTGTTTCTGATTTATATAAAAATAAATATGTGATATATTATAATAATAATTAATGAATACGAAGTTATATTAATAAATCATAACAGAACAAATTTTTTCACTACTTATGATATTTGCTCCAATTTAAAAAAATACAATTGACATGAAGTTTTAAACAATAAAATTAAAACTATAAAAATAATCATTTACGGGATATTTTTCATGAATTGTTAAGATTTTTAGTTTCTGATGATTAGAAAAATATTTTTTTTCTTCTTCGGTTAATGTTATATATTTCTATTGACAAAATTGTGTGGTTTGTCAACTATTTATATTTAAATCTGACTTCAAAAAGTAAAGTAGTATTTTAATATCTCTCCTCCTTAAGGTTTAACTGTAGCAGATTTTTGAGCATTCTTTTCTATATTTATGCGTCTAATTCTTCAGGAAACACTTTCACTTACCTGTACTTCTTAAATCTGTAACAAATCATGAAATTATACCTACCCGTTTTGATACTAAAAATGTATGCCCAAACTGAAAGTCTAAAAATGAAAATATAAGTCATAATAGAAGCTTAGATAAAGAGCTTTCTGTGCCTTGATTATATTGTGTGAAACAGCTCATTCCAAGCTTTAATAAAGAAGACTATATTCTAATTATAATAATGAAACAAATACATTCCATTTTGTAACTTAAGTGGGTGATTAAGGACTATTTTTGTACGAAACTAGCGTAAGGAAACTTGTAAATATTATTTTTTAAGGTATTTTTGTAATTGAAATTAAAATTTGTAATAAACAAAAGAATTATGATTAAAAAACTGAATTGTATTGTTTTATTTTGAACAAATAAGTTTAGTAAACTAGGATTACATTGATTACGTTGGGTTTGTGGTTAGTGACCTTGACTTGAAAGTCAAGTAACATTTTTGGCTAAATCCATTTATGAGCAATTTTTGTTTAGTATCCTAATTATCACTAAAATTACATATGGATAGCTAAGTTATGTATTTAACTACCGTATAAATGTTTAACATCAACATAACCATACATTCATAAGCACATAGTGACTACAAACGCGTTTCGTTTGATAACTGAAAATGTTTATTTTGACCACTTTAGTTCCAGGTTAGCCATATTATTACTTCATACTAGTTAAACGAAATTTAATGTTATAGATATTCATAGGAAAGGTGTAATAAAAATCCACACAGAGCCTAGAAATTATGTTTTATTGACTAGCAAAATATTATGCCGTAACTTCATATAATATGCTTCAAATTTACACTTGGCAACACTGTTGCAACAGTTAAGACAATATTGTTTCAACATCTGTTGCCGACTGTACTCTTATACTATAAAAGCGTTTTATATATCTATATTATGTAGTATACTATGAAAACTGGACATTTTTTTACTATAGTATAAGATCTAGCTTTTGCCCATTGTCACACTGCTGTCTTAAATTAAATGGAAGCATATTTGACAGAAATTTTTTTAAGGAAAAAAAAAATTTTTTAAATGCATTATCATAGATAAAGACAGTATTGTCATGATAAACTTTTATAGGCAAAATAAATACTGAACATTTGAAGACTTGACACATTAGCATTTTATATGCAATTGGAATATTTTGTCTTTTTATTATTACTTTTAAAAACAAGCGAAAAAAAATTTGCGGACACGGTAGTGCGACCGCCAAGTCCACCAAGTTTTCATTCCAAGTCACATCGTTAAAAGTGTTAAAAATACAATTTTAGTAATACTACAGTTATAATAATTACATGTAATACTAATAATTATAAAAAAATCTTTTATTATATTCACCATACCAATTACGTATATCCGTTTCGTCGTATAACAGATTGCTGTACTAATATTAATTTATTTACGAATTTTTGGGCGCAAATATAGTCTGGATATAGACCGAGACATACGTCATTACAGCCAGACTATACCATGCTTAACCCTTTACTAAGTCCACTAGATTATCTACAGTTTAACTATTAAAAGTGTTAAAGAAAAACTAACCTTTTCTCTAAGGAATGGTTTTTTTCTTTAACACTTAACGTCAAAAAGTAATAAACTACTGGACGAAGTGCTACCTTAAATTTAGTTTAAAAAATAACGCGCAAAATAAAAAATACAAAATAATAGTCAAAATTTGTGACATATATACAGACAGTTGCAAAATTATTTATATTAATGGAACATGTTTTAATTATTCGCTGTTTTTCTGTTAACTTTTCTAATAGGCCTACAATTTCAGGCACTTATGAATACTGTATTTTTAAGTGTTTGGAATATTACTTAAGAAAGTTGCAATTAATTTCATTTAATTCGAATTCTATTTTTTTTTTATACCACAAGGGTGGCAAACAGGCATACGGTCCCACCTGATGGGAAGCGGTTACCGCAGCCTATGGACGCTTGCAACATCAGAGACGTCACTCACGCGTTGCCGACCCTATAAAAAAGGGAGCTACTGTATAGGCAGCACTTCTGCACACCCCTACGACGCTACTCCATCCCTGGTCCCCTCACTGCCGCTACAGGGTCTCCTCATGGAGCTCGACATAAAATCACCCATTTTATGTCGAAATTAGATTGTAAAGCCAACTTTTAGTTTATGAAATCCTCTGTTTAGGCTATTAATATGACAGAATTCGAGATTTAATGAAATTTATTACACATACCTACATATCCTATGTTTTGTAGATTGTTTACCAAATTAAGCAGTTTAAAAATTATTGCTAATTAGGTAATACTTAAATAAATACTGCATATATAGAGTTATTTTTAAACGTTCCATGTTCCAAAAACAATTTCGTCGAACCAACGTTATTTTTTAAACCGAAAACAAAACCTTACATTTTAATCCTTTTAAAAATCTTTATCAAGTATTAATACTTTAATTTCATCAGCGTATACATTTGAATAATTTGTCAGAGTATACTTCAATTTTTTATTTATTTGTTTATTTAATCCATGGAATCGTATAACTATCGTATAATCGTTTTAAAATACACTTAATAACTATACTAATATGGCTGCATTGAAAAATATTAAATTATACATTAAATTATAGAAATACAACAATTATGAGTATATTTAAAACTTATTTTTACAATTAAATAAATACAATTCTTGACTATGGACGGTATTGTCTAGTTTGTTTGTGGTAAAAAATATTTTTAATCTGTTTTTTTTTTAGTCTATTTCTTTGTCAGTCGGTTTAATTTGAGAAACGGCGAACGGAAACAGCTATTTATTCACAACCAGGTGTTTAAAAATTGACGAAAGCTTACTACTGGAACGAAAAATAATATCTAACATTATTTTTACTGAAGAAACCTCGTAGATTTCTTTTGTGATTATTTTTATTGCACGAACACTATTCAAAGCGATCAATAATTTTATATAAGTTTTTCCGTCGACAGTTATCGCTTAAAATAATATTCCTTTACTATATAATATTTGCGAAGTTACGGACAAAAACCAAAGTCGTTTTCCGCTGCGTATTTACTTGCAATTAAAAATAAGTGAGTATTTTGTATGATAAGAATAAAATAAACCAGTTTACTTGTCTTGAAGCTCTTGTCTAGATTGTGACAATCAAAAGTTATTCAGTTCTAAAATGTCCGTTATGATACATGTGACAAAAAGGGACAAACATACTGCAAATAAAAGAGACACCCACTTCCCAAAACAGTCTTCAAAACTGGATAACTTTAACTTTATTTTATTCATGCAATTTTTTAATCCAGATACTGATTATTTAAAAAACCGACTTCAAACATGGTTATAAAAATCAAAATGGTGTGCATTAAACTAAACTTAACAAAACCTATGCATTTCCTAATTTTCGTAATGTTAAAGTTAGAAGAGCGATTTTTTTTATTGCTGTCACTGGTTAAAACCATTACTTTAAACGTGATTTTATATATGGAGATGAAAAACGCAGACCAAAACTTACATGACAGGAGCCACCAATTTATTTTTTAAACGACTTCAAAAAGGAGGAGGTTCTCAATTCGACGGGTATGTGTTTTTTTTTTTTTTTTATTCTATTATATTTAATATGAATGTGATTTTTTAGATTTGTGTCGAATCAAGTCCTGTTATAGTGTTATTTTCTTCGAAATTCAAAGCATGTTTATTCAATTTTGGGCACTTATGACACTCAAAGTTGCTGAAGTTTAGAAGTGAGCTTTAATCTGAAAACTTTTTCGTACTCTTTCAAACAATAAGAGCTTCACTAAACATTTACGTCTATTTCTGAAGTCGGTTAAATATTTCTCATCACAATCAAGATAATGTAACTTTTTTATTTTGCGGGTAAATATGACCAATATTTTTTTTATAATAGTGAGGTATGATTTACGTATACACGGTTCTATCGATGTATTGAATAGTAACTTAATAATAATACATACGTAATACATTTGTTTAGTCGATTGTCAAAACTAGAAATTAGGGCAGCAATAATCGAAAGTAATTCTGTGGCAATATAGGATATATTTTAGTTCAGACTTTAGGAGGGAAATCCTTATAAGCGAAAGTGAATATGATTATTCCGAAAAATACATTTCGCGTGTGGATTTTTAATAAATTCAATACACAATAATTCAACAAAAATAACAACAATGGAAGACATCATTCACAAGAAAATAAATTGCATATTGAATAATATATATAAATAAATTAAATAATTGTAAAAAAAACTTAACTATTAGCCATTTTTTGATTTTCTCTCATATTTTTTTCATTTTTTTCATAAGTTAAATTGTCTGGCCAATTTCAAAATATTTTTTCTACCCATCGACAATCCGTACTCAAATCATACAGTTACTATTCAAATCACCGCATCTACTCTAAAATACTTAAACTTTATGGTATACCGATCAGTATGTCTTTTTTTTATTAAATAAATTTTATTCTTATATGGCGTACTCATGAGTTTTTATAATAATAACGAATACGTACGTATACATTTAATGGAGTATACTTAGTGACTTGCGGGGGAAACCGCGGGCTAGGTATAGTTATCACAGTATCTAAAAATAATAACAATCTAACATGTTTTTAATTATGATATTATTTACAAACGGGACTTGGCTGTATGCTCTACCGTGTACCCAATATAAGTACTTGTTTTTTCAGGGTAAATTTATTTAAAGTCCTTATTTAAGAAACTTGGCGCGACGCACTGCCAAGTACCTCAGCTTGATAGATTTTGATGACTTGTTTTTTGCTATTATTTTTAGATACGTGATAAGTTTAAATAAATAGTATGAAGTTTAATTATGTATAGACATTGTTTTAAGCATTTTATTTGCGTAGTTAAAGTTAAAATTATTAATAATTTTTAAAAGTATAATTTTTCATAACCTCATAAAAGGATAGAAAAAAAATTATTTGAGTTAATAACATTACTTACTGAAATATATTAAAATGATCAAATATAAATATATATGTATTAAGTAATAATCAATTTCATACTGTGGAAAAAATGATGTAAGAAACCTTTTTTTTTCTCTGACTTACTTAAGGAGTAATATCTTTTTATATATATTTAACTACCTCACAAATTAATTAAATACTACATTATTTAAACCGACTGTAAAAAGAAGGTATCTAAAATTTTCCTTTAAAATTATACAAGTAATAATTTTAACTTAATGCTTAAAATGCTTAAACCAAAATACATACTTAATTACACTGCATACTATATTCTTAAGTCTTTTGACTTCACAAGTCAAAGAAAAAATTACCTTAATCTTCTATAACCATAGGATATATAGACCTATCCGTAGAACAAAGTTGTATGTGACTTTGAACCCAAACCACTTTTATTGTATGTTTATGTCTACAATTAGGTACATATCTATACTAATATTATAAAGAGGAAAGATTTGTTTGTTTGTAATGAATAGGCTCCGAAACTACTGGACCGATTTCAAAAATTCTTTCACCTTTGGAAAGCTACATTATCCCCGAGTAATATAGGCTATATTTTATCCCTGTATTCCCACGGGAACGGGAACTACGCGGGTAAAACCGCGCGGAGGCAGCTAGTATTTAATAAACGGATAGTAATCTATACTTAATATTATAAAGCGGAACAGTAAGTTTGGTTGAACTCGCTAATCTCAGGAACTGCTGGTCCGATTTGAAAAATTCTTCCAGCATTATATAGACCATTTATCGAGCAAGGCTATAAGCTATATATCATCACGCTACGACCAATAGGAGCGGAGCACCAGTGAATAATGTTTCAAAATCGGGAGATTATTTTTAAAATGTTGGTAAAAGTATCAATTCTCTAAACCGATTTAGAAAAAGTTAGGGTAAAATATGTGCAAATCACTCTTCTCTAAAGTAGGGATTTGGCAGATATAACTTTGTTCTACGGATAGGTCGATTATGAATCATATTTTTAAAAGCATAAAGTTAATTTTCCTTTAACATTGTTTGTCATCTAGACTAGTTACCGTTTAAAGCATAGGCTGCTGTAAGGGGAAGTTCTGGTCTTCCGACGGTTCCTGTTCATCACCAGATGGGTCAGCATCTTGATCCTCGTCTTCCGATGATGAGAGGAGACCTGGTGATGATGATCATATTAATTTTAGTAACAAATATGTTGGTATTTTATCTTTACTTTACTAATATTATAAAGAGGAAAGATTTGTTTGTTTGTTTGTTTGTAATGAATAGGCTCCGAAACTACTGGACCGATTTCAAAAATTCTTTCACCTTTGGAAAGCTACATTATCCCCGAGTAACATAGGCTATATTTTATCCCTGTATTCCCACGGGAACGGGAACTACGCGGGTAAAACCGCGGGGAGGCAGCTAGTTTAAAATAAACATACATCAGATTAAATAAAATATCCTGGGACATTTTTCACACACGGCCAATCTGATTCCAAAGTAAGCTTCAAATGAAGCTTGTGTTATTGTAACCAGATAGCTGATGTACTACATATAGCCCGGGAGGTGGCGTTGCATTTTAGGTAGTGATTTTACGCCGATCGGTTGCTATCTTATACGATAGACTTCGATTGACTGATATATAATCCAAGAGTCAGCTGGCGCACCCGCGGTGGGTGCGCATATGGTTGGTTCCGGAAGTGGTAAAAAAAAAAAAAAATTAAGTCATAGTACGCGGGCTGAAACTTTTTTTATAAATAATTTTGATCATACTGAGCTTAAAAAAAATAGTCAGCTGCGTGGTGGAGGGGGGATTATGCGTCAGCCGCTCGCCTAAACTTGTAAACGAAACACGTTAAATAAAGTTATAGTACGCCGGATGAAATTTAACAAAATGATTGTTAATACTATGAAAAATACGAAAACAACAATCAGCTGCGTGGGTAGCGGTGGAAAGACCGTCAGCTGACGCAGTAAAGATACAGATTATTCGAGTAATGCACAGTTTTATTCAGGGTCTAGCTGACAGAACTTCCCTCTTCCCACCCAGCTGATCGATGGTTCTTGCACCCGTAACTTATTTAACATAGTTTTATCAAATTTCAATCGACATAGTGATAATTATGATAATTTCGAAAAGTTTTTAGTATGTATAAAACAATAAATATTGTTCCAAAGTATTTTTTTTCTTGTTTTGTTTTAACGTAAAAGAAATGCATAGGTAATAGCGAGCTTAAATAATATAAATGTAATAATAATTCGCATTCATGGAAATAACATAAATTAAAATACAAAGGAAATATAAAAAAATATAAATGTTATCTGCCGTATATTTTTAGGGCTACATATGTTTACTAACGAACTAAGACAAAATTTGAAAAACAGTTTTAAGTTCCACCAAATTACAACCATTGTTCTTTTTAATAAAGCTACAAATGGTCAAAATATTATCTTAAACTTACGACCATTCATCATAAACCAATTAACTATTCCCGTTATTTAAGCAATAAAAGACAAATTTTAAATAACAACATTAATAACAATAACATTAAGTGTAAAATCAACCATAACGTGCAACAAATAAAGCACTATTTTCCCATCATTGCTTTTTCAACTATCGTAAGTGCACCAGTCTTGGACAAGGTACCAGTAATGGATAAAAAATAAAATAAATATCTAGAATGCGGACATGAGCCAATGTTTTTACATTGGAATCACTGTGACATAGACTTTAGACATCGAAGTATCTAAGTTTAACGTTTTAGTCAATTCAGTCTGTTACATGTACAAATTTGCGCGAATACAAAGTGTAAAGTCATTTGAAATTGACAAAGACGGCTTTTCTTAAGGAAATATGTTTACTGCGGTGAGTAGAATGTTTCAGTTATGTTTTTTAGTATCTAAAGACGTGTCCATAACTGGCACGCTGAAATTGAATAATTCCATTCGTGGACAAATGTCGAAAGTTAATATAAAGAAGTAATAAAAAAAAATTAACAAAAATTAATGATATAAAAAATTAAAACAAATAGTAAAAAAACTAGATAAATATAAAAATTATTATTAGCTATAATTAATATTTATTAAATTAAATAAAAAATTAAAATCAAAGAAAAAATTAAATTTAAAAAATATATTAATAAAAATTAATTAAAAAAAAATTAATAAGAAATTAATTTAAAAAAAAATTGTTTAATTGTATAAAAAAAGAGCTACTAAAGTAATATTTCACAAAAACCAGTTTTTTTTCTTAAACTGGCCATCATTGGGGCACTTACCTTACTTTGTTTTGTTTTGATTCTATTTACTTCTTAGAAGTTTACTACAGGAGGTATAGAGTCGCGTTGCACGTTAAAATAATTTATAAAATGAAAGCAGGTATGAGATCGTTGAAATTTGGTATTTATCATGATATTATGTCTTGGGCATCTATGTTTGTTAGTATATCTAATATTGATTATTTTATTAGTGTTTTGTTTTCGCGTATAATATTGTATGAGAGAACAAAACACTAATAATATTTATTTACTTAATCAGAGTTTTACACTTGTTGTACGCTTTTTGTTTTTCAAATGTAGGTACTTCGGTGGGTGGCCAAGGTGTCACAATTAAATGGCACAAATACAAATACAATTAATAAATCCTAGTGTTGTAATTTAGTGATTATGCCCATCTTCTCCAGAAATTCATTTTTTTTATAACAGAATTCTTAGCTCGCGTATAAGACTCCACTTTTCTTTCTCTGGCGATAATCAAAATCCATTCGGCACACGTAAACGGATTACTAGGAAAGCTAAAATAAATAAATAATAATAATGTAATTCCAACGAAAAGACACAAAGGAAGCATTCACCATCTTTTAACTTCTGGTAATAAATATTACACAATTATACTCCATGTATCTCTTATTCTTTTTCACAAAAGTTTGCACGTGCGTGTATATGTGCGGATCATATCATGTCATATCATGTTCTTGCAAATAAAACATTTTATTATTTACATACCTATTATTCTTATATAAACGTTTTGAGTGATGGTTTAACATTGGTAGTTTGGTTCAAACAATTATATTATTTGTAAGTAGCTTAAAATATTACTTATCGAAAGTAAGATACTCACCCCCTTTAATTGCTTTTCCGGGCATTATTTTTGATTTTGAATTCAAGACGCATATATGTTCGTTTAAATTTTAGGGGGATAGGCTTAGGTAGCCCGAAAATCGTGTTATGGGCTGAAGCGGCTCTACAAACTCCCTTGAAATGTGTGTTTGTGAGGAGACAGCGTAGTAGCAAAACTCAATATTTTAAATTTTCACTTCATCAGCTGACGGTCTTTCCACCGCTACTCACGCAGCTGATTAATGTTTTTGTACTTTTGATAATATTAACAATCACTGTGTTAAATTTCATCTGGCGTACTATGACTTTATTGAACGTGTTTTTTTTACAAGTTTGTACGAGTGACTGACGCAGAATCCCCCCTCCACCATGCAGCTGACAATTTTTTTTAAGCTCAGTATAACGTAAATTATATATGATGAAAGTTTCAGCCGGCGTACTATGTTTTTTTTTTTTTTTTTTTTTTACCACTTTCGGAACTACTCACACTCACATCCACCGCTACTTGAGCAGCTGACTGTCGGTTTTCTTATTGGTCATATAAGATCAACCATCGATAACAATATCAGCCGGCATACTATCGTTCATTCATTTGCAACGCCACCTCCAGTACTAATATACTACTTCTAAATACATACTTATATAGATATTTACAACCAGACACAGGATAAACAGACATATTCATGCATACAAATGTTTGTCCTGGGTGGGATTCGAACCCACGACCCACGGCTTGAGAGTCAGGTAACCACAAAGCGAACCGGGCTGTCAAGTTAGATTTAGATAGAGATATTTTGATAGTAACAAAATAGCTTTACTACTTTTAAATAAATATTCGTATAGATACTAGTGGCTCCCGCGGCTTCACCCGCGTACCCGGGAGAGCATCTATTTTCCCGGGATAAAAAGTAGTTCATTAAATTTATTCATAGGCAATTCTAAAATACTGCCGAGAACTCGGACCAACTATGGCAAGCAAATGATAACCTACGAAGGCGCACGACTTTTTAATAACCTACCATCAGAAATAAAAAAAATATCGCCTATCAATAAATTTAAACAAAAGCTATCCCAAATAATATGTGAGTAATAAGTTTGCAGTGTTTGATTAACTACATTTGGTGTTTTTCTATATAAAATTGCGACCTACCTTCCTATCTAACAAATTGTGTAATGAAGTGCGATGTGATGTGAATGACATTGTTACCTACAATTATATTATTTTTTTTCCTCATGTAAGTGACTTGATTGTCTTTAATGAGAAATAAAGATTCTTTAAACTGAAAATATTAATTCTCACCTGCAGTGAATTGTGGGTTAGAGAGAGCATCTGGCCAGTACCGCTTGCTTATGGACGAGCCATTTTTGCTTTTCTTACCACCTGTGACAAAAAATATAATAATAATAATAAATACTGGCCGTGGTGGCTCAGTTGGGAACGCACCGACTCACGATCATGAGGGTGCAGGTTCAAATCCCTGGCCCGTACCTCTGAGTTTATAAAAACTTACGTACGGATTCACACCACTGGCTTTCGGTGAAGGAAAACATCGTGAGGAAACCTGCATGCCCGAGATGTCACTATTAGGCATGTGTAGTCCGCCGCCGCACTAGGCGCGCGGGGGGACTATGGACACCCCCTCGGTGTTAGGGGAGGCTCGAGCTCCGAGCGTGGAGACGTATATGAGCCGATGATGATGAATAATAAATAAATATAACGTGACATTTTCCACATACGACTGAATAGACTTCGAATTTTCTTGACTGATTTAAAAAAGTATTTCACTGTTAAGATAGCTCATACAGCTAAACTATAAGATAGCTAGATTACTATAAGATAGCTAGATTATCTCCGGTGAACATGGGCTATATTTTTTCCTCGTATAGGGGTGGAACCGCGGGGAGGCAGCTAGTCAGTGATTAACCCTTAAGCAAACTAAGCAATTGCCTTGGGCATCACGTCTGGGCACCAGAAGAACCACAAAAAAATCCATCCTTAGGGCATCACGTCTCACTCTCACGTCACCAAAAACCGCACCAAAAATGGTTTAAAGACCTATTCTAGTTGACATAAGGTTCATTATTGACAGCCCGGTTGACTTTGTGGTTAGTGACCCTGACTCTCAAGCCGGTGGTCTTGGTCAAATCCCACCCAGGACAAACATTTGTATTCATGAATATGTCTGTTTGTTCTGTGTTTGGATGTAAATATCTATAATAAGTATGTATTTAAAAAGTATTATATGTAGTATATCAGCTATCTGGTTACAATAACACAAGCTTCATTTGAAGCTTACTTTGGAATCAGATTGGCCGTGAGTGAAAAATGTCCCAGGATATTTATTTATTATCTTAATATATATATAAATCTCGTGTCACAATGTTTGTCCTCAATGGACTCATAAACCACTTAACCGATTATAATAAAATTCGCACACCATGTGCAGTTCGATCCAACTTGAGAGATAGGATAGCTTACATATACTTGGAGCCGGTAGGTGGCGCTGGTGGGCAGAACGAACGTCTGCCTGCTCCACTAGGATAGGAGGCCATGGGCATGGATTGCTTAAGGCATCTAGAAGTCTTAATCCGTCACTGCAGCTAATAGATAGTAGATTATATAAGACTGACCAGGTTTATCAGAACAGTCCAGCATGGGTTGCAGGATCCGGCGGCGCGCGTTGATGAACCAGTTGTTGACCTGCAGCAGCGTCAGCCGCGTCTGCGCCGCCAGGGTGCGCTTCTCCTCCTCAGTGGGGTACGGGTGCTGGGGGTTTGGAGTTTTAAATTTAGTAGGGTAATAGTTTAATTTAAACATGGTTTAGTTATGGTGAGGAATGGACTATAATAATGTTTAAAGCAATAACAATGAAATATTTATAGGAAATATAAATTTTTATTTCCCCAAAAACATCGACACGAAATGGCTCAAAATACCCCCACACCACCCAAAAACACCCCCAATCCTACCAATCCTACCAAACGCCCCCACACAACCCATAAACACCCCAACACCACCCAAAAACACCTTCACATCTAACAAACACCCCCACACCACATCTACACCCCCAAAAGCACCCCAACACCACCCAAAAACACCCCCACACCATCTAAAACACCCCCACGCCACCTAAAAACACCCCCACACTACTCAAAAACACCCCCACACCACCTAAAAACACCCCCACACTACTCAAAAGCACCTCCACACTATCCAAAAACACCCCCACACCGCCAAAAACGTCACAAACGTGTGGTAAACTCACCACTAGATGCTGGAACAGCCAGGCTCGCATGGCCTGGGTGGCGTGGCGGGGCAGCACGCCGCGCTTGCCTCCCTCCTCACCTTCTTCGCCTCGCTCCTCCGGGGGAGGAGAACCCTCCGAAGAACAGTTAGAGTTGCTACCTGATAACGTATAGAAGTGTTTCTTAAGTTCGAGAATTAAATTCATGATTTTATAGTGGTTTAGTCGAATGATGTTAGTTCAATTCGTTTTATTAAACGACTTCAAACAAAAGGAGGAGGTTTTTTTGTACTAGCGACCCTAGCTTCGCACGGATGCAATGCTTATACATTTCCTCAGAGAAACCTCAAATATTTACAGTATTACTCTAACATATTATGCATGTATCTTATACTAGCTGCCTCTGCGCGGTTTTACCCGCGTAGTTCCCGTTCCCGTGGGAATACAGGGATAAAATATAGCCTATGTTACTCGGGGATAATGTAGCTTTCCAAAGGTGAAAGAATTTTTGAAATCGGTCCAGTAGTTTCGGAGCCTATTCGTTACAAACAAACAAACAAACAAATCTTTCCTCTTTATAATATTAGTATAGATATATAAAACAAATTCCCCGCCGCCTCTGTCTGTCTGAACGCGATGAACACAAAAACTACATTTTTGATCACTTGGTTCACAAAGTTTATTTTTCTCCCGATGAAGGTCATCATTTACTATTTCCCTCAACACCTTATGTTGGAATCGTTGTATAATTGAAATATTGCTCTGTTTGGTGTGAGTTTAATAATATGTAGTGATTTAATGAGGTACATACCCGTAAAAGACTCCGTTGCGAGCAGACCAGCTCCTATCTGACTGATTGGTGTAGATCCTTGAACAACTAGACTTGCTGGAAGTTAAAAATATTCAGTTAAACTCGTGTACAATATATTTATTATTATTATTTTTAACAAAACTGCCCAATATGTACATTATTTCAAAATATCTTGTTTATTTGATATTTGTGGCGGGTTTAATCAAACATGATCTTGCCACCCTCATTGGCACTCTTATAACTATCTTCTTCAATAGCTAATTGTACATTTTTGTATAGCACCCTGGCTTCCTCTGCTTGACGGTGGGCCAGGATACTATTACAAATTCCGATTTGTTTTGAGTCTATATTGTACCTTTGTACTAGGGTTAGCCTTTTTGCTTCGTTCCGTACACACTCCACCATAATGTGATATACGGCCTCGGTCTCGGTTAAAAACAGTCTCTACCGGTAACCAAGTACCGGTTTTGATTCTTTTACACGTTTACAGGTATATTTGTTGGTTGTTTCTCTAAATAGCTATAAGTTTAGTACTAGAGTGACTACCATAGTCTTACCAGGGTCTCTATGCGGAGGCGCCGTGAAGGGTAGATCGGCGTGTGCAGGCGGCGCGGCGGGGAACACGGCCGGGTACGCCGCCGCCGCGGGGGGAGACTGGAACCAAACATTATCTACACTTCTATACTAATACTAGTTGACCAAACACATCGTAACCATCAGCTCATATACGTCTCCACCGAGGAGCTCCAACCTGTCCTTACAACGAGGGGAGTCCACAGTTTGACCATATTAGACAGCCCGGTTGGCTTTGTGGTTAGTGACCCTGACTTTCAAGCCGCTGCTCGTGGATTCAAATCCCACCCAAACATTTGTATGCACGAATATGTCTGTTTGTTATGTATCTGGATGTAATTATCTATATAAGTATGTATTTAGAAATCTTAATATATATAAATCTCGTGTCACAATGTTTGTCCTCAATGGACTCCTAAACCACTTAACCGATTATAATAAAATTCGCACACCATGTGCAGTTCGATCCAACTTGAGAGATAGGATAGCTTACATATACTTGGGCCCGGTAGGTGGCGCTGGTGGGCAGAACGAACGTCTGCCTGCTCCACTAGTACTTTAAATAGTATATCAGCTATCTGGTTACCATATCACAAGCTCTGCTTAGATTGGAAACAGATTGGCCGTGTATGAAAAATGTCCCAGGATATTTATTAATTAATAGTTTTGCTGCTTTTTTGCAAATTAATCAAATAAAAATAACTATTTAAGGTAAATTTCTAAACTAACGGATATCCATTCGTAAGATTTTAAACTGTTCGACCAATCAGAGAAGAGCTTATATTATAGAGCTATATATTTCAACTATCACAGCTCTCAGTAATACCTATTTTTAATTTTACTATAGCTCTGACGATACATATACTTAAATATTTTTTTTATGTTACTTTGGAAAAAGCTGCCGTTTTTGTGGAGTGTTTTGGCCGTTTCGTAAGCAAGTTTTTCCGATATTTAAAGCCTAATTATAGCAGATAAAAATAAATCTTGTTTTTTTATGTATTATAATGAAGTATGTTTAATTATTATTTAATTATATTATATTTTTCCCAAATAAGGGGGAAAATCAACATGGATAGAGGTGGTCACGACCCTCAGACATGAGGATCGGATTCCTTACGGAGTTACGAGTTACGTTACGGAGAAGAGAGAAAATCAATTATATTCTTTATAGGATATTTTTGACTATGAAAACCCGAGTGAAACCGGGAATATGTCTAGTATAACAGTGAGAGAATCAACATACATTTCATACCTGATATTGGGGCGAATTGGATGTGCTGGAGTGGTCGTCTATGGAGCCTGAGAGGTTGTTATTGCTTTCTACGCCACCTGGAATTGAAAAAGAAAAAGAAAATATTAAAAAATATGTAATATAAGCTAAACAAAATATTAAAAAATATATAACTAGCTGCCGCCCCGCGGTTTCTCCCACGTAGTTCCCGTTCCCGTGATCACTTAAGGGTATCAAAAATAGATAGTACCCGATTCTCAGACCTACTGAATATGCATAATAAAATTCATAAAAATCGGTAATGCGCAGGTTTCGGAGGAGTATGGTAACTAACATTGTGACACGAGAATTTTATATATTAGATACTTACTATTGTCATATTGTGTAATTTTTAGGTCATTTATGACCCGAGTAAAACATTCTACAGTTCTGTTTTTTATCTATACTAATATTATAAAGAGGAAAGATTTGTTTGTTTGTAATGAATAGGCTCCGAAACTACTGGACCGATTTCAAAAATTCTTTCACCTTTGGAAAGCTACATTATCCCCGAGTAACATAGGCTATATTTTATCCCTGTATTCCCACGGGAACGGGAACTACGCGGGTAAAACCGCGGGGAGGCAGCTAGTTAACAATAAAATCGCTTCATTGCAAGGCAAAATCAAATGTTATTTTAAGAGAACCCACTTTTCAACTTAGAGCTTTAGTACTTTTTAGTATTCATATAACCCATACTGACAGTCGTCGCACAAAGAATTACTTAATACCTTTATATCTGTATTGAAAAGTACTATTACATATTCTCACAAGGACTAAAGGGGTAAAGCTAGTTAAATAAACTTACCTCCAGAATAATCAGTCCTGAGCAAGTTTTCGCTCTGCATCTTAGTTTTGAGACACGCGATGTATCTGCCGCAGAAGTCCCTGCACAACTCCTGGACCTTCTCCAGCTCTAGCAGGTGGATGCGGAGGACCTGGAACACGGTATGGATCTATTAATAATATAATTTAGCCTTGGCTAAATTTTATAAGCATATTAATTTAAAATAAATAATAAAATAATAAATAAATATCCCGGGACATTTTTCACACACGGCCAATCTAATTGCAAAGTAAGCTTCAGATGAAGCTTGTGTTATGGTAACCAGATAGCTGATACTGGACACTCCACTGTATGCTATTGATCATAAGGCTACCGATCTGGTTCATCACGAAGTAAGGAACATTTCAAAAATTCTCTACCTATGCAAATGCCAATGGAACCCCCCACCTCTATGCCCTCTATCACACGGTCTCGTATCGCTGTTTCCTCTCGACAGCAAGGAGACCTCTGCCAATGGATCCTCACCTGTATGCTCTTGATTATAAGGCCGTCTATCTCCGGGTTTTGCGGGGCTGTCCCACCACATAACCAAGGAGATTTCAAGACTCCTTTACAAATGGAAAATCACCTCTATGACCTTCCTTAAAGGCCGTTTTTTCTCAAACCCCACCTCTGCCATGGGACCCGTCCCTGTATGCCCACGATCATAAGGCTACCGATCTTCTGTTTATCCTGAAGTAAGGAAAATGTCAAGAATTCTCTACCTATGCAAATGCCAAGGGACCCACCCCCACCTCTATGCCCTTTATCACACAGTCTCGTACCGCTGTTTCCTTTCGACTGCAAGGAGACCTCTGCCATTAGACCCTCCCCTGTATGCCCATGATCATAAGGCTACCGATCTTCTGTTCATCACGAAGTAAGGAACATTTCAAGAATTCTCTACCTATGCAAATGCCAAGGGACCACCTCTATGCCCTTTATCACACCGAGACCGTGTGATACAGGGCATAGAGGGGTCCCTTGGCATTTGCCGCCACTGTTTCCTCTCGACAGCAAGGAGATTCGGACCTCTCCCAAGGGTCCTCACCTGTATGCTCTTGATCATAAAGCCGTCTATCTCCGGATCTTTGGGGCGATGTCCCATCACATAACCAAGGAGATTTGAAGAGTTCTTTATAACTACCTATGCCAATGGAAATGTACCTCTATGCCCTCTACCATACAGTCCTCGCACCCCTGTTTCTTCTAGTAAGCCACCTGTACCATCCCCTGTATGCCCACGATCATAAGGCTACCGATTTTCTGTTCATCCTGAAGTAAGGCACATTTCAAGAATTCTCTACCTATGCAAATGCCAATGGACCCTCACCTGTATGCTCTTGATCATAAGGCCGTCTATCTCCGGGTCGTCGACCAGGAAGGGCCTGCGGTCCCGGCGCTGGTGTTGCACGAAGGCCTGCAGGTCGGCCCCGAAGGCGTCCGCGGCGAGGGGCTCCGCGCCCGCCGTCGCCTGCTCGCATCGCTCTAGGAGCAACGCTAGCAGGGGGAACAGGGGGTGTCTGGTGGGAGAAACACATCAATAAATAAGTATCTCTCACACACGGCCTCACACATTGCCATTCTGATTCCAAACTAAGCAGAGCTTGTGCTGTAACCAGATAGCTGATATACTAATCTATACAAATATAAAATCAATTTCCAATTAGACCCAGCAGGTGGCGCTGGAGGGCAGAACGAAGTCTGCCGGCTCCATTAGTTTTAAATACATACATAAATAACTACATCCAGACACAGACCAAATAGACATATTCATGTATACAAATGTTTGTCCTAGTTGGGATTTGAACCCAGGACCGGCGGCTTGAAAGTCAGGGTCACTTACCACAAAGCCAACCAAGCATCATATATGTTTCCACCGAGGAGCACGAGCCTCCCCTAACAACGAGGTTACGACCGTAGTCCACCACGCCGGCCTAGTGCGTGGCAAACTTCACATGCCTTTGATTGTGGCGTCTGGGGCATGCAGGTTTCTTCACTGTGTTTAATATATAAATTTATATGTACCTATATTTTTTTATACCACAAAGGTTGCAAACAGGCATAAGGTCCCACCTGATGAGAAGAGGTTACCGTAGCCTTTTTTTTTTTTTTTTTTTTCCCAGGGGAATCCTCATAGGGGGGGGGGGGGCTCCGGGGGGAGCCGCCGGGTATCCTATGAGGATTATGTGGAGACTCACCGGCACAGTGCACAGGTGCCGGCACAGGTGCCGGTGCCTACCCACTAAACCCCTGGGGTTCCAATGACGCCTCGGCGCCGTGTGGCGGGGAGGTTACCGTAGCCAATATCTACAAAGTTTGCAGCACCAGGGGCGTCACGCGTTGCCGACATGTCTCTTCACTTCCTTGAAGAACCCATATAGGTATATGGGTTATAAATAAATAATTATCTATATATACTAACTTGTAAACCGCACGTTTGTCTGCCTCGAACTGCGCCTGATCGGCGGCGTCAGGGGCTGGCGCGCCGCCGCCTTGCATCCCGCAGCGATCACCCCCGCCACCGCATCTGGTGATCACACCGTTATCATCATCATCATCAACATCCACATCATCAGAATCTAGGTACACGAATATGAAGAGGAAAGATTTGATTGTTTCTCTTGGACAATTCAAAAACTACTACGTAAAATGACGTACATAGTACTTTATGTTACCTGCGGAAGAGCGAAACCTCCTATCACAGGTTTTCCTGTCCATACTTAAAAGGATATTTCAAAGCTGTGTTTGTATTTTCTTAACTATGTATATAATACATGATTTGTTTTGATTGTAATATACATATATACTTATATATAGATAAAACTATAACTGAATTCTCTATACTAATATTCTATAGAGAACAAATAAGATTTTTTATTTGTTTGTTTGTAATAAATAGGCTCCAAACTACTGGACCGAACTGAATTATTCTTTCACCAATGAAAAGCTACTTTATCAGGGTATAATATAGGCTATGTTTTATCCCCGTATTCCAACGGGACGAGAACTACGCGGGTGAAATTACGCGGCGGCAGCTAGCTTGTAATAATAGCAATGAGGTTTTCATTTAAAAGTTAAATTACATTCCCCAAGAATACGCGCAAAACCGAAAGCTATGAGTAGTTAATAATCTATATATATATCTAAAAGAAAGTCGTGTTAGTTATACTCTAAATAACTCAAGAACGGCTGAAGCGATTTGGCTGAAAATTGGTGGGGAGGTAGCTTAGAACCAGGGGACGGACATAGGATACTTTTTATCCCGGGAAAATTTAAGATCCCTCGGGAAAGCGGGTGAAACCGCGCGGAGCCACTAGTTATAATATAAATTAGGTAGCCCAACTTAAAACATAACCTAATAACTGAACTAGTCAAACTGACCGTAAAAACTGAGAGATTACAAAACAAAACGATAAAGAACAAGTAGTAGTAGAAACAACACAGAAACACGGGTAAACAGTGGGATGGCAACACCGCCATAACTTGTTCGCAATTAGTGCGGCTCGGCCTTAAACCATGTTAGAGTTACAATATCATCATCAGCTCATCACTACATGTTATAAAACAAAGTCGCTTTTCGCTGTCTGTCCACATATCCTCTTAAATCTTTCTTCTTTTTCCGGTCTGTCAAATAATATAAATAATTAAAAAAAAAATACTTTATTTCTCTCGCAATTACAAAAAAAGGATTACAATATTACGAGGCATAAAGATAAAGTCAAATTTAATTGGGGAAGACTAATCCCTGAACTAGGCAGAGCCTGTATTTCAGGGCACCAGGCCTCCACCTCGCGGTAATTTTACCAGATATTTATTTATAAACCTCAAATTAAATTGTAAATAAGGTTAATATATCATCATTAGCTCATATATGGAGAATGGAGACATATATATACTAGATTCCGCCTCGCGGTTTCACTCACGTAGTTCCCGTTCCCGTAGGAATACAGGTATAAAATATAGCCTATGACATTCACAAATAACGTAGCTTTCTATTGGTAAAATCGTTAATCGGATCGGTCCAGTAATTTCGGAGCCTATACAAAACAAACAAAAATTGAAATCCTTCATTTTTATGATATTACTAGCTGCCTCCGCGCGGTTTTACCCGCGTAGTTCCCGTTCCCGTGGGAATACAGGGATAAAATATAGCCTATGTTACTCAGTGGTAATGTAGCTTTCTAATGACAAAAGAATTATTAAAATCGGTCCAGTACTTTTTGAGTTTATTCGTTACATACAAAAAAACAAATCTTTCCACTTTATGACATTATTAGTATAGATTGATATATTATATTATGAAACGTCTCAAAAATAACGAATAAAGATTACAAAATTCGTAAAACAGTAGGTAGTTCAGAAAAAACTTATAGTTACTTAATACAACATAGTTTAAGCACACACCCTAACAAAAACTACAAATATATAGAGCTGGCAATAAAAACAGATATTAAAAGCGGAACGCGTCGGCAAGACATTCATCACAAATGTTGCCAGTAAATTGATATAAGATACCCCACAATGCTGTTCTAAGGGGTGTATACGTTTAATTTCTTTGTAGGAACCATTTTTAAGAGGGTAGTTACATATTTTAATATCACTTGGTGTTACAATGAAGAATAACGTAAATAAATAATAATAAATATCCTGGGACATTTTTCACACACGGCCAATATGATTCCAAAGTAAGCTTCAAAGTGAGCTTGTGTTATGGTAACCAGATAGCTGATATACTACATATACTACTTTTAAATACATACTTATATAGATAGCCGTTGAATGGTTATTTAAAAAATGGAATTCAGTGGTGCCAATATAACGGGAAAGTTTTGATAAGCCAGCTTTGTGGTTAGCGACTATTAAGTTGTCTGTCGTGAGTTCGAATCCCATACAGGGCAAACCTTTGTAGGGATGAATTGTCTGGATGTAAATGTTCACTACATACTATAAAACAAAGTCGCTTTCTCTGTCCCTATATTCCTATGAATGGTTAAATCTTTAAAACTACGCAACGGATTTTGATGCGGTTTTCTTTAATAGAAAGAGTGATTGATGAGGAAGGTTTATATGTATAATAACATCGATTAATAGTGGAAAAATACTGTTATTTTTTAGGTTTCTAATGTGATGTCGGCGCGTGTCTCTATAAGCGTTGCACGTGTGAATTAGGGGCGGGTTGCTAGTAAAATATAATTTTTTTGTGTGTGTACGTGCGTATGTCACTGAACTCCTTAACGGGTGGACCGATGAAATTATGCAGAGTGCATATTTGAGTGAGTGAATAAATATATTTCGTTTTATAATAATAATAATAATAGTTTAAAAACTTAAAAATTCAAATAGGCCTTCACAGGCACTTATAAAACGTCGATTCTAATGCTAGGTTCGCAAGGTTGCTATAACTCGCTATCTAACTCAGGTATTGCCAGCTATAAGAATGAAAGCTGGCAATACTTCTAGCGAAAACTGTGTTGCCTACAGCAAATATATTATTCGACACAACCAACCAAAACTAAGAGAAACAGACAAAATATTAGTAAGAGATAATGCAAACAGTATTCCGGGGCCTTTTTCCTTATTTTCGTTAAATCGTTTGGGAATAATTATCTTCCGTTTATTTCGGAGGGGAAAAGAAACGTTTCTCCTTGCTCGCCTAAAATCTTTTTGGCTTAATATATTTTTGCACCGACCTTCCACTATTTAGGTTAATCTCTCAAAGATTAAGTATGATATAGCTGGATTAAATGTTTAGGTAAATAGTAAAATGTAAACACGAGGACAACTAAGTATTTATATAAAATAAATAAATAAATATCCGGGGACATTTTTCACATACGGCCAATCTGATTCCAAAGTAAGCTTCAAAGTGAGCTTGTGTTATGGTAACCAGATAGCTGATTTACTACTTTTAAATACTATATAGATATTTATAACCAGACACAGAACAAACAGACATATTCATGCATACAAATGTTATCCTGGGTGGGATTCGAACCAGCAGCTTGAAAGTCAGGGTCACCCACAAAGCCAACCGGGCTGTCAACCTATACCTATACAGTATAATTTATTGAAAGGGCGATAATTATAATCAGTTATTTCATATTTAACATTAATAATAAATAAATCTATACTAATATTATAAAGAGGAAAGATTTGTTTGTTTGTTTGTAATGAATAGGCTCCGAAACTACTGGACCGATTTCAAAAATTCTTTCACCTTTGGAAAGCTAAATTATCCCCGAGTAACATAGGCTATATTTTATCCCTGTATTCCCACGGGAACGGGAACAACGCGGGTAAAACCACGCGGAGGCAGCTAGTTATACATAAACAAAAAGAATCCTTGCCAAGTTCCTTACCGTGCATTAAAGTTGAACTGAAAAAAAATACCAACACAGGCCTGCCAACCGAAACAAGAAGAAAAACAAAAATAAATCGCGCGCCAAGTTTTCCAAACATCGAACGTTGTCTACCCACAATACGTGTATTGTTGTAAATATTCAAAATTCGGTGGAACGCGCTCGGGCCGGATCGAACGCGGGCCGCATTCAAATAGCTAACTTATCTACATTTGCGCGCGGAGACTTTACCAGCCAGTGTTGCCGTGCTATCGATGGAATACAAACTAAAAATTACGTGAGGCACTCGGGGACTGCCGCGGTAAAGCTATTGCATTGCATAGCATTTTGTATCAACTTATGCAATTATAATTTTATTTATTTATTTTAATAATAAATGCACTTTGTTCATTCATATTCAAAACACTTCATACACAAATTTTACAAGTACAGCTATTCACTGTTGTACATAAATACATATACACCTATATACTTTCTCATAAGCAGCTTATGTATTCGTCCGATTTCGGAGCAGCTCGTCTCGAGTCGTGCGAGTTTCGTAGAGTCGTACAATACGTCTAATCGCACACAACGCCGTGTCGAGTCGAAGACTGCCGAACTGAAACGACGTTAGACGATGCACGGCCTTCAAGCCACACCTCCTTGCCCGTCGGAGTGGGGGGGTGTTAGGTTTTTTTCGTTACGGAATTTCTTGATTCGGTCGCCGCGCTCAGAGCCCGCGATAAAAGCTATGCAATAGCTTAAAAATATATAAGTACTAGCTCATATAAATCTTAGAGAAAAGGTCTAATTTCATTGCCATGTTGGCCCAACGTACAAACATTTGTACCAATACGCCAACATCGCGTGCTTAGAAATGCAAATGGCCGCTACATGTACTAAATAAATGATACATTTGGATTTAAACAAAGGTTAGGTTAGAAAGGACGCCTTGTACATTGTAAAAATACTTGAGCATATATTTTGACGTGACAACGTCTTATAAATTGGTTTGCCGGGTGACACTTCAAGAAACTGCGTTACGCTCCGCTCACGTCACGTTATGTTTTAAATTGTTACTATTATTTCATCCTTCTTCCTACTATACGAATGAATATTCACATTAAAATTATTTTACCACTCAAAGTCGTTGTCACGTAAAACTTTTTTTTAATAATATGCATTCTGATGTGCATACGTATTTGAATACTTAGGCTTTATGACGTGGTACCCTTGCCACGAAATAGAAACAAAATAATTACGCGCGAATACGGAAAATGAGTTTTGTTTTTTATAAATGTCAAACGCCATTTTTTCAAAACGTCAAAGAGTAAAGAAGATAGCAAACAAACACCGTGCCGAAGTCTGCCGAACTTAAGCGACGTTAGACGATGTGTTAGGTTTTTTTCGTTACGGAATTTCTTGATTCGGTCGCCGCGCTCAGAGCCCGCGATAAAAGCTATGCAATAGCTTAAAAAGGTTTTATTTATTTTATTTTTATAGTGATATTATTGCCGTGGTGGCTCAGTTGGGAACGCACCGACGTACGTGCTCACACCACTGGCTTTCGGTGAAGGAAAACATCGTGAGGAAACCTGCAAGCCCGAGATGTCACAATCAAAGGCATGTGTAGTCCGCCAATCCGCACTGGGCCCGCGTGGTGGACTATGGCCTACACCCCCTCATTGATAGGGGAGGCTCGAGCTCCTCGGTGGAGACGTATATGAGCTGATGATGATGAGTGATATTATTTAGACAATCTACTTTGCGTCGTGAAGAGGTTCGTATATAAGGCGAATTTTAGAGAGTACTATGGTAAGTTGTGAAAGATTTAATAGACAGGTATTAAGCAATAGATACGTTTTCCTAATATTATAAATGCGAAAGTAACTCTGTCTTCCTTTCACGCTAAAACTACAGAACCGATTTAAATGACATTTGGTACACAGATAGTCTAGGGCCTGAGGAAGGACATAGGCTACTTTTTATTCCAGGAAAATGTCAGATCTCCCGGGAATACGGTTGAAATCGCAGGGTGCCACTAGTAAATATATATTTTTTGTGACAAGTTAGATGGTTACAGTTCTTAAGAGACAACAACATAACGAACATTTTAGAGAAGGCTAAGAATATTGTCTCATTATAGTCTTGAGGCGGGTTTTAAGTCACAATGTCTTTAAAAAAACATTACGAAATCACAAATTTTAATAAACAGTAATACAATACAATACAAATACTCTTTATTGGTCACACATAAAAAAATAACAATAAGTACAAAGACGAACAACAAAAACAATGTGTAAGCAATTTAGGCGGCCTTATCGCTGAAGCGATTTCTTCCAGGCAACCTGGGGCAATAGGATATAACATAAAGAGGCTTGTGAAGAATAACATAGTTAATAAATAATATAAAAAATAAAACACAAGAAAATCCTAATACATACATTAAAATAATAAGATAAACTAATACATATTCATATATTACAATAAATACTACAATTACAGCAAATAAAACAACAATCAAGTAATCAATCCTAAATAAACAGTAATAAAAAAATATTATTTATTTTTATCGATATCGCTATTTAAAAACCCCATCACTACGTTCTTAACGACACTGCGTCTGGAAAATAGACATTCTAAGATAGTTTCCGAATGCACTGGTGAATTATGTGAAAATACTATGATCCTAAGCTTTGCTGTTGAAAATAAATATGTATTAAAGCCATAGACTGCAGATCTACAACAATTTTATATAATAACTGACCCGCATTTGCAACGTTTTTCATTGATGCTCCGCTCCTATTAGTCGTAGCGTAATGATATAGTCTTCCTCGTTAAATGGACTATCTACCACTAGCAGATTTTGACAAATCTGACCTGTAGTTTTTGAAGGCGTTCAAAAATAATGAGACACCAAACAATCGTACAGTTTTCATATTTTTTCCGAAATTTCTAATAGACAATAGTTTTTTTTCAGTATAGTAGATCTCACCTCAGCAGCTGTTACCATAGACAATATCAGAAGTAGACATGCAGTATGAGAATCACGCGCGACCTTCCACGCTTACACACTTTATAGTATATTTATGCTAAGCATTTGATTTGTTGGTCGCTGTTCACTATATGCAATGTATTGTTATATTATTGGATTCAAGCAACTGTGTTGGGTAAATAACCTTTTTTTAAGCTTGGTTAAGCTGGTCCGTACCTTTGAGTTTAAAACCTTACGTAAGGATTCACACCACTGGGTTTCGGTGAAGGAAAACATCGTGAGGAAACCTGCATGCCCGAGATGTCACTATTAAAGGCATGTGAAGTCGCACCGCACTAGCCGCGCGTGTGGACTATGGCCTATAAGTCCGGAGTGGTTAAGGAAGGAGCTCCTCGGTGGAGACATATATGAGCTGATAATGATGATAAGCTTCTAACATCATTAACAGTAAACTAAGCAATATAGAGTGAAGGTATAGAAGGACTAGCAAGATCCATGATTATTTATTATTATGATACATATATTCATTCATATAACGGGACGATTCAGTCTTCTAGTGACCACGATCAATGCGACTTGATAGAAACGTCGATGTTCAAATCTATACTAATATTATAAAGAGGAAAGATTTGTTTGTTTGTTTGTAATGAATAGGCTCCGAAACTACTGGACCGATTTCAAAAATTCTTTCACCTTTGGAAAGCTACATTATCCCCGAGTAACATAGGCTATATTTTATCCCTGTATTCCCACGGGAACGGGAACTACGCAGGTAAAACCGCGGGGAGGCAGCTAGTAACTTATATTTTGATTATAGTGTACGTGCGAATCGTCACGTTACATTTAAAGTTTGAAAATCAAGGTCCTTCAGGAACAGAAAAGCAATCATTCCATATCCTACTAATATTATAAATGCGAAAGTTTGTAAGTATGGATGTTTGTTACTCTTTCACGCTCCAACGACTGAAGGGATCTGCTTGAAATTTGGCACAGAGCTAGAATATGTTCTGGAATAACACATAGGCTACTTTTTATCCCGGGAACGCCGGTGAAACCGCGGGGAGCCACTAGTATAAAATAATCCAATTTATTTGTCACAAGTATATTGTGTACTTAAAATATAAACTCATTACAATTTAATGGCCACTAGAAAAAAATTAAACCAATTAAAAAAAGAGATTCTCCGCCTCTAGCAGTGGCAACACCGTACGAGTCGTTCCGAAATTGAGCTAATTGCGAATGGCGGGAACGTAGAGACGAGAGGATTTCCGTACGCTGCAAAAAGAAAGATGGCGACGGGAATTTTCGTTTTAATTATCGTTTTTGAACGGAGGGCCTTTAAATTGGAGTGCTCTTTGCTCGATGGATAGGAAAAAAGAAGGCAGTGGATTCAATTGATGGCGGACAGGCTTTTTCTTAAAAACTCTAGCTTCCAATCATTTCGAGTATAGCTAAAAGCTTTGGCACGCCGCCGCCTTGGGGATTCGGAAAATCGAGATTATTCGAGCTACTTGACTGTGGATGGAAAACCGTACACCTTTATGTTGGTAGGTAACTTTATAGTGTTGTACCTATTCATAATGATGGCAATATACACTAATATTATAAAGTGGAAACATTATGTATTTTTGTTTTTGTGTCTGTTTGTAATGAATAAATTCAAATTCTGTGCCGATTTAAAAAAAATTATTCACCGTTAGAAAGTTACATTATCAGGGAGTAAAAATTTTTATTCCTGTATTCCCACGGAAAAGGGAACTACGTGGGTGAAACCGGGCGGAGGCAGCTAGTTTCCTATATAGTTTGATCTTATTTCTGGATAGTAAGTATATAGATGGCTCAAATATTTTGCATTACTAAATGGTATATTTTGAAACTCTCCCTGCTATATATATGTAGTACCGCAACATATACGTACATTAAGATTGCAAAATATATATTTTACATATTATTATCTCCTATTAATACAAGTAGGTTAGGCAGTAGATGGGGTGAACCAATTTACCATCCGGCTCAAATGACATTTAATATAACCTAGAATTGCTTGTTACATATTGACATGAGTTTCAAGCAGAAATCTTGTCATAGGGGAGAAGCATGAAATAAATAATTTACTAGTGGTCCCCCGCTGTTACACCCGCGTTCCCGGGGTACCTTCAATTTTCCCAGAATTAAAAGTAGCCTATGTGTAAATCCAGGTTATAAACTATGTGTGATCTAAATTTGTTCAATAGTTATTGCGTGGAAGAGTAACAAACATCCATACTTATAAACTTTCGCATTTATAATATTAGTAAGATTTTCATCGATGCATTGTGTCTTAAACTTATCCCAAAAACTAACCAATGCATAGATCAAGGTAAATGTAATTCTAAATCATCTATTGCTTTTCATTTACCTTTATAAACGCTTCAATAAAAAACATGAATAAATACTGTTTATTAGCATTCTTGTACCCTTATTCTAAGTATAATGCCGACTTTTCTCAGTAAAAGCAACTTTCAGAACCGATCATTAAGAGTGACTATTCATAAGTGCTTGTAAAGGCCTATTTGAATAATACATATTTAGAGTTGATTTAAAAATTATCATAAAACAACACCCGCTGAAAATATGCGTACTAATATTAAAATGAGCGCAGATTCAAAACAATACGCGTGTTAAAAGTCATCGTTAAATATGTGAGTAGATCCTATACATTATTCTCGAGGCAGGCTGTAGCGTGCAGCGCAAACTCAATATTTGAACAGATGTGCTCTGGGGTGGCAAGCGAAAATGTTATTTTTATGCGACCTACATGGAAATGCTGGTATCCCCATTTGTAGGGGTGGGGTAGATGTCGATGTGTATGAAACGTCGATTAACCGTAGATAATTTATTTTGACAGTTGTCAATTTTGACATGAAAGCAAAGGAATGTATATATTCAGCCAATTGTAAATCACATTTTCATCCCACCATCTCGGAAAGAGTATTTTTAATCTTCAATATCTGAGTGGAAAAGCCGTTTTTATTCTCTAGAGGATAAAGTAAATTGAATTTGGAACATCGTGTGCACTAAGTTTGTGAATTAAAAAAAAACATTAAACCTATTTACTGCTACCTCTATGGTGCCGAATATATCATACAACTTTTTTTTTTTTTGCATTTAGTCATTTCCTCGCTGAGGTGGAATGAAAAGTTACGTGTTGCACTCGAGTGCAAAGATTTTTCACCTCGTGCTCTTTTGATTCCCTCGCTAACGCTCAGGATTCTAATTTTGAATCACTCGCTGCGCTCGTGATTCAATTTTAGAATCCTTCGCTTGCTCGGTCATCAAAATTGAACACGCGGTTAAAAAGCAACTTTGCACTCTTGTATAACAAATAACTATTTGAGTTGACTAGTGGCCTCCCGCGGTTTCACCCGTGGGATCTTTAACTTAACTGGTATAAAAAGCAGCCTATGAGACTTCAGCCATTTTTGCGTGAAAGATTAACAAACATCCATACATCCTCACAAACTTTCGCATTTATTGAAGGACTGGCTGCCTCCACGCGGTTTCCCGTAGGAATACGCGGATAAAATATAGCCTATGTTACTCCCTAATAATGTAGCTTTTCATTGGTGCAAGAATTATTCAGAGCGGTCCAACAGTTTATTAATTACATAAAAAAATATAAATCTTTCCTCTTTATAATATTAGAAGATTATATATAGATTCTGTACGTTTTTGGATGAGAAAAATAGCGCCGGAAATATTTAATACCAACAGTTCATTGTTCGAGCCAAATTGAATACAATGTCTAGACTTCGTGTATTACATCACTTCATGAATTACAAGTAAATATCTACATATGTATTAGAATATGTAATGAGACAAATCTGAGAACAATTTTAGTCAAAAGTTTTTGGAAGTTAGCACTTTCATTTTTATATCTATCAACTAACGACCCGCCCCAGCTTCGCACGGGTGCAATGCTTATACATCACATAAGAAACCACCAAAATTGTCAGTGTTTCTCTAACATATTATGCATTATGTATTGTATATAAAAACCTTTCTCTTGAACCACTCTTATTTAAATAAACGCATCAAAATCCGTTGCGTAGTTTTAAAGATTTAATAGGGATATAAGGACAGAGAAAGCAACTTTGTTTTATACTATGTAGTGATTAGCTAGCCTCAGTCTTGCGATTTTAGTTGAGTTTTCAGTTGTTTTTCAAGTAATTATAATACAATGTGAAGACATATGGAATAACACATCTATATCTACTAATAAAATTAAAAAGAGGAAAGATTTGATTTTTGTTTGTTATGAACAAACTCCGAAACTACTAGACCGATCTGAATAATTCTATCACTAATGGAAAGCTACGTTATTTGTCAGTGTCATGGGCTATATTTTATACCTTTATTCCTTCGGGAACGGGAACCACGTGGTTAAAACCGCGGAGCAGAAGTTAGTATTAGATAAACATCCCGAACATATTCTATCGCCGTTTCATCAATAGGCATGATATGTGAATAAGAAAATAAACAAACATACACACAAACTATCCCGTTTATAATATTAGTATTAACACTTAGACCATTCAAGTATTAGTTTCTTAAATTGCGACAAAATACGTCGCAAGCGCAGCATTAAAAAACATGGCGTTAAATGAATATCAAATCGAGGTCACGATTACCCACCCTGTGTAAAAATCAGAACGGATAATTACTGACGTCCAAAAAAACTCGTAGTGAACGGCCGTGAGCAATTCTTAATCATACCTACGTAATGTGAGGAACATCGCGATCGTGTGAATGATCTTTCAATGTTTCTGACCGAGATTGACGCTTTAATGTTAAATTACTAGCTGCCTCCGCGAGGTTTTACCCGCGTAGTTCCCGTTCCCGTAGGAATACAGGGATAAAATATAGCCTATGTTACTCAGTGATAATGTAGCTTTCTAATGAAAAAAGAATTATTAAAATCGGTCCAGTACTTTTTGAGTTTATTCGTTACATACAAAAATACAAATCTTTCCTCTTTTTAATATTAGTGTAGATAATAATATTGTGATGCGCTTGTAAATTTTTACGGTTATTTTTACTGTAGACTAAATTTTTTTTGTGCTGTCAAACATGTCAAATTTTGGAGTGTAAACTATTTTGTTTAGAAATTATTGTATTACTATGTTTCATAAATATATTTTGTTCTTTATTTATTTTAGTAGTAAACCCTTAAGTAACAAGCAAAGTATATACTAGACAAAGCTCAGCAATTTGAGTGCTTTTGATGAGAAATTTTGCTTCATTTCTCATCAAAAGCAACCGAGCATTAGAGTCGACGTTGCATAAATGCCTGCAAAGGCCCTATCATTTGGAGAGCAAATTTAATTCTACTTCATACATTACCTAAATAAGAGTCTTGGAAAACCACAAGTATTCTAAAAAAACCCAAAACCCAAATCCATCGTACCACCACTTTTGGGGTATAAACATCGATAAAAATAATACCAACAGTGTCACATCACTAGCAAGGAAATTTACCCTTTCCTCGTCTCGTACGAACAAGCCCTCTCGAACGCGAATTTGTTTCTTAATACATCCCTTCTCTATTATTTAACAAATATTACCATAAATTCTGGGAGGGTAGTACCATGTGCGCAGATGTCCATGCCTTGCCTTGTTAGTTCATACTATTTTAAGTAAAAACATATTTGGTAGGTTGTACTTGATTGGTTGTTATAAACCTTGATAAATGGTGGAGTTACATTTGTAGATATAAGAGCTATGTAAAAGCTGAAATGAAATGATTTATTGCCATAAACATAATTATACTAGGACATTTTTCACACGCGGCCTATCTGATTCCAAACTAAGCAGAGCTTGTACTGTAACCAGATAGCTGATATACTACTTTTAAATACATACGTTTATAGATATTTACATCTAGACACAGAAAAAACAGACACATAAGTATATAAACAGACAAATTTTTTGTCGTGACTGGGATACGAACCAACAATCGGCGGCTTGAAAATCTGGGTCTGTAACCACAAAGCCAACCGGTCTGTCGATATACGATATGTATACATAATATATACTAGCGACCCACCCCGGCTTCGCAGTATTATCAGAGTACAAATCTTCAACAAATTAACACAAAACAATATTAAACTATACGTATAAACCTTCCTCTTGAATCACTCTATCTATTGTTAAAGATCGCATTAAAATCCGTTGCGTAGTTCAAAAGATCTGAACGTAGATTAGATTTGCCTGCGTTCCCAGGGGATCTTCAATTTTCCCGGGATAAAAAGTATCCTATCCTAAATTTCATCGCGTTCCCTTCAACCGTTCTCGCGTGAGAGTAACAACCATACAAACGTTTGTCCTGGGATTCAAAAGAGTTACTAACCACAAAGCCAACGCCAACCGGTCTATACATACACATCATCATCAGCTCATATACGTCTCCACCGAGGAGCTCGAGCCTCCCCTAACATCGAGGGGGTTTTAGGCCATTGTCCATCACGCGGGCCTAGTGCGGATTGGCGGACTTCACATGCCTTTAATAGTGACATCTGGGGCATGCAGGTTTCCTCACGATGTTTTCCTTCACCGAAAGCCAGTGGTGTGAATCCGTACGTAAGTTTTTATAAACTCAGAGGTACGGGCCAGGGATTTGAACATCATGATCATGAGTCAGTGCGTTCCTAACTGAGCCACCAAGGCATACATATGTATACAATATACATACACACATCCGTTTTTATTCTCATTAAGTACATACAAAAATCATGTTTAACAAATTTGAAACAGGCCTGTTCAAACAAAAACCTACTTATTGTTCATGAAAATTAACGTTAGTTCGCGCCTTTTAAATTTTCCATCAGTACTTAATTTTTTTTGTCGCTGCTAAGTGGTCATAATGCATTCTGCGTGTGGTCCATATGAGAGCATACTTTATCTCTGTCTATTGTATGGGATGTAGCGGAGAGAGCGAATCTTGTTTCTTTCGTCTCCTTAAAGCTGTTAATCGTAAGACGCTTTGACTATAAATAATATTACTTCTTAGTCTACACAAATATATAAAGAAAGATTTTTTTTTAAATTATGTAGTTTGTTTGTAATGAATAATAGGCTCTAAAGCTACAAACCTGATTCAAAAATCCTTTCATCAATGGAGAGCTTCACTATAAAGGAGTAACATAGTCTATATTTTATCTTATAATATGACACTCCCTGATAATGTAACTTTCCATAGATAAAATAACAATTCAGATCGGTCCAATAGTGTATAAGTTTATTTGTTACATACACAAATACAAATTTTTCCTCTTTATAATATTAAGTACTAGTGGCTCCCCGCGGCTTCGCCCGCGTTCCCGGGGTATCTACAATTTTCCCTGGATAATTGGTAGCCTATGTCCTTTCTCAGGCTCTAGATTATCTGTGTACTAAATTTCATTTAAATCGTTTCAGTAGTTTTAGCGTGAAAGCGTAACAGACAGACGGACAGAGTTACTTTCGCATTTATAATATTATAGTATGGATAGGTACTTTAATATTAAGTATGGGTACTCTAATATGTTTTATCCTTTAAAGTTAAAATCGCTAAACAACCATTCCATGGACTAACATCCAAAAATGGTGAAGTTAAAGTGTTGTTTATCAATTAACATAGTAGGTACCGGTACAATAACTAGTTGTATACATAATCACGTTCATTCCACTGGTCAATATACTTGACTGGCTCCCCGCGGTTTCATACGCGTTCCCGGGGATCCACAATTTTCCCGGGATAAAAAGTAGCCTATGTTTCAAGTAATAGGTACAAGTTATAAACTTTTTGTGTTCCAAATTTCATAAACAAGCGTCCTGTAGTTTTTGTATGAAAGAATACATAAATATACATCCATAAAACATTCCCAAAGTTTGTGAAAATGTATGGATATTTGGATATATTTTCGTTACTCTTTCACGCCAGAACGAATCAAGGGATCTGGAAATTTAGCAATAAGTTAGTGTGTTTTAGAATACACATAAGCTACTTTTTATGCTGGAAAAATTTTAGATCCCCGGGGAAGGCGACTAGGCATAAGTATATCACCTCTTTACAAGAACAACGTGACATCTCATAAAAACGTTTTTTTATATATATATATAAACCGCGATACCGAATTTTATTTTCTACAAAAACACGGCATTTTAAAATTATTTTCTGACGGTAAAATTAACAATATTTTAGAATTTATCAACGCTTAAATGTTTAAAATTGCTCTCCTGTAAAGTTGTGTTTTAAAAATGTTATTAGGTAACAAACATAAAAAAAAATACCAGTCGAATTGAGAACCTCCTTTTTTTGAAGTTGTTTAAAAATATCACGTTGTTCGTGTAAAGAAGCGATATATATTATATAAACCCAAAAATATGAACAGCAAATGAAATTGCGCGTTCATCTATAAATAAATTACATCCCTAAACAAAACATTGAACCCCTAAAATGGAGCGTTACGTCAGCAACCCTTCCGATCCAATTTCAAATTTGAATTCGGAATACGGTTGCAGCGAGAATGTCAAACGATTTACTCTATGACAGCATTTTTTTTTTCAAATCCAATACGGTTTAGGTCGAAAGGTAAATCCATAGACTAAGGTAACTCCTTGGTTTATTAAAAAGAGTGCAATTTTACAAGCGGTGATGTAGTTTGGTATTAGACAGCCAATTCATATCCTACTAATATTATATAAATTAAATTTGATAGAATGTTTGTAACTCTTTCACGCCAGAACGGCTCAAGGGATCGCGATGAAATTTGGCAGAGTTTCTTCTGGAATATCTACTTTTTACCCCTGGAAAACTTTAGACCCCACAAATATATATCTATCAAATAACAAGCCCCGAATTAGAGTTATGTCAAAGATTTCAATAAAAAAGACTAATTAGCGTCAGGCACCAAAAACAATTTATCAAAATCCAAAAACATAAACCAAAAAAACACTATTACATATTCCCCACAAAATACAACGTACAAACTCATAACTTGCGGTTAAACGTTATTAAAATCTGTCCATAACTCCGGCTCGCCAATTATACCGCCGGCCAAGGCGTCACTTGTCCGTAATGGCGGCCGTTCCCGCCTTTTTCGCTGTCAAAGCGGGTTTTTTCGGCGGCAAATCTGTGCGAAATTTTTCGTTCAGTTCCTGCATAGTGACTCGGTGCCTTTTGTAATATTTTAACTTATCTCTCCCTCTGGTATTTTTCCGTTGGAAATTCAGGTGATTTCTTTTTTTAATAAAAACCGTAATTTTCCGACTCGAATCTTTCGTAATTGCCGGGTGACTTTTGTCTGAATCAACTTAGTTTTTGAACTAGATATAATATAACTTTTGAGATGTTGGAAATTGCGATGCCCCAATTTGTATCGGTAAATAAAGAAAATGGCGACGGTTTATTTACCGGAAACTTTCGTGATAACTTTATTCTCATTTTCCCTTGTTATTTTTCGCATATATATCCCAAGCGCTGCTGTTATCTCTTGACTCGTAATGTACTCATGTCTTATTTTAATTTTACGGTTCATTTTTACCTCATCATCCTCGGCAGAAGACCAGCTCATGATTATCCTATTATCCATGCAATAACCCTGTTCCCGGAAGACCTTCAACTTTCCCGGAATAAAAGGTAGCCTACGGTCCTAAGATACGGTAAGTAAGGTACAAATTTAAATGCATCAAAATCGGTTCGATTGTTTAGGAGCGGAAGAATGAAAAACAGACAAGAATTACATTCGCATTTATATTACTTAAGTATTGATTGTTACTAGGCAACTTCATAAATAGAAAACGCTTCACAAATTTCTAAAATAAAATAGTATATTTGCATTGAAGGAGTTGATTGATAGCGTCCCTTATCTATGTGGATGATAATTTAACAATTTCATTAATTCACTATCGTCAGGATTAGATAAATGACCCGATAGTATTACAAACATAATTGCATTCCGTATCTTTCGATATCTACACTAATATTATAAAGAGGTACAATTTGTATTTTCGTGTCTCCATGTTTCTAATGGAAAAACTCAAAAACTATGGCGATTTCAAAAACTCTTTCACCATTGTAAAGCTACATTATCAGGGAGTAATATAAGCTATGTTTTATCCCTGTATTCCCTCGGGAACGGGAACTACGCGGGTGAAGCCGCAGAGGCAGTTAATTAAAATCTTTGTACATTTCATACGTGACAAGCTTCTTTCCCGACATTGATGCGCCGCTCTTATTGGTCGTAGCGTGATGCTATATAGCCTGTAGCTAAACATATTATATACATATTTTTTACATTAAAATTGGGCTCTACAAGCATTTAAAGTTATAACACCGGGGGAAAAACACTGGAAACTAACCACGGCAGGTAATCGTTGATCGATTGATCTTAAAAATATATATATTTTGCAAAAACAGCCGTTTATTCCCTGACTGTACCAATATTTTCTTCTATAACAGTTTCGATTGAAATGACTTCGTTGTTGCGTAAAAGAGTAACAGAGATACGTCAATAGATTCTAGCAAACCTTTGCATTTATAATATTAGTAGAAAGAAAGAAACATTTAGGAAGTAGTTTTCACTGCCAAAGGGTACCCCATATAAATAAACTTGTATGTAAAACAATAAGGGCACAAAGGAGGTAGGGCGCAACGGATTCGTCCGTTCGAAATTGGAGCAGCCCGACTGGGGTAGTACCTCCACCTTACAGAAGACCGCAGCCAAATAACACTACATGTAGTGTTGTGTTCCTGCGGTGAGTAAGGTAGCCAGAGCTCCATGAGGAGACCCTATAGCGGCAGTGAGGAGACCAAGGATGGAGTAGCGTCGTAGGGGTGTGCAGGAGTGATACTTGTTTAGCCTTTCGACGAAAAGTACATTGCGCTTTGTCCCTTTCACTGCCTATACAGTTGCTCCCTTATTTATAGGGTCGGCAACGCGTGAGTGACGCCTCTGGTGTTGCAAGTGTCCATAGGCTACGGTAACCGCTTCCCATCAGGTGGGACCGTATGCCTGTTTGCCACCCTTGTGGTATAAAAAAGAAAATATATATTCATTCTATATATTTTCTACCATTAACATATTAATGCACACAGCATGCAGCAAAAAATAATGACTTAACTTATCGCCTTTTATGGGTACGAATTAAATTACTAAAAAATTGTATTTTGTTATACATATTTATTATCTTATATGTATGTATATAAAATTCTCGTGTCACAATATTAGTTACCCTACTCCTCCGAAATGGCTTAACCGATTTTTATGATATTTTACATGCATATTCGGTAGGTCTGAGAATCGGCTACTACATATCTACTTTTGATACCCCTGTGATCACGGGAACGGGAACTACGCGGGTGAAACCGCGGGGCGGCAGTTAGTAATTAAATAACTATCCTCAGTTATTCTTGACACAGAAAATTTGATTCTAAACTAACCAGTACTATGGTAACCAAATAGCTGATATACTACATACCATACTTATGAAACAATGATACTTACGAAATATTTTCATTTAAATAGTAAGACAACCATTTATATATACCTCTTAAAATAACTTTCATATAATCAAGACACTCATGCTCATAGCTCTATAGTAGAACATTTATAAAAAAATTATTGGTGAAATACTAAAAAGAAATACAAAATTTAACATAGTCCTTCTCAGTTGAACGCTGACTTAGGAACTAGTAGTAGCTTCAATAGCTTTAAACCTTCATAAGTACCACATTAGGGTTCATTTATATATATATATAAAACAAAGTCCCTGCCACATATTACAGATTTCATGGTTTTCATCAAATGACAGAGTATTTCATGGGGAAGGTTTTTATGTATAATACATAAATTTGGACTCAATTTGGTGGACAGAGCAAAGTCTGCCGGGTCCGCTAGTACTGAATAAATTGCTTTGCATATTATAACTGTAATGTGACTAAAACCAAGCTGGGTACCACTTATATTATTAGAAAGAAAGAAAGAAATGTTTATTTGTGACAAATAATAATACATAAAAAAATCATAAACAAGTACAAAATATTAGTAAACACATTACTTTTTCACATACAAAAGAGAACAAAGCTTTTGAACTGAGACTAAAATGGAACTGATGTAGTATGAATGTGTACGATGGATGTGAAGTAGGTCACATTGCTAGGTGTCAGGATATGCCATGGAGTTTGCAAACCACAGAATGGATGCATCCTACTGGTAAAACACAGCTCCATGAGGAGACGCTGTAGCGGCAGTGGGGGACCAGGGATGGAGTATCGTCGTAGAGCTATGCAGGAGTGATAACTGTTTAGTCGTTCGACGAAAAGTACATTGCGCTTTGTCCTTTTCACTGCCTATACAGTTGCTCCCTTTTTTAAAGGGTGTGAGTGACACCTCTGGTGTTGCAAGCGTACTCTTGTTTGCCACCCTTGTGGTATAAAAAAAACAAATTTTGAATGACAAAAGAAAAATATGGTCTTCTACGTCCTATGCTAAAGACAATATAACTACCATGTAATAGTTACCGTAGCTGATAGCTTTAGTTAAATAGAGGATACTAGAAACGGTGAAATGTATCTATCTTTATAGTATCAGATCTAAATTGATTTTAAAAAGAGTAAAAGTTTAGTATATTTGGCTCTTCTCAGTAAAAGCAACATTCAGAACCAAGCATGAGAGTGACTGTTCATAAGTACTTGTAAAGGCTTATTTGAATAAAAAATAATTTGATTTAGAGTGAAATAAATGTTGCTGGAATTATATAATTCTAATTAGGTACAATATTTATTTTAGCACTAAATTATGTTATGTTTAAAACGTAGCAATAATGAGAAGGCTTTTACTACTACTGGTGTTTATTTATATAATTTTGTATGAATTGTTGATGTTCTAAATAATTTCATCAGTCTTACAGTGGCATTATAGGCTCAAAGCAATGTTCATTCACACAAATGTCTATTGCGAGAAGGAATCAAACTTAGAACTAGCAATATGAAAGAGTAGCTACCACCAAACTACCCTGGTTTCCAGTAGCCGTGAGTAGCCTAATAACAATAGTTATATAGATTTATATATTTTGTTTCTAAAGATGTGAAGAGCGGGTTTCCTGTATATAGCCTAAACCTAAATATATTATAACGGTACCATATTTTAAAATTAATAAAGATTCGTTCATTTATCATAGGTCAATCATTATAAGCTGTTAACCAGCTAACACTAATATTCATTTATTAATCTAAATTTTATATCACTATAAGCCATTCTAATAAATTATTTGACCATCCTACATGACTTTATTTACTCCTTTATCACTATTTTTGTAAAACTCCTCATTTTCAGATTCTGCTCTATATAATATATGAGTAAAATTAAATAAACAATATAATGTAATTGTACAGTTTAATTTAAATTGTAAAATGAACATAATAATTGTACCTAAATACGTAGGCATATCAAAGATATTTTAAATGTATAAATTTAATTTGTCAATGTTAATGCAATACATACCAATTAACAGTAAAACCGGTCAGAAAGTAGCGGATAAACGACAGAACCATTTATTTTATTTTTAAATAAGTACATTCATAATGATACATTAACTCAATCACAAATAAATAAATACATAGAGCGAAAATAATCAAGACGAAACACTCTTTTGAAAAGAAATGTCATGTTCTTTTTGAGCTGGGACAGGGCTGCCAATGCTGCCAACACAGCTTGTAAATCAAAATCGAGAAAAAAAAACTATAATCGATTCCATCCCCGAAAGAAAAGAAAGTCAATAGAAAACATAACGAGTGGAAAACCACGTGGAGTGCCAAGGTCGAATTTATGTTTTCAACTTGTCAAGCGCGGCGTGTGATAAATTAATTCTACGGGCCGTTATCGCATTCCGTGTTACTTGATTTTACGCTCTATGAACCAGAACATAAGGTAAGATTTTACTTGCGCATATAGCCCACGCATAGTCGCCAACCAAGGCAATATATCTTAGGCCGTGTACTGCCCCTGACAGTTCGTAAACAAACTGGAGCTACCGCAACAAAGGGCGACAGTCCATTTCACAAGCTTAATAACTAACTTACCCGAATCATATTATAAGTTTATACATGAATGGTATCACTTTATCTATTACAAGCAATCTTTATCAATTGTCCACCGTAATCTGATTACTAATTATAATCCACTCACCAGAATAAAACAACACGATGCTGAATAATGCAGAGTCATCTGTAATACATCTTGCATATATCGATCAGTCTTGCAGTTCTCAAAAACACTACTACAAAAAAAAGACCGATGAGGTTAGCACCAAAAAACAGTGATTTATACCTAAACACTCGTCACTACGATTGTAAATAACTGATATATACGCAAACTGACACACAACGCGTTAGCAAACGTAGTATGATCATTAAATGATATCACAATCAAAATAAAAATAGTCCGGCAGACGCTGTGTCGACGGCCGCGCCACTGTCTGTCTGCCTCGCTGTCAATATTCGTCAAAACGAAAATGGCGACACCCTCGACAGAATACGATCAGCTCCGGCCTGCCTGCTATATCTATCCCGCTCTGTCGGGAACGTGTAACAAGGACACAGTATCGACGTGTTGTCTTCAACGCGACCGGACTGATTTGTGATGTCACGCCCAACGGCGTAACGTTTTGCGTAATTACACGTTCATGATCGCATGTAAACTTGTTTTAATAACGTTAATTTACGATCGTTTCATATATGAGGTCGTCGGATGAAAGTGTCGGTGAATGCATAGGTTAATTGCTATTGTACGTGGTTTTATTTTGTGGCAATACGTCTTTGCGCATGTTAAGCCCATCCCACCACTCAATATCAGTCGTAGGAGCGCCTCCTACTTCTTCTTATTTTATTCAGTTCTATTTTTTCAGCTGCTTCATCTCAACTGCATTAATTTGATGCCATGCCCATTGCCCGTACAGTCGCAATGCAGTTTGATTAATAATGAAGTTATATCGTGACGTCTCGCCTTTGTCTTTAGTAGAACGAAATTTTTTTTATTTGTCGCATTCGACACCTGCCATCGCAACCTTTTTTCTGTAATATGCGTAACTGCTCAACTGCTCTATTAAATAAACTAACAGCATTGTAATTAATGAAGAGAAAAACTCTAGCCAGCTTAATTAGTCTTTGTCTAAAACTTTTATTGGCTAATAAAACCGTTGAATGACTTACAAAGTTCATAAATTACATATTTGTAATAAACTGAATATTTGAGTAGAAAGCTAAGGCAAGTAATATTACATAAGTATCCGCATTAATGATGCAAGAGTTAATCAAAATTCATATTTTTATAGTATGCGTGTTATATAAAATGTTCATCATAATATTATGTATCGTGATTAGATTCATATTATGGATTATATTAATAAGTATTGCAGATCATTCAATCAGTTAATCTATTGACGTTAGAATTGCATTCACAATTTGACAACTCTACTGTCAGTTGGCATCAAGCTGCAGTGTCAGCTTTACCTGAATAAATAAACTTTTAATCGATTTTATTAATGAGTTCCTATTCGATTATGAAATAAACATAAAAACCGTACCAACTTAAAGAATTTAATAACAAACAAGGTTTTAATTAAAATTTGTTGCCAGTCTATGAAAATCTTTATAGGTTGAACGATTGAAAAAGGCTTATAAATTTATTTATGTAAAAGATAAGGTTCTTCAATATTTTTATCTAACAATTAAGTATTAGTTATTAAATTGGAGATATTCTCATTGGATTTCATGAGAAATAAATGTTATACTAGCACGCCGTTACAAGCACATCGCCCGCCAAATTTGAATTGAATACCGCTTTTCACACTTTGAACCCATATTGCTTAATGTTCGCATATTGTTTTCTCAAAAAAAGCCGTAGAAATAAATAGGATTGTTATTTAATACGTTTATTTTAATACGATTATTAGATGTGCGTCAACAACATATGATTTTAAACCATTATTATGCTGTTGCTGCTTGTTAGATCTTGATGCGGTATTCAGTTTCAAAATAGTACATGATGTAAGTGTAGCGTATGTAGGCAGTTTAATTAAGCAGTATAATTGAAGATGAGAGAAAAATAACTAAATTAATTACTTCGTTTTTTAGGTAGGCGAATTTTGCATCAAAAAATGGCAGCACTGATGATATTCCTTCATGTCGATTTGGTGATTGGTCATTTGTATCCGGCCGTTAAAGATTATAATTTCAAAAATACGTTTGCTTTGTTGAAATTCACGTGTTTCGTAATTTTGTAAAAGTTTTGTGTTAATTCATTAACAATGGCAGATAAAACACATTCCTCGAGATTGGCATCATACAAAACTGCTGGACATGGAACCACTGTAAGTAACTGTTTAATTTTAAAATAAGACTTCTTTCCTTTGTTACACAATTTTTTTATACTCGAATCTTTAATTATCTATAATCTATGATTATTTTCTTTATTTCTTTCTTTTTAATAAGCACATAACAATAATTTAAAATTAGTACAATTTTTTTACCTCCTTTTAAAGAAATACCTGCTTATTTTGAGAAAATTCCGTAAAAGCTCACAAATTCTGTTTTATATTAATTTAACTTCCTAACTCGGTTTTATATTTACTGTTTTTTACTATATTAGTAATTAGAATAAATATACATAATTTTAAGGCAAATTATTTCAACATAAAAAAAAATTTTACTACCCTCTATTTAGTCCCTTAGCTTTTAATAAAAAAAATATATTCAGTTTAAATATAAGTAAGTCTTTCTATTGCGTTTTATGATATCATGTATTTGTCAGGCATTCATCTAATAAAAACCAGCAAGAAACTCCCTACATATTAAATTATTGATCTAAATTTTTTGGCCATATTAAACTTTTTTTTTATGATGAACATATTGCTAATTATATTGTTACTACTATGTAGACAAATAATTCAGTAAAACACAAATATCATTGTACCAAAGATTCTTCTTTACCAACACCCAAAAAGCACCTAAAATATTCATCACATATTATCATTATTGAAAAGATTAATTACTGAGTTTATTGCCGGCTCTTCTCAGTAAAACCAAAATTCTGAATCGAGCATTAATAGTTACTATTCAACTGCTTGTAAAGGGTTCATCATCATATCAGCCATAGGACATCCACTGCTGAACATAGGCCAACTTAATGCAGACCGACGTTGCCTGCATCCACCGGGTTCCAGTGATCCTTGTCAGGTCGTCAGCCCACCTTGTGGGATGCCTAAAGAAAAAGTAAAGCATTGTAAAAATATTTTGATTTGATTTTATCAGGATCTCCGCCGTAAGCGTGCAGAAGTTAGCGTAGCACTCCGCAAGCAGGCTCGGGATGAGCAGCTGCTCAAGAGACGGGCGCTCTCCCCGGAGGCAGGGGAGGAAGTGCTGGAGGAGAAGGTCCTTGCACCTGCTGAGATTGTTCAAGGTATTAGGAATATTAAGACTTAACAATTTTATTGTATGTACATGCTATTAAATAAATATCTTGGGACATTTTTCACACACGGTCAATCTAATTCCTAACTAAGCAGAGCTTGTGATATGGTAACCAGATAGCTGATATACTACATAAACTTTTAAATACATTTTACATCCAGACACAGAACAAACAGACATATTTATGCATACAAATATTTGTCCTGATTGGGATTCGAACCCACGACCGGCTTGAAAGTCAGGGTCACCAACCACAAAGCCAACCGGCTGTCTAAGCTCAGCTTACTATAGAATAAAGTTTGCCATATATAAAGAATAATCCCAGGATATATCCTACTAATATCCTACTAATATCCTACTAATATTATAAAGGCGAAAGTTTGTATGGATGTTTGTTACTCTTTCACGTAAAAACTACTGAATGGATTTGAATGAAATTTGGAATAAAGATAGCTTATAACCTGGATTAACATATAGGCTACTTTTTATCCCGGGAAAATGGAAGACCTCCCGGGTACGCGGGTGAAACCGCGGGGAGCCACTAGTTATAAATGCGAAAGTTTGTATGTATGGATGTTTGTTACTCTTTCACGCTCCAACGGCTGAAGGGATCTGCTTGAAATTTGGCACAGAGCTAGAATATGTTCTGGAATAACACATAGGCTACTTTTTATCCCGGGAACGCGGGTGAAACCGCGGGGAGCCACTAGTATTTAAATAAACTTATACAGTATGGGGGATGGGGAGGCCTTTGGCATTTATTTATTATGGATCACCCACAAATGAAACAGAACTAAGACTAAAAAAGATTGTACAGATAACATGCCTTGTGCTCACTTCATCATCATCATCAGCTCATATACGTCTCCACGCTCGGAGCTCGAGCCTCCCCTAACATCGAGGGGGTTTAGGCCAAAGTCCACCACGCGGGCCTAGTGCGGATTGGCGGACTTCACATAACTTTAATAGTGACATCTCGGGCATGCAGGTTTCCTCACGATGTTTTCCTTCACCGAAAGCCAGTGGTGTGAATCCGTACGTAAGATTTTATAAACTCAGAGGTATGGGCCGGGGATTTGAACTGGCTCACTTAATTATAGGTAATCACAGCTAACCAACAACTTCCACCGCTAATAATTATATAAACATTCAATCACTGTCATCAGGTCTCCGTTCCTCTGATCTGGCCATCAAGACAGCTTCAGCCCGTGCTGCCAGACGTATCCTGTCCAAGGAGCAGAACCCACCGATATCTGTGATGGTCAATGCCGGTGTAATCAAACCCCTCCTTGATGGTCTGGACCGAGATGACTGGTATGTATAGCCCTGATATCATTTCTGAGTGTCATGACTATATTATATACCTATATTCCTACGGGACCTACACGGGTGAAACCGTGGGAGGGCAGCTAGTTACTTATAAAACATATTAATACTTAAAACAGAAACTTCAAAATTGTCTAAATTTAATCTAATTTAACTATTTTTTCTATCATCAGCGCTGACCTCCAATTCGAAGCTGCTTGGGCGATCACCAACATAGCGTCAGGCACACACGAGCACACCATGGCGGTTGTAGATGTAAGTATTGGTATATAGCCCATTTATCGAGGTTATAGGCTATATTTTATCCCTCTATTCGTATGGGAATGGGAACTACGCGGATGACTATGACTCGTCCGTTTCGAATTTGGAGCAGCTCGACTGGGGTAGTACCTCCACCTTACAGAACACCGCAGCCAAATAACACTACTAGATAGAGTAAAAGAAAGAAAGAAGAAAGAAAGAAGAAAGAAAAAACATTTATTCAAGACAACACACAACATTACATCAACCTAAACACACATATACACGAAGAACAAATAAATTAATTATAATATGCAATGCTGCATGATGCCCGGAATAGGTCGCGACTCAGCATGATGTGAGGGTTAATAAAAACTAGCCCTCACGCTGGTTTTCAGTCGCAACCCACGTCCGTGACATCACGAACATACAGAGACAATATTGTATAAAACATAAATAAACGAAATTACTATTATTAAAATAGCGAGTAGCGTCGTAGGGGTATGCAGGAGTGATACCTGTTTGTTTAGCCCTTTGACGTTTGTCCCTTTCACTTCCTCTACAATTGCTCCCTTTTAAAAGGGTCGGCAACGTGTGAGTGACGCCTCTGGTGTTGCAAGCGTCCATAGGCTACGGTAACCGCTTCCAAACAGGTGGGACCGTATGCCTGTTTGCCACCCTTGTGGTATAAAAAAAAATTAATGTTATTATCAATATTCCAGGGTGGTGCAGTCCCAAAGCTGATATCCCTGCTTGCCCGGGGCGGTGTGGTGGGGGAACAGTGTGCCTGGGCCCTCGGGAACATTGCTGGGGACGGGGCTGAGACAAGGGACTGTGTTCTTGAACATGGAGCCCTACCCACCCTGCTGCCTCTCATGACTGTCAACACACCAGCCAGCCAGATGCGAACAGCTGTGTGGACTTATAGTAACTTTTGTAGGTTAGTAGATACATCTTTGACCGGTTGGCCTTGTGGTTAGTGACCCTGACTTTCAAGCCGCTGGTCGTGGTTTTGAATCCCACCCAGGACAAACATTTGTATGCATGAATATGTCTGTTTGTTCTATGCCTGGATGTAATTATCTATATAAGTATGCATTTTAAAGTAGTAAATGTAGTATATCAGCTATCTGGTTACCATAACACAAGCTTACTTTGAAATCAGATTGGCCGTGTGTGAAAAATGTCCCAGGATATTTATTTTAACATTTAGTTGGGAAAGACAGGAGCCCAAACTAGATTTCCCTGTGGTATGAGTCACCTGGCTCCCTCTCTTGGTGAGATTTGGTTACAGTTATATTTGTGTCCCTTGTATAGAAGCAGCGATATGTACTACTGTGACTTATAATGTTACAGGAATAAGAATCCAATGGTGCGGTTTGATCTCGTCGCACCAGCGTTGCCGTACATATCAGAGTTACTGGAGATAGCTGATCAAGATGTGTTAGGTATGTCCGAACAGTCTTTACTAATATTATAAATGCGAAAGTTTGTATGTATACGAATGAGGATGTATGTGTCTAGAAAGAAGAAATCTTAAGAGTATATTTGAACGCACTTATCTCCCTACTAGTTTGAATCGAAAAAACTTTTTGTGTTTGATTAATGTGAAAGTAACTCTGTCTCGTTTTCACGCTAAAACTAGTGAACCAATTTAAATGAAATTTGGTCATTTCAGTCTGAGTAAGGACAGCTACTTTTTATCCCGGGAAAATGGAAGATCTCCCGGGCACTTTTGAACAGTCACTCTAATGCTCGGTTCTTTAATTTAACTATATATTTCCTTTCACAGCGGACGCATGCTGGGCCCTATCCTACTTAACGGATGGTCCCAACGAGCGAATTGAAGCGGTACAGACAGTGGAGCACCTGCTGCCCCGGCTCGTGGCCCTCCTCCAGCACAAGTCTGCAGCGGTGAGGACACCAGCGCTGAGGGCCGTGGGGAACATGCTCACAGGGTCAGATGTACAGGTAAATAAATATCCCGGGACATTTTTCACACACGGCCAATCTGGTTCCAAACTAAGCAGAGCTTGAGCTGTAACCAGATAGCTGATATACTACATATAATATTATAGATATTTACATCCAGACACAGGAAAAACAGACATATTCATGCAACAAATGTTTGTCCTGGGTGGGATTCGAACCCACGACCCGCGGCTTGAGAGTCAGGGTTACTAACCACAAAGCCAACCGGGCTGTCGGTGTGTTACATAAACCCTACCCTACCCTACCATACCTGATGGACGGATACCTACCCAACGAGCGGATTGAAGCAGTACATACACTGTTATGTATTTAGTTAAGTTTTAATTTAATGCACGGTTAAGTAGGTAGACTCTTAAGTGTGTTCCGTAAGTAGCCTATGTTGTTTTCCAGAACATATAGTAACTGTATTGTCTTGTATTGTCAGACGGACCGTTGCCTGGAGACGGGATGCCTGCCCCACGTGGCAGCCCTGCTCCGGTGCGGCAAGCCCTCGCTGGTGAAGGAGGCGGCGTGGGCGGCCAGCAACGTGCTCGCCGGCACGCAGCCGCAGATACAGCGCGCCCTCGACGCGGGCCTGCTGGAGCACCTGCTGCACGTGCTGCAGCATGAGGACGTCAAGTGAGTTGTACACGCACACCAGGCGCAGGGGCAGCGAGGACCCTCCCCTCCCCTAACACCGAGGGGGTGTCCATAGTGCACCACGCGGGTCTAGTGCAGGGGGCGGAGCTCATCATCATCAGCTCATATACGTGTCCACGCGAGGACCCTCCCCTCCCCTAACACCGAGGGGGTGTCCATAGTGCACCACGCGGGTCTAGTGCAGGGGGCGGAGCTCATCATCATCAGCTCATATACGTGTCCACGCGAGGACCCTCCCCTCCCCTAACACCGAGGGGGTGTCCATAGTGCACCACGCGGGTCTAGTGCAGGGGGCGGAGCTCATCATCATCAGCTCATATACGTGTCCACGCGAGGACCCTCCCCTCCCCTAACACCGAGGGGGTGTCCATAGTGCACCACGCGGGTCTAGTGCAGGGGGCGGAGCTCATCATCATCAGCTCATATACGTGTCCACGCGAGGACCCTCCCCTCCCCTAACACCGAGGGGGTGTCCATAGTGCACCACGCGGGTCTAGTGCAGGGGGCGGAGCTCATCATCATCAGCTCATATACGTGTCCACGCGAGGACCCTCCCCTCCCCTAACACCGAGGGGGTGTCCATAGTGCACCACGCGGGTCTAGTGCAGGGGGCGGAGCTCATCATCATCAGCTCATATACGTGTCCACGCGAGGACCCTCCCCTCCCCTAACACCGAGGGGGTGTCCATAGTGCACCACGCGGGTCTAGTGCAGGGGGCGGAGCTCATCATCATCAGCTCATATACGTGTCCACGCGAGGACCCTCCCCTCCCCTAACACCGAGGGGGTGTCCATAGTGCACCACGCGGGTCTAGTGCAGGGGGCGGAGCTCATCATCATCAGCTCATATACGTGTCCACGCGAGGACCCTCCCCTCCCCTAACACCGAGGGGGTGTCCATAGTGCACCACGCGGGTCTAGTGCAGGGGGCGGAGCTCATCATCATCAGCTCATATACGTGTCCACGCGAGGACCCTCCCCTCCCCTAACACCGAGGGGGTGTCCATAGTGCACCACGCGGGTCTAGTGCAGGGGGCGGAGCTCATCATCATCAGCTCATATACGTGTCCACGCGAGGACCCTCCCCTCCCCTAACACCGAGGGGGTGTCCATAGTGCACCACGCGGGTCTAGTGCAGGGGGCGGAGCTCATCATCATCAGCTCATATACGTGTCCACGCGAGGACCCTCCCCTCCCCTAACACCGAGGGGGTGTCCATAGTGCACCACGCGGGTCTAGTGCAGGGGGCGGAGCTCATCATCATCAGCTCATATACGTGTCCACGCGAGGACCCTCCCCTCCCCTAACACCGAGGGGGTGTCCATAGTGCACCACGCGGGTCTAGTGCAGGGGGCGGAGCTCATCATCATCAGCTCATATACGTGTCCACGCGAGGACCCTCCCCTCCCCTAACACCGAGGGGGTGTCCATAGTGCACCACGCGGGTCTAGTGCAGGGGGCGGAGCTCATCATCATCAGCTCATATACGTGTCCACGCGAGGACCCTCCCCTCCCCTAACACCGAGGGGGTGTCCATAGTGCACCACGCGGGTCTAGTGCAGGGGGCGGAGCTCATCATCATCAGCTCATATACGTGTCCACGCGAGGACCCTCCCCTCCCCTAACACCGAGGGGGTGTCCATAGTGCACCACGCGGGTCTAGTGCAGGGGGCGGAGCTCATCATCATCAGCTCATATACGTGTCCACGCGAGGACCCTCCCCTCCCCTAACACCGAGGGGGTGTCCATAGTGCACCACGCGGGTCTAGTGCAGGGGGCGGAGCTCATCATCATCAGCTCATATACGTGTCCACGCGAGGACCCTCCCCTCCCCTAACACCGAGGGGGTGTCCATAGTGCACCACGCGGGTCTAGTGCAGGGGGCGGAGCTCATCATCATCAGCTCATATACGTGTCCACGCGAGGACCCTCCCCTCCCCTAACACCGAGGGGGTGTCCATAGTGCACCACGCGGGTCTAGTGCAGGGGGCGGAGCTCATCATCATCAGCTCATATACGTGTCCACGCGAGGACCCTCCCCTCCCCTAACACCGAGGGGGTGTCCATAGTGCACCACGCGGGTCTAGTGCAGGGGGCGGAGCTCATCATCATCAGCTCATATACGTGTCCACGCGAGGACCCTCCCCTCCCCTAACACCGAGGGGGTGTCCATAGTGCACCACGCGGGTCTAGTGCAGGGGGCGGAGCTCATCATCATCAGCTCATATACGTGTCCACGCGAGGACCCTCCCCTCCCCTAACACCGAGGGGGTGTCCATAGTGCACCACGCGGGTCTAGTGCAGGGGGCGGAGCTCATCATCATCAGCTCATATACGTGTCCACGCGAGGACCCTCCCCTCCCCTAACACCGAGGGGGTGTCCATAGTGCACCACGCGGGGCTTGTTATTATTTCACGCCATAAGAGCTGAAGGGATTGCGAATTAATATAGCACAGATAACATGTTCTGGAATAACATGGGAAATTTGAAGAAACCATGGAGAGCCACTAGTTTAAATAATAGTGTCACAGTGTTTGTACCTCATGTAAAAAAATTCTTAGGATTTGTATCCCACCCAGAACAAACATTTGTATGCATGAATATGTCTGTTTGTTCTGTGTCTGGATGTAATTATCTATATATTTAAAAGTAGTGTATGTAGTATATCAGCTATCTGGTTACCATATCACAAGCTCTGCTTAGTTTGGAATCAGATTGGCCGTCTGTGAAAAACTATGATAGTTCTGACTACCTGGGACTATGCAAAAAACATCACCTATTACCACTTGCATTGCGTCGCGATATTGCTGATATCGTCTATTTCTCTAAAATTGTTAATGGATCTGTGGATTGTCCTGACTTACTCTCAAAAATACAATTTAATACTCATCCCAAGCGACTTAGGCATAACCCACTTTTCTTTGTCCCATCGGTGTCAACCAACTATAGGCAAAACTCATTTCACTGGCGAACTAGCAGCACATACAATTTAACCTCTGATTCTGTCGAGGTTGATATATTTAATATGAGCAGCTTATCGTTGAGGCGTCGGCTTAGTGGGCGTTTCTTTTCACTAAGTAACTGACATTACATGACAAGTGTACACAGTTTAATTTATTTAGTATTCTATTATAATATTTCCTAGTCTTAAGTTTTCTGTTGCTACTGGTGAGGACCTGTTAATGGCTCACACATCTTTTGTTCTTTTACCTATACTATTATGCTTAGCTGTTGGTCTTCCTTATAAAATAAAATAAAAATAAATAAAATATTTATTTACTTAAAAATCTATTAACAATATAGGTGCCAGAAAGAAGCAGCTTGGGCCATAACAAACTTATGTCTGGGCGGGACGGGGCCCCAGTTAGACGCACTTATTAACGCCGGCTTCCTGGTCCCGTACTGTGCGTTGCTCAGCTCACGAGACCATAGGGCCGTGTCGGTCGTGCTGGATGGACTGTCGCATCTACTGCAGGTTAGTTGGTCCGAGATTCGATTACCGTTAAAGACATAATTTTCTGATAAAGAATGTTAGTTTGTATAAGGGAGAAAATTACATTTATAAGTGTTTCCTTTCCAAAAATAGCTAAATCTGATACATTTTACCACTTTGAGAATGTCTGTCGCGGAAACTATTCAGTTAAGATAAAAATTATATTAAAAACCTCAAATTTTCCATTACTCCATTATTGAAGACCTATCCATAGATACCCCACACAAAAATTATTTTTAAGTTTCAGTTCTATGTATGGGTACCCCCCAAATTTACCGTTTTGTTTCTATTTTTATTTAGAAATCTTAATGCGGTTCACAGAATACATCTACCAACCATCAACCTACCAAGTTTCAACAGTATAGCTCTTATAGTTTCGGGAAAAAATGGCTGTGGGGTCTATAAGGGTGCAGTTTTTTGCTATTTGGCTATGGATCCCCAAGCTAATAAGCTTTTAATTTCCAGGCTGCGGTGAAATACAACCAAGTTGAAGCTCTTTGTCTGAAATTGGAAGAGATTGGCGCCCTTGATCAGATAGAGGCACTGCAGCAACATGAGAACGAAGAGGTATGTGTAAATTGCAGAGTGGTCGTTGGTTCGATTCCCACTTAAGATAAACATCATTAAAAGTAATCTGCTATCTATATGTATATCTGCGACAGACCGGTTGGCTTTGTGGTTAGTGACCCTGACTTTCAAGCCGCCGGTCGTGGGTTCGAATCCCACCCCGGACATACATTTGTATGCATGAATATGTCTGTTCTGTGACTGAATGTAATATCTATATAAGTATGTATTTAAAAAGTAGTATATCAGCTATCTGGTTACCATATCACAAGCTCTGCTTAGTTTTTAATCAGATTGGCCATGTGTGAAATATATCCGAGGATATTTATAATATTAGTATAGATTTATACCCAGACATGTCCATGCCCATAAAATGGTTGGAAATCTTGGGTCAAATAATAGCCAAATCAAATATAATATTACCAATTTTTTTATGCAAATCCTTATTTTACAGATATACAAGAAAACTCTAAGCCTGCTAGACACATACTTTGCCGACCAAGAGGACGCGAACGCACAACCTGCCCAAACCGAGGAGGAGTATCAATTTGGGACTAATGATAATCAAAATATCAATTTTTAATTTATATTCAAAGTATTTTATTAAGAAAGTTCTATTTTGATATACATATTTGATCCTCTATCTCGAGCATCTATTTGTGTCTTTAACACAATTATCATAAATGTTTTTCAATATCGTCCCTTAGCTTAGAAAATTGGCAGTTCCTACATTTGAATGCCGTTGGATAGAGCTGCTCATAGCGCGTCGAACCTTTGCTCACATGATATAGATTTCAGTCAATAAGAGGCTTTAATTCAAAAAGTAGTAACAGAGCGCAAGCCAGTTGGCCTTATAAAATAAACAGTTTTTTTCGTCTCCTGAAAAGTTGGTATAAATGACTTATACAGTGTTGTAAGCTAAGGGACGATATGTCAATTTAGTTAGGACAAATTTTCTCTATCAAATTTAATATTGTGGTTACTAATGCATAATATATTTTGATAGAACTTTTTCATGTCTTAAACTCAAGCTGGCCTTGATAAATCAATAATAACTCATAAGCTAGTGTAAATATAATCAATTTTTAAGCGCATCCTATCAAAGCTATGAAGAACTGAAGCTAAATAGACTGATTTGTGATTATTTTAGTTAAGTCTTTTTTAAATAAAGTTTTAAAGTTATCAAAAGTTTCTTTTTTGCTTAAAGTACCTATGCAATTAATAATCTGCTTATAAGCCCTTGGGTTTGTAGTTAGTGACCCTGACTTTCAAGCCATCGGCTGCAGGTTAGAATTCCACCTAGGACCAACATCTGTATGCATGAATATGTCTGTTTGTAAATATTTATTTCAAAGTATATCAGCTATCTGGTTACAGTACAAGCTCTGCTTAGTTTGGAATCAGATTGTGACTGTGATGTGTGAAAAATGTCCCGAAAATATCCAAAATTTCATAAAATTTTGGTACACAAACATAAATACATAATAATGAATCAAATATACCAAAAGATCCTAACTAATATTATAAATGCGAAAGTAACTCAGTAACACTTTCACGCTAAAACTACTGAACCAATTTAAATGAAATTTTGAGATAGTCTAGAGCCAGAGAAAGGATGTAGGTTACTTTTTATCCCAGTTAAATTAAATGTCCAGAATGCGGGTGATACTGTGGGGAGTCACTAGTCTACTATCTATACTAATATTATAAAGAGGAAAGATTTGTTTGTAACGAATAGGCTCAAAAACTACTGGACTGTTTTTAAAAATTCTTTCACCAATAGAAAGCTCTGTTATTCATGAGTAACATAGGCTATATTTCATCCCCATATTCCACCGGGAACGGGAACTATGCAGGTAAAACCGCGCGACGGAGGCTAGTATAGGATAAAATAAACAAAATAGAATTATACAAACATATTCATTTATTGTTTACAAATTATTATTTGAACGAGAAATTTTGGTACAGTTTTTTTTACATTTGACAAAATTGCAAGTGATGAGGGTGGAATGAATGAAGGGCATTCAGACTTCTTAAACCTAATTCTTAAGTTTAATTAAAATCTAGGCTTTATTCTGATCCTTAAGTTTTTCCAATTGTTGCCTGGAAAAGAAAAAACATATGAGTAAATAAAATGTATATCTAGTTATTTGTTTGTGTGGGTTTGTAAGTAAGTCTAGTTAGTAGGTAGAGTTTTAATAAAATATTCTAATAGTGACAAAACTAAAAGGTAGAATTTCTGTTACAACTAAAACATTCCTGAATGTCATTCAGTAATGTTTTATATTTTGTCTTTCTTTACCAAACTGTACATATTTTTATATATACATTCTGGACTCTGAGTCTTAACAGTCAAGTAAGATGTGAACAAAGCTATATGTTAAGATAAATCTAAATTAGGTACATTTAAAATAAAAGGTTAAAAAGCCAAAATATATCGTTAGCAAAACTAACCTTAATTGCTGATTAAAATCATCTTGTACGACGTCGTCCTCCCAATTGTCTTCCCAGACGGACACATCCTCATCATCTGCGTCTTCTGTACCCCAATCTAAAAAGAAATAACGAGGAAATTATGAATATTCCGAAATATATTTACAATTTCGAAACTACATTTTTGTTACATTTGACTTACTTTCAGCGGGAAATTCTTCGAATTCATCGTCCTCTTCCAACAGACCAAGGTCTACTTTCTGTTTATCAGCCATTTTATTCAGAACTTACGAGAAATATCAGACGAAAAGATTCTAAAATGTTTTGTTTGCCGTCAAACGAAATGAGTTCGCGTTTTTCTGGTTTTGACAATGACTCAATGACATTAACGACTTGACAGTTCGACCAGAGACATTTTTTTTTATTCGGTCAACCAGACACTTTTGTATGGCTAGGAGTCGTAGGTCTTTTAATTACTACACTATTCAGTGTTGCCATTATGTTAGCCAATAATGCCAATATATTCTTATTCCCATAACAGCTTTTAAACTTTGACGTAACCTCCTTACTACTTGCGGGGAAGCTCAGCTCAGCAGCTTACGCGGTTAGAAAAATCAGACTACTTACGGATGTAGAAACAGCTAGATTAGTCTATTTCAGTTATTTTCATAGTGTTATGTCCTATGGTATCTTGCTTTGGGGCAGAGCAGCTGATATAGATACAATTTTTATTTTGCAAAAAAGAGCAGTCCGTGCTATTTATAATTTAAGCTCGCGAGCTTCCCTCAGAGATAAATTTAAGGAAATTAACATTCTCACAGTTGCATCACAGTACATTTATGCAAACATAATATTCGTCCGTCAAAACATTAGTCTTTTCACGAAAAATTGTGATTTGCACTCCATTAATACTAGAAATAAGCATAAACTTGTAACATCTGCTTATAGACTACAGAAAGTGCAAGGATCATTTTTAGGACTTGGTGCACGGTTTTATAACAAAATCCCCACAAATATTTTAGATTTGCCTATGAATAAATTTAAGGAACGAGTTAAGTCAGCTTTGGTACAGAAGGCTTATTATAGTATAAACGATTATATTAACGATGGCGAGGCATGGGTATAGCGCTCGTTCTATCAGGACTAATATTATTATTGTTAAAGAAATTGTTAAAACTTGTTTTGAAAAGAGTAATTGCTGAGTTTATTGCCGGCTCTTCTCAGCAAAAGCAACCTTCCGAACCGAGCATTAGAGTCGACGTTTCATAAGTGCCTGTGAAGGCCTATTTGAATGAATAAATTTATTTCATTTCATTTCATTACTGCTGGGCTGGCTGATATTATTTTCTATTACTTTATTCTATTATGTATTATTTTTAAGTTGTGACAACTGTGTATTTATTTTAATCGATTTATCATAATCATTAGAGTTAAAAGTTTAGATCATTCGTTGTCCACCTTGAAAAAAATATTACAGAATAAAATTGATTTTCATTAATTTAAAAATATGTTTTTTTTGGACGCACCGACTCACGATCACGAGGGTTCAAATCCTTGGCCATACCTCTGAGTCTATAAAAAACTTAAGTACGGATTCACACCACTGGCTTTCGGTGAAGGAAAACATCGTGAGGAAACCTGCATGCCCGAAATATCACAATGAAAGGCATGTGAACTCCGCCAAACCGCAGTAGGCCCGCGTGGTGGACTATGGCCTAAACCCTTTCGATGTCAGGGGAGGCTCGAGCTCCTCGGTGGAGACGTATATGAGCTGATGATGATAAATAATACTATCCATTAAGCAAAATAACACATTTGACCATTTTTCGGGAAGTCAATCTGCCCCGTGCTTGAAGTCTTAGGGTCGTTAGTCAGGGCTTAGTCTAGTTAAAGTCATTTTCAGATAGATATGTATCCTGGTAGATATGTATAATATAATATACAAACAATTTGTTAATTGAAAACTCCAAAAGTATTTTTCAAAAGCTTTATTATTCCTTATCAAATACAGTCGAGTTGATACATTGAATACTTGAGATAATTGAAATTATCAATAATCAAAAGCATAAAACCTTATAACTAAGCATAATATATCACATATTATCACATATCAATTATGTAATCAGGCTACAGAATGGATAATTATATGAAAATGTAATAAATATTCACAAAATATTTAGATAAATACATCTGAGGCTGAATAGACTTAAAACATGTCTATTGGCATCAGCGTTGCCAGAAGGTTACTTTAGTAACCTCACAGGTGAATTTTGACTTCGTTAGGTTACTTGGAGGTTACACCACAGAAAAGGTTACTTTTAGGTGATTCAATGTTTGTCGTTAATATATTTGTGTAACGTCTACAATGGCACAAAATTGAGAGACACGCCTAAAAAAAAAAAAAAAAAAACGACGTATATATTTTTGAGACGTGTACAAGAGACCAAATTTAGAGACGCGCCTAAAAAAAAAAAACGTTAATATTTTTCCTATACAAAAGGTTACTAAAGGTTACTTTTTTGGACAGTTCAGGTCACTTTTGAAATACCTCGCTGGCAACACTGATTAGCATCAGTTTTAATATAATGAGAAACAACTATTCAACTTAATTTCAAATTACACTGAAAAGGTATCGCTTTATTTATAAATAAAACAGTACCATAGTAAAAACCAAAGAAAACAATATATAACTGCAAAAGTATATCTTAGCTGCTTACTTTTTATATTTAATATTCACAAAAGCTAATACGGAAGCTTTTTATATGTTCACAAAAAATATATAAGAACTAAAACAGAAAACTTTCATAGTATGAGTAATGAAAAAATCTGAATGTCACAAATATTGCCCTAAATAATGAAATGTTTCTTAAAAATATAGGTAAGCATGATGTATTGTAAATCAAAGGAAAAATATGGCAAATACCTTATAAATTCACCAATACAAAACAAACATTACAAAAATCTACAAACAGTTCATTAAATAGAGATCTTCGTATCAAAAATATTTAATAGAACAAATAAAATAATATTAACAGTTCATTGGTAGTTCACAATTTTCCCACTACATTGGGTAAAAATCAACAACTAGCAACACCAAACGTAACTTTATAAGTTACTTGACCAAGGAACTTACCTTCAGCCTTAATTTAATTTAAAACCGAGTTTTTATTATGAAATATTTAACTATATTCAAATCTTAGGTAACCATGAAGGGTTTTAGGGACATCCAAATGAGGAACGATATGAATCAACGTTGGTCCAAAAAATCTACGGAGGTATATTCTAACTTGAGATAACAAGGCGTTAGGAGACTTAGCGCGTTGTATTAAGGCTTGTTTTTGAGTGGTAGTGATCGTGTTATTCCTTTTTATCATGCAAAGGTCAAAAGCCTCTGCGGCGTCGAGAAGGAGATAGAAGATATGCTGGTACTCTTCAGATGTGACGTTCTGTAAGTGGTTTAGGATACCGTCCGGGTCACGGAATTGAGTTTTCATGATTACCTGAAAATGATAAATTAGGTTTTACTGGTAACATTGCTTAAGTAGTGTTTATTTGGTGACACTTAGGCCTTATTCACACGAGAGCTGTTTTAAAGGACGGTAAAAAAACGTTTAAATACAGCAAATGCATTTTTAAGTATTTTTGACAGACTGGTCCGCTTTGTGGTGTACCCTGACTTTCAGACTTTCGTGGGTTTGAATCCCACCCAGGATAAATATTTGTATCCATGATCATGTCTGTTTGTTATGTCTGAATCATGGATGTAAATATCTATATAAGTATGTATTTAAAAGTAGTACATGTAGTATATCAGCTATCTGGTTACAGTACAAGCTCTGCTTAGTTTGGAATCAAATTGGCCGTGTGTGAAAAATGTCCCGTCCGAAGTATTTATGTATTTATATTTTGTTACTTTCTGCTACGGAACCTTTAATAGGCGACATCGACTTGCACTTTTTTTTTGTTTTTCTTTTACTGTAATCTATACTAAAGACATTCGACAGTAGGTTGGAGTATGGATTTAAGGCGTGTAAGGTACTAGTCCTCGACTTGCACTTGGCCGCTTTTTTGTTCTTATTTTGTTTGTGTTTGTTTTGTTTGTATTTGTTTTGTTTGTTTTTCTATTGTTTGTGTTTGTTTTGTTTATGTTGTATCCTCACCCTGGCGCCGTATCTCAGCAGTAAGGCGACGACATCGGCGGCGGGTTCCGCATTGCTGGCGAGGTACTCAGCGAGAGCGGGCCGCAGTTGAGTCGCGTCAGAATCATTGTAAACTTTCAAATTTGGATCCGCACCGCTTTCTAGCAGGATCTGGGGGTTATTATTAGTATGTTTTGGTTAAATGTACTCACTATATTCCTTGGGAAAATAAGTATTTATATACAACTAGCGGAGCCGGTAGACTTCTGCACAGCGCCACCTACCGGCTCCAAATTGATGTATTATACATAAAAACCTTCCCCATTACTCCGTAATTTGGTGAAAACCGTATGAAAATACGGAACCAATGTCTTACTTCTATACTTTGTAGATATTTTAACAATAAAAAAACTGAAGAAGTAAACTTACTTTGACAATTTCCTTCCTATTAGCGATGTTGTCGGAGCACGCCACGTGAAGCGGTGACCCTATCACCGAGCTGGACGCGTTCACTTGAGCACCTGGAAATCAAAATATAATTATTAAGACAATTATCAAAATTATAAAGACATTAATTATAATACCCCTCCATTCCCTTTGTCAGCTTACGCTTACGTAAACATTTTCTATACTGTTCTAAGCTAGTGCCTAAACGTATGCATTATTTTTGGGAATCCCTGAAAATGTGATTTGTTTTCAAGCAAAGACAATGTGTGGGTTGCCATATGAGTAAAAAAGTAAATAAGTACCGATGACGTAATCATCATCCCCCCTACTCCCCATGTGATTCAAAATAAGCAAAGTCCCCAGCCCCCCATAGTGCTTACGTGATACTTGAACGGCCCCTAAGCAGCATTCCCGATTTGGATAAAACTGTATCGCATTCATAATATTAGTATAGATAGATCCAAAATTCCAGATTCAAAACAAACAGAAATGATTTTTTTTATACCACGACTGTGGCAAACAGGCATGCGACCCACCTGATGGAAAGCGGTTACCGCAGCCTATGGACACCTGCAACACCAGGGGCATCACGGGTGCGTTGCCGACCCAAAATCCTATACGGGAATCAAATACACGACTAGCTTAAAGTCAAAGCTACGAAGCCTCCCGGTCAGTCAATTAATAAAAAAATAAATAAATATCCTGGGAAAATTTTCACACACGGCCAATCTGATTCCAAATTAAGCATCATAGTGAGCTTGTGTTATGGTAACCAGATAGCTGATATACTACTGACATTAATGGCTTCAATATGCATGGCTATTCCGTCTAGATTGTTTATAAAATAGTTGGAGCCGGTAGGTGGCGCTGGTGGGCTGAACGAAGTCTGCCAGGTCCACTAGTCTAGTAGATAATATAAACCTCACCAGCACTGAGCAGCAGCTGCAGCATGAGCACGTCTCCCTTGAGGATGGCGAGGTCGAGCGCGCTCGGCTTGCTGAGCTCCGGGCACGCGTAGTTCACGCGCGCGCCTTGCTTCATCACCAGGTTCACTACTTCTGTGCAACCTGGACATTGGAAAATAAATAATAATGTAATAATAGATTTAACTAAGCCGTGGTGGCTCAGTTGGGAACGCGCCGACTCACGATCATGAGGGTGCAGGTTCAAATCCCTGGCCCGTACCTCTGAGTTTTAAAACTTACGTACGGATTCACACCACTGGCTTTCGGTGAAGGAAAACATCGTGAGGAAACCTGCATGCCCGAGATGTCACAATTAAAGGCATGTGAAGTCCGCCAATCCGCACTAGGCCCGCGTGGTGGACTATGGCCTAGACCCCCTCGATGTTAGGGGAGGCTCGAGCTCCTCTGTGGAGACGTATATGAGCTGATGATGATGGAGATTTGACAGGCGTCCGGTAGTCTCGATAGCCCAGCAAACTCCCTCCCCATAGACCTAGTATAGTTTCCTTATTTTCTCTAATAGTCCTTGCACTTAGCGGGTGCTGTCTTTGCCTGTATTTTCTCAATAGTGCAGGCAGAGATAGTACCCGCTAGGTGTACATATCCAAACACATTAATGTATCTTCAAGGGGCCTCTACGTGTTGGATCTGTATCCCTAAGCACGCCTTCCAAAAGAACCGGCCATAGGAAAGATACAAATAATAATATATTTATAATAATAAACTGTTGGTGAGTAGCGACACCACGGACCCGAGACCTCCCGGGGGCGGTACCCAGGCCCCCACCTCCGGCTTGCCTTCGCCGGCCGGCCGGAGTGGAGCGCGAGAGCTATATGCTCGAAGGGTGGAAGTGTTAAAGGCATAAAGCCGGGAGTAGCGACAGTGAAACTGCAGCACACCTCTCGACACCCTTAGCTGCTTTTTCCTTTTTTTTTTCGTTTGGCCCGAGCGCTTCTTCGTGGCCCGGCCCGCATCTTGATCCCTCAACTTTACTGAAGACCTTTTTTACTATTGTTTTAATTGTTGGCTTAAATCGTGTGTCTTGAGGTTTATTGTTAGATTGTTAGTAAATACCCCGTTCCCCGTTTTGACAATTTTAATATAATCTGATTCCCCAGTCCCCTTTTACTGTTTCGTATCTGATTATTTCTTATTTCTTTCTTTATACGCCGGTGTTGCCCACTCTGTTGCCTTCTGGTGACTCTTTGAGGGGCCCATTCAGTTTGCGGCGAGTCACCGTCTGCCAGGATTACAAAGATTGATACATTTGATTTGGCAGGTTTGGCATTTGTTATTTTATTACCAGTAGTTTTTAGATTATTTTATTATGTACCTACCTTAAAAGTAGATTTAAAATATTTATATTTACGAATATACAAACACTTTAGGCGTCACAAATATCTACTGGTGGCTCCTCGCGGTTTCACTCGCGTTCCCGGGGATCTTAAATTTTCCCAGGGTAAAAAGTAGCCTTAATGTTATACCAGTAATTCTAACTGTATGAAATTTCATCGCTTCTTCAGCCGTTGTTGCGCGAAAAAGTAACAAACATACATACTCACAAACATTCGAATATATAATATTAGTAGTATATTTACCACTAAGCACGGCATAGTGCATGACTGTCCTGTAGTCATTCCTCGCGTCCGCCATCGCATTGACATCAGCTCCGAAGCTGATGAGCAGGAGAACCGCGTCCATACCCTGGAAACAGAAGTAGTATATATTGTCATGGTAAGGGACTAAGGGTATGAACTATGCTTATACATCACATAAGAAACCTCCAAAATTGTCAGTGTTTCTCTAACATATTATGCATGTATTATATATAAAAACCTTACTCTTTAATCACTCTATCTATTAAAAACAACCGCACCAAAATGCGGACAGACAGCGGAAAACAACATTGTTTTATAATATGTAGTGATAGTGATTATGATATAGTCCAGCGGGGACTCCCAGGAGGATATTGATGTATTATACATAAAAACCTTTCCCATGAAATACTAATTTGGTGAACCGCATGAAAATTTGTTCAGTAGTTTTTGTGTTCATCGCGTTCAGACAGACAGACAGAGGCGGCGGGGATTTTGTTTTATACATGCATAATATGTTAGAGAAACACTGACAATATTGGAGGTTTCTAATGTGATGTATAAGCAGCGGGTGCTAGAAATATACGTAAGATACTCAAAAAAGTGTAAAAGTATATTACCTTCCTCTGCCTAGCTGCCTTCATCAGGGGAGTGAGTCCAGCCCGGTCCCTCGAGTCCGGGTTGGCGCCGAACGTCAGCAGCAGCTCCAGGTACTCCGGCTCGGAGACCAGGTTGATCTCCGAACCGAAGAAGTAGCGCTTGTTGGGGTCAGCACCGTGTTCTAGCAGGAGACGGGCTACCTCCTGGGATAATAGTATATTTCATTACAAGTGCAGAAAGGCTGTCATTGCAAAGAGTTCCGACGAATGTCCACCCGAGCCGCGGCGCAGCCGAAGGCGAGAGTTGGCAGTCGGAACAAGATGCAATGACGGTTCCGCAAGTGTACTGAACGACTATTTTTAATACAGTTGCGAAAAAATAAAGCAATTAAAATAATAAAAACACAACAAACTAAACTCGCAATGAAAACTTCTGGAAAATGGCGCCTACGGTTGGCGCCATTTTATAAGCAGAGATTTTTTTTCTTCGCCCATTTTGGTAGGCAAAGGGAACTATCTATACAGCTTAGTCTTCAGTATATTTTTTTTATTGATATGAAATGAAAATGAAATTTAAAACCTTCATGGTTGATTTTTCTTTTTAATAGACATTATTTTGACAGTTGGGAAAGATGCACGCACGAGTTCGGGAAAGGTAAAAAAAAAGCACTAGTGTGTAATAGCCCACTTTCCGAACGCTATACGTCCCTGCAATACACCACTTTTTGAGCAACTGTATTAAAAAATATATTTTAACACACCACTGGCTTTCGAAGGCTGCTGTGGTAATAGTTACTCGAGATCATGAGGGTAGTTCTTGAAACATAACCTAACCTAACAACGAAGGAGCTTATACTACCACGGTCTAGTGCCTTTAATAGTGACATCTCGGGCATGCAGGTTTCCTCACGATGTTTTCCATCACCGAAAGCTAGTGTTTTGAATCAGTACGTAAGTTTTTAAACTTATGAGGTATCCTCAAGATCGTGTGTCGGGTTTCTAACTATATATTCTACATATACAAGATTCCAACTTAGAAAGCTACGCGAATCACTTCATCATCTTCTCACTGATTCCAAACTAAGCAGAGCTTGTGATATGGTAACCAGATAGCTGATATACTACAAATACTACTTTTAAATACACTAAACACAAAAAGTTAGGGATATAAAAAAATATTGTAATTTTTGGGTGATTTTCCACGAGTTGTAACTTCGCGGAAAATAATCTTTAAGCAAAAAAAAATAAAACCAAATTGTAGCTACAAGTGTCTAGTTTACAGATATGACCATGAATTTTTTGTATTATGTTTGGATCTGGAGAAATACAAAGAAAAGTACCGAGGAAAAAAAATTACAAATTTTCTGTCGTCTAAAAAAGGGCCTATGGGCTTCAAAAATGATTTTTTATGGTTTTTGTCAAATCCTCTTTTAGGATATTTAATGCCCTTTAATTTGTTGTAATTAAGAAGCCTGTACAATGATTTACCACGGAGTTATTGTCAATCAACCGAAAAAAGAAGTTTTTGACTTTGACGATCAATAACTCTAAGGATAATGATCGTATAGGAAATCTAAGAAAGGTTTTGAAAACTACACAATATTCTCTATAAGAAAACGTGAACGGCTTTTGTCGAAAACATTATCATTCACTCAAAAACTTTGACTGAAAAAAAGGCGAAATTTAGCATAATTAAGGATATTTAGATAACTTGGGATAAAATGGATGAATGAAGGATATCGTCGGTAATTTTTTAACCTTAAAGTATCCCGGAAAATTCCTGAAAAATTCAAAGCGCTGCAATTCTTCTTTCTTAGTGACCCGAGGCTTTAAATTTATTGTTTTTGCTAAAATCACGATTATAAACGATGGTTGGATTTTAATCATTTTTTCAAAGAAAACATAATTTTTTTCTCAATAACCTTTATTGCTTTGATGTAAAAGATCAGTTTTATTCAAAAATTTTGGATAGAAAAAAAAAACTATTTTTTTTTATTTTCTTCTTTTTTCTTGACTTTGTGTGTGTGTGTATGTTTGTCTATCCGTCTGTCTGTGTGTCCATCTGTAGCTATTGAAGGGTCTGCACGTATACAGGTCACCATTCAGTACTGCGTATTGCCTCTGTTTTGGGTCATTGCTCGTAAGCGCTCTCGCATGATGACAGATTATCGAATGTTTTTTTTTTCTATTCGACATTTTGAAAAAAAAGTCGATCATTTTCATCAAAGCAATAAAGATTATTGAGAAAAAAAAATGTTTTCATTGAAAAAATGATTGAAATCGAACCATCGTTCATAATGGTGTTTTTAGCGAAAACAATAAATTTAGAGCCTCGGGACACTAAGTAAGAAGCATTGCAGCGCTTTGAGTTTTTCAGGGATTTTCCGGGACACTTTAAGGTTTAAAAATTACCGACGATATCCTTCATTCATTGATTTAATCCAAAGTTATACCAAGTTACCTAAATATCCTTAATTATCCAAATTTTCGCCTTTTTTTCAGTCAAAGTTTTTGAGTGAATCAAAATGTTTTCGACAAAAGCCGTTCACGTTTTCTTATAGAGAATACTGTGTTCTTTTCAAAACCCATCTTTGATTTCCTATACGATCATTATTCTCAGAGTTATTGATTGACAAAGTTAAAAAGTTCTTTTTTCGGTTGATTGACAATAACTCCGTGATAAATCATTGTACAGGGTTCTTAACTACAAAAAATTAAAGGGCATTAAATTTTCTGACAGAACATTTAACAAAAACAATAAAAAAATCATTTTTGAAGCCCATGGATTTTTTTTTCGATGACAAAAAATTAGCATTTTTTTTTCCTTGGTAGTTTCCATAGAATTTCTCCAGATCCAGACATGATACAAAAAAATCATGACCATATCCAAAAACAAGACACTTGAAGCTACAGTTTGGTTTTCTATTTTTTGCTGTGGGATTATTTTCCTCGGAGTTACAGTTCGTTGAAAATCGCCCAAAATTTTCGAATTTTATTTATATCCCTAACTTTTTGTGTCTAGTATACATACTTATATAGATATTTACTTCCAGGCACAGGACAAACAGACATATTCATGCATACAAATGTTTGTCCCGGGTGGGATTCGACACGACCTGTGGCTTGAGAGTCAGGGTCACTAACCACAAAGCCAACCGGGCTGTTAAATAAAGTAATAAAGCAGCTAAATTTAAACAGCAGGTAACTTACATAATGCTTATTCCTTATAGCAAGTCTTAAGGGCTCATCACATAATGTAGTCCGAGGGAACTCTTCCCCCGTGTCGGGTCTATAGTCCACCGCCGCGCCGCTCTCCAACAGGAGCTTCACCAGCTCAGTATACCTGGATAAATAGCCGAGATAAATATCCTGGGACTTTTGGTAACCAGATAATAAATACATTTTATAAATTATATACTAGCGGACCCAGCATAGTTTGCTCTGCCCACCAGCGCCACCTACCGGGTCCAAATCGATGTATATATATAAAACAAAGTCCCCATCCGCTCTGTCTGTCTAGACAGACCGCGATGAACACAAAAACTACTGAACAGATTTTCATACGGTTTTCACCAAATTACGGAGTATTTCATGGGGACGGTTTTATGTATAATACATCAACTTGGACCCGGTAGGTGGCGCTGGTGAGCAGAACGAAGTCTGTCGGGTCCGCTAGTATAATATAAGTCTAGAAAGAACAACAAATAACAGGTAGGTACCCATGTTCAGCAGACAGGTGCAGGGCGCTGTACCCGCAGTCGTCCCTCGCGTTGACATCACACCCGCGCACCAGGAGCAGCCTGGTCGCCTCCAGGTACCGCTGCCAGATCGCGTAGTGTAATGGCCTGAGACCCTGGGTCACTGGCTCGTTTACCTGATGAGGATATGGGGTTGGAGAAAGTCTTATAGGTACTCATATAATAATAATAATAAGTAAATATCCCGGGACATTTTTCACACACGGCCAATCGGATTCCAAAGTAAGCTTCGAAGTGAGCTTGTGATATGGTAACCAGATAGCTGATTTACTACATAATATACTACTTCTAAATACATAATTTTGTAGGTAATTACATCCAGACACAGAACAAACAGACATATCCATGCATGTTTGTCCAGGGTGGGATTCGAACCCACGACCGGCGGCTTGAAAGCCATCCGCTCTGTCAAATGGATTATTTATGACGTACCTTGGCTCCACAAGCGAGGAGTATCCTGATCTCATCGAGGGGCACCATGCGGATGATGGAGTCTGCCAGCTCCCTCTGGAGGGACTTTTCAGTCATCACTTCCGAAGGCATAGCTGAAATAGAGGAAATATTTTAGTGGTTAAAGTTTAAATACTAGCAATCCGCTACGGCTTCGCATCATTACAAAACCATACGTATAAACCTTCCTCTTGGATCACTATCTATTGTCGGCAACAGCATTAAAGTTCGTTGCGTAGTTTAACCTTGTATTGTATTATGGTAACCTGAAATGATTTGTTTACTGTATATAATACAAAATAAGTATTTAGCAAAAAAGTCCTTAAAAACTTATAATACCTTTTTAGGTGGGTATAACACTTATTTATAAGAACATATACTTATAAATACATAGGTACCCATACAAACAGAATGAACATAAATAAATATATGTTTCGAGAGGCAATCAAACCTACGATTTGCGGCAGGCTAATTAATTTAAAACTTCCGCTTTTCGAAGCAATCGCGGAAAAATATCATTCGAAAATAAGTACCGATGACAGATAGCATGACAGTGTTGCCAACACACATTATTTATCATTATTATTATTATTCGGATTAAGTGGCTATTTCAAGTCTTTGCAGAGCTGTATCACTGCGACCATACTAGGTATATTGTGATCGCCACATTAACTAGATTACCTGCCAAGACCCGCAGCTATGAAAAACCGGAGCTCAGAGCATGGTGACATGGGTGGATAAACTAGTCACGGTGGATAAACTAGTCACAGTGGATGAAACAAGGGAAACGCAAGGGAAATTATTGCCATTATAAGAAACTCTTCCACTAGTCGCCATGCTGTAGGCGGGGGTGACTATCAAAATGTGATATAATTCTCATCCCCCCTGTTGCCGTGCTTTGGCAGGTGGATAAAATAATTTTGTCCCTGGTGTTTCATCTGCATCGAAGCAGAATCTACACTCCTTTGTGTCACGGACACTGATTGTGAACAGACATTATTTATCGTACTATTGACATATTGTGCGAGCACGAGCTCGTACGCGTCTGCGCATAAAATCTATTTCTGCTATAACATGTTTGTAAACATGCACGTGAGACGCACTTTGGTATTTCTGTTTCAAATCAGGTGATTTTGTTATACGTTTAACTGTTAATAGTTTAAGAAGCTTTGGACACTTTGTTAATTATATAGGTTTTCGCTTGTTTGGCTTCGATTTCGATCCTATACCTATTTATACTATCATAACTAGTTGACCCGCGCAACTTCGTTAGCGTCACTTGCCCGTTTTTGCAACAGTTTTGATTGATGCTCCGCTCTTATTCGTCATAGCGTAATGATTTATACATAAAAACCTTCCTTAAGAATCACTCTATCTATTAAAAAAACCGCATCAGAATCCGTTGCGTAGTTTTAAAGATCTAAGCATACATAGGGACAGATAGACGGCGGATAGCGACTTTGTTTTATACTATGTAGTGAAGAGGAATGATCTGTACGTAACGAATAAACTTAAAAACTATTTGTCCGATCTGAATAATTCTTTCACCAATTGAAAGCTACATTATTAGGGAGTAACGTAGGCTATATTTTACCCCCGTATTCCTACGGGAACGGGAACTAGTTCACATTAATGAAATAGAGCGCTACCATAAACATGAACTCTTTCAGCCTTGAACCAAGATTTTAAGCTATTTAAATATTGGCACAGACCTATTATTAAATATTAGGTATTTCACTGCAAAAAAGCAATTAGTTTAAACTGTAACGGAAACGGAGGTATTCTGTCACCAATCTACACTAATAATATAATAAAGAGAAAAGATTTGTATTTTTGTATGTAACGAATAAACTCAAAAAGTACGGGACCAATTTTAATAATTCTTTTTTCATTAGAAAGCTACATTATCACTGAGTAACATATTTAGGCTATATTTTATCCCTGTATTCCCACGGGAACGGGAGCTACGCGGGTAAAACCGCGCGGAGGCAGCTAGTTAGGTATATTATCATGACTTGGCAAGCGTTTAACTCTTCTCGAAAACTATGACTTCATATGTGAAAATAATATATTTTTCGATGATATCATTTCAAAGACAAAGAAAGTATATTTTTTGTCTTTGACCACGATTTCTCGCTGAATGTGGTATGAGGGTAAACTCTAGAATTAAAGTCAAAATGTCCCAGGATATTTATTATTATTATTATAAACTACCTTTTTTGGGAAAGGGTAATTTATGGGTACCTATATATAAATTTCCGAAGAACCTTCAATGTTCCCAGAATAAAAACTAACCTATGTGTATAAAACACACAAATTATAACTATTATTACTAAATTTATACAGTAACAAATGTATTAATATATAAGGGGTATAAATATGTACAAAACTTATATGTAAAATATATACATACTAAATTAAAATTATAAATAAAATATATTATCTAAATCGCTGCCCTGTGGTAGAGTGCCCAGGATGCTGGCTACATTACCTCGCTGGATGGCGAGGCTTATTCGTTGGGCGAGGTAATAGCCAGCCCTCTGTGTTATTCCAGAACATAACCTAACTCTGTGCCAAATGTCATCGTAATCCCTTCAGCCGTTCTGGCGTGAAAGAGTAACAAACATACATCCATACTCACAAACATTCGCATTTATAATATTAGTAGGACTAAAAACACAAATCTTAATGTGAACTCGACATTGGCACAAATACGCAGTATTTAAACCGACGTAAGAGGGTGTCCACTTCTACGCATCAAAAGTTGTTAATCATGTTTTGTTTTTTGCGCGTTAAGTTTGGAAATAAAATGTTGTTTTTGTACAAATCAGGTCAAAAGCTATGTGGCATCATGCCATGGTACCTATATTAGGTATACATGCTTCCCGCGGATTCACCCGTGTTTCCGGGGACATTTAATTTCCCCGGATAAGTAGTGTGCGGTTTCAGAACATTTTCTTACTCAATGCCAAATTTCCTCGGCATCTCTTTAGCCGTCGTTGCGTGATTGAGTAACAAACAAACATACAATACATACATACATACTCAAAACTTTTCGCATATTAATTAATATTATAAATGCGAAAGTAACTGTCTGTCTGTCTGTCTCGCTTTCATGCTAAAACTACTATCAATTTAAATGAAATTTGGTACACACATGTCTAGTCTCAGAAAGGACAAAGTCTACTTTTTATCCCGGGAAAATGATCTGCTGAATGAATGTTCCGATCTGAAACTTTCTTTCACCAATGGAAAGCTACATTATCAGGGAGTAGCATAGGCTATATTTTATCCTTGTATTCCTACGGGAACGGGAACTACACGGGTGAAACCACGCGGCGGAAGCTGACATAGCTTCCGCCGCTGACTTTGAAAATGGGAAAGCTTTTTACTTTACAATTTAATCTATACTAATATTATAAAGAGGAAAGATTTGTTTGTTTGTAATGAATAGGCTCCGAAACTACTGGACCGATTTCAAAAATTCTTTCACCTTTGGAAAGCTACATTATCCCCGAGTAACATAGGCTATATTTTATCCCTGTATTCCCACGGGAACGGGAACTACGCGGGTAAAACCGCGCGGAGGCAGCTAGTTTATAATAAGGTGAAACTAAAATGGCGGCCGTCCAAGCCAATTTTAATGATGACGTCACGGAATTTCCGTGAAAACATGTATGTTTTGCAACAAAGAGATTAATTCGTACGTTTATTTTGCATTACGCTTTGTTCCAACAACGGAAACGTTATTTATTGTTCAACTTTCACGAGTAAATATGTTATTTATGGTATTTGTTATTTTGAGGTTATGTTCCAAATTTAGTGTAAATTATTTCCTATAATCAGGGGAGGCTTTCTTTATAAATTAATATAACAGCTTTAAAAATGGTATTTAAAGGAATCCATAGTTTTATTGTATTACCAATTTACTGAGGTACCTATATCGATACCATTGCATAATAGATTTATTATTAAACTCAATTTCATCACATAAGAAACGAATTATTACGAATCATTTTGTGTTTATAATTTAATATTATAATTTGGATAAAAAATAAAATTCTAGTCCGCCAATCCGCACTAGGCCCGCGTGGTGGACTATGGCCTAAACCCCCTCGATGGGGAGGCTCCGAGGTCCTTTGTGGACACGTATATGAGCTGATGATGATGATTTGGATAATACGAATTGAAGAACATATATCCTGTTAATGTAAGAAGTTACATATAATATTTAACTCCATTTATTTTATCGTGAAAATTTCTATATTACGGATCATGATATAAAACCGTGACAGACAGACAGACGGACAGCAGAACCTTAGTAAAAGAGACCTATCTTTCGTGTACGGAAAGACTCGTAAACTCACTTTTACCAAAAACAAACAAACTTATTCAAATTTGGACTCGATCCAACAGATTTCATGGCTATTCTTAACAGAGCTATGACGTTATAACAATCCAAAACATTGTGAAAGAAAACACGAGATGGGATAGGTCAATATATATTGGTACTAGCACTACTAGCTGACCCGCGCGTCACTCCCCGTTTTTGCAAAATTTTTCGTTGATGCTCCGCTCCTACTCGTCGTAGCGTGATGATATATAGTTTATAGCAATCCTCGATAAATGGCCTATCTAACACTGAAAGTTTTTTTCTAATCGGATCAGTAGTTCCTAACGTAAGCGCATTCAAACAAACTTTTGAGCTTTATATCACTACATATCATAAAACAAAGTCGCTTTCCGCTATCTGTCCCTATGTCTTCTAAAATCTTTAAAACTACGCAACGGATTTTGATGCGGGTTTTTTTAATAGATAGAGTGGTTCAAGAGGAAGGTTTTTATATACAATACATGCATAATATGTTAGAGAAACACTGACAATTTTGGTGGTTTCTAATGTGATGTATAAGCATTGCACCCGTGCGAAGCTGGGGCGGGTCGCTAGTATTAGTATAAATAGGCCAATGACATTCATTACTGCGCATCAAGTCTGCGCACCGTCTAACAGATGGCGCCACGTGGTGTCTGTTTATAAACACGTTTTGTATTAAGAATGCCAACGCATTTGATTTTAACGTATTTTTCTGTTTTTTGTTTAGTTTCACTGCGTAGTTTTTGCATTATTGAATTAGACTTCGCGGCTTCGTCAAAATATTTAGACGGCTTTATAAAGCCTGGCAAATTAAATTTTGTGTTTTTCTGCTATTTCCAACTTTCCAACATGAAAAATCATAATTTAATGGGTATATATCGGAACAATTCGATTATTAAAATATAGTACGTAGTAGTATTTTGATATAGTACGTAGTAGTATCTTAAAAAATCACTATGAAATCTTATAATTTTAAAGGTATAACAATTTTTATAACGCGTGAGTGACGCCCCTAGTGTTGCAAGCGTCCATAGGCTACGGTAACCGCGCGCCATCAGGCGGACCGTATGCCTGTTTGCCACCTTTGTGGTATAAAAAAAGAAAAAAAAAATTATAAGATCTTAGGTACCTTTACATAATACCTAGATATTATAAGAGTGACTAGCTACCGCTCCGCAGTTTCACCCGCGTTCCCTAGTTCTTTAAGTCTGTGCGTAATTTCATTCAGATCTCTAGAGTGCTGAAACATCCACCCATCCGACCAAAGTTTCGCTTTTTAATACTTATTATTATTAAAATAGTAGTATAGTAATATTTCAAGATCATAACAAACAAACATACAATAATTAAGTCAGAATTAAAACCATAATTTTCTACCCTCTTACCTCTTGACGACTGAATCTATCTACAAGTTATTTTCATTCATCAAAAAAACAGAATTCTTGTTCCATTTCCAACAGCTATCTCCCTCATACATATGCTGAATGAAAGAGAAGTAAGCCCTTATTAGAATTTCGGGTGACGATCAAAAATGTGAACCGACTGGCAACCAGAGTTGGCGAATCGCGCTGATCAATGAAATGATTGGCCAAATACTTGAGTTTTTGTCACTGAGTCAAATTTATTAGCAATTAATTTGTCTCTATGGAAAATGTTTATAAATACAAGCTAAAATTGAAACAGCAAGTGCGTTCAGAGAGATGAACATCTAGGTCTAGGGACTCAAGCCGTATTAATATTATAAATGCGAAAGTAACTCTGTCTGTTACATTTTACATAAATTTGGTACACAGATAGTCTAGAGCAGTATGGCTATACTCAACCTTTTTTTTATAGGGGCCACAAACACGTTTCAGTCATGGTGTCGAGGGCCACAAGCAAAAATTATTTAGGTCTTCATTAAAACGTAATTCCAAGTTAACGATGTAGTAAAAAAAATGTAGCTTCAGGCCGCAGGTTGAGTATAGCTGGTCTAGAGCCTAAGAAAGGACATACGCTATTTTTTATCCCAGGAAAATGGATGATCTCGGGAACACGGGAGAAACCGCAGGATAGCAGCATGGGAAAGTTTGAATGGATGGATGTTTGTTTGTATGCCAGAATAGCTGAAGAGATCTGGATTTTAATTTGGCGAGCTATAATATGTTATAACCGGAAGTATTGTTAGATAATAAATGTCCCGGATCATTATTCACACACGGCTGACACGGCCAATCTGATTCCAAACTAAGCTGAGCTTGTACTGTAACCAGATAGCTGATATACTACTGTTAAATACATACTTATATAGATATTTACATCCAGACACAAACAATCAGTGACGGATTAAGACTACTTGATGCCCTAAGCAATCCACGCTTGTGGGCAGCTATCCTTGTTTCAACTAGAATCGGTCTTTTAACATAAGTAGTTTTTTGTAAATTAGATAATGTGATCTAATGTACTAACGTACGAAATGGAAGAGGTGCGACAACAATAAATCATACAATAATATTTTTTTTAATAATAAAATAACTTTTAAAATGTTTTTTGGTACCCCCCAGACATGATGCCCTAGGCAATTGCTTAATTTGTTTAAGGGTTAATCCATCACTGCAAACAATGTTTGTCCTACTGGGACTCGAGCCCATGATCGCCGACTTCAAAGGGTCATAAAAAAAGCCAACCGGTCTGTCACATCTATTTTAATATTAAACCAAATGGCCTGAAGCCCATGCCATATAAAGGCAGAACGACTAACCAATAACTCAGCCAAACAAACTACTATCGAACTTGACCCTTTTTTTCTATTTTAAGTGCCACAGATGCTAAATGACGTCGCGACGGTAGTCAGAAACTAAATCAATACGACGACGCGGTAGAGTTGCCAACATAAAGTCTGTTACATCGACCAGTTTAGCCGGACATTTCAGTAAATAAAGGCGGAATTACTGAATTTTTAAGACAATTTAAAAAGTAATACTATGGTTTTTTTACATTTATAGTTAGTAAGTGAGTCTACTTAATTTTTTTATAAATGGTGATGGTGAAATTTAAAAAGCCTATAAAACCGGATGGTCCGGCCCTCCAATAGTGTAATTTTTTTTCTCGCAACCATCGAGCAAGCCGATTTCTTGTTACATGTCCGGCCCTACGCCCGCTGTCTCTCTACTATTTTGACAGCCGGTTGGCTTTGTGGTTAGTGACCCTGACTATCAAGTCACCGGTCGTGGGCTCGAATCCCACCCAGGACAAGCATTTGTAGTCATGAATATATCTGTTTGTTCTGTGTCTGGATGTAATTATCTATATAAGTATGTATTAAAAAGTAGTATATGTAGTATTTCAGCTTAGTTTGGAATCAGATTGGCCGTGTCCCAGGCTATTATGAAATCGGCTTCAACGACGATCCCGAGAGAGTTAAACAATTTAGGGTGTAGGTTGGTTGTAGGGTGATTTGACCAGACACGGCAAAAAGCCTTTATCCGTTCGCCTGGCAACCCAAGACATAGTTATGTCAAACTGTGCTTGGGCCAATCACAGATGCGTTGCCATAGCGACCGATTGCTTGCAACAATGGCGGCATGACATATTCGAATATGTGACCTTGTTAGGGCGTTGTCGCTTAAGTGATTTATTTTTGTTTTTCACACTAATAAATTAAATATGAAGGGTAACTGTTCGACCGTTCGCATTTGGAATAAAGGTGTTGCCAAAATTTAATATTTTTACGTTGTGATTTATTATTTTTTCTTTTTATAGGTGAGGTTTGTTTGTTAAAGGGGACTATTCGATGATTCTTTCATCCTCTCAATGATACAGTTATCTGAACGAAATGTTATTTTGATCATCAGCTCATATACGTCTCCACCAATGAGCACGAGCTTCCCCAAACAACGAGGGAGTGTAGGCCATAGTCCACAATGCGGGCCTAGTGCGGATTAGCGGACTTCACACTGCTTTAATTGTGATATCTCGGGCTTTCCTCACGATGTTTTTCCTTCACCGACAGCCAGTGGTGTGAATCCGTCCGTAAGTTATATAAACTAAGAGGTACGGGCTAGGGGTTTAAGCCTGTACCCTCAATAAATAAGTATACATCTTTTCTCACTAGTTTCCGTCGTATAGTTTCACCCGCGTTCCCAGGTATCTTCAATTTCCCGGAATAAAAAGTAGCCCTTGCGTAACTCCGCAACATATTCTAACTCTGAGCCAAACATCGCAATCGCTTCAGCCGTTTGCGTGAAATACTAACTAACATACATCCTAAAAAGCTTTCACATATATAAATAGTTAGGATATAAGTAATAAAAATAAGGAAGAAGTTAAACAGACGGAAAACACATTAAGATAACAAATAAATCTATCCAAAATATAAAAGGAGAGTGGAGAAGCCAGACATGCATAAAATGGCGGTTAAATAAAACAAGATGGCGGTATAAATAGCGCGGGAAATGGTAATGACCTCGACAATGACCGTGAACTGTCAGAATTGATTTTTTTAAAAAGGAATAATCCCCTAAGTACTAATATTATAAATGCGAAAGTAACTCTGTCTGTTACGCATTCACGATAAAACCACCGAACCGATTTTGATGACTTTTGGTACTATAGACTAGCTTGAGAAAGGACATGGTCATCTTTTTAATCCGGGGAAATTGAAGCTCCCGGGTAAGCAGGTGAAACCACCGGGAGCCACTAGTAATTATTACTGTTTTTTGATTATTTTTTTTTATAGTTCACTGGTTGTTCGTGATGTCATGAGGGGTTCCGAGTGAAAACCAGCGCGAGGGTTAGTGTTCTGCTAGCCTAAGCCTTATGCTGAGTCGGGACCTTTTCCTGGCACCACACATTACATTTCTGTTTTTATTTTATTTTCTTTGTGTTGTGTGTTTTGTACACGTCTGCTGTACTTTGTAATGTTGTGTGTTGTCTGGAATAAATGTATTTTAATTCTTTCTTAAGCTATAATTATTACCACCTAAGTAGACTTTAGTGCAATTCGTCTTCATTCATTCATCGTATGTTTGTTTGTAAACAATAAAATTTTGTAAATTTTATGTGAGATGTGAGCGGTTCCCTTTCCCGTAAGAATACAGGGATAGCCTTCCTCGATAAATGGGCTCTCTAACACAGAAATATTTTATCAAATCGGACCAGTACTACCTGAGAATAGCGCGTTCAACCAAACTGTAGTTGTTTATTTCAAACAAACTCAGCTTTATAATTTTATACGTAATATAGATTCACATCCGGACACAGAACAAACATATTACATACTAGCTGCCTCCGCGCGGTTTCAGCCGCGTAGTTCCCGTTCCCGTGGGAATACAGGGATAAAATATAGCCTATGTTACTCGGGGATAATGTAGCTTTCCAAAGGTGAAAGAATTTTTGAAATCGGTCCAGTAGTTTCGGAGCCTATTCGTTACAAACAAACAAACAAACAAATCTTTCCTCTTTATAATATTAGTATAGACTAGCTGCCTCCGCGCGGTTTTACCCGCGTAGTTCCCGTTCCCGTGGGAATACAGGGATAAAATATAGCCTATGTTACTCAGTGATAATGTAGCTTTCTAATGAAAAAAGAATGATTAAAATCGGTCCAGTACTTTTTGAGTTTATTCGTTACATACAAAAATACAAATCTTAAATAATATTAGTGTAGATGAGACTAAATGTAAATTTTATTTATTATCCTAGAGGAGCCCAAGCTTCCCATTATAGCTGATTAATTTAATTAATATATTTACGAAATCCATCGTATTGAGATTGGCACAAAAATACATGACCTATTTTATATAACGATATTTTTTTTTCTTTTCACACCTATGATGTTTGTCACCTGGCATATGCTTCGATATTAGATAATTATTTCAAGGTTTTTTCGGAACTACAGCACTGCTTTTATATCTATACATAACCAAACTATGTCTTTCCAAATAAATATAAAAAAAAAAAATGTATAAAGGAATGACCCTAGATAACCTAAAAAAAAATAGTGAAGGAATGGAATAAAAACAGTTAAATAAATACCAATTAAATGTTTTTAAACTTACTTTTAATCGTCTACGTCAACGACGAAACTTTTCACACCAAAAACCACAACACAAACTCTTTCGTCCAGAGCGCGAAAAAAAACCCCTCTCCCGCGCTGTCAAACTGACAATATAACCTCAATTATCGATGAAAATTAATTAAATTCAAATGAAAATATTATTGTTTTGTCTCGTTTAACTACGCAACTCTAACGTGCGTTCAGTTTTGTAGTCAAGTGTGAACTGTATTTGTGAAACGCGTCAGGGTAACCGTGTGTTCTGGATGTATGCCAAGATGGCCGCTTGCCAAGTACGAAGTTCGATGCATGTGTCCTGTAGGGTAGGCCTGCCGGTAATTGGTGTTTATTTATTTGCTAATATTATATAAATTAGATTTATTACCATATAAAGATAGCAACAGTAATGGGTTAATAAATAAAGTAGTCTATGGTCGAGACTACGTAATAAAAAAATTAGTTTTTTTTTTAATCAGTTAGAGACATAATATGTACATTATAAACTAGTAGGTAGGTAGGTACGTCCCTACGTAAAATACTTATATATAAAATAAATAATATTTCTATTCTATTAGTACTATGTATTAGTGCTAACTTCATGGTTAACAAACCTGACTTCAAGGTGGTCGTAGATAGATACCATTCCCGTTTAGAACTTTACTGTTCTATGTTTGGGTGTATATCTATATTAAAGAATGTATTTAAATGCAGTATATTCACTAGCCTTTTTATGTTATATCCTATTGCCCTAGGTTGCCTGGAAAAAATCGCTTCAGCGATAAGGCCGCCTAGATTGTTTACACATTATTTTTGTTGTTACCTCTGTTATTTTTATTATGTGTGACCATTATAGAGTATTAGTATATAATTCTATTTAGTTACCATCACAACCTCATAGTTCAGTATCAGATTAGTTTACGAATAATATCCCGGTTTAATAAATTATTTTAAAAATAATCAAAGGCCAATAAATATACATCTTACCCTAAAAGTACTGTTCACCTCGCCATCTTCACAAATACCATTTCAGAACAAAGATTTCGGCGCAGGCGCAACGCACTAATTATTTATTGAGGAGTACATTCTTAATTTGACATAAAGCATTTTAACTGGCATTTATTATGTTTATATTCACTAAAAGGGGTATTTCTTATTTATGGATTTATTTATCATGGTTTCCGGAGTGATGCTCCTGGTGTTGCAAGCTTCCATAGGCTACGGTAACCGCTTCCCATCAGGTGGGACCGTATGCCTGTTTGCCACCCTTGTGGTATAAAAAAAACTAAATTTTCCTCTAAAAAGTAACCTATGTGTTATTTCAGAACATATTCTAACTCTGTACCAAATTTCATCGCGATCCCTTCAGCCGTTGGAGCGTGAAAGAGTAACAAACATACCTCCATACATTCTCACAAACTTTCGCATTTATAATATAAGTAGGATTTGTTAAGCATATAATATTACGTTCTATAAATAAATATCCCGGGACATTTTTCACACACGGCCAATCTGATACCAAAGTAAGCTTCAAATTAAGCTTGTGTTATGGTAACCAGATTGCTGATATACTACATAAAATACTTTTAAATACATACATATTATAGATATTTACATCCAGACACTTCGTTCTAAATGTAAATTATGGAACAGTCCCCTTTAAAAGTAACAAACTCACAAACTTTTAGACTAACTAGCTGCCTACGCAGTTTCACCCACGTAGTTCCCGTTCCTGTGGGAATAAGAGGATAAAATATAGCCTTTGTTTACCGGAGATAGTGTAGCTTCCCAACAGTGAAATAATTTTTCAAATCGGTCAATTAGTTTCGGAGCCTATTCAATCCAAACAAACAAAAAAACAATCAAATCTTTCCACTTTGTACCTAATATTAGTGTAGAAAGATTAGCTAAGCTATTATAGTTCAAAAATATATTGCGAAACAATATATTATCTACTAGTAGCGGTTTCACTTACGTTTCCGAGGGACCTTCAATTTTCCCGGGATAAAAAGTATCTATACCTACTATGTCCCTAGTTTTAAAATGCCTCCCCGCCAATTTTCAGCGAAATCGGTTCACCCGTTCTTAAGTTATAAATAGTATGACTAACACGACTTTCATTTAGATAGATACTAATATTATAAAGAGAAAATATTTGTTTGTTTTTAACGAATATGCTCCAAAACTACCAGACCGATCTGCACAATTCTTTCACTAATAGAAAGCTGCGTTATTCATAAATAACATAGGCTATATAGCCGTATATATATATATATATCCTTATAAATATAAGATATAAACACAGTCTTTGTAGTGGGAAACGAGCCGTGACAGTGTCCCGGGACAAATTAAATACCGTTTAGCAGCCAGAGATGAGATTATGACGACATTCTTCAAGCTGGAGTTACACCACGCGGAGGAAATCTACACTAATAAGTATTATAATAGAGGAAAATTTTGTATTTTTGTGTGTGTATTTTTGTCTATACTTAATAATAATATGTATAATATTATAAAGAGGAAAGATTTGTTTGTTTGTTTGTTTGTTTGTAATGAATAGGCTCCGAAACTACTGGACCAATTTCAATAATTTTTCATCTTTGGAAAGCTACATTATCCCCGAGTAACATAGGCTATATTTTCCCCTGTATTCCCACGGGAACGGGAACTACGCGGGTAAAACCGCGGGGAGGCAGCTAGTAATAAATAAACTTAAGAACTACTGTACCGATTTCAAAAATTATTTCACGATTGGAAAGCTATATTATCAGGGAGTAACAGGATAAAATTCCTTCATCTATGGAAAGCTACATTATCAGATATTTAATTCCCGTATTCCTACGGGAATGGGAACTTGTCTGTCGGCTTTGTAGTTAGTGACCCTGATTTTCTAGTCGTAAGTTCGTATTCCAACCAGGACAATATTGTGGGCATGAACGTCCATTTTTCTGTAATTTATCTATTACCTACTAGCTGCCTCCGCGCGGTTTCACTCGCATAGTTCCCGTTCCCGTAGGAATACGGGGAACAAATAAAGCCTACGTTACTCCCTGATAATGTTACTTTCTACTCGTGAAATTATTTCCAATAGTTTTTAAGCTACTTCGTTACATACAAAAATAAAAATCTATCCTTATATAATATTAGTATGATATGCCTCCAACTTTTATTCACCCCAGTACATCCCTTACTCAAACCATCCCTCGAGACCTCATTCGCCCTCGGTCTGCGGTGACGGACAGACAAACTGGATCACTAGTATATAGATATATATAAATAAGTTTGTAGTGTTTGCGAATTAAGGTAAGTGGTATTGGATTTTGTCTTTTTACGTGTGAGTGTTTTGAAAGGTCTTATAAACAATCCTAACTTATAATATAAACTAGTGGCCCCCGTGGTTTTATTTCCGTTTCCGGGATTTTCAATTTTCCCGGGATAAAGTTGCCAATGTGTTATGAAAAAACGTATTGTAACTCTGTGTCGAATTTCATCGCGATCCCTTCAGCCGTTGTTGCGTGAAAGATTAACAAACTACCTATATGGATTCTCACAAACTTTCCCATTTATAATTTTAGTAGGATACGAACGTGAATTTTATTTGTTTCGTCCATGCCTTAACTACTGTTTATTTTATGTTTTAATACACTAGACACAAAAAGTTAGGGATATAAAAAAATATTGAATTTTTTAGGTGATTTTCAACGAGTTGTAACTTCGCGGAAAATAATCGTACAGCAAAAAAAAGAAAACCAAATTGTAGCTACAAGCGTCTAGTTTTTAGATATGACCATGAATTTTTTGTATTATGTTTGAATCTGGAGAAATACAAAGAAAAGAACCAAGGAAAAAAGTTTACAAATTTTCTGTCGTCTAAAAAAGGGCCTATGGGCTTCAAAAATGACTTTTTTATTGTTTTTGTTAAATGTTCTGTCAGAAAATTTAATGCCCTTTAATTTGTTGTAGTTAAGAACCCTTTACAATGATTTATCACGAAATTATTGCCAATCAACCGAAAAAAGAACTTTTTAACTTTGTCAATCAATCACTCTGAGAATAATGATCGTAAAGAAAATCTAAGAAAGGTTTTGAAAAGTACACAATATTCTCTATAAGAAAAAATGAACGGCTTTTGTCAAAAACATTTTCATTCACTCAAAAACTTTGACTGAAAAAAAGGCGAAAATTTGCATAATTAAGGATATTTAGATAACTTGCTATAACTTTGGATTAAATGGATGAATGAAGGATATCGTCGGTAATTTTTTAACCTTAAAGTGTCCCGAAAAATCCCTGAAAAACTCAAAGCGCTGCCATGCTTCTTACTTAGTGTCCCGAGGCTCTAAATTTATTGTTTTCGCTAAAAACACCATTATGAACGATGGTTCGATTTCAATCATTTTTTCAATGAAAACATTTTTTTTTCTCAATAAATCTTTATTGCTTTGATGAAAATGATCGACTTTTTTTTCAAAATGTCGAATAGAAAAAAAAAACATTCGATGATCTGTCATCATGCGAGAGCGCTTACGAGCAGTGACCCAAAACAGAGGCAATACGCGGTACTGAATTGTGACCTGTATACGTGCAGACCCTTCAATAGCTACAGATGGACCCACAGACAGACGGATAGACAAACATACACACACACACAAAGTCAAGAAAAAAAAAAAAATAAAAAAAAGTTTTTTTTCTACCAAAATTTTTGAATTAAACCGATCTTTTACATCAAAGCAATAAAGGTTATTGAAAAAAAAATTATGTTTTCTTTGAAAAAATGATTAAAATGCAACCATCATTTATAATCGTGATTTTAGCAAAAACAATAAATTTAAAGCCTCGGGTCACTAAGAAAGAAGAATTGCAGCGCTTTGAATTTTTCAGGGATTTTCCGGGATACTTTATGGTTAAAAAATTCCCGACTATATCCTTCATTAATCCATTTTATCCCAAGTTATAGCAAGTTATCTAAATATCCTTAATTATGCAAAATTACGCCTTTTTTTCAGTCAAAGTTTTTGAGTGAATGACAATGTTTTCGACAAAAGCCGTTCACGTTTTCTTATAGAGAATATTGTGTACTTTTCAAAACGTTTCTTAGATTGGTGACACTCAAAGTAGTCCCAAAATTATAACCTTCGGCGTGCCCCAAGGCTCGATATTAGGCCCTCTTTTATTTCTTATATATATCAATAGTATGCATACAATTGGGTTAAAGGGAGAAATAACATTATATGCCGATGACACGTGCTTATTCTATTTTGGCCATTCCATCGACACCATTATAACCCAAGCACAAACTGATCTGGACTTACTGAATGTATGGTTTCAACTAAATTTACTTACTATAAACACAACAAAAACAAATTATATGGTTTTTGCAGCTAAAAACAAAAAGATTGATAATTATACACCATTAAAGATAAATAATCAAATCATTCATAAGGTAAACCAAGAAACATATTTAGGACTAATTTTAGACAGCAAGATGACGTGGGTCCCGCACATTCAGAAAATTAAATCAAAATTAACTTCTCTTACGGGAGCCCTACGAGGTATTGTGCGCTGTCTACCACGACAGGTACGTTACACTATTTACAATTCACTCGTGAAACCACATATTGATTACCTTGTAGAAGTTTGGGGCACCGCGGCCAAAACAAATTTAAGCTTAATACAAACTGCGCAAAATAAATTACTAAAAGTTTTATTCCACTATGATTATCTCACTCCAACGAAAACACTGTACAAGGAAACGAAACTGATGAACATCTATCAAACATACATTTATTACAATTGCATACTTATACGAAAAATATTAAACAAAGATATACACACAAATACTACATTCAACAAAAACAAAAAAATTAATAAAAGGAAGTTAAGACGTGTAAACGACATTATCTTGTATTTACCCCGCACAAATTATGGAAAAAAAAGTATTATGTATGAAGGATCCAAATTATACAATGAAATACCTAAAAATATAAAGGACGCCAAATCTATTGTTACTTTTAAAAAGTTACTTAAACAACATATCTTGAACTCGTCAAATACGCACGGTGCCACTTCCAGCTACATATGATCTTTGTAAGTGATTTGCAAGTATCGAACGAACAACGTTGTTGCTAAAATTTTTTAACTATACTTTTAAGGACTACCCTCAACAGTTATGATAAAAGTGTAACTTGTATTACGTCCAACAAATATATTTGTACTTATGGACTAAGAGCCCGTGAACGCCAGACCTTCGTTATTTTATAAAAGCTGAAAGTTCGTCTGCGCATGCTCCCAACACAGGTAAGAACGATGGCCTATTATGAAGTTTGGGTCATCGTGGCTTTGGCAGCTATACGGTACTAAATGTGTGTATAATACCGATCTAGTTTCGTCATATTATAAAGTGTGATTTTTTGGTATTATCTTCAGAATATTATTAAAAATCACGTTATTGATTGCCAGACACTTCACATCGTGGCAACCCCTTGCCAGACACCCCTAATGTTCATGAAATTATAATTCTACTTACGTTATAGTATAAAAGCTGATTTTTATATATAATACTTAGGTAGTAATAAGATGATGTTTCCTCATCAGCCAGACATTTTTGATAGTTCCAACCCCTTGCCAGACAATGATGTAGGGTCGCTGTAGGAGCGAGCGCGAGACAGTATATGTATGATAGATGGCGAGATAGGTCTATCGCGATCCCTCAATAACAGATTATAAAAAAAAAAACAAATAAATAATACTCAAAAATTTAATTAACCCGTGAGGAGGCGCGCCTATTTTTATAACATGGAAAGGCGCGCGGGAGCAAATTGCTCACACCACTTTAAACGCTCATATATCTACCGTGGTATTACTAATTGGCTTATAATGGATATATATCAATAAAACAAGGTTTAATAAATAAGAAAATAAGTATTTTAATCAAAACAATGAAACATAAATTCAACTTCTAGACCAAATAACAAAACAACTTAATTATATTCTAAATTTTTTGGCAGTTTTCATAAAAATCCCATTAAAAATTATATATAACAAAAAATTTAAAAAAAAATCTATTCTATAAGATCTTGAGAAATTTGCCTTTCGAAACATACATCATCTTATTACTACCCAAGTATTATATATAAAAATCAGCTTTTATACTATAACGTAAGTAGAATTATAATTTCATGAACATTAGGGGTGTCTGGCAAGGGGTTGCCACGATGTGAAGTGTCTGGCAATCAATAACGTGATTTTTTATAATATTCTGAAGATAATACCAAAAAATCACACTTTATAATTTGACGAAACTAGATCGGTATTATACACACCTTTAGTACCGTATAGCTGCCAAAGCCACGATGACCCAAACTTCATAATAGGCCATCGTTCTTACCTGTGTTGGGAGCATGCGCAGACGAACTTTCAGCTTTTATAAAATAACGAAGGTCTGGCGTTCACGGGCTCTTGCTCCATTAGTTTTTAATATCATTTTCTCATGTAAGTGAATTTTATTCTTATGAGAAATAAAGTTGTCTCAAACCTTAACCTTATTTTCTTTACGATCATTATCCTCAGAGTTATTGATCGTCAAAGTTAAAAACTTCTTTTTTCGGTTGATTGACAATAACTCCGTGGTAAATCATTGTACAGGCTTCTTAATTACAACAAATTAAAGGACATTAAATATCCTAAAATAAGATGTGACAAAAACCATAAAAAAATCATTTTTGAAGCCCATAGGCCCTTTTTTAGACGACAGAAAATTTGTAATTTTTTTTCTTCAGTACTTTTCTTTGTATTTCTCCAGATCCAAACATAATACAAAAAATTCATGGTCATATCTAAAAACTAGACACTTGTAGCTACAATTTGGTTTTCTTTTTTTTGCTGTACGATTATTTTGATTATGTTGAAAATCACCCAAAAATTTCAATATTTTTTTATATCCCTAACTTTTTGTGTCTAGTGTATATCATGTCACAATAAAGCATTAATTGATATCTATCTACTATAAGTACCGATAAAAAAAATGTTCTGGAATAGTACGTTATTCCATGAAACTAGTGAACCCCGGGAACACACAAAGCTCGAAACTCAAAACCATTCATCAAGACAGTTTCAAAAGTATGTCATATTTCAAAATCTATATAGAATTACATACAGACACAGAAAAAAAACAGAACTATTCCTGCATATAAATTACAAATGTTTGTCCTGGGTGAGATTCGAACCCACGACTGGCGGCTTAAAAGTAGGGTCGCTAACCACAAAGCCAACCGGCAGCTAAATCAGGTTAGACATGTATAAAAAAATTACCCAGGATATTTATTTTTTCCCCTCATCAGATGGTCTTCACCCGTCCCCCAACGGAATATCCCAAGGTCTGGCACCGGTTCTCAGTCTACCGGGACGGCGAGGTCCACCTTCGCATCCAGGACCTGACTGAGGAGATGTTCCAAGTAGCCCTGGAACTCCTGACTGAATACTTCACTAGGGACGAGCCACCTTGTAAATATATAGGTATGGAGTCTTAAGTATGAAATCTATACAAATACTAGCTGCCGCCCAACGGTTTCACCCGCGTGATCACTTAGAGGTATCCAAAATAGATGGTAGCCGATTCTCAGACTTACTGAATATGCATTTAAATTTCGTAAAAATCGGTCAAGCCGTTTCGAAATAGAATGGTAGCTAACATTGTGACACGAGAATTTTATATATATGAAGATTTACATCCAGATAACAAACAGACATATTCAATAACATAAACTGGATGTTAATATCTAAGTATATAAGTATGTATTGAAAAAGTGGTAAGTATATGTAGTATATCAGCTATCTGTTTACCATAACACAAGCTCACTTTGAAGCTTACTTTGCCGTGTGTGTAAAATGTCCCAGGATATTTATATTTTATAAACAAATCTCTTCCAGAAATCAACAAGTATCCAAAAGCCGTATCAGAACTGAAGAACCTTTGGTATACCACAATGAAAGACAAGTTCTCACTCGTCTGCGTGACTGATGAAGACATACCCGAGATAGTAGGCGTCAATGTCCTGACTGTGGTCTCGAAGGGAGATAAGGAAGAACCGTTCCAGGTAACTCCTTTTAATATTATAAATGCAAAAGTTTGTATGGATGGATGGATGTTTGGTCCTCTTTCACGCAAATACGAAAGGATTTGGATGAAATTTGGGACACAGATAGTTTATAATCTGGATTAACACATAAGCTTTTTATAGCGGGGAAATGTTAGGTTCCTCGGGAACGCTGGGAGCTACTACTCTTTAATATAGTTCTTGACTACCTACCATTAACATTGTAAAGCATAGCCTATGACACTTACAAATAACGTAGCTTTCCATTGGTGAAATAATTATTCAGATCGGTCTAGTAGTTTTGGAGCCTATTCATAACACACAAAGAAAAAAAAAATATTTAGGATGTCTGTTACGCTTTCACCCCAATACCACACAACAGATTTTTATCAAATGCAGCGCATAGGTACATTGACTAGAGCTTAGGAAAGGATATAAGCTACCACTCATCCCGAAAAAATTAAAGTTCTCCTAAAAATGCTAGTAACTACAATCTCTCTTCTTGAAGAACCCCATGCTTCACTCCATTGGGAATACCATGGCGGGGAGCTCATTCCACATCTCTTAAAAAACCCACATATATTCTCCCATAGACAGAAGACAAGATCTGGGCCCAGCTCTTCGGCGCAGTAGACCTGGTGTCAAAGAGCGTGGACATCTTCCAGCACTATGGGGTCGATATGTACATGACTGCTTACGGTTTGGTGGTCAACCCAAACTGGAGGGGACTCAACATTGGGAAGCTGCTGTTGGAAGCAAGGTAAGTCACTCTGATGGTAAGTGGGTGACCGTGAATTCGATTATACATTGGTGTGCAAAAACATGTGTGTTTGTTCTGTGAAAATCTATACTAATACCTATTATAAATAAGGAAGGAACGAAAGGAACTCTGTCTGTCTCGCTTTCACACTAAAATTACATAACTGATTTAAATGAAATTTGGTACACGATAGTCTAGAGCCTAAGAAAGGACATAGGCTACTCTTTATCCCGGGAAAATGGAAGAACTCCTTATCCGGAACAAACACTCATTCATGCACATTTTCTGTAATGCCTCAGGCATAATTGACTCTTAAACATAAAGCTATATTAATTCTCATGTCCTTCCAATAAATTAGTCTTCCAGAAATGCAAAAATACTATACTTAATAAGTAGGAAGAATATAATTACTAATTCCATTAAAACATTACAAACAAACTAAAAAGATAAAGACAAAACGAAAATCAATACAAATAATAATCCTTGTCATTAAAAACGTTAGATTTTCTTTCAACTTGCAAAATCCTCTTCTCTGGTGGACCATTTCTTTTAATATGATAGATCGGCTGAGCATAATCATAATCCAATTCGCAATAGTAAAAATGCTTCGTTCTATCTGCCGGATTCGGATAATAAGCAGCATAAAGAACCTCATCTACTTCATAAATCTTCACATCTATAGTGTCCTGTCTTAAAACACCACTCATTAACATTCTCTCAATGACACAGCACGTTATATGATTTATTTTGTTACCCCAAATATTTAAAAACCTCATTTTATAAGTCTTCTTTATTGTATTAAGCAGATCTAACACCCCACGGTCGGTAAATTCATTGTGTGAGACATCCAACGCTCGTATTTTGGAATATGGGAGGCCGAAGCTCAGTGCTCTTGCGCCTGTATCATGTATTCCATTTCCAGACACATTTAGCACTAATAACTGTGGTGTCTCAGACAAATACTTGGCTAGTAACTCAGCTCCGTAATCACCGATTCTGTTAAACCCTAGATCTAGGTACAGCAAGCTATAATTTCGCCTTAAGCCACGTGCAAAGTATTCCATATCGTGACTGTTTAACTGATTCTTCTGCAAGTGAAGCTCGATGATACTTCTATTCCTCTCTAATAGATATTCGATGTGGTACGCTAGCCATTTACTCTCATACGTGTATCGATTAAACAGTGGTATTATTCGATTTAAATCGATCACTTTAATAGTATCGTTTGCACCGTGATCGATCCTTAAAGCGGTTATAACTTCGGCGATGCTTGTTAGAGTTAATCCGGTCTCACCAAGATCACAAAACTCAACAGTTTTGTTATTCATAAGGAATTTTGCTAAAAACTCTCCGCTGTTTGGTCCAAAATCATTGCCGTTTATTCTCAACCGTTGCAATTTCATCAAATGAGCGTATTTCGCTAGATATTCCGCTGATTTCTGCGTCAATTTATTGTTCATTATATTCAGATTTATAATGCTGGTTCGACCTTTTATCAGCAACCTTTTAAGCAGTTTATAGAAACCAGCATCTATTATGTTGTTATACGCTAAATCTAAGGTTGTCACTCTTCTAGGAAGATCCCTAAGGTAAAGATAAATGGCTCTAATATCAGAATTGACGATTCTTCTTTTGTATCTATCGTGGATATCTTTTCCACGTAAAACTAAGCTTCCGCTACCATCTGAGTTTCTTTCGGTGAAGAGGTTTAACCTGTAGGGCATTGTTAGATTTGACTGACTGGTTGGCTGCCTCGCAAGATGCTGGTCGTTCGATTCGTAATCATGACAAAAATGGATTAACGTGTCTGTTTATGTATAAGTATTTAATATCAGGTATCTGGTTACCATAGTACAATCTTTGCTTAGTTTGAAGTCAGATTAACCGTATTTTTGTAGCTACAAATTCTGTTTTGAATTTGAGGAGGAACTAACTCATCATCATCAGCTCATATACGTCTACACCGAGGAGCACGAGCCTCCCCTAACAACGAGGAGGTGTACCATAGTCCACCACGCGCGCCTAGTGCGTGGCGAACTTCACACGCCTTTCATTGTGACATCTTGGGCATGCAGGTTTCCTCACGATGTTTTCCTTCACCGCAAGCCAGTGGTGTAAGTTTTTATTTAACTTAGAGGTACAGGCCAGGGGTTTGCTCCAGGGGGGGCTCATGATCGTGTGAGCTACAGGCACTCGGTATAGAGGTGGTACTTACCACGAACTATGGAATAAAGAGCTAAGTAGGTATAATACCTGATTTTGTTAATTTCAGTTTTGTCCAAAAGTTTAGGGTCACCAGTTAATCTACTTAATAATTTTATTCTATTGCACACGCAACGTTTTCTCCTTTTTTTGGTTCTGTCATACATTTTTTATCCGTTCTTGTAAATTGCTAAAAAAATATTGTTTTGTTGATATACTTTTATGTTATGTTGTCAAAATTGACTTATTTTTTTTTATTGGTTATAGAAAAAGTGTTACTGAAATTTCAAGCAAAAAGGTATTATAATATATTTAAAATTGTTTAAGTTTGCAACAACTTTATGTTAACCTTTTTAGTTCATTGAGGTAAACTTTATCTTACTAATATTATAAATGCGATGATAGTTCGTGAGAATGTGTCTATGTATGTTTGTTACTCTTTCACGCCAGAACGGCTGAAGGGATCGCGATGAAATTTGGCACAGAGTTAGGATATGTTCTGGATTAATATAGGCTACATTTTATCCCGGGAAAATCCCCCAGGAACGCGGGTAAAACCGCAGAGAGCCATTAGTATACTAAGATAATGATGTCTCCCTTCACATCCCGCGTTCCCGGGGATCATCAATTTTCCCGGGATAAAAAATAGCCTACGTGTTAATCCAGGTTATAAACTATCTGTGTTCAAAATTTGATCCAAATCCGTTCTGTTAGTTATTGCGTGAAAGAGTAATAAACATCCATCTATCAATACATCCATATTCACAAACTTTCGCATTTATAATATAACTAGCGACTCGTCCCGGCTTCGCATGGGTGGAATGCTTTAGCACAGGCATAATACTACATTACATAACATTAGAAATATCTAAAATTATCAGTGTACTATATTAAGCATGTATTCACTAGCTGCCTTCGCACGGTTTCACTCGCGTAGTTCCCGTTCCCGTGGGAATACAGGGATAAAATATAGCCTATGTTACTCGTGGATAATGTAGCTTTCGAATGGTGAAAGAATTTTTTAAAGACGGTCCACTAATTTTTGAGCCTATTCACTAAAAGTAATCAAACAAAGTTTTCCTGTTTATAATATTAGTGTAGATTAGGATGTCTCCCTTCACATCCCTTTTACGATAACCGGCAGGTATTTAAGAAATGACTGCAGATATTTATATCTGTGGTCGAGTTCAATATCTCAAATTAAATGCCTCACATTCCTGGTCTCAATAATGGAATTCACCGGCGTGCCTTCAGCTCCGGGTGGCGCGGTGGAATTTAATTTGTCAGAAGGACCGTTTAGCGCCTTTTCAATTTGTGAAGGCAATGTCGTTCTTAATATTATAAGGCTGAAGAGTTTGTTTGAACCTTTGAACGCGTTCAGCTGATTCGAAATGGAAAAAAAAATCTATGTTAGCCTACCAGTTGTCTCGCGTAAGAGTAACTTGCCCGTTTTTGCAACATTTTTGATTGATGCTCCGCTCTTATTCGTCATAACTTGATGATATATAGCCTATAGCCTTCCTCGATAAATAGGCTATCTAACACTAGCGCGTTCGAGCAAGCAAACAAACTCTTCATCATTGTAATATTAGTCTAAATAAGCATATTAGTATTTTTAATTTGAAAATATGTAGATAATACTAAGTTTATACTAATAGCAAATCTGGATTTCTTAAATATATCCAGAATCTAAATTAATCTTAAATCAATACTATAGCACTTAAATACATTTATACCAATAAAAAAATATTATATTACACCCAGACAAAAAGACAGACATGTTTTTGAACACCATTTTTTGTTCTGAGTAGGATCGAACCCACAACCTACCTCTATATTTACGACCTATTCTAATCATAAATCTTCCATCTCAGGATCCCCCTCTGCAAAGCTCTAGGAGTGAAGGTGACAGCAACAGTTTTCACAGCTGGTGCCTCTCAAGCGGTCGCCAAGAAGGCAGGGTTCATTGAACTTCACGAGATAACTTATGAGGAGTTGGCGAGGAAAGGCTTCGTATTTCCTGGAGTGGAAACTGATACTCTATCCTCAAAACTAATGGCTTTGGAAATAAAATAGGTTTGTTTAGCGTCTATGTAAAAAGGCGGGAGTCTCGATGACAGATCTTTGACAGTTTGAAAAATAATGTTGCCAGTAGTAAATTGTATGCCAAATAGTAGTGTAGTTCTAGAAATTCTGTGATATTTTTGTTTGTTACCGTATTAGTGTAGTTTCATGATCTCATTTTGTTGTGAATGTAGTAACTTTAGTTTTTCATATCTAGTCAAAAATAATGTATTATTTTATAGTATTGTTATGTAAGTATTTAACGATTTACAGATTTTGATCTCATTTTTACCTCAACATCATTTATTGCATATTTATGGCTATAGTGAGTATTATGGGAAAAATGTAATATTAGAAAATATTTATAACTTATACACAAATGTACCACAAATAAAATATACGCTTACGTATTATACATGCCATGCAATTGAATAATGATTTTTAATCTACTGAAGGTACCTTTCCTAAATCCTAAGGCGTTTCTTATATGGATTTAAAATAAAGAACTTATGGTTTAAGACATTTATTTCTGAAAGACAGAATACAATTCACTTATTATCTATACTAATATTATAAAGAGGAAAGATTTGTTTGTTTGTTTGTAATGAATAGGCTCCGAAACTACTGGACCGATTTCAAAAATTCTTTCACCTTTGGAAAGCTACATTATCCCCGAGTAACATAGGCTATATTTTATCCCTGTATTCCCACGGGAACGGGAACTACGCGGGTAAAACCGCGGGGAGGCAGCTAGTGAGAAATACAAGTAAAAATGTCAGTTGATCATTCATGGATCGAACGGAACGATGAAAGTTATAAACAAAGCTATTAAATTATAATTATGTTAGGTAGGTACAATTCGAACAACTTCACAAAAAAAAACTAATTCTATTTTTTTTTGGACGAGGACTAAATGACATTTATTACTTGGGTATAAATATATACAATATATGGCTTTTGATGGCATTATCTATAACTGTTTTTTTTTTTTAATAGGTATGTTGGTTTCGTTTATATAATACAAGCTGTGCCTAATTTTCCGATATTACTAAATATACTCAAGCGTGTAAAAGCCGTCACGCAAGGTGTAAAAGCCATCTGAGGCTAGTTAACAGTAACACCTCGTTCATTCATACAAACAAAAAAACTTATATCATAGCCATCTAGTGTAATATGCTATAACTACAAACAAAAGTAGAGTTTATAATACGACAAATTGACAACCAGCCTTAATCGTGTAAATGATATTTTATTCTACCAATAGATGGCGCTTAACATCAATTTGTAAAATAAGTACATAATTAAATGTAATGAATTGTATTGTATTTAAAAAAATCTAATATTAGTAAATACAAGTAAATTTTAATATTTCTCTACAATGAAAAGTTTTTATATATTACGGGTAATTAAATAAATCAAATCGGCAACATTAAACAAAAATGGCGTCGCATTCGTCTGCCAAAATCTGTCAAACGGTTGTTGACTTTTGTGGGTGTATCTCCTATTTCGTTCTCTCGTAAAATTAAATAAATAGATAATAAATAATGTCGTTAAATTTGTTTAAAGAATACGTGTGCCATGTTAATGTCGTGCTATAGGGAATCTCAGAAATCGCTCGCGACAGTGAGTACGTAAAAGAACCCGAGTTTCAACAACATTTTTCTACGAAATTACGAATCAATCGGACATCAAGTAATTTGTTTTCATTTCCAACATCCTGTTTTGAAGAAGTGTAATTTTTTTTTCGCCTTCTCTTCGCTCTCATTTGATTTCCTGTGGATAACCGCGAGTTTCTATTTAGTGGCGATTTCACAGTTTTTTTAATACCTACCTTCTTAGTGTTAAAAACTCTGTCGAAAAAAAATTGTGCTTTTATATTTGTGCCAGTGTTAGTGTTGTTAATGTTTTCAACTTCATGATAGATAATGGATTATCTAGGAGTGTAAGCAGTTACCCCCTACATAGAAGGTATGTTTAAAAATAAAAATCTATTTTAAATGTAAACAGTTATATTTTGAAAGGGACACAAAATTGATTATACCCACTGTCGCCCACTGACAAGTTTGGATGAATATAATGCTACCTTAGCTCAGCATATTTTGAATTTAAAAAGTTTGGTAAATCGTTTTTGGTACGTTATTTTAGTAGAGAAACAAAAAAAAAATACCAAGAAAGAATAGGTTGACTAGGTAGGTATCAGGTTTTTTTTCCAATAAAGATATACCTACTTATTTGAATTTTTTATGGTCTGCTACTATGTTTTTATATATAGAACCCAAAATACTTATTTATATATCTATGCCTAGTGAAATAAGTAGGTAAATTTAATCAAAAACCTAATTGGTTTAACAAATTTACATAAACTTTAATGTCAAAAATTACCTAGGTATATCATACCTTTTTTTTTTAAATGACTGGCTTGCTTTTGGTCTTTGACCTGTCTATATGATCTATTTCCTAAATACACTATTCTACCTCAAAACTCTTTTATCTTTTCTAATGTAATTACAGTTTAAACAAAAACAGCTTCAAGTTTAAGTCATTTATGAAGCAACAAACTTAGCCATGATGTCACTTTTAAAGAATTATCATGATTATCTTCTTCCACATAGTAAAGTGACATTGGGGACCCAACGCATTCTTTAGTGTAAAAATATCTTTACAAATTACTAAGGATGATAAACTTGACTTTGCATGTCATATTCATCTACCTACACTAATATAAAGAGGATTGGATGTTTTGTTTGTAATGAATACTGCAAAACTACTGGACAGATCTAGATGATTCTTTCATCAATTGAAAGCTACATTATCAAAGAGTGATATAGGCTATATTTTATTCCCGTATTCCTGCGGGAATAGGTGTTACATGGGTGAAACTTTGTGGCGGAAACATCTTAATTTGAATAAAAAAACCAATGTTATGCTACTCATGCTGAATCATTTTAATGTAAAGTTTAACAATGTTTGTTTGGTTTTCAAAAGGTTTAATTACTTGGTACCTGCAGCTTGGGAATGGTAAAATGTGTATTAAAAAAAGAATTAACCATATTAAAGCATACACTTCATAATATGTCGTTTATTCACTTAAGTATGTGTGTTTGATAAGAAAGCATTTATTTTAGAAAGACCTACAATCTTAACTAATATTATAAATGCGAAAGTAAGTCTGTCCGTCTCACTTTCACGCTAACACTACTGAACCGATTTAAATGCAATTTGGTACATAAATAGACTAGAGCATGAGAAAGGACATAGGCTACTTTTTATCCTGGGAAATTGGAAGATCCACTAGGGAAGACATGGGGGCCACTAGTTAATGAATAAATAAATATCCTGGGACTAGTTATAAAAGAATCAATGTAATATTGATTCTTTTTTAATTATGCAAATAAATTTTTATTGTTATTATTATTATTTGTAATATAGATATTCTGATACTATTTACACTAATATTATGAAGTGAGAAGATATCTTAGTATTTGTAGACATATCATATACCATAGATATTAAATTTACTTTCTAAAATCATCGCTAATTCGCCACGTCAAATTAATTCAGTGCAGTGGGGCATGCGCTACGTAAAAACTAGATTTTAAATTTGCGAATTTTCGACCGGCGCAGCTCGAGTGCTAATACAATTTCTATGCTAATTAGAATTAATTAAGCGCAGCTGATGCTTGCTATTTAACGGTTATTATCAAACAGAATTGGAGCACTTTAGTTAAGCTTATTTGGGTCTATCTTGAGAAGTTCAAACTCCGACCTCTAAGTCAACAAAAACTCATGAAAATCAAACTATGGTGAAGGAAAACATCGTGAGGAAACCTGCATGCCCGAGATGTCACTATTAAAGGCATGTGAAGTCCGCACCGCACTAGGCGTGTGGACTATGGACACCCCCTTTTTTTATAGGGTCGGCAACGCGTGAGTGACGCCTCTGGTGTTGCAAGCGTCCATAGGCTACGGTAACTGCTTCCCATCAGGTGGGACCGTATGCCTGTTTGCCACCCTTGTTGTATAAAAAAAAAAAAAAAAAAAAAGGGGGAGGGCTCCCAACGTGGAGACGTATATGAGCTGATGATGACGATGATGGTATGTTCACACGACAGCGTTTTTAAAACACGACGCTTATATCGAGCGGTGTTGCGTTTTCAACTTTGGAAATGGAGCATTATGATACATACTTGGAAATTCATTTGTTGTGTTTAAACGCTTTTTTAACGTCTGGTAAAAAATCTCTCACACAAATGAGGGCTAAGACATTCTCTGATGACTTTCATATATATATGGCTTCACAATTATCATCTTTTATGTAGCTACCACCTGCTCCCCGTATGTTATGGTAAACATCTGCTAAACTGTAAAAAAACTGGTCAAGTGAGAGTCCGACTAGGCCATGAAGGGTTCCGCAGTATAATACTAAAGTTTAATGCTATGTTTTACCCCCTTTTTATGTAAAAATATAAAATACCATTTTGGGTAGTGATAAATCTAGTTTCTAGTTATAAATATATTATAGTATTTTTAAATATATTACTAGTTCCTTGCACCGCGGTATCACTCGTATTTCCGAGAGACACCTGTAATTTTCCCAGAGTAAAAAGTAGCCTACGTATTTTCGCATGCTCTAGTCTGTATATGTACCTACCAAATTTGATTGAAATCGATTCAGTAATTTAGCCGTAAAATAATTACATATACATATTCGCATTTGTAATATCAGTAGGTTTATTTTGTTATAGCGGCAACAGAAAAACATGTTATGTGTTTACCTATTACTACATAGTGACAGATAGACAGACGGACGGAATGTTTGATAAAAAAATCCCTAAATAATCAAACCAGTGAGTCCCTCACCCCCAGCGCCGCCCTGAGCGGGAGATACGGTCCCGCAGGGGACACCCTCAGCGCTGTTGCTTAAATCTACTACGGTTGAGAGCCCGAATGTCCGCGTAAGGGTGTAACAGCCATAAGACGCTAACAACTTCTAGTCCCACCAAAAAAAAACAGACGGACGGACAGCTGAAGCTTAGTAATAGGAACTTCCTCCCACGGACGCTCGATCTGTGGAATGAACTCCCTGCTGAAGTTTGGGGGATACAGTATGAGGTTCTTCAAAATAGGAGTTAATAGGTTTTTAAAGGGTCGGCTACGCACCCGTGATGTAGTGTTGCAGGTGTCCAAAGGCTGCGGTAACCGCTATCCATCAGGTGGGCCGCATGCCTGTTTGCCACCGTCGTGGTATGAAAAGAAAAAAAATAGGGTCCCATCGGTTAAGGAACCCTAAAAACATCATCGCGTGTGTGTACCGCGTTGTAGCGGTCTCAATTCTCGGTTATTACGCTCGCGCATCGTAATCTATAATTCGTTGAAGACCATGACGATGGTTATTATTGTATGTTGGTTTAACGCAAGTTATATCTATCTATACTTTTATCTGTCCCGCGGTTTTACTCGCGTTCGTAGGGACCTTAAATTTAGTTATTTTTCGAGATGATAAGAAGTTGCCTATTTCGTTTCTAGAGCTTAATCCTACTAATATTATAAAAGCGAAAGTTTGGGAGTATGGATGGATCAGACGGATGGATGTTTGTTACTCTTTCACGTTAAAATTACTGAACTGATTTGATACTAATGGCTCCCAGCGGTTTCACCTGCGTTCCCAGGTGATTTGCCTAAGATAAAAAGTAGCCTATGTGTTAATCCATGGTATAAACTATCTATGTGTATAATTTCTAAATCCGTTCAGTAGTTTTTGCGTGAAAGAGGAACAAAACCATATATATAAACTTTAAACTAAATATATATTGGATCGCCCTAATCTCAGGAAATACTGGTCCAATTTTAAAAATTGTTTCAATGTTAGATAGCTCATTTATCAAGGGAAGTTATTGGCTCTATAACATCACGCTACAACCAAAACGAGCGGAGTATATGAGAATGTTAGCTAGCCCATGTATCAAGGAAGGCTATAGCCTATATTGCATCATGCTACAACCAATAGGAGCGGAGTATAAATGAGAAATGCAGGCGACAAACGGGAGAGACGTAGACGAAGTGGCGCGGGTTAGCTAGTTTAGTAGAAAGCTCGACACAGCCGGTCTGGATGACGTTTTCAATGTTACCATGTTATCATTGGAGAATTTCTACCATTAAATAGTATTTGTGACGGTTTTCTACCAGTAATTTTATTTGCTTTCCATATAGTTGTTTTCTTCTTAGTAGGTATAGTTTTCTATACTATTGCTGCGTGGAGGAAAGATTTTGTTTGTTATGAATAGACTCCGAAACCATTGGACTAATCTGAATAATTATGACACCAATAGAAAGATACGTTATTTGTGAGTTTCATAAGCGATATTTATCCTTGTATTTCTACGGTAACTATGGGAGTGAATCCGCGAGGCGGGGCTAGCATTAAATAAATATCCTAGAATATTTTAACAAAGCTTATGTGGTGAACGCTTAGTGGACTGTATGAGATTAATAACTTCGCACCGGCTGGAGATACTATGCTGCCCTATAGAACGGTCACGGGAACATAATTTAAGTTACGTCGCTTACAGCCTATATCTGCAATATACCACAATATATTATTACTTAAATTACTTAAAAGAACAGATAATGAAGAAAACGATGGCAGATAAAATGAAATAAATATTTACCTATTGCATGAAAAATTTGCCGAAAAAAATATGTGAACTGACTCCCTGACTAAGATTAATCTTGTGTTCCGGGGCTAAGTGCTCTCTCAGTTTACAGTAAACTATGTGATATACACGTGACATACAATAGAAAAAAAATAAATTAAAATAAAAATATCTAAAGGTTAGATTAAGATGGGTTCTGGATGAAATTTGGCACAGAAGTAGAGTATGTTCTGGAATAGCACATGTTTTTTCCTGAAAAATCTAAGGCACGAGAGACTCTGTAATAATATAAATATTGATTTTTAGTCATATTCATGAAAATTATTTTAATTTTAATTTTACCTCATTATTTAATTTAATAAAACAACATAGTCTGACAGTCTGACTCATCGATTGTTCATGTAAATATAATACTATAACTCAAGGAAAACCGCATGAAATAATAATAGTAGAGACAAATGTGTATCGCGAAGTTGATCTCTTTACAAACTTATTACTATTAAACTTTATCTTAGTATAAATATCTTGGGACTTTACACACGGCCAATCTGATTTTAAACTAAGCAGAGATCATACTACTTTTAAATAACTTATATAGATACTAGTGGCTAGCGCCTTCGCCCGCGTTCCCGAGGTATCTTCAATTTTCCCGGGATAAAAAGTAGCCTATGTCCTTTCTCAGGCTCTGGATTATCTGTGTACGAAATTTCATTTAAATCGATTCAGTAGTTTTAGCGTGAAAGCGTAACAGATTGACAGAGTTACTTTCGCATTTATAATAATAAGTATGGATTTACATCTACACGCAGAACAGACAAACAAACGTACCTACATCTAAAACTTTTGCAAAAACTCAGCATTCTTTCACCAATGGAAAGCTACATTATCAGGGAGTGACATAGGCTATATTTTATCATCGTATTCCCCCGGGAACGAGAACTACGCGGGTGAAACCGCGCGACTGCGGCTATAATATAATAATAATAATCTAATATATAAAATTCTCGTGTCGCGGTGTTTGTGATTAAACTCCTCCGATACGGCTTTACCGATCTCATGAAATTTTGTATGCATATTGAGTAGGTCTGAGAATCGGCTACTATCTATTTTTGATACCCCTGTGATCTCGGGAACGGGAACTACGCGGGTAAAACCGCGGGGCGGCAGCTAGTAATATTATAAAGAGGAAAGATTTGTGTGTGTAACGAATAGGCTCCGAAATTACTGGACCGATCTGAATAATTCTTTCAAAGGAGTAAACGTTGTATAAAGGGAAGGGAACTAATCCCTAGAACACAATTGAGGTCAATTAAAATGGCCGCCAGCCGCGGCGAAGATTAAAGAAAGCTAAACTCGCTTGCGTAATCGCCCTGTTATATGATGAACGCCAGAGACAGTGTATTGTTGTTTATTAATTAGCATTGTCTATGGCTGTTGGTTATGGTGTGAATTGTGATATACATATAGTCTATGGTCTGTGAAGTTTAAATGACAGACGTCAGTTTTAACTTTCCGTTTGACGCATAGACTATAGAATAGAAATTAAAAAATCCAAGGATAAAATTGTAGACTTATTTTGTTGATGCTATAATTTTTTATGAATTTATTTATTGTTTTTATTTTTTTACTAAGTAGGTACCTAGTTGTTTCCCAACCTTGAATTGTCTGTTTAATATATAGATTACTAGTGGCTCCCCACGGTTTCACCCGCGTACCCGGGAGATCTTCCATTATCCCGGGATAAAAAGTAGCCTATCCTTTCACAGGTCTAGACTATATGTGTACCAAATTTGATATAAATCGGTTCCGTAGATTTAGCGTGAAAGCGAGACAGATAGACAAAGTTACTTTCGCGTTTAGAATATAAGTAGGTACATGGATGGATACAGGCTTTTTTTTAATAAATTCAAAAAGGTCCCAAAATCAAAATAAATTAAGTCTAAAAAAATTTTGGTTCATGTAGAATAACTATCTGGTTACATAGTCGAGTAAATGAAGCGAAAAATACGGTCTTACCTCCGAATTTTTTTACTGTGAACCGATTTGCATGAAATTTTTGGAATTAGGCTCATCTTACCCTTAACTTTAAAAGTGAAAATGATCTGAACTCCGCCTATTATTTTTAAGGGGTGTAAACCACCCCTTAATGGAAAAAATTACATTGAGCCATTTTATCGCTAGAAAACATGTCTAATAGCAAATGGTGAAATTGTAAAGTATTTTCTTACATAATTACCTCATATTAAAATCATTTTCAACCCCTTGAAAATCTTACAACCCTTGCAAATGTGTCATAGTTTGGTATAAATATATACCATATAAATATATTATGGCGATAATGTTTGTGTATTATCGCCATAATATATTATTAATATAGGTTAGGGTGCGGCGGGGGTGGCCCTTGGGCCACCCTTAAGCCTCGAACGTCTAAATGTTCTGAAATGAACACAAAAAAGGTGACAAAGACTTACTGTCCTAACATAACATTGATTACTACGCCCAAATATAGTTATTTTACACATTGCCGGTGGACCAGCAGGTATTCCATATAAATCCGAGGAAATTTATACATTTCCTAGGATAATTATGCATTAAATAGTTTTTCAAACAATATTTTATACATTACCTAAATAGTATCGGAACTGTACACATTTCCTAGGATTTGTATTCAATTCCTTGATTTCATACATTTCTGGTAGCATATATACACATTACAATAGTTGTGGGTCTCTATTATATTGCGTACTTTCACATGGCTCCAAATATTCGCACTCCGAAATTTTCAGTTACTAAGTAGATAAAAATATGTTAAGTTTTTGGACCATAACTCCTTCAATTTTCATGCTATCACAAGTTATAAAACACCATTGTAAAGGTAATTAAAAGAGCTACAACATCCTTTATTGCAATATATAGTAAAAAACCTTTTTCCGAAACGGTGAAGGGTTAAAGGGCTTAAGAGAGGCTGTGATTCCGCTGCCACGCGCTCTTTAAACAATCATATCTCCGTCAATTTTTGTTTGACAGAAAAAACAAAAGAACCAAATTGTTTGTTAAAAAATTAACATTTTTTTTACATATACACTTTTATACGTATCTGTCGTCCTTTTTGAGATATTATTAAAAAAAGGGTGGGTTTGTTAAATATTTGAAAGTTTGTTTTTTTTATAATCATGAATTTTTTGAAAAATACGTGTCCTGAAGCAGCCAAACTGATACTATCCATCAAACTCTTCATAATAAAGTTAATTCTAGGCGGAATACGATTAATTTTAATTTTGGTGGAAATGGCACTTATGAAATCCATTGATTTAAAAGAAAAAACATTAGATGCTCCCCTTATTTGCAATACAGCTCACTTATTTTACATGCAAAAGACTTTGAATAGTGCTCATTTTAAAGCTTATTTTATGCGCTACGAAACCCTTTTGTATTAGAATGCATAAAATGCATCTGCTCGCCACTAGATGGCATTGACCACATCGATTAAATTTCAGATAAAATAAAACACGGCTTTGATCTTTAATATCTAGCTTAATATTTCACGTAGAATACTTTATAAAATACCAAATTGTTCATTGTTTTACCTGCTACAACTTTGTTATTGATAAAATTTTCGATAAACGTATATTTTTGGAGATATTTGCAAAAAACCGATGAAAACCGTGAAAAAATTGCAAATTTTCAATAGCCAATAACTTGAAAAGTATTGGATTTTTTGAAAAGCTTTATATATGATTTTTGCTTAAAATTAGGCCTTCTATTGATATCCGAGGCAATTTTGAAAAAAAAGAAATTCACCCCCGAGAAGGGGTGGCAACCACACCCAGGGTGTTTGCGGAGTTCAAATCATTTTCACTTTTGAAGTTAAGGGTAAGATGAACCTAATTCCAAAATTGTATGCAATTCGGTTCACAGTAAAAAAAAACGGACCCATAATGCTTCATTTACTCGACTAACAGTACAAGCTCTGAGTTTGAAATCAGATTGGCCGTGTGTGAAACATGTCCCAGGATATTTATTTAATGAGTGTATAAAATGGCCACGTGAAATCTATTAGTGCGTAGTTATAGTTCTAAGAATCAAAGACAATGGATCGACGGTGCCTTAAACGATCGAATGCGTGTTTAGCATGTTGATGCATCCTGTTAATTGTTATTTATATCTATACTAATATTATAAAGAGGAAAGATTTGTTTGTTTGTTTGTTTGTAACGAATAGGCTCCGAAACTACTGGACCGATTTCAAAAATTCTTTCACCTTTGGAAAGCTACATTATCCCCGAGTAACATAGGCTATATTTTATCCCTGTATTCCCACGGGAACGGGAACTACGCGGGTAAAACCTCGGGGAGGCAGCTAGTATCTGATAGCTGACCCGCGCAATTTCAGCATCATGCTTCTCGCTTTTGCATCGATGCTCCGCTCCTATTGGTCGTAGCGTGCATATAGCATGTACTTAACCTTCCTTGATAAATTGACTTTCTTACTCTGAACAATTTGAATCGGTAGTTTCTGAGATTATGCTCTACATCTTTAGCTGTCGCGCGCAATTTCAGCGTCAAACTCCCAGTTTTTAACCGACTTCCCAAAAAGAAGGAGGAGGTTCTCAATTCGGCCGGTATTTTTTTTTTTTTTTCTATGTATGTACATCGATTACGTCGCGGTTAATGGACCGATTCGCGTGGTTCTTTTTTTGTTCGACGCAAAATAGCTGCCAGATGGTCCCACAAAAATTTCTTTCAGTTTGGTTTAGTAGTTTTTATTTTATAAGCATTATTGTTATTTGGACGATGTCATTTTGACGATACTTTGTATATTAGTATGTCGATAACTTTAACATTTCTAATCCGATTTGCGTAATTCTTTTTTTGTTCGTTAGGGTACATATTCAAGTTGGTACCCTGGTCATCTAGTAAGCATATGATGATGGGATCCCAAGGAAATCGAGAAGAACACTCAAATTATAAGCATACTAGTGACTCCCCGCGGTTTCACCCGCGTTCCCGGGATAAAAAGTAGCCTATGTGTTATTCCAGAACATATTCTAGCTCTGTGCCAAATTTCAAGCAGATCCCTTCAGCCGTTGGAGCGTGAAAGAGTAACAAACATCCATACATACATCCATACTTACAAACTTTCGCATTTATAATATTAGTAGGATAACTGTTACGGTTCAGTCAATATCATACAGTTTGTTCAATTATTTGCGTTTGATGATGATTTCCTATGGATGAGCTGATGATGGAAGGTACAACTCCTCAAAGGATAGGAGTTCAGAGAAAATTCTTTCAAAATTATACGAACATATGGATAGAGAATAGAATTCCTTGAGGCTATTAGGTCGACCTTGAAGGTTAATCTCATAACGTTTAGGTTTAATAGTGTTCTGTGATTGTTAAATAAATAATAAGCCTACCCATACTTACACTAAAAAGCAAAAAAAAAAAAAAACTTCGTTAAAAAAAACCGACTTCCAAAAATACTAAAAAGCAAAAAATAACTAATGCAATTTATAACACTTTCCTCTACTTACCTACTGACTACTTATTCTTTCCGCTTGCTGCTTGGTTTGAAGTCGGTGCCAAGCCATATAAGAATAAAAAAAATTACTTAAAGAAATAAAATGGTGTAACAAATAAATTTCTACACGATAACCTACTAAGTACTAACCTACGTAAATAAATCAGAAATAACGATAAATGACAATGAGAAACAAATGAAAACGACGATGAAATAAATGTAATTTACATTCTACAAGTTCTACAACTATAGTGGTCCTGTAAAGGACCGTTTATTTCTAATATTAATAACTCACAAACCAAGAGCCTGCGTCTAAAATTTAGAATTTTAAATGCAAATGATGCCAAAGTTTTTGTTGACCTTATTAAATCATGGAGAATCTTAACAAAAATCTTTTGTATATTGTTTACTGTAGGTTTGCTAATTATGCTGTGGCTTGGCACCAACTTCAAACCAAGCAGTAAGCGGAGAGAATAAGTAGTCAGTAGGTAAGTAGAGGAAAGTGTTATAAATTGCATTAGTAATTTTTTGCTTTTTAGTATTTTTGGAAGTCGGTTTTTTTTAACGAAGTTTTTTTGCAACATTTTTTTATTGATGTTCCGCTCCTATTGTACATAGCGTGATGTTATATAGCATGTAGCGTTCCTTGATTAATGGGCTATCAGACATTGAAATATTTTTTTAATTATTACCGGTAGTTCCAGAGATATCATCAAGTTTATAAAATAGATAGATTACTAACCAGTGACCCGTCCCGCCTTCGCTCAGTGAGAAAAACATCATTGTCATATTTCAACAAATAAACACAAAACAATATTAAACTATACGTATGAACCTTCCTCTTGAATCACTCTATCTATTGTTGAAGACCGCATTAAAATATATTGCGTAGTTTAAAACATATAAGCGGACATACGGCGGGCAGCGAGTTTGTTTCATCTATACTAATACTAGCGGAGCCGGCAGACTTCGTTCTGCCCACCAGCGACACCTACCGGGTCCAAATTGACGTATTATACATAAAAACCTTCCCTATGAAATACTCCGTAATTTGGTGAAAACCTTATGAAAATCTGTTCGGTAGTTTTTGTGTTCATCGCGTTTAGACAGACAGGCGGCGGGGACTTTGTTTTATATATATAGAAGATTATAATAAGGATAGATTTGTTTACTGTCTGAATTGAATATACTACATCAAGAAGTATCATCCTAATCCTAAGTTAGGATCTATAATGTTAGTTAGGATTCCTAACTAACATTATAGATGCGAAAGTAACTCAGCCTGTCTCGCTTTGACGCTAAAACTACAGAACCGATTTAAATGAAATTTGGTACACAGATAGTCTAGAGCCAGAGAAAGGACATAGGACTTTTATCCCGGCGAAATGGAAGATCTTCCAGGTACGCGGGTGAAACCGTAGGCCACTAGTAGACTATATTTAGTTCCTATATTCCAACGGGAACGGGAACTACGCGGGCTAAGCTAAGTTGGTTTATGCTATGCGTTGTCAAATTTCGGTGACATGAGTCAAAGTTACCAGGCTGTCGGACATTTTTTAGCTCAAAAATCTTGTCACACGCCGACAAAGGCCTATAAATTATACAGGCTCGCCCCGCGGTATTGTTTGGAAAGTGGAAAGTGGTATACGTGCTTGCAATCAACAAAACTTCATAACTTCATTCGTTGGTCGCAATCAATCAATTTGCGGATTTTAGTTCCGTTTACCTTACATGTGTGGACGTTGTCTTGTTGTCATCCCTACTAATATTATAAACTGGTTGATCCGCGCAACTTCGTTAGCGACACTTGCCCGTTTTTGCTACATTTTTGATTGATGCTCCGCTCCTATTCGTCATAGCGTAATGATATATAGCCTATAGTCTTCCTCGATAAATGGGCTATCTAACACTGTAATAATTTTTCAAATCGGACCAGTAGTTCCTGAGATTAGCGCGTTCAAGTAAACAAACTCTTCAGCTTTATATTTTTCTAGTAAGTATAGATTCAACACAATAACATTTTATCAATGTTAGATAGCCCATTTATCGAGGAAAGCTATAGGCTATATATCATTACGCTAAAGGCAATAGGAGCGGAGCATCAATGAAAAATGTTACAAAAACTGGGAAGTGACGCTAACAAAGTTGCGCGTGTCAACTAGTCTAACAATAAAACTTAGAATTGTGTCTGTAATTGAGACGAGATTGACCACAAACTTGCGGTTGTTGGAAAACATACAATCATATATAATTTGCACGCTGTTTTGTATTCCGTCCGTATGTTTGACCTACATATTAAAATTGTATATAGCCTAAGAATATCTTATACTAGCTTCTCCCCGCGACTCCGTCCGCGTGGAATAGTTACTTTGGGCTGACGCTAACTTTCAACCCCCTTCGTTTACGTAGAAGGAGGGCCTCGCAGAGGCAACTGATGACTGCACGCCGGCCGGCCCAGCACATAAAGGCGCGCGCAGTAGGTACTTGATAATTATTTTGGTGCGATGTTATTTTAAATTTGCGATATCTCCTAAGATATTCATTGGAATTGAATGATGTAAATGGCAATTTTGTTTTAAATTAAATACTTGCGATGAATAACGTATTTATTTGGATAAGGATTAATATCATCTTTATAAAAACACCTTCACAAACAATACTTAATTTTCGAACAAATTTGGTTACTATAAAAGTGGTTATAGTGAACCAACCTTAACAGATAGACATATGCTATCGCGGACTTTTTTTTAGAACTTTTGAAGGGGAACAATTCTGTCATACATTATTTTAGCGTAACTTTAACCGTTTACGTAGCGTACGCAGCGGAAGCTCTCCACTGGAAAAGAAATCTCCCGATTTTGCAACATTCTTCATTGGTGCTCCGCTCCTATTGGTCATAGCGTGATGATATATAGCCTATAGCCTTCCTCGATAAATGGACTATGTAATGGCGAAAGAATTTTTCAAATCGGACCTGTAGTTTCTGAGATTAGCGCGTTCAACCAAACAAACAAACAAACAAACTCTACTCTTTTATAATATTAGTATAGATGTAAAATTCTCGTGTCGCGGTGTTTGTGATTAAACTCTTCCGAAACTGCTTGACCGATTCTCATGAAATTTTATATTCATATTGGGTAGGTCGGAGAATCGGCTAACATCTATTTTTGATACCCCTAAGTGATCACGGGAACGGGAACTACGCGGGTGAAACCGCGGGGCGGCGGCTAGTATTAATATATTTTTACACACGGCCAATCTGATTCCAAACTAAATTGAGCTTGTACTGTAGGTACCTAACCAAACCAACTTATAAATGCGAAACTTTGTGTGTGTGGATCATCGAGCATGTAACCAATAGAGTAGAACTGTTAACAGTTTTGTTAGAAAACAAAATACGCCAAAACGCTGCGCCGGCCCCTGTGTTCTGATTGGCCGACTCAAGGTCAAGTGTTGCACTAGACGTACACACAGGTCTCTTATTGGTCGGGTACTGTTTTAGTTCGAGCGTGGCTTGTTAGTTATACGTGACAAAGCATTGATGAGTTGCTAAACAAATGGCTCACTATTGCTACTCTATTGGTTACATGCTCGATGGTGTGGATGTATGTTTGAACGGGTGAAGGGATCGCGACAAAGGCAGATTAAGAATAGTAGTGGCTTCCCTTAGTTTCACCCACGTACCCGATAAAAAGTAGCCTATGTCCTTTCTCAGCCTCTAGATCATCTGTGTACAAAATTTAATTTATTTATTATTTATTTAATCAGGTTAGCCAACAATTGTTTACATAATACATTTTTATCATTCAGGCATAAAACACAAAGGCAAGTGTAACAATTACTTAGAGGCTAACACATAAATACGGTTAGAATATAAAATTTTTACTAAATTAGGAATTTAAATCAATTCTGTAGTTTTAGCGTTACAGCGAAACAGAGTTACTTTCGCATTTATAATAGTAAGGATTCTGGAGTAACACATAGTAACACATTATTATTCCGGGAAAATTTCATCTCCCCGGGAATGGGGTTAGTAAGTTAAAAATAGATATTATATGAATCATGATCAGCAATAGTAATACGGGTGCACCCTTGACCTAAATACGTGATACGTTTGTCGCAGTGCGTAATTTTGGCGCGAGGGGAGCGGCCATCTTTAGGCTTTGGGCCAACGCTAATAGTGTTTTAGTCGATTTTTAATCTGTCACTAATAGATGAACCTTTGAACAGCCCTACCTTTATGTTTAACTAGCGACCCGCCCCAGCTTCGCGCGGGTGCAATGCTTATACATCACATTAGATACCTCCAAAATTGTCAGTGTTTCTCTAACATTTTATGCATGTATTGTATATAAAAAACTTCCTCTTGAATCACTCTATCTATCTATTAAAAAAACCGCATCAAAATCCGTTGCGTAGTTTTAAAGATCTAAGCAGACATAGGGACAGACAGACGGCGGATAGCGACTTTGCTTTATACTATGTACTGAAGCTAGCTGTGGTCGCGTGGAAAAGTGACTTTGAGCAGCATTATTTAGGTCTTTATATTAGTATATCTTTTTTATTAGGCTTCCGTAGTAAAATACGAACCCTTATAGTTTCGCCGTGGCCGTCCGTCCGTCCGCGGGTAAGCTCAGAAACGCTTACTACAGAGCTGTTAATTTGGTAGGGTAGTGGATATTCACAGCGCCGACAAAGTTAAAACAGAAAATTCCTCCCGTACACGTAAAACCGGGATTTATTTATTTATTTGGTACTTTTTAAGCTAGAACTTTTTTATCCCTGGAATATTATATGGCCCTCTGGCTCGCGGAGAGGAAACTAGTTAGACATAAAATAAATATAGTTAAAATAGTCACCATTAAGTCGAATAGAACTTCAAAATAAACGTTCAAATTCATCTTAATCCGTGACTCACAGTATTCCATGAAATCGCCATTAACTATAGAAGGGATGTGACTATTCTCCCCTATTTCCAGTAACTTGGCCATAGATAATAAAGTACGAACTGTACGCAAAAAACCACAAAAGCCATTGTTTAAAAATCCACTAAAATATCCTGGGACTAAATATCTATACTATATATATAATATAATATCTATACTAATATTATAAAGACGAAAGATTTGTTTTTTTGTAATGAATAGGCTCCGAAACTACTGGACCGATTTCAAAAATTCTTTCACCTTTGGAAAGCTACATTATCCCCGAGTAACATAGGCTATATTTTATCCCTGTATTCCCACGGGATCGGGAACTACGCGGGTAAAACCGCGCGGAGGCAGCTAGTCCTTTATAAAAATATACTAATATTCTTAGTAATAGTTATTTTGATGCGTAAATTCGTAATAATCACTAATGAACCACCGAGGGTTCACCTGAAAATCAGCGCTAGGGAGTCATCTCTAGCACATGCCGAGCTGGGGCCATTTGGACCCAACATAATTTAATTAATTTTAGTAATAGTTAGTTATGTTATTGTAGTTTTTTGTAATATTGTTTATTATTAGTTTATTAAGTGTATTTTTATGTTGTGTGATGTTATAAATGCGAAATTTTGTGTGTGTATGTTTGTTAGTTCTTCACGTATAAACGGTTAAAGCGATTTTAATAAAATTTGGTATGGAGTTGCTAACACCCTGGATTTAAACTTAGGCTACTTTTTATCCCGAGAAAATTGAAGATCTCTTAGGAACGCGAGCCACTAGTTATTATAAAGGTATTATGTAGTTAATTAGTTTGTTATACACTTTAAAGGAAAGTAAGTATCTACTTACATAGAAGTAATGATGTGAATATTTCTTAATATTTAGTCTGGCAAGCAATTTATTTTAGCAAGTATTTATTTTTGCCAGTATCGAGTTATATAAATGTAAAAAACCATTACTAAATACTATTTAAATTTATACCAGACCGATATTTATGATGTTTTCAATGTGTTAATGTATTTATATACCGGTGGGAAGGTTAAAGTATTAATATCCAGACTGCGATAGAATTTTGATACTAGAATAAAATTAAAACTAGTGGCTCCCCGCGTTTTCACTCGCGTCTCTAGGGATATGAAATTTTCTCGGGATCAAAAGTAGTCTGTGTGTTCATTCAGTGTCTAAATTTCAGACAAATCCTTTTAGCAGTTTTGCGTGAAAAACATGGTAACACTATGCATGTACAACAACAGGTACATGCATAGTCATAAATTTTCGCTTTTATAATATTACTTAGTAGGATTTATAAGGCTAATGTACCTAACGTAAAAAAAAATATATAAGCTGGTTCCATAGTAAAAACTCAGAATATACATAATTTAGAATCACACAAAAAAGTGTTAATCATGTACCATAGATATCGTAAAAAAACAACAAAGATGTCTCCCAATTTATAGGTTAACTAGCTGTCTCCGCGCGGTTTTACCCGGGTAGTTCCCGTTCCCGTGGGAATACCGGAATAAAATATAGCCTATGTTACTCGTAGACAATGTAGCTTTCGAATGGTGAAAGAATTATTAAAATCGGTCCAGTACTTTTTGAGTTTATTCGTTACATACAAAAATATAAATCTTTTCTCTTTATAATATTAGTGTAAATAATCTCCCGTCATTTTTGCTGTCATTACACTAGGGTAGGCGCCATGTTGTCGCGACTGTGTTCCTAGACGGACGAGTGACGTCATAGCCGAATTTTATGACCTAAGATCATCGAGCATGTAACCAATAGAGTAGCAATAGTGAGCCATTTGTTTAGCAACGCATCAATGATTTGTCACGTATAACTAACAAGCCACGCTCGAACTAAAACAGTACCCGACCAATAAGAGACCTGTGTGTACGTCTAGTGCAACACTTGACCTTGAGTCGGCCAATCAGAACACAGGGGCCGGCGCAGCGTTTTGGCGTATTTTGTTTTCTAACAAAACTCTTAACAGTTCTACTCTATTGGTTACATGCTCGATGCCTAAGATTATTATTTTTGCCATAACATTTAAGTATTTTGTTTTGGTGAAAGTTCATAATAAATATCCTGTGACGCATGCCTAAGTAAACAGATCTAAGTAATCAGATATATGCAAATTACTTTTAGCTTAGCTATATTTAGCTTTTGGTTATATAAGTATGTATTTAAAAGTAGTACCTATATGTAGTATAACAACTATCTGGTTACAGTACAAGCTCACTTTGAACCTTACTTTGGAATCAGATAGGCCGTGTGTGTAAAATGTCCCAGGATATATAACTAGTAGCACGCGGTTTCATCCAAATTCCCGATCTTCGATTTAACCACGATAAAAAGTCTGTGTTTTTCCAGAACTTAGTCTAACTCTGTGCCAAATTTTATCGCGATCCCATAGATCGAAATAAAATTATTTCTATCCTTTAAAATACTTTTAATATATAAGTGTAGAAAAGACTTCAGTAATTTGTTTATCATAACAGTTGAGATAAGAATCTAACCCACAGCTCAAATCTAAAGTTAGACTTGCTAAGGCTCATTTTACATCAGTGGTGTAATATAATTCTTGCATATTTTTGTTCATGGGAAAAAATACCTTCTATTCAAGCGTAAATCTAGTTTCCAATGGTTGACCATCTGTTATGTGATATGTTCAATTAAAACTGAACTTTATTTACTAGTAATAAGGTAGATATTCCATTGAACAAATATTAGAACTGTAAATTTAATGATACAACTTCATAAAAAGTACTTAAATCGTTTTTTTATACAGAAAATGTTATTTGATTAAAAAATAAATGACAAAAAGTGGTTTGCGCCCAACGTGGGGCTCGAACCCACGACCCTGAGATTAAGAGTCTCATGCTCTACCGACTGAGCTAGCCGGGCTATTGATGGAGTTTGCGAATTTTTGGTATAGTTTCTGTGTGTCCTATATATTATTGCGAATGAGTTTATTTTTAATCTTTTTTTTTTCGTAATAGTTGATAGAATATTCTTGTATTATATACGCACTAGCTGCCGCCCCGCTGTTTCACCCGCGTAGTTCCCGTTCCCGTGATCACAGGGGTATCAAAAATAGATAGTAACCGATTCTCAGACCTACTGAATATGCATATAAAATTTCTAAATCGGTCAAGCCGTTTCGGAGGAGTATGGTAACTAACGTTGTGACACGACAATTTTATATAGATGTATTTTAGTAATTGGCAACGAAATAATTTTACTTATTTTCCTGTTTATTTGGCTTTTATGTAATCGACCTTGAAATGCTGTGAACTAGTTTGTCTCATTTTTGTATGTTACCAAATGTCTTCGAAGTTAGTTCACGATTTTTAGTTTTATGTAATAAAAGTTAGAATATGAAATAGACACAGTATTCTTTTGTCAAACATTTAAATGCTTACTAAGTTTATAATACGCATGGACAATAGATATTAATAAGAATTTATAATTAGTGAGTAAAACGTGTTAATTAAAGTTAAAAAATATATGAATTCATTGGTCAGATAAACAAAAAAACATTATTTACTTATGTACTACCTGCTTAGGGTGTTATTTATAACATTTAAATTATTACCTTAATTTAAAATAATGTCATAAAATAACCATATTTTTTACTTTTCAGGTACGTTCAGATTCGACTATACAAATCTTACGGAAGCTAAGAATAAAAATAAATCGTAAGTAATAAAAAAATATCCAAAAATACATTTGGCTCAGTATCCCGAGTTTCCAGTGTCTATTAAAAAGTTTGTTAATATTGCCAGAGCGAATAAATTATTTCTTATTTATCTCACTAGTTGACCCGCGCAACGTCGTTAGCGTCACTTGCCCGTTTTTGCAACAGTTTTGATTGTTACTCCGCTCATATTCGTCATAGCGTAATGATTTATACATAAAAACCTTCCTCTTGAATCTCTCTATCTATTAAAAAAACCGCATCAAAATCCGTTGCGTAGTTTTAAAGATCTAAGCATACATAGGCAGACAGACGGCGGATAGCGACTTTGTTTTATACTATGGAGTGATTCGGAATATCTAATGTAGAATAAAATTTGGGGGGCGTTTTTTTTTCTTTTCCCGTAATAATCGATTTGAGTAACTGGGCTTTTTGCTTATCGATTACATTTACATACTTTCGCTTCCTAGTATTTATGAGATTGGATTTAGTTTAAGCATATTGTTTTTAGGTTATAGTTAAGTTTAATTATTTATTTATTGTGTAAGTACATACACAAATACATACAAAATTTAAAATATTTTTAGGAACTAACTGAAAGACATACTGGCTATTATTTTGCTTGATTACTGTTATAAATAAATAATTACTTTTCGAGTTAAAAGGAACTTATTAAAAGCTAGCATCTTTAATTCAGAATGGTAGATTCTTCTATCATTTAGCCTCTAAATTTAGTCGACTAAATTCGTATACGTTTGGAAGGAGGTAGGGTTTGACAATACCACGTCAACCAAGTGCATGAAACTTTTTAAAATTTATGCAATTTTTAAAAAGAAATCATCGCGTAGGTGGTGTGACTAATAAATTTAATAAATAGCCACCTTAAATATTTATTGTTTCTACTTCACTTAATTTAAATTTTTTTTGTTTTGTTTTCTTAGTTCTGATGGCCATGTACGCTCATCAGAATGATATATTTATAGACAAACTAGTGGCTCCCCGCGGCTTCGCCCACGTCCCCGGGGATCTTCAATTTTCCCGGGATAAAAAGTCGCCTATGTCCTTTCTCAGGCTCTGGATTATCAGTGTACTAAATTTCCACGTGACAACGTAACAGACAGACAGTATGGATTAGTATTATAATATTAGTATGGATAGTTCTATCTCATGTAAGTGAATTGTTTGTAATTGTTACGAGAAATTAATATTCTTAAAGTCGAAAATTAAAAAGTAAAATCGGGTCATGGCGGCTTGCGTTCTCGTCATAGCCACACGTCAAATTGACAGGCGGAAGTGGCAATGAACTTGGCGGGAAACGCTAAGCGGTCTTTTTTTTTAAACTTTGTGTGACAGTGTTTGTCAATTTTTTTTTCTAGAGCCGTATTACGTTGGCATTGTATTGTAGTTGTACTTCCTATTTGACGAAAAAGGTTTTCATCATCATTCGATGAGGGATTTCGTACTTGAATTGAAATCTATACTTCCATACTAATATTATAAATGCGAAATTAACTCTGTCTGTCTGTCTGTCACGCTTTCACGCTAAAACTACTGAACCGATTTAAATGAAATTTGGTACACAAATAAGCCAGAGCCTGAGAGAGGACATAGGCTACTTTTTATCCCGGGAAAATTGAAGATCCCCCGGGAACGCGGGCGAAGCCGCGTCTGCTTGAAATTTGGCACAAAGTTAGAATATGTTCTGGAATAACCTATAGGGTACTTTTTACTATGGGAAAATTGAAGGTCTCCCGGAAACCGCGGGGAACCACTAGTACAGGTATAATTTATGAATTTACTTCCAAAAATTCAAATGTCATAAATTTACAGTTTATGACCCACTCATTAATATACCGTATGCATGTTAAATCATGGTAGAAAACACAATCATCATGACATAACAATTTCAATATTCAATAGAATATACTTGGTATCGCATATAGATGAACAATAGTGTAAAATTGTACGGGACTTGAACCTGTGACCCTCCATCACTGACACTCGAGTGACTCGACTAGGACAAGTTCGCATACATATTAAAGTACAGTATAATAATGGTGTGGTAAAACAGTGGTGCAGTTTTGAATGGTCCTTGAAATTTTGTCGTAAGGAATTTGGTATGTTAAATAGCTAATTTTGATTCTTAGCTCTAGTTTTCGGTTTTAATTCTTTAAAAGTTTTTTTACTTAACTTTCTATAACAATAAAGTGCTATTAGGAATACAGTTTTGCGATTTGACCCATAATTTTATATGTTAACTTTAATTAACACGTTTTAAATGTATTCTAATTGATATTTATTTTCTTTTCGTATCATAAACAATACAAAAAGGTTCCATTTACCTACGATAACCAAAACATATGTTTTGACAGTTATAGTTATAGTTGTCTTAGCCCTCATTCGAACGTGAGTTTTTTTAACGGACGTTAAAAAAGCGTTCACACACACCAAATGCATTTCCAAGTACCCTAATATCCTTTTAATAATTTAAAGTTTAAATGCAACACCGCTCGATAAAAAAGCGTCGTATTTAAAAACGCTGTCGTGTGAACATATGCTTGGGAATGCATTTGTTGTATTTGAACGCTTTTTTAATGCACAAAACTCTCAAAAGACAGCCGGGTTGGCTTTGTGGTTAGTGACCCTGACTTTCAAGCCGCGGGTCGTGGGTTCGAATCCCACCCAGGACTAGAGATGGGCGGTGGGAATAAACCCGAAAGGAATAAACCCGGGTTAATTCCCAAATGGGAAAGAACCGGGTGTTTATGTGGGAAGAAACCCAATAGACGGGTTTTTTCAATTGAAATGGTTTATACGATATATCTCTTAAACTATTCATTTGATTAAAAAAAAACTGTAACATTTTTTGTTGCAAATTAAATTCTCTACAACTTTGGTTCAGTAACTTTTTGTCGTAGAACTATAAATGAAAAAGTTATAAGTGAAAATGTTCAGAAACTCGAGCAAACCGTTTCTTTTTTTTTGTGGAGCGATGTGTGGATGTCGAAAAGCAGTGCTGAAATGTTCTGCAGTGTGCTTTTATTGTTCTGGAGAGACTAAGAGCAACGTAATGGGGCTCTCAGAATGAATAAATAAAAATGACTTTGACGATGAACCGCCGACATTAACACCCCTTCCTTCTCCAGTTTTCACACTGATGTTCAATTCAGAAAGCTGATCAGATGCTGAGCCGCAGCTTAGTCCATCGAAAAAACTGAGGACGGAGTTCAAAAACGAACTGTGGCAAATAAATGCTAGCATACCGTTCTGCATTTACCGTTCTTTGTCCCTCAAGAGGAATAGTCGCAACATGGCCAGTTTTGGAGACAAACGTAGCCACCATTTTTTTGCAACACTCCGTGAACGAACAATTTTTGTTGGCTTTACTCATTTTCGAACACTCAAACTCGAGACTGGATTTTTGTTTCGGGTTCTGCGTCACCTGATGCGATGTTTTATATAGCATTTGAGGATCCTGCGTGTCTTTCGAAAGTTCTGACGCACCAAGTAACACGAGCCGCTTTTTGCTCTTTATAGAGCGAATGCGGTATCCATCGGGAAAACAAATATTTTACACCTAATTGTTCATGCAAGATTATTTGTATTTGACTCATCTCAATGTCTAAAGTTGCCTGAATTTCGTGGTATATCACATGTCGATCTTTTTCAATCAGCTTACGCTCAGCATCAACGTTATCTTGGGTGACTGCAGTTTTTGGACGACCTTGACGAGGATCATCACTGAACTTGATACGTCCACGTTGAAATTCAGCAAACCAGCGATGAATTGTGGTTTTGGATGGGGCTTCATCACCAAATGCAGAAATCATCCGGTCAACACACTGTTTTTGTGTTAAACCACTTCGAAGGTCTTCGTCTCGTTCTTGAATTTTCTCGAGTCCATTTTCTCCATTTTCTCAATGACTAAACAAGTTTGACAAAACCTTGTGACAAGACCGAGAATCGTTTTTTAAATAAATAAACGGTATTCGATTTTTAAAACCAAAGAGTTTTCAATTTAAAAGATTTTAATATGACAGGAATTGTGGAAATATTCCATTCCCATACTTTTAGTGCAGCCCTCGTAGATATTGGCTAGTCATGATCGTCATTGTCATGATCTTTGTGTTTATGAAACAGGTTCCAATTGTATGAAATAAAAGGTATTTTTGCTGCCCTGTCTGCCTGTCAATCTGTTTTTTTTTGCGACTATGTATATGGACGTGCGTGCTAAACAATCGTTCTGTGGCTGCTGAAGTACAGGGAGCAGTTAGAATCCGTACTGCAACCCTACTCAGCAATTCGGAACTGCAGAGTCCTCTCGACCAAACTACTGGGTCCATATAAATGGTCTACTCTATAAACCCTATTTAGCTCTATAATTGGATAAATCAACACCAACGACAATATTGTGCGATTGCTTAACGTCGTGTATACACTCCATCCACTTCGTGTTCTTCTTCTAATTCAATGCCTTGCTATCTTGGATCCAATAAATATGCAGCATAATGAATGGGTGTCAAACATTTATTTGTTCAGCTAATTACAGCATTTTTAAAATCTTGTTTGTGATGCTCATTTAGAATGGATATGTCCGGAAATGTCCGGATAGCCGTGGTGGCTCAGTTGGGAGCGCACCGACTCACGATCACGAGGGTGCCGGTTCAAATCCCTGGCCCGTACCTCTGAGTTTATAAAAAAAACTTACATACGGATTCACACCACTGGCTTTCGGTGAAGGAAAACATCGTAAGGAAACCTGCATGCCCGAGATGTCACAATTAAAGGCATGTGAAGTCCGCCAATCCGCACTAGGCCCGCGTGGTGGACTATGGCCTACACCCCCTCGGTGTTAGGGGAGGGTCGAGCTCCTCGGTGGAGACGTATATAAGCTGTTGATGATGATGATGATGTCCGGAAATGCATAATTAAATGTGGACTTAATATCTTTGAAGGCCATATAAACTTCATTTATAAGTATTTCACTGCCTTCGAGTTTGAAAATAGTATCTGTTATAGGTTCCAGTAGTTTTATACAATTTTGTACTATTAACAGATCTAATTCTCCGAAATAATTGTTAAATGTGGTCGTTTAATGAGGTATGTCGTCAATAGCAATGTCGGAAAAAGGAATGTTTTTGATTAGGCGGTCATATAGCATTCAGCCGGGACCTTTGTTCTAAGTTAATATAACAGGTATATTGTTCTAAAAGATGTCGCAGTAAACGGCTTAGACTGTATAACGTATTTATTGAATTATGGAAATAAACAAAGTTAAATTAGCTCAAACAAGTATTAATAGTACTTAAATAGTACGTACTATTTGATATATACATGTATCTACACATTACCTATTTGTTACATTGCTAAAAATGAAAAAACCCGAATACTTTCCCATTTGGGAATCTTCCTCGGGTTCTTTCCCTCAATCTTCCCATTTTGGGTTCTTTCCCGGGAAGAATCCCATCACTACCCAGGACAAACATTTGTATGCATGAATATGTCTGTTTGTCCCATAGAGGTATTCTATGGTTTGTCCTGTGTCTGGATGTAAATATCTATATAAGTATGTATTTAAAAGTAGTATATCAGCTCTCTGGTTACCGTAACACAAGCTCACTTTGATGCTTAATATGGAATCAGATTGGCCGTGTGTGAAAAATGTCCCGGGATATTTATTTATTTTATTTATTTACTCTCGTGCGAATAAGGGCTTACTGCTTATGATTTGGCTATACTACATATAAACAGGGCCCTTTTGTTAACAAAACGCGATAGACAGACATACTTTCTCACGTGCGAGTAAAATGGACTGTTAATTGTTGTTTCTTTTTATTTTATGGTTCCGCAAAGCAAAAAACGTTAAATTACCGACGATATCCTTCATTCATCCATTTTATCCCAAGTTACACCAAGTTATCTAAATATCCTTAATTATGCAAATTTTCGCCTTTTTTCAGTCAAAGTTTTTAATGTTTTCGACAAAAGCCGTTCACATTTTTTTATAGAGAATATTGTGTAGTTTTCAAAACCTATCTTCGTTTTCCTATACGATCATTATTCTCAGAGTTATTGATTGTCAAAGTTAAAAAGTTCTTTTTTGGGTTGACTGACAATAGCTCCGTGGCAAATCATTCTCAGCTTCTTAATCACAATAAATTAAAGGGCATTAAATATCCTAAAAGAGGATTTGACAAAAACAATAAAAACAAATTTTTTGAAGCCCATAGACCTTTTTTTAGATGACAAAAAAATTTCATATTTTTTTCCTTGATTGTTTCCATAGAATTTCTCCAGATCCAAACATGATACAAAAAATTCAGGACCATATCCAAAAACTAGACCCTTGAAGCTACTATTTGGTTTTCTATTTTTTGCTGTACGATTATTTTTCTCGGAGTTACAGCTCGTTGAAAATCGCCCAAAAATTTCGAATTTTATTTATATATCCCTAACTTTTTGTGTCTAGTGTAGGTATAGGTATGTACAGAACCCAAAGATATTTTCTGCCGATCGCGCTTCTCTACGGTTCAAATGACACGGTTTCTAAGGTAGTGGTTTTTCTTGTAACCTGCAACGGTACACCGACCTTAGGTTATGACAGTCATCGTCGTGTTTGATCACGATTGTCATGGTCCACGACGGCAGGCAGGTGGTTTGTGTTTTTAAACTGTAATTTTTGTAATACTTAATATATATATAAATCTCGTGTCACAATGTTTGTCCTCAATGGACTCCTAAACCACTTAACCGATTATAATAAAATTCGCACACCATGTGCAGTTCGATCCAACTTGAGAGATAGGATAGCTTACATATACTTGGACCCGGTAGGTGGCGCTGGTGGGCAGAACGAACGTCTGCCTGCTCCACTAGTAATATTATAAAGAGGAAAACTTTGTTTGGTTGTAATGAATAGGCTCAAAAACTACTGGACCGTTTTAGGAGTCCATTGAGGACAAACATTGTGACACGAGATTTATATATATTAAGATTGTAGAAGCTTGATTTAAAGGTATAATGAGTCGCAGGATCCTAACTAATATTATAAATGCGAAAGTAACACTGTCTGTCTAGGTTTCACGCTAAAACTAGTGAACGGATTTAAATGAAATTTGGTACACAGATAGTCTAGAGCCTGGGAAAGGACATAGGCTACTTTTTATACCGGGAAAATGGAAGATCTCCCGGGTTTGCACGTGAAACCGCGCTGAGACACTAGTCGAGTCATAAATGACTGAGTTGTAAGGTATTAAACATTAAAAAATTTGGAAGTCTGTTAAAATAAAAAGCATGTGTCATAATATTCTGATTCATACTACTTAAAGTTATAAAGACTTTTTAAAGTATATATGTATAGTTATTTATATCTTACTCAGTCTTAATCTGATATTAATATAATATCGGTAACTTCACCACAATAGCACTTTCCTTTCCACGCCGTATCGTTGCAAAAGTTTTAATCATCCAACACCAATACATTATATATTCTATTGCAAAGTAAATAGAGTTTAAATTCAATTGTACTCTGTTTATAGAAAAAAAACGCTCGGCAAAAAGACTCTGGTGTCGATGCAATAACTTTTATTTATTCATGTATTATTATCATTGTTACATCGACACGATTTGAAGTTCAGCATAACAGTGTTGCCGCGTTATCGATTTGGTTTTCCCCAAAAATGGGGGAGAAATAATTGCAGTGTTTATGTGTTAAATAATTGATATGGGTGAGTGACAGTGTATTTCTATACAAATATTATCAAAGGTCAACGCACACCACTGGCTTTCGGTGAAGGAAAACATCGTGAGGAAACCTGCATGCCCGTGTCACAATTAAAGGCATGTGAAGTCCGCCGCTGCACTAGGCGCGCGGGGGGACTATGGCCTACACCCCCGCGATGTTAGGGGAGGCTCGAGCTCCTCGGTGAAGACGTATATGAGCTGATGATGATGATGATTATCAAGGTTGTTTGTAACGAATAGGCTTCGGACCTACAGAACCGATTTGACTAATTCTTTCACCAATAGAAAGCTACGTTATTTGTGAGTAACATAGGCTATATTTTAACCCTGTATTCCTACGGGAACGGGAACTACGCGGGTAAAACCGCGCGGAGGCAGCTAATATTGAATAAAGCTGTGTGTAAAAATCTGTGTCAATAGTCTTATGATATACATACCAGCTGATGAGCTGATATGAGAGTATAACGAACCGCATCAAAAACACATTTACAAATCCATTGTTTAAGTAGAAACGAGGTAATATTTGCTAATAACATTAATAAAATGTCTGCGCCACTGACCGCCATATTATCACTACATAGTATAAAACAAAGTCGCTATCCGCCGTCTGTCTGTATCACAATAGCACTTTCCTTTCCACGCCGTATCGTTGCAAAAGTTTTAATCATCCAACACCAATACGGGAACGGGTTCTACGCGGGGAGGAATTTAGTTATTTAAAAAAGCGTTAATGCGAGAGTGAAATGATATTTTTAATGTAAATTTATACGAGACTAGGTGTCCCCCGCAACTTCGTTAGCGTCACTTGCCCGTGTTTGCAACAGTCTTGATTAATGCTTCGCTCCTATTCGTCATAGCGTAAATTTTATACATGAAAACGTCCCTCTTGAATCACTCTATCTATTTAAAAAGACCGCATCAAAATCCGTTGCGTAGTTTTAAAGATCTAAGCAGTAAGCATACATAGGGACAGACAGACGGCGGATAGCGACTTTGTTTTATACTATGTAGTGATAATATGGCGGTCAGTGGCGCAGACATTTTATTAATGTTATTAGCAAATATTACCTCGTTTCTACTTAAACAATGGATTTGTAAATGTGTTTTTGATGCGGTTCGTTATACTCTCATATCAGCTCATCAGCTGGTATGTATATCATAAGACTATTGACACAGATTTTTACACACAGCTTTATTCAATATTAGCTGCCTCCGCGCGGTTTTACCCGCGTAGTTCCCGTTCCCGTGGGAATACAGGGATAAAATATAGCCTATGTTACTCAGTGATAATGTAGCTTTCTAATGAAAAAAGAATTACTACAATCGGTCTAGTACTTTTTGAGTTTATTCGTTACATACAAAAATACAAATCTTTTCTCCTTATAATATTAGTGTAGATGGTGTAGAAGTGTAGACTAGTGGCTCCCCGCAGTTTCACCTGCGTACCTGGGAGATCTTCCATTAGAAAGCTACATTATCAGGGAGTAACATAGGCTATATTTTATCCCCGTACCCCACCGGGATGGGAACTACGCGGGTGGAACCGCGCGGAGGCAGCTAATCCTATATAATATATAAACCAGACTTATATTATTATTAGCCTGTGTTGTCCCACTGTAGGGCAAAGGCCTCCTCTTGTTTTCTCCACTGTTCCCGGTTTTGAGCTTAGCTGGACCAGTCCTTTGCGAAGTGGACCAGCTCGTCTCGCCGTATGAATAATGTGGGTCAAAAACACTTCCTGCTCATAATTTCTTTGATATCAAATAACTGGTTATTCCACTTGTGTCGTGTGTACGTTCGAACGATATACTAGAATACATTAGCATCGATTTACGATAATTATTCAATTCAATGTGACCCTGTTTGACTTTGAAAATGACGCATATTTTTTTACTACTGCTGGCAACACAGAATCAAAATGGTGAACTAATTTTGGAAGCGATTAGCATAGAAAGTGTTTTTTTTAGGTTTACGTTCAACTTGATTCCAAATTAATCAGAAGTAACTATAAAATACTTTCTGCTAGATTTTTATATATTTTTATGTAGATACTAGCTGACCCGGGTCGTTCGGCAATAAGAATGAAATGTCAAAGTGACGTTTCATATCGAACAGGGTTCCGCAATATTTTTGATTCATGCTCCGCTCCTATTGGTCGCAGCGTGATGGTATATAGCTTATAGCCTTCCTCGATAAATGGACTATCTAATGCTGAAAGAATTTTTTAAATCGGACCTGTAGTTCCTGAGATTAGCGTGTTCAACTTACTCTTCCGCTTTATAATATTAGTATAGACTAGTGGACCAGGCAGACTTCGTTCTGCCCACCAGCGCCACCTACCGGGTCCAAGTATATGTAAGCTATCCTATCTCTCAAGTTGGATCGAACTGCACATGGTGTGCGAATTTTATTATAATCGGTTAAGTGGTTTAGGAGTCCATTGAGGACAAACATTGTGACACGAGATTTATATATATTAAGATATATGAATGGTAAGGTCCCTGATGATGAATCATCCTTGCGAAACAACGCCGGAGACCAGAGAACAATTCACACGATCACAGCTATACTACATTAATGTCGAATCGCTGACCAACCGGTTCGTCCATCCAGCTTTCTACTTAATAAATGTTTCATTTTACATCGCTAGCTTAGGCCCGCGGCTCCGCCCACGTGGGAGAGCTTAAACTATGTATCGAGTAGCTTTCGTTTGAGGTTTCATAAGTTACTAGTACCTCCCCGCGGTTTTAACCGCGTACCCAGGAGATATTATTTCCCGGGATAAAACGTAGCCTAAGTCCTTTCTCGGGCTCTAGACTATGTGTGTACCTACCAAATTGAATTTTATTAGGTTCAGTAGTTTTAGTGTGAAAGCGAGACAGACAGAGTTACTTTCGCATTTATAATATTAGTATAGAATAGATTTAGTTTTTTATCTTAAAGAACGGTTTTTGTGGTCGAGTCTGAGGCCCATTTTGACAAGAGGCTGTCTCTTTTTCACGCCCTATGTCTGTCCCATTTTAGCATCATTAACGTGATATGATGAGCTGATTCTCCTCTGAGAGCACCTCTATATCAACTACTAGCTGCCTCCGCGCGGTTTCACCCGCGTAGTTCCCGTTCCCGTGGGAATACAGGGATAAAATATAGCCTATGTTACTCGGGGATAATGTAGCTTTCCAAAGGTGAAAGAATTTTTGAAATCGGTCCAGTAGTTTCGGAGCCTATTCATTACAAACAAACAAACAAACAAACAAATCTTTCCTCTTTATAATATTAGTATAGATATTATATCAACTATGTATTAGTAGGAATTAAGATAGGTATTTATTGTTCCAGAATCCTTATATTTTCAATTCTCTTCTATTCCGAAATAGATCTGAAGAAGTTGTAATATTGGTGATGCACAGACAGACAGAAGTGTCGACTATTATATATATAGATTATATTTACTGTTATTGGATACGTGCCGGAAACCGATAGTTCGATAATGTTGGCCATTGTGATTTATTGAAATTTTTGGTTTAGACTTTCGAAAATTCTTTGTGATAATTATGTAGGGTAGGGTCCGGATGAAGTTGGGAATGATAAAGATAATGCATTTTGGTAGAAGCATGGAAAATAAAGTGTATAAAGCATGTCAAAAATGACATTTTGTCGCCACAAAACATAGTCTAAAAAAATACATCGAAATATACAAACTTTTTTGAAGTAAAAAAATTGTGTATAATATTGTTTATCTGCATTTACACGAGTTTTATTTACAAATTTAACATTAAACATAAATGAACAATTTAACACTGAAATATTTTTTCTAATGGGACCAGCAGTTTAACAGTCAAACAAACTCTTCAGCTTTATATAGATATATTATATAGGTATAGAGTTTAGATTTAATTAAAATACCTAGGCCCCGTCACCCCGTGTGGTATTCCAAAAATGTATGTTAATATCATTTTTTTATAGTAACGGTAGTTTTAATAACCGACCGCCATTGGCGCGATTCCCGCTCAAAGTGTGTATTCCACAGAATAACTAATATAATATCTCCGAGAGAAATCTAACAGCTAACTAACCGGTCCGAATATAAAACTCGCTCTGACAGATGCGGTTATGTTCCAAACACAGGGTTGCCATAATTGTGAACAAATTTACAACATTTTTGTGTAAATAAAATAGATAATGAAAGTGGGGAGGACATCTATATATATAAAAATGAATTGCTGTTCGTTAGTCTCACAAAAACTCGAGAACTGTTGAACTGAGTATCATTCCTTGGTCTTGAAATGTTCGTGGGGGTCCAGGGAAGGTTTAAAAGGTGAGAAATATGTAATAATTGCCGGGAAAACACTAAAAACAGTTTTTTCTTTTTCCTATACAAACGTTTTCTAAATAAAATGTAGAGCCAATTTGAACTTTATGGCTATTCAATAAAGTTCATATTGCGTGCTCTTTAGAGGATCTAATGTCGCGTTCCGAAACACAACAAAAGTAAAAAGTAACAGATAATATCGCGAACGCGACCAAATTGAATAGTTACAAAATGTAATAGATGATTCATTAATAGTACTGATTTTTAATTTGGTCGGTTTTTAAATTAATCAATTTTAAGTTTTGTCACAATTTAAACGTCTGAACGCAATCATAATATTTGACATTAGATTTGACAACCAACTAAAATCGATGACAAAACGGAATGTAATGTTTTTACGGAACGTAATTTTGACGTGACAACGTCTTATAAATTGGTTTGCCGGGTGACACTTCAAGAAACTGCGTTACGCTCCGCTCACGTTACGTCACGTTATGTTTTAAATTGTTACTATTATTTCATCCTTCTTCCTACTATACGAATGAATATTCACATTAAAATTATTTTACCACTCAAAGTCGTTGTCACGTAAAACTTTCGCCCGTATACCGACTTTACAGGCAACCAATTTTTTTCTTTTTTACTGTATATAGAATACTGTGCCATGTGTGAAGTCGCTCATACAACTACATAGGCCATCAACGAAAAAAACATACACGTTAAAACGGGTACCGTAAATACGGAGACTATGTGTGATCGGGCCGTGATATGTCAATCCATCCTGTCGCACTTCAAAACACGGAAAAAAGTTATACGATATTGTGTTACCACATCTATGAGTGCATCCTTCTATTTAACTTTATTTCTATCTATCTATCTAATCAGCCCGTAATAACCCACTGCTGAGCATAGGCCTTCTTCTTTTTACGCCACTTGATCCGTCTAGCAATCTCCTTCACCTGAGACTCCCGGTCAAACGACAAACGACATCCACGATAGATGTAGTGGGTACATGTTCTATTGGGGAGTTACCCCCATTACTGGTAGCTGTTCCAATTGGATGATTAGCCATGAGCTTGGTCTTGAACATGTATATGCGTAGACCCATTTTCAGGGATGCTTCGTGTAGCATAGATTGAAGATCAGCAACGTTCTCAGATAGTAGAAGAAGGTCGTCAGCAAAACGCAGGTGCGAAATGCGTGTGTCATTTATATTTATTTCTCTCTCTTCCCAGTCTAGAGATTTAATTACATCTTCTAGCATCTTAGTGAAGAGCTTTAGCGAGAGAGTATCCCCTTGCCTCACACATCGCTTGATGGGGATGAAATCTGTCAGCTTATGCATGTAGAGAAGCCTTTCGGTGTTCGTGCACATCAAACCGTTTACGCAGCGTACGCAGCGGAAGCTCTCAAAAGGAGAAAAAACTCCCGATTTTTAAACATTCTTCATTGGTTCTCCGCTCCTATTGGTCGTAGCGTGATAATATATAGCATTTAGCCTTTCTCAATAAATGGACTCTCTAATACTGAAACAATTTTTCAAATCGGACCAGTAGTTTCTGAGATTAGCGCGTTCAAGCAAACAAACAAACTCTACCGCTTTATGATATTAGTATTGAATTATAGATTGGGGCAGTACGAAGTCTGCCGGGTCAGCTAGTTTAAGATAAAAATTGATAAATCTTGCTTTATTTATTAGCTCCAGGGATTTTTTTGACTACAATAATAGCTTTAGCAATTTCCAAAAAAATACAAGCAAAATTACGGCAAAGGATTTTATAAATTTTCCCAGTATCCAGGGCTATTTTAATGCACTGGCAACCTTACCAGTACTTGTCAAATAACACGAAAATTGATGATTCTAGTTTATTTGCAGTGTTACGTTACAACTTACGAGTGGTTATTATGACTGTACGTAGGTTTGGAAATAAATCTTATGCAAAAACCTGCTTTGTAACCGCTTCCTTGAATGTTGCACAATTTTTTTTATTAACAAACTCGAACTCCGCCGTGTTTCACCCGTGTAGTGCCCGTTCCCGTAGGGATATAGGGATAAAATGTAGACTATGTTACTCAGTGATAATGTAGCTTTAAATTAATGAAAGAATTTTTGAAATCTGCACTGTAGTTTTTGAGTTTATTTATTACAAACATACACATAAAAATATATTTTTTTACTTTTTATATTATTAGTGTAGATGTCTTTGTCGACGATGAGCTTTAACGCCTAAACTACCGGACCGATTTTTAGGAAATTTTGTACAGGGATTGGGGAAAGACATATGTTCCTATCACGGGTAAAATTAAGATCCCCGGGAACAACCCTCGTTCCTTAGCCAATCTGATCTGAATGAGCCAAAAAAAAAATTAATATCGATTATTTATAGCTCGGTTAGGTTAGTGGATTAAATAATAATAACCAACTTACAGCAACACAATGATATAATACTTATATACGTTAAATATTCGAATTTGGTTTGTTACGCCACTGAATGTTGCCATATGTAAAAATAGCATTAACATTAGTGAGTCGCGTGCTAGAGCGCGCGTCGCCGGCGGACTTCCGCGCATTGTAGCGTGTCTCGCTGTGAATATATCAACGTTTTAGTGATGGGGGTCACCCGATCTATACGATTGTCGATATTTAATCAAAATTTACTATTACTAGCTGCCGCCCCGCGGTTCCACCCGCCTAGTAGATAGTAGGCGATTCGCCGACCTACTGAATTAAAATTTACGGAGTATGGTAACTAACATTGTGACACGAGAATTTTATATAGGTACTAGTGGACCAGGCAGACTTCGTTCTGCCCACCAGCGCCACCTACCGGGACCAAGTATATGTAAGCTATCCTATCTCTCATGTTGGATCGAACTGCACATGGTGTGAGAATTTTATTATAATCGGTTAAGTGGTTTATGAGTCCATTGAGGACAAACATTGTGACACGAGATTTATATATATTAAGATACTATATTACTAGCGTTCTCGGGCAGTCTTTCAGCCTGTGTACATATTCTAAACTTTGTGGCAAATGTCACTCAGATCCCGTTGTTTAATGAAGGAGTTATACATACATAACTAACTATATAAGTACGTACATACATATAAATAGATGCAAACTCTCGCATTTATAATTTTTGTAGGAATTATTACAATGATGATGACAGATCATCTGACATCCTTACTAATATTATAAATGCGAAAGGAACTCTGTCTATCTCGCTTTCACACTAAAACAACTGAACCGATTTAAATCAACTTTGATACACAGTTAGTCTAAAGCCTGAGGAAGGAAATGGGCTACTTTTTATCCCAGAAAAATGGAAGATCCCTCGGGTACGCGGGTGAAACCGTGGGGAACCGTTAGTTTATAATATTAGTTAGGGATTATGTCAATGATGATGACAGACATGTTATAAAAGTAAATAAAGTTACTATTTACGCTCATTTTGTACCGACTACGTAAGTTACAGAGCATTACAATACAAGCGGTGATTAGTTTTTGCCCGTTCAATATGCACAACGATTACTGCTAAAGGCACATGTTTATTGGCCTTGTAAACGCAGCGGTTTTACCAAAGAACATTTGTTTTAAATGCACCCTGGCGCTAACCGGGACTAAAGTCAGATGGAACAAGAAGAAGATTTGTTTTAAATGCAATAATTTATATTGTACCCCGCGGATCTTTGCTTTTCCCAGGATAATAAGTAGCAAATGTGCTATTTCAGCACATATTCTAACTCTGTGGCAAATTTCATCGCGATCCCTTCAGCCGTTGGCGTGAATGAGTACCAAACATATATCCATACTTTCTTACAAATTTTCGCATTTATAATGTTAGTAGGATTAAGGGAAGCCATTCGGAGCTCAAATTACCGGTATGTTGTTGGAAACTACCATTGGAGTCGCACGTTAAATGTGTCAGAAAAGAAATATATTTTTTGATTCAAATAGGCCTTCACAGGCACCTATAAAACATTGACATTTTCTATAATGCTAGGCTTGGAAGGTTCCTGTTAGTAACTTTCTTTATTTTCAAAACAAATTTCTAACAAGACCTGATAGAACAAGCGCTATACCCGCGCATCGTCATCATTAATATTGTAAATAGCCTTCTATACCAAAGTTAACTATACTCGTTCCGTAAAATGTTCAGACGAATCTGAATATACAAAAACGCAGCAGTTTTTCCACCAGTCTAAAGTCACAACTATAACGTTCAAATTAACTGTTAATCTATTTCTTATGCCAATATCTTGTACATGATAACTGATTGTAGCGCCATTAATACCGGTTTGTAGTTTTTCTGCTATCCTTTTTTTCTTAAACCGTGACGTCACGCTTTAGATAATGTGTAATGACTATGTATTTGTAAATGATTTAGTAATTGTTTCAGGATAGAAAGATATGTATAGACTTGTTTGTATCTTGTTTTAAAATAAACATGATGTATATTTCGCTTGCGGTTTCACCCGAGTTTCGAGAGGATATTAAATTTTCCCACTTTTAAAAGTAGCCGATATTTTTATTTATTTATTTTAGGAAAACCAACGGCATTAAAATTAAAGAAAACATTATGTTAATTATTCCAGAACATATTCTAACTCTGTGCCAAGTTTCAAGCAGTCTATCGCTTCAGCCGTTGTTGCGTGAAAGAGTAACAAACATACACACTCATAAACTTTCAAATTTATATTTACTAGCCGACCCGGCAAAAGTTGTTCTGCCATATGAATGAAATGTCAAAGTGACGCGATACTTCATCTAAATGACTTAACGCCTTGACCCGCGCGACTTCGTAAGCGTCACTTGCCCGTTTTTTCAACAGTTTTGATTGATGCTCCGCTCCTATTCGTCATAGCGTAATGATTTATACATAAAAACCTTCCCCATGAAATACTCCTTAATTTGGTGTAAACCGTATGAAAATCTGTTCAGTAGTTTTTGTGTTCATCGCGTTCAGACAGACAGACAGAGGCGGCGGGGACTTTGTTTTGTATATATAGAAGTAGGATAAACGGTTAGTTTAATAGTTTGGTTTCTGAGTCACATTTTGTTTACTATTATTCATATAACAAATAACTAATGTTTATAATATTCAGTCTATCAATTCCTAATCAGTCAAAACAATAGGTAGGTACATGACCTACCATTGCATCGACGTCGACTATTATTAAACTATTATCTATATATATAAAACAAAGTCCCCGCCTCTGTCTGTCTGTCTGAACGCGGTGAAAACAAAAACTACTCAACAGATTTTCATGCGGTTTTCACCAAATTACGGAGTATTTCATGGGGAAGGTTTTTATGTATAATACATCAATTTGGACGCGGTAGGTGGCGCTGGTGGGCAGAACGAAGTCTGGTCCGCTAGTACTAATATATAAAGCAGAAGAGTTTGTTTGTTTGCTTGAACGCGCTAACTACAGGAACAACTGGTCCGATATGAAAAATTATTTCACTGTTAGATAGACCATTTATCGAGAAAGGCTGTAGGCTATATATCATCACGCTACGACCAATAGCAGTGGAGCACCAATAAAAATGATTCAAAATTGGGAGTTTTTTTTTCCTTTTGTAAGTTATCATTAGCTTAAAGTCACTTCCACGCAGACGATGTCGCGGACAAAAGCTAGTATTTTATTTTATAATATATTGAAAAAAAATAATAATGAAGAATAGACAAGTAAAAGTAAACATGTGTGGAAGAACAATGAACGTTTTGACATGACAATAATAATTTACATAATTTACGTAATCTTTAGAAATTGTAAGCGAAAAGTGAAATTTTACATAGAAAATGAAAATATTGGCAAACTATACATTTAGGCGGGTAACATCTTAAATGTCAAAACTATGACCTTATTTTGACATAATTACCTGTCAAGTAGTTTGACATAATTAGTTAGTGTTGCCATGTGAGTTTTAATCATTTACCCGGGAGTACACGGATAAAATATTTCTTATGCTACTGCCTGATCAGGTGAAAAAAATTTTTTTTTATGTTAAACGGTTGTCAACCAGGCTGACGGACCACCCTGATGGTAAATGGTCACCGCAGCCTATGGACATTTGCAATACCAAGGGGATCGCCGATGTGCTACCTACCAAGTTTTCGAGTTGATTCATTACAAACATACACTCATAAATACAATTTTTTCATCTTTATAATATTAGTGTAGATAGGTATGTGGTCACGTCGACACGTCACTTAATTACTCGTGTCGCTTACTGACGTGTCGCTTGGACACGTCACGCGACACGTGCCGACAGAGTTAATGCGACGGTATTAACTTGATCATGTAGCTTGTATCAATTAATCTATTTGCTATGTCTATTGGATGACGCCATTGCATAAATATGGCTGGTTATACGTTTGCAATGTCGTATAAAACCTAAAGATGATTAAAACTTGTATTTGGAAGTCTACATGTACCTAGTATCTCACGGTTTTACTTATTTTCAGGGGAAGAAACAGCCTGTTGATGTTTAGAATATGTGAAGCTTTCAATAACATAATGAAAAGCTTACAAATGCTAATTTGTATAGATAAAGGTTTTATGTTAAAAGTCTGTCAAATTAGAGTCGTACTCGTGCATGCAGGGTTCCGCATCGTACAAGATTGAATACTATGATCTTGATATAAAGAGCACATTCTGTTAGAATTTCAATTGACTACCTATCATGAGATACAGCCCAAAAACAAACAGACGGACGCAGAAGCTTACAAGTTGGGTCCCCTTGGCTACTTCCCAAATACGGAACCCTAAAAACGATCAATTCATCGAATTATATGAAGTGTGAAACTTTAGAAACTAGGACGAGTTTTTCCTAACCAGGTGTGCGGTACGTTTTCCATTATTTAACATAAACGAATGTTGCATTTGAAGCAAGGATTTGCATTTACAATGAGCAGCGAGCACCATAAAACGCTCATGCATACGCGTACGGTATCGTAAATTATATTACACTAAAATTTGTACGCTGTCTGCTAACTATACTAATATTATAAAGTAAGATTTGTTAGTTTGTATCGCATAGGCTTTAAAGCTACTTTTTTATTTTATTTTTTATAAGCTTGATCGGGATCCCACCTGATTGTAAGTAGTGATGCAATTCATGCAATCGTTGATAGTTAGGCGGGCTAGCTTATTAAGAGCCTATGGATGTTACTGGATAATTATTTTACCAAAAAGCTTCATTATTATCAAGTAATCTTTACAAATATTAAAAAGAGGAAATATTTAATTTTACGTTTGTTTCTTTGAAACGAATTGGCTCCGAAACTACTGACCGATGTGATTAATTCTTTCACCAATAGAAAGCTACATTATCAAGGAGTAACATAGGCTATATTTATCCCCGTATTCCAACGGAGACGGGAACTATGTGGGTGAAAACGCAAGTTGAAATAAGGTTTTGGTTATAATCTAGCTTATAAGCGTAATGAGAGTGATTAGCTTTCTTTTTATTGTTACCAGGAAGGAGCCCAAGAAATATTGCTAATATTTTCAATAAAGTTAATATGGCTGTTTTAAAATACCTTATTTATTTAAGTAACGCTTTAATATCTTAGTATCAGCTAAATCAATATCAGTATGTGTTCAGTGAAGATCTTTCTTTTAAATACGGGATTCCCATATCCCTGAAGTTGAGGAAAATCGAAATTAACTTACCTCGCCGATTCCCAGATATGACTGGATAGTTTATCGTTGCCAGACCTGATTCTTTATTTAGACGTTGTATGGGGATTTCCCGTGAGGAACTTAAATAACATTTTAGCACTCTTGTAAGATAAAGAACAATAAAAGATACTGAAGCAACTTTCAGAAACGAGTTTTAGATTGACTGTTGATTTGAGATTTGGATTTTCTTTACGAATTGATAGTAACTTGCTGTATTTTGAATTTTGTAAACTTAATGTATTTAAAACTAGGACCAACCATTTCTTATTTCACGGTACCTATATATATAAAGTAACTTAATACCCTTCTTAGCCTCATTTATTTTTGTTTGTATAGTTTGTGTTCCCTGTATTATTTTTGTGTAATTTGTTGTTTTTATAGATATTAAAGGTAAATACGACGTTAAAACACATCCATTATGAATCACGCTAAGTTAATAACATAATTATAGTAAACATGAGATAATCATTAAAACAAATAAAGCTAGAAATGTCATTATCTCTCTAAGTGCTCACTTAAAATTATGAGCAACTGCGTAATATGCCACAGTTAATTGTTAGAACGATTTCTAGTATATTAGTAGGTATTTAACAGCATTTGCCTTATTTTTACAGCCTTGGAGAGGCTTTGGAGATTGCGACCTTGACTTTCAAGCAGGCGATCTGTCTTTTTTTCCCACCCAGGGACACATTTGTATATATGGATATGTCGGTTAGGTCTGTATGTCATAATAGAAGTGTATATATAGTATATCAGCTATCTTATTACAGTACAAGCTCTGCTTAGTTCAGAAAGACTGGCCATGTGTGAAAAACATTTATACTTCTATACTGATATATAAATCTGATAAGTTTGTTTAAACGCGCTAATCTCGGTAACTACAGCTCCGATTTCAATAATATTTTAGTGTTAAATAGCCCATCTAACGAGAAAGGCTATAGGCTATATATCATCACGCTACGACCAATAAGAGAGGTGTATCAATCAAAAATGTTACTAAAACTGGCAAGTGACGCCAACAATGTTTACAACTAGTAAAATAGTTGTATATCAGCTATCTGGTTACAGTACAAGCTCTGCTTTATTTGGAAAGACTGGCGTGTGAAAAATGTCCCACGATATTTATTTAAGAAATAAAAGCCAACAGTTTTCACTTTGACTTTCATTAAGTATAAACAACGAAAATATCACACGTCATGTTTGTTTATGGCACGTGCTTATGCATAAAATTGCCATCGTTATGTGAAGAGAGTGATTTTTAAAAAGTTTTGTCATGAAAAAGTGGCCAGTTTAAATAGTTTCTTTACTGTTAAATAACGATAAAAAATTATATAATTTTTGTTATACACTTCTATAAAGAATAATGTTATTTATAAGAAAGATTTTTAAAAATACTGATTTTCCCTAAGCTTTTACTTTTTCCCTAAAATTTGGGAAACAGGCTTACAGTGCCACCCTATGGGAAACGGCTATCATAGTCTATGGACGCTTGCAACACAGTGCCATTATTCGGGTGTTCTGATTCAATTAAAGCTCATAAAATAAAATACCTATGACTTGATAAATCATTGATTGCGAGTAGGTACCTACCTACAATGTCTAAAATAATGTTCACCAATATGGTGGACTCACTATAGTGAGCAATTGATTCTTTAGTATAAACTCATTTTTAGGGTTCCGTACTCGAAGAAACCCTATAACTAATCCTTCGCTGTCTGTCCGTCTGTCTGTATCTTATGACCCGTAAAAGTAATATAAATATCTCTCCCTAATCGTTTATATATATCTTATGATCCATATAATATTTTTACATAATATCTATTTCTACCGCATTTTAATAAAAATAAATTAAAGGTGAGCCCCCTTTAATTTTCTACCTTTTCCACTACAATTTTTTTCATACCATTATCATCCTGAAGCTACAAGCCCGAGATATCACATTCAAAGGCACGTGAACCGCCACCGCACTAGGCCCTCGTGTAATTATGGTCTAAACCCGCTCGTTGTTAGGGGAGGCTCGTGCTCGGTGGAGATGTATATGAGCTGATGATGATAGTGCGGAACCCTTTAAGCGCCAGACCGACTCAGACTTACTCGGTTTTGACGTGACAACGTCTTATTATTCGATAGAGCCGGCTGCACGCACGATGACTCATGCGGCGTTACCTCGCTCTGAGGCGTTCCATGTGGCGGCTTGAAGTGCAAGTGAGAGCGCGGAACGAGCGACAAAGAAGCACAATCGGCCTTTGCGTTCGGCAGCGTTCGACATCTGTCTCTCTCCTACTTGAGTGAGCGATGCAAGACGTTGTCACGTTCAACTATCGTCAGTAAACCGACTTTACAGACAACCAATTTTTCTTTTTCATTCACAAATATGTCGTGTCCCTGCTCATAGAGTGTGTAATCAGCAGTTATTGTAAGCAGTCACAGTGACTCATTTATATCCGGTTAGTCCAAATAAATGGACTAACAATAATGCTTATAGCAAATCCAAATCTATTGATGATCGTACTAATACGAAGACAGCCCGGTTGGCTTTGTGGTTAGTGACCCTGACTTTCAAGCCACGGGTCGTGGGTTCGAATCCCACCCAGGACAAACATTTGTATGCATGAATATGTCTGTTTGTCCTGTGTCTGGATGTAAATATCTATATAAGTATGTATTTAAAAGTAGTATATCAGCTATCTGGTTACCATAACACACGCTCACTTTGATGCTTAATTTGGAATCAGATTGGCCGTGTGTGAAAAATGTCCCGGGATATTTATTCTAAAAAAAATATATATATTATTCGTGGCGTTTTTCGTTGATGCTCACCTCCTATTGGCCGTAGCGTGATGTTAATAAACTATAGCCTCGATAAATGGACAGTAATTTTTTTTCAATTTCAACCGGAAATTTGAGAGAATTCCTGATATAAGCGCGCTTAAATATATAAACTTTTCAGCTTTATAATATAAGTATTGATCTTGGGATCTAAGCCAGTAAGTCTGACAATTACTATGACATCAGATTAAAACGAACAAAAAACGTCGTCCCATCTGCTCCACAAGATGTTGAATGACGTAATGTTGTCATATTTGTAATTATAGTAGTATAGCTACTAGTTTACGCACCTCGGTTTCACCCGCGTGCCCGGGAGATCTACCATTTTCATGGAATAAAAAGTAACTCATGTCCTTTCTCAGGTTCTAGACTATCTGTGTACTAAATTTCATTTCAATCGATTCTGTAGCTTTAGCATGAAAGCGAGACCGACAGAGTTACTTTCGTATTTATAACTAGCTGCCTCCCCGCGGTTTTACCCGCGTAGTTCCCGTTCCCGTGGGAATACAGGGATAAAATATAGCCTATGTTACTCGGGGATAATGTAGCTTTCCAAAGGTGAAAGAATTTTTGAAATCGGTCCAGTAGTTTCGGAGCCTATTCATTACAAACAAACAAACAAACAAATCTTTCCTCTTTATAATATTAGTATAGATATTACTTAGGATAGCTACTAGTTTTCGCCCTGCAGTTTCACGCACTTAGCCGGGAAACTTGAACGTCCCGAAATGTTTTCTGCTTATAATTTCAGGATAGATGAGCTTAAGTATTTTGAAATCTGCAAAGCTGATTAGCTTCATTAGAAAAAAACGGCGAAACACATTTCCTTTTTGAAGCTGGTTAAATAATGATCAATTTGCTTCAATACTTGGGTCAGGTAGATCAAAAAGTAGCATTAAATATAAGGATTTCCTCCAACAGTTACAAACTATTAACATTATCGTTTCACATGTAAAATATAACAGTTAAACGCCGCATATAAATGAATAATTTCATTCATAGCTGTTATTTTTGTTTATTGACGTTGTAAACTCATATTTTTAAAACCAGTTTTAATTTTGAAGTGTGTCCAAAAACTGTACAAAGTTATGAATGTGACTTAATGTTTGTTAATCCAAGAATTTTACTAATGTTATAAATGCGAAAGTTTGTGAGAATGTATGGATTCATTCTTTCACGCCTGAACAGTGATGGATTAACCCTTAAACAAATTAAGCAATTGCCCAGGGCATCATGTCTAGGGGGCACCAAAAAGAAAAATGTTATGATATATTGTTGTCGCACTTCTTCCATATCTAAGGTACATTAGATCTCATAATCTAATTTACAAATAAACAAGGCTTAAAGCCCGATTCTAGTTGAAACAAAGATAGGTAGGCCCACAGGCGTGGATAGCTTAGGGCATCAAGTAGTCTTAATCCGTCACTGCGCCGGAAGGGATCGCGATGAAATTTGGCACAGAGTTAGAATATGTTCTGGAATAACAAAAGCTACTTTTTGCTCGGATTAAAAATATGTATTTATTTCCTAATACACACATAAACTTGAAGATTACAATAAAATTACAAATATCGGCAGCAATGGTATGTAAATAAATCGAAAATTTTTTCTTAGCTCGGCGAGTATAAAAATAAACTGCATGTAGGTATTTATTGAATTTGATATATTACATCCTCCCTCAAATAAATGTAAAGCTAAAATTGGTTTGATGCGATTCCCTGAATGTAGATTTGTATGTTTAATGTATTTTTTAACCCTTTCAGACCTACCGTGCACAATTGAAATGTCCAAGTGGATTTTGGCTTTTAAAAGTAACGAAACACTTTAAAAAAAAATGTAAATGCCTCAATAAATTGAATTAAGACCACGTTTAAAAACAGGACTTGCAAGTTGCGTCAATAAAACAAGACGTATGTATTGATTGATCAAAGATTTATCCATCATTTAAAAAGTATGGGCAAGCAGGAAGCGTAAATCATCTCAGTGAATGATTGTTTAAGTTAGCATCACATCACACTAGTCCAGTTTAGGGCATATTTAGTCGGCCATGTTTCATTTTTGACGTACAGCGGGCGCGTAAACTTTAAAAAAAATAATAATGTTTCCAATTAATAACGACATATGTTTGTTGGGAGAAAATAAGTTTTGAGTCATGAGTTTTTTTTATGTTGTATTAAAATTTATAAATGAACTGAAACAATATTTGATTGACGTAATACATAATGTCAAATATAAAAATGTTAAATCTTCAATCATTCTTGAATGGTTTTTATATAAGATCAAGCTAAAAATTGCCTAAAAATTTTAGCATACCGCTGATATACTATATACTTTTAAATAAATACTTATAGTTACATATACTATAGATAGATAAGTAATCTAATTTCCAATAACGCCTACTGTTTTAACGTAAACCAAGTAAAAGCTCAATTGGACATCGCATCCATTTCCCCACCCGATTTCCAGCGGAAACGGAACCGGTTTTTGGATTTAATTGCGCGTTGTCACTTCTCAATGTTACCACAACACCGTGAACTCGTTGCTTTAGACAACATTTATTTAAAACATGTGGCTCCCCGCGGTTTCACCCGCGTACCCGGGAGATATTCAATTTTCCCGGGATAAAACGTTGCCCTATTCCTTTCTCAGGCTCTAGACTATCTGTGCAAATTTGATTTAAATCCGTTCAGTAGTTTTAGCGTGAAAGCGAGACAGAGAGAGTTACTTTCGCATTTATAATATTAGTATAGATACTAAAGTTAATTTGTTTTTATTCAAATAAGCCTTTACAAGCACTAAAACACAGTAACTCTAATGCTCGGTTCAGAAAGTTGATTTTACTAAGAAGAGCCAAACAAACTCAGTAATTACTCGTTTCAAAACCAACATAGACCAAATATAGTAACGATATACAAATCGTGTAAAATAGCTTATAGCGAGCATTACACTGGCAAAGGTATTTTTTTAACAAGTAATCCGGCACACTAAAAAGTAGGATAGTGCGGAACCCTTCATGCGCGAATTTGACTCGTACTTGACCGCTTATTTTTTTAAATAATTGTTGCCATGTATGACCCGTTTAACTGGACTGGGGTTCACAACATGCCCTTTTATGGACAACGAAAAGGACGGAAATTAATTTCAGCGATCATATACAAATAAATAATATAATCAATTAATTTGCATCTGTTGTGAAGGTAAAGGCCGTAAGCTTTTAAGGTACTCGCCTTGTACTGAATGTTTTTAAATTCATTCAAGAAACAGTAGTGAAAGATGAGTATATAATCAAACTAGCTTCCGCCCCACAGTTTCACCCGCGTTTCCAGAGGATTGTTTTTAAAAATCCTTTCCTAGTGCACGCCTAACGTCGCGAATGGAGCAAAATTTCAAGGTCTTTGTGCAAAATTTCATGCTTCTAGTTTCTTATTATCTTTATTAAGCTCGGAATATCCAAGATATGATAAACTAGCTGCCGTCTCGCGGTTTCACCCTCGGTGTGATCTTAAATTCTCTTGGGATAAAAAGTAACCTATGTGCTATTCCAGATGATATTCTTACTCTGTACCAGATTCCTTCAGATGTTGTTGGGTGAAAGAGTAACCAACATCCATACTCACAAACTTTTGCATTTATAATATTTGTTTGATAGTAGGATAAATAGTAGGATAGTAGGATAAATAGTAGGATAATAGGATAGTAAGATAAATATTATGTTAAAGTAAATTATCATTATCATCCAATGTTAACATAACAATATATTAATCAAGCGGCGGTTTGATAAAACAATCATCTTCCAAACTGAATACGAAAACATAATTTTGCTAATTAATACGTGAGAATAAAACGTATTTTATAATAATTATTATTTGCACACATACTTCGCGTCGGCGTCTCTGGCGGTCTCTGACATCTTGATTCTCTCGAAGCGGTTTTATTTTCATTGATGACGTCACACCACACTATACCATGCCCATGATTTTAATATCCCTTGTGCCTAAACGGTTCATGTTTTTTTTTTAATAAAAAATTTTTTGAATCTCCGAATTAACACTACAAAACTGTTTATCTAACTGATCTATCAGTGTAATAACAATGGAAGCTTTTAACTTACATAATGCTTTTCTTTTTTGTTTTGTAACATAATGGCAGGCTTATTAAAATTGTGTAACGTGGAAATGAGGTCATTACTCTGGCCATTAATTATTTTGTTGTAACGGAAGATTCTCCCACAAATGGGTGATATCATCCCGCGCTGGCAACACAGCGATCGACCGCAGTACGCGACGAAACGGGGCGGGGGGAGCGTCGCTCATCGCTGTCAAACAAATCAAATTACGCTTTTCGTGTTATAAATTCGCGATTAATTCATTTGAAAAAGCTTTTTGCTGAATTAATATGTTCGCCTTGAAGCTACGGTGGTGTATTTAACGACGCGCAGACACGTATATTCGACGAAAACGTCTCATTTCGCGTTTGGTTTCGTGCCGTGAACGCAGTTGGAGGGCTGGCTATTTTTGTTTTGTAGCCCAGTTTTATTGTAAATATTGTTTTTAGTGTCGAAATAGTGTGCTGCAGTTTGTTTTCAACATACTATTTTATACGTTTTCGTCTCCGAATTCAGTGGACCGCGAACTGAGTGGCGCCTCGAAATGCTGAAATTCACTTTCGAAATCCGTGATTAGGAGAACAAATCTGTGCCAACGCAATTATTTTATCTGTGTGCACATAAAATTTCAGTGTTAAAATAACACAAGTTTTCTATGTAAACAAATCGGTTGATAAATTGTTTGAAAAACAAAAGTGCAAGTGATTTTAACATTCCTATCGACATAGGCATGGGATACAGTGTGCTCAGCTTTTGGAATGAAGACTAAATGGCAATTTTTCAAATGAAATTGTTACATTTTAGTGTGATTCTACCATGAGGAGAGTATTTGGTGTGTGCTCGGACAGCTGGCTACTCTGTGGACAGAATGTGAGGCGGTAGTCTTACCTGGCTGTCACTAGATGTTGTCTGTATGTTGTTTGTTTCTTTTTCCAATTTTTTTTTAATTTTCCCTGTGTGTGTATACTAAACACCAATTTGAATTTGGTACTTGGTTTATCTGTGGAGAAAATTGGAGCCATTTTGTGACATATTTTTATTTTATTTTTTGCTTTTTTAATCTGGATAACTTAAGCACAGATAAGCTAAGGTGACTTAAATATGATTATTTAAATGCCTGCATGTAATTTTATCATGATTTTGAATGCATTGACCCTCATTATTTTTTATGAATGAACTGTGTCTATTAGTATTTATACTTTATATACCTATTTTATACTGACTCCAAAACTAATTTCATTAATATATCATAATTAATGATTAACATTATTAATTAAATGTTGTGTATATGTGAAATATATGTATAAATAGTAGATAATTAGCTTCTAACTTCAGCACATGATTACAACCTTATTTCTGAGGATATTCATAATTCCCAGCATAAATACTATACTATGTATTAATCTAGAACATATTCTACTAATATGCAGAGATTTATCTATATCCCTTCAGCCATTATTGCATAAAGAGTAGCAACCATCCATCATCAAAAATTGGGAAGAGAATATCTATAACGTGGCTAAGAATGTTATCAATATTGCTTACTTTCTCTATCTTAAACATGAGTCATGCTACTAAAGATAGAAATTAATCTATATGAGTAACGTATAAGTTGAGTTTAAGCAAGCTCTGCTTAGTTTGGAATCTGATTGGCCGTGTGTGAAAAATGTCCTAGGATATTTATTTATTTACTAGCTGCCTCTGCGCGGTTTTACCCGCGTAGTTCCCGTCCCCATGGGAATACAGGGATAAAATATAGCCTATGTTACTCGGGGATAATGTAGCTTTCCAAAGGTGAAAGAATTTTTGAAATCTGTCCAGTAGTTTCGGAGCCTATTCATTACAAACAAACAAATCTTTCCTCTTTATAATATTAGTATAGACTCGTCGATTGTAATATGAATTGCTGTAACCGCCAAATGACGATTTTACAGGAGAAGCGAAAAACTGTTTTAAAATACAAATCAGAAAAAGTGTTATAACTTTTTATTTATTTGTCCAATTTCGGTGTGTGTTTTCACCATTATCCTATTTTTGTGAGATCTTTTAGATGAACTGGTTTAAAATAAGATAACTATTATAGTTTCGAAAATAGTCTGGCGGTTACATCAATTTTTTTGCAAAAATATGTAGTTACGCTACTTGATTTATGGATATAATTTGAAAAACAGTTGGCAGTTTAATGTATGTCACAAAATATCTAAGAAATATTAAAGTAAGGCGCACAGTTTTAGAAAAGTGGACTTACGTTTTAAACAATTTGCTAATGCATTTTCACACTTATTCACTTTTATTAAGGTTAAATATTAAATTAACCCATTGATTTAAGATAAACAGCGGCAAGGTAGTAAGTAATTAAAAAAAAAAGATTAAAAGGTAAAACATGTTTTAATTATAATCAAAAACACGTTTAATTATAAAAAAGGTTTGTTCTTTTTAGAAAACACTAAATTTACTCAAAAATTTAAACATAATTACTTTAATTACCTATTAAGTAGATAACACTTATCATCGAATAACCAAGTGTAATAATAAATCGCAATTATTTAATAAACAAAAATAAACTCCTTATTTTATATTACTCCTGTTTCTTAATTTTAAACACAAAGTAGGTATAGTTTAATTACTAAAACAATCACTTTTTGATTAAGTTGGAACATAAAATTATAATATTTTACGAAATTAATATAAGAAAACACATAGTTTATTCTACTTTTTCGTATTTTTCTTCACTCTTTTTCCTAATTTTTCATCTTCTTGTCTCTTTTTAGCCCTTTCTTCTGTCTTTTCTACAGCTTTTCCTGTCTTTCTGCTGGCTTTCACTGCTTTTTCGTGTTTCTTTTCATCCTTTTGTATCGTCATCTTTATTACACTTTTTTTGTTTTTCTTGATGTTATTCTTTGAATTTTCTATCGCTGCAGTTTTTCTTTTTTCGTCATGTGTTTGTTCCTTTTGTTTAGTTTCCGGCATGTTTTCTTTAATTCCGTCAACTGGCTCACTTGAATCTTGGATTGCATTGCCATTATTCGAAGTCTCGTCCTGTATAATATCGTCTAAGTAGTCGACTTTGTCGATGTAAGGGAGCTGTATGTAGTCTTGTACGTACTGTTTCGGTATCACCTCATCGCCACATTGCTTCTTCAGGTCCATGTATTTCTTTGTAGAAATGGGTAGTCGCTGATTGTACAGTTTTTTCAGAGAACAATTTGGTTTATTATCCGTCACAACATCTGCGTGCGCATTTGACTGACCTTTTCTTTTTCCTTTTCCTTTGTTTGTCGTCTTTTCTGTCCTTAGACCTAACGGTATTTTGTAAGTGTCTCCATCATCTTTCATCGTGTATTTTACTTCCATTTCATTTAGGTTTGGTTTCTTTATTGTGGCAATCCGGATATCTTTCAACCTAAAATTTTGGTTTGAAGTCGTTTTGGAAGTAAATATTTCATTAGCTATAATCTCCCAGTCAAGAAAATCTGTGTGGTCTAAGGTGTTTACAATATAAGGACGTGGGGTCTTTCGTGCAGTAAGCATGAAAGTGAGGTCTCTAAAGTTAGCATGACCATTTTGACGTATCGTGAAACTGGTTACGTAGTAATTTGCCGAGAATTTGCCGTAAATTATCCGTGAAAGAAAAAAATTTGCCGCGACCCAGGGTCAGGAGAAAAAGCTGGACCTGCTAACTTTACTCCAAGTTAGCAAGACCAATGTCGTATCTCAGGATTGGAAAGACGTAGAGCATTGTTTTTGGTCTTAAAAGTTGCCGAGAATTTGCCGTAAACGATCCGTCAAAAAAAATAATTTGCCACGAATCGGGTTTTCGAGTAAAAGCCGATTTACTTGTTTTCGCTCCAAGTTAGCAAGACCAAATGTCATATCTCGGGATTGGAAACACGTACAGTCTTGTTCTTGGTCTTAAAAGTTGCCGAGAATTTGCCGTAAACGATCCGTCAAAAAAAATAATTTGCCACGAATCGGGTTTTCGAGAAAAAGCCGATTTACTTGTTTTCGCTCCAAGTTAGCAAGACCAAATGTCATATCTCGGGATTGGAAACACGTACAGTCTTGTTCTTGGTCTTAAAAGTTGCCGAGAATTTGCCGTAAACGATCCGTCAAAAAAAAGAATTTGCCGCGAATCGGGTTTTCGAGAAAAAGCCGATTTACTTGATTTCGCTCCAAGTTAGCAAGACCAAATGTCATATCTCGGGATCGGAAACACGTGCAGCCTTGTTCTTGGTCTTAAAAGTTGCCGAGAATTTGCCGTAAACGATCCGTCAAAAAAAAGAATTTGCCGCGAATCGGGTTTTAGAGAAAAAGCCGATTTACTTGATTTCGCTCCAAGTTAGCAAGACCAAATGTCATATCTCGGGATCGGAAACACGTGCAGCCTTGTTCTTGGTCTTAAAAGTTGCCGAGAATTTGCCGTAAACGATCCGTCAAAAAAAAGAATTTGCCGCGAATCGGGTTTTCGAGAAAAAGCCGATTTACTTGATTTCGCTCCAAGTTAGCAAGACCAAATGTCATATCTCGGGATCGGAAACACGTGCAGCCTTGTTCTTGGTCTTAAAAGTTGCCGAGAATTTGCCGTAGACGATCCGTCAAAAAAAAGAATTTGCCGCGAATCGGGTTTTCGAGAAAAAGCCGATTTACTTGATTTCGCTCCAAGTTAGCAAGACCAAATGTGATATCTCGGGATTGGAAACACGTACAGCCTTGTTCTTGGTCTTAAAAGTTGCCGAGAATTTGCCGTAAACGATTCGTCAAAAAAAAGAATTTGCCGCGAATCGGGGTTTCGAATATCATATCGAAAAATGGGTAAGACAAAATAGTGAAATGGGTAATTAAATTAATATTGAGCAGTAAAATAGCTTAATGGACAATCACGAGTGGGGTGTTAAACATGACAAAATTTGTCTGTAAGAATAACATCTAAGCTACGACAATTATAGATACATTGAATCGAATATTCCGTCTATCCCTACTGCCACATCCAGGTAGGGATATGCGGCTTTTATATGCAGATTTTAGGTTTGGGAGATAAAAAAAAAGATGTTATCAATTGTAAGTTAATATAGCCAATAAGAGTATTTTTTTAAATATTAGATACCCGCACCATGATTACTGATAATTCAGAGATAAGTTATTTCGTCATGAATTTCAGAATTGCGGGGCTTAAAAAAATTATCCACTGTTACCCAATCTCCCACTACATGCTTACAAACTTTTGCGATTAAAATATTAGTAGGATATACAAAGACTAATCGATTCGCCCTGGCTTTGCACGGGTAAAGCACAGCTAAATTTCGACATGTGTTGTTTATTTTTTATAGTTTGTAGATATATGTAGTGTAAGTGTTTTCTAAAACGAGTAAAGCCGCCAATGCATTTAAGTGCGATTGAAAACAACGCTGTTATTTTATGAACTCTACGCAAGCGGCGCTGCAGCGGGACAGCTAGTCTGTACAAATATTATAAATTATAAAAAAAAACTGTTTTTATTTTCTGTCATATATTTAACTCTTTTTTGCACTGGCATTTTGTTTTTTAACCGTGTTAAAAAAAAGGTATATAATATATATATATATCTTTTATGTTTGTTCGCGGACAACTCCGTCGTTTAGGAACCGATTTTGATAAAAAATACTGTTTGAAACTAGGTATCTCAGGTACCATGATAAGGAAACCAGGATCTGATGATGGTATCCTTTAGAAATCGAGGGGAACATACGAAAATCGTACTGGTGACAAATGCGTTTGTAATATTTTTCATTAAGTATTTCAAAGTACTACAATTTTACGAAGGTCTCGATTCGATGTGATGATGGAGCTGAAATATAGTTGAGGGAACTCCTCAACGATTTAAGTACAGTAATTAACTGTTGTTTGGGCTTGATTAATTTGTATTGATTGAGAACTTAGCACCCATATGGGTTATAAACCGACTTCCAAATTCGGAGGAAATTGTATGTTCGACTGTATGTATTTTTTATGTACATAACAAACCAATTCTAAAAAATCTACATAGCAACTTTTAAGACCAAGAACAAGGCTGTACGTGTTTCCGATCCCGAGATATGACATTTGGTCTTGCTAACTTGGAGCGAAAACAAGTAAATCGGCTTTTTCTCGAAAAATCGATTCGCGGCAAATTCTTTTTCTTGACGAATCGTTTACGGCAAATTCTCGGCAACTTTTAAGACCAAGAACAAGGCTGTACGTGTTTCCGATCCCGAGATATGACATTTGGTCTTGCTAACTTGGAGCGAAATCAAGTAAATCGGCTTTTTCTCGAAAACCCGGTTCGCGGCAAATTTTTTTTTTTGACGAATCGTTTACGGCAAATTCTCGGCAACTTTTAAGACCAAGAACAAGGCTGTACGTGTTTCCAATCCCGAGATATGACATTTGGTCTTGCTAACTTGGAGCGAAATCAAGTAAATCGGCTTTTTCTCGAAAACCCGGTTCGCGGCAAATTCTTTTTTTTGACGAATCGTTTACGGCAAATTCTCGGCAACTTTTAAGACCAAGAACAAGGCTGTACGTGTTTCCGATCCCGAGATATGACATTTGGTCTTGCTAACTTGGAGCGAAAACAAGTAAATCGGCTTTTTCTCGAAAACCCGGTTCGCGGCAAATTATTTTTTTTGACGGATCGTTTACGGCAAATTCTCGGCAACTTTTAAGACCAAGAACAAGGCTGTACGTGTTTCCGATCCCGAGATATGACATTTGGTCTTGCTAACTTGGAGCGAAAACAAGTAAATCGGCTTTTTCTCGAAAAATCGATTCGCGGCAAATTATTTTTTTTGACGGATCGTTTACGGCAAATTCTCGGCAACTTTTAAGACCAAGAACAAGGCTGTACGTGTTTCCGATCCCGAGATATGACATTTGGTCTTGCTAACTTGGAGCGAAAACAAGTAAATCGGCTTTTTCTCGAAAACCCGATTCGCGGCAAATCCTTTTTTTTGACGGATCGTTTACGGCAAATTCTCGGCAACTTTTAAGACCAAGAACAAGGCTGTACGTGTTTCCGATCCCGAGATATGACATTTGGTCTTGCTAACTTGGAGCGAAAACAAGTAAATCGGCTTTTTCTCGAAAAATCGATTCGCGGCAAATTATTTTTTTTGACGGATCGTTTACGGCAAATTCTCGGCAACTTTTAAGACCAAGAACAAGGCTGTACGTGTTTCCGATCCCGAGAAACGACATTTGGTCTTGCTAACTTGGAGCGAAAACAAGTAAATCGGCTTTTTCTCGAAAACCCGATTCGCGGCAAATTATTTTTTTTGACGGATCGTTTACGGCAAATTCTCGGCAACTTTTAAGACCAAAAACAATGCTCTACGTCTTTCCAATCCTGAGATACGACATTGGTCTTGCTAACTTGGAGTAAAGTTAGCAGGTCCAGCTTTTTCTCCTGACCCTGGGTCGCGGCAAATTTTTTTCTTTCACGGATAATTTACGGCAAATTCTCGGCAAATTACTACGTAACCAGTTTCACGATACGTCAAAATGGTCATGCTAACTTTAGAGACCTATGAAAGTGGGCCATTGTACTGGACTCCACACGATGAGTTTTCGAACCTCGCGTTCTATGACACTATGCATAGAATCGACCGGCATATACGTGTGTCCTGGTATAAGGTAGTTAACTTGAACAGATTGCACGTTTTTTGCATTTTCCAGGAAGTATTTAAACACACTTAGTATAACTTTATTTTTGTTTTGACCCCAACATGAATCGCAGTAGAAAATTACATATTTTACTGCTTTCTGGTAAATTTCAAGCAGGTATTTATATAAGCATTATGGTGATACTTGTTGCTTACCACGAAATGTATGATTGTCTCGCTCTTACCTAACGCATAACAAATGAAAAGAAAAGAGATAGTCTAGTAACTATTAACGAGCGTCTTAATGTAAATACCCGATTCGTCCTAAACCGTCAAGCAAAAGTAATGTAAGCGCCAAAACTTGTGGTTTGAGTATAGAAGTGATAATAGGTAAGAGTCATTTTGTAATAAATGAGACTTACATCAATGATATTTTTTCAACGTTGCTCAGTACATTAATGCGCAATTACAATTTGATCTTTACGTTAACCTAATGACATGAGATTTTACAAAAACGGCCCATAACTTAAAAAAAGTCATGTGAATTGAAAAATACGGTTAAGTTGCGGTTAACGTACTCAAAATTTTTTTTAAGATATCAACATTTTAACAACAGCAATCGATCCGGATTGAAATTTGCAGTCGAACTACATATATAACTCATTTTCGACATTTTGGCGGTTACATTAATTCATATTACAACCGACGAGATTATTCCTTAAAATAAGCAGTGCTTGTACTATAATTAAAAATTACCTAGTAGGTAACTAGGGACCTAGTTTCATTCCTCCTCATTCCCAGAAATCTTAAATTTTCCTCACATAAAAAGTAGCCTATAGATGTGTTAATCAATAATTATTAATTGATGTTCCTTAGTAACTCATTCATGGCAAAGGGCTGAAGGGATATAGATGAATTTTGTCACAAAGTAGAATATGTTAAGGTTATTTTTTATCCTGGAAATATTTCACTTCTCCCGGGAACCGTAAGGAAGCAAAGTCTTTTAAATTATTAAATTGCTCCTGTGTGAACCAGTACTATAAAAAAATTTGATAACTGAATCCTGAGGTAAAGGTTACAGGTTGGAATCATGTAATGAACTTGCAGTTTCAATTACCTAGTTACAAAAAAAATAATAGACTAACAGACTTATCAAGAGAGACACATTGAAATCATATTTATTATGATTTGAATTGGAGAAAGTTTGTAATTTAATATGCTAATGGACGTATGGATAGTTAAATCCATAATTTCACCATTTCTATTGTCAAAATATCACATTTCATGGCTGTGATAATTCTTTTACTACACATGGCTTTATGGGTCATAAACGATGTAGGCTGCGGCCGTAGTAACAGCGGGTAGGAGTTTATGAGCGCGTGATTAATTATGAGACGAACTTCTTAGCATTCCATGGATTCACCGTGCGGCTGCCGGGTCCATCGTGTGACAGAGAGAGAAACTCCGAGCAGATCCCGAGACTTGTGACACGGGTGTAGGTTTAAGCCCCTTTCCGACGTACATCAACACTCACCTGAACTACTCGTGTTTTTCTCCCTGCCCAGCCAAATCTGGTATGAACCTGCTAACCCTGCTTTAGATGCTCGTTCAAGTATAGAACTTACTGCAGTTCTGGCCAGGCCAAGATCTTTCAGCAGGTTATAGAGAGATTTTGCTGGTATACCTCTCGCTCCAACCTCCACAGCATGATAATAAAAATAAATTGACGTACCAAATAAACTTCATAATTTCGTTTAATTTTGATTTCTAACTACACAGTTTGATCTATTTATTAATAAAAAACAAAGTAATATTATTCACAAGCCTTTCAATTAAAACGTAATTTCCGATTCGATTAGCATATATAATGATAGTAAATTTAATAGGAGTTAAAAGGTTTTTAAAGGGTCGGCAACGCACTCGTGATGCCTTTGGTGTTGCAGGTGTCTATAAGCTGCGGTAACCGCTTTCCATCAGGAATTTCCGTCGTGGTATAAAAAAAATGTATTAACTAGCAAATATATTAACTAGCAATATTAAGCCTCGAACCTAAAAGATGCCATTTAACCTTCTTTTCCGCTCCTAATAAATAAGCTTATGAAATCGCTAAAAGGTCTCATGGAGACAGCGACTTATAGATTTGAAAATCGTAGCCAGACCGTTGTTAACCTAGTTTTAAGGATTTTTATTGGCTTATAAAATATTTTACTTCACGTCTCTGTTCTAGTATATTATGCACTAGCTTCCGCCCCGCGGTTTCACACGCGTAGTACCGTAGGAATACAGGGATAAAATATAGCCTATAACCTTCCTCGATAAATGGGTTAAAAACGATTTTGTATCATTGTTTATTGCTCCGCTCCTATTCGTCGTAGCGTGATGGTATATAGCCTATAGCCTTCCTCGATAAATTGGCTGAAACATTTTTTCAAATCGGACCCGTTGTTCCTGAGATTAGCATGTTCAGCAACAAACTCTCAGCTTTATATTTGTATCGAGTTTTTTCTTGTGAACCAATTTCTTTTTCCGGGGTTTCTGAGTTAATGAGATGATGTTGTCTCCCTCACACTCTATTGGTGTGACAAGGACGATATTTGGCTCTTTAGTTATCCAATAATGTTGATGTTTATTTATTACTAGCTTCCGTCACGCGGTTTCGCCTGGGTAGTTCCCGTTCTCGTAGGAATACAGGCATAAAATATACCCTATGATACTCACAAATAGCATAACCGCCCGCCTCGCTCAGCGTTAATTGATTACTAGTACTACATTGCTACTATATTATATATTTTTATCCGGATACAAAACAAACATGATCATGCACACAAATGTTTGTCACGGGTGGGAATCGAACTCAAAACTAGCGTACAATCGAAGATACTCGTTGATAAAATCGATTCAATTTCATCACACGTCTACTCCATATGTGTAAAACAATACAATGTTGAATCATTAATTAGCCTTTACCTTGTGCTAAAAAAGTGTATACGCCTCATACCTTAAGTCGGTTAAACTTGCTTGCCAGTTTAAAACCAATGTTGCCTGTTGTAAGAGATTTGAAAAAAAAATATAAAATGCAACAGAATTAGATAGCTTTATTAAATACTAGCTGCTTCCGCGCGTAGCCCGTTCCGGTGGGAATACGGGGATGAAATATAGCCTTATAAATTATCTGTGTTCCAAAAAAAAAGTAAATTTGCGTAAAAGAGTAACAAACATCCATCCATCCATTCTCACAAACTTTCCCATTTATAATATTAGTAGGATATGTATTAGGTACTTTTAAATATATAAGTACTTATATAGAAATGGTTTTTAATAAAAATGATTCATCATCATCATTTTCCTCGCCTTTTCCTATTTAGGGTCGGCTTTGTGCGTCATGTCCCTCCATTTCATTCGGTCTCCAGTCAAATCCACATTCTCTCATGATGAAAAGGTTAACTGGATGCTGATAAGCAATAATGTGTTAACCCTCATAAACTTGATTTTGTAAAAATGACGTTTAAAGATTACAATGTCTATGTGATTTACGACTTTTTGTATGATATAAATCCATTTTTTATGTAGGTACTTTTATGTTTTAGATGACTTGAAACACTTGTAGAATGTTAAATACGCTATGCATTATAAAAATATATCAAAACCTTTGTTTTCGACCTATTGTGGGTTGACACATTATTGCTTATCAGCATCCAACTGTCTTTAAAATCGCAGCTTAGTTACATGGTAGTTTTTTCGATCAGTCAAGTGCCCTCTTGAGATAAACAGTAAACGCGATGTAAACACGTCACGCCCTCTTGAGATATATCTTACAATTTTAAGATAACGGTCTAAGGTAGCAGTTATGTTTGAAGTAGTTATTGTACGTGATTTTTTATGACTTTGTAGGGACTAGGTGGAGTGGTTTGATACGTTGACCGTTATTAAAGTGGTTGTGGGTTCGATATCATATACATGTATCTACAAGCGGACCCGGCAGACTGCGTTCTGCCCACCAGCGCCACCTACCGGGTCCAAATTAATGTATTATACATAAAAAACCTTCCCCATGAAATACTCCGTAATTTGGTGAAAACCGTATGAAAATCTGTTAAGTAGTTTTTGTGGCGGGCCCTGAGCCGCGAACATGTTAATTAATACACAAACAAATATATATTGTTGCACATCTTAATATATATAAATCTCGTGTCACAATGTTTGTCCTCAATGGACTCCTAAACCACTTAACCGATTATAATAAAATTCGCACACCATGTGCAGTTCGATCCAACTTGAGAGATAGGATAGCTTACATATACTTGGACCCGGTAGGTGGCGCTGGTGGGCAGAACGAAGTCTGCCTGCTCCACTAGTCGTGATATATAGTTTACTTTTTCTAATTCCACCTTCTCCTATCTTCTCCAGGGTTCTCCACACGGATCGGTGATGTCGTGCCAGTCGCTCGCGGCTCGCGCCTTCGCCGAGCCAGAGAAGGACGGCATGACGCACTGCGCGGGGTTTCACAGGTGAGTGAGTGAGACGGATAGAAGTTTCATCTATACTTATATACTTATTATTACTTATAATGTTATATAGAGGAAAGATTGTTTGTTTGTAACGAATAGGCTCCGAAGCTACCGAACCGATCTGCACAATTCTTTCACTAATAGAAAGCTACGTTATTCATAAACAACATAGGCTATATTTCATCCCCGTATTCCTACGGGAACTACGTGGGTAAAACCGCGCGACGGCAGCTAGTAATGAATAAACTCAAAAATTATTGTGGCGATTTCAAAAAATATTTCGTCAACGGAAAGCTACATTATCAGGGAGTAACATAAGCTATATTTAGGCAGAGGCAGTAATTAATAAACATTAATGGTATATTTTATACTTACGAATAATAAATAACACATAGCTAATATACTACTATTAAATACATACTTATATAGGTATTTACATGCAGACAAAATGGAATCTGTGATTAAATCATATCTCAAAACTGGTTATACAGATACATAATAATATACCTTACACTATTTGTTCTGTAGTAAATTTACGTATGTTTTGAAAAGAGCAATAACTAGTTCTTCTCAACAACCTCTTGGACCAAACATAGAGTCTGTATTCATAGTGCCTATTTTAATATAATTTTTTTCCCAAACAAAGCAATAATTATTAGACCTTTACCATTTATAAAGTAACCTTGTCACAATGTAATTCCAGATCTGTGCGGTTCAGTTCAGACTCCAGGAGCTCGGCTCGGACCTCCAGCAATGACCAGGACTGTAAACGGGAGACACCAGGTAAATATTATAATCTTATGTATAAAATTCTCGTGTCTACTACTTACTACTACCGACTACTCGGTCTAGTTGACCGATTTTTATGAAATTTTATATGCATATTCAGTAGGTCTGTGAATCGGCTACTATCTCTTTTTGATACCCCTGTGATCACGGGAACGGGAACTACGCGGGTGAAACCGCGGGGAGGGCAACTAGTATAAAATAGATATCCTGTGACATTGTTGAAACACGGCCTATCTGATACCAAACTAAGCGGAGCTTGTACTGTAACCAGATAGCTGATATACTACATACAGACACGGGACATACAGACATGATAGTATAGATATATATCTAGAAATATAAATATATTTAATAAATAGCTGCCTCCGCGCGGTTTTACCCGCGTAGTTCCCGTTCCCGTGGGAATACAAGGATAAAATATAGCCTATGTTACTCGGGGATAATGTAGCTTTCCAAAGGTGAAAGAATTTTTGAAATCGGTCAAGTAGTTTTGCAGCCTATTCATTACTAACAAACAAATCTGTCCTCTTCATAATATTAGTATAGATAATGTGTTGTTGTGTGTTCCAGGCTCGATATCCCTGACGGCCCTGGCGACCCCAGCAGCCCCGCCCCCCGCCATGACGCAGTCCGCCCCCACCCCGGCCCAGCAAGCCTCCACCTTCGACCTGCCTGATACGGTATGTAACCTCACCATCTACTATACTAGCGGACCCGGCAGACTTCGTTCTGCCCACCAGCGCCACCTACCGGCTCCAAATTGATGTCATCATCATCATCATTCATCATCAACAGCTCATATACGTCTCCACCGAGGAGCTCGAGCCTCCCCTAACATCGAGGGGGTGTCCATAGTCCACACGCGCGCCTAGTGCGGTGCGACTTCACATGCCTTTAACAGTGACATCTCGGGCATGCAGATTTCCTCACGATGTTTTCCTTCACCGAAAGCCAGTGGTGTGAATCCGTACGTAAGTTTTTATAAACTCAGAGGTACGGGCCAGGGATTTGAACCGGCACCCTCATGATCGTGAGTCGGTGCGTTCCCAACTGGACCACCACGGCTCCAAATTGATGTATTACACATAAAAACCTTCAAATACTCAGTAATTTGAAAGAAAATACATTTATTTGTGGCAAAAAGATACACAGTAGGCACATAGAAGGTAAAACAAAACATAACAATTAACCACAAAAACCACAAAATTTGGTGAAAACCGCATGAAAATCTGTTTACAAGTTTTTGTGTTTATCCTGTTCAGACGCTGTTCAGAGGCGACGGGGTTTTTGTTTTATATATATATTTATTTTAATAAATGTGTAAACAATTGTTGGTAAGCCTGAAAATAAATATATAAAAGGCTAGAACTTATATATCTATACTAATTATATACTTTACTGTTATTAAACAGGTAAACTTAGAACAAGTTCTAATATTATAGAACACATGAACAAAGTGACTTCCCCTCAATAGAGACAATAAGAAAAGTATTGATGGACACATTCTTAGTTTATAGTGAACTACCTGCCTCCACGCAGTTTTACCCGCGTAGTTCCCGTTCCCGTGGGAATACAGGGATAAAATATAGCCTATGTTACTCGGGGATAATGTAGCTTTCCAAAGGTGAAAGAATTTTTGAAATCGGTCCAGTAGTTTCGGAGCCTATTCATTACAAACAAACAAACAAACAAATCTTTCCTCTTTATAATATTAGTATAGATATATTTTTTAACTACATGTTATATATTTGGTATTTCAGGTCCCACCACCAGCGGCCTGTCGCTTTCCAAAACTGGAGGAGTGCGCCCACTTCCACTACGAGCGGGTGGCCCTCGGGGGCATCGCCATAGAGACGGTGCCCTGCGGGGACAACTGTGAGGACTCCGCCGAGGAAGGTGAGCATACCGTTGGGACGTAGGTTCCATTCACAGACACAAACATGATCAGACACAGATAAAGATAAAAATAATTTATTATTTAAGTTAATACATAAGATCTACAATTTATGTTTTGTGGTTCTACATGTTTCGCTATAACAGCATGCAATTTTAATTAATTTTTAATCCAGAGACTGTGTATGGATTTTTTTTAATAGATTATGTATTAAAGAAAATAACATAGTTTACCAAAAGATTTAATAATAAAGAAACTAATCAGATCTCAAATTATCGAAAGTTTATAATCTCACTTGAAAACTTTTTTACTTTAAAATACTTCTTTAGATATAACATAACTTATACTTATTTACAATTTAAGACACGTGACATCTTATTTTCTTATCTTATAGCTTACTTTTATAATATACACTACTTGTATTACCATAAACTACAAAAATATACTAATGTACTAACAATATTTATAACTGAAGAAACAACATAGAAAATTCCACCCCAATTTTTGTCTAAAATTTTCAGGTTGGATATGCCTCCGTGTGCGTTCGCACGTGAATCAAACCCTGGACCCTGTGGAGCGAGGTACCAGTGCAGGTGGAAGTACAGGGGCAGGCACAGGTGGCAGTACAGGCGGTACAGCCGCAGGCGCGAGCTGGACGGAAGCCAGCGACGTGAGCGAGTGGACCCTCACGAGGAGTAGAGACAACTTCATGCAGCTCGATGAGATGCTGCACAGGTCAGGGTTCGAAGGATTCCGATTGTTTTATTAGCTGAGTGCTCTGCTCCTATTGGTTGTAGCGTGATGTTATGTATATTGGTTTCTAAATAAATAAGCTATCCAATACTAAGAATATAGGTACATATAGGTAATTACATCCAGATACAGAACAAACCGGCTATAATACACATCTCCACACTCGGAGCTCGAGCCTCCCCTAACAACTCGTTGTTAGGGGAGGAATTTAGACTATAGTCCACCACGCGGGCCTAGTGAGGAGGGAACAAACATGCCTTTAATAGTGACATCTCGGGCATGCAGGTTGCCTCACGATGTTTTCCTTCACCAAAAGCCAGTGGTGTGAATCCGTACGTAAGTTTTTATAAACTCAGAGGTACGGGCCAGGGATTTGAACCGGCACCCTCATGACCGTGAGTCGGTGCGTTCCCAACTGAGCCACCACGGCTTGTGTTACACAACCTATAGGTTTCTAAATAAATCATCATCATCATCAACTGACTATAATATATATAAGACAGATTATTGTTAAATAATTATAACAAAATCTGTCATAATTGACAGGACAAACATTTGTATGAATGAATATGTCTGTTTGTTCTGTGTCTGGATGTAATTACCTATATGAAAAATTCTCTTAGTGTTGAATAGCCCATTTATTGAGAAAGGCTACAGGTTATGTAATATCTCGTGGCGACCGTTAGGAGCCGAGCGCATTTTGAAACATTTTCAAATGTTGCTAAATACGCGGATTTTTTTTAACTTCACTCGAAGGAGAAATAATGATGCGAAAGTTTGTGAATATGGGTGGATGTTTGTTACTCTTTCACGGATTTTCATAATGTTTGTGTTAAAATTGACTAATTATTAATAAGGAAGGGATATATACCTACATATTAATTTAATCAACGAAAAGGAGTGTGAAGCCTATAAACAACATTGTAGTTTTTTTTAAAAAAACCAAATTTTCCAACTCCTCAGATGCATATACGACCGCAAAGTCTCCGGTCTTCCCAATCTAATGAACAAGATGAAGATATCATTAGTGAGAGACGAGGGCGAGTACCGTCGCCTGGTCTCCGACTACGTCCACCACCTGTCCATCATAGCTGATGACTCCATCAATTGTGGACCGGTTCTCAACTGGCTGCAGATGGATAACAAAGGTAATATAACAAAAATCTATAATATAGCTCGAAAAAACGACTATTTATGTCTTTAACTGCCTCGTCTCTGTGCTATGTGCACCACCTATCCATCATAGCTGATGACTCCATCAATTGTGGACCTGTTCTCAACTGGCTCCAAATGGATAACAAAGGTAAAATAACAAAAATCTATAATTTAGCTCGAAAAAACGGTTATTTGTGTCTTTAACTGCCTCATCTCTGTGCTATGTGCACCACCTCTCCATCATAGCTGATGACTCCATCAATTGTGGACCTGTTCTCAACTGGCTCCAAATGGATAACAAAGGTAAAATAACAAAAATCTATAATTTAGCTCGAAAAAACGGTTATTTATGTCTTTAACTGCCTCGTCTCTGACTATGTGCACCACCTGTCCATCATAGCTGATGACTCCATCAATTGTGGACCTGTTCTCAACTGGCTCAAAATGGATAACAAAGGTAAAATAACAAAAATCTATAATATAGCTTGAAATAACGGTTATTTGTGTCTTTAACTGCCTCATCTCTGTGCTATGTGCACCACCTCTCCATCATAGCTGATGACTCCATCAATTGTGGACCTGTTCTCAACTGGCTGCAGATGGATAACAAAGGTAAAATAACAAAAATCAATAATATAGCTTGAAATAACGGTTATTTGTGTCTTTAACTGCCTGGTTCCCCGCAGTTTCATCCGCGTACCTAAAATTAGCCTATGTCCTTTCTCGGGCCCTAGACTATCTGTGTACTAAAAGCGGCTATACACGACCCTAAAATCAGCGGCGATATCGAGACAGTGCTAGGGGGTATGAAATCGGCTATTCTCTACACACGTCGCTGGCAGTCAGTACGTAACCGACCGTGCAACAGACTGCTCGTTGATCCGAGATGCCGCCGACACTCTCAAAGCAGCAAAAAATAGGCATTGTCTTGGCACTTACTATGGTGCCACCTAACCAGAAACGAAAAAGGAGGACCTGGGTTAAAAACTGGTTGATGAAACGTCGCATACTGATAAAAATCAGTCCCGATTCCGCTACACACGTTCCGACCACGCTCCCTAGACGATAATCGTCCCTAAATCGTGAGTTCGCCCGAAGCGATTTTTGAATTAGGGTAAACAATAAAATTTCAGTTACGATTTGTCTATACACGTGCCGATTTAAAGTACGATCTAGGCACCTCCCCGATATGGCCACTGATTTTAGTGTCGTGTATAGCCGCTTTAAGTTTCATTTAAATCGGTTCAGTAGTTTTTGCGTGAAAGCGAGACATACAGACTCATGGACAGAGTTACTTTCGCATTTATAATATTAGTTAAGATGTATTCAACTGCCCAGATTACTATTCAAGAATGTACTGTATGTGCTCGTTTTCTATGATTTTTAGGTCGTTTATCGTATGGTTAAAATACAGTGTAAAAGTAAGAGATCTTAAAAATAAACGAAAGCAAATTTTACAAAATCATTGATAGTTTCTCAATATATGCAAAATAATGTCAAGACACTTCAGTTCTGCCTTGCTCCCATGAATCTTAAATTTTTCCGGGACAAAAAGTAGCCTATGATATTCCAGAACATATTCTAACTCTGTGCCAAATTCCATCGCGATACCTTCAGCCGTTATTGCATGAAATAACATATAACCGTACATTCTCACTTTAAGAGATACTGTATTAAAGTTAATTTTAATCATATACGAAGGAAAATGCACATTTATATAAATAACATTATCATTAACGGGTAAAATTGCAATTTAATTCTTCACATCGTATTTCCTCTATAATACACTATTTATTTTATATCACTAGCGACACGCCCGGCTTCGCACGTATACGTATAAACCTTCCTCTTAAATCTATAGAAAAACACATTAAAATCTGTTGTTTAGTTTAAAAGTTATAAGTGAAATGTGACTATGTTTTTTAACTATCTTAATATATAAAATTGTCGTGTCACAGTGTTACAAAACTCTATAGAGACTTGTCCGATTGTTATGAAATTTTGTGTATATACTAAGTATGTTTGAGAATAGGATTTAAATTAGACAGTTCATTGTTCAACCTGAATAACGTTTGTTCTGACGTATGGAAGGTAGAGGTAAGGTCATCTGTGTATATGAAGAAGTGTCCTTTGAAATGAATATCCCGGGATATTTATTAATGTAAATTTTTTACACGCGGCCAATCTGATTCCAAACTAAGCAGAGCTTGTACTGTAACCAGCTAGCTGATATTTTACATATCGATAAATTAATATGCAAACCTAATAACTCCAGGAAGTGGAGTTATTACTTTTAAATACATACTTATATAGATATTTACATCCATTAAATGCATTAAATTTATGTATTTTGTTTACTGTCATTGATCTACACTTGCCATTTAAATCTTATTTCTTCTCATCCCAAGGTTGCATGGAAGAGTTTGCTTTGCCACCCATATTGTATTCACTATGTATTTCTGTGTATTTAATTTGTTTTTTTTTCTTTTGGTGTATGCAATATACTTTATATTCTATTAAATAAGGATGGCGCCACATTAGCCCTATTTGACAGCCCGGTTGGATTTGTGGTTAGTGACCCTGACTGTCAAGCCACGGGTCATAGGCTTGAATCCTACCCAGGACAAACATTTGTATGCATGAATAACTCTGTTTGTTCTGTGTCTGGATGTAAATATCTATAATATGTATGTATTTAAAAGTATTATTTTATGTAGTATATCAGCTATCTGGTTACCATAACATTGGCCGTGTGTGAAAAATGTCCCAGGATATTTATTTATTTATTTATTATTAGCATCTGTGTAAATTTTATAGGAACATCCAAATAATATTAGAGTATGAAATGAAATATATTTAAGTTTTTTTCCCTACGAGATAATTCTCCTTATATCTATCTACCCTCTATATAAAAACGTTTGTTGGGTCAACTAGTGTAAATATATGATATAATGTTCCCAGGACACAAGCTGCTGGTCGCGAATGAAGACTCCAGCTCCATCAACACGCCGGCGGTGGCAGCCGCTTACTCTGTCAGGAAATATGTGTCCCAGGTCAGTTACAACTATCTATACTAATCATTACATAGTATAAAACCATCGAGCATGTAACCAATAGAGTAGAACTGTTAACAGTTTTGTTAGAAAACAAAATACGCCAAAACGCTGCGCCGGCCCCTGTGTTCTGATTGGCCGACTCAAGGTCAAGTGTTGCACTAGACGTACACACAGGTCTCTCATTGGTCGGGTACTGTTTTAGTTCGAGCGTGGCTTGTTAGTTATACGTGACAAATCATTGATGCGTTGCTAAACAAATGGCTCACTATTGCTACTCTATTGGTTACATGCTCGATGTATAAAACAAAGTCGCTATCCGCCGTCTATCTGTCCCTATGTCTTTAAAACTACGCAAAGGATTTTAATGCGGGTTTTTTAATAGATAGAGTGATTCAAGAGGAAGGTTTTTATGTATAAATCATTACGCTATGACGAATAGGAGCGGAGTAACTATCAACACTGTTGCAAAAACGGGCAAGTGACGCTAAAGAAGTTGCGCGGGTCAACTAGTATAATAAAAACGAAAGATTTGATTGTTTTTTTGTTCGTTTGTTTGCATTGAATAGGCTCCGAAACTACTTGACCGATTTGAAAATTTTTTTCACTGTTGGAAAGCTACGCTATCTCCGGTGAACATAGGCTATATTTTATTAATATACTCCCACGAGAACGGGAACTAAGCAGGTGAAGTCGTGAGAAGGCAGCTAGTCCTCCTTAGTTTGAAATCTGATTGCCCATGTTTAAACTATGTTCCAAGACATTTTTCTTTTATAATTTTTATAGGATATTTATTTAATAATATTAACTTATGTTTTAGGCTCGAGATGAAATCAGCTTTGAAGTTGGAGATATGATATCTATCATCGATATGCCAGGTAAGTTTGTATTTTATATAATTTTCTAAACTAATAACATTATATATCACTAGAATTACTTAATAAATAAAAACAATGCTTCTGTTATTTAAAGTATTTTTGAAAATCATTTAATTTTTACCAGTCACTTATTTACGAGTTTTTGTATGATATAAATTTATTTTCTATGTACTTTTATGTTTTAGATATCTTGGAACCATCGAGCATGTAACCAATAGAGTAGCAATAGTGAGCCATTTGTTTAGCATCGCATCAATGATTTGTCACGCATAACCGGTATAACTAACAAACCACGCTCGAACTAAAACAGTACCCGACCAATAAGAGACCTGTGTGTACGTCTAGTGCAACACTTGACCTTGAGTCGGCCAATCAGAACACAGGGGCCGGCGCAGCGTTTTGGCGTATTTTGTTTTCTAACAAAACTGTTAACAGTTCTACTCTATTGGTTACATGCTCGATGCTTGGAACACTTTTGTAGAATGTTAAATATGCTATGCATTATAAAAATATGTCAAAACTTGTGACTTTTTGTGGGTTGTCATATTTTTGCTTATTACCAAATATGTTTGTTAATTTAATATATTGTTTATTCGACTAGGTCCCCAAGAGTCGGTGTGGTGGCGCGGCAAGCGCGGGTTCCGCGTGGGCTTCTTCCCGCACCACTGCGTCGCCGTCATCGGGGACAAGGTGCCGCGGCATATGACGCAGCCTCCACCCATTGTTGGGTATGTATACATTAAAAAATTGGTTGCCTGTAAAGTCGGTATACGGGCGAAAGTTTTACGTGACAACGACGCAAGGGACGCGTGCCTTTCACTTTTTATGTCTGTCTCTCTCGCTCTTAGGCGGGCTAACCATGCCCGAGTGGAAGGGACGCGTGCCTCTCACTCGCTCTCATTGTGAGCGCATAACGTGAGCGGAGCGTAACGCAGTTTCTTGAAGTGTCACCCGGCAAACCAATTTATAAGACGTTGTCACGTCAAAACCCATAAAGGACTCGTACAGAACATGCACAACACTACATGTAGTGTTGTGTTCCTGCGGTGAGTAAGGTAGGCAGAGCTCCGTGAGGAGACCCTGTAGCGGCAGTGGGGGGACCAGGGGTGGAGTAGCGTCGTAGGGGTGTGCAGGAGTGATGCCTGTTTGGCCCTTCGATGAGAAGTACATTGCGCTTTGTCCCTTTCACTGCCTATACAGTTGCTCCCTTTTTTATAAGGTCGGCAACGCGTGAGTGACGCCTCTGGTGTTGCAAGCGACCATAGGCTACGGTAACCGCTTCCTATCAGGTGGGACCGTATGCCTGTTTGCCACCCTTGTGGTATAAAAAAATAAAAAAACAGAACCCATAAACACTAATAAGCACTCAAAAAGAACCCATATGCACTTAGAGATACCTATAAAACTCAGAAACACTCATATCATCATCATAACAGCCATAAGACTTCCACTGCTGTATACAATCCTCCCCCATTTCCATGCAGACCGGTTGAAAGATGCCTGCATCCAGCACCTATAAACACTCATAAAGCATGCATATGTACTCATAAACACTCATATATATTTCTATTTAATCTGTATTAACAAAGTGCATTCGGGGATTCTAATAAATAACTATTAATTTAAATCATAAGCAATACAAATAAGAACCGGCCAAGTGCGAGTCAGACTCGCGCACGGAGGGTTGCGTAGCACGTATTTAACGCCGATATTAGTAAGCAAGTCGAGCAAGAAATGGTAAAAAAAAAGCAGGTTTGTTGTATGGAAGCTGCGCTTAAATTTTTTTTTAAATCGGCACAGTAGTTTTTGAGTTACACACACAAAAATAAAAAGAAAATCCTCTTAATAATATTTGTATAATTTCTCATCTACCCCCAACAGCTCAGTGGCTGTGGCACCAATAAAGCCGGTACTCCGCAAGCACGGCAAGCTGATCTCCCTGTTCCGCAGCTTCATACTGTCCCGACCTTCACGACGGAGCCTCAAGCAGCAGGGCATCCTGAGGGAGAGGGTCTTTGGCTGTGACCTGGGAGAACATCTCTTGAACTGCGGTCATGATGGTGAGTTTGTGTTAACCTTCTTGCTATATTACTAGCTGCCTACGGTTCCACCCGCGTAGTTCCCGTTCCCGTGGGAATACGGGGATAAAATATAGCCTCTGTTCACCGGAGATAGTGTAGCTTCCCAACAGTGAAAGAATTTCTCAAATCGGTCGATTAGTTTCGGAGTCAATTCAATGCAAACAAACAAACAATAAAATCTTTACTCTTTATAATATTAGTGTAGATATACTAGCTTCTTCACCCGCGTTATTCCAAATACGACGATAAAATATAGCCTACTAGTGGCTCCCCGCGGTTTCAACTACGTACCCGGGAGATCTTCTATTTTCCCGGGATAAAAAGTAGTCTATGTCCTTTCTCAGGCTCTGGACTATCTGTGTTCCATTTTTCATTTGATTCCGTTTAGTAGTTTAGCGTGAAAGTGAGACAGACAGGCAGAGTTACTTTCGCATTTATAATATTAGTATAGATGCTCCCTGATTATGTAGCTTTGTTAACGGTAAAATAAAATTTGACATCTGTCTAATATTTTTTTAGTGACATACATAAATACAATGTTTTCCACTTTATTTAGTGTAGATAAATGTGAATGTCTGTTTATTTACATTACGTTACATTTAACTCTTTTTTAGTTACACACAAAAGTTAAATTTTTTCCTCTTTAGCTTGTAAAAATAGTTTTTCATAATGTCAAAAAATGCGTTTCTAGTCTAGTCTTTTCCGTTAACAGATGGCGCTGGTTTATGTGTTGGTGTTTTTAGGGTTCCGTCTAATAAATACATATTACGGGACCCTCCGTGTGCGAGTTCGACTTGCAATTGTCTGGTTTTTGACGTGACAACTTATAATTCGATAGAGCCGGCTGCACGCACGATGAGTCATGCGGCGTTACCTCGCTCTGAGGCGTCCCATGACTCATGCGGCGTTACCTCGCTCTGAGGCGTCCCATGAGTCATGCGGCGTTACCTCGCTCTGAGGCGTCCCATGAGTCATGCGGCGTTACCTCGCTCTGAGGCGTCCCATGAGTCATGCGGCGTTACCTCGCTCTGAGGCGTCCCATGACTCATGCGGCGTTACCTCGCTCTGAGGCGTCCCATGACTCATGCGGCGTTACCTCGCTCTGAGGCGTCCCATGACTCATGCGGCGTTACCTCGCTCTGAGGCGTCCCATGACTCATGCGGCGTTACCTCGCTCTGAGGCGTCCCATGAGTCATGCGGCGTTACCTCGCTCTGAGGCGTCCCATGAGTCATGCGGCGTTACCTCGCTCTGAGGCGTCCCATGACTCATGCGGCGTTACCTCGCTCTGAGGCGTCCCATGACTCATGCGGCGTTACCTCGCTCTGAGGCGTCCCATGACTCATGCGGCGTTACCTCGCTCTGAGGCGTCCCATGACTCATGCGGCGTTACCTCGCTCTGAGGCGTCCCATGAGTCATGCGGCGTTACCTCGCTCTGAGGCGTCCCATGTGGCGGCTTGAAGTGCAAGCGAGAGCGCGGAACGAGTGACAAAAAAGCACAATCGGCCTTTGTGTTCGGCAGCGTTCGACATCCGTCTCTCTCCTACTTGAGTGAGCGATGCAGGACGTTGTCACGTTCAACTATCGTCAGTAAACCGACTTTACAGTCAACCAATTATTTTAACCACGTCTCATTGTTCAGTCCCCCTAGTCCTCCGCGAGTGCGCCCGCTGCATCGAGTCCCGCGGCGCGGTGGACGGCGTGTACCGGCTGTCCGGCGGCTCCGGCCTCACGCAGGCCCTCCGCGCCGCCTTCGACCAGGGCGGCGCCCGAGTCGACCTGGCCGCGCCGCCCGCCTCCAGGGACCCCCACGCTGTGCCCAGCTTGTTGAAGATGTACTTCCGGTAAGGATCCTGCTACCAACATGTGCCCCTAGCCTCCCACCGGAGCAGCCCCGGGCCCCACATGGCCTCCGCGCCGCCTTCGACCAGGGCGGCGCCCGAGTCGACCTGGCCGCGCCGCCCGCCTCCAGGGACCCCCACGCTGTGCCCAGCTTGTTGAAGATGTACTTCCGGTAAGGATCCTGCTACCAACATGTGCCCCTAGCCTCCCACCGGAGCAGCCCCGGGCCCCACATGGCCTCCGCGCCGCCTTCGACCAGGGCGGCGCCCGAGTCGACCTGGCCGCGCCGCCCGCCTCCAGGGACCCCCACGCTGTGCCCAGCTTGTTGAAGATGTACTTCCGGTAAGGATCCTGCTACCAACATGTGCCCCTAGCCTCCCACCGGAGCAGCCCCGGGCCCCACATGGCCTCCGCGCCGCCTTCGACCAGGGCGGCGCCCGAGTCGACCTGGCCGCGCCGCCCGCCTCCAGGGACCCCCACGCTGTGCCCAGCTTGTTGAAGATGTACTTCCGGTAAGGATCCTGCTACCAACATGTGCCCCTAGCCTCCCACCGGAGCAGCCCCGGGCCCCACATGGCCTCCGCGCCGCCTTCGACCAGGGCGGCGCCCGAGTCGACCTGGCCGCGCCGCCCGCCTCCAGGGACCCCCACGCTGTGCCCAGCTTGTTGAAGATGTACTTCCGGTAAGGATCCTGCCATCACCATGTCCCCCTAGCCTCCCACCGGAGCAGCTCCGGGCCCCACAGGGCTTTGCCCCGGATCCCATGGGGGGGCTCCCCAGACTTCGTCGGGGCCTGCCCTGGACCCCATCGGGGCTGCGCCGGGTCCCTTGGAGGCCTAGCCCCGGACTCCATCGCGGCTTCACCCCGGGCCCCATCGGGGCCTTAACCCGAATTCCATAGGGAGGTTCCCCAAACCCCATCGGGGCCTGCCCCGGACACCATCGGAGCCTTACCCCGGATCCCATGGGGGGGTTCCCCAGACCCATAGGGGGTTCCCCAGACCCCATCGGGGCCTGCCCCGGACACCATCGGAGCCTTACCCCGGATCCAATGGGGGGGTTCCCCAGACCCATAGGGGGTTCCCCAGACCCCATCGGGGCCTGCCCCGGACACAATCGGAGCCTTACCCCGGATCCCATGGGGGGGTTCCCCAGACCCATAGGGGGTTCCCCAGACCCCATCGGGGCCTGCCCCGGACACCATCAGGGCCTTGCCCCTTAAAAAACAGACTAAACAATAGAAACAATATGAGGGACCGAGCAATCAGGTACTTCCAGTGTGCAGTGATATTTTTATCATTATTTTTGTTTTATATGCAGTGTAACTATAAAGTATTATCTATTTTTTTTCCATGTGACAGCGAGCTGCCCAACCCCCTATGCACTTACCAGCTGTACGAAAGCTTCGTGCAAGCTGTGCAGCAACCAGATGAGATGTCGCGTCTCAGAGCCGTCAGAGACACAGTCGTCAAACTACCCCCACCACACTATAGGTATATATCAAAAATAGTAATTTGATTTGGGAAATTGTATAATAAATACCCTTCGTAATTATTCCCACACGCACGGCCAATCGGATTCCTAAGTAAGTTGAAAGTTAGCTTGTGTGATGGTAACCAGATAGCTGATATACAAAGTTTAAAATACATACTTTTAAGATATTTACATTCAGATATATAACAAACAGACATATTCATGCATACAAATGTTTGAATAATCTGATTTTGCCCATTTTTGTAGATTCAAAATATTGTAAATAATACTATTTACATATTTTCTCCCACTTACATATAACTATTTTTACAATATATTTTCACCATTCCAGGACCCTCTCATACCTGATGCGTCACCTCCGTCGCGTGTCTCTACTTGGCGCGTCCACCGGTATGACGGCCCGCAACATGGCCATCGTGTGGGCCCCCAACCTGTTGAGGTCCCCCAGCCCCCAACATGCCTTGCAGGGGGTCGCTGTACAGGTAAATATTTTGACTATAGTCTACAAATGAAATTTTTTCTGTGACGTTTTACTTCATTTTTATCATTGACTAACGGACACGGCAGACTTAGTTCCGCCCACCAACGCCACCTACCGGGTCCAAATTGATGTATTATACATAAAAACCTTCCCCATGAAATACTCCGTATGCAAAACCGAACGAAAATCTGTTCAGTTGTTTTTTTCCACGCTAATGTACATGTAGGGGCCCTACTAGTGTTAACTAATATCCTGGGACATAAATAATAAATATCCTGGGACATTTTTCACACACGGCCAATCTGATTCCAAATTAAGCATCAAAGTGAGCTTGTGTTATGGTAACCAGATAGTTGATATACTACTTATACTACTTTTAAATACATACTTATATAGATATTTACATCCAGACACAGGACAAACACACATATTCATGCATACAAATGTTTATCCTGAGTGGGATTCGAACCCACGACCCGCGGCTTGAAAGTCAGGGTCACTAACCACAAAGCCAACCGGGCTGTTAAACTTAACTTTATGATATGGTATCGCTAAGCTGAGATGGTCACCCTACGTAATTATTACTAGCAAACTAACTACTTAACTTCCGTCTCACATTAGACAGTCGTTATACACATAATGGCCTACCAATAAACAACATGGCTACCCAAAAAACAAGATGGCTACCCAAATAACAAGATGGCTACCTAAAACACAAGATGGCTACCCAAAAAACAAAATGGCCAACCTAAAATCAAGATGGCCGCCCTAAAATCAAGATGGCCGACCTACAAACAACATGGCAGTCCTGCTATAATACATAATATGTTAATTTACAGGCGGTGGTGACGGAGTTCCTCATATGCTACGCCGAAGACCTGTTTGCGCAGGAGCAGGGTGAAGATTCTGGACCTGACTCTCTAGAACAGGTATATCTATATATATAAAAGAAAGACGGGTTTGTTACAACACTTATAACTCGAGATCTGCTGAATCAATTTTCATGGTTATTGATTCGTTGGATTTGTCTCCGCCCCGAATAGCAGAATACATCTTAAAAACAATGAAAACTAAAAGTAATTAATACTTAATCATTTCAATAAATGCTGATTTGTTTAATACATGTCAAACATTTGTTATCCAATCCTGTCAAATACTGTAACAACTATTCATGTGTTCGTTCAGAAATAAATTTTTTGTAAAATGTCTCGAAAGTTCAGGAACTGTTATATTTGTTTGTTTTAGACATTAATTTGTGTAAACTATTTATTAATTTTAGAATTTTAAATTTCCGAAAATAATACCTAATAATACCTGATTTTTAATTTAGTCGGTTTTTAAATTGATCAATTTTAAGTTTTGTCACAATTTAAGCTTCTGAACGCAATCATAATATTTGACATTAGATTTGACAACCAAATTTGTAATATTATGTCAATCCATCCTGTCGCACTTCAAAACACGGAAAAAAATATAGGAAAGAGTGATAATATATAGCCTTCCTCAATAAATGGACTCTCTAATACTGAAATAATTTTTCAAATCGGAAAAGTAGTTTCTGAGATTAGCGCGTTCAAGCAAACAAACAAACAAACTCTACCGCTTTATAATATTAGTATAGATTGGGGCAGTACGAAGTCTGCCGGGTCAGCTAGTATTAAATAAATATCCTGGGACATTTTTCACACACGGCCAATCTGATTCCAAATTAAGCTTCAAAGTGAGCTTGTACTATGGTAACCAGATAGCTGATATACCACATATACTACTTTTAAATACATACATATTATAGATATTTACATCCAGACACAGAACAATGTGCCGAAGTTCATCGTGATCCCTTTAGCCGTTCTGGCGTACATACTTTTGCAGTAATAAATAATAGTAATATTTTGTTAATAACTGTCTTTAATAGATAATTCTTGTTTAGGAGAGGTTCGAGCCGCAGACGGAGGGGAGAAGGCCTAAGAGCCTGCCTCTCCACCCTCCTACCAAACTACTCAGGTAAATAACAACTCTTCTCAGTTCTTCTTATTATTTTATCTACTTATCGGGGGGGCACAAGCCGAATCGGTGCGTTACCCACTGAGCCACCACGGCTTCGTATTAGTATAGACATTATATATTGGATGTTTTGTGTCCCCCAGTTTGGAGGAGGCCCGCCGGCGTGGTGCCCCCGCGGTGGCCACGGCCTTTAGTCCAGCGCCACCCGCCTCGGGGGCCATCGCCCTCGCAGCCGCTCCACTACGTCCTGAGGGACACCTGCGCCCTAAGTATATAGAGGTAAGGTTCATAATCACTTGGCAAATAACTCGAAATATATACACTCTGAGTATGTAAAACTGTTTAGTTTGATGTGGAATACTTTTTTATTTGATTTGGCACTTTCTTAATACCAGCCATATATAAGGTATGGAATGTTTAGCAATATGTATAAAATATGTTCTTAATTAATACACATAGTAATATGAGATTATTGCCGACTCTTCTAAGTAAAAACAACTTTCAGAACCGAGCATTAAGACTTCATAAGTGCTTGTAAAGGCCTAGTTGAAAAAAAATTATTTTGTTTTTTTTTAATACTTATAAAAGTTATAATAAATATTATTTTCCTTATTCCAGGTTGGATCCGGACCGAACAATCTACCTCAATACCACACAGTTCTCGATCTTCCTTTACCCGGTAAGTTTAAGTTATATTCAACTAGCTCCACTCCTATTGGTCGTAGCGTGATGTTATATAGCCCTCGGTTATCTCGATAAATGGGCTATCTAACTTTCAAATATTTTTTATAAGCTTATTATACAAGGATTCTTGAAGAATAATGATAATAAATCTTTATAGAAATAATGTGTTTACAGAAAGCATCACAGATACAAGCCAAACTCTGGTTAGCTTTATATTAGCGATATATGAGCTGATGATAATTTTTTTTATAAATATCCTGGGACATTTTCACACACGGCCAATCTGATTCCAAATTAAGCATCAAAGTGAGCTTGTGTTATGGTAACCAGATAGCTGATATACTACATATACTACTTTTTATAGATATTAACATCCATTATTATACGTATTATACATATTAATTATAATGAAATTTATTTGCATAATTATAAAAGTATCAATGTAAATTGCATTACAAACATGGCTAATTATGTTGTAATTCAAGAGATTAGTCGTTACCAACACCTTTAGCCTAGTTAACAAGTACCGTGTAGTTAAAATGATAACCGAGATGATAGAGTTCCGGGAGTCAGGACTTTTCTCTTCTTTAACAGGCTTTTTTCAAAATTGCTTAAATGTTAATGTTTATCGAGTTATCAACAAAAAACTAAATATATTTTTTTTGTCATCTTATTTTGTTAATAACTATTGCAATTTTTTACCTGCACCAAAATCCTTCAAAAACATTTTTCTAGAGGTAATTCCGAATCGAATGAGCCTTCGCTCATATTTTTAGGACCTTTGACTCGAAGAAATTAGCTTTTCGCACTAATTTCTAAAAATGCTCATTAGACTAATATGTTAATCAATTATATTATTTAGTTAATCGTAGTTAGGTCTTCACGATACAGGCTTGCCTAGTGTGAAGGCCACAGATAATATATTCAGTTTTAATTATCCAGCGTTAAACATTGTGTATATCAACGTAGTATATAAGTTTAGTTCTTAAGATGTGTCCCTCATGTGAACCGCTGTAAATAAATGATTTTGTATTTTGTATTTGTATTGTAATTTTCACGTTTTTGAACTTGCTAGGCTACTTTGCTAAGTTCTATTGTCAGGCTATATGTTTAGTCATTTTATTTGGGCTGCGTGTGTACATTGAGATGAGAACACGTATGTGTGTATGTCAGGCGTGAAGCGCGGGTTGAAGCGGTCCCCGTCGGGCTGGCGCGGCTTGTTCTCGCGCTCCAAGCAGCACCGCGCGCGCCCCGCCCCGCCCGCGCCCGCCCCACCCGAGGTATGTACCGCACAGGTATGTATCCACAACACAAGTTGAATCTTACTTTGGGTACCAGAGTTCAAAAAAATGTTGTCTTCTGTCTACTGTTTGTGTCCTTTAATGTGTATTTTATGGCAAATAAATTTATTATTATATAAAAAACTAGGTGCCTAAAAAAACTAGTCATTAAAACCATAAATATGTAATATTTCTATCATTAGATCTAATCTTAAGTTGTATATATAGGTACACTAGACACAAAAAGTTAGGGATATAAATACACACTTTCGTGTCTAGTGTAGATAACTAGTGGCTCCCCGCGGTTTCATCCGCGTACCCGGGATAAAAAGTAGCCTATGTCCTTTCTCAGGCTCTAGACTATATGTGTATCAAATTTCATTTAAATCGGTTCAATACTTTTAGCGTCTAAGCGAGACAGAAAGATAGACAGAGTTACTGTCGCATTCAAAATATTAGTATAGATAAACCTATAATTTTCTCTTTTTGGTAACCAGTTGCGAGAGAAGAATTATTATTCCATTTTGGTAATTCATGTTTCGTAACCAGTTACAAAAGAAGATTTATTTTTCTCTTTTTGGTAACCAGTTGCTAGAGAAGAATTATTATTCCACTTTTGTAGATCAAATTATTTCCATTTTTGTAACCATATAGTTTCCATTACAATTAGGACATATATAAAGTAAATAACATCGAAACAATCAATAGTGTTGGCAAAGCCATAAAAGTCCGCCTCCTGGTTCAAAGCTACCTCGCCACCAATAAGAGTAAGCCGGTATGCGACTCATTCCAGTTTTTTTTTTTTTTTCTTTTTTGGAGTAAATATTTATTTAATCTTCTTTTGTAACTGGTTACGAAACATGAGTTACCAAAATGGAATAATAATAATTCTTCTCTCACAACTAGTTACGAAACAGCGAAAAAAAATTCTTCTCTTGTAACTTGTGGTTACGAACTTGCAGTTACGAATATGGATGAAGTCCTTTTTTTTTGGCACAGTGTAATTTTGGTATTGTACATTTAAATTATTGTGTTAAAAGAAGCCCCTTAATCCCCAAAAAATATATACTCCTGTAGACTAATTACTATTTTAATTAGTTTGTTTTGTCTTCCACAGTTCCAGGAGGCCGGAGCCGTCGTGGGGTCGGCCCCGGGGTTGGGGTCAGGGCCGGGGTTAGGGTCGGGGTCGCTCCGCCCGGTCAAGTCATGTGAATCCCTCGCCTCAGACACCGACACGCTGGCACCCCTAGCTAATAGAACTCCGGCGCCTTTGAAACATCATATAAGGTAAAGTTCCCGTACGAATACGGGGAGCTACTAATAGGCTAAATACGGGGATAAAATATAGCCTACTAGTGGCTCCCCCCGTTCCCGAGATCTTCGATTTTGTCGGGATAAAAAGTAGCCTATGTACTATTCCAGGGTGTCAGCTTTCCAAATTGTATCTAAATCGCTCTAGCCGTTTAGACGTGAAGTAGTAACAAATATACTCACAAACTTTTGTTAGTTTTTGCGTGTAAGAGTAACAAACATCACAACAAACATTTCCGCTTACCATCATGAAGTTCAAAGTAGAAGATGCGTATAGCTAATCTCTTCGCTTAGCTCGTACGCTTCAATTCCAAAATTGGCTCGTCGGAGTACCTCTGTTTCTTATTCGATCCGACCAATCAATATTCATAAACGCGTAAACTTTTATGATGGAATCTGTCTAACATGCGAATATGTCTTCTATAAAGACACCATGTCTCTGAGGAATAACGTAAACTTGGAATTACTATTGCCATGTAGACACTGATCTTGGTTGCTAGTTTTAAATCATGAGATCGGAATACTTTACTTGCTTACCAAAAGCAGCAGACTGCAACAAGTCCACAAATTGACAACAATTGACCCAAATATTTGAACTAATCCACATGTTTTAAGTCTTCATTGTTTAGTTGTATTTGATTAATCGCCTCTGAGACCATCACCTCAGTCTTAGTGATACTTATTTTAAGGCCAAAACTGCGACATGATGAGTTAAGTCTCGTCATTAGCTCTTGCAGGTCCTCTAGGTTATTTGCCACAAAGCATAAGTCATAAGCATACATTACCTCCCTAATTATATCATGTGACACTTTAGCATTGGGCTAAGTTGGAAATGTTATCATCTGTGCGGAACCGAATACGTATGCCTTTGTCCGAGTCTTGTGGGTCTTTAACCACGGCAGCAAAGGAAATGGGAAACAGGGTTGGTGCAAGTACACATCCCTGCCGGCGGGGCAGGCGGTTGTGCGGCTTACGCGTGTCCCTTGGCCCCGCCACACGGCGACCAGGCGTCTTTGGAACACCCAGGGGTTTAGTGGGTAGGCACCGGCGCCTTCTGTGCCGGTGAGTCTCCATATGACCCAGCGACTCCCCCCTGAGCTGCCGGGTATCCTGTGAGGATTCCTCTGAGAGATGAAAAAAAAACAAAAAAAGTACACATCCCTGCTTAACACCGCAGCTAACAGGGTAAAATTGATGTGTATGTACGCAGATCCTCATCATGCGACTCATACTTCGAGCCGTGGCAGGCGGAACTGGCGGAGCTGGCGGACATGCGGCTGCGCCTCTCGCCCCAGGAGCGGGACCACCACATGTTCAGCGAGGAGGACGACACGCACGCCGTCTCGCTTGCACACCAGCCGCAGGTACTTGTGCCGTCTCCCTCCCACCGCCACCGTGCAGTTCCTCCCCTTCCAGCTCTTTCAGCGGCATTCATCTGCCTGAGCCTTTAGGCGGCAGACTCGAGGAGTCAGTCGCTCACAGTAGTCGTGTGTGTGTTCACACTAGGGGCCTTCCATTAATCATGTGATGTTTTTTTGGCATTTTTGCAGCCCCCTTCGTGATACATGGTGAGGTTCAATACTAACCCTCCCCCCTCCCCTCCAATATCGCGTATAATTCGTATTATTTATTTGCATTCCACATTATTAATATTAAAATTTGGGTGATTAAATTGACGTCTTCGACCTTGCCGGGGAAAATGGAAGATCTGTCGAGTACGCGGGTGAAACCCCGGGGAGCCATTTGTAACTTGTATAAATAAATTTTTTTATTATAAAAATATATGTATAATTTTTACCTGTTCTAGGGAGACAGTTTGTGTTCGACCCCACCAGAGTCAGGGTTGTGCAGCGTGGAGCCGAGTCCGCGGCGGAACCTCAGGGTTGACATCGCAGCCGCCAACGAAATGGCTGAAAGGTTAATATTTGTTTATCTCGGGACACGTGCTGGGTTAAGGTGCCACCCATATAAGATAGGACAGGTACAGATATTTAATAGTGACATCTCGGGCATGCAGGTTTCTTCACGATGTTTTCCTTCACCGAAAGCCAGTGGTGCGACTCCGTACGTAAGTTTTTATAAACTCAGAGGTACGGGCCAATGATTTGAACCTCATGATCGTGGGTCGGTGCGTTCCCAACTGAGCTACGAGCTTATGGGTCATAATATAATTTTGTTAATATCTGTTGTAGTTCCAGACGCGTGCCCTCGCTGGAGGAGCAGCTCGCCAACATCGGGTACATAGACGGCGAGTCCCCCCGCGCCCGGCCGCCGCCCGAGAAGCGTCCCCCGCCGCGCCCCGCGCCCGCGCACCCCGCGGACTGCCCGCCCGACCTGCCCAAGCGGTATGTACATCGAGCATGTAAACAATAGAGTAGCAATAGTGAGCCATTTGTTTAGCAACGCATCAATGGTTACATGCTCGATGGGTATGTACCACCAGCTGTACTAGTGCACCACGCGGGTCTAGTGCGGAGGGAACATGCCTTTAATTGTAACATCTCGGGTATGCAGGTCTCCTCACGATGTTTTCCTTCAACGAATTACAACTAAAAATATAAAACATAACAGATCAGAGTTGCAATTTAAAATTTAAAATGTTTACAGAAAAATAGATTTTAAAATAAATACCTACTACTGCGACAAATATTTAAAAATGATATTAATAATAAAGAAACAAAAACGAAATATATAAACACTAGTGGCTCCCCGCGGTTTCACCCGCGTACCCGGGAGGTCTTCCATTTTCCCGGGATAAAAAGTAGCCTATATGTTAATCCAGGTTATAAGCTATCTGTGGGATAAAGGATGGATGGCACGGTACCTTTCTCTGCTTCCACTGGTAGTCGTGGAACTCGTGGGTGACCCTTGCCTTTTGGTGAAGTCTTCGATGCTCTTGGTCGCTGGTTAGGGTTCCTCCTCTCACAAGTAGGGTTTTGCGGGGTGATAAACTAGGTACACTACACTGGCGTGGCGATCCGGGCCCGGATGATGTTATTGGTGTGTTGCGGAGCGGTGCGTGCGGTAGGTACGGCAGAGGAAATCGAACTGGGGCGGGTTGTTTAAGGGATGCGTATGCGTTGACGATCGATTTGCAAGTGGGAGTGTATGAGAGAATGAATGTTTGAGCGAGTGAACGAATTGTATTGTGCGTGTGGTAATATATCTAATATAATAATAATTTGTCTGTGGAACGGCGCGAACAACTCCCCCGGCCTAGAGGTTTTCCTCTAAATATTTTGAAAAGTGAGAATGCGAGTGAAATTTATTATTATTAATTTTAATTTTTTTTTTTTTATTCTGAGTTTAAAATGATATGCGATCTAAAAACTAAACTAGATACTCTTAATGTCTATTTATTATTGAGATGGTAAAGGACAAATCCGAACTACCGGGCGAATATATGATCCAGAGATCGTTCTAACTTTGACAGTTCTTACAATATTATCCTTCCCCGGATATATTGCGTCAATAATTCCTAAAGGCCAACTTAGCGGATGAGTATTGTTGTCCTTTATTACTACAATGGTACCTACTTCTATAGGCTTTGACGGAGAATTCCACTTTGCTCTATGCTGTAAAGAGGTAAGGTATTCCTGACTCCATCGTTGCCAAAATGAATGAGTAATTTTGTTAAGCAATTGATAGCGAGACAAGCGGTTATCGGCAATGTCAGTGACATCCTCAGCGGGTAAAAACTTAAGAGGAGTTACGTTTAAAAAATGATTAGGAGTAAGTGCGCTAATGTCTGAAGGATCTGAGTTTAAAATACTAAGAGGTCGACTATTTAGTAGACCTTCAATTTGAACGAGAACAGTATTGAATTCCTCATAGGTGAGTATTTGAACACCAATTGTTCTCAATAAATGAGTTTTGACACATCGAACGCTTATTTCACTGAGACCATTGAAATGTGGACCATAAGGGGGACTGTGTTTAAATTGGATTCTATATTGAGATAATAATTGTTCGCTTATATATTTAATGTGAGCTGTGGACTGTATTATGGAGTAAATTTCGTTTAATTTGCGTTTTGCGCCAATGAAGTTAGTACCTCCGTCACTATAAATCATGGAAACGGGACCTCTACGAGAGATAAAGCGCTTAAAAGCATGTAGAAATAAATCTGAGCTTAGGTCTGTCACTAACTCCAAGTGCAATGCTTTAGTTGTAAGACAAACAAATAGGCAAATGTACGCCTTTTGACTTTTTATTCCGCGTTTGCGTAAATGCGTAATGAAGAACGGTCCAGCGTAATCAACAGCTGTGTTAACGAATGGTTTGACCTTTGTCACTCTAAACGCAGGGAGATCACCCATAGGAGGAAACGTATTATTTGGAGAGAGTCTAAAACATCTATTGCATTTATGTACTCGCTGACGAACTAAATTTCTGGCAGATAAAATCCAGAATTTTTGCCTAATTAATGATAACAAGAGTGAAGGACCTGTATGAAGGTTGGAGATGTGATAATAATCTACAATAAGTTGAGTGACGCGTTCTTTAGGTGGGAGTAAAATAGGGTGCTTTTGACCATAGTCAAGTTGAGAATTAGTTAACCTTCCTCCTACTCTGAGAATATTATTTGAGTCTATAAATGGGTTGAGTTTAATAATATTTTTATTATTGCACAGTTTATTATTTTTTAAAGCAATAATATCCTTTTTAAAATGACTGTCTTGAACGTAGCGTATGAGATACATTTCAGCTATTTCTATGTCTGAAATAGTAATATTATCACGAGAAGTTATGCGTTTGGAAAATCTTAATATATAAACAATAATTCTAAGTAATTTTGTATAATTAGAGACACGGTCAATTATTTCTGCAAAAGGGTGAGAGGGAACAGCGGTGTCCACTTGACTTATCAATGAGACAGTTTTCATTTCCATTAATTCTGAAGTATATTTAGAGCTAATTTCAAATGGTTTAATAGGCCATTGAGAAACAGGGTAAGCTAGCCATGGAATGCCAGAAAACCAAAGCGGGAGATTTAATAAAGTTTTAGGCGTAACAGGGCGAGAAACTATATCAGCGGGGTTCTCACGTCCGTTGATATGAAACCAATGAGAAGCGGCTACTTTAGAGTTGATTTCGGAAATCCGATTTGCGATAAAAGTATGAAATTTATATGCGGGTGAGTGTATCCAAGTGAGTGTTACCGTCGAGTCAGAAAAAGCGTAAATGTTATTAATATTACAACGCTTGGATAACGTTTCCTTTACAGATGAGATGAGATTAGCTAATAGAAGCGCGGCACAAAGCTCGAGGCGAGCTAAAGACATTTTATGTAAGGATGCTACGCGAGACTTTGCGGTGAGTAAAGATACGGATCCCTGGGAATTGTCATCGGGACTGACGCGGATATACACGGCGGCGCCGTAACAGCGCTCGCTCGCGTCGGCGAAACCAATGAGTATAATGTTAGTACCTAATTTGATACCTACATGGCGGGGAATTTGAATATGTTCAAGGTAAGAGAGTTCTTCATGAAATTGATCCCATTTTGCTTGAATAGTGTAAGGTACTGGACTATCCCAATCGAGTTCATGTTTCCAACATTCTTGTACGAGTAATTTCATGAATGCAGTAACGGGACTAATTAAACCTAATGGATCGAAGAGACGTGCAGTAACGGAAAGTATTGTACGTTTTGTACAAACTTGAGAGTTTATATTAATTTTAAATTGAAATGAGTCGTCTATGGGGTTCCACTGCATACCTATAATCTTAGTGGTTGTATTAGCATCAGCGTCGAAATCAATATTTTGCGGATTTTTAAGAGCAGAGGGTATTTTTTTCATAAGATCGGGATTATTAGAAACCCATTTTACAAGGTTGAAACCACCAGACTTCAACATAGCTACCATTTCGCGATGGGTTTGCTCGGCAGCATTGACATCGTCAAGAGAACATACATAGTCATCCATATACATATGATTTTTAGCCTCATAAGCTGCTAGAGGATATTTATTACAATTATCAGCTGCGAGTTGGCGGACTACTCTCATAGCGAGATAGGGAGAACTTGAGATACCAAATGAAACTCTATTGAACTCATAAGTACATATGTCAGAGTTGGGATCAAATCTGAAAAGAATGCGTTGAAAAGGTTGGTGTTTAGCGTCGAGTTGTACTTGAAAGTACATCTTTTCGATGTCAGCTGTAATTGCTATCGAGAACATGCGTAAATTTATGAGTAAATCAAAAATGTTACTTTGTAAATTGGGACCTACGTACAAAATATCGTTAAGCGATTTGCCTGATGTGGTTTTGCAACCAGCGTCTAGTACTACGCGGGTCTTGGAAGACTGTTTATCAGGTCGATAAACAGCATGATGCGGAATATAATAATGCGGAATGTTCTGCGCGGGGTCATCGACCTTTGACAAATAGCCTTGATCTATGTATTCTTGGATTGTTGCGTTATAATTTTTGCGAATTTCCGGGTTTGCATCTAATTTCTTTTCTAAGTGAATGAGTCTACGTTTAGCGGCTATGTGTGAGTTCCCTAATTCGGCGTGAGATGATTTAAAGGGAAGCTGTACGGTATATCTGCCCGTATCATCGCGTGAGTATGTAGCGTTGAATATTTGTTCACAGGCCTCATCATCTGGGCTCATGTGAGACTTGTTAGGGACACTTTCTAGCTCCCAGAAGCGTTGCGTGAGTATTTCTAGTGCGGGTGGTTCATTAGAACAGAAAAATGTTTTATTATTAATTTTAGTGTTTTTATTTTCAGAACGAATAGAGGAACAGCGGGTATCACAATCGGCCCTGCCGACGGCGATGTAACCAAGTGTCGTTTCAATAGCGACAACGGTGGAGTCGGGTGACATTATTTTATCACTACCGATGAGAAGCGGGAATAATTCGTTGCCTAGAAGGCAATCGATATCAGCTGGCGAATGGAATTCATCGTCAGCCATTGGAATGTTCTGTAAATGAGCGATCTTAGACGTATCAATAGGCACGTTGGGTAAGCGGTCGGTGATGCTATCTATCACTCGAGCGTTAATAGTATATGAACAGCGTACATCGTAGCGCGAAAATATTTTAAATGTAGTAAAACCAAGTGATGAACTTTCAGCTTGACCTATACCTGTAATGGTTGTGATGGCGGGAATTATTTTTAAATTTAAACGATCACAACAAGATTTAGTAATAAAATTACTCATTGAACCTGTATCAATAAATAAGCGTACATTTGAGGGTTGATTATTTTTAAATACGTATACAGAAGCGGTCGGTAACAATACTGTAGTATTATTATACGCGTGCATATCAGCAGTAACTGAAAGCGCTTTTGAATGATTGCGCGCAAACGAGTGAGCGCACGGTTGCTCATTGTGAACGGTGTGCTCGTGATACACCGGCTGAGCGGCGTTAGAGGAGTACGCGTGAAGCGCGTGCGCGTGTTGTTCTCGCTCGCACGACGCGGCGGCGGCGGCGGGGGGCGCAAGCGGCGGCGCGGGCGCGGGCGCGGGCGCGGTAGCTGTCCGCGGCGGCGGCGGCTGCCATGCACCGAACGGTCGAGCGTTACCCTGTGCGTTCAGTGCATGTGGTACGACGGCAGGTTCAATTTTACGAAAGTTATCTAAATGTAATAATGTATGATGTTTGCGTTGGCATATGGAACACGTATTTAAAGATTTACAAAATTGAATATTATGAAATCCGAGGCAATTGCGGCAGAAATTATTTTTATTTACGAGATCTAATCGAAATTTAGGGTTTTGTTCTAAAAATAGCGAGCATTTATAAAGAGGGTGTGCGTAATGTGCGTTGCAAATCTTACATGAGCGATATTGTATCTCCTGCGTTTGACCTTGACTTGAACTTGTATTAGCGACATAAACTTGCGTAGGTTTTGATTTTGAAACTAAATTATTAACATGACGAGGGGTATAATGAGGTTTAGTATTTGAACTACGAAGCGTATCTATTTTATTCTGTTCTTTTAAAAATTTTGTTAATTGTTCAAATGTAGGTATGTCAACGTGTCTATGTAATTGCTCGAACGTTTTTACCGTTTCTTTGTCGAGTTTACTAAGGGCGATATGAGTAATAATAAAATCAGACAGGTTGTCAACACTCAGACGGCGTAAAGCGGCTTCGGCAGCGCAAAACTGATCGATAAAGCAGTCTATAGACTGATGCGGTTTAAAATGTATCATTTGTTCTATATACATAGAAGCTTGTACCCTAGTATCTTGATATTTTTCTAAGAGAGAGTTCCAAATAATTACATAGTTATCAGCTGTAGCTATTACCCCAGAACAAACAGTTAAAGCTTTGCCTGACAAACAACCAACCAAAAATTGAACTTTTTCAGCATCAGAAAGTTTCGAATTCTCGTGAATTAGACCTTTAAAGTTTTCATAAAAGAGTGGCCATTTATTTGGTGAACCATCAAACGACACTAGTTTAAGCGAAGGCAATTTACGATTTAATAAATCAGAACTGTGTTGTTTGAGTGTTTGTGTTTCTGCGTATTTTATATCACCGTACATTTCGTCAAGCGATATTAATTCGGAGTAGTTCGGTTTTGCCGATGGTTTAATTTCTAACTGAGTTATGTTCCAAGAATCAAGAGTTTCTATGAAATTAGATCGTATTTGATCCAATGCGCTAATGCGAGATAAAAATTGCGTTCTCACTATAGGATCGGAAACCTTTAGGCTAAGATCGTACATTTTCTGAACGATTTGAAACAGACATTGTTTTTTAGATTCTAACATTGATAATTTTGATTCTAGACCCTGCTTTGAATCATCATCATCAATTTCTTGTATTTTCTTTCTGTGAGTAGCCATTGTAAACAAGAATAACAAGAAAAATCGAAATAAAATTTATTATTTTTAAAGAGGGTGATTTGATAAACTTTCCGAGTGTGGATAGGCAACCGAACCAAACGCGATGCGTTGGTATGCGAACGGATTGAACGAGCGAGTTAAATGAAGGAACGTAGGTATACCTATTCACAATCAGAAACGATAAATCACAATATGAGATATTTAAAATTTATATTTTAAGAGTTAACTATATTTTACTATGAGTTGTGTATATATGCGTGTTTGAAAGCGAGAGAGAATACCTATAAATTTACGAAATTATAAAATTTACGTAATTATTTTTTTAAAAATGTGTGATCGAGAAATTCATTTGCGAATTGAAATATTATTAAAATATGCAAGGATTATGCTTAATAATCATAGATTTAGCGAGTTTCGTTCGAAACTAAAGCGTATTAAAAAGATGTAATAAGATTTTTATTTTGAGTACGTGACCAATGATGTGCGAAAAATGGCTACCGGTCGTGTCGTGTAGTGTATGAGTAGGTAATTGAATAGCGTGTTTTATAGAAAATGCGGGAGCGGAGTGGAGAAATGAGAAATGGATGGATCCGGCTCGAAGGACCAGAACTTGTGGGATAAAGGATGGATGGCACGGTACCTTTCTCTGCTTCCACTGGTAGTCGTGGAACTCGTGGGTGACCCTTGCCTTTTGGTGAAGTCTTCGATGCTCTTGGTCGCTGGTTAGGGTTCCTCCTCTCACAAGTAGGGTTTTGCGGGGTGATAAACTAGGTACACTACACTGGCGTGGCGATCCGGGCCCGGATGATGTTATTGGTGTGTTGCGGAGCGGTGCGTGCGGTAGGTACGGCAGAGGAAATCGAACTGGGGCGGGTTGTTTAAGGGATGCGTATGCGTTGACGATCGATTTGCAAGTGGGAGTGTATGAGAGAATGAATGTTTGAGCGAGTGAACGAATTGTATTGTGCGTGTGGTAATATATCTAATATAATAATAATTTGTCTGTGGAACGGCGCGAACACTATCTTTATTCCAAATTTCATTCAAATCCATTCAGTAGTTTTTACGTGAAAGAGTAACAAACATCCATACATCCATACTTACAAACTTTCGCCTTTATAATATTAGTAGGATGAAAACTTAAATTCTTTTTCGGACTAAACATATTACATATTTTTGAATAGATTTTTTAAATTTGGGGTTAAAAATATCAATATCTGAATTATTTAAAGACAAATCGTTAAATTACATACACATATATACTGCTAGCTGCCTCGCGTTCCCGTACGAATACAGGGATCAAATATAGCTTATGTTATTATTATTCGGATTAAGTGGCTATTTCAAGTCTTCTCAGAGCTTGGTATCATCGCGACCATACTAGGTCTATTGTGATCGCCACTTTAACTAGATTTCACTGCCAAGACCTGCAGCCATGAAAAACCGCACTATACAGGGATACAGGGATAAAATATAGCCTATGTTACTCCCTGATAAAGTAGCTTTATATTGGTGAAAGAATTTTCGAAATAGGCACAGTAGTTTTTGAGTTTTTTTTATTACAAATACACACACATACACAAAAATAAAAAAATTTCCTCTTTATAATATTAGTTTGGATATGAGCTCCAAATTTTATCTATATTTTAGTAATTTTTGCGTGTAAAAGTAAAAACATTCATACATTCTTAGAAACTTTTGCATTTATAATATTATTAGGATAACTATGTTACATAAAATAGAAAACATACTATATTTTTCATTTTTCCGCAGATTATGTAAAGACCGCGACAGCCCCATGGCTTCTTTGACAGACTTCCAAACTTCATTAACCAACGTTAAACTTAGGTAAGCAAGTTTTTTATATATCACATGTATTATAATGTCAATAAGAGTGATATTCCATTGAATAATACTTCGTCTCTCTATGTAGGATGGTTTGAAGCAAGAATTAATAAGTTTTTATATATGTCTGTCACTTTCTAACGCCATAGAATAAATAGAGACGATTTATTAAATATTTTTTTGCTTCAAAATATCTTTATAGCGTAGTTGTATATTTTATTTAGATTTGAGGTAGAAATTACTTAGTTTTTAATAGATTTTTTATCATAATTTATAGATATTTATTCAGTTTTGGTTCCTTAAAGGGCACTTGTAATTAAAAAATAATATCAAATGTAGATATTAAAGGATTTTCAGAATAATATATCTGTTTAAATATGAATTTTGGTTTAAAACAATCATAATATTGTAGTAATTACGCAAAAAAACATATTAATATCATGAAAAATCATTTTAAAAGCGATTTTATAGTAAACTTTACCTCAAATCCTTTCCTAATGCAAGAACACATCTTCTATACTAATATGTATATAAAAGTACAGTATGTATGTTTGTACGTCACCGCAAAACTACTCAATCGATACTCAAAATCTTTCTCTAATAGAAAGCTATATTGGTTAGCAGTTGGTCGTGGGTTCGACTCCCCAGACAAACATTTGTGTGCATGAACATGTCTGTTTGTTCTGTGTCTGGATGTAAATATCTATATACATCCGAGCTATCTGGTATAACTACTGCTTAGTTTGGAATCAGATTGGCCGTGTGTGGAAAAAAAATAAGCTCAAACTCAAATTAAGAACCTCCTTTTTAATTTTCTAAATATCCTGGGACATTCACACACGGCCAATCTGATTCCAAACTAAGCAGAGCTTGTACTGTAACCAGATAGCTGATATACTACTTTTAAATACATACTTATATAGATATTTACATCCAGACTAGGAAATGTCCCAGGGTATATATTTATTTACTCTACATTTTGATACTATCCCAGGACACTTTTTAAGTTTCTACAATATTTATATTATTGTTTCTTTTCTTCGACATATACATCTGTATAGCTAAAATGTATGTCACTAGATTATTACACATAATATTAAAAAGCTGATAAATTTGTTTGATCGCGCTAATCTCAGGAACTATTGGTACGAATAGAAAAAATATTTTAGTGTTGGACAGCCCATTTATAGAAGTGTGTAGAACATCACGCTACTGCCTATAGGAGCGGAGTATCAATGAAAAATGTTGCAAAAACGGAAATGTTTTCAAAAAATGTCATAATTTTCTCATGGCGTACATTATAGCTATGCATACATTGTTTTTTATGTTTGTCTATATGTGAAGTCCTATCTATATTGTTAAATGTCTTAACAAGCTAAATTTCTAGTTTCCCATCCCCGATCAGAGAATTAATTGTTACAAAAAGTGATTTACTTTGGCATGTCAAAGAAAAATGGACCTTAATGCTATATAATAAGGTTTTACATTAAACAAATTGTTTAATGAATACGGAAACCTTATGATTATGGCGATAAGGTTGGTTTTTAGATGATATTTTAGGGAAAATAATATTTCTATGTGAGTACATCTATAATAGGAAAACATTTATTTAAACTAGAGAATGAAAAGACAGCTTTGTACTTTTTGTGCTATTATAAATTGTTGTAGCAAATTTAATGTAATGATGAATACAAAGTTTATTTGATTAATAAAATTAATAATAAGTAAAATATTACCTTCCAATTAAATATGAGGATACGGCTTAGTACAAACTCTGCTTAGTTATATCATCAAATAACATTCAATTAAAATACTAAATTGCTAATTCATTCCCATAATTAAAGATAAACAAAACCTCCCACAAAAATCATAATCACTTACACATATTCTCGTCCTTCTCTGATCGGGGCCTCTCACTCACTCATAACACAAATAACATCGCTTACAGAGAGAGAAGTTCACCACGAAAAACAAAAAACACATCAAGGTACAGCGGTATGCACCACCCTGTTATAGAAGACAAAATAAACTCACGTTTAAGTTGGCACGGTAAAGATGGCCACTCAACACTCATTAAAATCGACTGGCCAATAGAAAACTCATCTATAAGCAACCTCACAAATAGCACTATAAACTCTAGCCCTCTTACACCAATCACTCCGGTTTACGACCCGTTAGAAAGCGACTCCGAAGTGAGCGAAGTAAACAAACATACGATCAAAATAAATAGCGCAGATTGCAATAATTGCGCCGAAAAATGTCTAAAATGTGAATTGAAAGCGACAGACTTTGAGAATGTCAAAGATTTTGCTGAGAATCTTCACGACAGCCTAGAACACAGCCCGGTACACTCGACAGATATTAGCTACCACAATCTAAATAGACTGTCTGCCGTGTCGACTTCGTCAAATTCCGACCACAATTCCGACAAAAAGAAAGACGTTTGCGAGGACCTTATGAAAGTCATGACGTCGTCACACGAAAGCTCCTCGAGCTACTCGAACGTGAGCTTAAAGCAAGACGAGCTTTACGAATGCTACAACTTCACCCGACCCAATTACATAAACTTGCAATCGTCTAGCACGAGCAAAAGTTCTCCGGGTAGTCCCTTAAAGTCTCCCCTTAAGTCAACAATCAGTATAACTTTCAGATCACCAACCAAAAGCAATGATTACGTGGCCATAGATAATGTAGATACGCCGACAAACGACAGGGATTCGGTGTACGAAGACATTGATCTAGAGAAAAACTTGTCTATTGTAGAAGAAGCTACTGTGCCAGAAGCAGATGCTAGTTTACCGACACAGCAAGCATGCCAGCCGGATTTCGTAGACGATTTAATTATATTAGAAACACCCACTGAAACTGACGTCGAAGATGAGAAAATAGATGTTTACAGTCAAGTTAAATTCTTCAAAAAGAGTATAGAAGAGGTAAATGCCATGATACTCGAGTCGCCCGAAAAGGAACGACATTACGAGAATATTGCATTTGAACCGACGCCAGACTATGAAAATATCAATGTCGATACATTGAAGATCTGTGATAAACAACTTGAAATCGATAACATTGAAGAGGAATCCGAAAAAGACAACGGTAATTTAGTTAAACCGGCAAAGAATTTAAACGTCAGGGAACTGGCGATTCGCTTCGAAAGTCCGACGGAACAGAAAGGGCCGTTCACCTTCGAGAAATTCAAAACAGAAGTCAAATACCCGAGTTTAGAGAGAAAGGATGTCGAGAGAAGGGTCAGCGTCGAAGTATATAATGTAGAACCCAAAACTGTTAACCTACCCCCACCTATTTCGCCCAAAACATACAAACTGTCCAAAAACTCTTGCAACGCACGGTCCTTAGACGAAAACGCTTTCGTCAAAGAATTCGGCAACGAAAAGACATATGTAGACCGCAGGAAAAGTCTCGAAGTCCGCGATGTGAAGAAACAAACGAAATTCCAACCGGATTTAAACTTAAATACCGAAGAAAACGAGAACAAAGGTAGCACCACACCAACGACAGAAAATAAAATATCCTTAGTCCAAAGATTCGATAGACCGTCAGACGTAAAACATCTTATAACCTTTGACACAGAAAAGAAATTGAGTAGAGAACGAATCGAGAAGTACAAAGAAGAACGACGGAACTTCTTCAGGGAGAAATATATCTCGCATTCGTTCCGCAGCAATCCGGAACAGTTGACCAGGATAAAGATAAAGAAGGATCAAGAAGATAAAATTGAAGTTTGCGAGAGGTTAAAAGATGGGTTACCGAAATTCGAAAGGCGGAATACAGTGGATTTAGGGCAGCGTTCCAGGTTCTCCCTCGCTAGGAGTACTAATAATTTGGACACTATACCATCACCTACTAGTCCCGTCGCTCTAGAACCTTCTAGAAATGGTGAGAGTAGCAGAACCAGAGACTATGAGAGGTAAGGATGTATATATTGTCTTTTTGGTTTGGATGAAATGAAGAATATAAAAGAAGATTCTAAGAATGAAATTCTTGATTTCATCCAAACATTGTTATTTTGTCGTTTGAATTTGTGAGTCGCCATAATACACTAAATTCATTGGAAATCTATCAGAATACTAAATTACTAATATGTGTTTTTTTTTTTTTTTTTCAAAATTTTAACTACTCACATTTCATTGAAATATTAGCAATTTTTTTTTATGAAAATAGACTTTATATTTCGATTGCGTTTTAAATAGATTAGAATTTGTAATCCACCATTTTGAAATTCCATATTTAAGACATCAATATTTTTTTCTCACTATAAATCCTATTAGAGTTTTTAAAATAGATAATGGAAGTAAATAGAGGAGCTAAACACTATGGGACCGTAACACTTTTTTAATACTACCCTCTTTTCGTACAGGAAAGAAAAAATGTCTCCGTCGTACAACATAAGGGATATGGCGGCGTTATTTGAACAGAAATCGAATACGAGCACGGGTTGACTAATTTGTTAATATAATTGTAATGAATTGATTATGTTTACCAATAAACTGTATGGGACGATGGTGTGAATGAGTTTTGTAAAGTATACTAGCTCAGCGCGGTTTTACCCGCGTAGTTCCCGTTCCCGTGGGAAAACAGGGATAAAATATAGCCTATGTTACTCAGTGATAATGTAGCTTCCTAATGAAAAAAGAATTATTAAAATCGGTCCAGTACTTTTTGAGTTTATTCGTTACATACAAAAATACAAATCTTTCCTCTTTATAATATTAGTGTAGATAGTATATCAGCTATCTGGTTACCATGGTACAAGCTATGGTAAGTTTGGGACTATGATAATATAAAAAAATCTAAATAATTACGTTTTTGTAGAAATTCAAAGAAATTGCATAAAATTAGTATATCAGCTGTTTGGTTACTTTACAAGCTTTGCTAAGTTCTGAAGTATGATACTTATGAAATTTATTTCCCAAGGGTTTTAAAAATCAACAATAATAATTTCATAAGTAAGTTGGTATGTTATAAAAATGAATTTTTTACTTAACATGTTTTTATTATATAAACAATAATTTTTTTATGATCTTAGTACTTGAGAGCCAGTTTCAAAATTATACCACAAAAGTGACATTTGTGTAAAACCAAAAACAATGTACAAAAATATGGATTTTTAGACACATTACTCATGAAAACCTCAAAAGCATCGTCGTCCCATAGCAGTCATGTTTTATTTTATTGTTATTTGTAATTTATTAGTTTACAAACTCAACGTAATTGTGAAATAAAGTAATTTAAGCGATTTCACCACGTGTACAGTGAGCCACAAGACATAATTGAAATCTCATATAAAATTGTAGAATTTATCGTCAAAACTTTAGTGTTTTACTGTACATGTCGTTATTTCCCGTCGAATAAGTGTCCCCTTGTTATTTGTGTTTGCTATTTATTTATTATTTTATTTTATAAACATCACACAAAGTTTTAAGTATTATTTTGGGTAGTTTTTATTCGGGTATGATGTTTAGGAAGTTGGTAAGTTTGTTATATATATAACTTTAATTGGTCACACCGAAACAGTTAAAAAATAACAAAAAAATACTTTTTTTTGTAAGGTTTAAATTGAATTTACATGGACAAGTAAATCTAGCATTTGGGATTTAAATCAAGTGTCAAGTTGAACCATCTCTAGCTTACGTTTTAAAAACATTTAAAAGAACTAAATAAAACAGTAACTATGTATATATTTCGGCGGTTGATTTCTGTAAGATATTAGAATCTCAATACTCTATATGACATAAGGTAATTTCGGGTCATTACGCATATTTATATTCGCTCATACTAATGGAACTCTTTCGGTTATCACTTTAAAAGTCGCGACTTGGTTATCACGTTTTTTCTACAAATTGAAACTGTCAAATAATAATCTTGAATAACATTTCAGTCTTGATTATAACATTTAAGAACCAAATATTTCATTAAAAAGATAAATATTTAATGTATTCTATGAATTGTAGTTACTTTTAGAAAGTGGTTTTGATAGTAACCTGCTTCATTTCACAGTCTATACATGTGGAAAATGCTTATAAACAGAAAGACAGAACAGTAAGTCAAAATATCTCCCTTAACATAACGTTTGTTATTAATTAAAAACTAGTGACTCACCGTGGGGATCGTAAATTTCCCGGGATAAAAAGTAGTCTATCTGCTATTCCAGAACACATTCTAACTATGCCCAATTTCATGGTGAGCCCTTCAGCCATCTGGCGTAACAAAGAGTACAGAGTAACAAACATACATCCATACATTCTCACAATTGGCATTTATAATATTAGTAGGATTAACATAGTCGAAGTAGCTATAGGAATTAGTTTAAAGTGATAACGAAGTGAGTTTCACAAGTATCCATCAAAATGTGTATTCGAATCGAATAATGTACGATTGTGTTGTTGCCATATGAAATAAATAAATAAAAAAAAGTATGAATAAATAAATAAATAATAAAAATGCATTTATTATATACTATATTTTTGTAAGCTGTATTTAAATGTCGTAGAGATTTTTACTGCATTAAAAATATGGTTTATTTTTGCATGATACTTGTTATAAGTTTACGCAATGACATGTATTCCGATGATTCCAGAATATAATTTATCTGTGTAGCAAATTTTATCCTTTTTCATACCTTGTAACAGTATCATACAAAAATCTTTGCTTTCGTGTATGTATATAGATTATTCCAGCAATGTATGAAAAAAAATCTCCATCTTATATTTAAATATAATATATACAGACAATAATGTGTAAAGCGTATGGGTTTGTGACGGTTTTTGGAAAAGAAAAATTAAAAAAAAAAATCCTAAAAAGGATTTGAAAAATATGTTATTTTTCAAAAACCCTCACAAATCATAATTGTCTCGGTAAATGCCTCTAAAAATTTGTATCGGCGCTTGATTTTGTAATAAAAGTAAAAAAAAAATGATTTGTAAAAAAAAATAACAAAACATAAATCTTCCGAAGTCTTATGCCATAAATAAAGTTGAATGCGATTTTGAAGTATATGATTTAATAAAAAAATGCAAATTAAATTGACATACTTTAAGATACATACAGACTGTAAATTTGCCAAATAATGAATTTAAAAATTCTATTTTTCATCAATTTCCACTAAATAAATAATCAATTTTTATATCTACATGCAGTTAGACAAATTGATCTTAATAAAAAATATGCAGTCCCCAAAAGTAATGCTCTTATTAAATTAAAATTAAGGCATATTTGTATATTGTATGAGAACTATGTTTGATTTGGACAATATTTTGAACGATTTCCGGCAACGATCTACTGCGCTACAAAACACAGTTAATTATTCTTTTTTTTGGTCCAAAAATTGTCCAAAATATATTTCAAACTACAGACATTTCACTATATTACCTGAGCTTTAAACATCTATGAAAGAAAGCGTTTGAATGTATGAAAAATTGCATATTTTAGAATTTCCAACATGGCCGCGCCTGTGTATTTATATTGTATGATAAATTTGATATGTTAAAGTGAAAATCCAAACGGCTTGTAACGTAGTGTAGTGGCGATGAAAATATTATACACAATAAAAAGTATTATTGAAGATTATGTGGTTTTTTTAGTAACTTAAGCGTAGTAAATATTGGTGAGACGGTCAAAGCTAACACTAGACAAAATTTTAAGAAATTAATATATATGTCGACAGCTCGGTTGGCTTTGTGGTTAGTGACCCTGACTCTCAAGCCGCGGGTCGTGGGTTCGAATCCCACCCAGGACAAACATTTGTATGCATGAATATATCTGTTTGTCCTGTGTGTAAATATCTATATAAGTATGTATTTAAAAGTAGTATATATGTAGTATATCAGCTATCTGGTTACCATATCACAAGCTCTGCTTACTTTGGAATCAGATTGGCCGTGTGTGAAAAATGTCCCAGGATATTTATTTATTATTATTATTTATATGTAGTTCAGATCAATACTACTAACTAATATTACAAATGCGAAAGTTACTCTGTCTGTCTCGCTTTCGCGCTAAAACTACTGCACCGATTGAAAAGAAATTTGGTACACAGACACAGATATCATCACAGGTATGCGGTGAACCGCCGGGAGCCACTAGTATGTTATATTTTTAATAGTATAATTACATATTAGTTATTACGCATAAATTTTATGTGGAACGTAACAAAGAAATATCGAACAACGCCATCTATCGACAATAACAGTTATTATTACAACTGTTATACTACTTTTACTATCCGCTGATAGATGTCACTAGTTATTTAGTTCATCTATTCCATAGAAGTTGGCGCTACATACCTAATTATTATGAATTCATGCAAAATATTTATCTCGTATCTGAAACTAAAGCATTCAGAATTATTATAAGACCAATGGCTCCTCGCGGTTTCACCCACGTTCTTAGAGATCTTCAATTTTCCCGAAATAAAAAGCCCTATCATATGTCCGTCCCCTGGTTCTAAGCTCCCCACCAATTTTCAGCCAAATCGGTTCAGCCGTTCTGGAGTTATAAATAGTGTAACTATCACGACTTTCTTTTTTTATATATATCTAGGTAGGTGAAGAATTTATAATTTGCGTAAGTATTTTTAATTGAGCTTATTTCTAATATACGTTAGTTTCAAGGTATTTTAAAGATAATGTAACATCATTAGTCAGAATTCAATGAGATCTAATATCTAAAACAAACATTCATCTTAGTACTATCCAAAAAATTAAGCGTTTGAGAATTAATATTATATTATAGAGCATTTAACCTCTGACAAAAACAGTACAGTACAGAAAAACCTATTTGTACCTTAAGCAGTCCATTCTACTACCGTTTCAGTTAAAAAAAATCGTTGTTGTACGATCTATCTACATACGGAGTTCACAGAAAGCACACATCTACATAAAAAAGTAATTAAAAACTCACCTTCCCAGTTTCCCTCCAATCAAGCCAGTGTTGCCAGCTAAACGAATCAAAACCTACGAGTATTAAATTAAGGAAGCTCGACCAACAGTGTTCCTGACCGCGCCTAGGGCGGCGTCAATCATACGTTCGGAAACCGGCAACCGGCCGCCGGTAACCGTTAATTATTTGTTTCTGTTTTTGATCGGTAGACGAGAACCAAATATGAATTGTGAAATTGTTTTATAGAGTTTAGTTTTGGTATTTAATTAGTTCAGTACATGTGTAGCTTATAAATTAAATAAATTTACTGTGTAGGTTTTGTATTAAGGTATCAGGGATTAACGTTTCTATTTAAAGTGGGAACGGATTTTGACAGCGCGGTTGGCTTTGTGGTTAGTGAACCTGACTCTCAAGCCGCGGGTCGTGGGTTCGATTCCCACCCAGGACAAACATTTGTATGCATGAATATGTCTGTTTGTTCTGTGTCTGGATGTAAATATCTATATAAGTATGTATTTAGAAGTAATATATGTAGTATATCAGCTATCTGGTTACCATATCTGCTTAGCTTGGATTGCAAGCTCTGCTTAGTTTGGAATCTGATTGGCCGTGTGTGAAAAATGTCCCAGGATATTTATTTATTTTATTTATTATTACTAAAACCATTTTTATGTTGCCAATTTAAGTGATTTTTCTGTAGGCATATACATAACTTTTTAAACAATATATTGATGAAAGTTTAGTAATTTGGATTCTACAATAGAATAAACTATTTATTAGCCGGCTCTTCTCAGTGAAAACAACTTTCTGAACCGAGCATAAGAGTGACCATTCAGTATTCATAAGTGCTTGTAAAGGTCTATTTGAAAAAATAATGATTTGATTAGATTAATTAATACTACACAATCAAATAATATACACTTACCCAGCTACGTAAACGGAATATTAAGAACCATATAATTATCTACAGTTTTAAGTTTAATTTTCCTAAAGAACAGACGGCAGAAAGCGATATACCTACCTACTTCGTAAAGATATACCAATTTTTATTCTAATAATGATACTGTACTGTCCCAGAAACGTCATAAGCTTTTTTTAAACTCAAAACTGAAAGTCCCCAAAAATCACTGATTGATTAAATGACTCGTGAAATCCCTTCAAATATTTATTAAAACTATTATTACTTATTTACGTTTCGTTCTTCTTTCTTCAATGTTAGTTACGACTCCACATACGGTTCTATTAAAATGTCGTAAAATATTTCACCCCTTTTTAAAGTTTAATAAATATTGTGATCAATAAATAAATATCCCGGGACCTTACGCACGGCCAATCTGATTAAAAACTTAGCAGATGACTGACGATATAAAAAATAGGTATTTTACTGCTAAATAAGACGAGATAATATTATAAATTCGAAAGTTTGTAAGAATCTATGGATGTATGTTTAATACTGTTTCACGCAACAACGGCTGAAGGGATCACGATGAAATTTGTCACACTGTTAGAATATGTTCTAGTCTAGAATATAAGCACGCGCACATAAGCTGCTTTCTAAGGGAAAAATAGTGATCTCTCGGGTCCGCGGCTGAAACCGCAGAGTCGAAACTAATAATATAAAAAGAAAGATTACTAGATACTATTACCTATTTTTGTTTGGCAACATATAGCCGAAAATAATTTGAGTATTTAATATAATGCAGTAATAGGTACTCAATGTCCATAAGATTTTTTTCATCAGGCAACGTTGTGTTACGTCAAAAAATAAAACGTAAACGAAAAAGTTTGTTTTTAAATTCGAGCGCCGAGTGGCAGCTGCCCCGAGCACCCATGTCCGCTATGATTGAGTCTCGCGCCTGTTCTGTTTCAAATTTCGAAACGTACAACGGGTTTTGACGTTCTACCCTCGAAAAGTTTAGAAAACTCTTGTTTTTTTTTATATACCATATCGGTAGAGCCAAAGGTATTTTGTTGTGCTTCTATTTTTGTTTAGGGTTTAAATTGATTTTAGTATTTACATTTAATGCTTATCGTACATCCAGATGTCATGAATAGGTGTTAATAAAAGATAAGTTTTTTTTATCCTTACTAATATTAAAAAAAGCGAAAGTAACTGTTACGCTTTCCAAACTAAATAAAACAAGATGCAAGTTCTCAAGAAATTTATGTACCGGAAATTATTTTTAATTATGACATTAAAAAATTTAAACCGGTTTCCGAATGTCACCGCCGTAGCAATTTGTAAACATTACGATTTCTTTAAAATCAATTGTAGCGTAAAAATGGTGAGCATTCATTATTTATGGGCAACAGACTCGAGATAATGATGTATTTTTTTGTTAAATAGAAACATTCATTAATATAAAGTTGAGTCTTTATCAAAACATCGATAAATTATATGACAATTGCATTCGCGCGATTTTTAATGTCAAATTAGTCCGCCATTTTTGTCAATTGTCAAACCTCTTTTGTTCGTTTATTTGGGTGCGTTCACGCGTTCACTTCGCTTCTTTGGGGTTCAGTTTATTCAATTTAATATTTTGTGAGTATCTATATTTTTTATCGCAATTTAACATATCATTTTAACCGTATTTATACTCTATAATTAAAGAAAGTATTAGTCTACGTTAATATTATTCTTTTTCGTTAACAAGTTACAGAGCCAGTCATAGGTATTCTAGCCATTGAAAACAAATTTAAAAGTATAAATTTATTGTCATTAGCAACATAAGCCACATTTTTATTTACTTTATTTTTATCTAACAGAAAATAAACACACAACAATATAAACCATAATCTTATCACCGTAAAACTTGCTATACATTTACGAATAATAAATAGTATTTATTATTAAATCACACAGAACCCTTACACCTAAAAACGAGTTCACGCTTACCGATTCTTTTTTAAATAAGGGGTGACGAGTGTGTATCGGGGTTTGATGTCAACCATTTTTTATTTATTTTTTTCATTTTTTGCAACTTGCGTGTGGCCATTTCATGTTAGCGTTTAGAATTAAATGTAGGTAATCCTTACAGGAATGTTGTGGATTAGATTTAAAATGCACTTTTAGTTTTTTACGAGTATAGCGTGGTGGCGTGGGAACTCGAGTTTACAGATTAATGATTTAACAGGTGAAGTATAGTAACGCAATTTTTTCACATAGATAAACAATCTAGTGTCAATATCTATGTATTAAAGAGGTTAAAAACCATTAATAGTCATAGATTTTAGTTAATATTATATGCCCATAAACTATTTTTTATTTATTTAACATAAGTATAATAAAAAGCCGTGGTGGCTCAGTTGGGAACGCACCGACTCACGATCAGGAGGGTGCAGGTTCAAATCCCTGGCCCGTACCTCTGAGTTTATAAAAACTTACGTACGGATTCACACCACTGGCTTACGGTGAAGGAAACATCGTGAGGAAACCTGCATGCCTGAGATGTCACTATTGAAGGCATGTGAAGTCGCGCCCCCGCACTAGGGCCGCGTGGTGGACTATGGCCTAAATCCCCTCGATGTTAGAGGAGGCTCGAGCTCCTCGGTGGAGACGTATATGAGATGATGATGATGATCAGAATAAAATTACTAAAGTACCTATGTTATTCACTAGATATAACATAACACATAATTAAATGAAATAATTGAAAGTTGAAATGATTATCCAAACGCCAAAAAAACCTTAGTCAAATTACAAAAAAAGTTGTGGCTCCCCGCAGTTTCGCCAGCGTTCCCGGGGGATCTTCAATTTTCCTGGGATAAAAAATAGTCTACATCCTTTCTCATGCTCTGGATTATCTGTGTACCAAATTTCATTTAAATCGGTTCAGTAGTTTTACAGACAGACAGAGTTACTTTCGCATTTATAATATGCGGTTTTCTTTGTCCATATGTTCATGGCTGAGCGCTATCGCCTGGGATACAGGCTCTGCCTAGTCCAGGGGATAGAGTCAATACTGTTATCACTAGCAACCACCACAAAATTTTACATTAAAATAATATGGTTATATTTTAATATTGTAAATTATAATTATTAAGAACCTATTTTAAGTGAAACTTGTTTCCTCAATTTTCTGTATTTCATGTAATTGTCAGTGGTGAGAATAAAATTATTTTATTTATTTTATTATTATTAAATATTAGTATGGATTAACCCTGTAGAGTTTCTTTGCGGTTCTTCTCCGGGTGACCTTCGACCATAAACAGAATTTGAATTTCAAAACTTCCTTAAAAAAAACAAGCTTACAGTCTATTCCACTTTAAACTGTTTTTTTAATCGCAACGTAACCAAGCCTTTTGGCCAAACATATTACTACTATGTACAAAACGTATTATACGTATTAATTTGAACGTATTATATTTTGTATACCTAATATATTAATTAATACTAGCGGACCCGGCAGACTTCGTTCTGCCCACCAGCGCCACCTACCGGGTCCAAAATGTATTATACATAAAAACCTTCCCCATGAAATGCTCCGTCATTTGGTGAAAACCGCAGTTCGGTAGTTTTTGTGTTTATCGCGTTCAGACAGACATAGATAGATAGAAGTTAAGCTGAATTTGAATTTCAAAAGTTTAAAAAAGCTTAAGCAGTATATTCCACTTTACAGTTGCAATATATCAAAGCCTTATAGCCATACATATGCCGTATCCAAACTTCATACGCGAGTACTCATCAATAACACACATATACATACAGACAGACAAACAGATGTAGTTTGTGTAGTGTGTATGTTAACATGGGAGGCTTGATGTACCGTGGGCCGCACTAGGGTACCCTATTAATATTATTAGCTAGTGGTTCCCTGCGGTTTTACTCGGGTTCTCAGGCTTGAATTTTACCGGGATAAAAAGTAGCCTATTATGTTTCTACAGAATATATTTCAACCCTGTGCTAAGTTTTATCGCGTTTCTTTCAGACGTTTTAGCGTGAAAGAGTAAAATACTATACCCATACTCATACAAAAGTAACTCTGTCTTTCTGTCTCGCTTTCATGCTAAAGCTACTGAACCGATTTAACTGATATTTGGTGCACAGATAGTTTAGAGTCTAAGAAAGGACATAGGCTACTTTTATCCCGGGAAATTGGAAGATCTTCCGGGTACGTGAAACCGCGGGAAGCCTAGTCTATACTAATATTATAAAGAGGAAAGATTTTTATTTTTGTATGTAACGAATAAACTCAAAAACTACTGGACCGATTTTAATTAAAATTCTTTCACCATTCGAAAGCTACATTATCACTGAGTAACATAGGCTATATTTTATCCCTGTATTCGCACGGGAACGGGAACTACGCGGGTAAAACCGCGCGGAGGCGGCTAGTATTAAATAAAGCCCGAATGCTTCTCTGCTCCACTTAAATTCGCAACATATTACGTTACACGACCAATTTGTGCACATTTAATACTATGTGGGAGGGAGACAGAGGTAAAATGAGTGAGGGAGTGAGCGAATGGATGAAGCACTTAAAGCTAACACTTTCTAAATCATTAGAGAAATAAAGTACTAGTGGTTCCCTGCGGTTTCACTCGCGTTATTAAGAGATCGTAAATTTTAGGATAAAAAGTAGGCTATGTGTTATTCTAGAACATATTCTAACTCTATGCCAAATTTCATCATGATCACTTCAGCCGTTCTGGCGTGAAAGAGTAAAAAGAAGTAATAAAACTAATTTCACATAAAAAAATAATTTTATTCGAAATTTAGGAGGGCTAAATAAATTAAAACATTTATTTATTTATTTATTTATTTATTAATTTTTTTTTTTTTTTTTTATTTATTTATTAATTTATTTATTTATTAATTTATTTATTTTTTTTTTTTTTATTTATTTTTTTTTTTTTTTTTTTTTTTTTATTTATTATTTATTTATTTATTTATTTATTTATTTATTTATTTATTTATTTATTTATTTATTTATTTATTTATTTATTTATTTATTTATTTATTTATTTATTTATTTATTTATTTATTTATTTATTTATTTATTTATTTATTTATTTATTTATTTATTTATTTATTTATTTATTTATTTATTTATTTGGTAAAACAACAGCGATATAAAAAGAGTAGGTATACAGATAAAACATGAATATAAAATGCAAGGCCAATAATAGTTTTCCACTTTTCAAAAAGTTAGTTATATATAAGTCAGTTAAAAATAAAATACTTTAAATTCTCTGCCCTCTGATGCTACGAAACCGTAGATGATCTACGAAATATCGTAGAACCAATGTTCTTTAAAAAACTACCATATTACTCTAGCTCTAGCTCTACTCTTGGCTCTAGCTAGACTATCTGTGTCCTGAATTTCATTAAAGAAATTAAGACAGACAGAGTTACTTTCGCATTTATTAAATAACTAGCTGACCCGGCACACTTCGTACTGCCCCAATCTATCTATACTAATATTAGAGTTTGTTTGCTTGAACGCGCTAATCTCAGAAAGTTCTGGTCCGATTTGAAAAATTATTTCGCCATTAGATAGTACATTTATCGAGGAAGGCTATAGGCTATATATCATCACGCTATGACCAATAGGAGCGGAGCACCAATAAATAATGTTTCAAAATCGGGAGATTTATTTTCCTGCTGAGAGCTTCCGCTGCGAACGCTGCGTAAACGGTTAAAGTTTCCCTAAAATGATGTAGAACAGAATTGTTCCCCTTCAAAAGTTCAAAAAAAAAACAGCGTCAGGCTATATATTATCACGCTACGACCAATAGGAGCGGAGTACCAATCATCAACAGCTCATATAGGTACGTCTCCACCGAGGAGCTCGTGCCTCCCCTAACATCGAGGGGGTTTTAGGCCATAGTCCACCACGCGGGCCTAGTGCGGATTGGCGGACTTCGCATGCCTTTAATTGTGACATCTGAGGCATGCAGGTTTCCTCACGATGTTTTCCTTCACCGAAAGCCAGTGGTGTGAATCCGTACGTAAGTTTTTATAAACTCAGAGGTACGGGCCTTGAACCGGCACCCTCACGATCGTGAGTCGGTCCGTTCCCAACTGAGCCACCACGGCTTACCAATGAAGAATGTTTAAAAATCGGGAGATTTTTTTTCCTTTAAACGGTTTGATGTGCACGAACACCAAAAGGCTACTCTACAGGTGCGCATGTATAAGCTGACAGATTTCGTCACCATCAAGCGAGGTGTGAGGCAAAGGGATACTCTCTTGCCAAAGCTCTTCACTAATATGCTAGAAGACGTAATTAAATCTCTAGACTGGGAAGAGAGAGGAATAAATATAAATGGCACACGCATGTCACACCTGCGTTTTGCTGACGACCTTCTTCTACTATCTGAGAACGTTGCTGATCTTCAATCTATGCTTATAGAACTACACGAAGCATCCCTGAAAGTGGGTCTACGTATGAACATGTTTAACACCAAGCTCATGGCTAGTCATCCAATTGGAACAGCAACCAGTAATGTGGGTGACACCCCAATAGAACATGTAGACCACTACATCTATCTTGGACGTCGTTTGTCGTTTGACCGGGAGTCTCAGGTGAAGGAGATTGCTAGACGGATCCAGTTAGGTTGGGCTGAATTTGGGAAACTTGATGAATGATGATGAATCTATCGCTCTAATCCTCAGTGTCTGAAGACCAAGGCATTTAACCAGTGCATTCTGCCTATCGTCACCTATGGTGCTGAAACATGGTCTCTTACAAAAGGCGACATGTATAAAATAATGGTTGCCCAAAGAGCCATGGAGCGAACCATGCTGGGCATCTAGGTTTAAATAATATTTATTCTCAAAAGAACAATTACAGTTCACTGTTATGAGAAAAAAGTTTACAATTACTTACTGTATGAACAAACAATTGTCGTCTAGTGACGAAGCGTGCATGCATTATTAACAAAGTATTGTTTTTAATAGCTAGACTTAAAAGCATCTCCCTCGTGGACCGAAAACCCAACGTCGAAATACGACGTAAAACGCAAGTCGTGGATGTGGGTAAACGGATCACGGGATTAAAGTGGGGTTGGGCGGGACATCTGGCAAGGCTGGATGACGGAAGATGGGCTAAAGCTATTACAGAGTGGTGGCCAAGAGAGACACAGGAAACCAGGTAGACCACCGGCTCGGTAGGTAGACGACATTGTCGGAGCAGCGGGTAGGCAGTGGATGTAATTGCCAAAGGACCGTATAAAGAGGCATAAAAATAAGGAGGCCTATGCTCAGCAGTGGGTTATTACGGGCTGATTAAATAGATAGAAAGAAAGTTAAGTAGAAGGATGCACTCATAGATATGGTAACACAATATCGTATAACTTTTTTCCGTGTTTTGAAGTACGACAGGATGGATTGACATATTACAGTTGGTTGTCAAATCTAATGTCAAATATTATGATTGCGTTCAAAAGTTTAAATTGTGACTAAACTTAAAGTTGATCAATTTAAAAACCGACCAAATTAAAAATCAGGTATTATTCGGTATTATTTTCGGAAATTAAAAATTAAATAAGTAATAAATGTTTACGCAAATTAATGTCTAAAAAGAACAAATATAACAGTTCCGAACTTTCGAGACATTTTACATAAAATAATTTCTGAACGCACACATGAATGTAATATTTGACAGTATAGGACAACAAATGTTTGACATCTAATAAACAAATCAGCATTTATTGAAATGATTAAGTATAAATTTCACATATCGAGTATTCATTGTTTTTAAGATGTATTCTGCTATTCGGGGCGGAGACAAATCCAACGAATCAATAACCGTGAAAATTGATTCAGCAGATCTCGAGTTATAAGTGTTGAAACAAACCCGACTTTCTTTTATATATATAGATATTAGTTAGGGTGTACCACGGAACCCATTATAATGGCACTGGATTTCACTGGAACGTCATACACATGGGATCCAGGGTCGCACTTATTTACGTCAATTATGTACTAGCGGAGCCGGCAGACTTCGTTCTGCCCACCAGCGCCACCTACCGGGTCCAAATTGATGTATTATACATAAAAACCTTCCGCATGAAATACTCCGTAATTTGGTGATACCCGCATGAAAATCTGTTCAGTAGTTTTTGTGTTCATCGCGATCAGACAGATAGACAGAGGCGGCGGGGACAGATTTGTTTTGCTGTTTACTAACATCCTTAGTTTATAAGTAATTTCATGTACCTACGAACTATGTATGGATTTGAATCTGAAATAAATTAAATTATTATTATTATACATCTAACTATATTATATTCGACTACTGAACCCTAAAAACACTTGCAATCTGCAACAGAACACTGTAAAGTGATACAGCGCAAAGTGGTTCGGCAAACATGCTGGGGTCAGCTGTTTGTTTGTCACGACTCAATTTCTACGTAACTGTATACATTACTACGAGTATGAGCTTTTAGATGTGCAATGCGAGAATAATTGGGAAAATGAATTTTTGTTTTGTGTTATAAAGTTCTTTTTACTCTGAGAAGAAACATAATTATGGAATGGGATGAGATTTTTCAAATAATTCGCTAATTCAATTTGCGCGTTCAAAACAAACAAACAAAAAGTCTTCAGATTTTTATATAAGTATAGATTTAAATGAATGGCTATATATTATATGATCAAACGAACTTCAAAGTGAAGTTCGATCATTATTATATGAGTCGCTTCATTCGAAGATATAATACCAGGTAGTCCTTTAATTATACAAGGTAGCATCGCACATTTTTAAGAGATTTATTAAAATCGATACCAGTATCGAGTTTATTTAACTAAAATCGATTCGTTAACTGTCGCCGAACCACCGACAAGCTGTCAAGCCTTCATTCTTTTAGAGATCAACTCGACAAATATAAAACTGTATCCACGGGACGAGGAGGGAGGGTTCCTATATCTTCGAATGAAGCGACTCATATAATAATGATCGAACTTCACTTTGAAGTTCGTTTGATCATATATTATATTTCTTCGCTTCATTCTTCAGATATAATACCAGGTAGATATTTAGAGAACAGTTTTAAATTTGTTTAATTAATACAAGCTTTTTGATTTATATATTTAATCAGTCTTAAAAAATAGTCTAAATTAACATATCTTTTTATTCTAAGTTAACATATCTTAAATTTGGTTATACCTAAGCATAATTATGAAAATAATTTTTTGAAAAAACTTATTTTATGAATCAGTGTTTCTTGTATTTAGTAAAATTGACTTAGCAATATTATTTTCACCTATGATAGGACGGTGATAGAATTTTGCGAATACGTTTGAGGATTGTGTCCATCCTGCAGCTTTTCTTATCGTATCGATGGAAACCCCTGCAGCTGCGGCTGTTGATGAGGCGGCGTGTCTCGTGCTGTGCGCACTGAACTCCGCCACGTTCACGCCACTCTCCGCCAAAGTCAGCTTTATCCATCTGCTTATTGACTGTGCTGTCGCGCACTTGTAGGGACGCTTCACAGTTATTAAGAGATTAGATACGTTAGCCGGTCGGTCTTTGGTTGTAACATAAAGATAGTCCTGAAGAGTTGTTGCTGGGCATATTCGGGGATTTTCTAAGAAATATGGCAAAAATAAGGTTGGTTGTTCACGACCCACCGCTGAAGTTTTTAAAATATCTCTGATTGCTATATCAATTCCGGTAGGTTTTATATGAATGTTTTCGAGTTTAATCAATGAAATGGTTTGAACGCGTTGTGCAGTACATATAGCTAAAAGGATAACTAATTTCTTAGTAATTTGGTCTCTATTGAGTTCCTTATTAGGATACCAATTTGAAATGTGATTGAGCACAATTTGTGGATCCCATGTGTTGCAATACTTCGGAAAGCTAGGTTTTAATTTGAACACGCCTTTCAGGAGACGTTTAATACGGTCGTCGGATCCGATGTTATTTCCCAGCAATAGAGAGAGGGCTGATCTGTGGTTATTCAAAGACCCATATGAAGCACCGTTATTGTACTGCTCACTCAAAAAACATAAGATCCTTGGTACAGAGCCTTCAAAGATATTACAGTTATTATCGTTACAGTACCGCCACCACAATTTGAACGATACATTGTATTGTTGTATTGTGTTATCTGATAGGGACGCTAGCATTAAGTCCAATGCTAGCTCTGGAACACCACGAGACGCGAACGCCTGCCTGAGAGTACTGCTGCTCCCAGGGTAAGCGGGTTTCTGTAACATGATTTAATATAATGTTCGTTAGGGGATAGCCAAATAATATCGGAAACTATATGTTTCATTAACTGTGGGTACCAGGCTTGTGAAGGCCAAAAAGGAAAAACTATGATGCCGGTAGCATTTTCTTCTATTATTTTTTGAAGACACTTGAGTAAAAGTGGAAAAGGAGGAAACGCATAGAAAAATCTTCCGTTCCATTTGACTGTGAATGCATCTATGAAGAGTGCATCTGGGTCTTTTTTCCATGATATATAATTGGAGCATTTGGCATTAGCTCGAGATGCGAAGAGGTCAATTTCTGGTTCTCCAAAACTATTCGATATTTTTTCAAAAACCGAGTGAGGAAGTTCACATTCGATATCGAGATTTATTCTACGTGACTCTTCGTCAGCTTCGTAGTTTTCCTTTGTATTAATGTAAGAAGCAAAGAGCCAGATATTTCTCTCTTCACACCATTGCCAAATTTGTCTGGAAAGGTTGTTTAAATGGGGGAATTGTATACCCCCCATGCGATTTACATAGCTAATTGCCGTTGTATTATCCACCCGCAGTAAAATGGAACAGTTAGATTTTTTGTTTGCAAAATATTTTAAACCCAAGAAAACAGCTAATAATTCTAAATAGTTTATATGTGACTCCAGTTCGCTGATTTTCCAACTACCGTGAGCTCGATCATTATAACACACCGCTCCCCAGCCAGTACGTGAAGCGTCTGTATAGATTTCTAAGTCAAAATTAGTCGTTTTCAATGAGTTATTAATTTTAAACACGTTGAGTTTCCACCAATTCAAGTCTTCTAATATTATTGGATGTAACTTGAATTGTGTTTCATAGTTACAAAATTTTTGTAAAGCTAAAAATTTTTGCCTTTCTAATATTTTGGTGTACAACCAGCCGTATTTAGCCGCTGGGCAAGCAGCTACCAGTACTCCAATTAATTGAGCAAATTCTCTAATTGTACATTTTGGCAAATGTGAGAATTTTTTAACTAAGTCATAGATTTTATTTCTTTTCTCGGCTGGTAGTGAAATTGTTTGATTTATTGAATTAAATATGAAACCTAAAAATTTACAGGTTTGTGTTGGTATCAGGGAACTTTTCTCGTAATTTACAACGAAACCGAGGCATTCGAGGAGATTTAAAGTAGCTTGAACGTTCCTCGCACATTCGAAATAATCATCTCCTATACAAAGAATATCGTCTAAAAAACATACATTTTTATAGCCTAGGTATCGTAAATGGCATATAACTTCTTTCATAACCTTAGTAAAAGCTCTAGGGCCTATAGAAAGGCCGTAAGGCAAAGCATTAAATTCGTAGGTGACTGTATGTAAATTATCATCTTCAAATCGAAATCTTAGGTATTTACGGTCTGATTTGCGAATTGGTAGAAGGAAATAAGCTTCTTTTAAATCGATGGTAGCCATGTAACCGTTAGCGGGTAATAATCTACTTGCGGTACGGTGGTCCTCCATCTTAAAGTGTAACTTAGATACGAATTTATTTAAGTTTTTTAAATTTAAAATAAACCGTTTATCGCCATTTGGCTTTGGAGCTAAAAATATATTTGAAATGAATTCATTTCTGCAGGGAGTACAAGGTCTAACGGCGCCTAAAGAAATTAGATGTTTGATTTCGGCGGTCATATCCACCTTTTCGGCTGCTGTTAGTATACAAGCTTTAGGTAATTGAGTTTGAGTTACCTCGTATTCAAATGGTATAGGGAGACCTAACCTAATCCAGTTTAAAATCACCGAGTTTGATGTGATTTTTAGCCAACAATCGTAGAAATTCGAAATTCTACCAGCATGGCGTACCTGATTTAATGGCGCGTTGCAGACTGTTGTCGGGTTGTCGCTTTGTTCGGGCCGGTCGCGCTCGATGCCTGTTGAGGTGGCAAACGACGGTTTGCAGGGGGAATCGGTTTGCTCGGTCCTCTGCGCCCCCCCCTGTTTTGTTGGAAGCGCGGAGGCCCGGACCAGTTTCCCTGGTACGCGCTGGTTGGTCTGGTGTACTGGTACTGAGAACGGGTACTCGGTCCCGGTACCGGCTGTTCCGTCGTTGAGGTGTTCTTTGTTTTAACGAACTTTTTGATAGACAAACCCTGTTTTTCTATGACTTTTGAAGCTTTAATTTTTTCTGCTAATTTATTACCGTACAGAGTTTCATCTCTTTCGGTTTCCTGGACCAGATTCAGAAACGGTTTTGCGAGGGAGTAGTTTATGACAGTAATTCGGGCATTCGTTTCTTGATAGTGTAAATCACTCAAGATTCTACATCCATCACTTATTATTTTAATTGCATCAAGTTTATTTTCTCCCGTGAGCATTTGTGTCAAAGCCTTATTGATGGCTGAAATGCCGGCACCTAACTGTTGTTGTGCGGTTTCCTTCCGTTTATCACGTTGGCGCGCCGCTTCTGATATAGCGGCCGCGACTTCATTATTTAATTTAGGCGCTTGAAAAAGAGTGCAATTCTCAGGAATGAGATATTCCTTGAGAAGCTTTTCTTTTGCTTCCTTTGCTAAGCCCTTTTTTAGAAGCGGTTCCCATCGCAAAGCCAAGCTTCTATGAATTTTCTCTCCGAATTTCGGAGTACTTTCAGTTTCTTCACCGAGTGCTACGAGGAGCTCGGGGTCGAGATCCATATTTGTGCCGTCCTCTTGTGGTAATGTGTCCGGTGGCATTGGAGATTCATCCAAAACGTTTTCTCCGGGTATTACCGCGTTATCGGAGGTGGCGGTGGCGGCGCCAGCGGCCGTCTCGTTATGCGCTTCTTGAATCGGGACGGCATCCGAATCTGCGCTGTCGTCTGTAATATATGAGAATGATATTCAAACAACGATGAATCGTCGTGTTAACTCTCGGTTAACCGCCAGACTTATTCCACATTTTGAATATAGTTGTCGGGAAGTAACATGTGTAACATAATAACCTCACATGTAACATGTGATATTATAAGCAACAAAACAGGTCGTTTAAAGTGACGACGTGTAATGTAAGGATTAGTAATCTACTAATATTGAGTGTAAAAACCGTCGTGTTGACGCACGGTCAACCGCCAGGTGAGTAGATTTAATTAGGTCATGTTGATGGCCTTCGTGTTAACTCTCGGTTAACCGCCAGGCAATTATAGAAAAAATAAGAAAAGATGAGGGTACTTCTAGATACATACCGGAATCAGATGATGATTCGATGTAAATCCGTCGACGTTTACGCTTACGTTCATCCTCGAGTTCCTTAATTTTTCGTTTATAATGTTCAATATTTTCCTCAAAAGATTTACGTTTATTCGACATATTTCGGTTCTTCACAATTTATTGTAACTTTGTAGGTACGGAGTGCACGTGCGCTTGCTACCTCGCACGAAAAAAGAATGAAGGCTTGACAGCTTGTCGGTGGTTCGGCGACAGTTAACGAATCGATTTTAGTTAAATAAACTCGATACTGGTATCGATTTTAATAAATCTCTTAAAAATGTGCGATGCTACCTTGTATAATTAAAGGACTACCTGGTATTATATCTGAAGAATGAAGCGAAGAAATATAATGACTATTATAGCGAATAGTGACAGCTAGCAATTATAGAAAATAAGCTGCCGCCGTGTAGTTCCCGTTACCGTAAGAATACGGGGATAAATTATAGCATACTAGTGGCTCCCCGCGGCTTCGCCCGCGCTCCCGGGGGATCTTCAATTTTCCCGGGATAAAAGTTGCCTATGTCCTTTCTCAGGCTCTGGATTATCTGTGTACCAAATTTCATTTAAAACGGTTCAGTACGGACAGACAGAGTTACTTTCGCATTTATAATGATATTAGTATAGTATGGATGACACTCTTAAATAACGCACCTTTCTATTAGTGAAAGAATTATTCGGATCGGTCTAGTAGTTTCGGAGATTTTAACAAAGAAACAAACTATTAGTATAGATGTTACTCGTTTAGTAGCTTTTTGGTGAGATAATTATCTAGCAGTAGCTTAAAGCTTGTAGCTTTTGCTTGTTAGTACTAGGGTGACCCCATAGCTTCAAAACCTATTCGTAACAAACAAACAAACAAAAAATCTATACTCTCCTCTTGATAATATTATTGTAGACGGAACTTACTTACGTTTTCCTTGAAATTGAACATCAAACACAATTCACGCATGTATGGATTACATTCAACCCTCATACATCAAAAGACAAGATAGAGCCATGCAAATGACGGGTGCACAATGGAAGAGTTTATTTAAAACCCCTTTTTTATTACAACGGGGTAAATCTTTAGAGCTGATCAGGATTCAGGGGCGGACTGAGAGTAAGTGGGGGGCCCTGGGCTAAAACTACCTGGGGCCCGTCTTATTAATCCACTGATTGATATTTTATCAAGGAATTGAAAAAAAAAGAATCTGAGTAGACAATAATATAAATAAATAAATGACAGCCCGTTGGCTTTGTGTTTAATGACCCTGACTTTCAAGCCGCGGGTCGTGGGTTCGAATCCCACCCAGAACAAACATTTATATGCATGAATATGTCTGTTTGTCCCGTGACTGGATGTAAATATCTATAATATGTATGTATTTAAAAGTATTACATGTAGTATATCAGCTTTCTGGTTAGCTTACTTTGGAATCAGATTGGCCGTGTGTGAAAATGTCCCAGGATATTTATATTTATTTATTTATCAAGGAATTGAAAAAAATAAAGATTTGTTTATTTAAATTATTGTCTACTTTGACTTCAATAGGGGCTGGTGGCCCTGGGCTGCAGCCCAAAAAGCCCCTATATAGATCCGCCCATAAAGCTGATGGCTAAGTTGGAAACGCACCGACTCACGATCATGAGGGTGCAGGTGGAAACCCCGGCTAAGTTAAAATTGAAAACTTACGTACGGATTCACACCACTGGCTTCCGGTGAAGGAAAACATCGTGAGGAAACCTGCATGCCCGAATGTATTGCACACTGTATCACTATTAGAGGAGAGGCATGTTGCGTAAATAATAATGTTACTTTAATTATTTATTTTGGTAAAACCGGCAAAGTATCTCTTCAGATAGGAATTGGCATATTTTTTTTCATATAACCATTATTTCTATATTACTAGGACAAACTCAAAATCTATTTACCTAAACCCAAATCAGTATTTATTTATGTAAATATCTATATATATATATATATATATATATTTTAATTTATTTTATTTATATAAGTATAAATTTAAACGTAATTAGTATATGTAGTATATCAGCTATCTGGTTACCATAACACAAGCTCACTTTGAAGCTTACTTTGGAATCAGATTGGCCGTGTGTGAAAAGTGTAACAGGATATTTTTTTTATATTTATATCAAAACCAAAATCTATTTACCTAACCCCAATAAAGTACTTATTAACTAAATCTATAAAGACAAAAAACAAAAGTAACCATAACAATAGATCAATTCAAAATTCAAATCTTAATTTAATTAATCGTACATCGAACAATAATAACTAGATACATCATCGGCATCTGTCAACCCCACATAGTGCCGTCTCCCTCGCACACCATATGACGGCCACGTGTCAGTCACGTGACCACTTGAAGGGATTTTACATGCATTTGTGCCTTCAGTTAATTTCCTCGCAGAATTATGTTTATTTGGCGTGGTAAGATTAATTTTATTGCTTTAATCTTCACGCTTAAGTTAAAAGCTAGGATGCATTTAATGTTTTTATTTGTTTGGTGGACTATATGTAGTTTGAATATAAGTTTTGATTGTAAAGCTTGGATATAACTGGCTCATATTTATGTATGATGACAGATTTTAGACTTTTTATTTATGATATTAAAAAATGGCGGATAGTATTAAATATTTAACAAAAAATACGTAAAACCAGGAAAGCATTGAAAAGGGCTTCTCTAGTAGTAGCAAAAATATTGTATAATCCCTAAATAAAGCCATTTATTCAGTTTAGGCCCTAAGCGGGCACTTATGACAGCTGATAAAGCTACTAAAAAGCCCTAGCTCTAAAAAGGGACTCAAAATACACTTACCTACATATTACTCCTTCATAAACTACATTAATGTGATTACATGTATTTAAAATTAGTATATCAGCTATCTGGTTACCATAACACAAGCTCACTTAGAAGCTTACTTTGGAATCAGATTGGCCGTGTGTGAAAAATGTCCCAGGATATTTATTTATTTTATTATATGTAGTATATCAGCTATCTGGTTACCATATCACAAGCTCTGCTTACTTTGGAATCAGATTGGCCGTGTGTGTTAATAATGTCCCAAGATATTTATTATTATTAAAGCCAACGGAAAACATACCTAAAAACAGATTATTTAAATCAATACAATGTAATTATAAGATCAAACAGTTAAGTATGTTCGTGTGTGTGACGCGGCCGTGGCGTGCGTGTGGCGCGCACGTGGCGCCGGCGACGTCTGGCGGACATCGATCGAACTACAAGAGGGTGGAAACATATTTATATCATGACATCTGGCATTTGACACCATCTTGTTACTAAATAAATAAATATAAATATCCTGGGACATTTTTCACACACAGCCAATTTGCCAAATTGTTCAAATGAAGCTTGTGCTATGGTAACCAGATAGCTGATATACTACATATAATAAAATTAATAAATATCCTGGGACGTTTTTCACACACGGCCTAAGCTCCAAATGAAGCTTATGTTATGGTAACCCAGACAGCTGATATACTCCTTATATAATACTTTTATACAGACTTGTATATAATGTATGTAATACAGACTTGTATAGATATTTACATCCAGACACAGAACAAACAGACATATTCATGCATACAAATGTTTGTCCTGGGTAGGATTCGAACCCACGACCCGCGGCTTGAAAGGGTCACTAGCCACAAAGCCAACCGGGCTGTCCAATGTGTATCTAGATTGTTAAAGATCTATGTCAAATCGGAGCTGTAGTTCTGGAGTTGTAGACTTTTTTATTTTATGTTTTTTTGAGGATTTTTTTAAAGTTAAGTTAATCGTCATATTGTAGAATGTTGTATGAGTTCAGTCTTGTTTGTTTTTTTTTTTAGGTTTTGTTCAGGTAACTATTTATTATTCCATATTTATTAAACTAAATAAGGCTTTGGTAAGAAAATAATAAGGAAAAAGTAACATTAGTATTTTAGATCAGATATAATCATAGATTGTTTTTAAACCAACTTATCTAATGATTTTAATGTTAATGTAGGTAGGTATATATGTCATTTATATTTCATTATCAGTTTATCAACCATTAGTTGGTATAAACCATTTAAACCATTTATTATACACACAGAAAAGAAGCAATATTAAGAAAAGAAGTAATAGGTATAAAGTTGCTATATTTTCTGCTATTTCAAGCATAGCAACACTAAAAGTGTGTCATCAATAAAGGTGTGAACATATCGCGTGGCTTCGAGGTGTGAATAAATAAAGTCGTTAACGGCAGTAGCTGCGCGTGACGTGTGTCGCCACCTTTATTATTATTTATTCCCGTCGGTTGGTACGGTGACGCCCACACTGCGGTTTTGTTTTTAAAAAAGATTTTTTACTTTTTTTTTCAATTGACTCTCGAAGCAAGGAGGTTAGGTATTTAACAATTATATATATTTTATGCTTCAGTAACTTCTGCATCGTTCCTGGATCTTTAATTTTCCCAGGATAAATAGTAGCCTATGTGTTAATCCAGGGTGTCAGCTTACTCCCAATACCCAATCTTATTAAAATCGCTCCAGCCGTTTAGACGTGAAGAAGTAACAAACATACACACTCAAACTTTCGCCTTTATAATATTAGTGTAATAGTGTTATAGTTTTCTTAGTGATGTAGATATTTGCATTTGGCTACAGGATAATTAATCAGTGTTCCCAACCTAAACAAAATACTGTTGTTTCGTAATAAAAATGTGAACTTAAGTAGGTATCCTATTTTTCCCTAGGTATCTCCTAGCTCTCCTGTGGTTAATGCCTATATATTAATAATTAATTGGTTTCCTTTATTGGTAATAATAAATAAATTACTTTTCACGATATTTTTATTTCCACATAGATTTTTATTAAGTACATTATTTAATTAAGTTACAAAGTCTTGATTAAACTTAGAACTAGTGCAATATCTGAGATCATAGGACAACTTTATTATTTTTAAGTTATTTACAATTTTGACGCAATTCTAAAACAAACAAAAACACAGGTTATTCTTTTTAAATCGGAGTAAATTTACGCCAGTTTTTTCTTTTTGTATTCAGGATCTATAAATGTGTTTGTCAGAAACCGATTATGAACGTAACATGCCAAAACCGGTATTAATACCGATAAACAAATACTTAATATATCTGAAAAATTAGGGACGGATCTATGAATTTTATGTATTTCCTTTATGAGACAGAAAGCGGCTGATTCATTGATTTTAGATTAAAAATTTTAATTTTTACAGATTTTTTTTCAATTTTAATATTTCACATTCCTATTATTTAAAACTATACATACATAAAATTGCGTTATTTACTAATGAATAAATTTTGTCCTTTATTTTTAATATAATACAATTTATAATTAGCACAGAAATGTTTGTCAAACAGGATTTTTTCTTACCTTGATAAACAGAAAATTATCTCTTGGGATTCAATATAACCTAAAATAAATATATTTTTGTCTTCTTAATTCACTCTGACATCTTTTGACATAAGAATAACTTAATTCAGACTATATTGAATCGATACATCGATTTTATTTTTTCAATAACATTAAAATAAAAATAATATGTTACACTTTATTTCCTAGAATTATTTTAATTATTTATGCCCTTATTTATTTATGTACACACGATAGTATATTACAATGAAGTTTAAAAAAAAACCTATAGATTTTTTTTTAACTCAAATAGGAATAGAGGAGGTTGGCAATCCTTATTTATTTTTTTAAAACGATAATTCTACATGAAAAACACGTCATGTCACATTGATTTCTTCATCTGAAGCGCTCGCATCGCTGTCAAAGTCATCTCCATCATCCATATTAGAATACGAAATATCGCGGGAAAATATCTGACCGGCGGCCATTTTGTCATCATAAGTTCTATAATCATTTGAAGTTGTCGCGTAAGTTTTCTTAATTTCTTCATTTTGCTCCTCATTTATAGGTGATAATGGCGATAATTTCGGTTTGTCTGCTTCAGCATCAGATAGGTCGGGGTGCGGGTTGTTCTTATTCGGTAGGGTTTGCTCCCTAGAGCCGCCAGAAGCGAGGAGTTCCCGCTCTTTTGAGTTCCGCCATTTCATGCGGCGGTTTTGGAACCAGATTTTTACCTGTGGACAATAGATAGTTTAAGTTAGTGTTTAGATTGGAAAATTAAAAAAGGTTTTTTATACAATAGCTCAGGGGTGGATCTATATAGGGCTGCAGCCCAAGGCCCCATGGATATATAGGGCCTCCAGTCCCTTTTGAACTCAAAATAGACAATAATATATCTAAACAACAAAAAATAATTGACTTATTCCTTGACAAAATATCAATCAGAGCCCGCCTCTATTGGTCAGCATCAGCCTGCGAAATGTTTTCTTATTTAAATGAGAAATATAAAATATTACTTTCTTATACATACTATTTTATATTATAAAACCTTTAATATTGTATCTGCCTTAACCTGGCATTCTAGTTTAACACACCACCAAAATATCGAAGATACCTTGCCAACTGGAAAAAAACGACAATAACGGCGCAAAAACCCCTAAAATGACATTTCAAATGCGATTTCCAATAAAAAAGGATCATTACTGTCATAATGGGGTCGCAGAAAACATTAGTTGCATTCACACGTCGCTTTTTTTTTAACATTTAGGTAAAAATCGCATTTATTCGGTATAAATAAGCAGTAATCGTGTATTGTGAGAATGTCATCGCAGGATATTGATGGTCGAAGGCGTGGCTGTACGCGGGCGTTTCCTTTACTGTGTTTGGGTTTAAAAAAAACTGTTGACCGCGCTATGAATTATTTGTTTTGGAAAAAAATTGCCTTTTTAATGTATGGTTAAAGCTTATTGTTTTATGAAAATTATTATATATAAAATTCTCGTCACAATGCTAGTTCTCTCCTCCGAAGCGATTCGGCTCTAACGATTTTTATGAAATTTTATATGCATATTCAGTAGGTCTGAGAATCGGCTACTATCTATTTTTGATACCCCTGTGATCACGGGAACGGGAACTACGCGGGTGAAACCGCGGGGCTGCAGTATTAGTACCTATATAAATAAGCATGGATTTGATAAGTTAAGTTACGTTTAAACATCTACACTAATATTATAAAGAGGAAAGATTCGTATTTTTGTATGTAACGAATAAACTCAAAAAGTACTGGACCGATTTTAATAACTCTTTTTTCATTAGAAAGCTACATTATCACTGAGTAACATAGGCTATATTTTATCCGTGTATTCCCACGGGAACGGGAACTACGCGGGTAAAACCGCGTGGAGGCAGGTAGTTTAAAATACTAACGTCTTTTTTGATCAATGACAGATGTAATGTCAAATCACACCCGCGCATGCGCGACGGATGTATAAGAATGATGTATCATTCTATTTTTTTTATTCTATTATTGTTTAGGGCACGTGACATGTCAATTTTTCCATAATAATGGCAAATGGAAGGCTAGTATGGTATTTATTGATAGAGTAATTTTATTATATGTACGAAAATTATTCAAATCTAAAGAAACATTGTGATTTGGTACCTACTATTTTAAATCTAATGACTAACCACGACTTCATATGTACTTATACAACAAAAACCTATAATATTTGAGGCAATTTAAACGATTTTGTTTGCTTATCGCGCAAATTTCAGGAACTACTGGTCCAATAAATAAAAAAAAAACAGTGTTAGATAGCCCATTTATCGAGGAAGGCTATAGGTTATATATCATCACGCTACAACGAATAGGAGCGTAGCATCAATCAAACATGCTGCAAAAACGGGCAAGTGACGACTACGAAGTTGCGCTGGTCAACTAGTTCTAAATGTTTTAATTCAAATAGGCTTTATGAGCAGTCACTCTAATCTTTTTGGTAATTACTGCCAGCGTCGATAATTTCTAACTATGACATCAAAAAAGGGATTTACGCCAAAAAACCGGTATTGCATAAAACTAATAGTACCGGTTGTAAATCAAACCGATTTTTTTTCCAAACAACCGTCAAAAACTCGGATACTGGCGTCAATTTATAAAACAAATTTCAAAATGGAATGACAAATAGCGCTCGCCGATTGGCCGTGACCAATTAGTTATTGATCGATGTTCCCGCGTTTTATTCAAACGTGGAACGCGCAAATCATTTGTCAAAAATCGTTGTATTTTTTTTAAATCGAACGTTCCTTTTTTAATTTCGCCGTAAAATTTCCATTGTTGGTATTTGAATTGTTTGAGTTGTCATTCTTGTTACATCACTAATCACTAGCTATCGATTATCTTTATATCGATTAAAAAATATATTGAGCGGTATTGAGAGCAATACTTTTAACACCTGTCTAATAGAATTTGAAAATAAAAGCTAACGTAAATTCGTCATCTTTATTTAAATAAGTATATTAGGTATACCCTCATAAAATTAAACATAAAAGTAGCTTAAAGATGTGTTATTCCAGAACATATTCTAACTCTGTGTCAAATTTCATCGCGATCCCTTCAGCCGTTGTTGCATGAAAGAGTAACAAACAAACCTACATTCTTAAAAACTTTCGCACTTATAATATCAGTTGGAAGTAGAATTGTATTAGGTATATGGTATTTCAAAAATAACTTTCGATTTTAGAATTAATCTAATATCTATCTAATATCCTGGGACATTTTTCACACACGGCCAATCTGATTCCAAAGTAAGCTTCAAAGTGAGCTTGTGTTAAGGTAACCAGGTAGCTGATAAATACTTTAAATACATATATATTTAGTCAGAGACTGGTTGCAAAACTTGGACTATGTAGCCACAGAGAAACTGCTTAAAGGTGATGCCTAAAATAGATACTATACACTAAACTTCTATCCCCTCTCACAAATGCACACACACATACACGTACACATACATATACACGCTCACTCACACACTCACTCACACTCTCACACATACACTCACACACATAGAGCGTCTTTGTTTTAAACTAAATCTTTTTATAATCTTTTTTATATTCTTTCTCCTTTACAAAGGTAAATCAATCTGTTAATTACTTTTATACGTCTTTCCACCTACAAAATTTCTTAATTTGTTATACCTCATTTCCGTGGGGTGAGGACCTGGTGATCTGTACTACAGGTTCCCACCTTTAATAGACACCAGCTTCTCACATACACTAGACTTTTAATTTGTAAATCGAAATTGGTTTTCACATTTTGACGTGACAACGTCTTATAAATTGGTTTGCCGGGTGACACTTCAAGAAACTGCGTTACGCTCCGCTCACGTTACGTCACGTTATGTTTTAAATTGTTTCTATTATTTCATCCTTCTTCCTACTATACGAATGAATATTCACATTAAAATTATTTTACCACTCAAAGTCGTTGTCACGTAAAACTTTCGCCCGTATACCGACTTTACAGGCAACCAATTTTTTTGTACCTTGTCCTGTCTTGTCATTGTGAGGAGAAATAAATAAATATTATTATTTATTATTATTATAGATTTTTACATCCAGACACAGAGCAAACAGACATATTCATGCATACAAATGTTTGTCCTTGGTGGGATTCGAACCCACGACCCGCGGCTTGAAAGTCAGGGTCACTAACCACAAAGCCAACCGGGCTGTCGAGAATTTGACATATTTTCGTTCTAGAAACATGAGTTTCTAAATAATCTTCCAAATATTCTGACATAGCGCTAAAAGCTTCCATGATTAATATAATTATAACCTACTATACCTTTCTAAATATATAACAAGTTATAAATCATAAAACAGTTTCAATAATCTACTATAATAATCACTAGATCCCAAAGTTACATTAAAAATCAAACTCAAGGTAAAACAAAACACTTAAAACTCTTTAGCCAGTGTATAGTGACGTTGACCGCGGGATTCGTCCCCCGGGAGTCCGGAGTCCGGGATTACTTCGCGACACGTTTCCGTGAAGGGCGTTATTTAGCGACAATATGCCGGCGGCAGCTGACGCCCGGCCCTTTTGGGGCTCTTAAGGGACGTTACGGGATTGTAAAGTGTCGATAGATTTTGTCGATGATTTTTTTTATCTCTACTAATATTATAAAGAGAGATTTGAGTTTTATGTTTTGTTTGCTTGACTATGAATAAGCTAATTCTTTCACTATTTTTTCACCAATGGGAAGCACTATTTTAAATAAATTAACTAAAATATTCTTTAATACTGCTTTTAAATTGCCAAATATTGTATCTTCAGATTCGCATGTAAACATTTTTAGTTTATACAAATAAATAGTAGTTCGTTTATATAAAATGGGTCACAACATATTTTAGAATTTTAATTTCAAATAAATATTATAACACGGGAATAAACCCGCTCCATTTTGCCAGGATAAAAAGTAGCCTATGTCCTTTCTCAAGTTCTAGACGTACCAAATTTTAATTTGCATGAAAATGTCTGTTTGTTCTGTGTCTGGATGTAATTATCTATATAAGTACATACTTACTTATATAACCAGATATCTGGTCTAGATACCTATCTGGTTACAGTACAAGCTCTGCTTAGTTTGGAATCAGATTGGCCGTGTGTGAAAAATGTCCCGGGATATTTATTTATTTATTATTATTTATATTATAAAACGAGAATTCAACAATAAATTATCGATAATATAATTACATCGATAGTATCGCACATCACTACTAAGAGACAGGGGCGCGCCGCCTCGGAATTAATTACTTTTTGACGTATTCAGTTTTATTACAATTTATATGGAATAAAAAGATATCTGCCAACCATGATTGGGACATAAAATTCAGAAGGAAAATCCTTAAATATATATTACTTTATCAGAGGCTCATGTTATTTATTACTAAAGAAATACTTATGATATTTAATTTAATACGTATAAGGTTGAATTTAGGTTAGCTATTTATAAGATACTTTGATAGACCGCTTGGCTTTGTGGTTAGTGACCCTGACTTTTAAGCCGTTGGTCGTGAGTTCGAATCCTATCTAGGACAAACATTTGCATGCATGAATATGTCTGTTCTGTGCCTGGATGTAATGTCCATATAAGTATGTAATATTAATCCTTGCAGAAACCCAATGTAATAGAAAATCCGAATAGGTCCAACTGTTTCGGAGAAATTCGATAACAAACACTGTGACATGTGATTTTATATATTAATATTTTTGTCGATTTATTTTTGTAATTTTTTTTGTATGGCAAACAGGCATACGGTCCCACCTGATGGGAAGCGGTTACCGTAGCTTGTGGACGCTTGCATCACCAAAAGCGTCAAATATTTAACTACGCAAATAACTCTGTCATAGTTTTCGTCCCTTCTATTTAGTATGAATGTATGCAAAGTTCAAATTTCATAATTTTTTTCTCATGTTTTTTTAAAAGCCACAAAACTGACATGATATTGGCAAACAAACAAAAGGGTTACAAAACAAACATTTACAATATATGTATTTGTTTGCACATTATTTAAATTAATACAATTTGAATACACAGAAAAAAATACATATTTGCCTACACACCGAACCTGTCAATCAAGTCATTTCACACAATAGAAAAGAGACGGCAGTATACATTTAACAATGCGTGGAAAAAGGACAAAATATAAAACCAAAATCAAAAAGTCATTTCAAACAATAGAAAAGAGACAGCACTATACATTAAACAATGCGTGGAAAAATGACAAAATATAAAATCAAAGTCATTTCACACAATAGAAAAGAGACGCCACTAAACATTTATTAACGCGTGTAGAAGGGACAGGAAATAGTTTCTAAAACCAAAAACAAAAGTCTTTTCACACAATAGAAAAGAGACGGCACTATACATTTAACAGTATGAGGAAAAAGGACAAAATATTTTCTAAAGCCGACTCATTCAAACAGTTCGCATATCAAAATAAAATAAAATAAATCGACCGATCCGTAGAACAAAGTTGTATCTGCCAAATCCCTACTTTAGAGAAGAAAGAAAGAAGAAAGAAAATACTTACATTTATTTGTGGCAAAAAGAGTAGGTAATAAAAATAAAATAGAAAAAAACACTTAAGTATTTACACAAAAAGGTCCCAACTCAGCATGATGCTGATTGTAAGTCAGCGCTGGTCTTCCGTTGGGACCGGTTAATGACGTCACATTAATGTAAAATAAGGCAAAAACACAATAAAAATAAAAATAAGAATGAAAGTAAAAAAAACAGCAATAAAAACTTAAACAAATGAAAAAATAATAATATATGAAGAAGTGTGATTTGAAGTTTGATTTGCACATATTTTACTTTTTCTTAATCGGTTTATAGAATTGAAACTTTTACCAACATATTAAATTAAAACATTACTATCCGTTTATTAAACACTAGCTGCCTCCGCGCGGTTTTACCCGCGTAGTTCCCGTTCCCGTGGGAATACAGGGATAAAATATAGCCTATGTTACTCAGTGATAATGTAGCTTTCTAATGAAAAAAGAATTATTAAAATCGGTCCAGTACTTTTTGAGTTTATTCGTTACATACAAAAATATAAATCTTTCCTCTTTATAATATTAGTGTAGATGTACCTAATTGTAGAAATAAACATATTATAAAAGTGGTTTCGGTTAAAAAGAACTTTGTTATACGGATAGGTCGATAAATAAATAAAAAAATATAAATGCAAATATATGAAATTGGACCGCAGTGAATGTAAACATGAGGCGTTTGAATATTCATACTAAATATGAATATTTCAAATTTTGGCCGAAGCCCGGCCGCGTCCGGAAATCAGATTCATTGGACGCTATATAGTATAGATAGGTCCTCCTGTCTATATATAAAACTAGCTGCCTCCGCGCGGTTTTACCCGCGTAGTTCCCGTTCCCGTGGGAATGCAGGGATAAAATATAGCCTATGTTACTCGGGGATAATATGGCTTTCCAAAGGTGAAAGAGGTTTTGAAATCGGTCCTCTTTATAATATTAGTATAGACAAAGTCCCCACCGCCTCTAACTGTCTGTCTGAACGCGATGAACAAAAAAACTACTGACCACATTTCTGAGATGGAGAAGGGAAAATTAGTTCCCTGGAACCGCGGTCATAATCGCGGGCGAAAATGTTTCCCTTTGTTTTTACATTTCATAATATTATATTTTACTCTAAATTGGTAAACTAGTTGGTACCTTGCCGGTTTTTTTCAGTTGGAGGCTGACCAAATCAGTACCATCAACTTACCTTATAAAACCCTATATAAAAACTAAACTAAATAAATACTGTTTAATCAAACTAACCTCATTTCACAACCATATAATTAAAACACACACACGATTACTGTAAACACTAAATTAAATCAATTCGAATATTAATGCTGATAAGCAATAATGTGCTAACCCTCATAAACTTGATTTTGAGAAAATGACGTTTACAGATATTATTGTATATGTGATTAACGACTTTATGTATGATATAAATCCATTTTCATGGCCCTTTATGTTTTAGATGACTTGAAACAATTTTTTAGAGTGTTATATACGCGATGCATTATAAAAAAACTTGAGAGGTGTCAATAGACACCCGGATGGAACGAAGTTCCTTTCGACTACCTAATTAGTAAAGGAATTGTAATAAAACTCAATTTTTTTTTAAGTTACAACAGGTATACTTTTTGTACGCACATTAAGCATTAAGTAGTAGGTAGAATAGTGCGCGCGGAACTAGTAGGCCGCGCCTTGGCAACGCGCCGCTCGGCAAAGCTCGGCCACGCTCGGAACTGTGTCGTGACAACTTTTCGTAAGAATTTTTTCCGTCTAGCCCTCTTTCGCCACGCGCGATAAGGAACTACGTTCCAAAATTTTGTTTTCGACTTATTGTGGGTTGACACATTATTGCTTATCGGCATCCATATACCCTCAAACCCTTAAGACAACAGTCTCACAGGCAATCTCATCCCTTATCTATCTATTGTTCGAGTTAATTAATTGTCTTATAACAATAGGATAATCTGATTTAACCGCTTTTGATGTGGGACCACCCACAGCCACCCGGGGAAAGGGGAAAAAATGGAGCCATCATAATGCGAAAATGGAGTTAGTAAGTACAATGTGATTAGGAGGCACCGAGCCTTTTGGCCAGTTATGGATTTCGAATGTAAAGTTTTTATTTCGATATATAGTTCCCCGCGGTTTCACTCGCGTTCCCGGGGATTTTCAATTTTCCCGGCTGGATATAGGCTACTTTTCTATGTCCTTTCTCAGGCTCTAGACTATCTGTGTACCAATATTCATTTAAATAGGTTCAGTAGTTTTTGCGTGAAAGCGAGACGGATAACCCGAGTTACTTTCGCTGTTATAATATTACTAGCTGCCGCCCCGCGGTTTCACCCGCGTAGTTCCCGTTCCCGTGATCACAGGGGTATAAAAAATAGATAGTAGCCGATTCTCAGACCTACCCCATATGCATACAAAATTTCATAAAAATCGGTCAATCCGTTTCGGAGGAGTTTAATCGCAAACACCGCGACACGAGAATTTTATATATAAGAAGTACCTATAGATTAAGTAAGCATTCAATGTGGAAGTCGGAATACAATATTAAAGTATATTATTGGTACTTAAATACCTAATTAAATCATTTATTTGAGAGTCTCATTTATCTCTCTAATCAATTCTTTGCCTTCCTTCCACTGACAATGGGAAGTGAAATATTCGATTTTAAAATCAAACGTCTATAACAGCAATAGAGTAAAATTATAAAGATGAAAAAACGTAAAAAATCGAACGGCGCATAAAGGCGAGTGCACACTCCCGTATCCGTATCCGCACAATCTTGGCGGAGCTTGCGTTTGACGTTAAATAATTGTTCGCCGCCGCGGCCGGCCGCTCGGGGTTGGTACACCTGCTCATAATACTTGTGTAGAATTGCCAGTATTTTTAAACTAATAATATCTAATAAATAATAATAATAAAATCCATTTCTGAAACATCTATAGTCCATAATTTTAATGATACTGATATCATTATTTAATTAATTTTGATTTTTTTTGTTTTTTTTAATCTATACTAATATTATAAAGAGGAAAGATTTGTTTGTTTGTTTGTTTGTTTGTAATGAATAGGCTCCGAAACTACTAGACCGATTTCAAAAATTATTTCACCTTTGGAAAGGACATTATCCCCGAGTAACATAGGCTATATTTTATCCCTGTATTCCCACGGAAACGGGAACTACGCGGGTAAAACCGCGCGGAGGCAGCTAGTTCACTATAAACTGGTAATTTGATTGTTATGCCAAGATTAAAGATTTGGTTTCAAATTTATTTAATAAAATCTGCGATGTATGTCGTGTTTGTCTTTACTCTTTAGTATCTAAATTCCTATCTGAATAATACTAGGTACATAAACTAGATATTCGTATAACTAATATCCATGCGACCTTTTTAATTTTTTTATCTATACTAATATTTATAGCTGAAGAGTTCGTATATCGTTCGTCGAGATAATCTCAGGAATATCAGTTTTAGATAGCCAATTTATCGAGGAAGGTTTTAGGCTATATTTTATCCCTGTATTCCTACGGGAAAGGGAACTACGCGGATGTAACCGCGGGGCGGAAGCTAGTAACTAATACGGATGTGACCTTTCTAATTTTTTTTGTATATATCATTATCTCGGTTAAAAGCGGACTTGCAAACGATACTAGCTTAAGTCCTATTAGAATCTTAACTAAATTAATATAAAATAAACTATATTGCCGTGTCTACAACTCGCGTAGCTCCCAACAAGGGGGGAGTTTGGTGAGTCGGAATTTATATAATGACGGCACCCACTGGGTCTCAACTCAACCCGGTCCCGGTCCCGGTCTCGGTCTCGGTGTACCGTGAGACGCGCCCGGATTACCCGGACTAACCGTGATATATGCTAAATGTATTGGTGAGAAATAAAGAATAAGTATTTGAAAATAAAATCACTAGGGAATAGGCTATGATAAACTGATAGTGTTACATAAACAAAAAAAGATTGCATATAATTGCTGAGTCTACAATTAAAAACTTATGTTTGAAAATATAATTGCAAGGATTAATTTTTGATCGTACACTGGCAAGGATATTAAATAGTTTCCCTACAACAGTAATGTGCAAAATTTTTGAATATTGAATTATAATAATTATTATTTTATGAAACTATTTAAATCCATATTTAAATATGTTTAAATAAGGTATTTACTCTATGAGTTATTTTCAGTAAATTCCAACAATATGGGTTTCTTTTATTTTAAACTTAAGTGGTGAAAATTTATCATACTCAACAATTTATCCCACACGGGAGTTGAACCCACTTCGAACTTTATCCAAGGCTTATGCTTATAGTCCACTAAAACTTACATTTGTATTAAAATATCAATCATACAAAAATCTGAAAATTGTTGATAAAACATTCCATTCTAATAGACTAAGTTCCTGATAAACCTCCCCGGCAACGCGAAGAATACACCGGGCAATTACTTAGTTATTATTAAAACTACCCTAGCTATATACATACAATCATCCTGCGGTTTCACCCGCTTAGTTCCCGTTCCCGTCGGTATGCGGGGATAAAATATAGCCTATGTTACACCCTGATAATGTAGCTTTCCATTGGTGTCATAATTATTCAGATCGGTCCAATAGTTTCAGAGCCTATTCAATATAAACAAACACAATAATTCCCCTATAAAATATGAGTATAGATATGTCCAAACCATAATCTGTATAAAAAAAAATAAACCCAATACTGCCAACATAAAGGAAAATCACGCGCCAAACAAAAGAAGTCAAGTAAACGCCTCGCAGAGTAAATTGCACGACAAAACCATACATAACCTATCGTTTCTAGCAATAAAACGATATAGAACTCACAAATAGCTGCCAATAAAAAAAATAAAACGTATAAACAAACGTATAACAATCTACTAAACATCCCCGACCGTCTTAGACACGCTCTACCTCGCTCTCTCACTAAATGTTAGAGGGAGACAACTATACGCCGCCATTGCCGTCTTAAAACGCGATTCCATTGGGCGTTTTGTATCGAATAAAAGTGCGGTCACGATTGTATTGGCCCGGCGGATATTTTCGTCTTTTTATCCGCACGGTATCGCGGGCTTTTTATTAGATATATCTGAACTTTACGACGCACTAGTTTGCAGGGCTTTTTTTACGAATGTTTTAGACATTAAGTTATTGTTTCAATAAATTTGTTGATACGTAAAAATGTTCTCTGATTATCGATTTTTTTCTATAGTAGGTTATTATGGGTACCTTAAAATCTGATTTCAAATTTAGCAAAGGTCGTAAATTATGGTAGTTGACATAAAGACATTAAGAAATAAATTAAGTAGGACATTTTTCACACACGGCCAATCTGATTCTAAACTAAGCAGAGCTTGTACTGTAACCAGATAGCTGATATACTACTCATAAAGACATACTTATAGTTACAAACAGACATATTTATGCATAGATTAGCCGTGTGTGGAAAATGTCACAGGATTTATTACTTATTAAAAGCGGTCGAAACTGCGGGGTAAAAGCAAGTTTATGCAAGTAAACCCACAGAACAACAATAAGCGATTTATAAAATTTAATAATGATTCTAAAGCTTATCATTTATAAAAATAAATTAAATGGAAATCAAACGCGTGGGTGGATTGGGGCGTCTTGTAAGCGTTTAAATTAATAGTCCCTAGGGGAGGCCGGGGATAATTGGCGGTGTTTATCGAATTAGGGGAGATCGGGGACATATGGCTGCGTTGAAGATGCCTAGCTTATTGAGGCTTTTGTTATGATTTAGTGTAGATTTGATTGTTTAAGAAAATTGATAAAGAGATTAATTTTGGTGTATATGTAGATTGCGTTTTAGAACATTCCTATTTTAGTAAATATTTGGAAACGTATTTACACTTAAAATAAATTGACTTTTAGTGATTTTATTCGAGTTGTTGAGATTTTATTCGATTTTATGAGAGTTAATAGTGACTATTGATACTAGTGGCTTCCCGTGGTATCATCCGTGTACCCGGGAGATCTTACATTTTCCCCGGATAAAAAGTTGCCTATGACCTTTCTCAGGCTCTAGACTATCTGTGTACCAAATTTCATTTAAATCGATTCTGTAGTTTTAGCGTGAAAGCCGTGAGAGCAAAAATACCGAATAATTGAAATATTCTTACCGTTAGAAAAAACAAAATTTAATTTGTATGAAACTAAATACATTCTGTTTTATTATCTTTTTATATGTGTTCTTTGTGTGCTATTAATAAATGCTTTTGGAAGCTGCTCTTGAGAGCTAGTTAAAGGCCAAATAGTAGGTTTAATATAACTAAATCTGATTTAAACCATGCCTATTGTTAAAACAAATAAAAAAGCAATATCAAGTATATAGAGTTAAAGAGCTTGAAATAATTTTAATATTTTCTTCAAACTCAACAAAGACGGGACGCCTTTCAACGTTTACCTTATCAATTTAAAAAAACAAACGAGTAAGGGCGGGACTAAAACCGATTACATCCGCATTTTTCCGGTGCGTACCGGTTTATTTCCGAGGGGCCAGACTGGATGGCTTTATAAGAGGGTTTCTTTCGGGGTTCCGTAAAAATGAAACATTTATTGTAAGAGTTTAGTGTCTGGCTGTGTGTCACAGTCAGTCTCGTCAACAAATACTTATGGGAAATAACTTTGCTTCGACAACTATTTTCTGGTTTATTATATTTATGTATACTAATTATAGTGTTTTATAGGATTAATAAAGTATCAAAATATAACTAATAGGTACATATACATATGATTAACTTTGTTTTAACCTTTTGAAGTTTACTTGCCTAAGATTTTTATTTCATTTTGGAACTAGGAACCTTTTGACGCTGAATAGAAAACAATTATATTAAAATATTAATACAAGATTACTAAGCCTAATACCTATCATACTATACTTTTTAATTAAAAATAACTTAGAATCCCTCAAGAACCCACTACACCACTAAATAAATAAAAAAAGACTATAATTATTAAGTTACAAACTAAACAAAATTAAAAATCGAACACACGCCAACTACAAACGAACGAATGAAAAAAAACCACACGTAACCAATTAGCAAAGTGGCAAACGCAACAACGTATACACCCAACTAGGTAACTTAAAAACCCGATCCCAATATACAAACTCAATCCGCCCGGTAATTGTTTTAAACGATCCTTCTGAGATCCGTTTAAGGGGCGGGGTCGACGCTCCCCTTGAAAGACTGCGACTGACAGTTCCCACCCCACTCTACCCTTGGGGTAACAATTTTTTGTAACACCCCACGTAATGCAACTCCCCTTCCAGCGCGAAAACGTTGCCGTAAAAGTTAGGTTATCGTTTGCAATGTTGGTACTACTGCATAGAGATTGAACGCAAACGGATGGCGTGTGGACCGTGACTTATAAAGTTTGACATTGACGTGTGTATTTAAGTGTTCTGTATTTGAATGTGTAGGGCCCGTTTGAACAGTCGCGCTTTATTTTGACACCTCATTGTGAGAGTGACGTAAGTGTTATTTTTTATTTTTTCCTTTGTTGCCACTTTTAATTTAGTGTTGTTTTTTTAAAATCATATTTTTTTTGTTTCCAGTTTTAATTGTTCATTATTTAAATGTTTGTTATTAGAGAGTATTAATAGCTGTATGTTAAATTATTACAGCGAAAAATCTTTTATTTCACTATGTTTATTTTTGCTTTTTTATTATATAGTTTTAGGTGTATATATAGATAATTAAATTTAATAACGTGTGTTCCTATATTGATGGTTGTAAATAAATAAAATAACTAATATGATTTGTAGCTTACCTGACTATCTTTCAGTCCTAATTTTTCAGCTAGCTTCTTCCTGTCAGGCTTGGATATGTACTTCTGTACTTGGAACCTCTTCTCTAGACCCTTGCGTTGGAGATCAGAGAACACTGCCCGCCGCATCATACCACGACGGGGTTTACCTGGGAAAGAAATATTTATTTTAGTTATTTTATTATTGTACTAGTTTCCACCCCTCATAATTCCCATTCCCGTAGGAATACATGGATAAAATATAGCCTATGTTACTCCCTGATAATGTAGCTTTGAATCGGTGAAAGAATTATTCAGATCGGTTTAGTAGTTTCGGAGCCTATTCAATACAAACAAAAATTCTTCTTTACAAATTAGTAGATGAGATTTTTATTTATTGTTATCTATCTATCTTATTCGCAATAACCTACTGCTGAGCATAATCCTCCTTCTTTTTACGCCACTTTATACGGTCCTATGCCATTAAATACTCAAAATACACCCTATAAGTCGACAAAAGGGTTTAGGTGGTAGTACTTATTATAGTTTACTACGCGGGTCTAGGTTAGTGGCGGAGGGTGGCTTTAATTGACACATCTTGGGCAAAATTGTGACTATGCTATAAGTATTTTTGGAATATGCTATAAGTAGTACATACCTCTGGAGCTATGAGCCCAGGGGAATCCCCCTGGCAGGGGGAACACCTGTGTGTGCGCCTGCGCCGGTCTCACTGCAACAAATATTTATTATTAAATGCTGGTCATGGAGAATTTAATTCCAAACTAATCAGAGCTTGTATTATAATCAGATAGCTGATATATTTTAAAATGCATTATTTTATAGATACTAGCTGCCGCCCCGCGTAGTTCCCGTTTCCGTGATCACAGGGGTATCAAAATAGATAGTAGCCGATTGTCGGACCTACTGAATATGCATATAAAACGTCATAAAAATCGGTCAAGCCGGAGGTTACTCCGGAGGAGTATGGTGACTAGCATTGTGACACGAGAATTCTATATATAAAATTTGCATCCAGACACAGAACAAATAGACATATTCTCACACTTAAATCTTAGGAAGTACGACCAGCGGTTTGAAAGTCAGGGTTGTTAACCGCAAAGCCAAGTGACCAGTTATCAATAAATATCCTTGGACATCTGTTCATCTGATCGCAAACTAAGCAGAGCTTAGTATACCTAGCTACCAATTTAATATCTTCAATAGATAAATTAATAAAAGCAGATAACTTACAAACCCACTTTACTTTTAATATCATTTCTAAAAAATACAATTATCCTCAATTCAATTATTATAATGCAAACATTAAATAGATCATTTCAACGGGTGCCAAAACGGAATGCAATATTCACGATATCCAATAACTAGAATGCAAAAAAAAACCTTTTGATGGGTGCCAAAATGCATTAACAATATTTTTTTTGAAAAACTTCAATAGCAAAAAGTACAAATAGTGCAAAAACTACACAATCAAATTATTGCCCTTTTTATTGAAAACCAAACAAATGATAATCCTAGTCGATATTAACGTATTGATGTGGTCACAAAAGGTTAAGTCATTCACAAAGAATGAGACAAAAAAACCTTGAGATGTTCAGTTGTTGGGATTTGATTCGATAATCGTTTAAATCTGGACCATTTCATTATTATTTTATAGGTGCTAGCTGCCGCCCTAAAGGCAGACCCTACACGAGATGGGCAGACGAGCTGGTAAAAATGGCTGCTACCTCCTGGCCGCAAATAGCTCAAGACAGAGACTCATGGAATTCTTTAGAAGAGGCCTTCACCTTCACTTGAGGAGGGGTTCATGCAACAAAACTGCTTTCATAATATAAACATTTTAAATTCTATAATAAGTGAAATTACTTGTAAACAATTTTTACTTTCATCAAACTATGTACATTAACTATTGTACCATACTTTTTTTGCATGAAATAAAATGTTCATAATTTATTTATTATTATAGCTGCGCCCCGCGTTTTCATCCGCGTATTACCCGTTCCCGTGATCACAGGGGTATCAAAAATAGATAGTGGCCGATCCTCAGACCTACTGAATATGCATATTAAATTTCATAAAAATCGGCCGTTTCGGAGGAGTATGGTAACTAACATTGTGACACGAGAATTTTATATATAAGATAAGTATTTTATTAAATCTACTCGATGAACTGAATTGCATTATTAGCATCCAACTTATATTACAAATGCGAAAGATTATGAGAATGGATGTATGTTTGTTACTCTTTCACGCTACAACGGCTGAAGGGATCGCGATGAAATTTGACACAAAATTGGAATATGTTCTGGAATAACACATAGGCTACTTTTTATCCTGTGAAAAAGTAAGATCTCCGAGAACGTGGGTGAAACGTAACACGTTATTTTATGACTTAGAAAGAAAGAAAGAAAGAAAGGAATAATCATAATAAGTAATCTTTAAAATAACATTTAAAAATTAAAATACTCCAATCGCAAATCATAAAATAAATATTATAAATCTATTACAATATTAACAGACCTTCAAAACATTTATTTTTACTCCGCTACATCAAACAAGCAATATTTATATTACAGATTATCCCAACAATGGACTACCTTTTGTGTTTAACCATCAAATTGGGCGTAGCAGTACACAAAGATGTGTTATTTTTTTAATTTGTTACTACATTTAACAATAGAATTGCCTTTTTACTATTGCGGTAATGTTTATGGGAGGTCCTTTTTTACAATAAAAAAATATAGTCTATGGTTTGTGAAAAACGTAAAAAATGAGTTGTCACATTTTTGTTTGTGGTGTCTTTAAAAAAAATGTTAAGTCTTTATGATTGACTGATTTTGTCTCGTCTTAAAAATGTATACGATTTAATCACTATATGCGCGAGTCAACTAGTATAGTTTATAATATTAAGGTGTTCCCGACTGAACCTCTTCAGCTTTTTCACGTAAATATCTAACAGTGACATACCTAAATATGGATGATGACAATGCGCCAGGAGATGCTGAAGGTGCTGATGCTGTACAGGTATCGGGCGGCTGGCTATCGGCTTGGCTATCGGCCAGGGGCTGCTAATCATCGGCTGCCGATACTCTGCAATGAAACATCAAATTAAAATCCTTAGATAACACATTTTATTCTATTTAAAAATACAGTTAAGCGGGTTGACATAAACTCATTATTTTTTACATAAATATCCATCATCATCATCATCATCATCAGCTCATATACGTCTCCACCGAGGAGCTCGAGCTCCCCTATCAATGAGGGGGTGTAGGCCATAGTCCACCACGCGGGCCCAGTGCGGCGGCGGACTTCACATGCCTTTGATTGTGACATCTCGGGCATGCAGGCTTCCTCACGATGTTTTCCTTCACCGAAACCCAGTGAAGTGAATCCGTACGTAAGTTTTTAAACTCAGAGGTACGGGCCAGAGATTTGAACCTGCACCCGCGTGATCGTGAGTCGGTGCGTTCCTAACTGAGCCACCACGGCTTACATAAATATAATTAATAACTATGTTATAAATTAAGTAACCAGTTTATAGGTATTTCTGTAAATACCAAATAATTGTTACCTCACAACCCGAAACTAAAAATCTATATCTGTACTAATATTATAAAGCTGAATTGCTTGTTTCGTTGAACACACTAATCTCAGGAACTACTGGTCTGATTTGAAAAATTATTTCAATGTTAGATAGCCCATTTATCGAGGAAGGCTATAGGCTATATATCATCACGCTATGACGAATAGGAGCGGAGTATCGATAAAAAATGTCGCAAAAACGGGTAAGTGACGCTAACGAATATATAATAACTAAAATATATTGTAAATATACAAAATTTTGTATAAAATATAACCTATGAGGGTTTCAAATGAATGCAAGAGAAATTCGTAAACAAAACGCTGAGTTAATGATTAATGATAATACAAAGGCTAAGCCATATATAACGCAAGGCGTGGAGCTGACAGCGGGGGTAAGAAATCGGTTCGATGCCCGCGTGGTGCAAATTATAAGAGACTTTCTATATAATGGTTTAAATTTATTTTATGTGGTGATAGGTTTTATTTCGGTAATCAACTGCTTATATTATAATTAATCTTATCTTAATATATATAAAGAAAAGAAAGAAAGAAAGAAAGCATTTATTTGGACATTCACACAACATTACAGAAGCAAAAAAAAAAAAATAATTAAAAATGATTACAAAAAAAAAACATATGTACGCATTACAAATATAAAAAATAAAATAATTAAAAAAAGTATGTAAAAAAAAAAGAAATATATATATATATATTATAATAAAATTTTACCACTGTAATATTGTGTGATGCCAAAAAGGATTCGACTCAGTGTACTCTAAGATATGTGGTGTGCCACATACCCTAAAACTGATTTTCAGTCGAACCCTATATAAATCTATATAAATCTATATAAATCTCGTGTCACAATGTTTGTCCTCAATGGACTCCTTAACCACTTAACCGATTATAATAAAATTCGCACACCATGTGCAGTTCGATCCAACTTGAGAGATAGGATAGCTTACATATACTTGGACCCGGTAGGTGGCGCTGGTGGGCAGAACGAAGTCTGCCTGGTCCACTAGTACCTATATAAAATTCTCGTGTCACAATGTTAGTAACCATACTCCTCCGAAACGGCTTTACCGATTTTTATGAAATTTTCAGAATTATCTATCTGTAAAGCCGATATGTATATATGGATATTCAGTAGGTCTGGTGACCCCGGGAACGGAAACTATGCGGGTGAAACCGCGCGGAGGCTGCTAGCCTAGCAATAAGTAAGTATTATATATAAGAAAGGCTCTGAAAGTTCTGGAGCGATCTGAATAATTATTTCATCAGTAAAAAGCTTCGTTATTTGTGAGTGTCATAGGCTATATATAACACTGGTCAACAATGAAAAATTTTCCAGAGATTTTTTTTTCGTTTTCAGTAAAATGAAGTGTGCTGATTACGGAAATGCCATTTTTTTCTAGCAGCTCTAGTTTTCATTTTACACCCAAGTTAAAAATTATTACAAAAATATGATTTTTTTAAGTATTTTATTTTGAATTTTAGATTTTCTTTAATGCTGTGCCTGTATAAGATCCCGACAAAAATTCCGGTAGTAATCGGTCATCATATGTATGTCCCATCTCCCTTGGTAAAGTCGGGAACATGAACTACGCGGGTGAAACCGCGGCGGAAGCTATTATTTGATTAGAGTCATTAAAACATAAAAAAGATATAAACAAATTAGATTATTTTCCTTGCATTTTCGCCAGTGTTAGATAATCGCTGAGCGCTCATAACTTAAACAAATCATATGTAATTGAAAATGATCTCCCTATAATGTTGTGTTGTAAGATTATGGGTAACTTTGATATTTAAATGGTTTATAACCTATGTTTGATGTTATATACATTTACAATTACAATTATTATATCCAAACAATTTAAAAAATTTAAAAATAAATATTAGTTAATGATACAGGTACGTAAAATGAATGAAGATAATTCAAAAACGTATTAACTAGTAAGAGGTAACTTGCTTCTGCCCGCGGTTTCACCGTTGCCGGGGGATATTCGATTTTCCCGGGATAAAGAGTAACTCCATATAAAATTTAAATTTTTATTAAAATCGTCTCAGCGTTTAGAAGTAAAGAAGTAACAAACATACACACTCACAAACTTTCGACTTTCTAATAGCAGGCTTATCTCTAAAATACGGAAGAAAATAAATAACTATCCTGAAAAATTCTTTAAACTGGTGATTTTAAAGAAAGTACGAAATGAAATGAAATAAATTTATTAATTCAACTACGCCTTCACAGGCACTTATGAAACGTCGACTCTAATGCTCGGTTCGGAAGATTGTTACTGAGAAGAGCCGCCACTAAACTCAGCAATTACTGCTTTAACGTTTGTCTACACTCAACACTAATCCATACTAATATTATAAATGCGAAAGTAACTCTGTCTGTCTGTTACGCTTTCACGCTAAAACTACTGAACCGATTTAAATAAAATTTGGTACACAGATAATCCAGAGCCTGAGAAAGGACATAGGCTACTTTTTATCCCGGGAAAATTTAAGATTCCCCGGGAACGCGGGCGAAGCCGCGGGGAGCCACTAGTAGATTATAAAGAGGAAAGGTATTTTTTGTTTGTCTGTTTGTAATGAAAGGGATTCGAAACTAAAGGATTAAATTAAATATAGTAACGTGTTAGATAGTCCATTTATCGAGGAAGGTTTTAGGCTGTAGGTATAAGATCACGCATCGACCAATAGCGTATGTATATAAGTATGCATTTAAAACCTGGTTACAGTGCAAACTTTTTTTTTTATACTGCAAAGGTGGCAAACAGGCATACGGTCCGCCTGATGGAAAGCGGTCACCGTAGCCTATGGACGCTTGCAACACTAGGGGCGTTACTCACGCGTTGCCGACCCTGTAAAAATCTCTTCACTCCCTTCTTGAAGAACCCCATACTGTACTCCATTGGGAATACCATGGCAGGGAGCTCATTCCACAACCTGAGTGTTCGTAAACTCTGCTTAGTTTAGAATCAGATTGGCCGTGTGTAAAATTGCCCAATGAAATTCATAGATATAAAAGTAGTAAACACTTTATATTTAATAGATACTAGTTGACTCGACAGACGTTGTCCTGTCTTAAGTTTTCTCATAAAAAAAATCCCCGCGATTTTTCCGCTTTTCTTTTACCTTCACATTTTTTCTAACCTTTCTCTGACAATAACAGATAGGTACATCAAAAAAAGAATTAGCAAAATCGGTCCAGCTTCACGCGGGATCCTGTGACCAAGGGAAATAAGAATTCATTAATATTAATATAGATGACATTTATGATTTACAAAAAAAAACTATGAGTAGTGTTGCTTATTCTCACAGCCTCTACCAATTTTTTTTCTCAAAAAAAGCGTGCAAAACCGCGTGTATCACCTAGTATGTCTTGATTAAAATAAGACAAGGTAAAACAGGGGTAAGAACCCTCCGTGTAAGGGGCAGGAGAGGCGTCACGGTGGAAAACTTTACCCTGCAGGGATTTAAGCGTTTAAAATAAGCGGGTGTGATTTTAATTATTTTATATTAATTCGAAGACTGCTTTTGATCGTACATGCTTTTGTTATTGAGCGGTGCTTTTTTTTAATTACTTTTTAATTACCGAGGTATAAAGTCTATTATTTTGTCTATGGTTTACAGCATATTACATAGGTGGATTCAAAAGCTAGATGGATTTATAGATTCAGTCGTATAAACCTTATCCTTGAATCACTCTATCTATTTATTGAACACCGCTTTGAAGCCGCTGCGTTTTTGCGAAATTCGGTTTATGCTCCACTCCTATCCGTCGTAGCGCGATGATATATAGCCTATAGCATTAAATATCGAGGAAGGCTATAAGCTATCTAACACTGAAGGCATTTTTCAAATCGGACGAGTAATTCCTGAGATTAGCTCTTTAAAGCAAACAAACTAACTCTTCAGCTTATATTAGTGTTGACGTAGCTTCATTATCATGTTCTTGATATGTAAATCCATTACATAATCTATTGCTATACCAAGTTTCTTCAAATCATCCAATCATCCTCACAAATATTCCCGTTTATGATATTAACTAGTAGCTCCCTGCAAGTTCACCCGCTTTTCCGGGGCTTCTTTAATTTTCCCGGGATAAAAAGTAAAATTAGCCTATGTGTTATTTCAGATTTCATCGCGATCCCTTCAGCTGTTCTGGCGTGAAAGTGTAACAAACATACATCCATACATTCTTACAACCTTTCGCATTTATAATATTAGTAGTACCTATCTATCTATACTAATATTATAAAGAGGAAAGATTTGTTTGTTTAAACAAACAAACAAATCTTTCCTCTTACAAACAAACGTTTGTAACGGATGGAATAGGCTCCGAAACTACTGGACCGATTTCAAAAATTCTTTCACTTTTGGAAAGCTACATTATCCCCGAGTAGCATAGGCTATATTTTATCCCTGTATTCCCACGGGAACGGGAACTACGCGGGTAAAACCGCGCGGAGGCAGCTAGTCAGAAATAATTTCAATTTGGATCTATCTATTTAATTCACGAACATTTAAACCGCAATAAAAAAGAGCATTGCAAAATTGAACACTTGAGAAAACAACATGGCGGCACAAAAAAAATGTTGCCATAAAAGACCTCGTTACACGATAGAAAAATACAAAACACAACAATAGTTAATCTGTATTATAAATACAGCTTAAAAAAGATAGTTTAAAGCCTCTAACAATGGGAGATTTTTATGGGTATACATTGGTATTATAACGTGTGGGGCAACATTAAAATAATATTAGCCATTTTGTATTGTATTGTTAATTTATTAACAGTTACAATTTAGTTATAGGGATTACAGATAATATTTATTGTCAACAAAGATTTTATAGATCATGTAGACTATTAATTATCACTACATATTATAAAATAAAGTCGCTTTCCGCTGTCTGTCCATATGTCTTCTTAAATCTTTAAAACTACGCAACGGATTTTGATGCGGTTTTTTTAATATATAGAGTGATTCAAGAGGAAGGTTTTTTAATACAATACATGCATAATATGTTAGGGAAACACTGACAATTTTTGAGGTTTCTAATGTGATGTATAAGCATTGCACCCGTGCGAAGCTGGGGCGGGTTGCTAGTGTAAAATAAAAACATATTTAAAGTCATTTATGAAACTTTTTAATGACCGTGATCCGTTTTGACGTTTGATAAAGAGTTGCTGATTTGACTCCCCTATCATCCATTAATTTAATCAAATAACTAACCTTTAAAAACAATTCGCATATAAAGCTTCGAAATCATAGTTGTAACGTGATCTCTTGATCTCATTAGTTTATAATTAATTCTTCTTTTGTTACTTTGATTTATTATCTCAGTTGCCCAGTTTCTAAACTACTTTTTATTTGTGGTCCTGGTGATCTGCAACACAGGTTTTACCTACAGCGGACACCAGTCCCTATTAAATCTTAATATATATAAATCTCGTGTCACAATTTTTGTCCTCAATGGACTCCTAAACCACTTAACCGATTATAATAAAATTCGCACACCATGTGCAGTTCGATTCAACTTGAGAGATAGGATAGCTTACATATACTTGGACCCGGTAGGTGGCGCTGGTGGGCAGAACGAAGTCTGCCTGGTCCACTAGTAGTATTATATTACTTTACGTGCATAAGAAAAAGAAACTGTAATAGTCTTAAGAGAAAATGTATATAGATTGTAAGCCTATAAACTTAATAATAATAATTTCACAAATATACGTAATAAAATCGTCAGTCGACACGACAAAGTCATTTCCAATAAACGGAGCGGTCCCCTAGCGAAATCAATTATTTTCACACTTTCTCGCGTAAAAATTGGCGCCGAATAGCCGCGACATTCGGCCCGGCCCGTGCTCAATCGTTTCGCACAAGCAGTTAATTAAATAGCATTGCTATTGCTTTATAATAAACGCTGATTATTTTATTTAAGCTGCTTTTTTGTGATGCTTTTTTATTGTGTTGTTAAATTATATTGATTCTATTTTTATTATTGTTATTGTTTTATGGATGTTATAAGCAAATGTAATGTTTTTGAGTTTCTTAATGTATGTATTTCAGTATAAATCACGGTTTTCCTAAGCCGACGGTAAAATTAGAAGCTTCGCATTATTTTTCATTAGATACGGATAAAATGTACCTAATTAAGGTTTTTCTTATGCTTAAGTTTAAACCTTTTTAATTAAAGTGTTTGAATTATTTTAATGTCTTCTTCAAAACGCGAGAACAGTTTTTTGTAGGTATATATAATATATGTATACAGTAATAAGTACCGAAGTAGCAAGTCGTTTGTTTTTAAACGCGCAATAGCTGAGTTTATTAGCACTTCAGCAAAACCAACCATCCAAACTGATCTCCAATATCTGGTTTCAAAATAGCACACAAAAATACATCATCAATTTCATACCCCAAAAATTCCATGGATCAATTAAAAACATTAATAAATTGTATAATGGAAAGTTATATTGATAACAATATAACCATTTAGTCGATGTTTTAATAACTGAAATCATTACAGGCCAGTGCGGTGGCCTGGGTGGGCGCCGCCCGTGACTTTGACATATTATGTTAAACAACCAACATTATTGTGTTTTATATTTATTATGCATCATCTATACTTCTTATATGTATATAAAACTAGCCCGCCCCAGCTTCGCACGGGTGCAATGCTTGTACACCACATTAGAAACCTCCAAAATTGTCAGTGTTTCTCTAACATATTATGCATGTTTATCTGTATAAGTATGTATTTATTTGGAATCAGATTGGGCGTGTGTAAAAATATTTAATTAGGATATTTAATAATAATTTAATTTAATTTAATATGTATTGTATATAAAAACTTTCCTCTTGAATCACTCTATCTATTAAAAAAGCGCATCAAAATCCGTTGCATAGTTTTAAAGATTTAAGAAGACAGCGAAAAGCGACTTTGTTTTATTAATATATAGTGATGTGCGACATTAGAATATCAAATCTATTCGATAATCGAATACGAAAAACGTTATAACCAAAATAAACCCGAAATCGAAATTTGAAATCCACACACGAGCGTTAACTCGCGACCGCAGCGCTCCCATTGGGTCGTTTAAATTCAGAACGCGTCTGCGGTCGTGTTAACCGTCGCGTCGTGCGGAGTGTACTGTTTCAAAATTAGAACGCCACCGTGAACAGGTGTATGTAGTGTATTAGTGTCGTACCCAACTATTTTATTGTCAACTAACGCCACCCACGTAGTCCCCGTTCTCATAGGAATACAGGGATAAAATATAGCCTATGTTACTCTTGGATAATGTAGCTTTCGAATGGTGAAAGAATTAAAAAAAAACGGTCCTGTAGTTTTTGAGCCTATTCATCACAACCAAACAGAGGTTTCCTCTTTATTTTAGTATAGATTTTGGATAGCATACAGCCTATGGAAACTCGAAGGACCATAAGTCAATTGAAGCAATTTTAATGTTATCTCAACTACTTAATTGTTTTTCTTTCTCGACCTATATGTTGGTTTTTATAAATACCCCGTCCCGTGACCCAAAGGAAAAGAGGTATTTATGTCCCTCCTAACGCTTTTTTTCCCATCTACACTAAAATTATAAAGAGAAAAATTTGTATATTTGAGTGAAAATATGTATTGAATAAACCCAAAAACCACTGTTAAAATTTTTTTCACCATTGGCATAGGCTATTTTATCCCTGTATTCCCACAGGAACGGGAACTACGCAGGTGAAACCGCGCGGAGGCAGTAAGTCTCAGATAATTTGCAATATTATCATTTTGGTGAATGTTTAATGGGTGATTCTAACTTTGACAAAAATATCAATATTAGCATTAGCTGTTGTATATCACATAAACAGCAAAATTTTTACTATGAGAGAGACCATTTGAAATTAAATAAAGCAAATATGAAACTATAAAATACAAAGAATATAAAATTCACCCACATCATACACAAATACGCTATAAAGAGAATAACACAAAAATCATTCGCAAAGAACTATAACAGATGACTATAAAAACCACCTGCGTCGAACAATAGCTAACCTAACTCCATAACTCGGGTAATTCGATTTTATTTCAATCGCCAAGGTAATCGAATCGAAGTTTAAGCAAAACGATTTATCGAAATCGACATCGCGACTGCCGACTTTATGGCATTTCGAGTAAAAAAGGACCCGCCAAATCTGAGTAATATAAACTTACCGATGGGAAAAATCTTTTATTCAACTCTAATACTGTGGAGTTGAGGTCTATATTTCAATGGCACTAACTGAATGTAATATTGGTTGTGAGATCGGGCGAGTCGTTCGAAATTCGAATATTATCGCAAGATGGCGTCCGATGACATGTTAATATGGGCCTCAGAGACCGATATGCATAATTTTATAACTCCCCATGTTGGATTTGCGAGAATTCTCCAGTTATAAGCTTTTTTATGTCGGCATATATTTTTTTTCTAATCTTTTCTATGTTCATATAACTACACATTTAATTCAAATGATATTAAAATATTTCTCTAAAGGAACATGCTTGCATATTGAAGTTTGTACTTCTGTTACTTCTTCAGGTCTAAACGGTTGGGTCGATTTTTATAAAACTTAAGGTATGTTTAACTCGGGTTAATGTTTACTTTTTATTATTATTATTTATTTATTAATTACTACTTTTTAAATCGAATATGCCTTGAGAACGCGGGGACCCAAAAGTCAGTCATATTAAAAAGATAGTCATTCAAAAATACTATAGCTCAACCATAGTAATGTGCAAAACCCTTTTCTATTATTCAGAAACATTGAAACTAGTTCCTCTAAGTCATCTAAACGAAAGGTAAGTCAACCAGCTAAATATTTATAAACAAAGCTGAAAACTTTGTTGATTTGAACACGCTTATCTCAGGAACTACTAGTCCGATAAAAAAAATCAGTGTTAGATACCCCATTTATCAAGAAACTATAGGCTATAGGCTATATCATCTCGCTGCGATGAATAGGAGCGGAGAAACTAAAATGATCCAAAAACGGACAAGGGACGCTAACAAAGTTGCGTGGATCAACTAGTAAATACTTAAATAAAAAGTCAAACAATAAAATCAACATTAAGAATCGAACATTAGATTTCATTCTGAAATTCCTTCCGAACCGAGCATTAGAGTCGACGTTTCATAAGTGCCTGTGAAGGCCTATTTGAATTAATAAATATATTTCATTTCACAAAAAAGCTTAATACAAAAAGCAACGTAAAAGTTAATTAACGAAAAAAAGCAGCTTATTGTTACAACGTAATTATAGCGTTATTGGAAAAAAGCATATAGCATATAGCAGTTTCCTCTATCCAACATTACATCTTAATTTACTAACAGAACAATATGGCAGCTGACTTTTTCAATAAAACTGGCAACATCTGTCCGAGCACTTAGGCGCGGGGGCGGGAGCGAAACAGCGATATGCGAAGGCATTCAAGTGCGAGCGAGATGGGTATACATGGGGTCCAAAGCAGAATTAATATGTCCTTTTCTTAGCATTTTCGTCGGACGCAAGTTTCTTTATTATTTTATTATTGATGTCCCTTATTCTGTATTAATATATTTTTTCCTTGTTCCAAGCTATTAGTGAGCAATTATTTACATGGGGATAAATAATTGTATGATTAACCCTTAAACAAATTAAGCAATTGCCTAGGGCATCACGTCTGGGGGGGGCACCAGAAGAAGTACAAAAAAAACCATCCTTAGGGCATCACGTCTCTCTCACGTCACCAAAAATGGTTTAAAGACCGATTCTAGTTGACGTAAGGATAGGGGGCCCCATGGGCGTGGATTGCTTAGGGCATCAAGAAGTCTTAATCCGTCACTGATGGTTTAGGATGTTGGCCAAACTGATTACATCCTAAGCAGAGCTTGTACTATGTTAATCAGATATACTAATAAATACATACTTATCTACACTAATATCATAGAGAGGATTTTTTTTATGTTTGCAATGAATAAACTCAAAAACTACTGTGCCAATTTCAACAATCATTTCATCATTGGCTATATTTTAAGCCTGTATTCCTACAGGAACGGGTTCTACGTGGGTGAAACCGTGCGGAGGCAGCTAGTATATTATATACTAGCTGCCTCCCCGCGGTTTTACCCGCGTAGTTCCCGTTCCCGTGGGAATACAGGGATAAAATATAGCCTATGTTACTCGGGGATAATGTAGCTTTCAAAAGGTGAAAGAATTTTTGAAATCGGTCCAGTAGTTTCGGAGCCTATTCATTACAAACAAACAAACAAACAAACCTTTATATACCTTTATAATATTAGTATAGATTTAAGAATAGTGTGTGCTCGTAGACCCTCTACGACGTAGCCGCACTAACCGTAGAGGTTCTACGCCGTAGCACCAAAATTAATTTGTAAAACACAAAAGTAATAATAAGATGTTTGAAATTAATTCGCGCACAAACGTCTGAACATATTTAAATGAATTTTTGCAAGTAAATAGAATATGTTCTAGATCTCTACTCGATGAAATATAAAAAAAAATATTTACCGTCGGGAAGGTACTCTGTATAGATGTTTATTACACAAATGATTTTTGGCACACAAATTATTCAGGGAAAATTGATGATCACCGGAAACGCGGGCGGAGCCGCGGGGAACAACAAGTACATTCATCCATACTAATATTATAAATGCGAAAGTAACTCTGTCTGTTACGCTTTCACGCTAAAACTAATGAACCGATTTAAATGAAATTTGGTACACAGATAATCTACAGCCTCAGAAAGGACATAGGCTACTTTTTATCCCGGGAAAATTGAAGATCTCCGGGAACGCGGGCGAAGCCGCGGGGAGCCACTAGTGAGGTTATAAAAGTTTTCAAACACCGACGGTATATCTAAAACGGCTTCACAATTATAAGTTACATCTATACTAATATTATAAAGAGGAAAGATTTGTTTGTTTGTTTGTTTGTAATGAATAGGCTCCGAAACTACTGGACCGATTTCAAAAATTCTTTCACCTTTGGAAAGCTACATTATCCCCGAGTAACATAGGCTATATTTTATCCCTGTATTCCCACGGGAACGGGAACTACGCGGGTAAAACCGCGCGGGGCCAGCTAGTACTTAATAAATCGGCTTCCTCAAGTGTAAATAGATTGTAAATAGTTGCGAGAAGCAATCGAATACTATTAGAGTTGCTTTCGGCGGTCGTTTTGACACTTTGTTTACTCACGGTTTCACCTGAGACCTTTTTATCCTATTTATCCGGAATACAATGCATAATATTTTATTTTTTTTATTTATTAGGTCTGCCAACAGTTTGTACATTGATATATGTTACATAAATAATATTACTTTTAATGCACTAAACTATTAAAAGGCAAACACAACTTGCAAAAAAATGGAAAACAATTATTTTATACCTACTTCTAACGAAATATATTCAATTTTGTTTAAATCTCTTCAGCCGTTGTTGTGAAAAAGAGTAACATACGTCCATACATACATCTTACATACATACACTAGCTTTCGCATTTAAATTATAACTCACTAGCGACCCACCCCAGCTTCGCACGGTTGCAATTATATATCACATTAGAAACCTCCAAAATTGTCAGTGTTTCTCTAACATATTATGCATGTATTGTATATAAACCCTTCCTCTTGAATCACTCTATCTATTAAAAAACCGCATCAAAATCCTTTGCGTAGTTTTAAGATTTTAGGAGACATAGGGACAGACAGCGGAAAGCGACTTTGATTTATAATATGTAGTGATACTCTTTATATAATACTAACTACCGGGCCCGGCTTCGCACGGTTAGCATATTACAGCAGAATAATGCAATCTACACTAATTAGAGTAGAGTTGTTGCTTTGTTTGCTCGAACGCGCTAATCTCAGGAACTCCGTCCGATTTGATAAAAAAAAATTCAGTGAGAGATGGCCCATATATCGAGGAAAACTATAGCCTATATATCATCACACTACGACGAACAGGAGCGGAGCACCAATTTATAATGTTTCAAAAACCCTAAGTAGCTATTCCACGCGGATGAAAAGTCGCGGGGAAAAGCTAGTATACAATAAAGCATCGTATGAAATCGCTCTATTTATCCTTTTAATATTTTAAATGCGAAATCAGGACGTATGAAGTCTAGGTATAAAGTATTACTATCTAAGTATGTATTAATAATAGTAGTATCAATATTATAAAGAGGAAAGATTAGGTACAATTTTGTTTGATCACTACATTTGTGAATGAAGAAGTCTCGAAAATTCTGGACCGATCTGAATAATTCTATCACTATTGGAAAGCTACATTCTCAGGGAGTCACATAGAAGCACATTTTATCCTCATTTTCCTATAAGAACGGGAACTACGCAGGTGAAACTGCGCGGAGGTAGCTAGTAGGTATCTATACTAATATATAAAGATAAAGAGTTAATTTGTTGAACTCGCAAATCTAAGGAACTACTAGTCCGATTTTTCGAAAATATTTTACTGTTGCATAGCCATCCGAGGAAGGCTATATCATCATCACGCTACGACTAATAGGAGCGGAGCATCAATAAAAAATATTGGAAAAACGGCGAATATCTTATTGGCAGACGAAGTTGCGCGAGTCAGCTAGTTTCCTAACTAATATTATAAATGCGAAAGTAACTCTGTCTGTCTGTCTCGCTTCCACGCTAAAACTATTGAACCGATTAAAATTAAATTTTGTACACAGTCTCGAGCCTGAGAAAGGACATAGGCTACTTTTTATCCCGAGAAAATGGAAGATCTCCCGAGGGGAGAAACTATAAGGTATATATCATCACGCTACAACTAATAGGAGCGGAGGAATTTTTTTGAAAATACGGTGAATCCATACTAATATTATAAATGCGAAAGTAACTCTGTCTGTCTGTCTCGCTTCCACGCTAAAACTATTGAACCGATTAAAATTAAATTTTGTACACAGTCTCGAGCCTGAGAAAGGACATAGGCGACTTTTTATCCCCGGAAAATGGATCTTCCGGGTACGCCGGTAAACGCGTAGAACACGCCGCGGGGAGTCACTATAGGCTATATATCATCACGCTACAACTAATAGGAGGCGAGCATTCATCAAAAATGTTGGAAACAAAATCAAATTTCTTATATGACACAGTGAAGTTGCGCCAGTCAGCCAGTATATATATATAACTCACCGTTATTACTGCTGTTCTTCCCACCACTATCCTCCCTATCCCCCAGGATAGCACTGACACTGAACTTCAACAGCGGCTTCTTCTGCTCAGCAAACTCTTCGCAACTCCTGACCATGTCGTCTGTCGTGAAGGCTTTCTCCTTCCCAGCTTCCTCATCACCAGAGTTCTCATGATAGCCAAGATTGAAGCGTTTCTCCAGCTCTTCTAAACGTCTGATACCAGATTTCTTACAAGCAAATGGTGGACAATCAAAAGCTCCGCAAGAGTGACAACGTCTCACCAAATTTGGTATATTTAAGACCTCCTTCTCTCTATCTTCAGTCCTCTGGTAATAATCGTTCGTATAGTACACCTGGTCGTTCTTAAACGTGTCTTCTTCGTCTCTGCTCTTTGAGTCTTCATCGTGCTCGATTTTTGCATCCTCAATTGATCCTTCATTACGATTATCTTCTTCTACCTCAGTCAGTTTCGTTTCATCCATTTCTGGAGTGTTTTCCCTGGATCGCTCGTAATTCTGTCTATGCATCACGTAGTTTTCAATCTGCTGGTTTAAATACTGGCTGTGGAGATCCACGGTCTTCTGTTGGTGTAATATATTGTCCACCAAAAACGGGGAGGTCATGTTAAATGGATGCGCACTAGTTTTGTTATAGCACAGATTCTGTATCGTCTTCAACATAATGTTGTGGTCTAAGTTTTTTTGCGTCACAAACGGATTTAATTTCAACGGTCCATGTTTTAAATTATCCGTTGGATACATTATACATTCATAATTAAACAAATAAAAAAAATATGTAGTCGAAAATCAAAATGGCTTCAATAAACACATCACTCAAGTCAAAATTCGTAATTCAAATCGCCAATTCTAAATGATGTTCGTTCGGAATCGTGTCACAATAAAATGTAAACTATTATGAACACATGTGTATCGTGTTGTGGTTGAACAACGACTGACTTGAAGGGAGTGGTTCTTCTAAAAGGGGCGGGTTTCTGAACGGACGGGGTGGCTTTTTAGCCGCGCTTTTGTGTTACGCCGTCCATATTATGTTGACCTCCCGCGCTCTTTGACACATTCGTATTTTTAGAACGCGGAGAAACTTTCTGTGTTACAAGACAGGTCATCGTGAACTGGACGATGTATCAACTTACAAATTTTATGCTGCGGTTTGAGGTGATTTAATTTGAGTTCTATGTTGATAAAAATAAAGGTGTTTTCAATGTTTTCCAACAGCATTTAGTACTTTGTATTAGACATATTAGTGACTATTGTTTGTCGCTATATTCATAAGTAGGGGTGAGAAGGATATATGTTCTTTTTTTCTGTTTCATATTGAATTTATTGTCTTTAATCTCCGTTTTGGGATCGTCTGGGAGTTTAAGTTAAACTGTAAGCGACTTTACTAACATATGTTTTGACTTCTTCTTATAATGATATTTCTTTAATGTATTTTCATACATTATAAATATATATTTAACTTTTTAAATAATTGCCCTATATTTTAAAATATCGTCTACTGACTCGTAGGCAAAGCTACGGTAATCGTAGGTGCGAGTTACACCGTAGAGCGTCTACGAAGATTAATTTAGAATGCATTTATTGCTATCTCATAATTTTATTCTATTCTGACAAAGACAAAAACTGTTATCTCTGTTGTATATGGAAAATTACTGACCTATAACCTCTTTATAAATTAATAGAGTATCTATAGAAATATATGATGACAAAGATTTTTATTGACCTTTTTCTGAATCTAAGTATTTTCTTTTCTTTGAGGCTATACCTTTTTTTTTTTCATAAACTTCATCTGACAGTAGTTTTTTTTAAGCCAAGACCAATTTTTTTTTCTTAAAAATCTACCTTTTTTTACGAAAATATACTTTTATTAGTAGTCTTAATTGATAATGCATTTTAATTAACCATATCATTTCTTAGACAGTTTATATATTTGTGAGTCAACCGCAAATTTAATTCACCCTGTCCGCCATTTTAGTACCTACATGACCCATCGGCATAGACAATAAACGTTCATCACGCCAACTGTCAGCTTCAAGACTGGCCGGTAAGAAAAGGCATAGACTAGACGTGCGCGAAGAAAAAAGCATTCCAATTTTGAAATTAGCCACACCCCCACTTTGTTATTGGTTGTCTATTCCGAATAAAAACGTCTTTATTCCCCGACTTACGTGCAATTGATTTTGAATCTTGTGCTTTAGGGAATAAGATATATAATACATTGGTAACAAATTCAATTGAAAGTCTAATAAAAGGTTATATGTAATTAATATTATACCCCTATTAACCTAAATGTTGCTGGTAAAGTAACATTTATGACATTATTGGAAAAATCTAGAGATATTTTTTTTCATCATCATCAGCTCATATACGTCTCCACGCTCGGAGCTCGAGCCTCCCCTAACATCGAGGGGGTTTAGGCCATAGTCCACCACGCGGGCCTAGTGCGGTGCGGACTTCACATGCCTTTAATAGTGACATTTCGGGCATGCAGGTTTCACGATGTTTTCCTTCACCGAAAGCCAGTGGTGTGAATCCGTACGTAAGTTTTTAAACTCAGAGGTACGGGCCAGGGTTTTAAACCTGCACCCTCAAGATTAAAGTCGGTGCATTCCCAAATGAGTCACGGCATTTTTGTATAAAAAATTGGTTGTCTGTAAAGTCGGTTTACTGACGATAGTTGAACGTAACAACGTCTTGCATCGCTCACTCAAGCAGGAGAGAGACGGATGTCGAACGCTGCCGAACGCAAAGGCCGATTGTGCTTCTTTGTCGCTCGTTCCGCGCTCTCGCTTGCACTTCAAGCCGCCACATGGAACACTCAGAGCGAGGTAACGCCGCATTAGTCATGGGACGCCCCAGAGCGAGGTAACGCCGCATGAGTCATGGAACGCCTCAGAGCGAGGTAACGCCGCATGAGTCATGGAACGCCTCAGAGCGAGGTAACGCCGTATGAGTCATGGGACGCCTCAGGGCGAGGTAACGCCGCATGAGTCATGGGACGCCTCAGAGCAAGGTAACGCCGCATGAGTCATGTTTTTTCGGGCGTCCAGCCGGCTCTATCGAATTATAAGACGTTGTCACGTCAAAAGGGGGGTTAAAAATAATAAATAAATTTTGTTGTGACATTCAACCCCTTTTCCAACTGTCCGAAACGAATCAATGTAATTGCATAAATATTGCGCTGATTTGAATAAACGAAGGGGATCTATAATACTATTGTTAGTTATGGTTTAGTTAGCACAAACTTTCTTTGTGAAACTAAATGGTTGCAAATATGTTAAATATCCCGGGACATTCTTCACACACGGCCAATCTGATTCCAAACTAAGCAGAGCTTGTACTGTAACCAGATAGCTGATGTACTTACTACTTTTAAATACACAGACAGCCCGGTTGGCTTTGTGGTTGACAGCCCGGTTGGCTTTGTGGTTAGTGACCCTGACTCTCAAGCCGCGGGTCGTGGGTTCGAATCCCACCCAGAACAAACATTTGTATGCATGAATATGTCTGTTTGTTCTGTGTCTGGATGTAAATATCTATATAAGTATGTATTTAAAAGTAGTATATGTAGTATATCAGCTATCTGGTTACCATATCACAAGCTCTGCTTAGTTTGGAATCAGATTGGCCGTGTGTGAAAAATGTCCCAGGATATTTATTTATTTATTTACATACTTATATAAATATTTACATCCAGACACAAAACAAACATATTCATGCATACAAATGTTTGTCCTGGGTGGGATTCGAACCTACGACCCGCGGCTTGAGAGTCAGGGTCACCAACCACAAAGCCAACCGGGCTGTAAAATTATAATTAGATTGATATTTTAATGTGTTTGATATGAATAAGGGGAGGTAAATTAAAACCAGGAGACGGACATAAGATGCCCGGGAACGCAGGTGAAACCGTGGGGAGCCACTAGTCTATATATATACCTAAAACAAAGTCCCTGCCGCCTCTGTCTGGACGCGATGAATACAAAAACTACTGAACAGATTTTCATGAGGTTTTCACAAAATTACGGAGTATTTGGGGAAGGTTTTTATGTGTACTACATCAATTTGGAGCCGGTAGGTGGCGCTGGTGGGCAGAACGAAGTCTGTAGGTCGGATAATAAATAAAATACATTATAATATTTATCGGAGGCATGCGTTTGACACATATTTTGGGAACTATAGCGCACGTGCCGCCATCTTTTGTCTACTTCGTCACGCCTCCCTTACGTTTCGTCACACAGATTTTCCTCTGTCATAATTATATTTATATCATTTTATTTACGAGTTTATGAATCTGTATTTTATAGTCAAATGCCAAATTTTATGCTTCGGTTTAATTTTATTTAAATGTGTCACGGGTTTTTAGTTTAAAAAAATTTATGTGGGGTTTTGTGGGAACTTGTTTTTAATACCATAGATTAGCACAATAGTTTTTTTGTCTATGTACCTACTATACTATTGTTAATCGAAATACCTAGATAAATCTTGATTCGTGATTGGTGATTCGATACGTCCCCACCGAGGAGCTCAACTAACACTATATATATCACTATGTATGTAACTACCACTATGTATATCTGTGTGTTTACGAAGAAATCAAAATTTATTTTCTTTCTTTCTTTCAATGAGGGGGTTTAGGCCACAGTCCACCATGCGGGTCTAGTGCTGATAGGGCGGACTTCACGTGACTTTGAATGTAACATCCCGGGCATACGAGCTACCTCATGAGTTCATGACGTTTCCTTCATCGAATCTTCCACTGGTAATCATAGCTTTTTAAACTCATATTATTTGAACCTGTACTTTCATGAGAGTGAGTCGGTACGTCATGCACTGAACTACGAATTTTTACTATACCTATGTAGAATGTCTACGTTAGTCTATAGAAGCTCAATATACTGACCTTTGTACTAGTATTATATACAATACTAAAATAACTAAGCGTTATTATTGCCCTATATATGTACAGCTACATTCTTCTACCACATAGGCTACGATAGGGAGCTTTATCAATAAAAATAGGCACAACTTAAAAAAAATACAATTTAATTCAATAGTCTGCCTTTATTCGATAAATTAATAAAAAAATTAGGGTATATTGAGTACATTTTAATGTAATCAGTTTTTCTAAAGTGTTAGCAGTGCCATCTATAGTCCAGTAGCAAATATAAATGTGACGCCATCTGTTGTCGAATAGCGTCAATTTTTATAACCGACTTACCGTATTTTATATTAGTGTAATTTAACACCAATAGATGGCGTGATCTCCTGCTTATTTTCTTTTGTCACATTAGTATACATGCATACCATATGATCAAGACTTCAGAGAATTAAATATTGGGGTTTCCATGTACTAGTTATTCTGTTATTTAAGGTACTGGTCCAGTCATTTTAGCTTAAATTAGATAAGAATCTCGGAATTCGAGATACCCAGCTGACTTGACGCATATAACGAAGATGATCGAGACTTTTCACAGATTTCGGAGCATTATAGACAGCCAATAAGGTTTGAGTTCCACTATATATGGCGCGTTTTCGACCGGAGGCACCGGTTGACCTGAAGTGATGCTGTGACCGCGCGCTCTCCGCCCTCTATCTCGAAAACGGTTCACCGTATAAAAAAAAATTTTAAACAAAATCGGTAGAGAATTTTATTTTCTACAATAGGAAATTAGATATTTCCAAAAAAAGTGCAAAAAACCGATTTTTGTGACCTTTGACCTTGAAATTTTATAGTTGCTTACTCCCTACCATATGTAGGTTTTGAGACAAATTTTAGGGTGTCAATATACAAGTATTTACAGACTTACAGCTGGGTATCTCGAATTCCGAGGTGCACTTACTAAAATGACTAGGCTATACGGGCTTGCCAAAGTTTAGTTTTCAGCAAAACGTGCAAACAGCAACGTGCGACAGCCCGTTTGGCTTTGTGGTTAGTGACCCTGACTATCAAGCCGCGGGTCGTGGGTTCGAACACTTCGAACCCACCCAGGACAAACATTTGTATGCATGAATGTCTGTTTATCCTGTGTGTTTATTATTTATTAAAAGCAAGAGCAACCTTCAGTAACTAGCATTTAGAGTCTAGCTTCATAAGTGCTTATAGATCTTCTTTATTTTAGAATACTCTTCTACAGATAATCATTTAATTTTTCATCTTATGGATCATAGGTCGAATAAAAACCCAAAAATAATCGAAACAAGCCCATTTATTTAATACAAAAAAAATATTTATTTTAATAGCAAATATACAAACATTTAATATCATTTACACCGTTCTTAATAATCCGACTTTGGTCACAACAACCGAAACAGTTATTCCTTTATAAACAAACAATTTTGCGTAGTCATTAATATATATATATACAGGAGAAAGAATTTACAAAAAGGTACGCGAACTTAGCAATTTTAATTAGAATAACTGTACTTCTAGTATACATATTTGCGTGAAGCAATCGCGTATTAACACCAAAATATTCGATTGCTTCTTGCAAAAATTTACACTCGGGGCACATTTTTACTAATAATCTTACTTTTCATATTATTCTTTCTATTAACATTACATATGGATTTTCATGAAAATTTACATTAAAACCTTCCTTATGGTAGAATCGGGTAATAAAATTTCAAACAAAACTACCAAAAAATTGAGTTTAAGTAAGACAAAGTATCGCGTACCATTGACTAATTCTAAAAGGTATATTTTAATACCAAATATATGCCAGAAAAGGACAAAAAGCGCAAGAAAAAACACAATTTGTCCACCTTTTAGAATTAGACAACTTAAATACTTAGTATAGATTATAAAACTCGATGGTACGAAATAAGAACTATAATCGCTTAACATTTATATAAGTAGGTATATATCCATCCTTGTCTGTGCTGTAAAACATGAAAGAGAGGCAATAGTGTTAATATAAATATCCCGGGACATTTTTCACACACGGCCAATCTGATTCCAAAGTAAGCTTCAAAGTGAGCTTGTGTTATGGTAACCGGATAGCTGATATACTACATATAATACTTTTAAATACATACTTATATAGATATTTACATCCAGGCACAGAACAAACAGACATATTCATATTAATGTTTATCCTGGGTGGAATTCCAACCCACGACCAGCGACCTAACCACAAAGCTAACTGGTCGGTCAATTTCAGTTCTATACTAATATTATAAATGCGAAAGTAACTCTGTCTGCCTTCACGCTAAAACTACAGAACCGATTTAAATGAAATTTCGTACACAGATAGTCTTGACCCTGAGAAAGGATATAGGCTACCTTTTATCCCGGGAAAATGGATAAACTCCCGGGTACGCGAGTGAAACCGCAGGAGCCTAGTCTGTATATCGAGTTTTAAGTCTATACTAAGTACTACAATAATAGCCGAAAACAATAATTTAGATATACATACATATTATACTGAATTTGGTTACTCACTAGATTGAGGGACATCACTTTATAGACTTATTAGCGTTCCTATACTCGCCTGCAATGATTTACTTATCTACACTAATATTATAAAGAGGAAAGATTTGTATTTTTGTATGTAACGAATAAACTCAAAAAGTACTGGACCGATTTTAATAATTCTTTTTTTAGAAAGCTACATTATCATTGAGTAACATAGGCTATATTTATCCCTGTATTCCAACGGGAACGGGAACTACGCGGGTAAAACCGCGCGGAGGCAGCTAGTTTTAATATATTAATATGGAGGAAAAATCAAAATGGCCGCCACATTATTTCATAATTTCAATCCCTAGTCCTAGTACCTTAGTCCTAGCACCCCAAGGTCTAGTATCTATCAGTCCTAGCACCCCAAGTTCCAGTACCTTAGTCCTAGCACCCCAAGGTCTAGTATCTATCAGTCCTAGCACCCCAAGTTCTATTACCTTAGTCCTAGCACCCCAAGGTCTAGTATCTATCAGTCCTAGCACCCCAAGGTCCAGTATCTATCAGTCCTAGCACCCCAAGGTCTAGTATCTATCAGTCCTAGCACCCCAAGGTCTAGTATCTATCAGTCCTAGCACCCCAAATTCTATTACCTTAGTCCTAGCACCCCAAGGTCTAGTATCTATCAGTCCTAGCACCCCAAGTTCTATTACCTTAGTCCTAGCACCCCAAGGTCTAGTATCTATCAGTCCTAGCACCCCAAGGTCTAGTATCTATCAGTCCTAGCACCCCAAGGTCTAGTATCTATCAGTCCTAGCACCCCAAGGTCTAGTATCTATCAGTCCTAGCACCCCAAATTCTATTACCTTAGTCCTAGCACCCCAAGGTCTAGTATCTATCAGTCCTAGCACCCCAAGTTCTATTACCTTAGTCCTAGCACCCCAAGGTCTAGTATCTATCAGTCCTAGCACCCCAAGTTCTATTACCTTAGTCCTAGTACCCCAAGGTCTAGTATCTATCAGTCCTAGCAACCTAAGTTCTAGTACCTTAGTCCTAGCACCCCAAGGTCTAGTATCTATCAGTCCTAGCACCCCAAGTTCTATTACCTTAGTCCTAGCACCCCAAGGTCTAGTATCTATCAGTCCTAGCACCCCAAGTTCTATTACCTTAGTCCTAGCACCCCAAGGTCTAGTATCTATCAGTCCTAGCAACCTAAGTTCCAGTACCTTAGTCCTAGCACCCCAAGGTCTAGTATCTATCAGTCCTAGCACCCCAAGTTCTATTACCTTAGTCCTATCACCCCAAGGTCTAGTATCTATCAGTCCTAGCACCCCAAGTTCTATTACCTTAGTCCTATCACCCCAAGGTCTAGTATCTATCAGTCCTAGCACCCCAAGTTCCAGTACCTTAGTCCTAGCACCCCAAGGTCTAGTATCTATCAGTCCTAGCAACCTAAGTTCCAGAACCTTAGTCCTAGCACCCCAAGGTCTAGTGTCTATCAGTCCTAGCAACCTAAGTTCCAGAACCTTAGTCCTAGCACCCCAAGTTCTAGTATCTATCAGTCCTAGCAACCTAAGTTCCAGAACCTTAGTCCTAGCACCCCAAGTTCTAGTACCTTAGTCCTAGCACCCCAAGGTCCAGTATCTCTCAGTCCTAGCACCCCAAGTTCTAGTACCTTAGTCCTAGCACCCCAAGTTCCAGTACCTTAGTCCTAGCACCCCAAGTTCTAGTATCTTAGTCCTAGTCCTAGAAATATTAAAATGATTGTGGGAATGGATGTTATCTATAGTTACTATGAAGTGAATAAATAGGATAGATTTTTAATCCCTGACAACTACGGATCCATAGGTAAAATGTAATATTGTCTTATGCAATTTTGAACATTGTATACTTTTTATTAAAATATTATTAATTATGTAAACACTGCAGGCGAGTCGACCATTAAATTAAAAAAAAAGAAAAGAAAAAAATATTATGAGATCGTTAAAAACTAAAATTAATCAAATAAAAGACATACTTCACTTAGTGAAATAGTCGAGAATAAAGAGAAAAATTATGAATTATTGATTTTAATTTACATGTAAAATATGCTTTTTTTTAGGGGGCGAGAATTTGTAGATTAAAAAAAAACAATAAATTAATATTATAACGTCAATTTAGAGTTACCGTTATTTAGTTAGTTTTATTAGAATTGGGGCCTTTTGAGTGCCATTTTCATTTGTAATTGTTTTAAATATATCATTAAAGCAATAATATATGTGTAAATGGTGCCAATTCTGTTGAACATAACTAAACTTAGCTAAATCTATTTAAGAATGATTTAAGAAAAATCTCTCACTAAATTTATCAGTTTTTCCATGATACAGACATGGCATAAAAATGGTTTTAACTTTAAAAGATGATTTAACTTAGTTTTAGTTTTATGTACCACAGAATAGGGCCCTATGGAAATAAATACATAATGTGTAGGTTTTTAGGTTTAACGGTAAACTAAATTTAACGAAAAGTTAAAATTAATGGTCCTAATGAATAACTTAACTGTGTATTCAACAAAAAGAAAAAAACAGCAATATTATCAATAATTAAATACAAATAATAAATGATTAATTACATGTTTTATTTACTTAATTAAAACTTAACTTTTACATACAATTTATTAGCGACTTAGGACAATATTTTGATATACTTCACTGTATGTCGACAACTTTACACTCGGACTGCCTTCAACTATGACATAGGTCAAATCGACCTATCCGTAGAAAAAAGTTCTATGTGACTTTGAACCCAAACCACTTTTTAAGTTTATGCCTATAATTAGGTACCTATCCATACTAATATTATAAATGCGAAAGTAACTCTGTCTGTCTGTTACGCTTTCACGCTAAAACTACTGAACCGATTTTAATTTGGTACACAGATAATCCAGAGCCTGGGAAAGGACATGCTACTTTTTATCCCTGGAAAATTGAAGATCCCTGGGGACGTGGGCGAAGCCGCGGGGAGCCACTAGTATTTAATAAATGTTGGTAAAAGTATCAATTCTCTAAACCGATAAAGAAAAAGTTAGGGTAAAATATGTGCAAATCAAACTGCAAATCACTCTTCTCTAAAGTAGGGATTTGGCAGATACAACTTTGTTCTACGGATTTTGAATTAAAATAATGTGTCTCTTGCACATACTAAACGCAAGATTTTTAGGTATTTTTTTATACCACAAAGGTGGTAAATAGACATACGGTTCACCTGATGGAAAGCGGTTACCGTAGCCTATGGACGCTTGCAAGACTAGGGGCGGCTCAAAATGTATATGTTATTATAGTTCATTATTAAAAATGTCACGTTATATTTAGTATTTAAGCGTGTTTAAGTAATACTAAAATGTTGTTGCTTAGCAAAAAAAATTAGCTTTAAGTGACGTGTTTATGCCTGTGTTTCATAAAGTAATCTATAAAAATTTCCAAAAATTCCAAATTACGGAGTATTTCATGGGGAAGGTTTTTATGTATAATACATCAATTTGGAGCCGGTAGGTGGCGCTGGTGGGCAGAACGAAGTCTGCCGGGTCCGCTAGTTAGTTATAAGTACATCGTAAAATTTACTCTTTACACCTCGAGTGGCGAGTGTAAAGTTGTCGCCTTACACAAGCATTCTGAACTTAAGAGCTAAAGATAATATTTTGTTTTATACACTTATACAAAATGATTTATAATTAAATATAAATATTACATACATTTATTTATTATTTTCCATAGCAACATGGAATTTAATTATTTTTTTATTTTATATTTACTCAAAGCTGCCTTAAAATGTATTATACAAAAAAATTAATTTTGTAATATGATTTTTTACACCCTAAGCGGTTATTGGCGTGAAGATATACTGCACTTATCGAGAAGTAACACAAATGAAACGCCGAGAATCGAAGCTACGTCTTAAACATCGTAAGAAGAGTAGTTTTGAGGTTAAAAATCATATTAAAAAATTGGCTGTTAATTCTAAAATATAACTAAGTAATCTTTTAAGTTTTAAATACAGGTGGTTTCTTAGTTCTTATATATAGAGCTATATTAACCACCTTATGTGGTTAATCTATAATTTTAACATATCACAATATATATATAAAGGTTAGAAATGGAAGAGATATTTAAGGACAAATAATTATAATTAATAAATTACTTATTAAATTCGTAAACGAAGCACTTATGAGAATCACATACATTTTAATTTTTTTTATTTATTTATTACTAAAATCATTTCAAGGCACATTTATATGAGGTTTCTTTGTGAATTCAAGTTATTTGAGTTTTTATTCACATTCGGGGATAAAGTAGGTGTTAAATAAGTAAGTTATATTGAGGGAATAACTTTAGAAAATTATAGTGAAATTTCATTGAATTTGCCCCATATTGGTTAGGATTTGTGATTAGTGACCTTAATTTTAAGCAAGAGTAGTCATTGGTCCAAATACCACCCAGGAAAAACATTTCGCTGCTTTGAAAGAATAGAGTATTATTACCAAATACTACAAAATTGAGTATTCAACACCATTCAACGTAAAATGATCTGTCTAATATACTCATTTCTATAACAATAATTAACCGAAAGATCGCTTCCTATTGGTCAATTTATATAGCATTTTAAGATTTGAAAGAACTTTAAAATGCTCTACTGAAAAATTTACGACAGTATTCTTCCAAAGCAGCGATTTGTATGCATAAACATGTCTGTTTGTTCTGTGTCTGGATGTAACTATTTAAGTATGTATTTTAACGTAGAGCTTGTACTGTTACCAGATAGCTGATACACTACTACATATAATAATAATAAATATCCTGGGACATTAATCACACACGGCCAATCTGATTCCAAAGTAAGCTTCAAAGTGAGCTTGTGTTATGGTAACCAGATAGCTGATATACTACATATACTACTTTTAAATACATACTTATATAGATACTTCGACTTCGAGAGCCGTGGTGGCTCAGTTGGGAAAGCACCGACTCACGATCATGAGGGTGCAGGTTCAAATCCCTGGCCCGTACCTCTTAGTTTACAAAAACTTACGTACGGATTCACACCACTGGCTTTCGGTGAAGGAAAACATCGTGAGGAAACCTGCATGCCTAAGATGTCACAATTAAAGGCATGTGAAGTCCGCACCGCACTAGGCCCGCGTGGTGGACTATGGCCTAAACCCCCTCGATGTTAGGGGAGGCTCGAGCTCCTCGGTGGAGACGTATATGAGCTGTTGATGATGATGATGATAGATACTTAGTGCCAGACAGAACAAACTAACACATTCATGTATACATATGTTTGTACTGGGTGGGATACGAACCCATGACCTCTATCTTACGAGGTCATTAACCACTAAGATACTGGTCAGTTACAAGTAAATGAGAGTTAAATTCAATTATGTATTTGCTGCCATTTAAAGTAATATACATATTTAATGTATATTATTTTGCTTAGTTTCACCCAAGTTCCCGGGGTATAGAATATTACCCGGGATAAACATTGCCGGGACACCCAGTGTAGCTTGCATTTAAATTTAACACTTTAATGAGAGCTTTTAACGCGAGTGACACCGGGTGACAAAATATGATGAGTTGTGATAAAATTTAGGTATTTTAGAGTAATTTGTTCTCACTAAGTTATTAAAATATTAGGGTTTTTTAAACCTTTGCCAACTAAATTCATGGCAAAATTATGTATCATATTATGAATAGAAAATTAACACAAGAACTGTCGGAAAATTTAAATTGTATTATATCTATATATAAATAAAACGGACAGGTTAAATGTTTTAAGTCAAAACTCGAAAACGGCTGGAGCGATTTGGTTTTAAAAATGTAGTCTAAAAGAGTTTTGGGTGAAACCGCGGGGCAGAATCTAGTTTTATGTGTACTTTACTTAGTACTAGTACTCTCTGCCTACCTCTTTAGAGCTAGGCGTGAAGGTTGTTAATCAGTGTTTCTCAAATATAAGTATTTGAGGTATCAAAAGGAATGTCATTGTTACAAATATTATTTGCATAATATTTCGTTAGTTTTTAGTTATGCTTAAGTCTTATATTTCTTTGACAGAAAATCTTATTTTTTTTATTGTTTTCAACAGAATTTTTTAAGTTAGTTTATGTACTGCTATTTTTTACCTCATTTTAGATATTTTACTTGAATTTTTATTACTTTAAATTGGATCAAAAAAATTTAGAAGTTTTTGTTACATATTTACAAGGTTTTATAAACAGATTGTCTTGACCTATGCTGAGTTTAAGTATTTATTATTTAAATGGCAAATACAAACTTATAGAATTTTTGGAAGTCTTTGATTGTCAAAAAACATCCTAAAAATACTACAAGTATATACTACATCGAGCATGTAACCAATAGAGTAGAACTGAAACAAAATACGCCAAAACGGTGCGCCGGCCCCTGTGTTCTGATTGGCCGACTCAAGGTCAAGTGTTGCACTAGACGTACACACAGGTCTCTTATTGGTCGGGTACTGTTTTAGTTCGAGCGTGGTTTGTTAGTTATACGTAACAAATCATTGATGCGTTCCTAAACAAATGGCTCACTATTGCTACTCTATTGGTTACATGCTCGATGATATACTATGATAGTTTAAAAACGGGCGTTATTAATGTCAATATTATATTAGAAATATATTCTTACATAGATGCATCTGGTTTTGTTATATCTTTTTCGTTCTTCTCTCAACTAGCCGATCTATGCTGATGGGTGAGGTGACAGATTGTATCATTTCCACAATCTGTGTGTCCATCCGTGGTTTTTGTAAACGTTTTGCTGAACGCGTGCGGAACTTCGCCGATTCTTGGGTGACCACCAGCTTTGGTGTTAGGGATTTTATACATCTGCGAATGAAAAATTATATATTATTATATTTATATAGATATTTCACTTCTTTGAGTATGTATGTCAGAGAGATGAATGTATTTAAAAGTAATATAGTGTTGTATAGGGGTCTAAGGTCTAGGGGTTCCAGGGATATCTATTATAATGGTATCTTCTTCCCCTGATCCTTAGGGTGCAGGGTATGACGGGCAGGGTGTAGGGTCCACGGTGTTTTTTTATTATTATTATTAATGGGCTTGCATTTGGTCTCTGACCCGTCCATGCATGTAAGGTGCAGGGTGTAAAGTGCAGGCTGTGAGATGCAGGGTATGAGGTGCAGGAAGTGAGGTGCAGGCTGCACGGTGCAGAGTGTAAGGTACATGTTGCGAGGCGCAGGAAGTGAGGCGCAGGGTGTAAAGTGCAGGAAGTGAGGTGCAGGGTGTGAGATGCAGGGTGTGAGGTGCAGGGTGCGAGGTGCAGGGTGTGAGGTGCAGGGTGTGAGGTGCAGGGTGTGAGGTGGAGAGTGTAAGGGTGCAGGGTGTAAGGGTGCAGGGTGTAAGGGTGCAGGGTGTAAGGGTGCAGGGTGTATGGGTTCAGGGTGTAAGGGTGCAGGGTGTAAGGGTGCAGGGTGTGAGATGCAGGGTGTGAGATGCAGGGTGTAAGGTACAGGTTGCGAGGCGCAGGGTGTAAATTGCAGGAAGTGAGGTGCAGGGTGTAAGGTACAAGTTGCGAGGCGCAGGGTGTAAGGTGCAGGATGTAAGGTACAAGTTGCGAGGCGCAGGGTGTAAGTTGCAGGGTGTAAGGTGCAGGGTGTTAGGGTGCAGGGTATGAGATGCAGGGTGTAAAGTGCAGGGTGTAAGGTGCAGGGTGTAAGGTGCAGGGTGTAAGGTGCAGGGTGTAAGGTGCAGGGTGTGATGTGCAGGGTGTAAGGTGCAGGGAGTGAGGTGCAGGGTGTAAGTGCAGGAAGTGAGGTGCAGGGTATGAGGTGCAGGGTATGAGGTGCAGGGTGTAAGTGCAGGAAGTGAGGTGCAGGGTGTGAGGTGCAGGGTATGAGGTGCAGGGTGTAAGGTGCAGGCTGCAGGGTATCATGTATGCTGTATAAGGTCTCATATCCTAACCTGGCAGCCTCCTGCAGCTTCCTAGCAAGCAGCTCGTTCTTCATTCGTGCGGCGGCGAGCTCGCGTCGCAACTGTGCGCGAGATTTGTTCCCTCCTCGAGCCGCATGGAGTAGCGGATGCCGACGGAGACGGACGGCGGACGGACGGACTGACGGATCAGGGTCTACCATTTTCTGTAATATATAAATAAAATAAATATCCTGGGACATTTTTCACACACGGCCATTCTGATTCCAAAGTAAGCTTCAAATGAAACTTGTGTTATGGTATGACTTGGCTGATATACTACATATATATGTACTTCTTTTAAATACATACTTGTTGTTGCGTAGTTTTAAAGATCTAAGCATACATAGGGACACCAGACGGCGGATAGCGACTTTGATATACTATGTAGTGATAATACATACTTTAAGTAACTGGTTGAATTCTCTGGACAGGTTTGGTAGATCTGGTAGCTTGCCGTCTCTAAAGTCGTGCCACTGCTGTCCGTTCTTCGGCAATGGGCCTCCACCGGCGGCCTCGTACAGCGTTAGGCCTGTTGGGACACAATTTTATGAGGCCTTTTGTTGGTGGGGTCATATAACCAAATTGTAATGTCATGAAAATAAGTAATTGAAAATATAAAATAATCTTTATTTAACATTAAATATGGTACAGTTATATTTCGGCTCGGCTGCCACATTAGGTCTCCCTGTATTGTTAATTATATAATTTTATTTGTAAAACTAGCGGAGCCGGCAGACTTCGTTCTGCCCACCAGCGCCACCTATCGGGTCCAAATTGATGTATTATACATAAAAACCTTCCCCATGAAATACTCCGTAATGTGGTGAAAACCACATGTAAATCAGTTCAGTACTTTCGTGTTTATCGCGTTCAGACAGACAGACAGAGGCGGCGGGGACTTTGTTTTATAAATATAGATAAGTGTTACTTACCAAAGGCAAATATGTCGGCTTTAGTGAGGTGCGTGAAGTCTTCATGTAAGACCTCCTTCGGTAGATATCTGCAGTCGCCCTCCTCCACGGAGGGAGAGGATATGCATGTCACGTGGCCGAGGTCACCTGAGACAATTACAAAAAAACGTAAAAAAACAAATATTTATTTACTAACTCTTTAAAACTATCATTACTGGTACCATTAAAGTTCTTCTTCTACCTCGCGTTAATCCCGGCTATTGCCAGGGTCCGCCTTCCGACTGAGCTTTCTCCACTTTGCCCGGTCTTTTATTGGTACCATTAAAGTTATCTACACTAATATTATAAAGAGGATAAAGTTGTATATTTGTGTGTATGTATGTAATACATAAACTCAAAAACTACTGAGCCGATTTCAAAAATTCTTTCACCATTGGCAAGCTACATTATCGGGGAATAACATAGGCTATATTTTATCCCTGTATTCCCACAGGAACGGGAACTAAGCGGGTGTAACCGCGCGGAGGCAGCTAGTTCTACTAATATTATAAATGCGAAAGTTTTTGTGTTTGTTTGTTACTTCTTCACGTCTAAACGGGTGGAGCTATTTTAATAAAATTTGGTATGGAGTAAGCTGACACCCCGAATTTTCTACTAAAAAGTAGTATCAGCGCACAGGTCGGTTAGCCTTTTAAAATAAATAGTTTTTTTCGTCCCCTGAAAAGTAAAAATGACTTATGCGATGTTGTAAGCTAAACATCGAGCATGTAACCAATAGAGTAGCAATAGTGAGCCATTTGTTTAGCAACGCATCAATGATTTGTCACGTATAACCGGTATAACTAACAAACCACGCTCGAACTAAAACAGTACCCGACCAATAAGAGACCTGTGTGTACGTCTAGTGCAACACTTGACCTTGAGTCGGCCAATCAGAACACAGGGGCCGGCGCAGCGTTTTGGCGTATTTTGTTTTCTAACAAAACTGTTAACAGTTCTACTCTATTGGTTACATGAAAATGAAATGAAAATGAAATGAAAAATGTTTTTATTCAATTAGGCCTTCACAGACACTTAAGAATAGTCAAACTCTAACGCTCGGTTCGGAAGGATGGTTTTGCTGAGAAGAGCCGGCAATACGGCAGACTAATTCCTTAATATTTACATATTAAGGAATTAGTCTGACTGACAATATTTGGGTGTTGGGGAATGACTTAAAATAAAATAATTTAAAGTGAAAGTTTACAAAAATAACAATAGTAAACATAGGCAGACCAGCCCCCACAAGCAGCACCTGTTCACAAGCATGACGCATGTGGCAGCCATCGCCCTCTTCGCCATGTTTTAGGGAAGTGAGCGACCCGTCACACGACGCCGCCGCAAGCAAAGACTTTTAAGTGAGCATGCTCGATGAAGCTAAGGGATGAAATGCTTACCAATCTTGTAGTTGTGCGTGGGCGGTTCGTCGTCATCGTATCCGTCGTCCGAGTCCTGCGCCGGCGCGCCCTCGCCGCTGCACACGAAGATGTTCCCCGGCTTCACGTCCATGTGCACCAGGTGACGCGAGTGGATGTACCTGAGGTACCACGGGGGACAAGTTACTATGTATATATATTGGAGCAAGAGCCCGTGAACGCCAGACCTTCGTTATTTTATAAAAGCTGAAAGTTCGTCTGCGCATGCTCCCAACACAGGAAAGAACGATGGCCTATTATGAAGTTTGGGTCACCGTGGCTTTGGCAGCTATACGGTACTAAAGGTGTGTATAATACCGATCTAGTTTCGTCAAATTATAAAGTGTGATTTTTTGGTATTATCATCAGAATATTATTAAAAATCACGTTATTGATTGCCAGACACTTCACATCGTGGCAACCCCTTGCCAGACACCCCTAATGTTCATGAAATTATAATTCTACTTACGTTATAGTATAAAAGCTGATTTTTATCTATACTAATATTATAAAGAGGAAAGATTTGTTTGTTTGTTTGTTTGTTTGTAATGAATAGGCTCCGAAACTACTGGACCGATTTCAAAAATTCTTTCACCTTTGGAAAGGTACATTATCCCCGAGTAACATAGGCTATATTTTATCCGTGTATTCCCACGGAAACGGGAACTACGCGGGTAAAACCGCGGGGAGGCAGCTAGTTAATTTATTAAAACAGCTACAACATACAATATAAATAGTGCACATATAAGAAAAGAAAAATACAATGTTGCGCCCCACTACATTATCCGCAGATTAACAGGGACATGTTAGTATGTATATAGGTATATTGGGGGAATATTTTGGGGATATTAATATTGTGGGGACATTAATATTCATCATCATCATCAGCTCATATACGTCTCCACTGAGAAGCTCGAGCCTCCCCTAACAATGTGGGGGGTTTAGGCTTGAACCCGCACCCTCATGATCGTGAGTCTTTGCGTTACCCACTGAGCCACCACGGCACATTAATATTGTGGGGACATTAATATTGGGGGGACAGTAATATGGAGGGGACATTAATATTGGGAGGACATTAATATTGAGGGAACAATAATATGTATTGGGAGGACAGTAATATTGGGGGGACATTAATATTGGGAGGACATTAATATTGAGGGAACAATAATATGTATTGGGAGGACAGTAATATTGCGGGGACAGTAATATTGGGGGACATTAATATTGCGGGGACATTAAAATTCTGGGTATATAGATTATTGTAGGGTAAACATATTGTGGGATATAAATAAATATCCAGGGAGATTCTTCATGACATATAATGATGGACTTTTTTTGTTAGCAATGAAAACTTTTGGATTGGTCGTAAACTTGAGTCCCATATAAGACAAAAGTATGTTATTACTCACGTGAGCCCATCAGCTATATGTGCCAACAGCAGCAGCAGCTCGCTCTCAGCCAGGGGTCCGTTCTCCATCATCTGCTGCAACGACCCACCATCGCAGTACTCGTTCTGTATGATCATGTGGTCGTCTTCAGCCCATGCTGAATAATATCTAGAAATTGGAACAGTATTAGTAAAATAGTTTGTTTTTCTCCATGGTGGCAAATCACTGGCCCGTCTGAAAACCTCTGAGTTTACAAAATTTACGTACAGGCTCACACCACTGGCTTTCGGTAAAGGAAAACATCGTGAGGAAACCTGCATGCCCGAGATGTCACTATTAAAGGCATGTGAAATCCACTGATCTGTGGAGACGTATATGAGCTGATGATGATGAGTTTATTTTAAAATTGCCTATGAATAAATTTCAGGAACGAGTTGAGTCAGCTTTGGTACAGAAGGCTTATTACAGTATAAATAATTATATTAATGACTAGCTGCCTCCCCGCGGTTTTACCCGCGTAGTTCCCGTTCCCGTGGGAATAAAGGGATAAAATATAGCCTATGTTACTCGGGGATAATGTAGCTTTCCAAAGGTGAAAGAATTTTTGAAATCGGTCCAGTAGTTTCGGAGCCTATTCATTACAAACAAACAAACAAACAAACAAATCTTTCCTCTTTATAATATTAGTAAAGATGACGAGGCATGGGTATAGCGTTCGTTCTATCAGGACTAATATTATTATTGATAAAGAAATTGTTAAAACTTGTTTTGAAAAGAAGAATTGGTGAGTTTATTGGCGGCTCTTCTCATTTATATAGGTACCTGATGACATGCAGATGTCACAGTTATATTATATAGTTAGCTGACGACATGCGGATGTCACAAGTATGTTTATATAGGTACCTGACGACATATGGATGTCACAAGCATGTTACATAGTTACCTGACGACATGCGGATGTCACAAGAGCGTTATATAGTTACCTGACGACATGCGGATGTCACAAGTGCGTTATATAGTTACCTGACGACATGCGGATGTCACAAGTCTATTACATAGTTACCTGACGACATGCGGATGTCACAAGTGCGTTATATAGTTACCTGACGACATGCAGATGTCACAAGCATGTTTATATAGTTACCTGACGACATGCGGATGTCACAAGTCTATTACATAGTTACCTGACGACATGCGGATGTCACAAGTGCGTTATATAGTTACCTGACGACATACGGATGTCACAAGTATGTTACATAGTTACCTGACGACATGCGGATGTCACAAGTCTATTACATAGTTACCTGACGACATACGGATGTCACAAGCATGTTACATAGTTACCTGACGACATATGGACGTCACAGTTATATTATATACGTATTTGACGACATGAGGATGTCACAAGTCTGTTATATAGTTACCTGACGACATGCGGATGCCACAAGTATGTTACATAGTTACCTGACGACATGCGGATGTCACAAGTCTATTGTATAGATACCTGACGACATGCGGATGTCACAAGTATGTTACATAGTTACCTGACGACATGCGGATGTCACAACTATGTTATATAGTTACCTGACGACATGCCGACGCCACAAGTATATTTTATAGGTATTTGACGACATGAGGATGTCACACTTATATTTTATAGGTACCTGAGGACATGCGGATGCCACAAATATGTTTATATAGTTACCTGACGACATGCGGATGTCACAAGTGCGTTATATAGTTACCTGACGACATGCGGATGCTTCCCCAGCGCCGCGTGCGCATACACCTCGGTGAGCGCCGCCCGCTCGGCCGCGCTGCCCGCCACCGGCCGCAGGGACCGCTTCAACGCGTACACACACCCGTCGAGCTTGTTCACGCACTTGGCAACTCGGCCGAACTGACCGCGTCCTATAACGCATAGTTCGACAAACTCGATGTTGTAGCGGGATATGTTTGATTCCTGTGTATGGAAAGTTAGAATTAATGTGAAGTTTGGTTTGGCACGGTTAAAACTATAGATTGATTGTAATTATATATTACTAGCCGCCTCTGCTCCGCACGGGAAAATGTTTATACATCACATTAGATACCTCCTAAACCTCTTCCTGCGTCGCGTCCGAATCGTCAGATTTTTGGATCTAACCTTTGTTTAGGCTCACATAATATCCCCTGTAAATATCTGACGCGCCCGAGCATTTTTTTTTTACCATTTTTAAACCATCCGTACGCCCGGCCTCACCATGCAAACTGGCAGATTAACATTCTTCTGTCATCAGTGTTACATGGGTTATATACAGTATCAATATCTGACGCGCTCGACTATGTCCATGTAACAATTTCTTTTTACATCTTTGCAGGCTCGTAGACGCTTGCCCCACCGCTAAAAGGGTATACATCATATAACCTTTTTTTCTTCCTATCATCTGATCTTCAAGATCCAATAGGTATCCACGACCCTCGAGGAAATCCCCATTTAGCAACATGGCCTCCCCTACTAACAGAACAAACAGACATGTTCTTGCACACAAATGTATGTTCCGCAGATTCACTAATCAAGAAGTTAAAAAGCTACTCAAGAGTTATAATAATATTTACCCTTAGTCTTTTAGCCGGTTGTTCTGGCGTCGCGTCACCCCACGTGGGGGTTTTTGACAATGCACGCTTCTTCTTATTTAAGGCTTGACCTGTTGATACAAAAAAGATTGTTATGAGTTCAGAGTTCATCATTTCTATTTGAATTAAAATAAATATATATCATACTAGATGTCTTCACGTAGCTTCGCTTGCATAGTGTTCATAAAATAACTAAAATCTAAGTTAATTGTAAATATTTAGTCATTCAATTATGAATTTAATTATTGGTTTTTGCGTGATGCTCTTTTAAATAAAAAAAATCTGTTTCATGATCTATTACATATTCACTAAGCCCCCCAAATCGATATTAATATATATTTGAAACATAATTTCAGTATTAGATAACCCATTTATCTACGAAGTCTATATATCATCAAGCTAAGAAAAATAGGAGCGGATACTAATGAAAAATGTCGCAAAAAACGGGAATGTTATCCTAAGGAATTTGCGCGGGTCACCTAGCAACACAGGTTTTCTACAGTTTTATTATATGCATAGATAAATTCACTTCAAGATTGATATCTAATATATAAAATTCTCGTGTCGCGGTGTTTGTGATTAAATCCGATACGGCTTTACTGATTCTCATGAAATTTTGTGTGCATATTGGGTAGGTCTGAGAATCGGGCAACATCTATTTTTCATCCCCCTGTGATCACGGGAACGGGAACTACGCGGGTGAAACCGCGGGGCGGCAGCTAGTAATATACAAATTTATACATACCGTCTGGCGTGAACGGGTTAATATTAGCCACGGGCCGTTTCCCTGCCATCCTGGAGTCATCAAGGCCTAGGGCGCTGTCGTCGTCGGAGGCCCCTCCGAGACTCGTGGGGGCCCCGAGGGATGCGGGGGCCCCGGCCGTGGAGCCCGGCGGGTGTAAGTGGTGACTGGAGCCCGACATGCCTGACGGGGGGAATAAGATTTTAATCAGTACTATTTGAGTGGAAGTTAGTTCATCCTTATAATTCATTAAATCTTTGAGACTGTTATTATCATCTTCATTGTGGCAATAGAATATACAAATCAGTTAATTTATATTTCAAATCCATATTTCTTCAATGCATAATGATTGGGGAGAAGCCTGACTGTCCACTTTCGTGGCACTGGACTCGTTTGGATTGCTGCGGGTCAGATACAAGATGGTGGACAGAGATTTTTAAATTAGTAATAGGTTTAATTAGTTATAGAACTGTTAATGTTACTAACATAGTATGTAAGTCTTGTTACTGACCCATATGGACAAATGTCTGATTTAAATTATTTCTTATTTCCTTTAATAACTTACCCGTCTGAGCATTTAGTTTGGGTGGAAACAGCCTGGAGCGTGGTGGGTGGTGTGTAGGCGTTGAGCACTTCTCCAGTAATGACTTGGGCGTATGGGGGCTGTCGAATAATCTGTGAACAAATATATCATTATTATTAATGATGACGAGGCATGGGTATAGAGCGCGTTCTAGCAGGACTATGTTATATTAATGCTTGACTATGCTATGTTATGCAATATTATGTTAAAACTTGTTTTGAAAAGAGTAATTACTGAGTTTATTGGCGGCTCTTCTCAGTAACAACCTTCCGAACCGAGCTTTAGAGCTGTTTGTCTGAACGCGATGAACCCAAAAACTACTGAACAGATTTTCGAGCGGTTTTCACCAAATTACGAAGTATTTCATGAGGAAGGTTTTTATGTAAAATACAAAAATTTGGACCCGGTAGGTGGCGCTGGTGGGCAGAACGAATTCTGCCGGGTCCGCTAGTTTAATGTAAATATGACGGACGAGGGACCTTTTGGACACCAACAATAAAGCATTTTAGAAAAACCAATTCGATAAAATCGGTGCGTAATAAACACAAACTTTAAAATGCTACAACGTTCTTCCCCCATATTATTATTAATATCTTAGTGTTACATTTCGTCACCCCAACGGATCGAACTTGTTACAGACAATAGACACAAGTCCTATTCACTGAACACCTGAGGTGAAGCCACATGTCTTGAGCAAAAAAAACCCTTTGTGATAAAAATTTTATATACTACATATTATGATCATTTGGTAAGTAATGGTTTTACCCCGGACGGATAGTATCACGGGTTATTCCCGGATATATACTACCTGTGTGACATATTTCATTAAAAGCGTTTACGCAATTTCAAGGGGGAAATTTTATTTGAAATCTAGCAGCCGCCACGCGGTTTCACCCGCGTAATTTCCGTTCCCGTGATCACTTAGGGGTATGAAAAATAGATAGTAGCCGATTCTCAGACCTACTGATTGTGCATATTAAATTTCATAAAAATCTGTAAGCCGTTTCAGAGGAGTATGGTAACTAACATTGTGACACGAGAATTTTATATATAAGATAAATATCCTGGGAAAATATTGTCACGTGAGAGACTTATGTATTTAAAACACAAAGGTTGGATGGGAGTTGAATCCACGAACAGCAGCTTTAAAGCCAACTTTATCATACTAATATTATAAAGAGGAAAGATTTGTATTTTTGTATGTCTATACTAATATTATAAAGAGGAAAGATTTGTTTGTTTGTTTGTAATGAATAGGCTCCGAAACTACTGGACCGATTTCAAAAATTCTTTCACCTTTGGAAAGCTACATTATCCCCGAGTAACATAGGCTATATTTTATCCCTGTGTTCCCACGGGAACGGGAACTACGCGGGTAAAACCGCGGGGAGGCAGCTAGTAATGAATAAACTTAAAAACTATTGGAGTGATCTGAATAATTCATTCCCCAATGGAAAGGTACAAAGGTACAGTAACATAGGCTTTATTTTATCCCCGTATTCCTACGGGAACTACGCGGGTGGAACCGCGCGGAGGCAGCTAGTTGTAAATACATTTATAAACTAAATTTATAAACGGTATTTATCAAAATCTTTTGTCTCGCTTCTTCATACGTCATGTACCATGAAAGACTGAGACATCACTATTTTAGCTATCCCGAGTAAAAAACAGAGCCTAAAATAACAAGCTACATAACTTTTTTTTTGTGACCACAGTATCATCAAAAATGGCATTAAAACCCAGGGTTTAATAGAAATGGCCCTGAACCAAACATACATAATCTTGATTGATCAATATCAACCGCCTGCCAAAAAACCATCAACTTAATTACCACCTTATACACTATTAATAAAGTATAAAATACACTGGCAAGAACATTTCTTTGCAGGTAGCACAATTAAAACTCGTCGCAGTTGAAAATGTACTCTAAACTTTACGAGTAAGGTAGAATTTCAAATGACTCGAGTTATGACCTTAGAAGTTTTTTCTACGTGGGAGTATGAATGCTTTTTGTATACAATTTTAGCAGATGTCAGCTGTTCGTGCATTCATATGTTTTTGTTATTGTCATTATAACTGTAGTCTAACTGATTTTAACCGAAATTTCTTTATGCGAGAGAAAGTATGGGTTTTTTACAATATAAATTACTAGCTGCCTCCGCGCCGTTTTACCCGCGTAGTTCCCGTTCCCGTGGGAATACAGGGATAAAATATAGCCTATGTTACTCAGTGATAATGTAGCTTTCTAATGAAAAAAGAATTATTAAAATCGGTCCAGTACTTTTTGAGTTTATTCGTTACATACAAAAATAAAAATCTTTCCTCTTCATAATATTAGTGTAGATAGACGTGATTTTAAAAAGAGACAAATATATCGGTGGGTGGATTTAGAAAAGGACAGATAATGTGAATGGATAACTATAGATTGTATGAATGAGTGAAGAATTATCTAAAATTACACTAATACTAGTGGCTCCCCGCGGTTTCACCCGTGATCCCATGTGACCATAAATTTTCCCAAGACAAAAGTAGCCTATGTCTTATTACGGAACATATTCTGACTCTGTGCCAAATTTCAAGCAGATCCCTTCGGCCGTTTAGGCGTAAAAGAGTACCTTATAAACATACATCCTTACTCACAAACTTCCACATCTATATAGGTATATATAAAAGAAAGTCGTGTTAGTTTCACTATTTATAACTCAAGAACGGCTGAAACGATTTGGCTGAAAATTGGTGGGGAGGTAGCTTAGAACCAGGAGACGGACATAGGAAACTTTTTATCCCGGGAAAATTGTAAATCCCCGGAAACGCGGGTGACACCGCGGGGAGCCACTAGTTTATAATATTAGTAGGATGAGAAGGATTATCCAAAGGAACATGTATGATACAAACATGTCCATACATGTCCTGACATACATTCCTCATGGAAACATGTTCCTTTCAACATGTCATGTTTTATTATTGACCTCATTGTGACCTTGTCTGACTGGTTTTTGCCTAAGCTCTCATATTTTCACTAATTCATTTAAATGTCATAACTTGTTGAATAAATTGTTGTTGTATTTACGTGAAGAAGGTAAGATGGGTTTCGCATTATTTTATTTCATAAATAAATATCCTGCTCCGATCCTGTTGGTTGTAGAGTGATGTTTTATAGCCCATCTAATATTATAAAGCAGAAGAGTTTGTTTGCTTGAACACGCTAATCTCAGGAATCGCGGGCAGAAGCTGGTCCTTGATAAATGGGCTATTCACCACCGAAATAATTTGAAGTAATTATTCTTCAGCTTTATAATCCTACTAATATTATAAATGCGAAAAGTGAGTATGGATGAATGGATGTTTGTTACTCTTTCACACCAAAACGGCTCAAGGAATCAGCTTGTAATATGGCACAGAGTTAGAATATGTTATAGAACAACATAAAGGCTTCTTTTTATCCTGGGAACATAGATCTTGCAAGAGTTAGCTGATATAATACATACACATTACTTTTTACATACATACAGACAGATATTTACATCCAAACATACAACAAACAGGCATGTTCCTGCACACAAATGATTGTAACCAAAATGCCAACCAATTGTTCAAAAATGCCCAGTTATATATGAAAGAAAGAAATAACTTCAGATAAAAGGATGGCTATATTGTAAGCACTTTTAAATTCTACTAGCTTTAAGTCTATTTTTGAAATGCCATGTAAAATTGTTATTTGTAACATAAATTGGGTATTTCTATATTTATATCAATAATTTACTCCAGAAACCCTTACAGGGATTATCAAAAGACCAATCATATTCTGGTCTTTTATAGTTTATTAATTGTCCATAAGCAATCATCATCATCATATCACCAATAAGATGTCCACTGCTGAATGTAAGCCTCCCTCATCAATTGCCATGCAGATTGGTTGAAAGTTGCCTGCATCCAGCGGATTTCAGGAACCAATAGATGGATTTTGTGAAAGGCGATATGTGTAAGTAGGGAATAATGATTTACGGGAATGGAATGGAAGAAAATGATGAAAACTCTTTATGGAGTTGGTTCATGATGGATTTTTATTTTGCTTAAGTGAATCATTTGGAGCAGAAACTATAAATATACTATTTGGTAGATTATAGTCATACTATAGCTATAAAGTAGTATTACAAAATATACCATAAGAGCTTCCAGAATGATCTTAAAGAGTTATGTTTAGTATTATTATGTTGTAAGAATTTTATAGGAATATAATTAAAATTATTAATTAAGACTACCACTATATTAGCAACGGATTATGCTGAGAGTTAATCAAAGTTAGGTATATCAAATAATAGTAATTATTTTTTATGTTTCATTCATAATTTGGAAAATTAGAAATTTATGGTGAAGTCTTGTTAGACAGAGATATTTAACACAATAACGAAGAAAATGTATAAGTAAATTGAAATCAAGGCAAATTTATTCGGATACAACATAAATATAGCAATAAACTAGTTCAGAAAAAGTGAAAGTATCTCATTTATTATGCATAAAAAAACGAAAACAACACAAGTTTCATTGAATAATCGTATTTTTACATGGTAAAGACTATTTGAGCATTATTATCACACCTTAAGAAGTTCGTTGAAAAACCCAGCATGGTATTTTGATTTTAGAATTTCATTAGAGAAAGTTATGTCTTACCTTAGGGCTCTAACCCTTTTGTATGGAGGACTATGCGACACAGGGGCTGGGGTAGCATCTCTCATGCCGTCATCGTCGTCAAAACAACTAAAATCCAACTTTCTTGGCACTATTGAAGCTGGTATCGGACTCAAATTGTCCGAAAATATGTTAAAAGAGTCTGACATTTCACTCGATGTTTCAACTGACAATTCTGACGAATTGTGCTTGTTGTTGAAACCATTCTTCATTCTATACCACTCGGCCATTATAAACAATTCATTTAATACACTTTACAATAACGATATCACAAAATTATCACTTTATTTTTCCAAAAACTAACAAAGCGCACTTCCACAGTATTCTATCAACGTTATGGCGGATGACGCATAGCACCTGTTCAATTAGCCGCCCAATCACAGCGCAGTATTCGACCGGTGAGATGAATACTCAAACGTCATTGGATCAATTTATTTTTTTAAATAACGATATAGCTTCATTGATCGTCATTGGAGGATGTATGGACGCGTTCAAGATATCATAATATTTGAATTATCATCGGTAAAATTAGTTCCCAAAAATGTTTTTCAATATTATATTATACTTAAAATATATTACGGTAATGTACGTAATTTTACGTCATGCATATGTGTGGGCGCTGGTACCCATAACACAAGTTAAATCTTATTTTGGGTACCAGAGTTCAACAAAGCACTTTATTTCTTTTGTTAAATTTATCTCTGTTTGTACATTATGTAAAAGTGTTTCCTGTACAATATCTGTGTCAATAAACTATTTTAATGTACGTAATTAGTGCCATATTTTTAATAATACAACCAAAGACGTAATGGAACCAGCCTTCTGGGTTCCTTACCTACAGGCAGCAGCCTAAGCCTATATTTATGAATTGGTGGTTAGAAAAATATGTAATGGAATAATCTAAGATGTTTTAAAGAATAAGTTTGTAAATATGTAGATGTGATATGATAGTGTATATGTAGATATTAAGTTCAATATCGATAAGAGTTTAATAAAATACTTTGTTGTATTGTATGTAATATTTTAAATTTGAAATTAAATCAAATATATGTATACAATTAATATAATCAATAGGTATTTGTATTAAAAATCCAATGATACGAAATAAATAGTAGGTAATTCATTCATTCTTGTTACATATCTTGATAAATAGATGTCGAACCGATTATATTATCAATTTTGATTTCTAAAATTGTAAGCCATTAATTCTTTGTGGTGTGGACGATAAAGCTGATACTTTTTAGCTGTAACTATTAATTTAATTTTTTGTAGGTGCTATATAGATTGTTTTTTAAGAACCTTTATCCCTAGTCTTGTTTCTGATATTTATTGAAGAGTTAGCTTGTCGTGAGATTCAAATTCAAACCACTTACCGTTTGGTTAGCCTAAGCCTAATATGTACATCAAAAAATGGTGGGTAGCTAAATATAGTCTGAGTGATATCATAATTTTTTGTTGCATAAAAACCGGTTTTTTTAAGAAATAACCATGGACCTAATATACTAACAGGACCGATAACTCTGAAATTTGTATTTTTCGAAAATGAACCATATTTCAATACAATAAAGTATATTTTCTTTAGTGATTTACACAGAGGCAAATCCGAGCCGAGAGAGATAGTCACAACGGAGGCCGTGTGTCTCGTTCTTCCATCTTGCCACTCTAAAAAAATTATGTTGATCAAAAAGTTTAGCTAAAAAAAACTATGTTGAAACACTTGTATTTTAATGTATTTTTAAACAATTTGAAGTCACAAAGTCAAGAATTGTAATTGCATGTATTTCGCTAGAAGAATTCTTAAAAAAATATATATAATAAAAAAATTATTTTGCCTATTTTTTATTTCTAATGGTAACCCTTTAATTAGTCATGTCAACTCATGTGATGACGTCAGTCCAACTAAATATTATCAATGGAAACAAGGGCCGCTTTCCGAATTAAACTGTCATCGCTCAAAGCGCGAACGTCGATAATTGGCGTTCCAATTTAGATATCACGACTATGACAGCTTAGAGCCGTCAACAATACGGAACGCTTGTGATCGCGCTCACACGGCTCACAACCTTAACGTCAAACGTCAAAACAAAATCACTTCACGCTTGCACCGGTCTAGTCTAATAATTACCTTTCTTTTATAACTAATACAGCGAATACTATTGCATAAAGATATTATTTGAAAATGGAAGATCAACGGCAACGGCTTGGCACTTCTGTATTTTTTGTAAATAATACCTGAATACATACTAGCTTTAGCAGTACTGCATAATATTTATATACTGCAGAAAGATATGGTACCTATTGAAGAGCATTTACGGGTGGTGCGAAGAGGGTGCCTTATTAACGACGGCTTTGACGGGACAGTGACAGGGAATGCAGATGCGATAAACATTGACCAATAATATAAATTAATAAGGACAGTGTAATATTAATCAATAAATATTGATTTAATTATTGTATATTTTGTAGTTTTAACATCCTATAACATACACATAAGTTAGTTTTATATTTATTTAAAACTTAAATTTTACATAATGTAACTGGATGCGAGAATGTGGAATTAATTTTTGGCAAGACTATAGTGTTCGGCCCACTGTATTGTATGTAAAGTATGCAAGATCTACATGCCAAATAGCTAATTTGCTGTTTTAATTAAGTACTCATATTCAAGTATTTAAAATATATGAAAAGGTATCTTGTTATCTTTGGGATAGGTAAGTAAATGATATTCAACACTTATAATAATAAAATAGTTTCTATTAACAATAATTTCAGATCACAGATTAATCAGACATAACATAACGTGCCACACTTGCACTCCAGGGTCATATTCTCTTCCTAATTATTAATAAATGCTAATTTAGGAAACGGGAATATTTTTAATCAATATAATGCTAATGAAAGAGCAGGCCTGTATAGAAAAATGATGGCAATTTACCAGTTGTTGTATATAACAACAATAATAATTAACTGTGTTTTTTATAGTTCCTTATTTCTATTTCTGCAAAATTTCCATCTTTTCTCTATGCTGCTGCTCTTTCATTAGCATATATTTATTAAAATTTTCTTGTTTTAGTTTTGTTCTTTCTTCCCTATACTTCATGTCTTTTCTAAAATACAATAAAATTTTCTTTTCTTTGGTTCAGGTCGTGGACTAATATTTTCTTCATCTGGTGTGGGTCCTAGCTCTGAAGCCAGCGCTACAGGATTAGCCCATCCAGTGGAGCCAAACCACTCAGTCATTCGCTGAAAAATAAATAACATCAAGCATGAATTATTTGTTATCAACTTGGTCTTTGACATTCTCTTTTAAACTTTGAAACTTAGCATATAGATAAACATACCCTGGAATAAAACTAATATGCCTAAAATGCAAATATAATTTTCTTTGAATTCAGCACCTAAAAAACTTACTGCTAACATACTACTCTATGATTAAACAATCAAACACTTTAATACAAACAGTTTTGTTGAAGATTTGAATATTGTAATACTACAATGACTAACCTCAGTTTATTTGGTCACTGTAGAGTAAACATGATATTACTAAGCTAAAAGTGTCTACACATAACCAGATATAAAATATCTCAGTAATTACCATGTTGTTCTGTTTGTTCATTCTGCATCAGTCATGCAGGAACTGCTGTACATATTCAGTATCTGTAAACAGCAAGTACCAGTTCAGTAAACATTTAATTATTTATCAGAAAGCATACCATGATTTGCATTAAGAATGCAAGGGAGCTCCCTGGCAGTTCTAACGACTGCTCAAAGGATGGAAATTTCAGCCCTTATGTCACTTACCTCTCTGAGCCCTCTCGTATTGCTCTAATATGAGCATAAGATAAATTTGTCGCACGTTAGGCTCGTCGGCTATAGTAACTTGAATACTCATGATTCGAATATTTTCTTGTATCTAAACCACAAATTTATAGTTTTCCTTTGTTACTGTAATGTGATTTCACCCAGAACAACAATCACTGAATCAGAATACTTGAGCACAAAATGAAATGAGATGCGACTCAAATCAAAACAAAACAGCACAACTTGTCATTTTTGACAGCGCTCACGGTGATTTCAATTTGTAGCTGGGTCGGCGTGAGCGCAAGATGGCGCATGTCATGACGTCATCTATGACGACATAGGAGACATCGTTATCGCGCTCAAGCTAATACGGTACGGGTTTATGGACGCTCAAATCGATTTAAGCGTTATTCGGAATGCGGCCAAGGAGTATTATTAACGTGACCATACGTCCCGCTTTGGGCGGGACAGTTCCGCTTTCAGACTGTCCCGGTGTTTTTCAATTTTATTTATTCTTGTTTGAAAAGTAAAATTATTTAATTACCGTTTAGGCAGAACCTTATATACTTGTACTCTCTGTCAACTGTAACAAATATAGCATTAAGGTCAATTAATGTATCGATAGCTTGAACTAAGTATTATATTATTTAATTCGTACCTAATCCCTCAGAAATTTTCCATTGCAAATTAAAAAATTCAATACCTATGCTGTACCTATTTAATTAAAACTAAAATCGGTATTCAATTTTATGTTAGTATTTTAATACGAAGGTGAATTTATCTATGTATACGACCTAGGTATAGTCTAATTCTAATAATAATACTCTGAGACCACATTAGACTCTACATTGCACCCGTACGAAGGCGGAGGAGTTACTAGTTTTAATAAACTATTAGTAGTTAAGAACATCTCAAGATTTTATTTGTCTCACATAGCAAACAATTTATTGTCACCCTGTTAGAAAGGGACACACGGCCTCTGTACTAACTATCTCGCTCGGCTCGTTTTTCAGATCAGAGTGCTCGGTCCTGTTAATATATTACGTCCATGGAAATAACAGACACCTTGGCCGCTTTCCGAATTAAACTGTCATCGCTCAAAGCGCGAACGTCGATAATTGGCGTTCCGATTTAGATATCACGACTATGACAGCTTAGAGCCGTCAACAATACGGAACGCTTGTGATCGCGCTCACACGGCTCACAACCTTAACGTCAAACGTCAAAACAAAATCACTTCACGCTTGCACCGGTCTAGTCTAATAATTACCTTTCTTTTATAACTAATACAGCGAATACTATTGCATAAAGATATTATTTGAAAATGGAAGATCAACGGCAACGGCTTGGCACTTCTGTATTTTTTGTAAATAATACCTGAATACATGCTAGCTTTAGCAGTACTGCATAATATTTATATACTGCAGAAAGATATGGTACCTATTGAAGAGCATTTACGGGTGGTGCGAAGAGGGTGCCTTATTAACGACGGCTTTGACGGGACAGTGACAGGGACAGGGAATGCAGATGCGATAAACATTGACCAATAATATAAATTAATAAGGACAGTGTAATATTAATCAATAAATATTGATTTAATTATTGTATATTTTGTAGTTTTAACATCCTATAACATACACATAAGTTAGTTTTATATTTATTTAAAACTTAAATTTTACATAATGTAACTGGATGCGAGAATGTGGAATTAATTTTTGGCAAGACTATAGTGTTCGGCCCACTGTATTGTATGTAAAGTATGCAAGATCTACATGCCAAATAGCTAATTTGCTGTTTTAATTAAGTACTCATATTCAAGTATTTAAAATATATGAAAAGGTATCTTGTTATCTTTGGGATAGGTAAGTAAATGATATTCAACACTTATAATAATAAAATAGTTTCTATTAACAATAATTTCAGATCACAGATTAATCAGACATAACATAACGTGCCACACTTGCACTCCAGGGTCATATTCTCTTCCTAATTATTAATAAATGCAAATTTAGGAAACGGGAATATTTTTAATCAATATAATGCTAATGGAAGAGCAGGCCTGTATAGAAAAATGATGGCAATTTACCAGTTGTTGTATAGGTATAACAACAATAATAATTAACTGTGTTTTTTATAGTTCCTTATTTCAATTTCTGCAAAATTTCCATCTTTTCTCTATGCTGCTGCTCTTTCATTAGCATATATTTATTAAAATTTTCTTGTTTTAGTTTTGTTCTTTCTTCCCTATACTTCATGTCTTTTCTAAAATACAATAAAATTTTCTTTTCTTTGGTTCAGGTCGTGGACTAATATTTTCTTGATCTGGTGTGGGTCCTAGCTCTGAAGCCAGCGCTACAGGATTAGCCCATCCAGTGGAGCCAAACCACTCAGTCATTCGCTGAAAAATAAATAACATCAAGCATGAATTATTTGTTATCAACTTGGTCTTTGACATTCTCTTTTAAACTTTGAAACTTAGCATATAGATAAACATACCCTGGAATAAAACAGCATATTTGTAATATGCCTACTAAAGAAAATGCAAAAATAATTTTCTTTGAATTCAGCACCTAAAAAACTTACTGCTAACATACTACTCTATGATTAAACAATCAAACACTTTGATACAAACAGTTTTGTTGAAGATTTGAATATTGTAATACTACAATGACTAACCTCAGTTTATTTGGTCACTGTAGAGTAAACATGATATTACTAAGCTAAAAGTGTCTACACATAACCAGATATAAAATATCTCAGTAATTACCGTGTTGTTCTGTTTGTTCATTCTGCATCAAAGTCATGCAGGAACTGCTGTACATATTCAGTATCTGTAAACAGCAAGTACCAGTTCAGTAAACATTTAATTATTTATCAGAAAGCATACCATGATTTGCATTAAGAATGCAAGGGAGCTCCCTGGCAGTTCTAACGACTGCTCAAAGGATGGAAATTTCAGCCCTTATGTCACTTACCTCTCTGAGCCCTCTCGTATTGCTCTAATATGAGCATAAGATAAATTTGTCGCACGTTAGGCTCGTCGGCTATAGTAACTTGAATACTCATGATTCGAATATTTTCTTGTATCTAAACCACAAATTTATTGTTTTCCTTTGTTACTGTAATGTGATTTCACCCAGAACAACAATCACTGAATCAGAATACTTAAGCACAAAATGAAATGAGATGCGACTCAAATCAAAACAAAACAGCACAACTTGTCATTTTTGACAGCGCTCACGGTGATTTCAATTTGTAGCTGGGTCGGCGTGAGCGCAAGATGGCGCATGTCATGACGTCATCTATGACGACATAGGAGACATCGTTATCGCGCTCAAGCTAATACGGTACGGGTTTATGGACGCTCAAATCGATTTAAGCGTAATTTGGAATGCGGCCCTTGTTTTCAATTTTATTTACGTTAGTGTTATGTCAAAGTTGTCAAACCAATCAGCCCATCAGTTTTCGGATCATTTCGATTCGTCTGTATTGCAGATATTCAGGAAAATCTTTATTGTGACTAATTAAATCGAAAAGTATTATTTTAAATGTTATATAATTAATTTGGACGTGACAAATGCTGTTCAAAATCAACCATGGATAGTATAATATGGTTAAAACTGTGTTTTTTATTCGCTCTCCCGCGCCTGTCGACACAAACTACAAAGAATAATGAAATTAACTTTCATTACAATAATACGTGAGTAATAATATTATTTTTTGATCTGTTGCACATATTATTACAGTTCTTGCATAGATTTCTGTTAGTATTGTATGAAAAATGTATTGCAAACTACCTTCATTTCATTATTTTTTCATATGTTTGGTAGGTAAGTCCCCTATAATTTGGTTTCATTTAAATCTTAGGTAGTTAATCTTTATCTAGATACCTAACATTACGATTATAGTAACCAGCTATTTAGTTTTGTGTAACTTTAATGATGAAATTTACAATCAAAGAAAATATGCTGATAAAAATATGAAGTTAATTGCTGATTATAATCATTAGAAAAACAATATACCTACACATCCAATGCAACCTTCACTTATAGACCTAATAGATTGCATGTCTACCTTTTGTAATGTAGGTTAAATTACGAAAATGTTTTATACCTAATTCTTTGAGGCCAATTTTTATCAAATCTTCTGCCTTGTAATTTTACCCACAAACTTGGGTGATCTATTAATTATTCCACATTTATTTACTATATAAACCATATTCAGACTAAATGATGATACAAACAGTCTGGATATTCTTGCATTGCATGGTGCGCATGGTGGATCGTGGACTAAACCCCTCGTTGTTAGGGGAGGCTTGTGCTCCTCAGTGGAGACGTATATGTGCTGATGATGATGATATACAGTAGCTATTAATAAATGAACTTGTTTAAACATGACTCATTTTATTTATTACTTATCTTTAAGTTGTCATAATAACAGAAATAATGTATCTTAATTATTATTTCAAAGTAAATTATTACTTTGTTTGTTTAATAGAAAAAATATGTCCCTATATATTTAAACTCTGGCTTCAAAGATAAACTTTATTAATATCCTGCAACAATGTTTAGTAATGGAAAATCTAATTGCTTAAGCAGAGCTTGTATTATGTTAACCATATAGCTGATATGCTACTTATGTATGTATTTAAACTAGACACATAGGTTTATCCATTTAGGATCTTCTGTATCAATGATTTTTCATAGTATACTAGATAATCCACACAACTTATACAATTATATATATATTTTTTGTGTGTTTGTTCTGTATCTCAGTGTAATATCTAAGGATATAAGTATGTATTTTAAAGTAGTATATGCTAGTGATGTGCCGAGTCGCTGTTTTGGTGGATCGAGTCGACTCGAGTCAGTTTATACGGTATTCGAATCATGACTCGATTCCCTCTACTCGAATTCTATGTTTGGTATTCGAATACTGACTCGAGTCCGGCTGTCGAGTCAGTATTTGAATTCCGGCTAGACTCGAATCAACCCTCATTACCGATTCCTTTTTTCCTGATGTTGCGGTTGGCATCGACCTCAAAAGAAATATTGATTATGAAGACGCTTCATGATTTTAAATATTTATAAGTTAATATTTATCAGGTATCAAAGTTATTACTTTTCAGTTATTCGTTTGTGTTTTAAAGTCCGGTAAATGTTGTTTAAATTGCTTTTTTTAATGAAAGATAATTTAAAAAACTCAACTCAACAAAACTCGTATACTAGACTCGAGTCAATTGAACTCGCATAAATAGAATCGAGTTAGCAAGTACGAGACGATTCTTCCTGACTCGAGTACCGGAATCGAGTCTGGCGTACTCGAATCAAAATAAATTGGTATTCGAGTAGGCGAGTCCAAAGCAGGAATCGAGTCTAACTCGAGTCAAACCGTACTCGGCACATCGCTAGTATATGCAGTAAATCTACTTACTGGTAGTGATGTGCCGAGTCGCTGTTTTGGTGGATCGAGTCGACTCGAGTCAGTTTATACGGTATTCGAATCATGACTCGATTCCCTCTACTCGAATTCTATGTATGGTATTCGAATACTGACTCGAGTCCGGCTGGACTCGAGTCAGTATTTGAATTCCGGCTAGGCTCGAGTCAACCCTCATTACCGATTCCTTTTTTCCTAATGTTGCGGTTGGCATCGACCTCAAAAGAAATATTGCTCACATATCTCATTATGAAGACGCTTCATGATTTTAAATATTTATGTATCTAAGTTATTATTTATCAGGTATCAAAGTTATTACCTTTACTTTTCAGTTATTCGTTTGTGTTTTAAAGTCCGGTAAATGTTGTTTAAATTACTTTTTAATGAAAGATAATTAAAAATATAGAGCGTAGGAGTTCTATAGAGATAACAAAAAAAAAACATAATAGAACATAAGCAAATTTATTTACGACGTAGGTACTAGATAGCTCAGACCAATAAAAACGAGTACGAGCGAGTTAACAAAACTCATATACTAGAATCGAGCTAGCAAGTATGGATCGATTCTTCCTGACTCGATTACCGGAATCGAGTCTGGCGTACTCGAATCAAAATAAATTGGTATTCGAGTAGGCGAGTCCAATGCAGGAATCGAGTCTAACTCGAGTCTAACCGTACTCGGCACATCGCTACTTACTGGTCACCATAGTTACCGCTATAGAGTATCTTCTCTATATAATATTTTTTATAGTAATTTTTATTTTTTATTATATTTCTATATAATGTTATTTGATTTCAGATACAAATACAATGTGCCATATACAGTGTTTGTCAATAAAAACACTGAATATATAATGGAGTTTGCCGGGGTGAGATATATTTAATTAAATCCTAACTAATATTATATGTAATAACTCTGTCTGTCTGCCTTGTTTTGACACTAAATCTACTGAACCGAATGTGAAAGAAATTTGGTACACAGATAGTCAAGAGTCTGAAAAAGGACATAGGCTACTTTTTATCCTGGGAAAATGGAAGATCCCCGGGAACGCGGGAATTATGCATGTATTGTATATAAAAACCTTCCACTTGAATCACTCTATCTATTAAAAAAAACCGCATCAAAATCCGTTGTGTAGTTTTAAATATTTAAGAAAGAAGGACAGACAGCGGAAAGCGACTTTGTTTTTTAATATGTAGCTATGAGATTGACTTCGATACTATTTCTAAATGTATTTCTTAATTGCAGGATTTGGAAGCATATGACACTCCGGCTAGAGTGACGGTGGCGAGTGATTTTGCAAACAGGACTTACCCACTCTTCGTGACAGCTAGACAACAAAAAGGTTATTATCCCACATCTATACTAATATTATAAAGAGGAAAGATTTGTTTGTTTGTTTTTTTGTAACGAATAGGCTCCGAAACTACTGGACCGATTTCAAAAATTCTTTCACCTTTGGAAAGCTACATTATCCCCGAGTAACATAGGCTATATTTTATCCCTGTATTCCCACGGGAACGGGAACTACGCGGGTAAAACCGCGGGGAGGCAGCTAGTATATTATAAACGCAAAAATTTGTATGCATAAGGATGTGTAGATGTTTGTTCCTCATCAAAAACTACGATTTCGGTGAAATTTGAGACAGATAATTTATAACCTGGGTTAAGACATAGGCTATTCTTCATCCCGGTAAGTAAAATGAAAGAACTCCCGGGTAAACAGGTAAAACCGCGGGTGCCGTTAATTATATCCAGCGCGGGAGATCTTCCATTTTCCCGGGATAAAAGTAGCCTATGTCCTTTCTTAGACTCTAGACCCAATTTCATTTAAATCGGTTCAGAAATTTTAGCGTGAAAGCGAGACAGATAAACAGAGTTACTTTCACATTTATAATATTAGTATAGATTCAGCTATCTGGTTACACTACAAGCTATCACGAAGGTCGCGTGTGAAAGATATCCCGGGATATTTATTAAATGTTCCAGGTGTGTTCTCGTGGCAGCTTCCAATGTTGGTGCAGACCCAGATGAGCCTGGAACAGTTCACCAACATATCCCGGACACTGTGCCCCCACAACAACCTGTTCTCCGAAGACGAAGAGACTTGTGGTAAGACAATCTATAATCACTACATAGTATAAAACACAGTATAAAACACAGTATAAAACATAGTATAAAACATAGTATAAAACACAGTATAAAACACAGTATGAAACACAATATAAAACATAGTCTTTTTCTCTATATTTCTTAAAGAAGAAATTATGAAAAATACAAGTTAAAATTTCAATTGATCATTCATGGATCGAACACAACGACGAAAGTTATAAACAAAGCTATAAAATTATAATTATGTTAGCTAAAATTAATGGTAGGTAAATCTTTTTTCCCACCCCGCGGTTTTACCCGTCTTTTTGGCCGATAAAAAGTAGCCTATGTATTATTCCAGAACATATACTAACTCTGTGCCAAATTTCATCGCGATCCCTTCAGCCGTTGTTGCGTGAAAGAGTAACAAACATACATTCTTAAAATGTTTCGCATTTATAATATTAGTACTATTTATACATATATGTTGTATATATATATCTATACTAATATTATAAAGAGGAAAGATTTGTTTGTTTGTTTGTAATGAATAGGCTCCGAAACTACTGGACCGATTTCAAAAATTCTTTCACCTTTGGAAAGCTACATTATCCCCGAGTAACATAGGCTATATTTTATCACTGTATTCCCACGGGAACGGGAACTACGTGGGTAAAACCGCGCGGAGGCAGCTAGTGTTGTATATACGGAAATCTAGTGTATAGGGAGTTACACAATTAGAGGTCTGGTCACCCTGTGACATTTACAGACAAACAGACATGTTAATGCATACAAATGTCCGCTCTATCTTGATTTAAATATCTATATAAGTACTAGTGGAGCAGGCAGACTTCGTTCTGCCCACCAGCGCCACCTACCGGGCCCAAGTATATGTAAGCTATCCTATCTCTCAAGTTGGATCGAACTGCACATGGTGTGCGAATTTTATTATAATCGGTTAAGTGGTTTAGGAGTCCATTGAGGACAAACATTGTGACACGAGATTTATATATATTAAGATAAGATTACCTAATTAAGTAGCCTATTAATAAACTAACTATAGTTTGTCTAGATTTTAGAATATATTTAAAAAAGAAGGCTTTAAAATGAAAGCTGTAGCATTTTTTTAATTATTTTTAATCTCTTTTTGTTCACGCCTTCTAAGTTAGTGGGAAATGGATAAAAGTCTACTGTGGTCCTCTAATACGTAAATAATACATTTATTATATACCTATCTTTACTATATATAAAACTAAGAATTGTTTGTTTGAACGCGCGCTAATCTCAGGAACTACAGGTCCGATTTGTAAAACTATTTCAGTGTTAGATAGCCTATTTATCGAGGAAGGCTATATAAGTAGATATAGGCTACATATCATTATGCTACGAACAATAGGAGCGGAGCACCAATAAATAAGGTTTCAAAGGTGTGAAAAATGTCCCAGGATATATTATTATTTATTTATTTATAAAAAACAAATCAGGTATTTTTCGTATTGAGACCTTACGTAAAAAAAGTCGCGGATTAATGTTGACGTTTGCTCAAAGTCATTAATTCCACGCGGACGAAGTCGCGGGCAAAAGCTAGTCTCTCTCTATATATATTATAAATCATTATATAAAATAACTGATATGGTATTTTATGATACCCACCTTAGCTTTAACTTAACTTTACTTAGCACTAATTGATTTTTAGCTGATGCAAGCCCTATCTAGGCTTTGTGCTACATACCTTCGTCTCATCAGCACTTGCCACGGTGAAATGGTGGTAGAAATTAAAAAATAACTTTAAGCCGTAATGGCTCAGTTGGGAACACCGACACACGATCTGAGGATCCCGACTCCTCTGAGTTTTAAAACTTACGTACGGATTTACACCACTGGCTTTCGGTGAAGGAAAACATCGTGAGGAAACCTGCATGCCCGAGATGTCACTATTGAAGGCATGTTCCTTTCCACCTCCCTAGGCGCGCGTGGTGGATTATGGCTTGCACCTCATTGTTAGAGGCTCGAGCTCCTCGGTGGAGATGTATATGAGCTGATGATGATGATGATGAAACCCTTCCTTACAGATATCTCAAGACTAAACACGCCAATCGTCCATCTAACCTCATCATCGCCAGACTCGATTAAAGTTACCATTTTGGTAGAAACCGTTTTAGATTTCTATATAAAACTGAATACTTCTACAAATTTGACTATCACGCCGAGCCAGCCGAAGTATTACTTCTACCCCTTCAACCAGGGGGGTAGCAGGTTCGATTTGACAATGCAGAGTGTTAAGAGAAAGTTTATGTGTAATGAAGAATTGGAAGTGTCTGATCGCCTGAGATTAGATAGTTATATGCTGCAGAGTAATATGATTGATCTGAGCTGGCTCTCAAGACCCAAGAGCGTGATACTCATGATAGAATCTGATGATGATATATGCGCTGTGGTGTCGATACAGAATTTTTCCGTAAGTATTATCTATACTTCTATACTAATATTATAAAGAGGAAAGATTTGTTTGTTTGTTTGTTTGTAATGAATAGGCTCCGAAACTACTGGACCGATTTCAAAAATTCTTTTACCTTTGGAAAGCTACTTTATCTCCGAGTAACATAGGCTATATTTTATCCCTGTATTCCCACGGGAACGGGAACTACGCGGGTAAAACCGCGGGGAGGCAGCTAGTTTATTATATACTAGTGGCTCCTCGCGGTTTTACGGCCTTTTCCGGGGGATTTTGAAATTTTCCGGGAGAAAATGTAGCCTATATGTTGTACCACTAGTTGACCCGACAGACGTTGTCCTGTCATAACTATGAATCTTGTTGAATGAAAACAACTGACACTCGTGTCAATCGCCATTAAGTTATTAAGAAGTTTCCTCGGGATTTTATTTAATTTTTTTTCATGAGAACCTTGTCCTGACAATAAAAAACACAACAAAAAAAGAATTTGCGTGGGAAATAGGGATTCATTTATAAATATATATTGATAGGTAGTATTTAAAGTATGTATTATTTTCCAGTGTCCAGTTTTCGACAATGAGCGAGACATACTATATGATGGTTATTACTTGACGATGACAAGACGAGGCGGCATCACTCTAACTGTAAGTATTTTAACACATTCCAAATAATAATAAAAAAATAAATTCTAGTGTAAAAAAGTATTGTTTTAAAATAATCCATAAAAAAGAATTGATGAATACCTACTGTATATATTATTCAATTCTTATATGTTTTGGGATGTTAAATTAATAAATTATTTACTTCCTTTAATATGAAAAGTAATCAATAAAAAGTTTTTTTGCGTGTGAACCATTCAGCTTTTTTTATCTATTTTTTAAACTCAATGTTCTATAAGCTGAAAGTCTCTAAGATTTATACAAGAATTACTATTAATATAAATATTATAGACATATTATTATCTAATTAAATAATCTAGAATTATAAAAGATACTTAAACTCACCCAGATCTCTATAAATTTATCTCCAACAATACCAAACAATAATATACCTTAAAATAATAAAAATAAAATTCATTTTCATTCCAGCAAGACACATTCCCCCTAGGTTTTTACATAGTGTTCATAGTAAAGACATCAGATGAAGATTGTAGCGATAAGGTGACAAATATGACTTTACCCAAAATGGCGGAGTATTTCTGGTACCAGGAGACGGTTGTGGATGTCACCACTAATGACGGCAGGGTGAAGAGCTTTAGGTAAATATCCTGGGACATGTTTCACACACGGCCAATCTGATTCCAAAGTAAGCTTCAAAGTGAGCTTGTACTGTAACCAGATAGTTGATATACTACATATACTACTTTTAAATACATCCTATAGATATTTACATCCAGACACAGAACAGACATATTCATGCATACAAATGTTTGTCCTGTACGATTCGTATCCACGACCGTAGGCTTGAGAGTCAGGGTCACTAACCACAAAGTAAACCGGTCTGTCAATCAATACCAATAGGAGGGTTTCTTTGGGAAATATTGCAAAAACTGGAAAAATGTGATGCAGACAAAGTTGCGGTGGTCACCAGATTACTACATTAGACAAAAGACATTAAGTTTTTATTTGAAAACACAAAACAGAAATAGATTATACAAAGTTTTACAATTTATAGTACACTAGTGGATCCCTGCGGTTTCACCCGCATACCCCGGAGATCTTCCATTTTCCCGGGATAAAAAGTAGCCTATGTCCTTTCTCAGGCTCTAGACTATATGTGTGTAACAAAAACAGTGTATATTAATATTATTCTTATTTAGTTTCAGAATAATTGAAACAATATCATACCAAGAGTACATGATCGCTGCGGGGGCTGCCCTCGGCTTCTTTCTATCATTTTACGTGGGATTTATAATTGTCATCATTTGCCGACGTCGTCAGCTGAGTGTCCCCGCTGACATACCCTTCGCTGTGTCCAATAATGGTGACGGTAAGTCTAAATGTCTTTATTATCATCATCAGCTCATATACGTCTCCACGCTCGGAGCTCGAGCCTCTAACATCGAGGGGCAGGCCATAGTCCACCACGCGGGCCTAGTGCGTGTGGACTTTATATGTCCTTTTGTGATATCTCTTAACTAGATATACTAATGTCAAAAATCATTATGTGTGTCTAACTAATCTATACTAATATTATAAAGAGGAAAGATTTGTTTGTTTGTTTGTTTGTAATGAATAGGCTCCGAAAATACTGGACCGATTTCAAAAATTCTTTCACCTTTGGAAAGCTACATTATCCCCGAGTAACATAGGCTATATTTTATCCCTGTATTCCCACGGGAACGGGAACTACGCGGGTAAAACCGCGGGGAGGCAGCTAGTATTATATATAAAAATGTGAGTTTGTTTGTTACTCTTTCACGCTTAAACCACTAAAATAATTATAAAAATTATTTCGCTTATGGAAAGCTTCATTATCAGGGAGTAACAAAGGCTATATTTTATTCCTATATTTATACGGGAACGGGATCAGTAGCCCATTTATTATTCCAGAATATATTCAAACTCTGTGCCAGATTTCATTTTGATCCTTTGAACCGTTTTTTCGTGAAAGAGTTATAAACATAATATATATTCTTACAAAATTTCGCATTTATAATACTAGTACAGTATTCCCAAATTAATAATGCGCATGCAGATCTTCGCTAATTGTCGTATTCCCGAAAACACCCGAATCATTGAATCGTAAGAGCCCTAAACAATGCACTCGCATTTTGCACCTTATTTCAAAGAAATAGGAGTCAATAAAATGTGTACACAATCGAAAACAATTCGGGCGGTCGGCGGCGGTCGCCGGTCAGTCAAAGCTCCGTCAGTCGTCTTTTTTTTTTTTATACCACAAGGGTGGCAAAAAGGCATACGGTCCCACCTAATGGGAAGCGGTTACCGTAGCTTATGGACGCTTGCAACACCAGAGGCGTCACTCACGCGTTGCCGACCCAAAAAAAAGGGAGCAACTGTATAGGCAGTGGAAGGGACTAAGTGCAATGCACTTTTCGTCGAAGGGCCAAACAGGCATCACTCCTGCACACCCCTACGACGCTACTCCATATATATATTGGTGGTGACTGCACGTGTTTCCTCTGTGTGGAATTATATAGAGCTGCTATTACACACCCTTCTTACTCACAAAACACATTCTACTAAATAATGCATGAAGAAACTTCAGTTACCTATATACATATCGTCTTCCGACGCTCGGGGAATACGACCGTTGCCGAACAGTGACGAAGATTTCTATGCGCATTATCACTTTGGGAGACCTGTACTACCCATTTTATTCAATTCCACCATTTGTCAACATTAGGTCTATCTTCCCCAACAATACCTCATGATGAAGACAACGTACCTTCTACCAGACGTCGTCATGTCAGGGTGGAGTCCAGCGCGGAGAGTACTTCCCGCCAGTGCTTGGTGGGGGAGGGATCACATAATACCCGCACAGGTATACCCTTCACAGCTCATCATCATCATCATCAGCTCATATATGTCTCCACCGAGGAGCACGAGCCTCTAACAATGAGGTGTACCGGCACCCTCATGATCGTGAGTCGGTGCGTTCCCAACTGCACCACGGGTACTCGAGACTCCTGGTACTTATTACAAAATAAAAATATTTTCTTATCCAAATGGGCCCTAACAAGCACTTATGAACAGTCACTCTTAATGCTTGGTTCTTAAAATTGCTTTTACTGAGAACAGCCAGCAATATACAAATTTCTCCAACATCACATAAAATCCATACTTATATTATAAAGCTGAATGCAGAGTTTGTTTGTTTGTTGAACGCGCTAATCTCAGGAACTACTGGTCCGATTTGAAAAAGTTTTTAATTTGCGTTAGTTAACCCATTTATCGAGGAAGGTTATATGCTATATGCTAGATGAGAAGGTGAGTGAAACCGCAGGACGGAAGCTAGTTTAAAATTGAAATGTTTCAGAAAGCAGTTCGTCTTCAGACACAGAATCTGACTTCTCATACTTGGACGATGTTAATACGGAGAAGGATATCTTCAGGCATAGTGGGAAGCTGTGCGTTGCCAACTTGGCTAGGTAAGTTTGTCTATCTTCTATCTATATATATAAATCTCGTGTCACAATGTTTGTCCTCAATGGACTCCTAAACCACTTAACCGATTATAATAAAATTCGCACACCATGTGCAGTTCGATCCAACTTGAGAGATAGGATAGCTTACGTATACTTGGACCCGGTAGGTGGCGCTGGTGGGCAGAACGAAGTCTGCCTGGTCCACTATACTTATATATTGTTTTAATTTTGTTAAATAGGTATTGTAATTGTGTTTTATGTATATACTCATAGGTTTTTTTGCAGTAATAAATATTTTTCATTTAATTTCATCAATCTATACTAATACTATAAAGCTGAAGAGTTTGTTTGTTGAAACACGCTAAACTCTAGAACTACTGGCTTGAAATTAATTTAGTATTGGGTAGACTGTCACACTATTAATCAAGAAAGGTTATAAGTTCTAAGTTATATAATATCAAGAAATTCTAATATTATAAATGCGAAAGTAATTCTCTCTGTCTGTCTGTCTCGCTTCTGAACTGATTTAAATGAAATTATCCCTGGATAAAAGAAGCCTTTTCAGGCCCTAGACTTTCAGTAGTTTTGGCGTGAAAGCGAGACAGACAGAGTTATTTTCGCATTTATTATATTAGTATAATAGTAGATGCAATTTTAATCAGACATGTTGTAGGATCCTGTAGTCTGTAGAGATCTTATAGCTGATGATGATGATGTTCTGATGAACAGGTGTCGCCCAAGAGTCCTGTCCTCAAGGTCCAAACTCTACCTGTGGAACGTTTTGACCGTAGCTGTGTTTTATACGTTACCTGTCATACAGTTGGTTGTCACATATCAACGGGTAAGTTATTATTATTCTTTCATATTTTTTTCGTAAATTTCCCATTGTTTTAAATACTTATTATCCTACTCCGGACGAAGAAAGATTATTCCTTGAAAATCTTCTCAGCAAACCAAACTTCCGAACCGAGCTTAGAGTCTGACTATTCATATTGGCCTATTTGAATAAAAATCTTTTTGTTTTGATTTGAAGTCAAAACCAAAAACACATAAATCATGAATATTGAGTTATATAAGGTGTAACTAACACGACTTTATTTTATATACTCGCGTTCCCGGGGGATCTTTAATTTTCCCGGGACAAGTTCTAAGTGAACACTTAGGCTACTTTTTATCTCTTATTAACTTTGTTTATGTATATAGATATATATACAGACTAGGGGCTCCCTGCGGTATTGTCCAAGTTCCCGGGGGATCTTCCATTTTCCCTTTTTATTCTTTTCAGGCTCTATACTGCCTGTGTACCAAATTTCGCTTAAATCGGTTCAGTAGTTTTTGCGCGAAAGAGTAACAAACATCAATCCATCCATACTCACAAACTACAATTATAATATTCTTATAATTGTTTCTTTTGTTGGTATCCATTTAAATTGTAATTATAAGATAAGTTTAAGGCCCTTCTATCGCATTAGGTACCCACCTGTAATTATAGTTTTAAGGAGTGTGTAAATAAATAAGATGTACATATATACAAAAAATTTCCAGCTCCTAAACCAATCGGGCAACCAAGACCTGTGCTACTTCAACTTCCTATGCGCTCATCCCCTGATGGTGCTATCAGACTTCAACCACGTGTACTCCAACCTTGGCTACGTGCTGCTCGGTGTGCTGTTCCTGTGCCAAGTGTGGCGGAGACACAATAGGCACAGGGCTAAGAGTGCGCAACAGGTGAGTTTGGCGAGTGTGGAGGTGTTTGTGGTTAGTGTGGGGTGTTTGTGGTTAGTGTGGGGGTATTTGGTGCTGTCAGACTTCAACCACGTGTACTCCAACCTTGGCTACGTGCTGCTCGGTGTGCTGTTCCTGTGCCAAGTGTGGCGGAGACACAATAGGCACAGGGCTAAGAGTGCGCAGCAGGTGAGTGTGGCGAGTGTGGAGGTGTTTGTGGTGAGTTTGGGGGTGTTTGTGGTGAGTGTGGGGGTGTTTATGGTTAGTGCGGGGGTGTTTGTGGTTAGTGTGGGAGTGTTTGTGGTTAGTGTGGGGGTGTTTGTGGCGAATGTGGAGGTGTTTGTGGTTAGTGTGGGGGTGTTTTTGGTGAGTTTGGGGGTGTTTGTGGTTAGTGTGGGGGTGATTGTGGTTAGTGTGGGGGTGATTGTGGTGAGTTTGGGGGTGGTTGTGGCGAATGTGGGGGTGTTTGCAGCGAGTGTTGGGGTGTTTGTGACGATAATGGGGGTAAAAGTGGGGGGGAAATACTTTCCGTCCTATTATCTTTATTTTCCTATTATTAGGAAACTAAATGTAAAAAACATTTTTTTCATGTTTATTTTAAAATAGAGTAGCTTTGTTATCTTCTACATTCCTTTCCAATCTATAATAAAAACTATACTTTATGTAGAAGATATTTTACTTAAGTTTTATTAAGAAATTGTTTTTCTTTAGTTTATTTTAATACAATTTCAGAAAGAACTAGGTATACCCCAGCACTTTGGGTTGCTGTACGCGATGGGGATCGCGCTGGTGAGCGAGGGGCTGCTGTCTGCTGCTTACCACGTCTGTCCCAACAGCATGAACTTCCAATTTGGTAAGCCATTTACACATTTAAATTAATAAATAATAATGCATAAGTATCCTTGGGAAAAAGTGAAGAGGATGTGGGAGGGAGACCCCCCCACTGTATATAACCAAAATCTTTATATATAAAAGAAAGACGGGTTTGTTACAACACTTATAACTCGAGATCTGCTGAATCAATTTTCATGGTTATTGATTCGTTGGATTTGTCTCCACCCCGAATAGCAGAATACATCTTAAAAACATGAAAACTCGATATGTGTAATTAATATAGGGACAAGATAATAGGTCACTTTTGACATTTCATCAAAATTCAACAACGTAACCTTGTAACGGCGGGCATAAAATAAGAACTGCACAATTGCTTAACTTTTTTCAATTACGTTTACATATTTATTGTAATAATGACCGATACGAGTAATTTTACGATTTGCTTTCACTAATAAACCATTCTAAACATAATAAACAATTTCTGATCTAAAGAACTGAACGTCGTTACAATGTTGCGTCAGTCAACCCTTTTTCTTTTTAAACACTAGGGATGTTACTCTAAAAATCGAAAGCTGATAGGATTGTAAGTTGAATCGAATGCAATGATTACTTGTGAAGAAAAACGAGATGTGAGAATAGACAATATTATTGAAAATGAATTAATAATATCTCTGAGTGCTGACAGCAGTGATGAAGATAGCAGTTCCGATAGTTCAAGTGAATAAAAGCATTTTTTTTTGTTAAATTACGTAGGTACTTGTCTTATTTTGCTCCTTTAATTTATGAAAGAAAAAATAATAATGGGACAGGGATTCGCATGATCATTTTTAAAATTCACATATGTTTCAAGTCTGTATCGATTCATTCGATTCATTCATTTAATCGATGTTTTTAAGCAGGTCACCTCACTATGAATATAAAACTGACATCTGTCAAAAGTGACCTATTATCTTGTCCCTATTTTAATACTTAATCATTTCACTTCACTTCTTTTGTATAATGGCACCAAATGTGTTTATTTTTCAATGAATGCTGATTTGTTTATTACATGTCAAACATTTGTTGTCCAATCCTGTCAAATACTGTAACAACTATTCATGTGTGCGTTCAGAAATTATTTTTTTGTAAAATGTCTCGAAAGTTCAGGAACTGTTATATTTGTTTGTTTTAGACATTAATTTGTGTAAACTATTTATGAATTATTTAATTTTTAATTTCTGAAAATAATACCTGATTTTGAATTTGGTCGGTTTTTAAATTGATCAATTTTAAGTTATGTCACAATTTAAACTTTTGAACGCAATCATAATATTTGGCATTAGATTTGACAACCAACTATAATATGTCAATCCATCCTGTCGCACTTCAAAACACGGAAAAAAGTTATACGATATTGTGTTACCATATCTATGAGTGCATCCTTCTATTTAACTTTCTTTCTATCTATCTAATCAGCCCGTAATAACCCACTGCTGAGCATAGGCCTCCTTATTTTTATGCCACTTTATACGGTCCTGTGCCAATTACATCCACTGCCTCCCGCTGCTCAGACAATGTCGTCTACCCACCGAGGCGGTGGTCTACCCTGTTTCCTGTGTCTCTCTTGGCCACCACTCTATAATAGCTTTAGCCCATCTTCCGTCATCCCGCCTTGCCAGATGTCCCGCCCAACCCCACTTTAATCCCGTGATCCGTTTACCCACATCCACGACTTGCGTTTTACGTCGTATTTCGACGTTGGGTTTTCGGTCCACGAGGGAGATGCCCAGCATGGTTCTCTCCATGGCTCTTTGAGCAACCATTATTTTATACATGTTGCCTTTTGTTAGCGACCATGTTTCAGCACCATAGGTGACGATAGGCAGAATGCACTGGTTAAATGCCTTGGTCTTTAGGCACTGAGGATTAGAACGGAAGATTCATCATCATTCATCAAGTTTCCCAAATGCAGCCCTAACTGCTAACCTAACTGTATAGATTGGAGCAGTACGAAGTCTGCCGGGTCAGCTAGTTAATTATAAAATAAAAACTAACACTAGACTTAAGCACAAATTACAAAAAAAAATGTATGTAAAATGAAGGGCTTATGGAATAAATGGCTTAATTATTAGTATTACTATTAAATTATAAATATCCTTGGACATTTTCCACACACGGCCAATCTGATTCCAAGCTAAGCAGAGCTTGTACTGTAACCAGATAGCTGATATACTACATATACTACTTTTAAATACATACTTATATAGATATTTACACCCAGACACAGAACAAACAGACATATTCATGCATACAAATGTTTGTCCTGTGTTGGGCAACCGGGCTGTCGTATATACATATATATGTGCATAAGTGCTTGATTGAGGCCTATTTGGATGAAAAAGATTTTGATTTGATGATGATGGGTTATTGTACACAGACACGTCATTCATGTACGTGACGTCAGTACTGTGCATGGTGAAGCTGTACCAGGCGCGACATCCCGACATCAATGCGCGGGCGCATGCCACCTTTGGAGTATTAGCATTGATCATTTTTGTAGGTAAGTCTTGGGAAAAAACCACGTTTTTCTGGGCCAAAATGTCGGTTTGTGAAAGGCTAGCTTAATACTCTGGGGTTTTCTTAGTCAAACTTCTACAAATATGACAAGGGAATCCCAGAAAAATTGTTTTTTTGTGAGATTTACACATTTTTTGGTCAATCTGTCTGTTTGTGAAAGACCAGTTTCCCCCCATATTGGTGAGGTGAGGGTCACAAAAATACCATGTTAAAAATAACATTGCATTAAAAAAAATTTATTTGGGGAAAAGGTTCTTAAAACTTTTTATTATTGTTCTGTTTTGTCTATACATCCTACTAATATTATAAATGCGAAAGTTTGTATGTATGGATGTTTGTTACTCTTTCACGCTCCAACGGCTGAAGGGATCTGCTTGAAATTTGGCACAGAGCTAGAATATGTTCTGGAATAACACATAGGCTACTTTTTATCCCGGGTACGCGGGTGAAACCGCGGGGAGCCACTAGTCCTACTAATATTATAAAGGCGAAAGTTTGTAAGTATGGATGTATGGATGTTTGTTACTCTTTCACGTAAAAACTACTGAATGGATTTGAATGAAATTTGGAATAAAGATAGCTTATAACCTGGATTAACATATAGGCTACTTTTTATCCCGGGAAAATGGAAGACCTCCCGGGTACGCGGGTGAAACCGCGGGGAGCCACTAGTATATTATAAAGATTTGTTTGTTTGTTTGTAATGAATAGGCTCCGAAATTACTGGACCGATTTCAAAAATTCTTTCAATTTTGGAAAGCTACATTATCCCCGAGTAACATAGGCTATATTTTATCCCTGTATTCCCAAGGGGACGGGAACTACGCGGGTAAGGTTTCGGAGCCTATTCATTACAAACAAACAAACAAATCTTTCCTCTTTATAATATTAGTATAGACTAATTGATCCGCGCAACATCGTTAGCATCACTTAACCGTTTTTGCAACATTTTTGATTCATGTTCCGCTCCTATTCATTGTAGCGTGATGCTTTGTTTATTTTCAGGTCTGGTTGGTGTACTAAATGCAAACTTCTACTTTTGGATCGCGTTCACGGTTCTTCATCTTATCACTTGCCTAATTATGACCTTCCAGATATACTATTTGGGAAGATTTAAACTGGGTAAGTTAACTAAGTTATTTATTATAGCTGCCTCCGCGCGGTTTTACCCGCGTAGTTCCCGTTCCCGTGGGAATACAGGGATAAAATATAGCCTATGTTACTTGGGGATAATGTAGCTTTCCAAAGGTGAAAGAATTTTTGAAATCGGTCCAGTAGTTTCGGAGCCTATTCGTTACAAACAAACAAATCTTTCCTCTTTATAATATTAGTATAGATATTAGTATAGATTATCCTATTACTGGCTCTTTCAAGTAGTTTCGGAGTTTCATGACAAAAAAAAACTACGAAGATACTTTCCTCTTTATTTTTTTTTTTTATGATCAAAATAACAATATACAGGATTCTTACGTACTTATACAAAAAACCACAAAAGCTTATATGGGCTTATATATAGTTAGGGAGTTCGGATAATGTAATTATAAATATTTAACTGTGGATATATGAGTTTTAAATTATAAAATGTTAGTAAACAAGTAGGCTTAACTAAATTAATTTATTCTGTTGCAAAAAATGCTTTTTTAATTTTTGTATGTAACAAATAAACTCAAAAAGTACTGGACCGATTTTAGTAATTATTTTTTCATTAGAAAGCTACATTATCACTAAGTAACATAGGCTATATTTTATCCCTGTATTCCCACGGGAACGGGAACTGACAATGACCCAAATCTATACTAATATTATAAAGAGGAAAGATTTGTTTGTTTGTTTGTTTGTAATGAATAGGCTCCGAAACTACTGGACCGATTTCAAAAATTCTTTCACCTTTGGAAAGGTACATTATCCCCGAGTAACATAGGCTATATTTTATCCCTGTATTCCTAAAGGAACGGGAACTACGCGGGTAAAACCGCGGGGAGGCAGCTAGTTTGAAATATAGATTTTTTAAATTTATTTGCATTATAAATATCCACAGCTTTGTTATGACATACCATGGTATCATTGTATTGGCGTCATATTCTTACAATGGGGTTGCTGAAGGTGTTTAGTGGTTTTATTAACCGACTTCCCAAAAAGGAGGAAGGTTTTTTTCGATTACGCCGCGGTTTATGGACCGATTCGCGTGATTCTTTTATTGTTTGACGCGAAATAGCTGCCAGGTGGTCCCATAAAAATTTCATTCAGTTTGGTCCAGTAGTTTTTATTTTATAAGCATTATTATACAGATGCAGGTGTGATATACCGAGCTCTCCGCGAGGTGGTGTCCCGTCCCCTGGCAGCAGTAACTCCTACTTACTGCGGCCGCTGCGTGCTGCTGCTTATCGCTAATTTAGCTAACTGGGCTATAGCTGCTTACGGGTTAGTATACACACAATTAGAATAAGGTGCAGGTTCAAACCCTGGCGTCTTCTAAGTAAAAATAAACTTGGATGGAACAATGTTCCTTATCATAATTTTAAGTTCTATTCGAGGTATAAAGAATACTCAGTAATAAGCTTGGAATACAGTTTGCTATTATATATAACTAGCTGCCTCCGCGCGGTTTTACCCGCGTAATTTCTGTTCCCGTGGGAATACAGGGATAAAATATAGCCTATGTTACTCGGGGATAATGTAGCTTTCCAAAGGTGAAAGAATTTTTGAAATCGGTCCAGTAGTTTCGGAGCCTATTCATTACAAACAAACAAACAAATCTTTCCTCTTTATAATATTAGTATAGACAAAAATTTTGAAACTAATTTAGAAACTACTCCTGGCTGTCAAACATTTGATGTTCACGTCAAATCGGTCGGAAATCAATAAATTTTTAGAATTGTATAGAAATTAAATTAATAAGTAAACTTAGTTTTTTGGTTTGGAATGTCCATCGAGCATGTAACCAATAGAGTAGCAATAGTGAGCCATTTGTTTAGCAACGCATCAATGATTTGTCACGTATAACTAACAAGCCACGCTCGAACTAAAACAGTACCCGACCAATAAGAGACCTGTGTGTACGTCTAGTGCAACACTTGACCTTGAGTCGGCCAATCAGAACACAGGGGCCGGCGCAGCGTTTTGGCGTATTTTGTTTTCTAACAAAACTGTTAACAGTTCTACTCTATTGGTTACATGCTCGATGGGAATGTTAGTCCCGTCGCGGTCTTTCTGTAATCAAATAAAATTTTAAAGATTTTAGCATTTTTTTTTAAATTGCTTTTTGACATTTGACAGTGACAACCAATAATGTCTGTTAATCTTACGTTACGGACGTTTTATCTCGTTATTTAGTTATAGGCTTACCAACTAAATATATACTTAACATTTTCTTATATTTGTTTCTTTCCCCATTAAAATTACAGGGAAGTACAGCATTTTTAATGTATTTTTTTTTATTATGTTTTTTTTTTTTGTTTTTTCAGAGTGACTCAACACAGCAGAGATTTTGCATCTCACTTACTCCTAGTGCTAATGAGCAATCTGTTTTTGTACACGCTCTTCTATATCGTCATGAAGCTGTTGCACAGGGAATCTATACGGTGGTACAGGTGAGGGATTTCTCCTAAACATAATCTATCCGTTTGGAAAATTTCATCAAAATCTGTTCAGCCGTGTGAGGTTTACAGTTAGATGAAAAGTGAAAATGTTGTTAAAACAATTTTGTACGTATGGATATTTGTTGCATTTTCACGCAAAAACTACTAAACTGATTTGGATGGAATTTGGAACACCAATAGTTTATAACCTGGAGGAGCACATGGGCTGCTTTTTTACCTGGGGAAATTTTAGATCCCCCGGGAACGCGGGTGAAACGGCGGGGAACCATTAATATTGAAATATAATCATTTCAGAAAGGTTACTCCTTTTTAAACAAAATACATATCTTTAAAATTCTTATAATTATTATCTTTGAAGGTACATGAAAACTACAACATTTTTTTAAGTCGGTTATTTGTTTCTTACAGTTGGGTGTTTATAGCTCTAACATACAGCGTCTGGTTTGGATCAAGCTACTTCTATTTGGATCAAAGCACTAACTGGGCGGTAAGTACATCAATAATCCTTCTATATCTACTATATAATAATATAATAATAATAATAATAATAATAAATATCCTGGGACATTTTTCACACACGGCCAATCTGATTCCAAAGTAAGCTTCAAATGAAGCTTGTGTTATGGTAACCAGATAGCTGATATACTACATATAATACTTTTAAATACATACATATCTATACTAATATTATAAAGAGGAAAGATTTGTTTGTTTGTTTGTAATGAATAGGCTCCGAAACTACTGGACCGATTTCAAAAATTCTTTCACCTTTGGAAAGCTACATTATCCCCGAGTAACATAGGCTATATTTTATCCCTGTATTCCCACGGGAACGGGAACTACGCGGGTAAAACCGCGGGGAGGCAGCTAGTTATAGATATTTACATCCAGACACAGAATATATATATAAAACAAAGTCCCCGCCACCTCTGTCTGTTTCAACGCGATGAACACAAAAACTACTCAACAGATTTTCATGCGGTTTTCACCAAATTACGGAGTATTTCATGGGAAAGGTTTTTATGTCGATAGCCCGGTTGGCTTTGTGGTTAGTGACCCTGACTCTCAAGCCGCGGGTCGTGTCGAATCCCACCCAGGACAAACATTTGTATGCATGGATATGTCTGTTTGTCCTGTGTTTGGATGTAAATATCTATAATATGTATGTATTTAACAGTATTATATGTAGTATATCAGCTATCTGGTTACCATAACACAAGCTCACTTCGATGCTTAATTTGGAATCAGATTGGCCGTGTGTGAAAAATGTCCCAGGATATTTAAGACTTTTTTTTTAAGATTTAAGTATAGTGTAAATTACTTCTATAACACTAAAAGAAGTTTATATAAAAAGAAACCTTTTTTAATCATTTTTTTCCAGCTAACTCCAGCTCAAAGTCGCCAGAACAATAGAGTCTGCTCTCTCCTCCAACTCTACGACTCTCACGACATTTGGCACTTTCTCTCATCAACCGCCATGTTTTTTTCCTTCAACATGTACCTAACCATAGACGATAATCTTTCCAATGTCCTTCGCAGTCAGATTATGGTATTTTGAACCCTATTCGTAAGTGATAAGGTCGAGATAATGTGGTGTGTTTAGTATGTCAGAGGAATTTGTAACCTACGGTTTTTATATGGGGAATCTTCAATTTTCCCGCATTGAAATGTCTAAAATTTATTGTAGTATGTTTAATATTTCAGGCGAATTTCTGTCCTACAGTTTTCACCTGGGGAATACTCAATTTCCCCACAGTAAAATGTCTAGAATTGATGTGGTAATATAGTTAGAGCGACTTTGTTTTATACTATTTAAAGATTCTTTATTATTTTATATGCTCATTCTTCACTATTTATTTTTCTTTATATTTCTACTTTTTGTTTCTTTTCTATCTTACTATTTTTTATCATAATATCATCATTTTTCTTACCTTATCCTATTTTGTTTAATTTAATGTCTTACTCTCACAGTTTTCATAGAAAACAATTTAGTAAAATATTTTTTTTCGAAGTATCTAAAGTTTAAACCTTTCCCATCTTTTCCGTTATATTCTACTACACTAGGGATTTATTTTTTCAAATTGGATACAGTAAGTTATTAGAAATCCGTAGGGTAGTATGGTTTAACGAAGTAGGTACTACGTTAATATTAAACAAGTTAATTGACATATTAAATATACTACATGTTTAGATGTATATATATAACGGAACGATTTGACCGTAGACTATTATCTATATACATATATAAAAATGAATCCCCATTTCCCTTGGTCACGGCATCACGCGTGAACGGCTGGACCGATTTCGCCAATTCTTTTTTTTGTTGTCAGAAGAAGGTAAATATGAAAGAAAAAAATTTAAGTCTGGAAGAAATTTTGAATAAGCTCAAAAATGACTGTAAATTCAAAAAATATCAGAGTAACATAGGCTATATTTTATCCATGTATTCTCACGGGAACTGGAACTATGCGGGTGAAACCGCGCGGAGGCGGCTAGTAATTTATATTATATTGATAATAGTCCAGGCGCGAATCGTCCCGTTTTATGCAAATATCAATTGGATGCTGATAAGCAATAATGTGTTAACCCTCATAAACTTGGTTTTGAGAAAACGGCGTTTTAAGATAATAATTTCTATGTGATTTAAGACTTTTTGTATGATATAAATCCATTTATTATGTACTTTTATGTTCTAGATGACTTGAATCACTTTTGTAGAATGTTAACTACGCATTATAAAAATATATCAAAACCTTTGTTTTCGACTTTTTGTGAATCGACACATTATTGCTTATCAACGTCCAATTATGAGGTTAAAAACACTTTTAGATATGTTATTTAACAGCCGTTAGTAAGATACAGGGCTATGTGAGTATATTTTGATTTATTTAAAAGTAATTGTTGTAAATATTCATATCTTTTCGGCTATTTAAAAATGTGGATCTAAAATTCTATTTATTTGTTTTAATGTAAATTTTTGGTCCAAAACTTAAGTCTTGAATTTTTTAATGTACTTCAAAGATTTTTATATTTTTAGCTTTTCTTTGCAATTGGTCTAAAGTCGGCATATAGGTTACGTTAGTTAAAATTTGCAATAAAATTTGATTAAGGACCAATAATTAGTTTAGCGAATCTAAAATTTTATCCTTTTTTACATGAGACGTCATAAAGTTAGCTCTATCCCTCTTTGTCATATGATTTTAGACAAAGACGGATATACTTAGTTTTAGTAACACCATCTCATGTATTAAAGGAACTATGGTCTCCTATAAATTAGTAAAATGTACGACTGCCTTAAAATATTAGTTTTAAGTTAAATATTAATCAATGTATAGAAGATATTTTTTCGCACCTCGCAAAATTTTGTATATATTTTTTTTCTCACTTCGAAAATTTTTCTATCGTGTGTTGACCGCTGTGATTTTTTTTTATTAAATTTTTTATGGATAGAGACTGTTTTGAGAAAATTTTTTTTTTTTTTACCCGACTGTGGAAGAGCCCGAAAGATGGATAATGAGTTTATTTATATTTTATTTGAGTCTAGCCCTACCTTATGAATTTATTGTTGCAATATTTTAGTAATTCTTGTAGTAACAGCAATTTTTTAATATTTTCTATATAGATAATCTACCTTTTAACCAGATTCTTATCATAATAGTATTAATTAGTTATAAGGCACTTAGGCTATGCGTTAAAATTAAAAAATGAACACCAAAGTTTAAAATGAAAATTAAGTAGAGAAATGTAAAAGGTGCTATGAAAGTTAAAGTAATATTATTATTAGAATGTTTTTTCGTTAATTAGACTATTTAAAACTTTCTATATTCAATATGATTGTGCTTGGCACTGCGTTAGATTTTAATTTAAGTGTGAATTATATTAATCCTACACCAATCTTTCCATAATACTCGATAAGTTTTTTTTTTATATTCTTTTATTTAGTACAATCTGTGTTATTTCGATCGCTAGTCTGTAAATAAATAGCTTTTGTAATAAAATAAATGCATTTTTATTTCAATGTTCAACAACATAAAGTCGAAATAAGTGTGGACCTAATATAGATCCCTGTGGAACCCTTTCTGAGGTTAAGGACATTTACATATAACATGATGTGTCTTACTAAAGCGTACTTTTATTTATTTATTTCGAAACATTTATGACCTAATTATTACTTTTATGTAGGGTTGGTCTTTCACGAAGTAAAGCAAATCCATAATATGTAGTTGAACAAACTGACAAGATCTAAAAGGTTCGTTGAGACAGCCTTTATATTAAGTGCCAAAAAGAGACAAACATAGCGACAATAAGAGACACCCTATTGTCAAAACATGCCTCTTTAAACCTAAATTCAGTTTGACTAAGGTCCACCCACTCAAAAGCCTCGGAGAGATCGCAAAATGCGAATAAAACGTAAAGACACTTTGGTAAGCGGCATTTAATTAAAAAAGAACATACAAAAATGATTAACGTAAAAAATATCACTAAAAACCTTATTTGACGAAAAACTCATTGTATTTTTTAAAATCTATACATAAAAAAAGTTGTGATGTACGCCGCATGAGGTACGATCAAAAAATCTCTTGGTAACATTTTTTATTATACATTCGTATCACTTATTCATAATAAAGTACACAATTGGAAAATCCGTCACAGCCTATAGGCATAAGCTATATTATGTTACTATATTAAAAATAACAAGAAACACAGACAACGCCGTTAGAAATAAATTTTTATAATAAAATTGTGGTCCCGTTTTAAAAAAATACATATATATGTAGGTATATATCACAACCAAGATAATGTCATATTAAAATATTTGTACCCACTGCTGCTAATCATACTGCATAAAACTATTGTATATTTCCTTCTTTTTCTACACATAATTTACTAGTATTCCCGGGGGATTTAAAATTTTCCCGGGATAAAAAGGAGACATGTGTTAATCCAGAATATATTTAAACTCTGGGCTAAATATCATCGCGGTCCCTTCAGCCGTTTTGGAGTCAAAGTACATACATACATTCTCACAAACTTTCGCATTTAAAATTAGTAGGATTATTATTAGTGTTTTTTATACAATCTTTTGTGTATATTAAGGAAGGTCTGAGAACATGTCAGATATTTCATTTTATAAGGTTTAATGTTTGTTTGTAATATGTAATCTCTGAAAGTACAAATCGAATATTTCAAAACTTCTCTTAGCTTTCCGACAGAAAGCTCTAATATTCAAGTACAATAGACTGTCTCTATGTTTCTATAACGCGAGTGAAACCAGATGACTCTAGCTATAATTCCAAACATTTTTATGTCATTGAAACCAATGTGAGAATAAACTTTCCTTCTCTTTTTATTACGCTAAAAAAGAAAGAGATATACATAGTTTAAGTTCGGACAGCAAAATTGGGTTTATTCGCTGTAATAATAGAAAATGCATTACTATTGACTTAAACAACGCTCTCTGTGCTTAAAAGTGGTATTGCTAAAAATATTTCAGTGTCATTTTAATAATATATATGTCTATAATAAATATCCTACTAATATTATAAAGGCGAAAGTTTGTAAGTATGGATGTATGGATGTTTGTTACTCTTTCACGTAAAAACTACTGAATGGATTTGAATGAAATTTGGAATAAAGATAGCTTATAACCTGGATTAACATATAGGCTACTTTTTATCCCGGGAAAATGGAAGACCTCCCGGGTACGCGGGTGAAACCGCGGGGAGCCACTAGTATATAATGTTATAGCTATATAATTAATGCTTAAGCAAGTCAGGTAGTAAAAGGGCACAGGAAAATAAAGGGATATCAATATTTTCTTGTACAATCATTTCTTTGTCTATGATATTTTGAATTCCAATCATTACAATTAAAAAACATATATTTGCTGTGCCCTTCAAACATATCTGTCATTCTCTAACGTCATATAACAAAAAGAGACGGATGTAGCTTAAAATTGGTTTATAGCTGGTATAAACTGCTTTTTTTAGATATCCCAAAACAAAAATATTGAGAATGACTGTCATAAATCTTTGTTTATTTTAAAATTTCTGAGTTTATTACTCTTAGCCAAAACAATCATCCGAACCGAGAGTTAGTGCCTGACTGTTCATAAGTGCTAATGAAAGCCTATTTCAATTAAAACTCCGCATTAAAATATGTTATTATTTGGACAATTTTTATCCCGGGAAATATACGATTCCCCGGGAACAGTGACAATATGAAATATTTCTACCAATACCTATAATCACTGGTAAATAAACTAGAATCGTTTAACCGATTAGGTTTCCGTGGTACTGAAGGTCTGGGAAGGTTGCCATATGACATCATAGAGCTGTCATACGCCAGTGTTGCCATTAGAGTAAGACTTATTTTCTACATCATTGATTGTAAGTATATTTGTGATGGTTTAACTCAAAAATTACTGGACCAATTTCAAAAATTATTTCGCTTATCTAGAAAAGCTCTAGGAAAGCTACATTATTTTGGAGTAAGATGAAGTATATTTTATTTAAAATATTGTGATGTAAAATATATTACGAGGAAATTAACTTCCCAATTTTTTATACATATACTTATGTAAAGATTCTCCTAACATCCATGTAACTTACTATGTATTTTGCTGTGACTGGCAGAGTCCACAATGTTAATTAGACATACAGCTGTCTGGTTACCATATCACAACCTCTGCTTAGTTTGGAATCAGATTGGCCGTGTGTGAAAAATGTCTCATATTTATTTAATAATCCATTTCGTAAACACATCATATACCTTATGGTAAGACTTCTGGCTCACATATCTATCGAACCGTTAAAAACACCACCTAACTTTTGAACTACCCTCGTTTTAACGAAACTGGACTAAAACACTGACAAAAGAGTCTCAAATGTCATCATGGCAACACCCGTCCGAACCACACTACCACAGATACCTAAACATAGACATAGATAATGGACTGAGCGATAACCTCACAAAAACAGCTGTCAAATAGCACAGATTTTTACCGAAAATATAGTTATTGTGTACTATGGATTACGGCCAAGAAAGGTTGCCTAACTGATGATTGGTCCCAAAGAGTCAAGTGGTTGGACCTGATCCTACAGTGCTGCCATCTCACTTGGAACATTTCAGAAAACCCTCATTGACCCGTCTCTAGAAAGAGACAACGCGACTTTTCAGCTATCTGTCTCTTTTCTGTAGGTCTGTAATGACTAAGGGGAGATGCCCTGAAAGGACAAGTTTATATAACTACTGGTTGCATATTTGTTTTTTCTCTCATACTTTGCCGCCTGTATTCACTTCATACCTGGGGGGAACGCTCAGTCCATTCTCTATGTTACTGTACTTACTCAGTTAAACATTTACATAATTTTTAGTTCAATTGGAAAGAGACAAAAGATTTAAAGTATTCAGTTGCTGACACAAGGACTCTTAAAATGTTAATCTTTAAATGAACTAATATAAACATGAAGAAAATCCGGGTTACTTTGTAATACTTATATCAACGCTGGAAAGGAAAAATTATTATCCAAGCGACATCAGACTAACTTTACAGTAGAGCTGTTTAAAGTTTGAATTTTCAGTGAAAAAAGTGAACTCTCGCGAACTTCAAAATGTCGAAGCGACATCAAAAGTCGTCGTAGGAGGACGTGTGTAAGACCAAACGACGCAGAAAAATCAGGCGATTCCAACAATGTATATAACTCAAATTGGCCCAAAATGTCGCTTGGATAATTTTTCATTTCCAGCGTCGATATAAAGCTATATATTCACTATATGTATATATATTGTTTTGTATCTTTATTATTATTTAATACACCTTTTAATATTTAAAATGTTATAAATGAAAGTTTGTTTTGAAATGAGTAATTAATTTCTGAGTTTATCGGCTCTTCTCCCAAACTGATATTTAGTCTGGACTATTCAAAAATAAAATCAAATGAATATAAAGTAAAAACAGGCTATTTAAACCATACAAAATTTAAAATACATGAGTCCTAAGTAAAGTATTCTTTGAGTAGCCATTTTGTATCCTTATGTCATAAAACTTCACTTAAAAACGAAAGACAACATCTTTTGTCCCTTTCCCACGTCATAACCTACAACAACATTTACAGGAACAATGTATCATTAGAAAGAGAGCAAAAATCTTATTAACTTCACAACTATATCACATCATCGTTTTATTTGGGGTGTGTCAAAGATATCCATAGTATTAGCGACCAGCGCTTTTAATCTAAAACATTTATGGTGTTGCAAGCGTCCATAGGCTACGGTAACCGCTTCCCATCAGGTGGGACCGTATGCCTGTTTGCCACCTTTGTGGTGTAAATAAAAATATATATATATTATTGTTAAAACTTGTTTGAAAAGAGTAATTGCTGAGTTTATTGGCGGCTCTTCTCAATACTTTCCGAACCGAGCGTTAGAGTCGACGTTTCATAAGTGCCTGTGAAGGCCTATTTGAATTAATACATTTATTTCATTTGTGTTAGTACTATCTCTTAATTGGATGCTGATAAGCAATAATGTGTTAACCCTCATAAACTTGGTTTTGAGAAAATGGCGTCTTAAGGTAATATTGTTTATGTGCCTTACAACTTTTTGTATGATATAAATCTATTTTTATGTAATTTTATATTTCTTGAAACACTTTAATAGAATGTTAAATACGTGACGCATTATAAAAATATATCAAAATCTTTGTTTTCGACTTTTTGTGGGTTGACACATTATTGCTTATCAGCATCCAATTATCTTATTGACGTACAGTAGTAAAATTTATCTCGATCATTCTGAAAGAGTGGGACAAATATAGTGCGACGAAAATAGACAACCTCTTGTTTAAAGTGTCCTCTTAGATCTTGATAACTTTAGAAGAGTGACAGCTGTCAAATCTATATATATAAAACTAAGTCCCGCCGCCTCTGTCTGTCTGTCAGAACTCGATGAACACAAAAACCACTGAACAGATTTTCATGCAGTTTTCACCAAATTACGGAGTATTTCATGGGGAAGGTTTTTATGTATAACACATCAATTTGGACCCGGTAGGTGGCGCTGGTGGGCAGAACGAAGTCTGCCGGGTCCGCTAGTTAATAAAAAATTGTCTATGCCTGGCTGGACGTTCTTAGCTGAAAGCTGATTTCGGCAGTAGCTTCTAGGGCCTTTTATGGATACTCTATGGCACTAGAATGGCAATAAAAAATTATGAATTTTAAAAAGTTGCGTCTATGGATATATTTAGCACACCCCAATTTGTTTTATTACAAAAATATTCATTCAATTCTAAACTGTATGCCTAAACGAAAGCTTTTATTTTCCTATTTTTATTTACAATGTCTTTAGGTTGCTTTTCCATTGCTGTGATTCATAAGTTCAGATGACTTTTGGAAATAAAGTATCTTTGTAGTGCAATGGAAAACAGCCTTTAAATGTTAATTTTATTAACTTATCAAAGTAATTAAAGAATTGGCCATTTTATACTTAAAATAAATGCATACTTGTGTGTTTATTTGTCACTCATTACTCCATAACAGTTAAAAGACTTGATTAATAAGTTTTTTTTTGTTTCATTATAAAAAAGACATTCAATTCTCAACTATAAAGACAAGTCAATAAAAACCAACAAGACAATCGAAAATGAACCCTAATCGCTTACTACTATGACTGAACATGCAATGGCTCTTTGTCGCACCCTTCCACGAAAATATCGTCTTTTTTCACGCTCAAATTCTGTATAGTATCATTATCTTCTTTCATCAGAACATCTTCTGGATAATCTTCTACGCCACCGTGTTTAAACTGCATATGCTTCTCCAAACTGGATTTCTGAACACACCTATACGTACAATGAGGACATTTGACGGATTTCTGTCGAGGCCTGTAAGGTTTCACTTGCGTTTTGACCTCGACCTTCTCCCCCTCTTTTTCATTCAAATGCCTCTGCTTGTGTTTAGTTAAATTGGTTTTCTGTACGCATCTATAAGTGCACATGTCGCAACTAAACGGTTTCTGATCCGTGTGAAGATACATATGTTTGACTAGGTTAGGTTTTTGGACCGTGCGGTACTCGCAGTAAGGGCACGCGAAGGGTTTGTACCCTGTGTGAGTTCGCTCGTGTACGACCAAATTGTTTTTCTGAGCGCATCTATAATCGCAGTATTGACACCTAAATGGCTTCTCTTTCATATGCACTAATATATGTTTTGCGACATTATTCTTTTGACCGGATTTGTAATCGCAGAATGTACAGCTAAAAGGCTTTTCCCCAGAGTGCGTGCGTTCGTGGATTTTCAAAATGGCGGGCGATTGGCACCTATAAGCACATTGGGTGCAACCGAATTTGCCGACTTTTTCGGTGTTTTCGCCGCTTTCCACGCAAATTTTGGAATGCTGCTTCAAACCCCTTTTAGATGGGAAAATGTCGTTGCATTTATAACATACATATTCCCCCCTAATATTCATAGATAGGTCATCGGATATTTTCAGTTCACTGTCACTTTTCTCGGAGTAATTTTGATTGTACTCTGAATAGAAAATTTTATTTTGATCTGTTGGCTTCAAGTTTTCCTTGGGCTCTTCTTTAGAGTCTGTCTTGGCGTCGTGTCCGCCATCTTGTCGCAACTTTTTAAACTCCTCCTGGTAGGGTGTGACGTTTTCAAATTGTTTATGGACGACTAGATTCTGTGGATTGTCTCTACTTACGTTTGTGACGTAGTTTTGTATGTAGTTGTGGATTGGGTTGAGGGCGGGGACGGCCGTGTGTCCGTATACAGAGTACATTTGACCTTCTTGATGTATAGGCTGGGGGGTGTTGTGATCTGTGTGTATATGGCCTGAAAAAAAAAACAACTTATATTACATCTATGCTATGATAATCTATATATATAAAAGAAAGTCTTGTTAGTTACACTATTTATAACTCAAGAACCGCTGAAACGATTTGGCTGAAAATTTATGGGGAGGTAGCTTAGAACCAGGAGACGGACATAGGGTACTTTTTTTATCCCGGGACAATTAAATATCCCATGGGAACTCGGGTGAAACCGCGGGGAGCCACTAGTATTACATAGGGGAAAAATTGATTTTTGTTGACCGATCTAGATAATTCTTTTACCGATAGAAAGCTACGTTATTTGTGAGTGTCTAAGGGTACGGGATCTACGCGGGTGAAACGCGTGGCGGAAGCTAGTATTATAAATAAGTTGTAAGAAGAACAAAGAGAAGGTTGATAAATTAATGAAAATAGCAGACAAATAATTTAAGAAAAATCTAGATAAAGTTTTTTTTAAACCATCTTTTGACAAAGACAGTGAAAGACAAAAATTGATAAAATTTAAATTTATGCAAATGTATTAACTTGCAGACCGATATATATTGTTGATTGATTACACAATAAAACATATACATAATATATAAAATAATATGTATCTTGAATTTAAATATATTTATTTATATATAGTTTTATTTATGGAGAAAAACATTCTGGAAACTAAAACAAAATTTATGTAAACCTACGCAGTAAAATAAAAATTTATTAAATTTTTTTTAATATAAGAAATGTCATATATCCCGCGACATTTTTCACACACGGCCAATCTAATTCCTAAACTAAGCAGAGCTTGTAATATGGTAACCAGATAGCTGATATACTACATATACTACTTTTAAGCACATACTTATATAGATAATTACATCCAGACACAGAACACACAGACATATTCATGCATACAAATGTTTGTCCTGGATGGGATTCGAATCTACGACCAGCGGCTTGATCGTCAGGGTCACTAACCACAAAGCCAACCGGTCTGTCTAAAATTGTATTAGCCTAACTAATATTATAAATTTCAATGTGAGTTTGTTATGCTTTCACGGCTTAACCACTAAACTAATTAACACAATTATTCCACTAATGGAAAACAGATAGTAACATAAAGATATATAGCTTATGTTTCCCGGGAAAATTGAGGATCCCCGGGAACGCGGGCGAAACCGCAGAGAGCCACTAGTTCAAACATAAATTTAACCGATAAATTTAATCCCAATATTTCACGGTATTTATATTGGTTTGTTTACATTAAAATTTCTTAAAAAAAAATCTACTTTACATAATAAATTCATTATACAAAATCCGAGACGGTCAACTATGCATTAATTTAATATGGATTTATGAAACGGGTTTATTTCAAACTAAAAGTTCAAAAGATCACGAATGTAATTCATGTTATAATTTTCAAAGAAACATATATGGTAGACTAGTTTCCGCCCTGCGGCTTCACTTGGGGGAGCTTCGACTTTCCCGGGGTAAAAAGTATCATCATCATCATCAACAGCTCATATACGTCTCCACCGAGGAGCTCGAGCCTCCCCTAACATCGAGGGGGTTTAGGCCATAGTCCACCACGCGGGCCTAGTGCGGATTGACGGACTTCAGATGCTTTTAATTGTGACATCTCAGGCAGGCAGGTATCCTCACGATGTTTTCCTTCACCGAAAGCCAGTGGTGTGAGTCCGTACGTAAGTATTTATAAACTCAGAGGTACGGGCCAGGGATTTGAACCGGCACCCTCATGTTCGTGAGTCGGTGCGTTCCCAACTGAGCCACCACGGCTAATGGGGTAAAAAGTAGCTTATGTGTTATTCCAGAACATATTCTAACTCTGTGCCAAATTTCATGCTGATCTCTTTAGCCGTGTTTCACAAACTTATAGCTCTAACTATGCAAAGGATCACTCCTAAAATGGATGCTAACCCACAAAATGACGAAAACAGAGGTTATGATATATTTTTATAATCCATCACGTATTTAACATTCTACAAAAGTGTTTCAAGTCATCTAAAACATAAAAGTACATAAAAATGAATTTATATCATACAAAAAGTCGTAAATCACATAGACATTATAATCTTTAAACGTCATTTTCTCAAAACCAAGTTTATGAGGGGTTTTTTTTATTAAGGATGGGCTTGCATTTGGTCTCTGACCCGTCCATACAAGACGCTGCCGAAACCTAGGATGGAGCATGCTTGCCCAGAAGAAACCTATTCACCCTAGCGTTGAAAATTACAAGATTGTAGGCGTCGGGAAACGCAGACGTTAACACATTATTGCTTATCAGCATCCAAATAGGCCTATACCCTTAAATATGCCTATTTATAAAAAAATAATTTTCTTTTATATTTTCTGACGTCATAGTTTACTATGTAAGATTACGTTAAAAGTCTTGTTTGTTTGTTATAGGTTCCGAAACTACTGGACCGATCTGAATAATTCCTTCACCAATAGAAAGCTACGTTATTTATGCGTATTATAAGTTATATTTTATCCCTGTATTCGTATGGGAAGGGGAACCGTGTGAAACCGTGGGGCGGAAGTTAGTGTTGAAAAAATATGGACGGAAATGATTATGAGTAAAACAAACCACGATATCGAATTATATCTTATAGGTTCAAGGTAAAGCACTCATAGCTCTTTGAAAGTATTTTATCCTGTTAAGATTTCAAGGCCCTATAAAACGGTTTAATAAAGCTAGTATGGATAGCGAATCCTAATTGGATGCAGATAAGCAATAATGTGTCAACCCACAAAAGGTCGAAAACAAAGTTTTTGATATATTTTTATAAAGCATCACGTATTTAACATTCTACAGAAGTGTTTCAAGTCATCTAAAACATGAAAGTTGATATAAAATGGATTTATATCATACAAAAAGTCGTAAATCACATAGACATTATAATCTTTAAACGAAATTTTCTTAAAATCAAGTTTATGAGGGTTAACACATTATTGCTTATCAGCATCCAACTAATATTATAAATGCGAAAGTAACTCTGTCTGTCTCGCTAAAACTACTGAACCGATTTAATTGGTACACAGGTAGTCTAGAGTTTGAGAAACACAGGCTACTTTTTATCCCGGCAAAATGGAAGATTTCCAGGGTACGCGGGTAAAACCGCGGGGAACCACTAGTTATATAAAAGTCGTAAATTAAGCGGTGAACCTAATCCTAGTAATATTACTGACAGACCGGTTGGCTTTGTGGTTAGTGACCCTGACTTTCAAGCCGCCGATCGTGGGTTCGAAACGTACAGAACAAACATTTGTATGCATGTACATATATGACATATTTATATAGACAATTACATCCAGACACAGAACAAACAGACATATTCATGCTTACAAATGTTTGTCCTGGGTGGAATTCAAACCCAAGACTGTCAAAGTCAGGGTCACTAACCACAAAGCCGGCATGTCGTAAAATGTGTATTTAAAAGTAGTATATCAGCTATCTTGTTACAGTACAAGCTCTGCTAAGTTAGGAATCAGATTGGCCGTGTGTGGAATATCTATATATATAAAACCAAAGTCTGAACGCGATGACCACAAAAAGTACTCAACAGATTTTCATGAGGTTTTCACCAAATTACGGAGTATTTCATGGGGAAGGTTTTTATGTATAATACATCAATTTGGACCCGGTAGGTAGCGCTGGTGGGCAGAACGAAGTCTGCCGGCTCCGCTAGTGTATATTTAAATCCAGCTTTAACTAAACATATAATCATATGCTAAGTTATTTCGTTCGTGAAAGCAAAAATCAAGTGAACTTCCAAACTGGTTTGTTTGACCTTTTAGTTTTATTAAATTAGTATAAAATGGCTAAAGGTTAATATGGCGTCTATATAATGATTATGCATCATGCTAAACTATATATATAAATACTAGGGGCTCCCCGCGGTTTCACCCGTGTACGGGAACTACGGGGTGAAACTGCGCGGCGTGTTTGACACACAGCCCCACTTATGATATACTAGCTGCCTCCGCGCGGTTTTACCCGCGTAGTTCCCGTTCCCGTGGGAATACAGGGATAAAATATAGCCTATGTTACTCGGGGATAATGTAGCTTTCCAAAGGTGAAAGAATTTTTGAAATCGGACCAGTAGTTTCGGAGCCTATTCATTACAAACAAACAAACAAACAAATCTTTCCTCTTTATAATATTAGTATAGACTACTATAAAATAGATCTTTAAGTGCAAAAAAATGTTTTTCCTCTACAATTCGAACTCACACCGACACTTGAAAGTCAGAGTCATTAACACAAAACCAACGGCAAATAATAAAGATACAAAATATAACTCACCATTCAATCCATTCACAGAATCCAAACCTTGATTAATATTCTCATAGAAATAACTATCTTCCTGTTCAGATTTTATATGGAAAGGCATCGGGAGGAAATGGTCACCTTGTTCCAACTTCATACTGTCATGCATTATCCCGGAACTCAACAACCTTTGGTCCAACCTCTGCACGCTATTCTGTTCCAACCTTTGCACCAATGTTTGATCCAACCTTTGAGCTAAATTCTGCGCCATATTATGCTCTATAATATTATCAGGTATCATCAATGGTGTCCTTCTATCCTCTTGATTTAGCATATTAGAATGGTGGGACAAATCAATCTCGTGATTCAAGTCGTGAGGCAATTCCCTTAGATTCTGACCTATACTCAAATCATTAGTTAAGTTCCTAGCTAGATCCTGCTCGCTCAGATTCTGTGCCAATGTCTGAGCAACGTTGGACATCTCTAATTCACCCATATTCCTGACAAGCGATATATCTAGGTTTCTACTTAAATTCTGACCGATTAGAATGTCATCGTGGCGGGGTATGTCAGCGTTTAAGTTATGCATTAGCTCCATTTCTGTGTTAAGGTTTCTTGGAAGATGGGCTGGTATTTCATTGAAGTTTAAGTTCCGGCTAATGTGGTTAGTTTTGAGCATTAACGTGGACATCTGTCGTGGGGATAGTGGTAACTGGAAGTTGTGAACCAGGGTGCTGGCGTTGAGGGATGACTGCATCGCTTGGTGGAGCTGTTCCATTGATATCGGTGTGTGCTGGTACTCCGTCTCGATTTGATGTGACTTTTGTAACTGAAATTAAGAGAGATATATTAAAATTTTGAGAGAATTTTTCCAGATACTCGCCTTGGCAATCATACAACCGGCCTAGATGGAAGTTGATGGGGGAGGCCTATGTACAGCAGTAGACGTCCTATGGCTGATATGAAGATGATGATATTAATATTTATCTTACAAAGTTTGCGAGAATGTATTTATGTTTGTTACACTTTCACACAGAAAAGGCTGATAGATTCTACATATGTTTTGGAAAGCACTAAGGCTTTATATGCTGTAATAATTTAAGGTATCCCAAGAGTGAATTCACGGGTTAGAAGCTAGTATAATATAAAACAAAGTTGCTTCACACATGCTATTTTTATTTTATCTGTGCACTTGGATATTTTCAATAATAGTTAAGAGTGATTTTAGAAGAAAGTTTTTAGACATGTGACAACCATCTTTTAGTCTTTGTTTTCAAGGCAATTTTTTTGGTAAATATACAAATAAATAAATATCCTGGGACATTTTCACACATGGTCAATCTGATTTCAAACTAAGCTGAGCTTTTACTGTAACCAGATAGCTAATACTAGATTATACTTTAAAATACATACTTATATTATTTTAGATATTTCTAACATTGTTTGTACTATGTGGGCTTGAAAGTCTAAGTTGCTAAACCACATAGTCAATCAACCAAGCAAGATATAAATTATGTTTTATTTCTTTAACTTTTTTCGCCGACTTTTTTAATTTTGCTTCCAATTTGTATATATCCTTTAGCTTTAAACATATTACAATATGTTAATATATTGAATAAATAAATATTAAACATTAGTTAGATAAGTTTAGTAGATAAGTTTTTATAACAAAATTGATGTTCTATTTCATAATGATATGTACAACTATTAAATTAACAATTAAACTTTAAATTCTTAGTAAATACAAAAACTATATGTAATAAAATTTATTTCTTAATATATTAGAAAACTAGCATGTTTTTTGTCTAAGTTTTTTGTGATAGTGAAATGCTATAGAACTCCAGTATAGTTTGTTTTCTGTAAAACATAATTTTACTACCTGAGATGGGCTGTGAGGTATTTAGAGCAGTCGTTGAAATAATTAGCAATATGTATACTTTGGTATAACTTACTATTATGTATATGAATAGATGAATAAATAAATAAATACCTACTAATGTTATAAATGCAAATATATGTATGTATGTATGTTTGTTACTCTATCATGCCAGAATGGCTGAAGGGATTTGGATGTAATTTGGCGTAGAGTTAGAATATATTCTAATGCATGTGGGCTACTTATTATCTTGGGAAAATATGGTCCTGTGAATATGGTTGAATTAATGAGAAGGATGGTAGTAGGTGTATAAATTCATATTTTTTTACTTGGTATAATATTTATTGGTGTTTTTTAACCATTGATTATTCTGGCAACTATAAAGAAATAACTGTATATATTATATATGATATTATGGTGTAGAATTACTCCTTAAAAATTAAATTTTCGTTTTTTATATATCTATCTAATGATGCCTAAAGCTAAACCAGCCTTATTTATACAATTATGATTAGTAACAATAACTTTAATAATTATTTAGTCCCTCTATTGTTAGTTATTAATATAACTACCATTTTGTCTGTTATCTGTTAATAGCCCTAAATAATATAAATAAACTGTCCTTTGTCTAATATCTAAGAGTAAATTAATTATGAATTTTCTTTCTTTCTATGAAAATATATATTCCTAAGTTTTTTACCTTACTCTTATATCATAGTAAAATATATAAACATTGGATCTGATACTGCAGTATGATCATAAATGTCGTAAAATAGAATAAGCTTGAAATAGGCTCATTATATTGATGTTATAGCCATTTAGGTATTTTATAAAGATAAAAAATAAAATGTAAGTTATATAAATATTGCAACCAAAAGTTATTTAGTAGTTTTGAAAATTTATTTTTTAGAATATAATATAAATACTTTGTTTAATTAAAATTAACAACAAAAATAAGTAACTTACACTCTCCATGTAAACCTTGTAGTTTTCCTCATCGATAACATTCTGATCCTCTCGTTTTACGAAATCCATATTTGAAAACACATGTAACGTAAAAATTCAATGTACAAAATCAGTTTTTTTCCATACAGTTCAACCTATAACCTCTGAACCGATTTTCACATTTCAAAATGACATAAAATATACACTTTAATTGTTAATAAATGAATTAATTACAATTGATTTTTCAATATCACATGATTTTTATGTGAAGAAATAGAATAAAATGTAAAAATAATGAAATATAAAGAATTTTTTGTTCGTTTGACGTTGTTCTTGCGAAAGAAAGGAAGCTGGTTATAGACAATATAGAGTTGCCGTCAACGAACATCTGTCAGGGATTAAGATATGAAATTGGCTACAAAAAAAACATTGTACAGTCGCCATTTAAATAAAGAGGAAGAAGAAGATATATTTATTTATCTATTATTAATTTATCATAATATATTATTATTGTTTAAGTTTATAAAGAACTACTTTACGTAAACACAGTAAATTCCTAAATATTCTGGAAGAGAATCATTACTGGCAACATGTTTAAAGGTCATAGATCATTAAAACAATGTAAATATGTTCGTTCAGAAATCAATGTAGTAAAATAAGAATCAAAATTCATTTAATATTTTTCATTTCTCTTAAATTAACTAATTGTAAGTTAGTAGTCGTATTAATTAAATATAATATTTAAAAATATAACTTTAATCTGTTTTATTGTATTACATCATCAATGGTAGATAACTATACAATAACCGGCCGGTTACCAATTTTGTTTTTTCGCGAACTGTCAAATTGACAAAACATTTATGATTTTCAGTTTCAGAAAAATTGTTTCCACATCGCTGGGATTGAATCCGCTCAAAAAATCTTGTCAATATTCACAATTAAAGCTACAATTACAATTTGTTCATCGAAGGTAAGTGTAGTCAAAACTTTTAAATTTGTTATTTTATGTTTTAAATGTTGATAAAACTAAATTGTTTGCCCTCAACAACCTTGGAGGAGTCGGCTTCAAATCAGCCGGTACTTATAATTCTGTCATTAAATCAAGACAAGTACCGTTTATCCATCCGTTTTGATCATGTAACAACCCATTTATATACTCATTAATAATCCATACACATTATATTATACTTCAGTGCATAGTAATGAATGCAGACATTAAATAAACTATAACTTACCGCTGTTTCGTTTGCTCTCCCAGAGTATTTATATCAATATATATCCTCATCAAAGAGCTCATCCTATGTCTTGTCTTACTATGAAATGAAATATATTTATTAATTCAAATATGCCTTCACAGGCACTCGAAATGACTACTCTAATCCTCGGTTCGGAAGGTTGCTTTTGCTTATGCTGGATTCAGTTTTTTTCCTTTAATTTCATGGAAATCTCCCGCTTCAGCAACTTCTACCAATGTCTAGTATTATTAGCTCATCCAGTTCTTCTAAATTAATTTACTTATTTAAATTTTCAGCTTCAGTACAACTCGGAAGATGTCAAAGACAGCACTGGTGATCATGGCTCAGGGTGCCGAGGAGATGGAGACAGTTATCACTGTGGATATGCTTAGGAGAGGAGGGGTATGTATTTATTTTAATGATACTGATGAACCCAAACCGCGTTTGAGTCTTGGCACAAGCATTTGTGCCTATTATAAATTTGAAAAATAGTAAAAAGTATATAGGGGCTTTTTGAGCTGCAGCCCAGAGCCCCGTGTGGCCCCAGCCCGTAATGAATTCTAAATAGACTATAATATAAAAAAATCTTTTTTATTATTCCTTGACAAAATATTAATCAGAGGATTAATTAGTCAGGCCTACCTGAGTCTTAGCCCAGAGCCCAACTAACTCACAGTCTGCCCCTGTCTCAAATAGCATTGAAGGTCCACCCCTGGTAAGGCAGCCAGAACAGTGTGACAGAAAATAAGTAGGTATGTATTTAAAAGTATGTAGTATTTTACCTATAGTATATTGGTTATCTGGTTACTGTTGCACAAGCTGTGCTCAATTTGAAGTCAGATTAGCCATCTGTAAAAAATGTCCCAGGATATTTTCTTTTTTTGTAATATCATTAACAGCCACATATGTTATCCAGGTGACGGTAACCCTAGCTGGTCTTGAGAGTGCATCTCCAGTGCTCTGCTCCCGCAACATCACCATCGTGCCCGACAAGTCTCTGGCGGATGCACTGGCTGATAGTCCTCAATATGATGCCGTAAGTATTGTTAACTAGCTGACCTGTCCAACGTCTGCAATTTTGTATCTCATTGATGCTCTACTCTTATAGGTTGAAGCGTTTTGTTATATAGCCTATGGACTATCTTGGTAAATGCGGTATTTAATACTAAAATAATTTTCAATTTGAAGCTGTAGGTCCTGAGATTTTGTATGTTAAAAAAATTTACTCTTGAGCTTTTTAATATTAATTAGTTATAATTGTAATGTATGTAATTAAGGTAGTATATCAAGTATCTGGTTACCGTAGCACAAGAGTTAGGCTGCGTTTCCACCAGAGATGTGCGAGGAATGTGTTTTTTAAGAACCAATAGAATCGCTTCATTGACCAAGCCTCGCTTAGTATAGCTCAATGAAGCGATTCTATTGGTTCTTAAAAAACACATCCTCGCACATCTCTGGTGGAAACGCAGCCTTACTGGCCATGTGTGTAATATTACCTTAGTGTTTTTATTTATTTTTTAAAAAAAGTTTATAACTTGGTTAACATAGGCCACTTTTCATCCTGGGGGAGGCATTCATCTATACTAATATTATAAAGAGGAAAGATTTGTTTGTTTGTTTGTAACGAATAGGCTCCGAAACTACAGGACCGATTTCAAAAATTCTTTCACCTTTGGAAAGCTACATTATCCCCGAGTAACATAGGCTATATTTTATCCCTGTATTCCCACGGGAACGGGAACTACGCGGGTGGAACCGCGCGGAGGCAGCTACATATATAGTAATTATTAAGTGTGTCCATTTGTATATTACAGGTGATACTTCCCGGTGGGCTCGAAGGCTCGGACAGTCTATCAAAGTCTGAAATTGTTGGCACCGTACTCAAAGAGCATGAGAAGAATGGAAAAATTGTCGCTGCTATTTGTGCTGGTAACTTTATATATAACTAGCTGCCTCCCCGCGGTTTTACCCGCGTAGTTCCCGTTCCCGTGGGAATACAGGGATAAAATATAGCCTATGTTACTCGGGGATAATGTAGCTTTCCAAAGGTGAAAGAATTTTTGAAATCGGTCCAGTAGTTTCGGAGCCTATTCATTACAAACAAACAAACAAACAAATCTTTCCTCTTTATAATATTAGTATAGATTACTAGCGTCGCGCGATTCCACCCGCATAGTTCCCGTTTCCGTGGGTATATAGGTATTAAAAATAGCCTATGTTACTCCCTGATAATGTAGCTTTTCAATGGTGAAAGATTTTTTTAAATCGGCACAGTAGTTTCCCGCGTTTTCACCCGCGTTCCCGGGGATCTTCAATTTTCCCGGGATAATTAGTATCCTATGTCCTCATGGTTCTAAGCTACCTCCCCACCAATTATCAGCCAAATCGGTTCAGCCGTACTTGAGTTATATGTAGTGTAACTAACACGACTTTCTTTTATATATAGAGTTACCATACTCCTCCGAAACGGCTTGACCAATTTCTATGAAATTTTATATGGTCTGAGAATCGGCTACTATCTATTTTTGATACCCCTGTGATCACGGGAACGGGAACTACGCGGTTGAAACCGCGTGTAAACCTAGTTTATTTTTATAAACATACACACGCACACACACACAAAAACAAATTTCTCTTAATAATATTAGTGATAAGATAAATAGTATATTTCGTTACAAGTGCGGAAAGGCTGTCATTGCAAAGAGTTCCGACGAATGTCTACCCGAGCCGCGGCGCAGCCGAAGGCGAGGGTTGGCAGTCGGAACAAGTTGGGATGACGGTTCCGCAAGTGTACTGAACGACTATTTTTAATACAGTTGCGAAAAAATAAAGCAATTTCATAAAATAATAAGAGCACAATAAACTAAACACGCAATGAAAATTTCTGGAAAATGGCGCCTACGGTTGGCGCCATTTTATAAGCAGAGTTTTTTTTTCTTCGCCCATTTTGGTAGGCAAAGGGTATCTATACAGCTTAGTCTTCAGTATATTTTTTTTATTGATATGAAAATGAAATTTAATGAGATGAAATGAAACCTAACCTAAATCATGAAATCTGATATTGAGATAAATTACAAGCTTCTTTTTAAAAATATACGTATTTGTATTAATCATAAAAACTCTTTAGTAAAACCTTCATGGTTGGTTTTTCTTTTTAATAGACATTATTTTGACAGTTGGGAAAGATGCACGCACGAGTGCGGGAAAGGTAAAAAAAAAGCACTAGTGTGTAATAGCCCACTTTCCGAACGCTATACGTCCCTGCAATACACCACTTTTTGAGCAACTGTATTAAAAAAGTTTATTCAATTGCCCACAGCTCCAATAGCGTTCGTTGCCCACGGTGTTGGAAAAGGCAAGAGGGTGACCTCCTACCCCACCACTAAGGACAAGGTGGCGGGCGGCGCCGGGGACTATCACTATGTCGAGGGCGAGAGGGTGGTTGTTGATGGAAACTTTGTTACAAGCCGAGTAAGTTTCTAATATTATTTATTTTATTTAAATACACCACAACCATAATAATAATCCCCGTGGGAATACAGGGATAAAATATAGCCTATATTATTCAGTGATAATGCAGCTTTCTAATGAAAATAATTCTTTATTAAAATTGGTCCAGTACTTTTTGAGTTTATTCAATACTAGCTGCCTCCCCGCGGTTTTACCCGCGTAGTTCCCGTTCCCGTGGGAACACAGGGATAAAATATAGCCTATGTTACTCGGGGATAATGTAGCTTTCCAAAGGTGAAAGAATTTTTGAAATCGGTCCAGTAGTTTCGGAGCCTATTCATTACAAACAAACAAACAAATCTTTCCTCTTTATAATATTAGTATAGACATACAAAAATACAAATCTTTCCTCGTGTCTCGATAGTGTACATTAACAGATACTTTAATAAAACACCACATTATGTCTACCCATCCATTTACCAACCTCGCTAACCTTCACTTGACCTCATTTCATTCCAGGGTCCAGGCACAGCATATTGGTTCGGCTTGACCCTAATTGAGATGCTCACTGGCAAAGAAAAGGCTGATCAAGTGGAGAAGGGCATGCTTATCACAGGATTTTAGACTTTGCCAGGAATACTGGTTATTATCTCACTATCCTACTAATATTATAAATGCGAAAGTTTGTAAGTATGGATGTATGTATGTATGGATGTTTGTTACTCTTTCACGCTCCAACGGCTGAAGGGATCTGCTTGAAATTTGGCACAGAGCTAGAATATGTTCTGGAATAACACATAGGCTACTTTTTATCCCGGGAACGCGGGTGAAACCGCGGGGAGCCACTAGTTATTATATAAGTGCAATTTATAGCTTGACATATAATGTTGGGTTGTGTTATAAATATAGATCTTTGTATATTTGATTTGAGTTTTTGTCTGTGGGTTCCATAAGGGGATTATGGAGGGTCCCATATTAATAGGGTTATTACTAAGCCCTTTCTGTCCGTCCGTCTGTTTGTCTATCACCAGGCTGTATCTCATGATCCGTTATAGGTAGATAGTTATAAATACTAATAAATAAATATCCTGGGACATTTTTCACACACGGCCAATCTGATTCCAAATTAAGCATCAAAGTGAGCTTGTGTTATGGTAACCAGATAGCTGATATACTACATATACTACTTTTAAATACATACTTATATAGATATTTACATCCAGACACAGGACAAACAGACATATTCATGCATACAAATGTTTGTCCTGGGTGGGATTCGAACCCACGACCCGCGGCTTGAAAGTCAGGGTCACTAACCACAAAGCCAACCGGGCTGTCACTCTAATACTATTTACAAAAACCTATAAAATAATCTACAAAAAATTACAATTATTTACAAAACCGCTAAAATTAACATATATTATAATCTATTTAAAGACAGTTAAGTTAAATAGATAGTAAAAAGTTTCATAGAATATGTAATTGGTAGCCGCTATGATATAGTATATTTCGTTACAAGTGCGGAAAGGCTGTCATTGCAAAGAGTTCCGACGAATGTCTACCCGAGCCGCGGCGCAGCCGAAGGCGAGGGTTGGCAGTCGGAACAAGTTGGGATGACGGTTCCGCAAGTGTACTGAACGACTATTTTTAATACAGTTGCGAAAAAATAAAGCAATTTAATAAAATAATAAAAACACAATAAACTAAACACGCAATGAAAATTTCTGGAAAATGGCGCCTACGGTTAGCGCCATTGCATAAGCAGAGTTTTTTTTTTTTACGCCCATTTTGGTAGGCAAAGGGAACTATCTATACAGCTTAGTCTTCAGTATATTTTTTTTATTGATATGAAATGAAAATGAAATTTAATGAGATGAAATGAAACCTTACCTAAATCATTAAATCTGATATTGAGATAAATTACAAGCTTCTTTTTAAAAATATACGTATCAGTATTAGTCATAAAAACTCTTTAGTAAAACTTTCATGGTTGGTTTTTCTTTTTAATAGACATTATTTTGACAGTTGGGAAAGATGCACGCACGAGTTCGGGAAAGGTAAAAAAAAAGCACTAGTGTGTAATAGCCCACTTTCCGAACGCTATACGTCCCTGCAATACACCACTTTTTGAGCAACTGTATTAAAAAATATATTTTTGGTCAACTATTACTTGGCCGGTTGTAAAAAACAGCCAATCTGATTCCAAACTAAGCAGAGCTTGTACTGTAACCAGATAACTGATATATTACGAAAAGCATATCTACATATTTGCATTTCATAATAAATAAAATAATTATTTCATTTCATTATTTATTTATCTAAATGAGATTACAAAATTACTTAAAATACTATACTATAGTACGTAAGAATTATCTGTAAAAACGTTTCCATGACAACCAATCTAAAAGAAAAGCCTTTAAATCAAAAGTATATCCGTCACTCTCTGATGTATGAAAAGACAGAGAGAGCATGATGAGGTTAAACATAGGAGGACGGACTGGTCAGTCCTCGTCTCGGTAGTACCTCCACCTTACAGACGACCGCAGCCAAATAACACTACATGTAGTGTTGTGTTCCTGCGGTGAGTAAGGTAGCCAGAGCTCCATGAGGAGACGCTGTAGCGGCAGTGGGGGGACCAGGGATGGAGTAGCGTCGTAGGGGTGTGCAGGAGTGATACCTGTTTAGCCTTTCGACGAGAAGTACATTGCGCTTTGTCCCTTTCACTGCCTATACAGTTGCTTCCTTATTTACAGGGTCGCCCCTGGTGTTGCAAGCGTCCATAGTCTACGGTAACCGCTACCTATCAGGTGGGACCGTATGCCTGTTTGCCACATTTGTGGTATAAGAAAAAAATTGATCCAGTTTAAAGCTAAAGCTATTTTGAGGTTGGCCATCTTAAATTTAAGTATTTATATCCTAAAGCAAATTCTTTTAATCTCAGTTGATTTGAGAGCATAATTAATACAAACTTATGCTTGATTACGACGTATTTCGAGCCAATTGAAGAAGTTCTAGTCTTCATGTTTAAAAAAACTCATTTTACTAACTAAACTATATAAGGAAAGCAGTCTTTCGTTACTACATAAAACATAAATATCGTATGTGCGATATACGTTTTTATTTCAATATCTTACAGGTTTTTAAAATTAATATATTGTTCTATTTAGAGTGACATTTTGAAATGGTAAAATACGCAGCTTAAAATAAGCTTTATAGAGGTTATTTATTTATTTTCTTTTAGTAAGATTTACAGCGAAATTACGAACGGTGTTGCATTTTCACCTTGGCCCTTTGAAATAGAGCATGGTACTTGGAAATGCATTTGTTGTGGTTGAACGCTTTTTAACGTCCGTTAAAAACTCTCGAGCTAATGAGGGCTTAATATACACAATTCTGCCAGTGTCAGAGTGTTTGAGAATAAACGATGGAGACTATACGGTGAAATTATATCTATTTTTGAAGAATTGACTATTCAGTAAAGGAGTTAACCTAATGTCAAAAGTCTAAGCCGCCATTTTAAAAATGGCGCTTTCTTTATGTTGCGTACTGGGGAATGTAGGAAACTATAAATGGTGATTTTACTATTTGGCAAGAATTAATACTTTACTGAAGATAATTGTTGTAAAATCCACTGTCAAAGGCAGATACAGATATATGTATCATACTAGTTGAACCACGCAACTTTTTCTGCGTTACACAAGAAATTTACACAAAAAAATTTATTTATCCTCTGCTCCTATTGATCATAATGTCGCAGACACAAAATTATTGGGTAATGAGTATTAAAAAACCTTACGTACGGATTCACACCACTGGCTTTCGGTGAAGGAAAACATCGTGAGGGAACCTGCATGCCCGAGATGTCACTATTAAAGGCGTGTGAAGTCCACCGCCGAACTAGGCGCGTGTGTGGACTATGACCTATACCTCTCGTTGTTAGAGGCTCTAGCTCCTCGGTGGAGACGTATATGAGCTGATGATGATGAGTATTTAAGGATAACTTAAAAATTGTGCAGCGTATTCTAAACCTTAATGCAATAGTCCAAAGGCTGATATCGTTAATCGTTAATACTTAATATTCCGACTGTGGATTGTGTAAATTGAAGATCGGACTGAGATTTTCTTCCTAATATCTTAATTATAAATATAATATTGCAATAATAATATTATACATAATACAGGAGTATATTAATGAAGTTAAATTAAATAATACTAGCGAGTTCAGTTACATCTAGTCAATACTAGAATTATCCGGGTAAATCGCAGAATAAAACTTAAATCTTTTCACCACAAATATCCTAGGACATTTTAATACGCGGCTAATCTGATTCTAAACTAAGCAGAGCTTCTGTAATCAGATAGCTGATAAATACGTACTTATATAGATAATTACTTGAAAGTCAGGGTCACTAACCACAAAGCCAACCGGTCAATCCAAAATAGGCTAAAGCCTAAGCCTAAACTAATTGCTAAAACGTACCAATTCTAGATGAGAGATTTTTTACAATGACTTAGCTTAGGCTTTGTAGAGCGACATCTCTCTCACACACATGCGGTGCGATAAAGACACTACATAGGTAAACATGGATAATTCTAGTTTTGACCAGCCAAAACTAGTTATAACCGAGATGAAATTGCCTTAAATTACCAGTTATCTAAGAAGTCGTAGCCAGACTTTGGCATGGAGTCTGTGAGGGTTTCAGTCGATTGGAAGTCGGTTCCTGATGATGCTTGGCTCGAGGATAGAAGTCCGCGGTTCTCTTCAGATAGATCTGTGGGAGGATAAGGAGATATAAATATCCTGGGACATTTACACTTAACACACTTCTATACTATAATATAATTTTATAAAGAGGAAAGATTTGTTTGTTTGTTTGTAATGAATAGGCTCCGAAACTACTGGACCGATTTCAAAAATTCTTTCACCTTTGGAAAGCTACATTATCCCCGAGTAACATAGGCTATATTTTATCCCTGTATTCCCACGGGAACGGGAACTACGCGGGTAAAACCGCGGGGAGGCAGCTAGTACACTATATAGAAGAAATATTTGTATTTTTGGTAACTTATAAAATTTATAACTACTGGACGGATTTAAAAAAAACTTTCACCAATGGAACGCTACATTATCAGGGAGTAACATAGGCTATATTATATCCCCGGGAACGGGCACTACCGGGATGAAACCACGCGGCGGAAGGTACTTAATATTATGAAGAGAAAAGATTTTATTTTTTGTTTGTTTGTTATGAATTAGGTCCGAAACTACTGGACCGATCTGAAAAATTCTTTCACCAATGGCAAGCTAAGCTACATTATCAGGGCGCCTCATGTACTTCCCGTTTCCGTAGGAATACAGGGATAAAATATAGCCTATGTTACTCTCAAATATTGTATGTATTTATTACATATTTATACTCTATGCCAAATTAAATCAGATTCCTTTAACTTTTCTGGCATTATCTATACTAATATTATAAAGAGGAAAGATTTGTTTGTTTGTTTGTTTGTTTGTAATGAATAGGCTCCGAAACTACTGGACCGATTTCAAAAATTCTTTCACCTTTGGAAAGCTACTTTATCCCCGAGTAACATAGGCTATATTTTATCCCTGTATTCCCACGGGAACGGGAACTACGCGGGTAAAACCGCGGGGAGGCAGCTTGTTGAGTAACAAACATACATCAATCTAGAATCGCATTTATAATATTAATGCAGTACCTATATCAAATCAATCTATCAATCCAACAGCCAAAGTATTTTCTGTCTTATGTCAACATACTAAAGTCTACAATAAGATCAATTGGTAAACATTACGTGCTGTGAGCTAAAATAGATCATAACAGTTTAACATAAGGTATATTATACAATGCATCTAACAATGAAGTCATTTGTAATATCATCAATAATATTTTCTCTTTGTCTAAAAACAAGGCTATTGTATGACAAAACATGCTTTATCTATGTTTTAATTGATTAATAGAACTCTACCTATTGTATGTCCATATTATTAACTTTATAAGGAAGCGGTAACAGGGGAAAGCCAAAAGTATGGTATGATTGTGTAAATGAAAATGAAATTGTAGCGTGTGGCCGTCCCACTCGCAACACTAGGGGTAAGCTCCCTCAGCGCTACTCATAGCGCGCGCCGTTGGCAACACTCAGAGAGAGAGATCGAGCGAGCCGTGCGCGCGAGTAAGAGGTTTATGTTCGGCGCAGTTTGAATTTATATATAAACGCTCTAGAGTATTGTAAAAGTATGCTAAAAAGGTTCATTAAAGTTTATTTAACTAAATGTTAGTCGGGCAGACTTCTTTCATCACACCCACCCCCTAAAATGACGCCCAACGTTCTTAGGGCTTAGGAGTGAATGACCTTTAAGCATTTTTTCAAAAACTCAGTGTTTTTTCGTTTTGTGCACTCGTACTATCGTACCGCAACCGTAGTTTTGTGCAAGTTGTGTGTTTATAGTCTAGTGAAACGTAAAAATGCCGCGTAAGACTCGCCAATCGTCCGTCGAGGATGCTGATGAAAGCATCAGCAGCCCTACCAACGTCACGCTTAGCCAAGAAGCTTTGACGTCGCTACTTGCGTCCCTCCAGCAATCACAGGCAGAGTTCTGCCAAGTGTTGCTTCGTGAAGTTCGTTCATCGACGCCGGCTGCGTCGCAACACGTCGACCCTGCCGCCGACGCCTTTGCGGGATGCTCCGCCGCCGCCCCTCACGCCGCCCTCAGTGGAAACCTGTCCAAGTGCACGGCGCGTTTCAGTGGCTCGTCAGCGGAATCCCTCGAGAACTTCATAGACGCCGTAGAGGTATATAGGGCATGCCTGAATGTAAACGAAGACAACGCACTCCTGGGAATGTCTATGCTTCTCACCAACGATGCTGCAGTGTGGTGGCAAGGAGTAAAAGCCAGCACCAAGACCTGGACAGAGGCTCTAACAAGGTTGAGGAGTGCATTCGGTGAGCGTCGTTTACCTTATCAAATTTATAAAGAATTATTCGCACTGAATCAAGGTACTGAAAACACAGATAAATTTATAGCGAAAATTAGAGCTCTTCTGGCTAAAATACCTACAGAGGATTTGTGCGAACGAGTCCAGATAGATATGATTTTTAGTTTGCTGGACCGACGAATACGGAAAAGGCTAGAAAGGAGTTCCGTAAGTACGTTTGATGAGCTCCTGTCTAAATGCCGATCAATTGAAGACTCGCAGAAGGAGATCGCGCCACCCGCGAAAGGGCCACCCGTGCAGGGGCCCCCCGCGCAGGTGCCGCCCGCGCCCGCGTCGACCGTGAAGACGCCGTCCGCGCCGGCCGTGGTGCATGCTCCCGTGGTACCGTCGACGTCACAAACACCTAAAGTGCAACGTGACTTTTGTGTGTACTGTAAACGTGGCGGACACACACGTGAAAGTTGTTCAAAATTAAACAAATCGACAAGTGAAAATAAAAGTGATACGAAAATTTCATGTTACGGCTGTGGTGCCTCTAACGTAATCCGTAGTAAATGTGTTAAGTGTAATCCCACTAAATCCGGACATTCGTTTTACTCCGTGGGCATTGGGTCCGCGCGTAAGTCACGTCGTCTACGCGCCGTCGATCAGCTGATCACGCCGCTCACCCAGGGGCCGCCCGCCCGCAGGTCGTCCGCGCCGCAGCCGCCGCCCGCGCCGTCGAGAGGCTCAGTTTGGGTTCAACAGGGTAGCGCATGCGCGCCACCGGTGCTATCACTACCTACGGTCGTTGAACCTAACCCTTCGACTGCGAAATGTATCCAAGGTAACCCTACGCGTGCCGTAGGGGTTCAAGATAACCTTTTTTCTCGTAATTTGAACATTTCTAGTGATGATTGTGGTAACAATTCTAGTAGATGTAATTATGATAATATTTTGTATAAAAGTTATTCTTCGTGCAATTCAAATAATTGTTTTACCAATTCGGAATATTTTAATTGCAATAACGTTAATACTAATAATTGTGTTTGTATGTTGCACAAACGAAAATGCACGTCGTGCAATTATACGTGTTCTTGTAATTCTGTTTCGTGCAATTCGTGCAAATGTACAGAATGTGTTAAATCTTTTAATAGAAATTTGTCTATGTGTAATGTTTATAATCGTGTTAAGGGGGAGCTTACGCCTAAATGTTTTTCATCTACATCGGTAAATGGTTCTCAACCTTTTTCGTGTAAAGCACGCGGTTCGCAACCTGTTTCGAAAAATACCAGTGGCTCTCAACCTTTTTCGAATAGTGAGCTTTTTCGTCGTCCGATATTAAATATTAGTGTATTAGGCGAACGCGGCTCTGCGTTAATTGACTCTGGGGCTAAATCTTCTATTGCCGGTCACACGCTGCACGCTATTCTAAGAGAAAAGGGTCACCCATTAATCCCGTCAACAATGAATGTTAGGTTGGCGGACGGTGTTAGTAGATTAATGGAGGTACTTACCGCAGAAGTAGAGGTGGCGCTCCTGCACAAAATTCATAAAGTAAATTTTTTAATTTTTCCTGACGCGAATTCAAACGAAACATTACTCGGCATGGATTTTTTGTCAAATTTTAATATTTCTGTAGATTTTGGTAATGCCACGTGGCATTTTGCAGAAAATTCAAATCGCAAGTTTAAATTGGTCTTAGAAAGTATGTCACCTCCAACTTCATTGGCATCAATTAATGTCCTCAGGGATGATGAGGCGACGTCAATTAGTGTCGATCAACGCGAAACTCTTGCCGGTCTCCTTATGAAAAATCAGGACATTTCTGAGTTAGGGGGAGAACCGACTCCAGTGCTGAATCAGCGAGGGGAAGTTCTGGCTATAGATCTTTTCGGTCCACTTCCAGCTGGAGACAAGGGGGAGAAATGGATACTTTTGGTGGAAGATACAGCGACTCGGTGGGTCGAGCTGTACGCTCTGAAGGAAGCAACTTCTGAGGTATGTGCTCAAGTCCTCATAGAGGAGTATTTTCTCCGATATGGACTTCCACGTCGTATTATATCAGATAACGGAGTTCAGTTTATCTCCGCGGTTATGCAGCAATGTATGTTTGTTTTGGGCATTACGCAAGATTTATTGCCGATATACCATCCACAGGGTAATCCGGCAGAACGTAAGAATCGTGACCTCAAGGTTCATTTGGCACAGGTGTTAGATACCAAGCACACTTCGTGGCCGACACATTTACCTTCGGTTAGATTTTCCATGAACTCAGCGGTATGTCAAACTACAGGTGTCTCACCAGCGTTTCTTACATTCGCTAGGGAACTGCGATCGCCCATAGACGTCCAACATGACATCAGAGCTGTTTTAAGTAAGGATAATTTCGTTCCTCAAATCACGCCCTATTTGAAGAGGTTTGTAGAATCTTTAGTTTCAGTCAGGGATAGAGTCGAGAAGCAGCAGGATAGACGTAAGGACTATGCTGATAAGTCACGTAGACTTGAATCTTTTGCAGTAGGTGATAGGGTGCTCATCAAAACGCATGTTCTTAGCAACGCGGCCAAGAACATTTCTGCTAAATTCGTTCCTAAGAGGGATGGGCCATATAAAATTGTAAAGCTGATCAGCCCCACGTCTTACCTTATTGCTGATTTTAATGAGGAGATCTTAGGCAAGTTCCACGTATCGCAGCTTACTCGGTTTTTTAGTAGAGACGATTCGCCTCCTGATCCTATCATGCCAAAGCGGTTAAGGGGACGTCCACGGACCCAAAATATTGTTGTCCGAGTCCACGAACGGGGGCGTTCTCATGAACTCGAGGGGGAGTCTGTAGCGTGTGGCCGTCCCACTCGCAACACTAGGGGTAAGCTCCCTCAGCGCTACTCATAGCGCGCGCCGTTGGCAACACTCAGAGAGAGAGATCGAGCGAGCCGTGCGCGCGAGTAAGAGGTTTATGTTCGGCGCAGTTTGAATTTATATATAAACGCTCTAGAGTATTGTAAAAGTATGCTAAAAAGGTTCATTAAAGTTTATTTAACTAAATGTTAGTCGGGCAGACTTCTTTCATCACACCCACCCCCTAAAAAATGAAAAATATTTTTATTCAAATAGGCATTCACAGACGCATATGAACAGTCAGACTCTAACGCTCGGTTCGGAAGGTTTTGCTGAGAAGAGCCGCCAATAAACTCAGCAATTACTCTTTTCAAAATAAACTTAAGATTTATTTACATTTCAAGGAAGTAGTCACACTGACAATATTTGCGTGTTAGGGAATGATAAAAAAAAATCAAAAATAATGTAAAAGATGATATGAGTGAATGTTGATTTGACTGATGACAAAATGATGGGCAAATTTCAATTTTAATCATTTTAAATTTTATTCTAGGGCTGTCCTGGATTTATAAATAGGCCGTATAGGCCGCGGCCTAGGGGCGGCAGCGTACTAGGGGCTGCAGATTTCAGAGGACGATTTCAGAGGATATAATAATTTAAATCGCCTCGCCCAGTCGAAAGTTATGAGGTAACAAACATAAAAAAAAATACCAGTCGAATTGAGAACCTCCTCCTTTTTTTTGAAGTCGTTTAAAAAGTCACACATCTACAAAGGCTTTCTCATGGTTTTTCATGAGCTATTATAGATGATTTTGCTATTTAAAAGCCCCGTAAAAGATTATACATCTTGTTTTTTTTTACGCTCTTTCTTATGGACTAATTTTATTTAACTTTAAGGCCTTCTTTACTACAAATGGAAAATTATTATTTTAGAAGGTATGTAACTACATGGGCGGCGGAAATAAACTGGCCTACACTCATAAAAAATATAAATCCGGCACTGTTCTGGGGCAAATATTTGAACCGATCAAAGAAGTCGATTATTCATACTTCTATGTATGTCGCTAGTGACATTATTAACCTAACATATTAGTCAAGAGTTCAAATATTTAATTAAGACTGTTGATACAACATACCTGTCTATGATACATAGAGTATGAGTAATCTGCGATTATATTCTGTGTCATGTGTCTATAAGTGAACAAAGGACCAGGTTTTGAGTTAAAGAAATATTCTGGGACATTTTTCACACACGGCCAATCTGATTCCAAAGTAAGCATTAAAGTGAGCTTGTGTTATGGTAACCAGATAGCTGATATACTACTTTTACATGAAGACTAAATCAAAACCTTATTTTCTAGTTACACTAATATAACACTTACCACTACTAGACTTCACAACACTGCTCCTATAATCCTTGTCAAACTTGCTCTCACCGGGTGGACTCTTAAAATTTGTCCTGAAGAAGTTCTCCGAGGAAGCCACAATCTGTGTCGGGTGTCCCGTCACCAGACACTCTCTCTCCTCATCTTTACTCTTAAAATTTCCTATAAATTTACTTATAAATCCTGGAGAAGTGACATGGTTGTCATCTTTATGGGTGTTACGCATTGCTTCGTGAGATTTCAGTGCGTTCTTCAGTTCGGAGACCACTTTGGAGTGTGATATTGCTAGTTCTGACATCACTGGAGGTGGTGATGCTGGTTTTACATCTTTGGGAGTGCGATGCTCACTCAATATGCACAGATTTAGCTGGCTCTTTGTTTGATATAGGAAAGGGGCAGAGTGCTCATCTCGGTATGATGTGTTTTCATCCTGTATGATTCTCTGGCCGTGCTCCCGACCGAAGAATGACATGAGATCATCTTTACGGACCGGGGGATCGTTTATATCAAACTCTAGTGTGTCTAAGAGAGCATATTTCAGAGCTATCTCCGGTTTAATTATTGATTCGTTAATTATTTCCACCTGGAATGTAAATTTTGCGAGTTTATAGTCTAGATTTGTGTCAGTTGGTGTAGCAGCTAGAGATGACAGCTGTTATGCTGGTTAAATGATGAATTGGGTTCCCGCCTAAGTTAATATGAACATGATTATTTGTTTTTGTATTTGAGTGCATTTATTAATGTATACTATCACATCTAGGAATCTTTTTCTAATTTATTGTTAAATATGTTAGTATTGAAAGGAATCTTACTTGGAATGGTATATTATGTTCTTTACCAACCAAATATGTTTTTAATTGAACATTTTAATGATAGTTTCATGCAGAACAAGTATAAATAGTTATTTATGATGTAGATTAGTGCTAACATATCATATTAGATACTTTAAATTCAATTTTGATGCAATTTGATGTCCAAGACAATAAATACATTGTGATATATCTATAAAATCTCCTCTCTCCTACATGATACTAAGTATATTGCTAAAACTTGCTCATTATATTATGTAAAATGTGTGATGAGAGAAATATAATAAATAATCTAATTGCTGTGACCGGCAGGGTCCACAATGATCATCAGACAATGTACCACCTAAGATTTAATTTTAATATTTTAGAATGCAAATACCTAAATAATATTAATAATATGAACTTCGGAAGGTAAATAGATCATTCTATACCCATGTTTAATGGGACAGACATAATTTAAGTAGAGAAATAACACTTGTATCTAAAGAGAATTTAAATCACAATAAATCTAAAAACTCAAAGTATGTGCTGAATTACTATTTATATATACCTAACGGGATAGTTTGCCTGTCTGTAGCCGTTTTTCCTGATCCCGTAATAGCCAATAGTCCCGTTAGGATGACTAATATTATTACTAAATATACAATCTGTTAGGGGCACCTAAAATGTTGATGAAATATTTGTAAGACCTTACAAAAATTATCTATATATTTATTAGAAGTATATTATACCTTTTCCTTCTCCGAAAGCGATTCCCAGATGTTTTCATAAGAAGTTTTAGCTTCTATAATATCCTCGTGTATTTTAGCCGCCAGTGGATTGATTGAACGGAAATACTCCTCAGCAACGGCGGCCAGCGCCATTTTAGAGTTTATATTCACGATATTCGAGCAATGTTATTGAACTTTTATTTCATTTCATTAATCAAATAAAGTTTTAAAATAAATTACACACACCCATCTTCCGTAAACGTCGAACGAACATAAATAAATAAATGAGTGAGCGGGAAAGAAGACTCCATCTCTCAATTTGTCAAACTGTCGATAAAAAATTTGTAACATTCGAAAATGAACGTTCCGTCGATAAAAATACGAAGTAATTTCAACTGTATTACATAAATAATCCGTTTTACGAGTATTACATTTGCATCACTACAATAAGGTTCAATTTCTATTGCCCTGATCATTAAAATAAACCAACGCCATCTACAATAACATGAAACCTTTTTAGTTGCCCGTTGCCCCACCCATTAAATAAGCATTAGAGATGCAAACATAAAATCCAACAATTTGCCAGAATAAAGAAATTATAAGCACATAAATAAATAACAACAAAAATGTGTTAATTAATAATTAGACATATTTCATAAACTCTGTTTTAATAATCATTTACCGGTTTTGTAACATTGAACAAGTCATTTACAGGTACCGGTTACAAGCTATGCCTTATCTCTGGCCTTTCACTTTTCTTCGATTCGGTACCGGTTTTTTGTGGACTTTGAAATGTCAAAATGCTAAAATGGCCTTCGGGGGCTCTGTTTATTTTGCATTTATCGTAATAATGTTTTGGAGGTGAGCGTAAAATACCAAACGCGAGTGTTACGAAGTAATTATGTTGCATAATACTGGGTCTTACGGGCCGAACGACGATCCAATAAACATGGGCGCGTCTCGAAACATAGCTCCAATGTCGGGGCAAAGCTTAACACATAGTTTGAGTAATATGAGCAAAATGGGGCAGCAGGCGTCTCACCCACCTAGTGGACACTACATGTTGCCTAATTACCCTAATTACAACCAGCCTCCGTCAAACATTGGTGCACAAGTGAATACTTTTCAGACCTATCAACCTATTGGTTACCAGCAGAGTTTCATGAACCAGAATCCGCATCAAGATGCATGGCATAACAGTATGTTGCCCGTGAATTTGAACGTTCACAACAGTCCTTCTAATGGAGCTATCAATATGCTGTCAGGATGTGCCATGAATGACATGAAAAATACGGTAATCCAGAAAACTGTACCATTAAACATACCGCACGTACAAAGAAAGAGTTTCCAAAGTGATATTACCAATTATAATGATTATTCATATAATGCTAATGACAGACACAACAATTTTGCAACCAGACCACAGGAAAAGTCAATTATAGATAATGATAGGCGACGAAGTCTAGAAAACACAGTAAAACTTATTGAAAATATATTAATTAATTCTACGCCAAAAAAACCAGCAGAAGTTATACAAGAAATAGAATCTGATCCTTTATTACTATCACCGAAGATTGAAACGGGACCAGTTAACGACTCAAACGAAATTGACAATACGGACACTGAAAATGAGTCTTCCGAGCCAGAGGACGTAAAACCGATAGAGTTAACGGACAAGTTTGTTTTGGAGGACATGAAAACGGGTATCATGTCTAAAGTGGTCATCAAAGTTGAGGAGACGAGCTGGACTGACGTGGAATTTGTGCAGCCGTTTGACAAGGATATGAACGGGGAGTTACGAGAGAATGTCACGGACTGCGACATAATTGACAGTGAAAACAGTATCAATGAAGCTACGGATATTATTAAGAATGGTAAGGAACTTATGTCTCATCCAAATTAACCCATATTTAGATTATTATATAGTATAACTATGATGTATAAATCTTATGGGATAGTTATCATACTACATACAGTAAAAGCTCCTTATTCGCGCTTCCTTTATTCGCGTTTTCACTATTCGCGGATAAAAAAAATGCGACCCAATTTCTATATTCGCGACTAGTGATGGGATTCTTCCCGGGAAAGAACCCAAAATGGGAAGATTGAGGGAAAGAACCCGAGGAAGATTCCCAAATGGGAAAGTATTCGGGTTTTTTCATTTTTAGCAATGTAACAAATAGGTAATGTGTAGATACATGTATATATCAAATAGTACGTACTATCTAAGTACTATTACTACTAGTTTGAGCTAATTTAGTTGGGTATTTTTTAATTCTTAGAAACAAAACACGTGCATGCAGTAAAGTCAAAACCCGCTTCTTCATATCTGTCTGTTTCTGTGTGTTCATCCGCTTTGAGCGACAAGTAGTGATGGGATTTTACCCGGGAAAGAACCCAAAATAGGAATATTGAGAGAAGAACCCGAGGAAAATTCCCAAATGGGAAAGTATTCGGGTTTTTTCATATTTAGCGATGTTACAAATATGTTATGTGTAGTATATATCAAATAGTACGTACTATTTAAGTACTATTACTACTAGTTAGAGCTAATCTAACTTTGTTTACTTTAAAAAAATCAATAAATACGTCAAAACCGTTTACTGCGACATCGCTTAGAACATCATACCGGTTATATCAACCTAGAACAAAGGTCCCGGTTGAATGCTATATGACCGCCTTATCAAAAATATTTACGACATTGCTAATAACGATATACCTCATTAAACGACTACATTTAACTAATATTTCGGAGAATACAATTTTCTACTATTAACAGATCTACTGTTAATAGTAGAAAATTGTATTAAACTACTGGAACCTATAACAGATACTATTTTCAAACTCGAAGGCAGTGGAATACTTATAAATGAAGTTTATATGGCCTTCAAAGATATTAAGTCCACATTTAATTTTGCATTTCCGGACATATCCATTCTAAATGAGCATCACAAACAAGATATAAAAAATGCTGTAATTAGCTGAACAAATAAATGTTTGACACCCATTTATTATGCTGCATATTTATTGGATCCAAGACAGCAAGGCATTGAATTAGAAGAAGAACACGAAGTGGATGGAGTGTATACACGACGTTAACCAATCGAACAATATTGTCGTTGGTGTTGATTTATCCAATTATAGAGCTAAATAGGGTTTATAGAGTAGACCATTTATATGGAAGGATGTCACCGAAATAATAAAAAAAAATAATAATAGTAGGGTTGCAGTACGGATTCTAACTGCTCCCTGTACTTCAGCAGCCACAGAACGATTGTTTAGCACGCACGTCCATATACATAGTCGCAAAAAAAACAGATTGACTACAGACAGGGCAGCAAAAATACCTTTTATTTCATACAATTGGAACCTGTTTCATAAACACAAAGATCATGACAATGATGACGAGCCAATATCTACGAGGGCTGCACTAAAAGTATGAGAATGGAATATTTCCACCATTCCTGTCATATTAAAATCTTTTAAATTGAAAAGTCTTTGGTTTTACAAATCGAATACCATTTATTTATTTAAAAAACGATTCTCGGTCTTGTCACAAGGTTTTGTCAAACTTGTTTAGTCGTTGAGAAAATGGACTCGAGAAAATTCAAAAACGATGATTTATTATGACTTTCGAAGTGGTTTAACACAAAAACAGTGTGTTGACCGGATGATTTCTGCATTTGGTGATGAAGCCCCATCCAAAACCGAAATTCATCGCTGGTTTGCTGAATTTCAACGTGGACGTATCAAGTTCAGTGATGATCCTCGTCAAGGTCGTCCAAAAACTGCAGTCACCCAAGAAAACGTTGATGCTGAGCGTAAGCTGATTGAAGAAGATCGACATTTGATATACTACGAAATTCAGGCAACTCTAGACATTGAAATGAGTCAAATAGGTATAATCTTGCATGAACAATTAGGTGTAAAATATTTGTTTTCCCGATGGATACCGCATTCGCTCTATAAAGAGCAAAAAGCGGCTCGTGTTACTTGGTGCGTCAGAACTTTCGAAAGACACGCAGGATCCTCAAATGCTATATAAAACATCGCATCAGGTGACGAATCCTGGATATACGCGTACGAACCCGAAACAAAAACCAGTCTCGAGTTTGAGTGTTCGAAAATGAGTAAAGCCAACAAAAATTGTTCGTTCACGGAGTGTTGCAAAAAAATGGTGGGTACGTTTGTCTCCAAAACTGGCCATGTTGCGACTATTCCTCTTGAGGGACAAAGAACGGTAAATGCAGAACGGTATGCTAGCATTTATTTGCCACAGTTCGTTTCTGAACTCCGTCCTCAGTTTTTTCGATGGACCAAGCTGCGGCTCAGCATCTGATCAGCTTTCTGAATTGAACATCAGTGTGAGAACTGGAGAAGGAAGGGGTGTTAATGTCGGCGATTCATCGTCAAAGTCATTTTTATTTATTCATTCTGAGAGCCCCATTACGTTGCTCTTAGTCTCTCCAGAACAATAAAAGCACACTGCAGAACACTACAGCACTGCTTTTCGACATCCACACATCGCTCCACAAAAAGAAACGGTTTGCTCGAGTTTCTGAACATTTTCACTTATAACTTTTTCATTTATAGTTCTACGACAAAAAGTTACTGAACCAAAGATATAGAGAATTTAATTTGCAACAAAAAATGTTAACAATTTTTTTAAATCAAATGAATAGTTTAAGAGATATATCGTATAAACCATTTCAATTGAAAAAACCCGTCCATTGGGTTTCTTCCCACGTAAACACCCGGTTCTTTCCCATTTGGGAATAAACCCGGGTTAATTCCTTTCGGGTTTATTCCCACCGCCCATCTCTATTCGCGACTAAAAATTTTTTTATTCGCGGATCTAATAAGTACATACCTACATAATAATAAAAAAAATCCAATGGGTATCCAACCCTATATCTATGTCAAATGGACTAATAAAAAAGTAACATAGATCTTATTACAAGTTTGCCTAAATAACGAGTATGTTGTTAAATTATATCGCTCGAGGCCTTTGACAGAAGCCGCGTTTACCGCGATCGGTGTTTTTAAGAATGTAAACAAACAGAAATAAAAAAGTTAAATAGATCTTATTACAAGTGTGCTAAATTATGTTGTTAAATGATATCGCCGAGGCCTCTGACACAAGCCGCCTTCGCCGCGATCGGTGTTTTTGAGAATGTAAACAAACAGAATGAAAGCAACCTTATAACGAAATATAGACTGCTGTGTATCAGTCTGAATTGAAGGAGCTTTTGAAAACTGCCAAGCAAGAAAAAATAACAAAATTCTTCAAACCATTGCCTAAGCCTTAAAGTAATTAATTAAAATGTCCAAAAAATTTAATTAATTTTTTTTTTTCACCTAGGAACGTATCCCCTATAATCCTATATAAATTACCATTCCGTATTCACGGTTTCTGTATTCGTGGCATATTTATGGAACATATACCCCGCGAATAAGGAGCTTTTACTGTACTAATATTATAAATGTAAAAGTTTCTGAAAATGCATGATTCTCTCTCTTCCAAGCCAGTACTGAAAGGATTGCAATGAAATTTGACACAGATGTTCTGACATGACACATTTAAAATCCCCAGGAACATGGGTGAAACTGCAGGAAGCCACTAGTAATATAAATATGTTATTTTATATACATTTCTGTGCATATACTAGGTATGTCTAGATTTTGTTTTCTTAGTGATGATAACATAAACTTTCTAAATTCAATGCCATTTAGTTTGAAATCAGTTTGGGTGTATGTAGTCCCTGGATATTTATTAATTCTGTGTATTGAAGAGCACTCGCATTTCTAAACCACATAACTACTAACATGTTTTATTATTATATTCTATCTAATATAATATTCTTCAATTAATATTTACCTAAAACAACACTTTTAACAACATTACAATTTTAGTATCATTTACATGAATCGCATCACTGAGATTTCATTATTACAGCAGAATGTTTGTCATATAGCTACTAATATAATAATAAAAAATAATAAAGACATTTATTATATCACACACAAGAACGGTACAGTAGATATGCTTACATAAAAGGAAGGTATATATACTAAAATAATAACATCAACCGCCCCGAGTGTGTCATCTGAAGCCTAAACTAGGGCAACTCTGTATTTCATGTCTCTAAATCCATACGTCCATACTTATATTATTAATGCGAAAGAAACTCTGTCTGTCTGTTACGCATTCACGCTAAAACTACTGAACCGATTTAAATGAAATTTGGTACACAGATAATCCAGAGCCTGGGAAAGGACATAGGCTACTTTTTATCCCGGGAACGCGGGGTGCCACTAATAATGTATATATTTTATCATTCCGCAGGCATGAAAACCAATCTGAACACTTACTATGAATGCCCATATTGTCCTCTCATATTTAAACATCCGAAGAGACTCCTCATTCATACCAAATGGCACGCAATAAGCTCAGCATGTGACAAGAAAGCCGAACAAGCGAAAGAAAAAGAGGTAAAACGTTTGCAGAAGCGAGAGGCAAAGGTCTTGGAGAGGTTGAACGCTAAAGAGGAGAAGAAAGACCCAAATGAAAAGTTTCCATGCAAGGATTGCGATAAAGTTTTCAATGTTAAGAGCAGCCTGAAGAATCATAGACAGAAGTGAGTAGATATCCAGACTAATATACTAGCGGCCTCCCCGCGGTTTTACCCGCGTAGTTCCCGTTCCCGTGGGAATACAGGGATAAAATATAGCCTATGTTACTCGGGGATAATGTAGCTTTCCAAAGATGAAAGAATTTTTGAAATCGGTCCAGTAGTTTCGGAGCCTATTCATTACAAACAAACAAACACATCTTTCCTCTTTATAATATTAGTATAGAAGTAGGATTGTAAAATCTTAAATTTATGTTTGCATACATAAAAATAATTTACATTGTCTGCCGGTTGGTTTTGTGGTTAGCGACCCTGACTTTCTAACCGCAGATCGTATCTGCGTATTTAAAACTAGTATACATACATATTGTATCAGCTATCTGATTACAGTACAAGCTCTGCTTAGTTTCGAATCAGATTGACTGTGTGCGAAAAATATCCTGGAATGTTTATTTAAGCTGATATACTACTTTTAAACACGTACTTATATAGATACTAGCTGCCTCCGCGCGGTTTTACCCGCGTAGTTCCCGTTCCCGTGGGAATACAGGGATAAAATATAGCCTATGTTACTCGGGGATAATGTAGCTTTCCAAAGGTGTAAGAATTTTTGAAATCGGTCCAGTAGTTTCGGAGCCTATTCATTACAAACAAACAAATCTTTCCTCTTTATAATCCTACTAATATTATAAATGCGAAAGTTTGTATGTATGGATGTTTGTTACTCTTTCACGCTCCAACGGCTGAAGGGATCTGCTTGAAATTTGGCACAGAGCTAGAATATGTTCTGGAATAACACATAGGCTACTTTTTATCCCGGGAACGCGGGTGAAACCGCGGGGAGCCACTAGTATTAGTATAGATTTACATCTAAACACAGAAAAAACAGACATATTCATGCACACAAATATTTTTCCCGAGTGGGCTTCGACACGATTAGCGGTTTGGAAGTCACTAACCACAAAGCTAAACGGTCTCCCTCCGCGCGGTTTTACTCGCGAAGTTCTCGTGAGAATACAGGGATAATAATACAAAATTTTCCTCTTTATAATATTTGTGTAGATTGTATGTTTGTAAAGAAAAAACTCAAAACTAATGTGCTGATTGCATCGAGCATGTAACCAATAGAGTAGCAATAGTGAGCCATTTGTTTAGCAACGCATCAATGATTTGTCACGTATAACCGGTATAACTAACAAGCCACGCTCGAACTAAAACAGTACCCGACCAATAAGAGACCTGTGTGTACGTCTAGTGCAACACTTGACCTTGAGTCGGCCAATCAGAACACAGGGGCCGGCGCAGCGTTTTGGCGTATTTTGTTTTCTAACAAAACTGTTAACAGTTCTACTCTATTGGTTACATGCTCGATGGCTGATTGCAAATATTATACATAGGCTATATTTTATTTTTTATTTATGTTACAATATTGTACACAATAGATTCCACCCAACACGTCTCCGAGAGTGCAAGGTTTGCGGGAAGCAAGTGTTCGGTTGGATGGCTCTGCGTGCCCACGCGGCCACCCACGCGGGGGAGGCGGGGGCCCCCGGGGCCACCGGCGCGGGTGGCCCGGCCCCCGGGGGCTACCAGTGCAAGGAGTGCCCCAAGCAGTTCAAGTATGCACAGTCGCTAGCGAAACATAGGGATACGCATCTGGTGAGTTCTAAGTCCACATAAGGTGATATAATGACACTTGTCACCACTTTCTGACAAAAAAAAAACTTATGCAAATGATGTAATGTTTTCAGAAGCATTTGAATATTCAACATTGAATTTTTTATTACAACGTATAGTTAGTTGTTCTCGGCTAAATCAGTTAAAATGATATTTAATTTAAACTACAACATTAAATTAGAAAGTAAAGCTAAATATTAATTAATAAGTATAAGCAAACATCTCACTACTTAATTTAGTTAATAAATTGTTTAGTGGGTAATAAAGTCTAAAATAATCACAAAATAATGTTTATTTTTAAGTATATAACTAAAATAACAATCTCAAATTTATATATATACCTATATATATATTTAAAACTTACGTTCGGATTCACACAACAGGCTTTCGGTGCAGGAAAACATCGTGAGGAAACCTGCATGCCCGAGATGTCACTATTAAAGGCATGTTCCCTCCGCACTATGGCCTACACCCTCGTTGTTAGAGGCTCGTGCTCCTCGGTGGAGACGTATATGAGCTGATGATGATGATATAGTTTTAATCTACAGGAGAAGACACACGAATGTACAGGGTGTCCGAAGAAGTTTGGGTCCCAGGCGTTGCTAAAGATGCACATGAAGACCCACGAGCGGGCGCAACGTGGGGCTACGTACCGCTGCACATACTGCGCTAAAGGGTTCTTCGAGTCCTACAATTTACAGGTAAATACATTAATAATAAATAAAATAAAAAATAATTTAAATCGCTTCGCCCAGTCGAAAGTTATGAGGTAATAAACATAAAAAAAAATACCAGTCGTTTTGAGAACCTCCTCCTTTTTTTTGAAGTCGTTTAAAAAAATGTATTAACTCACGCAAAAGAATATACCTCTATAAAAAAATAAATACTAAAAAAAATTATAAAGCTGAAATGTTAATAAACTCATTAATATCAGCAAACAAATAAACTCTACTACAGATCCGATTAGAAAAATTATTTCACTGTTAGCCCATTTATCGAGGAAGCCTATTGGCTATACATCATCACGCTACGACGAATAAGACCGTAGTATCAATGAAAAATGTTGCAAAAACAAGCAAGTCTACCCCAAGCTATCATCTAGTAAACCTTTTTGATTCACTAGCTTCTGCCCGCGACTTGGTGTAAGCTCTCAAAAGAAAATTTAAACCAAATTCTCTTTTCTACACTAATATTATAACGAGAAAAAATGGTATATGTTATTTATATTGACGTGACAACGTCTTATAAATTGGTTTGCCGGGTGACACTTCAAGAAACTGCGTTACGCTCCGCTCACGTAACGTGACGTTATGTTTTAAATTGTTACTATTGACGTGACAACGTCTTATAAATTGGTTTGCCGGGTGACACTTCAAGAAACTGCGTTACGCTCCGCTCACGTAACGTGACGTTATGTTTTAAATTGTTACTATTGACGTGACAACGTCTTATAAATTGGTTTGCCGGGTGACACTTCAAGAAACTGCGTTACGCTCCGCTCACGTAACGTGACGTTATGTTTTAAATTGTTACTATTATTTCATCCTTCTTCCTACTATACGAATGAATATTCACATTAAAATTATTTTACCACTCAAAGTCGTTGTCACGTAAAACTTTCGCCCGTATACCGACTTTACAGGCAACCAATTTTTTAATGAATTAACTCAAAAATGACTGTGCCGATTTCAAAAATTCTTTCACCATTTGTAAGCTACATTATTGGGGTGTAACATAGGCTATATTTTATCCCTGTATTCCCACGGGAACGGGAACTACACGGGTAAAACCGCGTAGAGGCAGCTAGTCTTATATAACGTAAAAATATTTGATTTTGTTTGTTAGGGTTTTTATGATTTTAATGATTTATTTGATTTGCAATTTATAGATATTTGAATGACATTGTTACTTTATTAATTGATTTTTATTTCTATTATTATTGTACAATGTTTGACATTATTTATTTTTTTAACTATATAAATAATTAAGATTTGCATGCCATGTTAATGATGAAGTATGCATGAACAATACTTATAAATCTTTTGTAACCTTAATGTAACCATACTTTTAGCAAATAAATTCTATTCTATTCTATATAAAAACTGTAGTAATTATATTATTTGTGTATATATAGGTACATGAAAGGACCCATCGCAACGAGAGGCCGTTCTCATGTGAAATATGCAACACCAGTTTCGGCACCAACTCGAGCCTCAAGAGACATCTCAAAGTGGTGAGCATCATATCATCATCATAGATATGAGTGTAAATCTGTTACTCGAAATTAATTGGCTGCTTAAAAGAAACTACACTGAAACAGAGTGTTTACTGGAAATCATGCAATAATAATAGTCTTTTATCATGCAAACTTGTTAAAATTAATTATATACTGAAACATACTTATTTAATAGAATACACGAACCATAGAACACCTACTCACATAATCACTCATTAAGCAAACAAATCAAACAATCACGCAAACACACATACACACATACACACACACACACACGCATACGCACGTAAAAATCTACTTTCATTATTACCATCCTTTTATGTTTGTAAGCATATCTACTGTACCGTTCTTGTGTGTGATAAAATAAATTTCTTTATTCTTTATTATTATTATTATAGACAGCCCGGTTGGCTTTGTGGTTAGTGACCCTGACTCTCAAGCCGCCGGTCGTGTCGAATCCCACCCAGGACTAACATTTGTATGCATGAATATGTCTGTTTGTTCTGTGTCTGTATGTAATTATATAAGTATGTATTTAAAAGTAGTATATTGTGTAGTATATCAGCTATCTGGTTACCATATCTGCTTAGTTTGGAATCAGATTGGTCGAGTGAAAAATGTCCCGAGATATTTATTTATAAAAAAATAAAAACCGGCCAAGTGCGAGTCGGACTCGCGCACGGAGGGTTCCGTACCATGTATATATCGCCGTTATTAGTATCGAGCAAGAAACTGTAAAAAAATCAAGCTTTTTGTATGGGGCTCCATTAAATATTTATTTTATTTTTAGTATTTACATCAGAAATACATCATCAGTGAAAATTTCAACTGTCTATTACTGTTTTTGAGATACAGCCTAGTGACAGACGGACGGAAGGACAGTGAAGTCTCGAATGACACGTGGCTTCAGCCGAAAACCAGCGCTGTAGACTTCTACAGCATATGCTGAGCTGAGGCCATTTGGGCACACTATTTACATTTTGTCTATTCTGTTATCTTTTGTGTCAATATTGTTTTTATTTTACTCTATTCTTTCTCTGTTTTGTTTGTCTACATTGTGTGAATCTGTGTGTGTGTCTAATAAATATTATTTCATTCATTCATTCTCTTCAATGGGGTCCCGTTTTTACGGAACCCTAAAAATAGAGTCCATATATTAATACATATGTCCTTCCCCAGTCCCACAGTACGTCGAAGCCCTACGCATGCCCGGTGTGCCATCGCTCGTTCGTCTCAGCCTCTATCCGCGAGAGGCACCAGCTGAGGGCCCACGGTGACCCCGAGGACTTCAAGTTCCCCTGCGACCAGTGCCCCTGCAGGTATACATCACTATGTACCCCACCTAGATAATACTTTATTGTTACATGTCATATAAAAAATACAAGACACTTAAAAGACAAGAGACAATGTTCATGTATTTATATCGTACCCAGGGATCTTCAATTTTCCCAGGGAAAAAGTAGCCTATGTGCTCAGTACGTATTCTAACTCTGTGACAAATTTTGTCGTAATCTCTTGAGTCGTTTTGGCGTTAAAAGGTTACGCCTACTACCCAACCATTTATAATATTAATAGGATATTAGCCAGTTGGCTTTATGGTTAGTGACCCTGACTCTCAAGCCGCCGGTCGTGTCGAATCCCACCCAGGACAAACATTTGTGTACATGAATATGTCTGTTTGTTCCGTGTCTGGATGTAAACATCTATATAACTATGGATTTAATAAGTTTTACATCAACTATCTGGTTACAGTACAAGCCTCGCTTAGTTTGGAATCAGTTTGGTGTGTGAAAAATGTCCCGGGATATTTATTTTTTTAAAATATAGCTAAAATACTACCTTAGTAAATAATCCAGACATGTTTATCGACAGATGTTTGTCTTGGTCGAGAATCGAACCTTCTATTAACTTCTACATATCGCTTACAACACCGCTCAAGTCGAAAATTGGCAGTTTCTACATTTGAATGCCGTTGGATAGAGCTGCTCATTGCGCGTCGAACCTGCGCTCACATGATGTAGAGTTCAGTCAATAAGAGGCTTTAATTCAAAAGTAGTAACAGTGCGCAAGGCGGTTAGCCTTGTAAAATAAACAGTTTTTTTCGTCTCCTGAAAAGTTGGTAAAAATGACTCATGCGGTGTTGTAAGCTAAGGGACGATATTTTTATTTATATTATTTATGTTTTTCAGATATCTCAAACAGAAAGATCTACAAAAACACATATACAAGTCACATCCAACGGGCAAGAGAAGGAAAAAGGTCAAAAGCGATAGCGAATGAACCTTATCACCATCAATTTAGGGTACAATTTAGAATGGAACATATTCACTTTTATTGAAGAACAACTTTGTAATATCAAATGGAGAATAGACCTTATTTTGTTATAGTATAAGAGTTATATTTCAAGTGTGGATCCGCCTCACGAATCATTGTTATATTTGTATGCTGATAAGCAATAATGTGTTAATCCTAATAGAGTAGAACTGTTAACAGTTTTGTTAGAAAACAAAATACGCCAAAACGCTGCGCCGGCCCCTGCGTTCTGATTGGCCGACTCAAGGTCAAGTGTTGCACTAGACGTACACACAGGTCTCTTATTGGTCGGGTACTGTTTTAGTTCGAGCGTGGTTTGTTAGTTATACCGGTTATACGTGACAAATCATTGATGCGTTGCTAAACAAATGGCTCACTATTGCTACTATATTGGTTACATGCTCGATGACCCTCATAAACTTGATTTTGAGAAAATTGTGTTAAATTAAATAACAGGTATAAATATGTACAGAACTTATATGTAAAATATATATATATATAGCTACATACTAAATTAAAATGGTGTTTAAAGATTACAATGTCTATTTGATTTGACTTTTTGTATGATATAAATCCATTTTTTATGTACTTTTATGTTTTAGATGACTTGAAACACTTTTGTAGAATGTTAAATACGCGATGCATTATAAAAATATATCAATACCTTTGTGTTCGACTTTTTGTGGGTTGACACATTATTGCTTATCGACATCCATTTGTAAAAAAGAATGCTTTCTCACTCACACTTATGTAAAAAGACAAAAAATTATAAAAGTATAGATAATAATGTAAATAATTATTTTTGTGTAGTGAAAATATTCGAATCGGTTTGAAAGTAATTAAGTTAAATAATTTAATATAAGGTCTAACAAATTTTAATGAAATTGTAAAAAAATAATTAAATTTTGACCAAGACATATTCCTTTTAACTTATGTTATTAAAAAAAATATAAATTTTTACGTATTTTTTCTCGAATATTTGTTCAACATTATTATATCAAAAACGACAAAAACTCAATAATATTGACAAATAGTAATATATCTATAATTAATTTTATAAAGCTGAAGAGTTTGTTTGCTTGAACGCGATAATCTCAGGAACTACAGGTCCGATTTGAAAAATTATTTCAGTGTTAGATAGCCCATTTATCGAGGAAGGCTGTAGGTATAGCATCAAGCTACGACCAATAGGAGCGGAGCATCAATTAAAAATATTGCAAAATAAATTAACATTTTATATGATCAAAACAAATTTTTTTTTAGGGAAAATTTATTTAAGGTAGAAATACACTTTCTGTGAGAATTGTAACCTGTTAAGGATCATGAGATACAGCCCGGGGACAGACGGATGGACATAAATGCGCCATTTTTTATATCAAATTCAATAATTAACATTAATTTGTAGGCACATGATTTTAAAATATGTAAATATAGGTATTTTAAGTGTAAAATAAATGTATGGGAATGAATTGATAACTTGAAATTATTTAATATATTTGTATAGTATGTATAGCAAATTAGCTGTTCTAAACTAGCTGTCGCCCGCGGTTTTGTCCACATTCTTGGAAAGTACTTAAACTTCATATAGAAGACTATTATGAATATTTTAAGACCAAGAATAGCAAATTTATCTGGTTTTTTACCCGACTGCCCCAAAAGGAGGGTTTTGTTTATTTTTGGGGGTAATTAAAAAAAAAATTATATAGATATTTTCCTAGTTTTAAGTTATCAACTCATTTCTGAAATTAAAGAATCCATTTTTAATGTGTATAGTTAAAATAAGAAATGTCTGATTATTAGGTGTAAAGGTTCGATTTTCAATTAAAAACCTAATCTAAATGTCCTAATTAAAGGACAAATATTATGAAGTATAAATTTTATATCCTTAAGTTTCTAACACATTAGAATTGGGCCCATTCCGTTACTAACCTTCAAATAGGACTTTTAGGTCTTAACATAGGTTTTTTGGAGTACAGCCTAAATTGTTGTTTCCTTTGATTTTTATCTCATGTTTATGTAAATATTTTATTAATGTATGTAAGGTATTAAATATTATAATTATGAATTGAGAGCTCTTTCTATCCACCATCATCTTCCCTTCCCTAACAACGAGGGAGTGTAGGCCATAGTCCACCAAGCGGGCCTAGTGTGGTGCGGTCACTTAGGCAAAAGTAAGTCTGTCTGAGTCCACCACTACTAAAATGGGACATTAAATCGCCTGTATCTTCTCAGATTCAAGTCTAAATTTCAAAGATAAATCGTAGACCCAAGACAAAGGTTTTTGTGACAGGAAATAATCTTTATTATGTCTCCCGAAGGTTTCCCTGCGTTCCCAAGGGATCTTCAAATTTCCCCGGATAAAAAGTAGCCTAAAGGTATTCTAAATCTGAGATAGAGTAACAAACACACATCCATACATTATCACAAATATAATATTAGTAGGATCCTAAATAAATAAGATATTGAAAACTAGTTAATGGAATATTACTATTTACTGCAGCAATACATAGAATTTCAGGGTTCGAGAGTTTAAATAAAAGATAATATACAATCACAAGTATTTATTCCTAAATGAGGGTACTTAATAATTATCTTAAACATTCTAATTTTTAACAATTATGTAAGATATTAAACACAGTGTCTTAGAACTAAACTGGTGAAATTATTTATTAATATTGTCCCTTAGCTTACAACACCACATAAGTAATTTTTACCAACTGTTCAGGAAACGAAATAACTGTTTATTTTTAAAGGCCAACCGCCTTGCGCGCTGTTACTACTTTTTGAATTAAAGCCTCTTATTGACTGAAATCTACATCATGTGAGCGCAGGTTCGACGCGCGATGAGCAGCTCTATCGAACGGCATTAAAATGTAGAAACTGCCAATTTTCGACTTGAGCGATGTTGTAAGCTAAGGGACGATATGAATTTTTATTGCGGGATGAATTCTGTTATTACTAAGAACAAAGGTACTATTATAATAAAAAATTAAACGAAAAACAAAAGAACAGCTGCTTCATATAAAAACACCAGTGCAACAGATTTCAAGTGACTTTATATTAAAAAATATATACCTATTGAGTACTGGGACATTTAAATAATAATCCTGGGACATTTTTCACACACGGCCAATCTGATTCCAAACTAAGCTTCAAAGTGAGCTTGTGTTATGGTAACCAGATAGCTGATATACTACATATAATACTTTTAAATACATACATATAATAGATATTTACGTCCAGACACAATACTCTCTTTAGAATTTGGGTAATGTATATAATAATATTTTATATGACAATATATTGCTAATCTGGTGTATTCATAGACATAGAGTATGGACTGATAGCCTCACAAAATCACTCTCTAGAACGAGACAACACGACTTTGCAGCAATCTGTCTCTTTTCTGTAGATCTGTAATACTTATCCCTCATTAGCACGAGTTTATTAAACGGTCGTTAGAAAAGCGTTCTTACACAACAAATGCATTTCTAAGTACTATAATGCTCTATTTCCAACGCCCAAATTTGAAAATGCAACCCTGCTCGATAAAAAGCGTCGCATTTTAAAAACGCTGTTGTGTGAACATATACTTGGGAATGCATTTGTTGTATTTGAACGCTTTCTAACGTTCGTTTAATAAACCCTCGTGCTATGAGGCCTAAGGCGCGGTGCCCACAAACAAAAAGTTTATATAACAACTGCCCCCACATTTTGTCTCTCATACTTCGCCGCCTGTATTCACTTCATACCTGGATAGGGGAACGCTCAGTCCATTCTCTATATCAATGTGTATTAAAAATGACATAAATAGGCCATAGCTTATAGAGGATGCATAAGCTTAAGCAGTTCTTTTTCAATCAAAACCATAAAGTAACATACCTAATATAAAAAAAATCCTGCAAAATATCTAAGTAAATAAAAAAAACCCCATTTTGTTTTTTATGATTTCCTATGTCATATACATATCGACATATCCGTAGAACAAAGTTACATCTACCAAATCCTTATTTTAGAGATTTGAAGTTTGATTTGCACATATTTTACCCAAACTTTTTCTTAATCGGTTTAGAGAATTGATACTTTTACCAACGTATTAAAACATTACTATGCGTTTATTAAATATAGGTACATAATTGTAGACATAAACATACAATAAGTGGTTTGGGTTCAAAGTCACATGGAACTTTGTTCTACGGATAGGTTAGTATAGACCATTTTTTAAATCTGGGACCAACTTAAATGAACTCTAAGTACATCTCTTTCATATTAAATATGATGAAAAGAGAAAGAATTTGGTTAATTTTTAGTTTAGTTTTTTGCTCAAGAGAATTGGTGCTAGTCACATAGTCAATATGTGTTTGTGCGTATGGGCCACACTTTTCTACTAAACTCAGCTAACATTTATATTTAATGATGGAATTAAGTCTGTGAAAAACTCTTTTTGATGAAAACTGTTTTAATATGTCACTTTCTAATGCCAAATGAAGAAAAGAGACAGGTATCTTTGAACTAGGATTAATAAACATGCTAAACTCATGACATAATGTGAGTTAATAATTGTGTTGCCATAGTAATAACAAAAAAAAAATTCTGTACCTATTTTTGAGTTTAATAAAATATTTAAAGTAAAAACCAAGTCCTATCAGGTAGTGACTTTTTAACATTAGTATGTATGTTTAGAAACAGATTTAAGGAGACATCAATTTATTATTTAGTAGCTTCCATATTTTTTAGGAATCCGCAATTTGACTATTATTTTTTAATAAAACCTCATTTTGACTGGGTCATTGGGACATTTCTCACACACGGCCAGTCTGATTCCAAAGTAAGCAGAGCTTGTGATATGGTAACCAGGTAGCTGATATACTACTATTAAATAGAAACATTTCTAGACAAAAAATTGCCAAAAAATTTCAGTCATTCTCGCGTAGCAAGACATTTTTCATTCATTTTTATAGTGTTTTTTTTCCTGCTGTCTTTATATTCAGGGTTACTTTTACTTTTCTTGGGTGTCGTTATCCTTTGTTTTATTGGTGACTATGCATTTATATAGTTAAGTTTTACAGATAGTTACCAATTCACATGGCAACACTTTTTATGTAAACTGTGTCAGAATGAACAAAAAGCAGTCAAAATTGATTTTTTTACCTTAAAGTATATTTATTGCCATTATATATAAAATCCACAATTTTTCATACAAAACTTAAATATTGCTTTATTCATGCGTACACCCTTATAGCATGCAGAAAATGAAGACTCCGTCTAAATCGGTTCCCAAACATTATTATTTAACGTAACATAATATTAAGTATACTTATATTTAATCCGTCTGGCCCGCAGCTTGGCGTAGTAGCACATAGATCTTCTCCTTGATCCAGTCTTTGTTGTACGGTGCGTAGGTGTTCGTTGACTTTTGGTATACCAGACAGCTTAGGTCGGCCAACTGGAGATAAAGGTAACTTTTTAATGTAATTCACGGTAATTCTAATATATAAAACTCTCATGTTGTGGTGTTTGTATTTAAACTCCTCTGAAACGGAGCCAACTCATAAACTACATGTTTAGTGTATTTTTGGTATTTATAAGTTGGTATGCATATAATAATTAAATACTTTTGTGGTATTTTCTAAAGATAAGTCTATTATGAGATGTAAATGGAAAGCTTAATACAATTTCACATGCCAATCTGTAAGACAGTTTGTATCGCGGTTTCACCCGCGTAGTTCGTTTCCGTTCCCGTGATCACAGGGGTATCAAAAATAGATAGTAGCCGATTCTCAGATCTACCGAATATGCATATAAAATTCCATGAAAATCGGTAAAGCCGTATCGGAGGAGTTTAATCACAAACACCGCGACACGAGAATTTTATATATTAGATTATAGTTTTTTAGCAAATTTAATACAGAGTAAATGAGACGGTAATAGTAAATACATGTTAAGAACATACCTGATCGACGAAATCAAAGAGTTGTGATATATCGTATGTTATTGTGGGAGTATTCGGATTCCTCCTCTTCAAGTGCTCCTCGTATATCTTACATACGCCCTCCATACAGTCGTTCACGCTCTCGTAGTCGGAATACGTCCTAGTTTCTGGCCTAGGCCCCGGTTGCACCAACAATATTGTGTGGGACTGTAAAAATTGTAAGAAAGTTAACCTAAATTACCGCCTTTTTCAACACGAAATAAACAAGATGTGATGCCAAAAATAAATGCTACGTACCATTTTGATGATTTATGAGTGGTAGGCCGTAGGAATTGGGATTGTTTTGTTTTATTAATCGAGATATATTAATGTTTTTCGAGAAATAACCGTACCAACGCTCTGCGATTGATTGATAGAATTAAGTGAATGAATGGAGAAGTTGAATGAATGAAGGAACGCTTGACAAAGAGGGGATCGAGAGTATAAAATTGCAGTAATCGGTAATTTTATTGTAGTTAACATAAATACTTATTTTCGAAAATAACTTAATAAAAATAGTATCTAGGTACATGGTATTTCCAAATTCAAGTAGATACAATAATTTTAAGATTTAAACTAGTGGAAGCCGTGAAAGAAAATTTTCCGTACGAAAATAATCATTCACTCATTACAGACATAAGTAAATGTCATGTGTCAAAACGGATAAGTATTAGTTCGCGTAAATAAAAAAAGTATATTATTTTAGTAATTTTCTAGCAGTCGTCTTTACTTTCCATAACATACAGTAAATGACTGAAATCTTATTTTCTGTTAATATTATTTATAAAACTTACTGATTGATTATCGCAAAACTCTGGAACAAAATGGATCAGACCTCAGAGGTCGTAGCCAACTTTGAAGAATACCTTAAGAAAAATGTAACAAAGAAGCAAATATCTCTATATAGCAATGATAAACAAGCGGACACAGCTGAATACAAACCAAAGGACGTTCTATTAAGTGTTTCTACACAATTAAAAGCTATTCAGAGGGCTGACATAGTGAAAAGTGGTAGAAGGATTCCGAAGAAAATGTCTGTTTATAAGAAATCTGGTTTCCTACCTGTTAACGAGTTGTCAATGCATGGGGAGGTAAGTGGATTTAAGTAGTTATTTATTAGTATATAAGCTGAGCCCAAGACAGATTTGTTTTGAAAATAACTCGCTAAATATTTATATAATATAAAGTCTGACTTGAATATAATTGCACAGCGCTACCTACTATATGTTTTAAATTATGTCTGGTAGTACAAAAATAATAATAAATACATAGTCCTAGGGCATTCTTTTACAAACTTATTCCATAATAAGCAAAGCTTGTTTGATGGTAACCTGATAACCGATATATTACAATATATTTTGAAATACATACTTATTATGATATTTATACTCAGTTACAACAAACAGACACATACACATAAATATAAAGTCAGTGTAAAGGTATGAAACAATACATAAAGTTTAAAGTTAATAATTAAAATGTGTGTTATATGTATTTAAAATAATATTATAAACTTTAGCCTACCTTGTAAGGGTACCTATGAGAAAACTAAAATATCTAATTAGATAAATATATGTCTTTGTAAACTTCTCTTATATTTTTAAGGTATCAAAACAGCCTATTGCTAACAAATTTGAAACTCAATGTGTCACGGATACACAATTAATCAACATAGTAGACGATGCAGAAGCCCTTCATACCCATAAAGGCATGATACAAGAATTTGATAGTTCTTTCTCTCACACAGAATTTGTTTTAAATAGAATTGACCATAAAAACATAGAGGAACATGAAGAAAAATCAGTAGAACCCAGAAATACTGTACATGAACCTAAGGCAACTATTGAACAAGATAATGATACTAAAATTGATGATAATGATAAAGAAAGTACAGATATCTTACAAACAGATGATAATTTCACTGAGCTACTTAACAATTGCATTGTCATAAATGATGTTTATTCCGATAGACCAAATACTGTACAGGAACCTATTGAACAAGATAATGATACTAAAATTGATGATAATGATAAAGAAATTATACAAACAGATGATAATTTCAATGAACTACTTAACAATTGCATTGTCATTAATGATGTTTATTCAGAAAGACCACCAAGTCCAATATTCAATCATATAAAACCTATTATTAAGTCAAGTAACCAGTCACCACGCATTTACACATTAAAATCATTTGAAGAATTTGAAAAGATTGCAATACCACTTATGGAAGATAACATAGACTTTGATAGAGCCAAATGTTTGATTAATTCACAAATAATGGGCAAAGAACTATTTATACATAATGATATAGGATTAAATGTTGAACAGTTAAGTCCTGTACTTGAAATTAATAAAGAAAAACACAAAAACGATGATGCAGATGCAGTAATAAGTATTAATGAAGCAGCTCACAGTGAAATACATAGTAACAGTTTACAAGATGAAATACTATTTAGTAGTGATGAAGAATCAGATTATATACATAAAGAAATACAAGATTTACCTTTTACATGCGCCTTAGAAACTTCATTCTATGATACTTCTGATATTTTAGACAAAACTATGTATGTTGGTTTCCAAACAGCAAGTAATAAATCTATTCAAGTTAGTTCAGATTCTTTTACAATGGCACAAAGTATTCTCACTGATTTTGATAAAGATTTTGGGAAAGAACCTACTTTAGCAGAATTAGTTGAAGTTTGTGATGATAATAAACGTAATAATGAGCAAAGTGAAATAGACTCAATTGTAAAAGCAGTAGAGTTAGGTTTTGAAGAAGACAATAAGATTGATGACTATTTAATTAGGACAAATGTACATACTGACTTGAAAACTAATGAAACTTTACACAGAAAAGAGTTATTTGAACAGAAACATATATTAATAAACAAAAATGATAGTAATGTATTAGAATATAACAAAAGTACATCATCTAAGCGTATTTTTGATGGATTTACAACAGCTAGCAATAAGCGAATTAAACTTTCAGACAAAGCACTAGCTCAGTGTAGAAAAGTGTTCCAAGACATTGATTTAGATGAGGCATTTGATACACAAACTGACGGAACTGATATTAATTTAAAGAATTCAGAAGCAAAAGTTATGGAGAGACATAAATCACCACAAAAAAATGAAGCTCTTATTGAAGATAATGAAATACAAGATAAAATAAACGATGATTTAATCATACAAGAATTTGAGAATATAGAAATGTCACTTGAAGAAGATAAATCCCCGGTAGAAAATAACTTTATAGGCTTCAAAACTGCAAGCAAGAAGAATATAATAATATCAAATGCTGCTTTAGAAAAATGTCAACAGATATTTAAAGATATTGATTTTACTGAGCAAATTGTCGATGAACCAGATAAAGACGAAAATGAACCAAGAAATAATGCCAAGAATCAAATTAGTGCGTCACTTTTACATATTCATAATATTGAGGTACATAAAAGTGAAACTGTATCTCAATTCACAGGTTTTAAAACAGCTAGTAATAAACAAATAAAGATTTCAGAACAAGCTTTAGCTAAAACAGTGAATATCTTTAAGGATCTTGATAATACAAACATAACTCCTAAAAAGACTGCAAAAGATTCTAACCTAATTTCTCAGACACCGATAGCTACTGATTACAATCAGCCATCTACCAGTAAAGCTGGTTTTGGTGGATTTAAAACAGCAAATAACAAAGATATTAAAATATCTAAAGATGCATTGGCTAAAACTAAAAATATATTTAAAGATATAGATAAAGATCCAATTCAGCTGAACAATAATGATGCGCAAGATTTAATAGGATTTAAGACAGCTAGTAATAAAAATGTGAAGATATCTGACGAAGCTATGGCTAAAGGCAAAAATATATTTCACGATATAGACTTATTTAATGAAATTTCTGCCAAAGATAATAAAGAAATTGCCGTAGCAAATAAAACAAACCTGCCTCAAATTAAATTAGTAGAAACACCTCAAGTTTTTAAAGGCTTTCAAACCGCCAGTAATAAAGCAGTAAAAATATCAGAAGAAGCTTTAGCTAAAAGCAAGAAACTGTTTCAAGATATAGATACATTAAATGATGATATTATTATATCTCCATTAATAAATAAAAGTAATTCTACAAATGAAAGCAATAAAGCATTCCAGGGATTCAAAACTGCAAGTAATAAATCTGTAAAAGTCTCAGAACAAGCTTTAGCTAAAAGTATGAAACTCTTTCAAGATATAGATAAAATAAAAGATGACATATTACCAGTACAAACTAAAACAAAATCTACAAATGAAACCAATATAGCTTTCCAAGGATTTAAAACTGCAAGCAATAAAAATGTTAAAGTCTCAGAACAAGCTTTAGCAAAAAGCAAGAAATTATTCCAAGATATAGATAAAATAAAAGATGACATATCACCATTACAAATTAAAACAAAATCAACAAATGAAACCAAATTGGGTTTCCAAGGATTCAAAACAGCGAATAATAAAAGTGTTAAAGTATCCGAACAAGCTTTAGCAAAAAGCAAGAAATTATTCCAAGATATAGATACAATAAATGACATAATACCATTAGAATCTACAAATGAAACCTTAGCATTTCAAGGATTCAAAACGGCAAGTAACAAAAACGTAAAAATATCTGAAGAAGCTTTAGCTAAAAGCAGAAAGCTATTTAACGATATTGATTCAGATAATTCTGTAGATTCTAAAATTAACAATTCCAAAGAGTTAAATAATAATAAAAGTGATGAAATACATGCTCCAGCAAAAAACTTTAATGGATTTAAAACTGCAAACAATAAAGATGTTGAAATTTCTAATGACGCATTAGCATTATCCAAAAGAGTTTTGGATGATATTGGCTGTTCTCAAATATTAAATTTCACAACATTTAAAGGATTCCAAACCGCAAGTAACAAAGGAGTTAACGTATCTGAAGAAGCATTGGCTAAATCTAGAGGCCTGTTTCTAGATGATCTAAATATACCTAAGGTTGCTGATAATGTTCTACCAGAAGTCAAAAATTTAAAAGAAAGTAACAAGACTTTAAAAGAAGATTCTTCTAAAACTATTAAAGATATAATTAAATCTAAATATGATGTAGTAGAAATAATAGATACACAAGTTCTGAATGATTTTGAAGAGCCCTTAAATACAGAGGACTTTCGTGATTCGCCAAAACGTAATAAGAGGTCTGGGAGCCCCATCTTATCTTGTCCCAGGGCGAAGAAACGAAAATTTGAAACGCCTTATAAATCTAAAGAAATTCCAACTGAAATTATCAAGTTAAAAGAATTGGTAGTCAATGAAAAGCATAACAAATTTATATTTGATAGTAATTACAAGAAAAATAAAAGATACAGTTTGAAAGATTTGCAAAAGTTCGAAGATGGTTGTGACGAAAATACAGACAAAATAATTTTGGATGTAAATTTCGATAGGTTACTCCAATTCGAGTTTAAAAATGACAGAAATGATGTTAATAACCATATTTTAACGTTGGAAGAACTTAAAGAAACTTTCAAAGATTCGGTCAATAAAAACTTAATACCAGACGGATGGATAGACAACCATTTAAGATTAATCTTGTGGAAACTCATTTCTTATGAGATGAAATTCCCGAAGACGATGAAAAATGTTACCACATCTAAAAATGTCATAGACCAGCTAAAGTATAGATATGATAAGGAGTTGTATGATGCTCAGAGACCTGTGCTGAGGAAGATACTAGAGAAAGATGATACATCTATGCGCACAATGGTTCTATGTGTCGTCGCTATTTATGTGGATGGAGTAAAAGTTGATAGGTATGTATTAAATTCTATTATTTATATATTGTTAGCATTTCTGTAGAATATTTTTGAAAACAAATGCATATTATGTTCCATACTATGTCACTGCATGCTAGCAGTATGTGCGCTATTATATCTCTTTATCTACACTCATATTATAAAGAGGAGAGATTTGTATTTTTGTATGTAACGAATAAACTCAAAAAGTACTGGACCGATTTTAATAATTCTTTTTTCATTAGAAAGCTACATTATCACTGAGTAACATAGGCTCTAGAATCATTTTATCTATTAATCTAAACAGTCACGTAGTTTAAAAGATATTATTATTAGTTAATACTAGCTGCCTCCGCGTGGTTATACCCGCCTAGTTCCCGTTCCTGTGGGAATACATGGATAAAATATAGCCTATGTTCCTCGTGTATAATGTAGCTTTCGAATGGTGAAAGAATTTTTAAAAACGGTCTAATAGTTTTTGAGCCTATTTATTACAACCAAACAAAGTTTTCCTCTTTATAATAGTGTAGATAAAAAACAAAACAGGAAATAAATCCTTTATGTTCTTTTCAGTGTTACCAACACAACAAATAACATAGAGCTCCTACTAACAGACGGTTGGTACACAGTAAAAGCTACGTTAGACAGAATGCTAGCAAAACTTGTGTGCGATGAGAGAATTGTTGTTGGAATGAAGATTGTCACAAATGGTGCTGAGTTGCTGAATTGTGAACAAGGTGTTGCTCCGTGGGAGGTAATGTATATCATAATAATAACCTTCATTTGATCACATTACATACACTCTAAAATAAGATGAAGTCTCTGACCCTTAAATTAGGCAAAAGCTTCCCTAAATAAATTTGACAACATGCAACTTATATACTATAAGGATTTACATATCTACACTGATATAATAATAATAAATATCCTGTGACATTTTTCACACACGGCCAATCATAATCCAAAGTAAGCTGCAAAGTAAGCTTGTGTTATGGTAACCAGATAGCTACATATACATTTTTTTTAATACATACTTATATAGATAATTATATCCAGACACAGAACAAACAGACATATTCAGGATTTCAGGCACACAAATATGTGTCCCGGTTGAGATTCGACCGCAAGACCGGGGGGTTTGAACAGTCACTAACCACAAAGCCAACCGCTCTCTCATGATTAGGATATTTACACATTAATATAATTATTCTGTTTATACTGACATCCCGGTTGGCTTTGTGGTTAGTGACCCTGACTTTCAAGCCGCGGATCGTGGGTTCGAATCCCACCCAGGATAAACATTTGTATGCATGAATATATGTATATGTCTGTTTGTTTGTCCTGTGTCTGGATGTAAATAGCTATATAGGTATGTATTTAAAAGTAGTATATGTAGTATATCAGCTATCTGGTTACCATAACACAAGCTCTGCTTAGTTTGGAATCAGATTGGCCGTGTGTGAAAAATGTCTCAGGATATTTTTATTTATTTATTTATACTATCTAAAACAAGTAAAATTACATTACAGGACACATCAGCTGTCCGGTTAAAGTTATTCGGCAACTCAACCCGGCGCGCGCGCTGGGACGCTCGGCTCGGTTGTCATGGCGACGCGGCCATGTTGGCGCACCTGTCAGCTGTCAAACTTGACGGCGGGAAGGTGTCAAAACTGACAGTTCACGTCACGAGATTCTACCCTCCGCTTTATGTTGAGAAATTTGAAGATGGGAGTACTGGTAAGGGATGAAAGTTTACTATGAAGCCATTTATATAGTTGTTGTGTTCTTGGATTTGTCCGCATCATATCATATAAATTACTATTACTCATAATATTAACTGTCTCCCAGAGAAATACGGTCGAAATCGGTTTGGTAGATAGACAGGGACAAATTGACTTTACATTTTTAATATTGTTTTATTTTTATTACGTAAGTGCCTCACCGTATATGCTATAAAAAATAATATATCTAAAAAGATGTATTAAGTAAAGAAAACTAATTTTATTTTTACTAACTTATATTATATTTAAACATTTTTTGTATAAAAATTATCAAAATCCTGTGTTACATAATCCCCTATAGGCATTTTTATATTATTTACATCCTAAATTATTTTGACCATAATAAAAATTAAAAACTCACGACCTTCAGGCGATGGAAGAATGTGGTATACGTGGCCCTACTAATGAATGGTTTAGAAAATATCTTAGCAACAGAAAAATTCAAACAATAATAAATGGAGTTGCAGGGGAAGAGGCTCTTGTTGATTTGGGTGTGCCGACCGGATCAGTGTTCGGACCTGTGGGCTATATAATGCATGTGAATAGTGTAATTAATGTTGTTAGTAGATGTAGGGTGTATATGTATGCTGATGATATGTGTTTACTGAGTGCATCTAAAGAACTGCATGAGGCCCAAGAAAATATCCAAAGCGACTTTGAAAGCATAACACAATGGGCACATGACAATGGTATTATTCTAAATCTAGAAAAAACTAAGAACATGCATATACACTCACCGTACAATAGGCAGGCTAAATTGATTGATATGGAAAGCTTTCCCATAGTGGGCCATACTTATGAATGTTTGCATGGAAATAAAACAAATTGCAAATGTGCATACATACAATCGGTTAGTACTTACACTTATCTAGGACTAAATATAGACAAACACTTCAATTGGAAACCACATGTAAACATAGTCTGTGATAGAATTAGATCAGTATTGGGTAAATTATATCAACTTAAGCAAGCTATTGACAGGCATACAATGAGAATGGTCTACTATGCTCTTGCAGATTCAGTAATCAGCTATGGTCTCAGTATATATGGACGCACATTTAAGACATATACTAAGGAAATTAAGTGTATACAAACAAGGCTCATTAAATATTTAGTAAGTAAAAAAGTTAAGAAAAAGTGCAATAAAAACTATGAGAAATTATATTATATAAGTAAAATACTACCCGTAGACCTAAAAGTAAATTTCTTAATAGCCATAGAACATTATTATAATGAAGAACATAAAGTTAAGTGTAAAAATTCATATAATACAAGAAGTATAAGGCAGGGAATGCTAATAAAACCAAAAGTAAATAATTATTATGGAGAGAGAATGTCTGAATATCTAGTCCCTAAAATATATAATGAGTTTAAGCTGTTAAGGAAGGAGCCACAATTGAGTAAGGCATTGTTGAAAGCTGAACTCAAGGACATATTTTTAGGCAAATGTAATGAGTGAGGTTGATGCCATTATATAAATAGATTTAAGTATAGGTATATATTAAATATTATAGTATAGTAGTATTGTTAACGAGCGTGTCTTGCCAACAAGCTACATAAGCTTGGCAAGGAAAATTTTAAGTGTAACTTGTTATTATATTATTAGAAATAAATGATTTAAAAAAAAAAAAAAAAACTTTATAGTGACCCGCTCAGAGCGTCTAGAACACCTTCACCAAATGAAGAATGAAGCAGAAAGACAAGTCTTGATGGAGAAACTGTATGAAGAAGTGGAGAAGGAGTTTGCTGACCAGGTAACCACTAAAATATGTAGCAGACATAAAAAAATTTACCAAAATAAATATCCTGGGACATTTTTCACACACGGCCAATCGGATTCCAAAGTAGGCTTCAAAGTGAGCTTGTGTTATGGTAACCAGATAGCTGATATACTACATATACAACGTTTTAAATACATACTTATATAGATATTTACATCCAGACACAGAACAAACAGACATATTCATGCATTAAAATGTTTGTCCTCGGTGGGATTCGAACCCACGGCCGGCAGCTTGAGAGTCAGGGTCACTAACCACAAAGCCAACCGGGCTGTCATCAACTTTAATAATAAATGACTTTTAAATTATGTTTTTAGGAGTCACAAGATTCAGAAGGCTCTTTCCATGATACTAATAAAAGAGCATGTCTCGATTCCGGATCACAGATTGCCAGAATGATGAAGAAAAGTAAAGAGCCCATGGAATTTATGGTAAGGGTTTATAAATTTTATATATTTGGTAATATTATACACATTATATTATACATAGTATAAAACAAAGTCGAAATCCGCCGTCTGTCTGTCCCTATGTATGCTTACATCTTTAAAACTACCCAACGGATTTTGATGCGGTTTTTTTAATATATAAAGTGATTCTTAAGGAAGGTTTTTATGTATAAATCATTACGCTATGACTATGACGAATAGGAGCGGAGCATCAATCAAAACTGTTGCAAAAACGGGCAAGTGACGCTAACGAAGTTGCGCGGGTCAACTAGTATAATATATTAGCTATTTGACTACTGAACTCAGACATAAACAAACCATGAAATAAGTGGACTATGACATGAATAAAAAATTACAACTATATATATAAAATTCTCGTGTCACAATGTTAGTTACCATACTCCTCCGAAACGGCTTGACCGATTTTTATGAAATTTTATATGCATATTCAGTAGGTCTGAGAATCGGCTACTATCTATTTTTGATACCCCTGTGATCACGGGAACGGGAACTACGGGTGAAACCGCGGAGCGCAGCTATTATATAAAAACTTTGACTTGTATAAAGTTTGACATAAATAAAATCCTTTATTAATTTAAACTTAACCTCCGACAATCATAAAGTCCCTTTACCGTTTTGTAAGGCTCCAAATTCCATAGACATAGTGTGATCTCATTTGTTTTTAAAAAAATATTTTTTTATTCTGTTTCTTACATTTATTATAATATATGTTGATTTGTTTTAGAATAACTATTAACGGTCTTATCTATACTAATATTATAAAGAGGAAAGATTAATTTGTTTGTAATGAATAGGCTCCGAAACTTCTGGACCGATTTCAAAAATTCTTTCACCTTTGGAAAGCTACATTATCCCCGAGTAACATAGGCTATATTTTATCCCTGTATTCCCACGGGAATGGGAACTACGCGGGTAAAACCGCGGGGCGGCAGCTAGTTCATAATAAAACGTTTATCGAAGGTATAAACCTATATTAGTTAAAACTTATTTTAAGCTTATCAAACGTTCGATAAGAATCTTTATTCATAATCGTTTGATAAACCTCCGTTAACTAAAATGGCTTTAATGAACATAATGTTGCCTGTGTAAAACTACATTTTTATTCTGTTACTTAGGTACATTTATTATAATTAAAGTTGCTTTGTTTTTTTGAATAATTATTATTTGTGGTCCTGGTGATCTGCAACACAGGTTTGACCTACCGCAGACACCAGTCCCTATAGTATTATTGTAGATTAGATACATACGACAAGTGAAAACTGTAATAGTCTTATAAGTAAATATATGTTTAGTTTGTAAGCCAAGAAATAAATAAATAAAATAAAAAATAATAACTAATTAATTTAATTTACAGAACAACTTAACCAACACTCAACAAGCATTACTAAATCAATACACAAACGCTCAACACGATCGTCAGCTCCAAGACATACAGGACCGTATTCGAGACAAAATGGAGAAAAATGGACTTCAGGATAGTAGAAATGTGGTGCCAGTCATGAAGGTCAGGGTCGCTGGTGTGGTGGAGAAGAATGGAGTAGATATTACTAAAGGTAAGTAAAGACCATAGTAAATTATTAAATATCCTGGGTAATTTTTCACACACGGTCACGGATTCCAAAGTAAGCTTCAAAGTGAGCTTGTGTTATGGTCACCGGATAGCTGATATACTACTTTAAAATATATACTCATTATATACAGACACAGAACAAACAGACATAATCATACATACAAATGTTTGTCCCGGGTGGGATTCGACCCCACAACCGGCGGCTTAAGAGTCAGGTTCACTAACCACAAAGCCAGTTGGCTATCAATAAGTAGGCATATATATGCTATTTTTAATTTTTTCTGGTCCTAAACTTTTCCATACTCAGCATTATTATTTATAACATTACTTAAGATGATTTATTGATTATAATAATATAAGAAATATAATTTTCATGTATTAATTTCATTTCTTTTCAACAGGTATGCTGTCAATATGGAAGCCAAATGATGGAATACGGGAGATTATCACTGAGGGCGCCTGGATAGACATCATGAATGTTGTACCTACTGCTGTAAGGTAAATAACTATAGAGACTTTTAGAAAATACCTACACCTAATAAAAATACCTACTACAAATAATTCTAGACAATGTCTTCGTCATATCTTCCCCGTTTTTTTGCAAATGAGTGATTAATGCTCTTGTAGTGACCAACCAGTATGTGTGTTTATTTTGTATTATATAATTTTTCATATTTCATATTTATTAATTTATATAATGTATATATAATATTTGTAATGTTTAGATATAATTTTTATGTAAGTAACGTTCAATTTATTTTTATATAAAATCACGTCGGGGTCACCAATTATATGGTGGAGGTCTATAAGGGGTATGAATATAAACAGCAGAAATTCTTCAGTAACATGTATTGAACTCCACACATATATATCTCCCATTGGTCATATCGATAAATGAGTTATTTAAAATATTTTTTGAATTCAGACCAAGTAGTTCCTGAGATTGGCGCCCCTAAATAAACAAACTAGGGCTAGAAAGAATTATTCAGATCAGTTCAGTAGTTACGGAGCCTATTCAATACAAACTAACAAATAAATCAACAACTATTTCCGCAGTATAATATAAATTTGTATTTCTATACTAATATTATAAAGAGGAAAGATTTGTTTGTTTGTAATGAATAGGCTCCGAAACTACTGGACCGATTTAAAAAATTCTTTCACCTTTGGAAAGCTACATTATCCCCGAGTAACATAGGCTATATTTTATCCCTGTATTCCCACGGGAATGGGAACTACGCGGTTAAAACCGCGCGGAGGCAGCTAGTTATCTATAAATTTCTAGTTTTTGTTTTGATCCAACATAGTTATATTTAAATATTGTATATCATATGTTACATTGTATTCTTAAAGCTATGGATTATTTAAATAAGATACAACAATATCTGTTGCAGGTACTCAGAAATACAAATATCAGCGGGTAGACAATCAGTTTTCAGCAAATCAAAGTACAAAGAGACAGAAAAAGTTAAACAGTTTACGAAATTATTAAAGCGTATATGTTATACTATAAAAGATCTAGCAACAAATCCCACATCGACAAGTGAATATAATGAAATTGATACAGTCGGTATGGTGTCCTCCATTGATCCATCGACAACAGACTTCGAAAACCACAAACAACAGACCTTCCAAAATATATATTTAACCGACGCAGACAAAAATATCATCTGCATAAACTTCTGGGGCGGTCTCAAAAAGTTTGGCTTCGAAAATGTCTTGGATACAGGCCAAATAGTCTCCTGTACGAATTTACAGAAGAGAGCTGGCAACACCAGGAAGAATATACCACAGTTTAGAGTGACAGAGTTTACGTATTTCACAAAAACACCCAAAAATGAAGCGGCAATGAAAATAATGAATGAATTGAACAAGAAATTGTTTGGATTAGATAAAAGAAAATTTTGTGAAGACTGTACTATTTTGAGGAATAATTTTGCTATTTGCAAAATGCAGAATAATGAGAATATATCCCCGTACAGATTAAATAATAGTGACTATAATATAACCAAGCATAGAATGTTCATTGAAACTCCAAAAAGAGATGATTTCAACCTTACTGGCTTAGATTTTGAGTCCACTTTCAAACAAACGGAACCTCAAGAGCTATCACCTAAAAGTTTGGAGCGCAAGAGACGCGTATCTGAAAAGATATCAAAACTCAAAATGTATGGTGAACCTCCACCTCTCAGCACAATACATATAATAAATAAATCGATAAATGCTAGCCGTTCATACAAAAGTCCGTTGATTTCAAAATCTGACGTTTCCAACTGTGCTGCCAGTCTAAAAAATAATCTTGAAGATAGTCCAAAAACTGCAAATAGCCGAAACGATTCGAAAATCGATTGTAGTCCAATTATTTCGATGAATACAACTTTTATAAAAAGAAGCTATGTAAATCCAGTAAAATTGAACTTTTCTACCAGTGTTGCTGTAGAGGAAAATAGTGTTACCGATGATTTTGCTGAGGAATTTGATGGGAGTCCGCCTTTAAGCTTAGATTGATATTTATATTATTGTTATTTATGTAATTGTGGCCATAAAAAGTTAATTATATTTAAATCAGATCATTTAACATGTTTGTACATAAACTTTAAAAGTTGCAGTTATGACAAGAGATGGGTAAATAATTTGATGTTGGTTATAGTGGAAAATATTAAAGAAATGGCTCGATTTTCCATGTAAGTTGTTGATTTGTATATTTCATAATTTAAGACATACATTAAATATTTGTTTTTGATGAATATTTTGATTTATTTACCTAGAATAGAGCCAGCTATAGACAAACAAGCTTCTTAGCGTAGAAGGTTAGTAACCTTAGGTTACGTTTTCACTGTCCAGTAACTAGAAATTTACAACAGTATTATTAAATTTGTGTAACGTAGCGAAGTATCTTCTCTTTTGTACTTACTAGCTGCCTCCGCGCGGTGCCACCCAAGTGGTTTTCGTTCCTGTGGGAATACGGGGGTAAAATATAGCCTATGTTCACCGGAGATAGTAGCTTCCCAACAGTGAAAGAATTTTTCACATCGGTCAAGTAGTTTAGGATCTTATTCAATACAAGCAAACAAAAATAGAATCAAATCTTTCCCCTTATAATATTGATGTAGAAAAGGAATTTGTACCCGTCAATACCGAATAACAGTTATAATTTCCAGTACATAAGATCATACAAAAAGTTCTGAAATGTTCGGTTGTTTATAAAACCGGTAACTTTTTTATACTATAACCTTGGTACATCTCTAGTTGAAATCTGACAACACTCTTCGTGTCTGTCATTTCAAGGTGACCTTCACGAAGAACAAGTTTGACGTTCTAACCTATAAAAATTATTTTCATTTGAAACTCCTACCCGCGTAGTCATGTATTATCCCGTGGTATCGTCGTAAATAACTTCGAAAGTTGGTTATAGTGAATAAAACCATCTTTGACCACGTTGCCAGTGAACTTTTAAGTGATAAAAGTGTTAATTTCTGTGGCTGTAAGCGATCGGTGTTTGCTCTCCGGCTTTTTTTTTCTACTAGGTAAGAATTTTATTCGTTTTTTTATTTTTTTCTTTAGTACACGTAGTTTCGTACAGTGTTAGGCGTGGATAAAAATAGTTTGATTATCTTTTGCTTGTTTCTGTATAAGCTGTATTTAATCGGTATTGATCGATGTTCGAAATACCTATTTTGCATTACGAAAATTAGACTCACTACCTAAAAAAATTACCGAAAAACAATGTTATAAATTTATTAAATATGTTATAAAATTAAATTTATTTCACAAATAGTTTATTGATTAAGTGAAGGATATTTCACTACTTTATATAATATTTTTATTTTATAAATAAATATAATTAAATAAACTTTCCTCCCTTCCTCCTAGTCACATAATCACTAGGTAAAAAATAGCAATAACTATTCAAACATATTTTGGGGAATGACCAATATGATATAAATAATAATGTTTTCATGTTTTCATAAAATAATTGGATTCCTACATGAATAAATCCTCAGACATTTTTTACACACAGTAAGCTTCAAAGTGAGCTTGTGTTTTGGTAACCAGATAGCTGATATACTACTAATTTATGAATACATACTTATATAGATATTTTCATCCATACAATTACAATATGAAAAGTCCTTAAATAAGATACATGATTCACAAATAAAATGAAAAGGTCTAACTTCCTAAATCACATGAAAAAATCATACCCACATTATACCTTATATGAAGAGAAAAAGAAAGTCCCTTCATTATTTCTTATATACCTATCCTTACTTGTTGTGTTTTTGTGAATAAAAAAAAAACTATTATCTTATTCAAGACAGATTATGCATTTCAATCAGTCTATTAGTTTAAGAGATACAAAGTCAAAGAAAGACAAACAACAACCTTCAATATGAACATGAAAATATTGTTATACAATATTTATGATCATTACTTCCTTCTATTATAAACTAGTGGCTCTCCACGGTTTCACACACATTCCCAGGATCTTCAATTTTACTAGGATAAAAAGTAGCCTATGTAATATTCCAGAATATGTACTCTGTGCCAAATTTTATCGCGATTCCTTCAGCTTTTTACATCCATACTTACAAACTTTTGTATTTATTATATTACTAGGATGCAATAAGTTGAAAAGATAGGTGAATGTATGTTACTCTTTCACATAGTAATGCCTGAATGAATCACAACCACAATTGGCATAATAATAGAGAATAGTGCATTCAAACAATCAAATATTAGTATAGATGAATACCTAAGCCAATTGTTGTAATAATAATAATATTATATTCCTTTATTTCAGGCAACTAGGCCCACATATTATAAATCTTAAATCTAAGTATGCATATTACATTTGTTTTTTTTTAATGTGTGGCCCCCATGTCCCCTGCCCCCTACTGCTTGGGAACCTCTGTACTAAAACTCCTTAGGAATCAACACACGGGCTACCAACCACTAGACCAGAGACTCCCAAAATTTTTTTCTGATAGACCACTTTCAAAATTTTCCTAGTTTCGGTAGACCCCCTTTTTTTGGCCGTTCTCACATCTATACTTCTATACTAATATTATAAAGAGGAAAGATTTGTTTGTTTGTTTGTTTGTTTGTTTGTAATGAATAGGCTCCGAAACTACTGGACCGATTTCAAAAATTCTTTCACCTTTGGAAAGCTACATTATCCCCGAGTAACATAGGCTATATTTTATCCCTGTGTTCCCACGGGATCGGGAACTACGCGGGTAAAACCGCGGGGAGGCAGCTAGTTACTTATAAATATCACTTAATTGTACACCAAAAGATAAAATAGATATATATGATATAATCTGGCTACATTAATACGAGTAGGTGAACTCAAGCCAACATTTTAGTTCTTCACTATCGAAACCAGATAAATGTTCGTGGACCCCCAATTTTTGGTCACGCCGACTTGGACCCCCGGCAAGTCCCTCGTGGACCCCTGGGGTGGACCCCCACCTGGACCACTTTGGGAATCACTGCACTAGACAATCTTTTAAAAAGAAAAAAGGCTACCTATTATGCTAAAAAAGACGAAGGTACCCCAGGGGCACCGGTGAAACCACAGGGAGCCTAGTCTCAATAGCTTGTTTGTATGTATGGTTGCTATATCTACAATATTTATCAGTTGGCATATTATGAGGGTTAAATCTTATCTTATCATCAAAGGTATAATAACACAAGTTCAAGTCAAACGTAATATATTTATTATTATGTGTTGATAATGTTGAAGTAGTAAATAATTATGTAAGACGTAAATAGGGCGTTTAAAATATTAATTTATTATATTAAATGTAGGTTATTGAATAATCTACGTACATCTTATTATTTAGATATTATTTCCGGTATTTTTTTTTATAGATACCAAACTATTTATTTGTTTAGTAGTTTTGGCGTGAAAGCGAGACAGACAGACAGAGTTACTTTCGCATTTATAATATTAAGTATAGATAAGAAAGCAACGTTAACCTTAACCGATATTTTTTGGGAAACGCACATGAAACCGCGGGACGATACCTAGTTCACAATATTAGTGAGATTACCTATCTGTAATATTCAATTTTAAAATTGGTGTAGGTAATACCACATGTCATGTTTTTGATAAGCGATGATACAGACAAAATAACATTGATATGTTTGTATAAGTCATCAATGGAATTAATATCTTTTGAAGATATGCATTTTTAATTATGTATATTATTCAATCTACACTAATATTATAAAAAGGAAAGATTTGATTGTTTGTTTGTATGGATTGAATAGGCTCCGAAACTACTTGACCGATTTGAATCTTTCACTGTTGGGAAGCTACACTTTCTCTGGTGAACATAGGCTATATTTTGTTTTATATTCAGAAAAAATAACATAGACTCACTTTTATACTAATAAAGTTGAAGGTCACACGAGAATTTGGATGAAAAAGCTAGTCCTACTAATATTATAAATGCGAAAGCTTGTGAGTACCCACAGAACAGAACTTCGTAGCCTATTCAATGAAAACAAACACAAAAACAATAAAATCCGTCCACTTTATAATATAAGTGTAGACTAGGGATTTATGTAACCTACATAAATTTTGCTTACGTTCGTATTTTTTTGCAAAACCAACCGAATTGCATTTGGCAAAAGTGTATACTTTGCACATAACATTTTGAATGAAGCAATATTATTGTTTATTTCATACCTATTGATTGACGCATTTAAAAACAATCTCAGGTGGTTACGATTCAATAACAGCTCGGTTGGCTTTGTGGTTAGTGACCCTGATTTTTTCGGGTCGTGGGTTCGAATCCCACCCAGGACAAACATTTGTATGCATCAATATGTCTGTCTGTCCTGTGTCTGGATGTAAATATCTGGATGTAAGTAACCGTGTGAGACGTCCGATGTTGCAAGTCGAGCGCTGCGCCGACGCAGCTAATTAGACTAGTAGACCCGCGCAACTTCGTTAGCGTCACTTCCCCGTTTTTGCAACATTTTTCATTGATGCTCCGCTCCTATTCGTCGTAGCGTTATCATATATAGCTTATAGCCTTCCTCGATAAATGGGCTATATAACACTGAAATCATTTTCTAAATCGGACCAGTATTCCTGTTATTAGCGCGTTCAATAGTACTAGCGGACCCGGCAGACTTCGTTCTGCCCACCAGCGCCACCTACCGGGACCAAATTGATGTATTATACATAAAAACCATCCCCATGAAATACTACGTAATTTGGTAAAAACCGCATGAAAATTTGTTCAGTAGTTTTTGTGTTCATCGCGTTCAGACAGACAGACAGAGGCGGCGGGACTTGGATTTATATAAACATAGATAGAAGTATAAATATATGGGTATTTACACTCCGCCTCGTGTAGTTTTTGGCACAGTATTAAATACCTACTTCCCGACTCATATTATGAATTGGCGTTTGAAGAAACTTGGTCATATAGTACTCTATATTATGTACTTACCAGCTGATTAGCGTGCCTTCGTCATAAGAATTTTCCCCGTTTTTGCAATACTTTTCAATGCTGCTCCGCTCCTGTAGGTCGTAGCTTGATGGTATTTTCCCTATAAACTTCCTCGGTAAATGGTCTATATTACACTAGTAGGTTTTTTTTATTCGAACCAGTAGTTTAGGAGCCAATTCAATACAAACAAACAATAAAAATTAAATATGTTCTGGAATAACACATAGGCTACTTTTTATCACGGGAAAATTGAAGATTATCCCAGAACGCGGGTGAAACCGCGGGAAGCTAGTAGACTATACTTTAAAGTATAAATAGCGACCCTCCCCAGCTTCGCACGGGTGCAATCCTTATTAGAAACCTCCAAAATTGTCAGTGTTCCTCTAACATATTATGCATGTATTCTATATAAAAACCTTCCTCTCGAATCACTCTATCTATTAAAAAAACCGCTTCAAAATCCGTTCATCTTCAACTGCTCATATACGTCTCCACCGAGGAGCTCGAGCCTCCCCTAACATCGAGGGGGTTTTAGGCCATAGTCCACCACGCGGGCCTAGTGCGGATTGGCGGACTTCACATGCCTTTAATTGTGACATCTCGGGCATGCAGGTTTCCTCACGATGTTTTTCTTCACCGAAAGCCAGTGGTGTGAATCCGTACGTAAGTTTTTATAAACTCAGAGGTACGGGACAGGGATTTCAAAATCCGTTACGTACTTTTAAATATTTAAGAAGACATAGGGACAGACAGCGGAAGGCGACTTTGTTTTATAATTTGTAGTGATTATGATCACTTACAAACACTAGTGACGTAATCATTACGTCATACAATAGTGATGTACGTCACTTGGAGCATTTCCAATACATAAAAGTCGATTATTGTTCAAGAATGTAGTTTTTGCATAATTATGCAAACTTATTTAGATTTATGCACGTCTTTAAGTAATTAGTGATTCTGTATGAGTTTTCTATGTATAAGTAGGTAGGTACATATATAGGTGACTGATTGGTTGGCTTTTTGGTTAAAACTCTGATTTTTAAGCTGTTTAGCTACACTTCTATACTATAATCTATACTAATATTATAAAGAGGAAAGATTTGTTTGTTTGTTTGTTTGTTTGTAATGAATAGGCTCCGAAAATACTGGACCGATTTCAAAAATTCTTTCACCTTTGGAAAGCTACATTATCCCCGAGTAACATAGGCTATATTTTATACCTGTATTCCCACGGGAATGGGAACTACGCGGGTAAAACCGCGCGGAAGCAGCTAGTGTATTTATAATATTAGTTCCATCCAAGCATATCTAATCTATAGCCTGTCCTGTACTAATATTATGAAGAGTATTTGTATTTTTGTATGTAACGAATAAACTGCTGGACCGATTTGAATAATTCCTACACCAAAACAAAGCTACATTATCAAGCAGTAACATAGGATATATTTTATCCCTATAGTCCTACGGGAACGACAGCTACGCGGGTGAAACCGCAGGGTACCTCCCTAGTTAATAAATAAATAAATAAATAGTTATATAAATCACCACTTTAAGCTTCCTCTGTGATGACATTAAACAAATTTTTAACTCTATTGTATTCCACAGGTCACAATGTCGCGCGACAGAAGTTCCCGACGCTTCTACCGGGCGGATTCCACCCACGATCTTCTGTCCTTCATGGACAGAGGTCAGGCAGCCAGCGATGAGAACAGGTGGACTTTCGAAACAGCATGGGAGGCAGCCAATAAAGGTAAATATGAACTTTATCTTATTTAAACCATTTATTCTACACACAGAAAAGAGAGTACATATTAGAGAAGAGAAGCAATATGACCAACATATGTGTAGCTAGGTGTCCAGCTCAGTGTACGCTGCACATAAGGTACAGCACTGATTGTCAGCTGGCTCCCGTTACTATTGCGCACCAAATTGATCATACGCACGAAAAAGAACAACATAAAAGATCACAGCAAACAAACATCAATCAAATACAAGCAACACAGATAAGACAAACAATAAAAAATAAATTAATTTACTACACAAGGAAAAATACAAAGGTATATAATAAAATAATACACAATAAAAAAAAATATAAAAAACAAGCAAAAAACGATATTGACAATAAGAGTCATGATTTTGTGTACAGACATAAGCCATGGTAGTCAGAGAACGGACCCACTCAAGATCAAAGAGTGCCGGTTCAAACTCCGACGAGGAAAACATCGTGAGGAAACCTGCATGCCCGGAATTGAAGGCATGTGGAGCCCGCCGCCGCACTAGGCCCGCGTGTGGACTATGGACACCCCTCGTTGTTAGGGGAGGCTCGTGCTCCTCGTTGGAGACGTATATGAGCTGATGATGATGATATTAACACTAACCCATGTAACTTTACTGCGTTACATACCGCTCGATATTGCGCCATTACTGCTCCGCTCCCATTGGCCGCTGCGTTATAACAAATAAGCTTATAGCCTTCCTCGATATATATGGGCCATCGACGACGAAAATAATTTTCCTATTCGCACCTATAGTTCTTGAGATAAGCGCGTACAAACAAACTCTTCTTTATAATATTAGTTAAGATTATATTGCGGGTGAAGCCGCGGGGGACTCTATTTGGTAAACAGACAAAAAATTTAAAAATGCGTTTATTTCATCTCCGCAAATTACATTACAAATTATATTAGGGATACAAAGTTTTACAATTTGTAGGTCTAGGTAGTAGGTATTTATTTATTTTTAACAATCGAAAAAATCATGACAGATTTGATCTGTAATTTGTGGGAGATCTGGAGTCTGAACTAAGCCTAGGCCTAACTAGCTCTAGGCCCCCAAAACTCTAGTGTCACAAATTGTCAAGTAAGTAGAAAAACTAATCTTTGCTTGTCTTTTTGTGTAAATAGAACATTATATAGCCAGTTAGGTATCACATAAGTTTTGTGACCTAGATATTGAAAGCACTAGACCACATAGGCGTCTTATACAAGTCTAGTGCGTAACCAGAAAATCTAGATGTCTTAGTAAACGCTTTAAGAACAAATACAATAGAATATCTTGTTTCAAACGCCTTGACTAAGTATTATGTATAGGTACTTATTATTCGTACTTCTTCTATATATTTAAAACAACGACCCCGCCACCTCTGTCTGTCCGAACGCAAAGAACACAAAAACTACTGAACAGATTTTTATGCGGTTTTCACCAAATTACGGAGTCTTTCATGGGGAAGGTTTTTATGTATACATCAATCTGGACCCGGTAGGTGGCGCTGGTGGGCAGAACGAAGTCTGCCGGGTCCGCTAGTATATTATAAATGCGAGAGTTTGTGAGTATGGATGTATATTTGTTACTCATTCACGCTAAAACTACAGAATGGATTTAGATGAAATTTGAAACACAGCCACGTAGTCTACTTTTATCCCGGGGAAATCGAAGGTCCCCGAGAACGCGGATGAAACCGTGGGGAGCCACTAATCTTTTCAAACGGATATTCTCGCAAACTTTCGCATTTATAATATTAGTAGGAGGCGATTGTAGCTCTGTATGTAACGCCTTAACTACTGAACCAATTTTTTTGAGATTTCGTACAGAGAAAGACTAGAGTTATATATAAGTAATGTATTTAAAAGATGTATATCAGCTATCTAGTTACAGCACAAGCTCAGCTTAGTTTGGAATCAGATTGGCCGTGTGTGAAAAATGTCCCGGGATATTCATAAATTACTAGTGGCTCCCATCGGTTTCACCCGCGTACCCGGGAGATCTTCCATTTTCCCCGGATAAAAAGTAGCCTATGTCATTTCTCAGGCTTTAGACTATCTGTGTACCAAATTTCATATAAATCGGGTCTGTAGTTTTTGCGTGAAAGCGAGACAGACAGACAGAGCAACTTTCACATTTATAATATTAGTATAGATTTATTTTGTCTCTTTCTAACATATTGTTTCTCTTTTATTCCAGTGGGTGGTATCTACACGGTCATCAGATCGAAGGCCTACGTCTCCACAGAGGAGATGGGGGATAACTACTGCCTGCTCGGTAAGAATTAATATTTATATCCTTTTAACAGACTAATTGGCTTTGTGATTAGTGACCCTGACTTTCAAGTTGCCTTTGGAGACGTGTTTGCATAAATATGTCTGTTTGTGCTGTGTCTGGATGTAAATATCTATATAAGTATGTATCATAAAGTAGTATATCAGCTATCTGGTTAGCTACGCTGTGCTTAGTTTGGAATCAGATTGACCATGTGTGGTATAAAAAATACCATAATCGCCGGTCGAGGGTACATGCTATGGGATTCAACATAGTTCCTTATGGTAATAATAACGCAAGCTCTGCTTAGTTTGGAATCGGATTGGTCATGTGGGAGAAATGAAATATTTTTTAGATGTACCAGGACATTTATTTATGTTATGACACACAGGTCCATATAAGGAGCAATGCGCTCGTACTGAAGTAGAGGAAGCTGACTTTCCACCCAACTCTCCCCTCACCACGGCAGTAAACGCTTTGAGGAGCCAGGGCTATAAGGTAACCTACTAATATTATATACTAGTGGACCCGGCAGACTTCGTTCAGTCCACCAGCGTCACCTACCGGGTCCAAATTGATGTATTATACATTAAAACCTTCCCCATGAAATTTAGTAATTTGGTGAAAACCGCATGATAATCTGTTGAGTAGTTTTTGTGTCCATCGCGTTCAGACAGACAGAGGCGGCGGGGACTTTGTTTTATATATATAGATGATGTTAATCCTAGCTTTGACTTTCTTAAATAATTTCCTTTTTTTCACAGGTCCACACAGGCACATGGCTTGTAGATGGCAACCCCCAGATCATTTTATTCGACATCGGCTCCGGAGCATGGCAACTCGATGCTTACAAGCAGGAGCTATGGGACACTACAGGGGTAGGGATTCCCCATTTAGACGTGGAGGCGAACGACGCAGTCATTCTTGGGTTTATGGTCGCACAGTTCATCACAGAGGTAGGTATAATAAAGTAGCTTCTTCCACGCGGTTCCACCCGCCTAGTTCCCGTTCCCGTGGGAATACAGGGATAAAATATAGCCTATGTTCACCGGAGATAGTGTAGCTTCCCAACAGTGAAAAATTTTTTCTAATCGGTCAAGTAGTTTCGGAGCCTATTCAATGCAAACAAACAAACAAAAACACAATGAAATGTTTGCACTTTATAATAATAGTGTAGTCTTCGACCGGGTCTAAAACATTATCGAATTCACTTGAACACACATTTGGTTTTATCAAATCAGTCCATATTTTACGACCTATTCAAAGACTTACCAAATACCTATATAAAAAAAACCATTAAAACGGTAACAAACACTGTGACACGTGATTTTTATATATTTCATATTCATTCAAATGCAGACAAACTTTTCTGTAATATGTTCTGTATATAGCCGACTTTTCATCCCGGGAAAATCGTTATTTTCCCGGGGAATTTCCAAGATAACGTTTGTTGTAGTTCCGCAAAGCCGCCGAGAGCTACAGCGACACCCCGCCGCGCGTCGTCACGCACTTCCACGAGTGGCAGGCCGGCATCGGCCTCATCATGCTCAGGTATACCCTCATCATCATCAGCTCATATCGTCCCTTACCTTACAACACCGCATAAGTCATTTTTACCAACTTTTCAGGAGACCATAATAAACTTTCTATTTTAAATGGCCAACCAGCTTGCGCGCTGTTACTACTTTTTTAATTAAAGCCTCTCATTGACTGAAATCTATATCATGTGAGCGCAGGTTCGACGCGCAATGAGCAGCTCTATCCAACGGCATTCAAATGTAGAAACTGCCAATTTTCGACTTGAGCGGTGTTGTAAGCTAAGGGAAGATATACGTCTCCACCGAGGAGCTCGAGCCTCTAAAAACGAGGAGAGTACTGGTCATAGCTTCCGCTCGCGTAGTTCCCGTTCCCGTAGGAATACAGGGATAAATATATACCTTACTTGTTGATAATATAGCTTTCTAGTGGTACAGATTTTTTAGATTTGTTTTTAAATTGGTTCAGTAGATCTAGAGAGATATCCTTTCAATCTTTACCACTTTTTAGTATTTTTATAGACTAGATTCTGCTTCGCGGTTTCACCCGTTTAAGTCCCGTTCTCACAGGAATATAGGGATAAAATATAGGCTATGTTACTCCCTGGTAATGTAGCTTTCCAATGGTGAAATAATTATTCAGATCGGTCCAATAGTTTTTAAGTTTGATACAAAAATACAAATTTTTCCTCTTTATAATAAATATCCTGGGACATTTTTCACACACGGCCAATCTGATTCCAAATTAAGCATCAAAGTGAGCTTGTGTTATGGTAACCAGATAGCTGATATACTAAATATACTACTTTTAAATACATACTTATATAGATATTTACATCCAGACACAGAACAAACAGACATATTCATGCATACAAATGTTTGTTCTGGGTGGGAATCGAACCCACGACCCGCGGCTTGAAAGTCAGGGTCACTAACCACAAAGCCAACCGGGCTGTCAAAATAATATTGGTATAGATGAGAAAAATGTACGTTTTTTTTACAGAGTCCGTCACATAGATGTCGCCACTGTGTTCACGACACACGCCACACTGCTCGGAAGATATTTGTGTGCTGGCAACACTGATTTTTACAACAACTTAGATAAGGTATGTAAATAATTTTTTTTTTTTTTTTTTACTTTTTGTAGTATAAAACTTCATTTAAAACGTCTATCTCAAATTATAAGCAATAAGCAATCCATAGATATTATTTTTTAAATGAAAAATATTTGTTATTAATGACAATGTTATTTGATATAAATATAATAATGAAGAAAAGAAATATAAAAATTTACAATTTAGTAAAGAGGTTTTCTTTACATATATGTATAATAAAAAAATATAGTAATATGCCACTTTTAAATACATACTTATATTGATATTTATATAAAGGCAGTAAACAAACAGACATATTCATACATACAAATATTTGTGTTGTAATAGAAAAAGCCTTCCTCGCTTTTGTATCCATTGATGCTCTACTCCTATTGTTTGTAGCGTGATGTTATATAGTCTATAGCCTTTCTCGCCAAGCTAACTAACATTAAAAAATATATAATTCAAACAAGTAGTTCTTCTATTCAATACAATCAAAAAATATTTGTTTATAAATAAATATCCTGGGACACTTCACACACGGCCAATCTGATTCCAAAGTAAGCTTCAAATGAAGCTTGTGTTATGGTAACCAGATAGCTGATAAACTACATATAATACTTTTAAATACATAAATTTTATAGATATTAACATCCAGACACAGAACAAACAGACATATTTATGAGTGTACATAAGATGATAAATTAATGAAAAACGTATCTTCTGTCCCTTGCCACAGTTCTCAGTGGACGAGGAGGCGGGAAAGAGACAGATATACCACCGCTACTGCATGGAGCGTGCGGCGGCTCACATGACTCATATCTTCACAACCGTATCAGATATTACAGGTAATTAAATATACTAACTAGCGACCCGCCCCGGCTTCGCACGGGTGCAATGCTTATACATCACTTTAGAAACCTCCAAAATGAACAGTGTTTCTCTAACATATTATGCATGTATTGTATATCAAAACCTTCCTCTTGAATCGCTCTATCTATTAAAAAAACCGCATCGCATTTGTTGCGTAGTTTTAAAGATTTAAGCATACATAGGGTATATGGGGACAGACAAAGCGACTTTGTTTTATAATGTGTAGTGACTAGCTGATAGCTAAGAAGTAGGCAAGATATTATAAATGAGATAATTATACTTACCGGATAGCTGTTATAGTTTGAAATATATACTCAAGAAACCGTGTAGCCGTGGTGGCTCAGTGGGTAACGCACCGACTCACGATCATGAGGGTGCAGGTTCAAACCCTCTGAGTTTATAAAAACTTACGTATGGACTCACACCACTGGCTTTCGGTGAAGGAAAACATCGTGAGGAAACCTGCATGCCCGAGATGTCACTATTAAAGGCATGTGAAGTCCGCCAATCCGCACTAGGCCCGCGTGGTGGACTATGGCTTACACCCCCTCAATGTTAGGGGAGGCTCGAGCTCCTCGGTGGAGACGTATATGAGCTGATGATGATTGATTGATGATGATGACTCAAGAAACTGCGCACTTTCCTGTTTTTGCAACATTTTTATTGATGCTCCGCTCCTATTGGCAGAAGCGTGATATATAGCCTTCCTCGAGAAATGGGCTATCTAACACAAAAATATTTTTTCAAATAGGTCTAGTAGTTCCAAAGATTAGCGCGTTGAAACAAACAAAGTTAGCCTTCAGTTTTATAATATTAGTTTAAATATATTATAAAAAATGATGTGTTTATCGTTTCCAATAGGTTACGAAGCGGAGCACCTGTTGAAGAGGAAGCCGGACATCATCACTCCAAATGGTCTGAACGTGAAGAAGTTCTCAGCTCTCCACGAGTTCCAAAACCTCCACGCACTGGCGAAGGAAAAAATCAATGAATTTACAAGGGGACATTTCTATGGGTAATCTTTCTAATATATAAAATTCTCGTGTTGCGGTGTTTGTGATTAAACTCCTCCGATACGGCTTTACCGATTCTCATGAAATTTTGTGTGCATATTCAGTAGGTCTGAGAATCGGCTACTATCTATTTTTGATACCCCTATGACCACGGGAACGGGAACTACGCGGGTGAAACCGCGGGGCGGCAGCTAGTAATATTATAAATGTGAAAGTAACTCTGTCTGTTTGTCTTAAATGAATGTCTGATTTAAATGAAATTTGGTTCACAGATAATACAGAGCCTGAGAAAGGACATATGCTACTTTTATCCCGGGAAAATTGAAGATCCCCAGGAACGCAGGCGAAGCCGCGGGGAGCCACTAGTATAATAATAAATATCCCGGGACATTTTTCACACACGGCCAATCTGATTCCAAACTAAGCAGAGCTTGTACTGTAACCAGATAGCTGATATACTACTTTTAAATACATACTTATATAGATAACTAGCCGCCCCGCGGTTTCACCCGCGTAGTTCCCGTTCCCGTGGAAATACAGGTATAAAATATAGCCTATATTACTCAGTGATAATATAGCTTTCTAATGAAAAAAGAATTATTAAAATCGGTCCAGTACTTTTTGAGTTTATTCGTTACATACAAAAATACAAATCTTTCCTCTTTATAATATTAGTATAGATATACTTATATGACATCTTTTTGCAGGCATTTCAACTTTGATTTGGACAAAACTCTGTACTTCTTCATCGCTGGTCGATATGAGTTTGGGAACAAAGGAGCTGATATCTTCATTGAAGCCTTGGCCAGACTTAACCACTATTTAAAGGTAATTCTACTAATATAATAAATGCGAAAGTATGTATGTATGTTTGTTACTCCATGATGCAACAACGGCTGAAGGGATTTGTAAGAAATTTGGAACACAGTTTATAACCTGCATAAACACATAGGCTACTTTTTATCCAGGGATAATGAAAGATCTCTAAGGAACGTGGGTGCAACCACGGGGAGCCACTAGTTATATTATAAATGTGAAAGTTTATTCATGTTTGTTGCTTTTAAAAGCAACAACGGCTGAAGGGATTTGGATGAAATTTGGAACACATATGGTTTATAACCTGAAATAACATATAGGCTACTTTTTGATCCGGGGAAATTTAAGATCCCCCGGGAAACATCATAAAAACACATGGACCCACTAGTAGTATATCAGCTATCTGGTTACAGTACAAGCTCTGCTTAGTTTGCAATCAGATTGGCCGTGTGTGAAAATGACTGCAAATGTAGGGTTTTTTTACAGTCCTCAGGATCGGAAATGACAGTGGTGGCGTTTTTGATATTTCCGGCAAAGACGAACAACTTTAACGTGGAAAGTCTCAGAGGACACGCCGTCACTAAGGCATTAAGGGACACCATATCTGATATACAGCAGAAGGTCGGCAGCAGGATGTACGATATATGTCTCAGGTATGGCAATACGGGGATAAAATATAGCCTCTGTTACTCCTAGATAATATAGCTTTGTATTGGTGAAAGATTTGTTAAAATCGGTTCAGTAGTTTTAGAGAAACAACCTCACAAACTTTACCTCTTCATAATAGTATAGACAAGATTCTGATAGATTACCGAGTCCGGTTGGCTTTGTAGTTAGTGATCCTGACTTTCAAGCCGCGGGTCGTGGGTTCGAATCCCACCCAGGACAAACATTTGTATGCATGAATATGTCTGTTTGTTCTATGTCTGGATGTTACTATCTATATAAGTATGTATTTAAAAGTATTATATGTAGTATATCATCTATCTGGTTACCATAACACAAGCTCACTTTGAAGCTTACTTTGGTATCAGATTGGCCATGTGTGAAAAATGTCCCAGAATATTTATTTATTTATTATTTAAAAGAGGAAAAAATTGTATTTTTATGTGTTTATCTGTACTAATATTATAAAGTGGTAACATTTTGTGAGTTTGTGACGTTGTAAGGGGTAATCTGTGGATCTACTGGACCGATTATCAAAATTATTTAACCAATACAAAGATAGCAAACTTCCACCGAAAATTGGTTTGAACGAGATCTAGTAAGTTTTTTTTAATACGTCATAAATCGTAAACTTCAATACTGTTATTAGAACATTTATATTATGTTACTTGCTGCTACGGAACCCTAAGCTAGTCCGATTTGCACTTGGCTGCTTTTTTTGTCTTGGTTGGGATTCAAACTCGCGACCGCCTAGTCCCTACAATATACAATATCTCCTTCCTTAAAATTAACTTGCCTATTTCCTCTTACAACATTTTTTTCTTTGTTTTCATTAACTAATAATAAATCTGACCGACTTCTAAGTTTTCTTTGGAACATTAATAGAGGAGGACTGACTCCAGTAACTACATGAACAGAATTTCTATAATGAAACAAATATCTATTCATTAATGCTCACTAACGTCAAAGCCTGACAAAAAGTCTTATCTATCTATCTATCCATCTATCTACAGAGGCCACTTACCCGACGCGTCGGATTTGCTCCACAAAGACGACACGGTGCGGCTCAAGCGCTGTATCTACGCGCTGCAGCGGGACGGCTTGCCGCCCATCACTACACATAATGTTGTAAGTATATATATATATAACGTATATTATTGTTTATTAATTTTTAGGTCATTAATTTTGTTTATACTCTGGTCAGTTATACTTCAAGTAGATGTGGATGTGTACATCCATTTTTTTTTTCGTATGATGCTTAATTGCTGAGTTATGAGCTTTTACAAATTGACGTAGAATGAAATCATGAATTTTTGGATGCTTATTATCTGTATCAATTTCTATATAAAAAATACTAAAAATAATTGTTTCTTATAGTAAAATCTGCAACTTTTTTACTATAAGAAACAGTTATTCTTGATAAAATTATTATTCATTAGCTCATAACTCAGCAATTAAGCATCGTATGAAAAAAAAATTGAATAGAAGTATAACTGATCAGAGTATAAACAAAATTAATGACCTCATTTTTTTTTGGTTGCCCGTTTGGCGTGAAATGCCCCATATATATCACGTAAGCAGATTAAGTACAATTATTTACACCCCCCCCCATCCCCCTTGTCAGCAAAAGTAAGCAAAGCTCTTACCCCCTCCCCCCATGCTTCACGGGTCAAGTCATTTCGGAGCCTGTTCATTATACAAACGAAACACAAAAATTCAAATTATTCATCTTCATAATATTAACTAGTCTAGCTGACCCGTGAAATGTTAACTGCGTCATATCTTCCGCGTTTTGACGTGACAACGTCTTATACATTGGTTTGCCGGGTGACACTTCAAGAAACTGCGTTACGCTCCGCTCACGTTATGCGCTCACAATGAGAGCGAGTGAGAGGCACGCGTCCCTTCCACTCGGGCATGGTTAGCCCGCCTAAGAGCGAGAGAGACAGACATAAAAAGTGAAAGGCACGCGTCCCTTGCGTCGTTGTCACGTAAAACTTTCGCCCGTATACCGACTTTACAGGCAACCAATTTTTGCAACAATTTTCAATAATGCTCCGCTCCTATTGGTAGTACCGTGATGTTCTACCTCTTAAAGATTTTTTTATTCCAACTTGTAGTTTCGGACTCAATTGAATTTAGTCAAAATCAAATCTTTCCTCTATATAGTAATAAAAAGATTTTCTTTATTTGATCCATTAGTTTCGTAGTATATTTAATACAGACAAGCAGACAAAATCAAATCCTCTATAAAGTGATATAGATTAGCAAGAAACTTTTCTGATAATCATAGCGAAAATGGTTTTTCTTATACGTTTGAATTATAAGAGATATTTTTAAACAGGTGGACGACTGGAGCGACCCCGCTCTGAATTCCATAAGGAGATGTCAACTGTTCAACACAGTCAACGATAAAGTCAAAGTGAGTATTGTCTATAACTAGCGGATAAGCAATAATGTGTCAACCCACAAAAAGTCGAAAACAAAGATTTATTAGTTTATAAGGCTCACGTATTTAACATTCTACAAAAGTGTTTCAAGTCATCTAAAACATAAAAGTACATAAAAAATGGATTTATATCATACAAAAAGTCATTAATCACATAGAAATTATTATCTTTAAATGTCATTTTCTCGAAACCAAGTTTATGATGTACTTTTATGTTTTAGATGACTTAAAACACTTCTGTAGCATGTTAAATACCTACGTGCCTTATAAAAATAAATCAAAATCTTTGTTTTCGACTTTTGTGGGTTGACACATTATTGCTTATCAGCATCTAACTATGACTTTTGTTGAATGGAAGCGACTGACACTTATGTCAAACGCCATTAAGTAACATTACAAAAGTTAATATAGTATTTTCTTAAAATTTCAAATTTTAGACCACGACCTAGATAATATAAAAAAATCGGGTGGGGCTGTGCCGGGGCACACGGCCGTTGGTTTTAACGTGAAACGTCTATGTTAGCAAATCGCTTTTAAATTAAAAGATTGAAATGAAAACAAATGAGCTCAATGTCATAACAGCGAGCTGACTATATATAAGTGAAATATTCACACCACATTTTTATAATCCTAAACACCATTCTACTTTCAGGTAATATTCCATCCAGAGTTCCTTACGTCTACTAATCCGTTATTCGGTTTGGATTACGAGGAATTCGTACGAGGTTGTCATTTGGGGGTGTTCCCTTCATATTATGAGCCCTGGGGGTATACACCGGCTGAATGCACAGTCATGGGTATACCAAGCATCACGACCAACCTGTCTGGTGAGTTTGTATCCTATAATATTATAAACTAGTGGCTCCCCGCGTTCCCGGGGATCTTCAATTTTCCCGGGATAAAAAGTAGCCCATGTCCTTTCTCAGGCTCTGGATTATCTGTCTACCAAATATCATTTAAATCGGTTCAGTAGTTTTAGCGTGATAGCGTAACAGACAGACAGACAGACAGAGTTACTTTCGCATTTATAATATTAGTATGGATGGATGTAAAAGTAACTCGGTCTGTCTCGCTTTCACCTTAAAACTATTGAACCGATTTAAATGAAATCTGGTACACAGATGGTCTAGAGCCTGAGAAAGGACATAGGCAACTTTTATCCAGGGAAAATTGAAGATCTTAAACATAAATTTATTAGGAATATATCTCACTGACAATATTTGGGTGTTGGGGACAAAAAATAATTGTATTATATAAAGACATGATTGGAAAATAAATAATAATAATACAAAAATAACAGTTTAGGTAGTAAAGTAGTGTTTTAAGTAGTAAAGGTGTTTATAAGTGGTAAAGGAATGTTGATATGTAGCTAATGAGTGGCTTTAGGTATGAAAGGGGTGACTTAGGTGATGTTGTTAATATTTAATTACATTTCAAGACCTCCTTTTTCCTTTAACCTCTATTTTACAGTCCAGCCAATTCCCCCACCATTCACATATTGTACCGCCTGATAAAATACATGTTCCACCCCCAGGGTTCGGTTGCTTCATGCAGGAGCACATCGCCGATCCGATGTCTTACGGCATCTACGTTGTCGACCGTCGCTACATCTCACTCGAGGGTTCCGTCCAGCAGTTGGCTCAATTCATGTATGACTTCACCAAGTGAGTTTAGCATCTTTATATGAAAGTAACATTACATGTGGATGCTGATAAGCAATAATGTGTTAACCCTCATAAACTTGATTTTGAGAAAATTACGTTTAAAGATTAAATAAATAAAATAAATATCCTGGGACATTTTTCACACACGGCCAATCTGATTCCAAATTAAGCATCAGGCTGCGTTTCCACCAGAGATGTGCGAGGATGCGTTGCGAGGAATGTGTTTTTTAAGAACCAATAGAATCGCTTCATTGAGCTATACTAAGCGAGGCTAGGTCAATGAAGCGATTCTATTGGTTCTTAAAAAACACATTCCTCGCAACGCATCCTCGCACATCTCTGGTGGAAACGCAGCCTCAAAGTGAGCTTGTGTTACGGTAACCAGATAGCTGATATACTACTTTTAAATACATACTTATATAGATATTTACATCCAGACACAGGACAAACAGACATATTCATGCATACAAATGTTTGTCCTGGGTGGGATTCGAACCCACAACTGACTTGAGAGTCAGGGTCACTAACCACAAAGCCAACCGGGCTGTCACCTTTCACTGCCTATACAGTTGCTGCTTTTGTAAAATGTCGTTAAGTGACGCCCCTAGTGTTGCAAGCGTCCATAGGCTACGGTAACCATTTTTGATAACAATGTAGTTCCAAATATTTCCGCAAGATGGCGTGAATTTCATTTACAAGTAGACGTTTGATGTTTTCTATAAAAGAGAACTTTATACGAATGTAAATAAAGTACATAATTTCTTGCAGACTGACGCGGCGACAGCGTATCATCCAGAGAAACAGAACGGAACGTCTCTCAGACCTTATGGATTGGAGGAACTTGGGCATTGTAAGTCGAATACCTATCTATAATAATAATAATCGATATAAAAAAATATTTCAGTATTAGATAGTCCATTTATCGAGGAAGGCTATAGACTATATATCATCACGCTGCGACGAATAGGAGCGGAGTATCAATCAACAATGTTGTAAAAACGGGCAAGTAAGTAAGCAAGCCTAAACCCCCTCGATGTTAGGGGAGGCTCGAGCTCCTCGGTGGAGACGTATATGAGCTGTTGATGATGATGATGAAGTAAGCAAGACGCTAACGAAGTTGCGCGGGTCTACTACTCATTTATATTTTGATAATAGTCCACGCGCGAATCGTCCCGTTATATATATCCAGTGGCGGACTAAGCCCGTCAGAGGCCCGGGGCGGCAAAGCTGAATGAGGCCCCAATTTAGAATACAGTGGACCCGCGGTAATCCGACAAACGTTTTGCAGGGCAGTGTCGGATTAGTGAATTTGTCGGACTATAGAGTACTGCCTAAAACCCCCTATAGTCCGGATTTTTTTACGAAGAGTACCTTGTAATCCGACAAATTACAGGTGCAATGGTAAGATTCTACATGTTACATGTAGTCAAATTTAAACTAAGCAATCGGAATCAAAAGAATACCTCCCTACTCTACGCGTCGAGCACAATAGTGGCGGTGCATACAAGTTATATCTTGTTCAATCATGCATTAGCGAAGATTATAAAAAAAATATTCAATACATAATAAATAATTGACCATGTCGGATTACAGGGGGCCCCGGACTAGCCAGGGGCCGGATTATCGGGGGTCCACTGTATATATTTAATTTGTTTTATGGCCCCGTATCGTTAAATACTTGTGTTTTTCCCAGTTATGAGGGGGAAGGGCGGGGGTCCCAGTTATAAAGGTACTAAGTAGATTTTTTTAAGTCTAGGATTTGATCGGGGGAACGGGTAGGCTTTTGGAGGCCCACCAAGACTGGAGGCCCGGGGCGGACCCCCCTCCGCCCCCTGGCTAGTCCGCCACTGTATATATCAATCATGTATTTAGTTTGCGAAAGTTAATAGAACACTTTCCACTACCAACTACATTATTAGATTTATGATGATGATGTAACTCTTGCCGGTTTCGGCTTTAGCGATGCATGAAACGACTTCGGAAAAACTTCGGTCGACATTCAGGACACCATTAGATTTATACTGCTACTTTAATAACTTTATTTAAATATATTATATTTTTTACTGAATAAATATATTTATGATTTATATTATTAAAATTTTACATAAAACTAATCCTTACTTTCTGTCTTTCTTACTTCAATCCGAAATTTTGTGTGATGTGTAATAAAAATTCTCGTTTTCCAGTACTACCGCCAAGCGAGGGCACAGGCTCTCAAGATCGTGTACCCAGATTACGTCGACCACATGGACATACAATTGGGCAAGAGGTTTAACTATCCTCGTCCGATCTCCGAACCGCCCAGCCCTACTCATTCCAGTAAGTATGATACATAAATAATAATAAATAAATATCCTGGGACATTTTTCACACACGGCCAATCTGATTCCAAATTAAGCTTCAAATGAAGCTTGTGTTATGGTAACCAGATAGCTGTTAAACTACATATACTACTTTTAAATACATACTTATATAGATATTTACATCCAGACACAGGACAAGCAGACATATTCATGCATACAAATGTTTGTGGTGGGATTCTAACCCACGACCCGCGGCTTGAAAGTCAGGGTCACTAACCACGAAGTCAACCGGGCTGTTGCTTCTGTTAATAAGAGTAATTACTGAGTTTATTGCCGGCTCTTCTCAGTAAAAAACTACTTTCAGAACCGAGCATTAATAGTGACTATTCATAAGTGCTTGATTGAGGCCTATTTGAATAAATAAAGATTTTGATTTGATTTTGATTTTTTGACACTACACTAATATTATCAGAGGAAAATTTTGTATTTTTGTGTGTGTATGTTTGTAATGAATAAACTCAAAACAACGGTGGCGATTTTAAAATGGTTACACCATTGGAAAGCTACATTATCAGGGAGTAACATAGGCTATATTTTATCCTTGTGTTCCTACGGGAACGGGAACTACGCGGGTGAAACAAAAAGCTCATACTTATAAAAATATATAGTAGTTTCCTGCGGTTTCACCCGCGGCCCCGTAAATTCTCAAATTATCCCGGGATAAAAAGTAACTATCGGCCAAATTTCATCACGATCCCTTCACCCCTTGACGCGAGAAAGACAAACAAACATACATTCTCAAAAACTTTCACATTTATAATGTTAGTTAAATTTTGGTACCAATTACTATCCAGTGCGTCGCCACGCCCAATCCCTCTCCACCTCATACAATATGGAAGAGAAAGAGACAAAAGATGAACAAGTACAAACAGTAGAACACACTGTTGACGTACAAAAAAAGAATATGATAAATTTACAAAAATCACTCGAAATTCTCGATATAACCGTTGATAACGATGACGATGGTATAGAAGTAAGCTTCGAAAAGCCGAACTTTACCGAATCCGAACACGAGAATTACCGAACGCCGAACGAGAGTTTTCTGGAACCCCTGAACGAGGCTGTGTCCCATCAAATAGATCAGCTGATCGCTAAATTGAACGATTGCGCCGACAAAAATAATTAGGTTTTTGATTTTGTGCATTTGTAGTATGTATGGTGTTACGGTTTCGATCGAGGTTTATATTTTAATTTAAAAGGTGGCAACATTAGATTTTATGGTAACCCTGATTTCTCACACACTGTGTGTTTTTAATTTTTATGCAATTTTTCAATTTTAAATTATGATTACTATGATTAGGTATTTAGTAAATACTTAATTAAATCACTTTATAACTTGCATATATTATGTAGTTTTTTTGTTGAGTAGTGTAGCGTTTTTTTTACACGTTTTTATTTTATTCTTTTACACGTTAATTAGATTTTCACATAGATAAGTTAATTCCCATAAATATTATTAAATTATATATTTTTTATGAGATACAAATAAAATGTGATTTTCAATCAATAAATTATAAAATTAAAATCGTATCTACAAAAGTAACATTCGAATTTAAATTATCTACTGCATTTATTATTTCAAAATTCACTAATTTCCATGATACTGACATGAAATGAAAGAAATGAGACTTAATTCCACGACTTAAGGTCGAGAACGCATTGGTCATCGGATAGACCGTCTGTCTTTTTTATCTTTATATCTAAAAAGCTTCATATATATGTATAATAGAAATATTTTTCCTGTAATAGGTTACAAATCTATATTATAATTTACCTTAGTAATATTTCCTCTCATCATCAGGAGCTACTACCCCAGCAGCCTCGGTCCACGGTTCCGACGATGAAGAAGACGAGGTCGACGAGGAAACTGAACTGGCCGAACTGAGGATCAGTGATAAATAACTACTGTAAGCTCCATTACTTAAATTTTTTATGTTTCAATGAGGGGGGGGGGAGATGTTAATTTCGTTTTTGCCGTATCTATTGGATATTTTTCTACCATGTTTGTGTCTTTCTACCATCCTACCATGTTGAGTAATCCTACCGGGAACTGCCTCTCAAGTGCGCTCTCAAAATGTAGTGAGATGCTTGGTGGTAGAATTCCGACTTAGGTGACAAGGGTACTTCTTTGTACTCTATCATCTATGTTTTTAGTACCCAAAGCTCATGCTGATTGTAGGATTCGAATCTTGGACCTCCGCTGCGGCATTCCACTGAGCTACCATATCGCCTTAACACTAAATATTGTCAAAATTAAAGAGATAACACTGGTATTGCATTCTCAAAATGGCGTCTTACTTATTAAATCAAAATATCTTAGAAAAGTACTTTATAAGAAAATAAAATAAAAATTCTTCTATTAGACCTTTAGCATGTTTTAAAAGTTTTTATATTGTTTTTTTTTTTTATTTAAATATCTAATATTGTCTCGAAAACGAATATTATTAATTACTTTTATGATTCTTTTTGAAATATTTTTTGTCAATGCAATTTTTTATTAATATTTTTTTTGTTGCTTGCCTTTTTTTTCTACAGGGATTTTACTTGCCTATAGACTTTTTTTTACGAATTTAATGTTTAAATCATATTTATGTTTTTTTTATTACTTTTTTTAATGCAATGTTTTTATTTATTATTAAGTAGATAAATAGTTGGCGATATCTCCATATTTCTTTGAATGTCACATTCTCATAGTAGTTTTAAGTAGTTTTTTAGCCCGTTGTGTCAAAATCTGATAAAGATAAAAAATAAATTAAAAAAAATATTTCAATATAAAATTTATATTTATTATAAAATGAATAACATATTGTTGTTATTAAAAATGGGATTTTATTTGGATTTTAATGCTCAGAACACATTTGGGCATGTTAAATATATAAAAATATTTTTAATTTATATATTTTTACAGCTATATAGTAATAAATTAATTAACATTTTATAAATGCACGGTATCTTTTAATTAAGTCATATTTTGTTGTGTTAGAAATAGTGATTTATTTTATATAATTATTAATAATCACGCTTTATAGAGACAATTGAAATATTTGAAGCAAATTTTTTACGGTTTAATGTTAGTTATTTTAACTAAAAATATGTATATATTTTATGTAATAACCGTGTGAAATATTTTGTCAAAATATTGGTTAGAATTGAAAAATAATTATAAAAATTTATATTCTCAAAAAATATCAAAATAATTTTGTATAAAATTTTAAAATGATCGTCTTAATTATTCGTGAAAAATGGCGATAAAAAAAAACACATAAAATATTGTCTATGTTAAAATTAAGGTTTTTTTATAAACTTAAATCATGTTAGTCTTCATATGGAATAAGTAGTTATATAGTAAGATATATATTTTATTACTATATTTGTAATCTATTGAAACTGCCATCTTATGATTTTTCTACATTTTTTTTCATATTAGTGAACTTTTTTGTCAACGTAAAAAACGCATTAATTTTGTCAAATCCCTCTTTCGCACGAGTCTTTTTACCGGACGTTAAAAAATCGTTCAAACACAACAAATGCATTTCCAAGTACCATAATATGCAATTTATACATATTTCTAACGCCCAAAGTTGAAAATGCAAAACTGCTCGATAAAAAAGCGTCGCGTTTTAAAAACGCTGTCGTGTGAACATATACATGGGAATGCATTTGTTGTATTTGAACGCTTTTATAACGTTTAATGAGGGCTTAGACCCGCGTCCGTTGGAAATAAAGCGTGACAAAAAAGTTAGCTAATATTTAAAAAGTGTGACAAATCAATATATAGTCTTGTCAAGTCTGAATCGAAAATCTAATATATTTTATTCACGTATTGTGCCATACAATCTGGAATTGTTATTTAGTGATTTAGTAATAAATTGTGTTTAATATATTATCATGTTTTTTTACTCATATACCTTTTTATCTCATTTTGTATATCATACTTCCTACAAATATAATAAGCAAATGTGTGTAAGCAAAAACTACTGAATGGATTAATTTGAATGAAAATTGGAACTCAGTTTACCTGAATTAAACTATACACTATTTTTACCTCGGGAATCTTTAAGATTCCCCGGATTCGCGAGTGAAACTGCGCGGGGGAATATAGTATCTGTATTATGAAAAGTTTAAGGCTAAATGTGATGCTTGACCTTGCATAATTTGGTTATTTTAAATGCTCCAAATGAGGTTCATATGGATAAAAATATGTTTATCACACCAATGTGTCGCACATACGATGCTATAACTTCACATGAGCGAGGCTAGTCGTTTTTAAACGTTTTAATTTTTTCAAATAGTAATCAGTCAGATGATCCATTTTAAAGTAGACGTTTGCGACTTTAAAGTTGTTGTTTACATAATTATTATATTATTTTATTTCTGAAGTCTAGAAGAATGTTGTAATAGCATGTTAAATTTACAAATTTAATGCTTTTCTTGAAATATAACATCTTTTGCATAAGTGACGTTATATTATAAATGCGAAAGTTTGTGAGTGTTTGTTTGTTAGGTACGTCTTAACGGTTGGAGCGATTTTAATACAATTTGGTATGGAGTTAGCTGACACCCTGGATTGCATAATAGCCTAGTTTTAACCCTGGAAAATTTAAGATCCCCGGGAACACGGGTTAAACTGCGGGTCGTAAAGTAGTAAAATAAGACGCATGATTACATAAATGTACTTACAAAGGTTTGTTATTTTACTTATTTTTTTACTAAATAGTTATTTGTTATACAAGAGTGCAAAGTTGCTTTTTAACCGCGTGTTCAATTTTGATGACCGAGCAAGCGAAGGATTCTAAAATTGAATCACGAGCGCAGCGAGTGATTCAAAATTAGAATCCTGAGCGTTAGCGAGGGAATCAAAAGAGCACGAGGTGAAAAATCTTTGCACTCGAGTGCAACACGTAACTTTTCATTCCACCTCAGCGAGGAAATGACTAAATGCAAAAAAAAAAAAAGTTGTATGATATATTCGGCACCATAGAGGTAGCAGTAAATAGGTTTAATGTTTTTTTTTAATTCACAAACTTAGTGCACACGATGTTCCAAATTCAATTTACTTTATCTAGAGAATAAAAACGGCTTTTCCACTCAGATATTGAAGATTAAAAATACTCTTTCCGAGATGGTGGGATGAAAATGTTATTTTTACAATCGAAGAGATATTAACACAAAGCAATATTAAACTATACGCATAAACCCCCCTTTTGAATCACTATTGTAAACCACATTAAAATCCGTTGCGTAGTTTAAAATGTTTAAGCGTACACATACAACCCTAATATGACAATGTTTTATAAATTTATTTAACCTATCTTATGAAGATTTAGCTTAACTATTATTTTACAACTATTCTAGTAGTTTCATCAAGACTCAACCCTAATTTAGATTTTGTTCCCCTCTGTTTGCATCCCTTTTCACTTATTCCGCCTCCGGTTTTTTGTCTAAATCTGATTTATCCTTTTTCGAAGCTCCATCACTGTCGGAGTCTTCGCTAGGTTTTTCTTCACCTTTGTCTGATTTTTCTTCATTTTCTTTTGATGGTGCAGATTTATCCGGTTTTTCTGAATCGGAATCTTTCGGTTCTGAATCAGATGCGGACTTTTCCGCGGGATTTGCCTTTTCTGCATCTTTTTCTTCTTTAGGTGCTGCCGCTTCATCACTTTTATCCGATTTAGGTTCTTTGCTATCTTTTTTTTCATCAGAATCTTTCTTTGGGGTTTCAGATTTATCTGTTGCTGCAGGTTTTTCTGTGTCTGAGTCTTTCGAATCTGAGTCAGTAGATTTTTCCTCGGGCTTTGCTTCTTCTGTATCACCATCCTTTTCTTTCTCGCTATTGGGCTTTGTTGTGTCTTTATCACTGTCTTTGTCCGAATCTTTGTTTCCCTTGGAATCCTTTGGGTTTTCTTTATCTTCTTCCTCGTTTTCTTGCTTTTTCTTATCACCAGTGTCATTATCATTACTGTCCTTCGGTTTTTCGTCATTCTTATCGTCTCTGTCGTCTTTCTTTTCACTATTCGGCTCCTTCACGTTTTTGTCTTCAGTTTTATTCGCTTCTTCCGCCTCACGTGATTTACTTTTACTTTCTTCTTTCAACTGATTTAATATGTCTTTTAAATCATGAAGCATTTCTTTTATTTCGTTCTCTTTATCTGAATTCTCGGTTGAAGGTTCCTTATCTGATTTATCTTTATCGTCCTGGAAATTTATAATAATATGTATTATAATTCTTAGTTAACAAGCATTAAAATATTTTACTTAATTATTTCTCTGCACATATTAAATTTAGTTCGTTAAGTAAATAGAAGAAATACATACAGACATACTTATATATGACAGATTTACAGTTGTTTTCTATACTAATATTATAAAGAGGAAATATTTGTTTGTTTGTTTGTTTGTTTGTTTGTAACGAATAGGCTCCGAAACTACTGGACCGATTTCAAAAATTCATTCACCTTTGGAAAGCTACATTATCCCCGAGTAACATAGGCTATATTTTATCCCTGTATTCCCACGGGAACGGGAACTACGCGGGTAAAACCGCGGGGAGGCAGCTAGTAGTTAATAATATTAGAACTTACCTTTTTATTATCTTCTTCGGGTTTATCTGTCTTTTCCTTATCTACGTTGGGCTTACTTTTATCCTGCTTATCATCATCATCTTTATTATTTTTACCAGATTCCTCTTTGTCAGCTTCTTTTTTATCTTTGCCATCTTTGTCAGAACTTTTATCCTTTTGATCCTCACTCTCTGGTTTATCTTCTGTTTTATTTTTGCTATCATCATTTTCATCAGATTCTTTTGGCTTTGATTTTTCAGAAGATTCTTTTGTGTCTGGTTTATTATCTTTTTCAGCTTCAGGTTCTTTTGCTTCGCTTTTGTCATTTTTATCAGGCTTAGATGGTTCTGTAGGTGCTTTACTATCTTTATTCTCCTTTGAATCTCCCGAGTCGTCATTCTTGCCTCCATCTGACTTGTCTTTCGTATTTTTATGTGTATCATCACGTTTATTTCTTTCAGTTTCCGTATCATCTATATCTTTGTTATTCATGTTCGGATAGAAAATAAATATGTTTGTAACTTCTTTTTTGCCTGGCGATTTATCATTTTCGTCTTTATTTTTTGTTTCTTTATCTGTGTCATCTTTCGTTACGTCTTTGTCCTTTGGTTTGTCTTTCCCACTTTCATCTTTATCATTCGATTTCTCATCCGATTTGTTTTTCTTTTCATCGTCTTTAGGTTTGGTTTCTTCATCCTTTTTTGTATTGTCCTTATCTTTATCACTAGAGTCATCATTTTTATCTTTGTTATTTGGTTTGGAATCATCTGTTTTCTTTGAATCATCACCTAAATACTTCTTGATTTTCGAGTCCACCTCGTCTTCTATGAGAGCATCGATGCGCTAGAACAAAAGCATATTTGAGTCGTTAATATCTCAAAAATATTCGGGAATCTATCACTTCAGTTCTAAGGAAATTAGGGAGTTGTTTGACGTCGGCATACTGATGATGACCTGTCCCACTATCGTGTCTTACCTCCGTCAGCATATTCAGGTATATTGATGTCCATTTGGTGAGCCAATCCCAGAATTCTTGCTGTTAACATAATTTTATTAATGTAAAGTCAAACCGCTTGAGGGAACTGATCCAAATCCAATATAAAACCTTAACTTAAGCCCTTAAGAATTAAATGGAGGAAACATAATGTGAACCATTACACGAATTTAAACTATAAGATACTGCATTCTTTTTCGTTTTTTTTTTATACAATGAAGGTGGCAAACAGGCATACAGTCCCACCTGATGGGAACCGGTTACTGTAGCCTATGGACGCTTGTAACACCAGGGGCGGCACTCACGCGTTGCCGACCCTGTAAGAATCTCTACCGTCCATTCTTGAAGAACCCCATGCTGTACTCCCATCCCATCCCCATCTATTGGAGTTTTAAAAACAATTTCCTTCTAGGTTTTATTTGCTTACCCCTTCGCCCAAAGATTACTAGCTATGGTCTGGCAAGTTTTTTGTGAGAAGATAATTTTGTAATTTAACTTAATAGACATATAATAGACTTACATCTTTCATTAGATCACGCAACATGTCCTTAAGATCGGAGTTCTTTATTTGGTCCTTGTCTTTTGCTGGTTCCTTCTTACTCTCTTCGTCTTTATCTTCATCTTTGTCCTGAAAATAATTAATTATTAATTTATCTACTTGTATCTATACTAATTTATAAAGCTTTAAAAAAGATTTTGTTTGCTAGACCGCGATTATCTCTAGTACTGGTCCGATTTGAAAAATTATTTCTGTATTAGATAGATAGCCCATTTATCGAGGGAGGCTTTAGGCTTTATATCATCACGCTACGACGAATAGGGGCGGAGCTTCAATAAAAAATGTTGCAAAAATGGGGCATGTGACGCTATCGAAGATGCAAAATGCGATGAAGATGTAAATACATTTATGTGTTGTTTATATTGCAGAATTTTAATGTCACTATATAAGACGGATTAATAACGGAATTATTTATCATTCATTGAAAATAGTTTTGTACAAACCTTTTTATCTTGATCTTTATTTCCTTTATCATCAGCTTTTTCATCTTTCTCCGAGTCTTTTTTGTCGTCATTCTTACTAGTCTCATCAGTCTTTGGCGTTTCTGGCTTGTCCTGGTCCTTAGCTTTAGTATATAAGTCTTTCAAACTATTTAATATTTCCTTAATTTTATCTAGATCTGCGTCTTTGTCATCCTTATTTTTATCATTTCCTTTGTCGTCTGGTTTCTGGTTTTTGTCGTCATCTGGTTTCTTATCTTTTTCTTTATCAGCTTCTTTCTCATTTGGTTTATTCTTGTCATCATCAGCCTTTTTCTCTTCATCATCAGTTTTTGGTGTCTTGTCTTCCTTCTTTTGATCATCCTTAGGTTTTCCATCGTCTCCCTTATCAGTCGAAGGTGTTTTACCATTCTTTATATTTTCGAATAACTCTTTAAGATCGTGAACAATGTCTTTTAGAGTATCCATATCGGAATCTTTGTCATCCTGAAATTTGTTTAAAAATATACATTTAAAATGTTGTTTTATAGATCTTATAGATGCTTTATTGGACTCATATAATGAAAACTAAAAGCTTTTCACATAAATGACCTGTTATAGTTTTATTTATTTCGAATGGTTAAATCTAACGGCAAATAATCATCGTTGACTAAAAGCATAGACAATATTAGGAGATTCAATATATTCTCAAATGACACCGAATAACTGTCGCACAAAAAAATCTATTAGATATATTTTGACTTGAGATTTGAAACGTGTGAGTTATTCAAACTGTATGTACATTAAAAAGCTTTACAAACCTTTTTATCTTCATCTTTCTTGTTGTTTTCGTCCTTTGCCTTATCATTATCTGGTTTCTTATTATCTTTGTCTTCTGTCTCAGTTTTATCATCTTTTCCAGGTTTATTTTTACCGTCTTTGTTATTATTTTCCTTCTTGTCTTCAGGGTTTTGTGATTTTCCATCAGAGTTTTTGTCATCCGTAGGTTCTTTTGTTTTTTTATCGTCTATCTTATCATTCTTTTGTGGATTGGATTTGTCATCTTCCTTCAAGTGATCGAGATAATCCTTTAAATCTTTAATAATATCTTTCAAGTTATTAATATCGGAGTCTTTGTCAGAATTTTCGGATTTGTTGCTATCATCGTCCTGAAATTTTAAATACATGCTTATAAATAATTATATTACATAGACTTCGATCATTATTAAAGCTAGTATGTTCTGGGACTTAAAATTTGCTTACCTTTTTGTCATTGTCTTTCTTCCCGTGATCTTTTTCATCCGAATCATCGCTGGGTTTTTTATCTACATTTGGTTTATTTTTATCTTTACTGTCATCTTTCTGATTAACATTTGTATCAGGTTTCTTTTTATCACTCTTGTCGTCGTCACAATCCTCTTGTGTTTTTTTTCCACTATTTTTATCTTCAGCAGGCCTCTTATGGTCTTCAGTATTTTTTGATTTATCATTTGCAGGTGTTTTATCATCATTTCTATGATCGAACAGGTATTTTAAGTTCTTTATTATTTCTTTTATGCTTTCGAGATCTTCGTCTTTTACTGGATCCTCGGTCTTTGATTCAGGAGGATTGGTTCGGCCCTGAAATATTAAAACTAGTTGTTAATTTATTTGTGCTTGAATTTGCTTTCATTAAAATTGTATATCGAAACGGTAATTTGAATTAAGAGAAAATTCATAGGTCCAAAAACACTCCTTTATTACTTTTTTTTGGATTGTACTTCAAGATGGCTATTACACCTTTACGCGGACAAGTCAGTGAGCGCAGAGGGGTCTCGGTCGTAAGTTTTATACCCTTATTACGATATCTATTTTCTATACATATATTTTATGAGAACGTAACCATAGAGCTTGTTTAATTTTAGATGAAGGCCATCTATTGGCTATCGTCATCATCATCAGCATTTACGTCTTCACCGAGGAGCTCGAGCCTCCCCTAACATCAAGGAGGTTTTTTAGGCCATAGTCCACCACCCGTATGGAAGTTTTTATCAACTCAGTACCTCTGAGCGGGCCAGGGATTTGCAGTATGCACCTGCACCCTCATGATCGTGAGTCGGTGCGTTCCCAACGGAGCCACCACGGCATAAATATTTATCATCTTATATATACAATTCTCGCGTCACAATGTTAGTTACTATACTCCTCCGAAACGGCTTTACCGATTTATATAAAATTTAATATGCATATTCAGTAGGTCTAAGAATCGGCTACTATTTTTGATACCCCTGTGACCACGGAAACGGGAACTACGCGGGTGAGCTACAGCTAGTATTAATTTAATAATCTCATCAAAATCATTACTTACACCATGGTTATTATTTTGACCGCCAAGGACGTAAGAGTTCAGACGATTATTTAAGCCCTGTCGATCAAATTATTCAAGATAAATATCATAATCCTTTAATATTATAAATACGAATGTTTGTGAGCATGGATGAACGTTTGTTACTGTTTCACGCCAAAACGGCTGAAATTTGGCACAGAGTTAGAGTATGTTCTGGAATAAAACATCCTTGGAATGCGAGTGAAATCGCAAGGAGCCACTAGTATTGTATAAAGTTAAATTTACAGAAATAGTTTAGGACGTAGTCGTAGTATTTAACTCTGCAAAAACTATTCTATGATTATTTTATCTTTCCTCATGGATTGCACGACCCGAAGGCCGGTCCTTTTGGAAGGCGTGCGTGGGGATACAGATCCAACACGTAGAGGCCCCTTGAAGATACTTTAATGTGTCTGCACTATTAAGAAAATATAGGGAAAGATTATGGATATGACTATTTATAGCTATATTCTTTCTTACATTCCATACAACACCATGATCGCCCGCCAATTTCATTCCATAAGTTTTTCCAGTATTCCTCGTTTGTGGTTTATCTTCTTCGTCGTTAGGTTTAGTTTTCTTATGATCATCAAAATCATCATCATCATCGCTGGGTGTCTGTAACGTATCATCATCATCAGCTCATATACGTCTCCACCGAGCTCGAGTCTCCCCTAACATCGGGTTTAGGCCAAAGTCCATTACACACGCCTAGTGTGGCGGCGGAATTCACATGCCTTTAATAGTGACATCTCGGGCATGCAGGTTCCCTCGATGTTTTCCTTCACAGAAAGCCAGTGGTGTGAATCCGTACGTAAGTTTTTATAGACTCAGAGGTTCACGGGCGGGCCAGGGGTTTGAACCTCCCTCATGATCGGGAGTCGGTGCGTTCTCAACTTTGCCATCACGGTATAAATATATTATGACTATTTATTCGGATGTTGATATATCGTTATGTGTAGAACGTTATTTGACGGAATACTTCTTTAGCTCACTATATAAAGGTACTACCTGCCTTATTTTCTAACGGATTTGATTAGAGATTTTAATTTCCTAATCAATAAATATGGTAGTTTTTTTTATCTATACTAATATATAAAACTGAAGACTTTGTTTGTTAGTTACTAGTTGTAGTCTATATATATAACCAGATGAACCGCGCAATTTGAAGCTTAATGATATATAGCCTTCCTCTATAAATGGGCTATCTAACACTGAAATAATTTTTCAAATCGGACCAGTAATTCCTTATTTATTAGATTAGCGCGTTCAAGCAAACAAACTCTTCAGCTTTATATATTAGTATAGATTCAAATTTGTTAACCTACCCTTGTCTCTTCAGTGTCTTCATTATCGCGATTTGGGCATCCACCGGATGAATGAGGAGCAGCTTTCGAACATCTTGAAGTTACTTCTGGTTTTGGTTGGTCCTGAAAATATAAAAATGTATTTTTTATTTACTATAGATTACTACTAACTTACTAAGACGATATTAATCCTTATCCAAATGAATACGTTATTCATCACGAGTATTTAATTTAAAACAAAATTGCCATTTACATCATTCGATTTTAATAAATATCTTAGGAGATATCGCAAATTTTAAATAACATCGCCGCAAAATAATGATCAAGTACTGTGCGCGCCTTTATGTGCCGGGCCGGCGCGTGCCGTCATCAGTTAGCTCTGCGAGACCATCCTTTAACGTAAACCAAGCCGCAGGTTAAAAGTTAGCGTTAGCCCAAAGTTACTATTCCACGTGGACGAAGTCGCGGGCAAAAGCTAGTTAGTATGGATTCAAATTTGTTAACCTACCTTTGTCTCTTCAGTATCTTCATTATTGCGGTTCGGGCAACCGCCTGATGAATGAACAGCTTTCGAACATCTTGAAGTTACTTCTGGTTTAGGTTGACTAACTCTTGTGTCCTGAAAACATAAAATAGTATTTCTCATTTGCTAAAGATTACTCTTTCTTTATAATATGAGATGACTAGCTACCTCCGCGCGGTTTTACCCGCGTAGTTACCGTTCCCGTGGGAATACAGGGATAAAATATAGCCTATGTTACTCAGTGATAGTGTACCTAGCTTTCTAATGAAAAAAGAATTATTAAAATCGGTTCAGTACTTTTTGAGTTTATTCGTTACATACAAAAATACAAATCAATCCTCTTTATAATATTAGTGTAGATGTGAGAAAAGTTTATAATGAAATTCCAGAAGGAACCAGCTAGAGGAGCTATAAGCTTAGTAGTGGAATTGCACGTGAAATCACAAGCTTGCAGTGGTGACTCTGTAAATGGTACTTAATTTATGTTTAAGTACTTCTTTTTTGGATTGATATCGGATGTAACTTTTGCACGCCTAATTTGGTTTCACTTTAATTTTTTATCTGTTTTTTCTTTTGGTATGCAATTAAGTGTTATCTACCTTTCTATCTATACTACTATATATACACATACCGTTGTCTGTTCATCCCTCACAGCATTTGTTCCGGTATCTCCATTATTACGATAAGGGCATCCACCAGTAGAATGAGGTGCAGTTTTTGAACATCTTGAAGTGGCTTCTGGTTTAGTTCGACTGTCTTTCATATCCTGGAAACATTAAATAATATTCTTTAGCACATCATTTGGTTACCATTTCTTTGTGTCACAGGAGTAAATGCTGGAATCTAGAAGGAACCAGCATTTAACTATGCTGACACATGGCCTCTAGTATTAAGGCCAGAGTTCAAAAGTTATGGTGAATTGGCGGTATTTCCATTCCATTAAATTTGACCTCTCAGGCTTACAAGATGTTTTCCTTTACATACAGGAAGTAGCGAATCTGTATGTTCGTAGTTAAACTTGGATACAGTTAATCTGAGTCTGTTCACCAAAATCTATGGACCTACGTTTAATAAATTACTTACATCATCATCATCATCATCAGCAGTTTCTTGTTTACCACCACCGTTACTTGAACTCGTACCTATTAGGTCCTGAAATTTTAGAATGTGTTAAATATCTGATTTAAGAGTTTTCTATTTATATTTTTTTAGGATTTATGTTGGTAAGTAATTTCTATCATCACTTTTGATGTTTAATCTAATATCAATGACACCAAATTCATTAAGAAACCATGACAAGCAGAATTATATTATGTAGCTAAAACTATATTAGAAGTTGTTTTTGAAATATATTGTTCTGAAGGTCTGATATGTTCTGAAGTATTAGAATTAGAATTTTAACAGGCGTTTGAGCCATATTCTATATTATTTCATATACTACATTTAGTACGAAGAAATTTGTATTTGCAGACTCATCTTTTCACTATTGTCTTTAAATAATATTTTGTTTTATGCTACTTACATTCCAAACATAGCTTTTATCGCCTGCGAGACGCATGCCGTAAGTTCTAGGACCATTCTTGCGACGAATCGGTATAGAATCAAACACATTCTTCATTTTGTTCTTCATCTCTTTATCGTCGTCATCATCAGCTGGATCAGTAACTGAGGGCTGGTGAAGAATATTCATTTTAACTTTTGTTTTAAAATTATTCTTACCATTCTACATATTACTACTTTTATAAATGCGTAAATTTGTGAGGATGCTTGTTATCAATCACTCCAGAACGGCTGAAAAGATCGAAATGAGAGATCTTCCCGCAGAGATAGAGATGTTCTGGAATAGCAACTGGCCTACTTTCACGCTAAAACGGCTGAAGAGATCTGCTTGAAATTTGGCACAGAGTTAGAATATGTTCTGGAAAAACATAAACGGTACTTTATATCCCGGGAAAATTTAGGATCCCCAGGGAAGGCGGATGAAACAATAGGGAGCTACTAGAATAAGGCTTATTCTACAGAATACTTACAGATTGAGATGAAACATAATGCCTCCGGATATACTCTGGTAGAGTGTTTAAATCTAATTTCGGTAGAGTTGGAGCTTCTGGAATGTTCTGGAATATAGAAAACATATATTAAATTGATATTATTTAAGAAAATATGAGCTTTATTACGGTGTATTTTGTTTGTGTATTACTTTCGTTTTCATTTAACATCTTTACATAATATAAAAACAAAGTCGGATCCCGCCGTCTGTACGCTTAGATCTTATAAATTACGCAACGGATTTTAAAACGGTCTTCAACAGATAGAGTGATTCAAGAGGAAGGTTTATACGTATAGTTTATTATTGTTTTGTGTTAATATGTTGAAATATGACAATGATACTCCGTCATCATAAAAAATAAAGCTGTTACTTACCCTATAGCCAATCGCCCTTTTCCGTCTGCTGTGATCTTCTCCTTCTGATGCTTCATCCTGGAAAAATCAAGATAGTTTAATCTACACTAATATTATAATGAGAGGTTTGTATTTCTGTGTACACACACACTGTTTGTAATTGATTGTAATTAATAGACTAAAAAATTACTGGGCAGATTTCAAAAATTATTGAACCATTGGAAAGCTACATTATCAGGGAGTAACATAGGGTATATCTTATCCTATATTCCCACTGGAACGGACTACGCGGGTGAAGCTAGCTTTAACAGGTACCTTTAATCCAGCAATATTTTTTGTGACTCTTGTGTTATATACAAAATACAATAACGGTCCTAAGTTTGATCCCTGTGAAACTCCCGGTTGTAGAAGAAAACTTGTTTGAAGATACTATTGTCGTGAATTTGATTCCTATACATAACAAATATTTATTTTTCAATTTAAATACATATGTAATTTATTATCTTGTTACCACAGTACGAGCTCTACCTAATTTAGGATCAGACTGTCCGTGTGTTTATAATGCAAGATATATATTTCAAATTACCTCATCCAATTTACTATCGGCTTCTTTCTCTTTTTCTTCTTCATCATCCTTTTCCTTGTCAGCCTCATGTTCGGTTTCATCATCTCTTTCATCATATTGAGGATCATCTTCATTGAATGCGTCAGTATCATCTGCATCATATATATCTTCATCTACATCACCTTTCTCTTTATCATCAGCGTCTAAAATGTCATCTTTCGGATTTGCTGGTATCTGTAAACATATGAGAGTAGCTTATTTAATATTTAATTACAGTTTAGTTTAAGTTAAAGGACATAGAATTTTCAAATGTGCAATGTGATCAGATTTTTGGTTTAGGGAAAATAACTTTTCATAATAAAGAGAAAAGGTATGAAATATCAATAATCTTAAGAAAACAGTTAAATAAGACTTTTGTTCACTGATCTATTTAATATGTATATATCCTACTAATATTAAAAATGCAATCGTTTGTTAAAATGTATGTATGTTTGTTACTCTATCTAGCAACAACGGCTAAAGGTATCTCTATGAATTTTAGAATCTCTATGAAATATATCTTAACTAGGTGAAATGGTTAATATTTATTATTTCTTTTTAATCATTTTTTTTATGTGTAAAGTGAATACTGTAAAGTAAAAATTATGATGTTTAAAATATATAAAAAAGTGGCAAGGAAAACTGAGTATCCTACATAATAAAACTTACGTCTAGTTCATTTTCTTCATCACCTTCCGATTTTTCATTCTGATAACCATGACTGTTGGTGACGGAATGCAGGGAATCATCAAAATCATGACCTTCATCAGCTGTTTTCTTGATCAACTGGAATTTCAAATTGTTATTAAGAATTACTTAGGTTATTAATTCTAAATATCTCGAGACTTTAACACACGGCCAATCTGATTGCAAGCTAAGCAGAGCTTGTACTGTAACCAGATAGCTGATTTACTACTTTTAAATACATACTTATATAGATATTTACATCCAGACACAGAACAAACAGATATGTTCATGGACACAAATGTTGTGTGGGGATTCAACCCACAGTGGGATAGTGATGATTTAGGGTATACTCACATAATTATCATTATTGTACGGTTTTTCTATGACTCTGAAAAATACTACTTCCCTTAAAGTCGGTTTCTCTGGTTTTGGAATGACAAATGATAAGGAATGTGTTCTTTTATCCTCTTTTACTCCATATTCTATGTTCTTGGGATTATTTATCTGAAATTGATTCAAGATAAATACTTTTTAAATATTTCATTTAACGTGGACGTGTCTGGTTGGTCTGTGTCTGGATATAAATATCTATATAAGTATGTATTTCAAAGTAGTACATCAGCTATCTGGTTACAATACAAGCTCTGCTTAGTTTGGAACTGGATTGACCGTGTGTGAAAAATGTCTCAGGATATTTATTTATGTTATTTCAGATCTATATCCTAGGTTAAGAGATTTGTCAGAATTCTCTCAGCTTTACTGATTGTAAGCTTATTTGGGAATGTTTTTAAAACTGTAACTGCAAGGTACCATTATCAGCTCATATACGTCTCCACGCTCGGAGCTCGAGCCTCCCCTAACAACGAGGGCGTTTCCATAGTCCCCACGCGGGCCTAGTGGCGTGGCGGACTTCACATGCCTTTTATTGTGAGATCTTCTACTGTACATGAAGTTAATTAATTACTAACCTCAAATCTTGATAATGAATGTCCAGAACTGAAGTTTGTTTCACACAGGAACAAAACTAAAATTATCTGAAAGAAAATGACATAAAACTGTTATTTTATATACAAATGTCTATACTAATATTAAAGCTGAAGAGTTCCTCACGTTTCGGTGGGACTTTCTACTGTTCCGGGACAAAAGTAAGTAGCCTATGCACTTTCCTAAGTCTCAATCTCTGTACCAAATTTTATCAAAATCGGGTTTATAGTTTAAGCTTAACATAATCCAACTGCCTACTAATATTTTATATACGAAAGTTTGTAAGAATTTATTTATTTAAAAACACACAAATTACAACTAGGAAAACTGTACAATAGTAATTAATTTAAAAGTAATAGTGCAAGAATGTATCGATAGATAAATGGGTGTATGTTTGTTAGATACTCTTTCACGCCAGAACGGCTGAAGGGATCACAATAAAATTTGGCACCGAGTTAGAATATGTTCTGGAATAACACATAGGCTACCTTTTATCCCAGACTAGTAACTTATAAGTACTTAGGTATATAAAACTCACCGCGAAAATCTTCATTTTTGTTTCACAAAATAATATTCATCACACTAGGTATAACTGAATTAGACGACTTTAAATGACAACATGTGATTTATTCTCCGTTTTTATATACAATATTGTTAATAGCTTTACTATCTATCGTGTGGAGTTTTATCTTTTTAAGAATATATCTGTGATACGTTAATTGGAAATTAACTATTACTTTCACATCAGTTATCTCTTTTGAGGTATTTCCTTTTAATATCTACCGCTCAATCTTTTATCTTTGCTCTAGCTGACCCACTCAATTACATTAGCGTCACTTCCTCGTTTTTGGAACATTTTCCATTAATGCTCCGCTCCTAATTGTCGTAGCGCGATGTTATATACCTTATAACCTTCCTCGATAAATAGGCTACTCAATGACATTTGAATTTTTCAATTCGAGTCATTATTTCCTGAGATTAGCGCGGTCAAACAAACTCTTCAGTTTTTTCATCGATGCTCCGTTCCTTTTGGTTGTAGCGTGATGTTATATAGCTTTTAATCTACCTCGATAAATAGGCTATCCAACAATAAAAGATTTTTGTTCTTCTACTTTCTGAGATTAGCGCGGTCAAACAGACTCTTCATTACATATTATAAAACAAAGTCGCTTTCCGCTGTCTGTCCCTATGCCTTCTTAAATCTTTAATACTACTTACTTACTCAACGGATATTGATGCGATTTATTTTTATAGATAGAGTGATTCAAGAGGAAGGTTTTTATTACACAAAATATGTTAGAGAAACACTGACAATTATGGAGGTTTCTAATGTGATGTATAAGCATTGCACCCGTGCGAAGCTGGGGCGGGTCGCTAGTTTCTTCTATATAGTATAGATACAAATTTATTTCACCGAGCTCCACACTATACAAGTATCAGTAGTCTATGTCTCTCGGAAAAAGAGTTGTAACTAATCCTTGTAAGTTGTAACTACTTTGTGTGAATCCCTCATTTTATCCAAGCTCAACTATGCAGATGTTGTGTATGGTTCTTGTTTACTATCCAGATCTGAACATTTGATTCAGAGAGTTCAGAATGCCTGTGCACGCTTCTGTTTTGATGTTCCTGTTCGTGCTCACATCACTCCTTTTCTGAACAATGCAAACCTTATTAAGATGAAAGCTCGTAGACAGATTCATTTTGCCACATTGCTCTTTGGGATTATCATCTCAGGAAAGCCAGAGTATCTTTTGTCTAAATTGGCCTGGGCCCATGAAAATCGTGGTCACAATACCAGAGCTTCTGCATACATGCTTTTGATGCCCACACATAAAACCACGGCGTTTCGCGGAAGTTTTAAGTTTGCTGCCAGTCGCTGTTGGAATGACCTTCCACCACCATTGCGAGATCTGAAAACAGTACAAACATTTAGTAAACATTTAAGGCGGCATTTCTTGTCAAAACAATGCACTTGATCTATACTTACAACGTGTTAAATCCTGCAGGGCTACGGTGAAAGATATCCTCTGATTGTGGTCCATAATTAGAATCGTTTTAGTTTTCTATTTAAATGTATTTCGTAAGTTTATGTACACAGTTTCTTTTTATTTTACTTTTTTGCAGCGCATGGCGGCTTGGCCCCGCCCGTCAGTTACTTTGACTCGTCAGTCAATTGTGTTGCCACCTCTTGTCATGTTCTTGTTCCGTTTTATTTTGATTTTATGTTATTTTTGCTCATAGGTATAATGTATAAAATAATTGTGATTGTTTTTGAAGTAAAAAAAAAAAAAAAAAAATTAATAAATAAATATATATATATATATAATGTCACTGTATGTTCGTGAGGCCACGGACATGGGTTGCGACTGAAAACCAGCGTGAGGGCTAGTTTATGATTAGCCCTTGCATTATGCTGAGTCGCGACCTATTCCGGGTATTATGTAGCATTGCATTTACCTGTGTTTGTTTTTTTGTTTTTTCATATATATATGTGTGTGTAATGTTGTGTGATGCCCCGAATAAATACTTTTTCTTTCTTTCTTTTCTTTTCTAATATTATAAATGCGAAAGTTTGTAAGTATGGATGTATGGATGTTTGTTACTCTTTCACGTAAAAACTACTGAATGGATTTGAATGAAATTTGGAATAAAGATAGCTTATAACCTGGATTAACATATAGGCTACTTTTTATCCTGGGAAAATGGAAGACCTCCCGGGTACGCGGGTGAAACCGCGGGGAGCCACTAGTTAACTAATATTCAAGTTTAGTCCAGCATCGATTCCCACCTAGGACAAACATTTGTATGCATGAACATGTCTGTTTGTTCTGTGTCTGGATTTAAATCTATACTAATATTATAAATACGAAAGTAACTCTGTCTGTCCGTCACGCTTTCACGCTAAAACTGCGGAACCGATTTAAATGAAATTTGGTACACAGATAGTCTAGAGCCTGAGAAAGGTCGTAGGCTACTTTTTATCCCGGGAAAATGGAAAATCTCCTGGGTACACGGGTGACACGCGGGGGGCCACTAGTGTCCATATAAGTATGTATTTAAAAGTAGTAGGTATTTCAGCTATCTGGTTACAGTACAAGCTTTCCTTAGTTTGGAATCAAATTGGCCGTGTGTGGAAAATGTTCCAGGATATTTATGTAGGATATAAACAGATATATTATTATCAATATCGCAATCATATCTTTGATAAATAGTTTGTATGAATCATTAATACTTTTCTTGTTAATTGTAATATCCATTAACCTTAATAGTTTTGTATTATCAGTAATTAAATATCCGATTATAGTTTGCGGTTTCAATCTTAGTGGGAGAGAGGTGAAATTTTTGATTACTGATTATTTTCTGACCATTTGAGACTTAAGATTGTCAAAGTGCGGATTTATTCATCTACACTAAATATTACAAAGAGGTAAAAATAATTTTGTGTGTGTGCATATTTGTAATGAATAAACTCGATTACTGAGCCGATTGCAAAAAATCTTTCACTATTGGTAAGCTACATTATGAAGGAGTAACATAGGCTATATTTTATCCCTGTATTCCTACGGGAATGGGATCGAGGGGTGGAATCGCGTGACAGTTTCTAGTCATATTTAAGAGTACACATTTATTTTATTGTTAATTCCTCTAAGACTTCATAAAGGACAGGTGGAGTGGGTAACTTAAAACTGACATAAGTATGAGAAATATTTTAATAACATACAAAAATAATAATAATTTAATTGGCTGTAACATTTGCGATCTTTGCCACGTCAATTATAGGAGCTGTCACAGGTTTTTTTAATGGCGGCACAGGTATGACCTTATAATTATCTAATTCATCTATAAAGAATCTAGTTTCATTTACAGCTCTCTTAATATTGCTGTTTTTTACAGGCATAGCTTCGTTCTTCTGTTCGGTCCCTTTCCATACATCACCTTTATTCGTTATAGCGTTTGTGTGTATGTGTCCATGATATACAATACTTGCAACCGGGTTCTTAGCCTTTGCATCTGACAAATGAAATGGTTGCTGGTAAGCATAGACAAAAGGTATGGAGACGTGTGAGTTGTTCTTCTGCACTTCTAAATTAGGCATGGGTTGGGAGAAAAAAGGATCATGATTTGTATAATCTTTCCAATTAGTTAACTGTTCATTTAAATTAACCTTAGATGGTACATTAGAATCTGCCATACTTTTGCGTGTGGTTTGTGGTGTGATATTTTCAGTTAATTTGGCGAGGAATATCTGTAGTATTTCGGTATTTTTATCAATTTTCATGAGTATTTCGTTTGTTAGTCTATCGTTTTTCTCTATAGATTGCAATATTTTTGTTTTGTCGTCGCTTTTTGGTGCTTCTGTTGTTGTGAGTTCTGTAGTAGTAGAAGTAGATGTAGTAGACACTGTTGTTGTATCACTAGAAGTAGTATAATCTGTAGTAGATATTATTACTGGAGGTGGAATAGTATTTGCTATATTCACTTCCGTTTCTTGAGTTTTAGTAAAAGCCGATGCAGCTAACTTTGTCATTTCATTCTTCGTCATACGCACAACTTTTAGCGGATCTGTAGATAGAACTAGATCAACTATTTCATTAGATTGATTATCCTCTATGTCTGTCACATTTTTATTTGCTATCATCGATTCTAACCTCTCTCTTTCTCTATTTAAATGTTCTAGTTGCTGATCGATTCTGTGTTTATGTTGTTTTAGAAGAATATTGATTTTTGATTGTTGTTGCTTCATGACTTTAGCTATAGGAGATATAGTCGTTGTCTTACTAGCTTCTGTAACTGTCTTAGTTTTGTTAAGCTTAATGATTTTCGATATTTCCGAAACGTTTACCAAAGACGAATACATCATACCATTTTTGTTGTAACTTTTATTTATACTTGTGTGTACTTCTTTAAAGCCAGTATTTACGTCTGTTAGGTTTCTTGGCATAATTTTGACTGTTAATTTATAATTAGTTTTCGGTTGGTTTAAAACGCTTACTATATCGTCCAATCTTGGTTGTGGATCATTTATTTCATTTATAGTAGTTACAGTACTTTGTGTCGATGACATTTGTCCAGTTTCAATAACCCCTGGAGGTGCCTCCTCTATTATTTTACTGTACATAAGCGTGTTATCTGGTAAATATTGTTCTTTAGATCTTGATATTTCTTCCATAAAAACGTGAGGGTACTTCGACATTAGGGCGTTATGTCTAGATTTGCCATCGAATATATTAGTGATGTACGTAGGTTCTTTAGATTCTTCATATATGTACGGTGATATGATATCGTAGTGTTGTTCCTCTATCTTATCAGAGTTATTTTCAACTACTTGTGGTGTATTTACTTCTCTGACAATAGCTCTGTCTGCAAACATGTTCTCGTCTGACACAACAAAAATACTTTCATCCGAATGCCTATGTTGATGTGGTGAATCTGAAGCAATTATCCTTATTTTATCTATCTGTCTCTTATTTCTTTTTTTATTCATAAATATTCTCTTAGTCGCCATCGCTTTGGTATTCAAATACCTATTCATTTTGAGCTTGCTTTTCAAGTTTGATATCTTTTTAACGCTTATTGCTCTCTTTTTCCTATCCAAAAGATTTGCTAAGCTAAAAATCTCTGCTGGTTTTAAGTTTTTGTTAAAAATGTCCTCGTCAACTATAAATGGTGCGTTCATATCTTTGGAGAATTTCACGTTTTTACTTTTATAATCTTTGACTGAATGTAGTTTACGTTTATTATTTTCGTAAATCTCTTGATAGTTTTCATATGGTACATAATTGCTGTCGAAAATTATTCTGTATTCATTGGAATGGTAATCTGACTCTTTTATCGATCTTCTTACCATGACGTGTTCAGGTTTTGTATTATCTGCTGATGCATTATCATTGGTAGTAGTGTCCGGATTTTCTGTAGCATTTTCTTCTGGTGCGGCTGGGTCGTACTTTTGATGATATGTTTGTATAATATTCTCTAAGCCAGTAAATAGTTTTATTGTTTCTACATCTGGAGGTTCATCGACATATTGATTGAATCCTATGGAGAAACCTGTACCGTCAATGTCTTTAATAAAGAATTTGAGATTACCTAAATCGTAATAGTTGTTAGTGCTAGCTGATTCTTCACTGCCATCAGTATTCAAAGGCTTTTGCATTCTCTGTGGTATACTGTTAGCATTTGTAAGTTTGGTATAATAAGTATCTACTTCGCCCATTTCAGCCGAGTTTATTGATTTGGAGGACGCTAGAAATCCAGGACCTGTGTATGTCTTTTTCCAACTTTCACCCGTGTTGTCATAGATATTAGGCACACTTTCATGTGGAGCTACTGTTTTACCGATAGGATCCAATTGTCTATGTATTACAGGGTTGATGTGTCCAGGTACAGCCTTACTTAATAGTTGGCTATTGTCCAAAGGATTTTGTGTCCTTTTCTTCACGTGGACGTGTTTATGTTTTTTCTTCTTATCAATACCCTTATCTGCATTTTCAGAATGAATGGCCTTTTGTATTTTCTGTATGAGATCTTTTATTAACTTTTTTTTCTTTTCTCCTTTCATTCCTTTGCTGTCGAAATGTGTTTCTATTTCAACGTACAGTTCATCATCTTCTTTACCATTTTTCTTCGGTTTAGATTTTTCCGTAGTAACATCATCGTTTTGATACCGTATTTTAACGTGTCGTTTTAATCTTTTTGTTTCGAGTTGTCGTATTTCTGCGCTATTGAATTTATCAATCTTGTGGAATTGTTTTAAGTAATTGTTAAATATCTTATTTAAATAAGATTTTCGTATGCGTGCTTGATTTTGTTCTACAGAATCGGATACATCTTCTAGCTTAGCTTCTTCAGTCGTTGTTTTTGTGGCTTGAGTTGTTGTTAAATCTACTGTAGTAGATATTGGTGGAGTTGTAGATTCTTCTATATTATTAAATTTTACAGATTTCCCATTGTATATAAGCTTGATTATTCCTTTAATGTTATCTACGGAGGTTCTGTAAAGAAATACATAAATGTTAAGATATTTAAAAGAAATATAAATGAAGTTAATGATGATTATGAAATAATTGAACTTACGTATCATTTTTCTTATTAACTTTGTCATCTACTGGTGACCTAATGTCTATAATAGTTTTGATTATCATCTTTGGAGCTGAAACAGGAATTATTTTTTCAGTTTTTCAGTATATGACATAATTTTATATGTGTTGATGAATAATAAAGACGTGTTCGTTCATCCGCACCGCACTAGGCATGCGTGGTGGGCTATAAACTCCGACGTTGTTAGGAGAGGCTTGTGCTTCTGCAATAATATGAGCTACACGTATATGACCTGAGAATTGAAGGTACTAATTTATTTTTATACCTTTATGACCATCACTTTGCCGTCTACTATCTCTTTCTTCATATTTCCCTGACGCTTCTGAAATTTGATCATGTAGCTCTTTGCAATTCAGTAATTCATCGAAAAACTTACTTTCTTCATTTGATTGATGTTGTTTAGACCTTATTTTTTCTGGATGCTTTATTTCGTCAGATTTTTCTACTGAAACGTTTAGTATGTGTATTAAATAATATGTTTTAAGTAATTTTCATATTTAATATTACCATATGTGGAACAGTTTGTATTTTAATTTAAATAGTCTTAATAAAAATCTTTGTATCTCTTTAACCTATTTTAAAATATACCTTTTATATCATTTGAGTCTTTGTAGTTTTTGATGAAGGAATGAATACGTTTATATACATCATGCAAATCCATGTGACCTATGATTCCTTGCAAAAGAATATTGTGCGTTGCTAAATGCATAAAATTATCCTCTCTTAGTGCTTCAGCTTCTCTATTTTCTTCATGTTTATTACTAATTTTCTCATCTTGAAGTTCTGCATCAGTTCTCGTAGTTGCCTCATTAGATTTTACATTATCATTTCTAATATATGATCTAGGTTCTTCTTCATCTAATTTTTCTAGTAGTTTAGCTAAACGATTTGTTAGTATACCTTTGAGTTTTGGATTCTTTACATGAAATAGTATATTTTGGGATTCTGCAATGAATTTGTTTGGAAGAATTGTTAATACAGTTTAAACATACAACTTTATTAATGTAATGTTTACGTCATTATGTTAATTGAGGATTTAGTGTTATTATATATAGTGATCACGATCAATGCAACTTGATCAAAATGTCGAAGTTAGTGGAAATAATACATATTTTTTGACAATTCGCGTGGTTCGACCGATATATATTAAAATCATGAAAATTGCCAATGTTAAAACCTATAAAACTGTGTTAATAAAATTATTATCTACATATTCATACCGTTTAAAATTAACTTACCTAAAGATCTTTTAGTTCTATAATTATCATCGAGTTCTTCATAATCTTTATCATCATCGTCAAAGGGATCAGGTTTTGGTGCAGCACCAATTGCAAGGTTGCTTGGGTTGGTCGAAAATACTTGTTTGTTAACTGTTTTTACTGCAAAATTAAATGTCAGTTTATAAATTGTCTTTTTGTTTTGAACCTTTTAATTTACATCCTAAATCTGTTTTTTTTAATGCTTTACAATGATTAACTAAATATGGGCATATATGGGAGACCATATTAACTTACATACGTATTCACACCACTGCTTTTCGGTGGATGAAAACATCGTGAGGAAACCTGCATGTCCGAGATGTCACTATTAAAGGCATGTAAAGTCTACCAATCCGCTCTAGGCCCGCGTGGTAGTGCTATGGCCTGCACCCCCTCGTTGTTTGGGGAGGCTCGAACTCCTCAGTGGAAACATATATGAGCTGATGATGAAGAGCTCTTACCATTTCCTTTGAATGACAGCAATCCGTCAATATCAATAAAGACATTAGTGAGTATAACAGTAAAAGTGAAGGCTATAGCTAAAAGTGTGACACAAAACACCCTGTAGAATACTCCGTCGAAGTCGCATCGTGTCATGTCTCATGTGGCTTATACAGGTTGATGCTGGAATACAAAAAAAAATATTTGGTAACATTTTCACATGGCTATGGTAACCAGACAAACAAAACTGATATTTACAATAGAGAATAAATATACATGTTCATGCTGCACAAATGTTTGTCCTGAGTGGGAATTGATCCCAGTGGCTTAATAGTGAGCCATCTCATAAAATCAGAAAATATTATTCTAAATTATATTTAAAACATTTTGCATGCATTCATATTTCAAACGAATAAAACTTTATCAAAATCGGTACATTAATTTGGGAGTTTCAATACCATAGACAGAGATATATATGTGTATATAAATTTCTTCATTACACATACCATATTAAACCCTTTTTTTATTTTCTCACAGTTTATTCTAAAACATTTTTTATTCATTTACAAAAATAGTCTTACCAATTTATTTCATTAATAAAAATATAAAATCTTCTCTCAAACCTTTTCATTCGTGCATAAAACACCACTCAAATTGAATGCAATCCCAAATAATGTCATTGAAAACACAATCATACTAAATGTTTAGAAAACAAATGATTTTTATCGCCCTATGGATGTATTCTTTTACGATTTTTTAAGTTAAAAAGTAAAAAAATGTTTACTACTCGTACAATGGGAAGGTCTCGTTAGTAAATTTTTATTTCGTTCTTTTTTGTACCTATATTTAGTATATTCCTTCATTTTCCTAAATGGTATTTTACGAGCTTTTATTAGTTTAAGTTTTTATCTTAATTAATAAAACATCTAAATTTGATTATGTTAAAAAAATGTGTATCTTCATCATACATAAGTAACGTAAGGAGTCCTAGTTTTGACCCTTGGGGAACACCAATACGTTAACAATGATAAATGTGAAAATAAATTTCATATATTACTTTGAATTATCTTTTATTATATTTAGATAAAGTTATAATGTGTACTTATAATTATTTAATTTCCTATATATAACCCCGTTTACAGTTTTTGTAGATCATCTTCATCTTAAGGCTTGAAGAGCTCACTACAATTGATAAGGCCACCCATTCTTACATTGTCTTTGTGTTTTATATAGCTATTGTATGTGGTATAATAATAAAGAATTATCTATCTACATATATATCTTACAAAAATTAACCTACTTTTAAAATCTTTATTCTTATAATTAGACATTTTCAATTTAGGTTTAGTGAACATTATAGTCAAAAGCCTAGTTTTGGTCAAAAAACATTTTTCTTGATTCTCTTAGATAGATCTCAAATTAATATTCCATAAATTTTATGTTAGGAACATTTTTTTTAATGAATTAACTACTTCTGTTATATTATAAAACCCGCTCAACTTCGTTAGCGTCACTTGCCCGTTCGCAACATTTTTGGTTGATGCTCCGCTTCTATTCGTCGTAGCGTGATGATATATAGCCTAAAGTATTCCTTGATGAATGGGCCATTTAACACTAAAATAATTTTTCAAATTCAAGTCAATCATATTCAAGAAAACAAACAAACTCTTCAGCTTTATATATTAGTATAGATTTCTGACAAAATATGTTTATATAGGTATTTTATATTTAATTAATGACTATTTTTAATACAAAGTACTATTTTTTCTGTCTGGTTACCACAGTACAAGCTCTCCTTAGTTTGGAATCAATTGACAGTCCGGTTGGCGTAGTGGTTAGTGACCCTGACTTTCAAGCTGCCGGTCGTGGGTGAGGAGAAATAAATAAAATACCTATTATTATTATTATTTGCATGCATGAATATGTCAGTTTGTTCTGTCTGGATGTAATATCTAAATGAGTATGTATTAAAAAAGTAGTATATCATCTATGTGGTTACAGTACAAGCTCTGCTTAGTTTGGAATTAGATTGGCAATGTGTGAAAAATGACCCAGGATATTTCTTTAATTTATTTAATTTGGCCGTGTGAAATATGTATCAGGATATTTATTATAAAAATGGAAATCTCGCGGCTTGCGATTTGTATGCTCCTAGCTCTCCCATAATTGTGGTACTAAAAAAATACTAAATTGATTCGTACAAAGAATAATAAATAAACGAAAAAAACACACATTTTTTACATTAATATCACATTTATTATATAACAAAACACATTATTATTGTTATTATTAAATACAAAATGCATTTGTTCACTAAATCTAAGTATTACAATATGTATTTATTTATCACTAAACTAAATAATGTTATTTATTTAAATATTTTCTTGACTATTTTTATAATTTTATATAAATTGGCTACATTTTCATACTCCTCAGAATGTTTTCGTTGATTCTGAAAAAATTAAAAATAAATATTATAATAGACAAAATATTTTTTTTATGCTCAGCTCATAGGACCATGGTAACTAACCCTCATCGAATGCTTCAAAATACCAGTTTTCTCAAGTAGGTACTACTGAATAAAAAGTATATAAAAACACTATCCTATTAATAAACAAAAATAAAACACTAACATTACTTTTCTAGTTTTGCGCAGACAAACATACGGAAGCATTTAACTAGGTACTATTTTAAATGCTAAAGTTTGGATGTATGTATGTTACTTTGTCACCCAAAACGACTGAAGTTAATTTGACATTTTGATCGTCCATCTTGGAATAGGAAAGAGGATCGATTTTAAAACAAAATCAAGTTCAAAACAAACTCAAAAACAAACTGAGTCGAATTAACGTATGACATTTGGCACAGAATTTATAATACTTAACATTTGTTAATTTTGATTGGGAGAGAAGATACGGTCATCGCTTACCATCAACTCCACATGTTGATATAAAATTCTAACTTATATTATAAATGCGAAAGTAACTCTGTCTGTCTCGCTTTCACGTTAAAACTACTAACAGATTTAAATGAAATTTGGTACACAGTCTAGCTAGAGCCTGAGAAAGGACATAGGCTACTTTTTATCCCGGGAAAATGGAAGATCTCCCGGGAATGCGGGGGAAACCGCAAATAGGCCTTTACAGGCACTTATGAAACGTCGACTCTAATGTTAAAGGCCCTACCTTCGTACATACGCTCGTCTTTTCATCTGAAGGTCGAAGGCCATAGGATCCATGTCCACTCTTGAGTTGCTGTCCAGACCAGGCATCAGTTCTGAGTACCCATCACTATCTGTCACTGTCAAAAAGTAACCATAGATTAAAAAAAGTGAATGCGCGGCCATCTTGATTCCAAACTAAGCAGAGCTTGAGCTGTAAGCAATTAGGTACTATTAAATATACTTTTTTTAAATAGATCTACATTAAATAAAGACAATAGAAGACTCAAAATAAACAGACATATTCGTCTACAAAAATGTTCTTAGTATACTATCGGACCCGGCAGACTTCGTTCTGCCCGCCAGCACCACCTACTTACCTATCCAAATTATACATAAAAATCACCCCTATGAAATACTTCGTAATTTGGTGAAAACCGCATGAAAATCTGTTCAGTAGTTTTTGTGTTCATCGCGTTCTGACAGACAGGGGCGGCGGGGACTTTGTTTTATATATATCTATACCTAGGTTTAATAATTATTTTGTTTATAATTTAATTAATATTTTACCCAAATCGCTAGCGTGTACGCTTCCGTCATAATAAAAGTTTCCTTCCGTGTCTGGAGTCAATTCTGCAATTAATTTATAGGTTATTTATTATTATTAACATTATATGAAATATAAATATTTATATAAAAGAGATTCAGCCCCGTACTTCCCGTTCCCGTAGGAATACGGGGACAAAATATAGCCTATTTTTCTTCCTGTTAATGTAGCTTTGCATTGTGAAAGAGTGAAACTGCGCGGCGAAAGCTAGTAAATATTAGATGAACTTACCGAATTGTTTTAGGTTTGATTCCAATTCATCATTATCTAAAATGATAACAAAAAATATGTTATTAAAACAGATAAATATATTAAGAATGTAAATATTTATAGGTAATATGTATGTATTTAAAAGTATTATAATACATATTATGTAGTATATCAGCTATCTGGTTACCATAACACAAGCTTCATTTGAAGCTTACTTTGGAATCAGATTGGCCGTGGGTGAAAAATGTCCCAGGATATTTTATGTTCGTTACTCTTTCACGCCAGAACGGCTCAAGGGGTCGCGATGAAATTTGACCATATGCTACTTTCACGCCGGCAAAATTAAAGATCACCCGGGAACACGGGTGAAACCGCGGGGTATATATAAATCTGATATAATTACCTGGAAAAAAGACTTTTGAAGATTGAATAGCTTCAGTAACTAATGTATAAAGAGGGGTAAATTTCGTGGTCCCACTCGATGTACTGGGCTGGATTGAACTTGTTATATAAGGGGCTGAAATAAATCAAATATATTAAAATTAGATCAACATTTTAATGCTTATATATCTTTGATGTGAAGTCCCCCAGCGCACAAGGCCCGCGTGGTAGACTATTGCCTAAACCCTCGTTGTTGGAGGCTCGTGCTCGGTGGAGACGTATATGAGCTGATGATACCATCTTGTTTTACCGTGCTCAGCATTCGTTTTGCTGTTTCTCAGGATATAAAATATAGCCTATGTCACTAGTTATAGCACAATGACAGACAGATAGACGGATGGACAAACAAAGGCTTATAGTCGGGTCCACTTTTGGTATAGGACCCTAAAACAACTTGCCTCTAGTCACGCCATAACATGAGAACGACAAAAGTCAGCCATCTTGTTTTTTTGCGAACACCTATCTAAGAATACTCGGGTTTTTAAGACGAATATCATGATAACTTAATTGTCAAAATCTATCCAACCGTTTACGAGATACGAGGTTATAAAATTAACAAACATACATAAATGATAGTCTCGAAAAATATAATACTTTTTTGTGTAATTAAATAAGAGTTTTACCTCCAGTTGATGCAGTTTCTGGTGATCTTTGAGTGCTCTGAGGTATAGATGTGGTCTTTGGTTTATGGGCCTTTTTCTCTTGAATCGGTTTTGGTGGTGGTGGTGGTGGTGGGGAGAGATTGATATCTGAAAGAATAAAAGGTTTTAACACAGTCTTTTTAAATTAACTAAGGAATCAATCTGAGACATTTTTCACGCAATGCCAAACTTAGCAAAACTTGTGAATTTATGATAGGCAGCCAATATACTAAATATACTATTGATGCATACTTATATACATTTAGATGCAGGCACAGAACAAAGAGACATATTCATTGTCATTTGTCCTGCGTTGGATTCGAATCCATGACTGGTTATCTACATAAGTATATATTTAAAAGTAGTATATCAGCTATCTGGTTCAACAAGCTCTGCTTAGTTTGGAATCAGATAGGCCGTGAGTGAAAGATGTCCCAGGATACTTATTGTAGATAAGCCGTGTTTAAACACAATTTCGGGACAAAAAGAAGTTCACTTACCAATGTGTTTCAACCTCCTTAAAGCTTTCTCAATGCACCAGTTCAAAACCTGCGCTGTGTTATTCTGTCCAATTTCGTTGCAAAAATTCGTCGCCATTTTAACAAAGGGACCTTCATTCTTTCTCTTCTCAATTACTTCTCTCTTCTCTTCTGGCACTTCTTTTATATTCTTTTCATCGTTGATTTCAGGATTTTGAACGTTTTCCTTACCTCGTGTTTTCCTTTTCAGTTTACGTTTAGAATGGTGGTGAATCCATCTTCTATCTCTTTTCAGAACTTTATCGTGATTTACGTTTTCTTTAGAGACTGGTAGCAAAATTGTAGTAGCTAATTCGTCTCTCTTATTCTTTGCATTACGTGTTATATCTATATGATGGGGGGTAGTCATAAAACTGGACAGAATTTTGGTTCTCATAATATTGTCTATGAATGTATTATTGAAATAGTATTTGTATACTAAATCGTCTATTGGATGTTCGTCTTTTTCTTTCATTATGTTGTCGTCTTGATTTACGATTTTATTTGATGTTGGTATTGAAAATAGGTTAATCTTTATTGATTCTGTGCTTGGTGGTGATATAGTTGTTGGAACTACCTTGTTAAAATCTGTCCTCGGTATGTTCTCCTTCATTTTAATAGCAGTACTTAGCTTAGTTTGCCCAGTATTTTGACTCTGTAAATACATTTGTTTCGCCTTTTTAAGTATACGTGCAAAGTTATTCTGTCTGTGAGATATTTCGCTCTGTGTTTTAGCTATCATATTCTGCTTCACGCTAATCTTTTCATTTTGATCGAGCATCAATTTCTGAACGTTATAAAATTGTCTTTGCTGAGCTAAAAATTTCTTCTGTTGATTCTCAAATTCTAATAGATTCCTGGCCATTTCTTTCTGCTTATTATTGTAGTATTCCTCTTTGGAATTTAGAGAAGCTTCGAAGGCTTTTAGTCTCTCGCTGAATTTCATGAGAGATAAGTATTTAGCATCAAATTCAAGGAACCTATTTGACATGACGTTACAATTTTTGATGAAATCCTCATTTAGGCCGTGTAGTTTTTCATGTATATCCTTTATTTCGTTATGCTGTTTTATTATCTTTTTAAATGTTTTTGTAAGCATTGATATAACCTTAATAAGTCCTCTCTCAGTTACAGGCTTTCCTATGTTTGTTTCCATTTTAGGTACAACATTATATTTGTTAATGTCTGGCATTGTGTTTTGGACCCACGCATCTCTATCATTTTCGTATATACTGCGATCAGCTTTATTTATAACTAGATTATCGTCAGTATTATTGATAGATTCAGTGAATTCTATCTTTTTGATTACCTCCGATTCGTAATCATGATTCATGCTGCGTTTCGGTACAGTTAAGTTATTATTTCCTTCAGTTATATTTATATTGTTATTTTGACTAATTTCTTTAACAGCCAATGTATTTTCTACTTGTTTATTATCATCACGATTTACTCTAACTACTTTAGTCGCTGAATATTTATTTCTATTCATTTTAGATTTAATAGCTTCTTTGAATATTTCGTTTGTATCTTTTTTAGCGTTATTTAGTAAGACGGCAACTTCGTAAGGATAGTCGTTGAAAACTGACGCAGGTTTGAGATCAGACATCAATTTAGATTTAATTATAGCTGCTTTATCTTCTATACTGTTCTTGTTTAGACTCTTTCTAAAGCGCCGTTTGCGTACATCTGTTGAAAGAAAACTCATCGATAAAATAGTAAACCTACTTTTTTTGTTAGTCTATACATTTGTCTATTTTCAATACATAAAATAGTGATATTTTCTGCATCTTGAAGAATCGACTGTTCGTCTTTATTTGATTTTATTAAAAGAGCGAAAAATTTAAAGTTTTTCAAATATAAAACCAAGTTTGTGTTAATTTGTTGAAATATGTCAATTATGCTCTCCTAACGTCGTTTATTTATAAAGTAACTAGTGGCCCCCCGCAGTTTCACCTGCGTACCCGGGATATCTTGAATTGTCCCGGGATAAAAAGTAGCCTATGTCCTTTCTCAAGCTTTAGACTATCTGTGTACCATTTCATTTAAATCGGTTCTCTAGTTTTCGCGTGAAAGCGAGATAGACTGAGTTACTTTCGCATTTATAATATTAATTATATATTGTGAGCCAAAACCGGAATAGGTAGTCTACAGTTTTTAAGGAGGTAGGGGGCAACGGATTCGTCTGTTCGAAATTAGAGCAGCCCGACTGGGGTAGTACCTCCACCTTACAGAAGACCGCAGCCAAATAACACTGCATGTAGTGTTGTGTTCCTGCGGTGAGTAAGGTAGTCAGAGCTCCATGAGGAGACGCTGTAGCGGCAGTGGGGGGATCAGGGATGGAGTAGCGTCGTAGGGGTATGCAGGAGTGAAACCTGTTTAGCCTTTCGACGAAAATTACATTGCGCTTTGTCCCTTTCACTGCCTATACAATTGCTCCCTTTTTTTATAGGGTCGGCAACGCGTGAGTGACGCCTCTGGTGTTGCAAGCGTCCATAGGCTACGGTAACCGCTTCCCATCAGGTGGGACCGTATGCCTGTTTGCCATCCTTGTGGTATAAAAAAAATATAAGTATATCTATACTAATATTATAAATAGGAAAGATTTGTTTGTTTGTTTGTAAGGAAGGGAATAGGCTCTGAAACTACTGGACCGATTTCAAAAATTCTTTCACCTTTGGAAAGCTACATTATCCCCGAGTAACATAGGCTATATTTTATCCCTGTATTCCCACGGGAACGGGAACTACGCGGGTAAAACCGCGGGGAGGCAGCTAGTAATATATAAAGAGGAAATATATGAAATACTCACGATTGGTCTCTCTCTTCTCTCTTTCCACATAAGCCGAGACAAGAGGGGAATCTTGCATAAGGTTCTCACCAAACGCGTCAAAGTTATTCTGCAGTACACTATCGACATCTAAGGAGTTTGCGCGAAATATAAAGTCACCCAAATTGGATTTGTCAAAATTACGATCTTTAAACCTCCCCCGCACCCAAACACCCTTGTTAACAATATTATTCCTTTCCAATTTTGGCTTCAAAAAGTTCTTTTCGGCTTCCAAATAATACGAGGAAATAAAACCGATTTTAATAAGAACTATCGATATTATTATTTTGTTGTACATCACTAGTTCAGTTTGTCATGTCAGCACACGTGCGGTCGGATAACGAATGAATGGAATTTGGCGTGTATTTCAAAGGTAATGTGAAACTGTTTTTTAGTTTATTTGTAAACATCGATGTTGGTTTTAGTGTTGTTTTGGAATCGATAAAATTGATGTGAGTTTTATCGATATAATATTTTACGACTGTATAAAGTTTTATGTTATGGAAAACAAATTTATAAATCTTAGTTTTAAGTATTATAAATTTTCATGTTACATGTATTAATAATAATAGTTCGAAGCCGTGGTGGCTCAGCGGTAACACCATCTCACGGTCATGAGAGTGTAGGTACAAGTCTCGGACCGACTTTAAAATTGTACGTATCAATTCACGCCACTGGCTTTCGGTAAAGGAAAACATCGTGAGAAAACCTACATGCCCGAGATGTCACTATTAAAGGCATGTGAAGTCCAGACATAGTGTAGAGCCTGAAAAAAGATATAGGCTTTTTTTCCGGGTAAAATGGAAGATCTCCCGGGTACGCAGGTGATACCGCAGGGAACCACTAGTATTATATAAACTACATACCTACTGATTAACTACTTATTTCCTAATATTAAAATATATTGTAATTAACATATCGATATCGATAATAATCGACACCTCCCATCACTAACCGACATTTACGTCTTTCACTAAGCGACGAACGTGAAAATTCTGTTATTGTTTACATTTTTAAACATTCACCATTTAATTTTTATACACATTTTCTTTATTTGTCAACTGATATGGGATTTTGAACTCCTTTTTCATTAAGATAAGGGTTAGGTATATTTGTAAACTTTTACTGCAATTGAAAAGTTAAGAAATATGGGATCTAAGGCTTGGTGATTAGAGGCAATGTATTTTTAGGCGAAGAATAAAAATATAACATAAACAGTATCGAATTAAAGTTGAAATTTACATGTTACCTTCTTCTTCTCAGTCGTACACTCCTGGCGGAGAGGTCGTGGTTATGGAAAGTCTGATGAGTGGGTTGTGGCTTTTGCGAGGCTTCTCCACCTGTCTCTATTCCAGGCAGTGCGTGTGCATTCAATGAGGGAACACTTTGCTGATGACTTTATCAGGTCTGTCTATCTTGTGGGTGATCGGCCGCGAGAACGTTTGCCTTCTACTCTTCCTTGTACCTACCACTAATCGTTCCAAAAAGCTTTCATTGCGCTTGCTATGTCCAAAAGATGACATGTTAACGGTCGTAAGTATAAAAACAAAACGCTGTCGAAAAAACTGAGGAATATAATGTAGTTAATTAGCAACATGAAATAAAATTCAAACAATTTTAAATTATATGCTTTTTATTTATTAAATATGTTTTGCTTAACAAATATTATGTATAGGTAATATATTTTGTTTTTGCTTCGAAGTTATCAGGGTGTCTTCTCGATTTGTTGTATTTTGTGTTTTTGTCTGAAATTAGAAAAACTTAAATTAATAATATTATTTAAAAGTAAGTAGAATAAATTATACTAGTTGACCCGCGCAACTTCGTTAGCGTCACTTCCCGGTTTTACAACATTTTTCATTGATGCTCCGCTCCTATTGGTTGTAGCGTGATAATATATAGGCTATCTAACACTGAAATAATTTTCCAAATCGGACCAGTAGTTTCTGAGATTAGCCCGTTCAAGCAAACCAACAATAAAACTTTTTTTATACCACAAAACCTTTGTGGTATAAAAGAAACAGGCATAGTATGCCTGCTGGGAAGCGGTTACCGTAGCCTATGGACAGTACAACAAGCTTTATATATTAAGGAAATAGATTCGTAACTACGGGAAAGGGAACTACGCGGGTGAAACCGCGGGGCGGAAACAAGTTAGAGATAAACATCGACATATAACGTAGTACATATATATCGATGGAGATAAAAGACAGCCCGGTTAGCTTTGTGGTTAGTGACCCTGACTTTCGAGCCGCGGGTCGTGGATTCGAATCCCACCCAGGACAAACATTTGTATTCATGAATTGAATATGTCTGTTTTTTCTGTGCCTGGATGTAAATATTTATAATATGTATGTATTTAAAAGTATTATATGTAGTATATCAGCTATCTGGTTACCATAACACAAGCTTCATCTGAAGCTTACTTTGGAATCAGATTGGCCGTGTGTGAAAAATGTCCCAGGATATTTATTCATTTATAAATGTACCTTCCACCACACGGCAGGTCCCAGAATTTCTGGTCAGCGCCATATTCCTCTCCATCATCCAAGGTCTGAGGCATGTCCTTCCCCATGCTCTCCGGTAGAAATAGGCAAAGCATACCACCTAATATTCCCAGACTACCCAAAATTAGGAGAGGTATTTCTTTTGATATTGTTGCCTGTAACAAAAAAAATGTGTTAAAACAGGAGAAGAATTTTTTTAAATGTTCTAATTGACATTTTATCCTTTTAATTAATTTTCATTCCATCCATCCATACTAATATTATAAATGCGAAAGTAACTCTGTCTGTCTGTCTGTTACGCTTCACGCTAAAACTACTGAACCGATTTAAATGAAATTTGGTACACAGATAATCCAGAGCGTGAGAAAGGACATAGGCTACTTTTTATCCCGGGAAAATTGAAGATCTCCCGGGAACGCGGGTGAAGCCGCGGGGAGCCACTAGTATACAATAATGCTTATATATTTTCTATTTATGATTCTTTTATTGTATGTTTATTTTTATTTTTTTTATTATTTAGTTTTAGGTGTTTATAATTAAATTTAATAATGCTTATTTAATGTCTCAAAATCTAAAATTAAATATTAAAAGTAATGTTGCCGTAAAACAAATAATAATCTTCGTGATAAAAGATGTATTTTTAGTATGATGAGGCAATATTGTTATATAGTGGCTCCCCGCGGTTTCACCCGCGTTCCCGGGATAAAAAGTAGCCTATGTGTTATTCCAGAACATATTCTAGCTCTGTGCCAAATTTCAAGCAGATCCCTTCAGCCGTTGGAGCGTGAAAGAGTAACAAACATCCATACAAACTTTCGCATTTATAATATTAGTAGGATAGGTATTGTACATAATTATAGTCATAATATTTATTTTAATTTTTCTATTCTAGTTTTAAGTTGTATATATATATATATATACATTTAATTTTAAAATATTTTTTATTATATTAAATAAATAAATACAGTTTTATTATAGTCATATTGTAGTAAATTGATTATACCTATGTTGCTGGAAAATATGAATGAAATTTGATAAGGTATGTCCAAAAAAAGATTTTAACTCATATACATGGCGATGACTTTGCTAAGAAAGCTTTCAGATTCAGGGTTCCGTTTACAAAATGTTAAGCTTTAAAGCTGTAATATTTTTTTTTTATACCACAAGGGTGGCAAACAGGCATACGGTCCCACCTGATAGGAAGAAGTTACCGTAGCCTATGGACGCTTGCAACACCAGAGGCGTCACTCACGCGTTGCCGACCCTATAAAAAAGGGAGCAACTGTATAGGCAGTGAAAGGGACAAAGCGTAATGTAATTATCGTCGAAAGGCTACACAGGTATCACTCCTGCACACCCCTACGACGCTACTCCATCCCTGGTCCCCCCACTGCCGCTACAGAGTCTCCTCATGGAGCTCTGGCTACCTTACACACCTACAATTTTAGTGTTTTTTTTTTATGTTTTTTAATGCTATTAATACCAGTGTTGCTACTCACCATATAAACGATGTACGGGACCAATATAGTGGCAACATATCCACTGATATGTATTAAGGCGAGACCTTGAGCTCGTACTACTGTTGGGAGCAATTCTGCTGCGTATTGCATCCCTGGAAAAAAATCGGGAATAAAATATTATCCCGGGACATTTTAACAACTAAGAATAAATTGTTTAGAGTTTCGCGAACTAAATTAAATGAATACCTAAATAAATATTCTGGGACATTTTTCATACACGCCCAATTTGATTCCAAACTAATAGCAGAGCTTGTGATATGGTAACCAGATAGCTGATATAAGTACTACTTTTAAATACATACTTATGTAGATATTTACATCCAGACCGCGGAGCCACTAGTCTAAACTAATATTATGAGGAAAGATTTGTTTGTTTGTCTGTTTGTAATGAATAGGCTCCGAAACTACTGGACCGATTTCAAAAATTCTTTCACCTTTGGAAAGCTACATTATCCCCGAGTAACATAGACTATATTTTATCCCTGTATTCCCACGGGAACGGGAACTACGAGGGTAAAACCGCGCGGAAGCAGCTAGTATGTAATAAATGCGAAAGGAAATCTGTCTATCTGTAACGCTTTCACGCCAAAATCACTACCTACTATTAAGAAATTCGATACAGATTCTATTGACTAGAGCATAGGAAAGCACACACCTTTTATCCCGGGAAATTTGATGATCCCGGGAACGGATGAGACTATGACTTGATAAAAAACAGGTTCAAATAAAACAGACAGACATAACACAACTTTATATGTTTTTTTAAACAAAGGAAAACACTTACCTATATTATATGATATGTTGACGGCAAATCTGCCGACTATGGCCAGGGAAGCTGATGGTATACCTGTTGAGAAGAATTATAAACATATTTACTTATTAGCCGTTACCCACTGAGCCACCACAGCCGTGGTGGCTCAGTGGGTAACGCACCGACTCACGATCATGAGGGTGCAGGTTCAAACCCTGGCCCGTACCTCTGAGTTTTCTAAAAACTTACGTACGGATTCACACCACTGGCTTTCGGTGAAGGAAAACATCGTGAGGGATCCTGCATGCCCGAGATGTCACAATCAAAGGCATGTGAAGTCCGCCAATCCGCACTAGGTCCGCGTGGTGGACTATGGCCTACACCCCCTCATTGTTAGGTGAGGCTCGAGCTCCTCGGTGGAGACGTATATGAGTTGATGATGATGATTACTTATTAGCGGGACCCATCATAGACCGAGTTGTTATATTTTTTTTGTGTATTTGGTCTGGAAGTATTTTTCAATCACACAAATATTGTCAGTGAGATCAACTCTTGAAATGGAATAAATCTAAGTTTATTTTGAAAAGAGTAATTGCTGAGTTTTTTGGCGGCTCTTCTCAGCAAGACCAACCTTCCGAACCGAGCGTTAGAGTTTGACTATTCATAAGTGCTTGTGAAGGTCTATTTTAATTGGTTTATGTGAAACATCGGAATTCTTTTGTTTAAGTTATATGCATAAACGGATTACGACAGGAATAAGATATGGCGACTACGTATAGTAAGTAAATAAATATGTACTGTCATATAGCGTGGCCTGTGTTCCTACGACACCCGCCTACCCTCGCCTGTACATATTTCATATCAAAAACGTATTTCATTTTATTACTTTACCAATTGGCACTGTAGTAGCTAGAAGACTGAAGATCCCGCTAATCACCATTGTACCGAAGGCTAGCCAGCGACGACCAAGTCTGAAATGGGAGAAATAAGCATAAACTATTGAAAACTTGAGACCCGCCCCAGCTTCGCACGGGTGCAATGCTTATACATCACATTAGAAACCTCCGAAATTGTCAATGTTTCTCTAACATATTATGCATGTATTGTATAAAAAAATCTTCCTTTTGAATCACTCTATCTATTAAAAAAAACTGCATCAAAATCCGGTGCGTAGTTTTAAACATTTAAGAAGACATAGGGACAGACAGCGGAAAGCGACTTTGTTTTATGTTCAGTCCAATAAATGTTTTCTTTCTTTCTTTTATAATAGTGATATTGATGATTTGTAATACTTACACATCTAATGTCAAAACTAGCAGTATATCAGCAGGGAACTCAGTGAAAGTAGCAACTGTGAATGTCCGGAACATGTCCAGTCCCAATGATCCGACGTTCCGGACATGTCCGTCGAAGACCATAGCTATGGACATCCATATGAGGACTAGAAGGATGCTGTGGCGGCGCAGGCGTGGTGTTCGGAATAGATCGAGCACACTGTAATTCTTGCACTCCTGTTCTGCCTTCGCTATTTCTGTGGCAGTTTCCTGTGTTATAAAAATGGTATAAAATAACTTAATTTAATCTTTATATACTATCTATTACTAGCGGGACCCCTCAGACTTTGCTCTGCCCGAACAGCGCCACCTACCGGGTCCAATTGTGAATCTAAACTATCCTCGAATCAACTTGAACACAAAGAAAATCATTTAAATCGGTTCAGTAGTTTTAGCGTGAAAGGGAGACAGACAGACAGACAGTTACTTTCGCATTTATAATATTAGTTATAGATTTACTAGATATCACCATATTAGAATCTTTTAGTTTATATTGATACATACCCGGAATTCCTTTAAAATCTCATCTGGTATCTTCTTTCCGTTCATTCTCTCACATTTATGCATTATTGTGATCGCCTCGTCGATCCTTCCTTGTGCTATTAGCCATCTTAAAAAAAACCATTAGTTTATGAAGCTGGCTACAAAAATGGCATAGGTATTAAAGAAAAAATAATTTATCTACAACATTAGAATTTTTAAACTTTGTGTGCTGGAAATTAAATATTTTTTTAAAGAGCTTTTAATTTACCGTTTCACAAGCATTATTGACTTTCATTTCATGTCTATACCTAACCTAAAAGATAAGGTAGACGTTCCTGATAAGTAAGAATCTCTTCACCCCTATTTTGAAAGTTTTATTTTTAAGCTTTCGAAGTCATAGGATTAAAAGAGATTCTTACAGGGTCGGCGTTGCGTGAGTGACGCCCCTGGAGTTGCAAGCGTCCATTTACTACGGTAACCGCTTGGCATCAGGTAGGACCGTACTTATGCCTGCTACCTTTGTGATATAAGTGTATAGCTACCTGGCACTCTCCGGGACGATACATGGCGTGAAGATGGCCAGGACCAGGGGAACGCTGATGACCAGGGTGTACTGCCTCCAGTCATGAACACCTAACGCGATCCAGGGCAGCAGGCAAGCAGCAAACGTAAAATAAACAGCGATGGACATGTTTGCGACGAATGTACGCCATTTTGGTCCGACGTATTCTACCACTGGAAGAAATGGTTAGGTGAGTCGCGCGGTTTCTTCCACGTAGTTCCCGTTTCCGTTGGAATATAGGGATAAAATATAGCCTATGTTATTCCCTGATAATGTAGCTATCCACTAGTGAAAGAATTATTTTGATCGGTGCAGTAGTTTCGGAGCTTATTCAATACAAACAAAGAAACAAAGAAAAAAAAAAAGAAATCATTTCTGTTTATTTTCTTCTTTATTATTACACAACTATGATGGTTCAAACCCCTGGCCCGTACCTCTGAGTTTTAAAAAAAAACTTAGGTAGGTACGGATTTACATCGCTGGCTTTAGGTGAAGGAAAACATCGTGAGGAAGCCTGCATGCCCGAGATGTCACTATTGGCGGCATGTGCAGTCCGGCGCCGCACTAGGCGCCTGCTCCTCAGAAGTATATGAGCTGATGATGATATACTCACCAACAATATACATGATGACAAATAAGTTGTCGTAACTCAATCCCACGACAAACCTACACAATGAGAAGGACCAGAAACTGTCGGTGAAGACTGTACCTACACCGCCGATAAAGCCGGCTAAATTTGTACCTGAAACAACCAGAAATTGTGTTAGGTACCTACATGTAGTACAATTAATGTGTGGAAGTTAGGAAAGTATAAATATTAGCTACCATCCCGGTAGTGTAATTATTTCCGGAAGCTATATCTATATATATAAAAGAAAGTCGGGTTTGTTTCAACACTTATAACTCGAGATCTGCTGAATCAATTTTCATGGTTATTGATTCGTTGGATTTGTCTCCGCCCCGAATAGCAGAATACATCTTAAAAACAATGAATACTCGATATGTGAAATTAATACTTAATCATTTCAATAAATGCTGATTTGTTTATTAGATGTCAAACATTTGTTGTCCTATACTGTCAAATACTGTAACAACTATTCATGTGTGCGTTCAGAAATTATTTTATGTAAAATGTCTCAAAAGTTCGGAACTGTTATATTTGTTATTTTTAGACATTAATTTGCGTAAACATTTATTACTTATTTAATTTTTAATTTCCGAAAATAACACCGAATAATGCCTGATTTTTAATTTGGTCGGTTTTTAAATTGATCAACTTTAAGTTTAGTCACAATTTAAACTTTTGAACGCAATCATAATATTTGACATAAGATTTGACAACCAACTGTAATATGTCAATCCATCCTGTCGTACTTCAAAACACGGAAAAAAGTTATACGATATTGTGTTACCATTTCTATGAGTGCATCCTTCTACTTAACTTTCTTTTTATCTTTTTAATCAGCCCGTAATAACCCACTGCTGAGCATAGGCCTCCTTATTTTTATGCCTCTTTATATGGTCCTTTGCCAATTACATCCACTGCTTACCCGCTGCTCCGACAATGTCGTCTACCCACCGAGCCGGTGGTCTACCCGGTTTCCTGTGTCTCTCTTGGCCACCACTCTGTAATAGCTTTAGCCCATCTTCCGTCATCCAGCCTTGCCAGATGTCCCGCCCAACCCCACTTTAATCCCGTGATCCGTTTACCCACATCCACGACTTGCGTTTTACGTCGTATTTCGACGTTGGGTTTTCGGTCCACGAGGGAGATGCCCAGCATGGTTCGCTCCATGGCTCTTTGGGCAACCATTATTTTATACATGTCGCCTTTTGTAAGCGACCATGTTTCAGCACCATAGGTGACGATAGGCAGAATGCACTGGTTAAATGCCTTGGTCTTCAGACACTGAGGATTAGAGCGGAAGATTCATCATCATTCATCAAGTTTCCCAAATTCAGCCCAACCTAACTGGATCCGTCTAGCAATCTCCTTCACCTGAGACTCCCGGTCAAACGACAAACGACGTCCAAGATGTAGTGGTCTACATGTTCTATTGGGGTGTCACCCACATTACTGGTTGCTGTTCCAATTGGATGACTAGCCATGAGCTTGGTGTTGAACATGTTCATACGTAGACCCACTTTCAGGGATGCTTCGTGTAGTTCTGCAAGCATAGATTGAAGATCAGCAACGTTCTCAGATAGTAGAAGAAGGTTGTCAGCAAAACGCAGGTGTCATGCCATGCGTGTGCCATTTATATTTATTCCTCTCTCTTCCCAGTCCAGAGATTTAATTACGTCTTCTAGCATATTAGTGAAGAGCTTTGGCAAGAGAGTATCCCCTTGCCTCACACCTCGCTTGATGGTGACGAAATCTGTCAGCTTAAACATGCACACCTGTAGAGTAGCCTTTTGGTGTTCGTGCACATCAAACCGTTTAAAGGAAAAAAAAACTCCCGATTTTTAAACATTCTTCATTGGTAAGCCGTGGTGGCTCAGTTGGGAACGGACCGACTCACGATCGTGAGGGTGCCGGTTCAAATCCCTGCCCCGTACCTCTGAGTTTATAAAAACTTACGTACGGATTCACACCACTGGCTTTCGGTGAAGGAAAACATCGTGAGGAAACCTGCATGCCTGAGATGTCACAATTAAAGGCATGCGAAGTCCGCCAATCCGCACTAGGCCCGCGTGGTGGACTATGGCCTAAAACCCCCTCGATGTTAGGGGAGGCTCGAGCTCCTCGGTGGAGACGTACCTATATGAGCTGTTGATGATTGGTACTCCACTCCTATTGGTCGTAGCGTGATAATATATAGCCTATAGCCTTCCTCAATAAATGGCCTCTCTAATACTGAAATATTTTTTCTAATCGGACAAGAAGTTTCTGAGATTAGCGTGTTCAAGCAAACAATCAAACAAACTCTACCGCTTTATAATATTAGTATAGATGTACTAGCGGCCACGCGGACGCGGACACTCCGTCCGCGTGGAATAGTTACTTTGTGCTAACGCTAACTTTCAACACGCGACTTCATTTACGTAGAAGGATGGACTCGCTGAGCCAACTGATGACTGCCCGTGCACGGCGGCCCAGCGCTTAAAGGCGCGCACAGTACTTGATCATTATTTTGCGGCTATGTAATTTTAAATTTGCGATATCTCCTAAGATATTCATTGAAATTGAATGATGTAAATGGCGATTTTGTTTTAAAATAAATACTTCTTATGAATAAGGTATTTATTTGGATAAGGATTAATATCATCTTTATAAAAACACCTTCACAAATAATGCATTATTTTAGAACAAATTTGGTTAGTAGAAAAATGGTTATAGTGAGCCAACCTTAACAGATAGACATATGCTGACGCTGTTTTTTTTGAACTTTTGAAGGGGAACAATTCTGTTCTACATCATTTTAGGGAAACTTTAACCGTTTACGGAGCGTTCGCAGCGGAAGCTCTCAACAGGAAAATAAATCTCCCGATTTTGAAACATTATTTATTGGTGCTCCGCTCCTATTGGTCATAGCGTGATGATATATAGCCTATAGCCTTCCTCGATAAATGTACTATCTAATGGCGAAATAATTTTTCAAATCGGACCAGAACTTTCTGAGATTAGCGCGTTCAAGCACACAAACAAACTCTACTCCTTTATAATATTAGTATAGACTAGCTTCTGCCAGCGACTTCGTTCGCGTGGAATAGTTTCTTTGGGCTAACTCTAACTTTAACCCGCGACTTCGTTTACGTAGAAGGTTAGTATGGCTTATTTCATCTATAATTTTGGTGTGTCTATACCGATTTCTATGATTATTTTTTTATTGAATGGGTAATAATGTTAACTTTTTTAAATTAGGGATGAGTGAGAGTATTATAAACGTTAGAGTAAACAAATATAATCAGAATGCTCCGAACTGCTAAGCTATCAGGAGTTACACGTGTTATTGAGAGTCAACCATAAAAGATGGACGTATGCTGGTGCAAGATGCTTTTTTGACATTTTATGTAGAATATTTCCGTCATACATGATTTCTATGTAACTTTAACCATTAAGGCACACGCGACGGAAGCTTAAAAAGTGGAGTAACTTCTCCCGTTTTCCCAAAGTTTCCCTTCACTACTCTGCTCCTATTGATTGTAGCGTGATGAAAAGTATCCTATAACCTGCCCAGGAGTATGAAGAATAATTGTACCAAGTTTCGTTAAAATCCGTCCAGTAGTTTTTGTTTCTATAAGGAACATACAGACAGACAGACAGACAGACAGACAAAAAATTTACTGATTGCATTTTTGGCATCAGTATCGATCACTAAACACCCCCTGATAGTTATTTTGAAAATGTATTTCATGTACAGAATTGACCTCTCTACAGATTTATTATAAGTATAGATAGATTGGGGCAGTACGAAGTCTGCCGGGTCAGCTAGTATATATATAAAACAAAGTCCGCGCCGCCTCTGACTGTCTGTCTGAACGAGATGAACACAAAAACCACAGAATAAATTTTCATGCGGTGTTCACTAAATTACGGAGTATTTCACGGGGAAAGTTTTTATGTATAACTAGCTGCCTCCGCGCGGTTTTACCCGCGTAGTTCCCGTTCCCGTGGGAATACAGGGATATAATATAGCCTATGTTACTCGGGGATAATGTAGCTTTCCAAAGGTGAAAGAATTTTTGAAATCGGTCCAGTAGTTTCGGAGCCTATTCATTACAAACAAACAAACAAATCTTTCCTCTTTATAATATTAGTATAGATACATCAATTTGGACCCGGTAGGTTGCGCTGGTGGGCAGAACGAAGTTTGCCGGCTTCGCTAGTAACTTTATGTGTAAATCTTCTTTAGAAGATTGGGACAGAACGACTGGGCTGATATTAATTCTTTTTCTGGATTCGAGAATAGTTTAGCTTTGCGTTTACCTAGGACAAACATTTATATGCATGATTATGTCTGTCTGTGTCTGGATGTAATACGGGTAATACCTATATAAGTATGTATTTAAAAGTAGTATATCAGCAATCTGGTTACAGTACAAGCTGTGCTTAGTTTGGAATCAGATTGGCCGTGTGTGAAAAATGTCCCGGGATATTTATATTTATACTTACCAACTAGTGCTGGTATTCTCCCATATTTATCAGCTACCCATCCAAAGATGAACCCTCCTACTATGGCGCCGCAGAAGAAGATAGACTGAGCTGTTGCCGGATAGTTGTCTCTGTCACACACCCACCCTTGCTGTTGGGGAGAAAGGGATATCTATACTAATATTATAAATGCGAAAGTAACTGTTTGTCTCGCTTTTACGCTAAAACTAATGAACCGATTTAAATGAAATTTGGTACACAATTAGTCTAGAGCCTGAGAAAGGCCTTAGGCTATTTTTTATCCGGGGAAAATGCAAGATCTCCCGGGAAAATGGAAGATTTCCCGGGTGCGCGGGATAAATCGTGGGACCCTATATATTGATTTTAGATTTTTTAATTGATTTTATGCAATAGTATAAAATTAATGATCAATACATTGACAAGCCGGTCGTGGGTTTGAATCCTACTATGTATGCATGAATATCTCTGTTCTTTGTCTAGATATAATTATCTATATAAGTATGTATTTAAAGGTAGTATATGTAGTATATCAGCTATCTGGTTACAGTACAAGCTCTACTTAGTTTGGAATCAGATTGGCCGCGTGTAAAAAATGTCCTAAGATTTAAATAATACTATTTAGGTATTAAAATAATATCAGCTAATCTCACTTGAGTAGCAATAGTTTCATAAGGCACATCTGTATAATTGAATTCCCATTTTTTTTGACATTTCTTGGTCGGCCATGTTGTATTTGGTTGTAAGTTTGTATCTTGTAATATAATGTTCCAGTCGACATCATAAACTAAACATTTCTCGTATTTATTGTCATCCGTCATCGGTATAGATAGATGGCGCCTGAAAAAGACAATTATGTTAAAAATGAGCCAAGTCACGACGCGTTATATGTGTGTATAAATTTTGTTAGGAATGTTGGTTTATTTTTCTATTTGGAAGTATATATATTATATTTGCTTAATCGTGCTTACTTTTTAACTGATATTACTTTTTGATTGGATAAAGTAGTGAACAAATTATGTGTAAGTATTAAGTATTTTTAAAAATATAAAGAAAATATAAATTAATTTTAATAAGTTTTTATTATATTATGTACTAATCGTTCACCTAATTAATAATTAATTATGAGAAATGAAGTGAAATATATTTATTCATTCAAATAGGCACTTATGAAACATCGAATGTAATAAAAAAACTATAATAGCTAATTGTTTACCAGTTATCGTTAATCTTATTTCATTTTATAGATTAGCCAATCCTAGACTATTTACTTATTTAAACCTAGTTCCCATAACAAAAGCTCTGCTTATTTCGGAATCAGAATTGCTACTTAGGTCAAAAAAGTATACATATTTCATTATACAAAAAATATAGGAAAAAAATATAGGAAAGTTATAAGAAAATGTAAAGTGTGTATTTAGTTGGTTAGCCAATAAATAAATTATATATTATTTCTCCCTACCTTTCCTCCACAGTAAGATTACCAAGTTCTTCAACATAACACCAGTGCTCAGCCGGCACTAGCGTCATGAATATCTGGCCGAAGTAAACGAACGCGAAGAAGAAGGAGTACGGTATCATCATGATGAAGAGGATCCTTTGGTACCAGCCGAACCCTCCGACATAAGGTAAAATGTCATCTAAGTCTTTCAGCTTAGGTTTCGAAGGGTTGGGTGCTTCTGCTGCTGAAAGGATGTTAAGAAAATGAAGATTTTTTTCGTACTAGCTTCCGCCCACGGTTTCACCCGCGTAGTTTAGGGATACAGGGATAAAATATAGCTTATATTACTCCACAATAATGTAGCTTTCCAACGGTGAAAGAATTATTTACATCGGTCTAGTAGTTTCGAGCATATTCAATACCAGCTGCCTCCGCACGGTTTTACCCGCGTAGTTCCCGTTCCCGTGGGAGTACAGGGATAAAATATAGCTTATATTACTCCACAATAATGTAGCTTTCCAATGGTGAAAGAATTATTTACTAAACATATATTATAAACTATTGGTCTAGTAGTTTTCGAGCATATTCAATACAAACCAACAAACAAAAAGTTTATATATTAGTGTAGTACATAATTTGTTGCTAAATCCAAAAACAAATAACATCTTTACAATCCAAGTAATATTATTTTATTGTCGCTGTTTTTACTGTTTACTTTATAATTGTATACATAAGATGCTAACTACTTTGATATGTGTTAATCCTTTTATCACAAACGACACCTAAGTTTAAATTGGTTACCAGGAGAGGCAGAAATATGTAGCTGATTTTATGTCATCAGATTGACAAACAGGCAGACGGTCCACCTGATGATAAGTGGCCACCGCTGCCATTTGGATAATCAGGATGGTTTTTGACCTTGAATAGAAAGACCTAGAAGAGCACTGGCTATCAAGTGCAACTGCTGGAATACACCATGGCGTTTTAGCGGCAGATTTACTACTAGGTGATTGCCAACCAGGCTGATTGACCATTGGAAGTAAATATTATGCTGATGTTGCTTGGAATAAGGAAAGGAATTCTTTGGTACTACTGAACTAGCACAGCATCAAAGAACTCAAATGTCAAATATATTTAGACCCTAAATTATAAACATTGTTAAAAACTAAACTCAAGGATGTAATGCTAGGAAATGTGACACTGTAATCAGTTAGGTTCACTACTCTGATGCAGTGGACACGAATTAATCTTAGTATTGTCTTTTCTTGAGAACCTATGAGATTTATTAAATAGTATTAAGTACCTAAGTTTAATATAAAGTACCTGATCATTATTGTTAACGAGACTTTATGTATAAATAAATAACATAGACAAAAAGGCCTATTTCACTAGTTTTTTAAGGTCAAAAGTCCACATTACCTTTCCAATTTCTCTCCTGCATTTCGTGCACATCGTTTTTGTCGTAGTTTTCCGAGTCATAACCTGTTGTAGTTACGTTTTTCTCATGTGATTCCATTTTGGAAGAGTGTTTGAACCTTAAAAGACACTTTTTGAAACGTGATTTCGGCTTACGAAACCCTCAAGTTTGAAGTGCTGGCCTGAAAACAAGGAAAATGATTTTAGACAGATAATCAAGATAGAGTGTCACTTAGTAAGAGAAGTAGTTTAACGCCCGATGTCAATAATCAATCCTGATCCATTTTTTGCTATCTAAGATTGATATATCAATCCATTTTCTGGGTGAAGCTTTAAAATCAATCTATCTTCGATCTACGATCGATCGAATCTGTTCGAAAATGATAGTTTTTGCTTGCCTATAAGCTATCCGTCCATTTTGACAACTCGTTGGTTTTAATTACGGATTGGAGATAGATTATTAACATCGGGCGTAAGTAACCACAACTTTCAAGGTTATAAATCGATTTGATTTATAAAACCTTGTTAGTAAAAAATAGACAATATTTCCAGTAACATTAAAGTTATTTTTTTACTCAATTTACTGTAATCTTTAACTCGGTAAAGCATTTATTTATAATCATCTATTTTTAATAACAAGTATCTCAAAATAAATACTAACCTTTCCTATACTTTATTAAAACACAAAAACATATGTAATAATGAACTCAAACAAAAGTTACAATTTGAAAGATAACTCTTTCCTAAGTTGCCTCAGAAATAACGAGTCTTCTAAATATGTTGAACCTTTTATAATGTTTTATGTAAGTAAGTAAATGTTTACTGAATAAATTAATTTTACTACTTGTTACTAAGATGTCGTACTGAGTATATTTATTTTATTTTATTATTATTTGCATATAGTTTATAGTAATGTGCGTCATACGTCATTGATTCGTGCGTGAACTGATTAATAAATAAATCTTCTTCTTAGTCGTACACTCTTGACAGAGTGGTCGTGGTTGTGTAATGGCTGCATGTCATTTTTTGTTCACCACCTCTCTTGCGATGTCTCTCCACCTGGCACGATGTAAGGTGTTGCGTGAACAGGTAACCATAGAGGTCTGGGTCACTGATTTTATGAGATCAGTCCATCGGGTAGGTGATCGCCCTCAGGACCACTTCCCTTCCACCTGACCTTGAACCACCAATCGCTCTATTGAGCCCTCGTTCCTAGAGATGTGGCCAAAGAATTTATGTATACGTAGTAGCACAGTCGACGATAGGCGTTCTTTAATTTTCAGTTCCTCTAGAATGGAGTTGTTTGTGCGAAATGCCGTCCAGGGAATCCTCAAGAGCCTTCTCCAGCACCACATCTCGAGGGCATCAATCAATAAATAAATATCCTGGGACATTTTACACACACGGCCAATCTAATTCCAAACCAAGCAGAACTAGTTATAGTAACCAGATAACTGATATTCTACTTTTAAAATTATACTTATGTAGATAATTACATCCAGAGAAATAGACATATTCATGCATGTTTGTCCCGATAGGTTCGAATCCACGACCGGTGGCTTGAAAGTCAGGGTCACTAACTATAATCTAAACTAAAATGCATTGATTTCTATCATAAATTATTTAAAAGTAAATTAAACGTCTCATTCTGTAAATGTATTAAAAACAGTTTTTATTAGTGAGGCGTTTCGTAAATGTAGTAACAAAATAACAACTTTAAAATTTTTATAAAAATTGGGTACGAAGTCATTAATTTTATTCTGTACAAATCATTAATCGACTTGGCTTACAAATCACCGCCGTGCGCATTTAATAAAATAATTGCTCTTCTTATTCAAGTCTATTTTTGTTTGTGACATAATATTTAAGTCATTAAATTTATTTGTCAATTTAGAAATATATTGTGCAACATTAGGTTAGATAAAGACACATGTATATCGACTAGTGGCTCCCCGCGGCTTCACCCGCGTACCCGGGAGATCTTCCATTTTACCGTGATAAAAAGTAGTTGACTGTCTGTGTACCAAAAATTTTAATCGATTAATATAAGTAGTTTTTCGATAAAAGCGAGACAGACAGAGTTACTTTTGCATATATAATATTAGTCTGGATTTAACTACAATCAATAGGAGCGGAATAACAATGATAAATGCAAAAATGGGGAAGATGTAAAGCAGCTAGGTAATTTACACGTACCTTTATTATAAAGAATCCGTGGACAGGGATAAGATATAGCTTATGGTACACACAAATAATCTATCTCTCACAAAGGTGAAATAATTATCCAGATCGGTCCATTAGGTTGTTTCAGAGCCTATTCATAACAAAGAAACAAAAAATCTAATCCTTTCTCTTTATAATCTGTCTAGATATTCTTTCACCAGTAGAAAGCTACGTTATTTGTGAGGAACATAGGCTATATTTTATCCCTGTAATCCAACGGGAACGGTAACTACGCGGGCGAAACTAGTTAGATATAAAAATAATAGATTATATATTCTTATCAGAAAACTCTTACATATTTCAAGCGTAATTTAACTCATGACCACATTTGAACACTTCACAGAACAAAAAGGACAATGAAAATAAACTAAAGAATAATAGACATATGTACTTAAATTCCAATTGGTATGTTATTTATAATCATCTGTACAATTTAGAAGGTCTTAACCGCAAAATTATACATATTTTACGCTTGTCCTATTTAAATAATCTATTTACGTAAAGGCAGAGAATGTCAAAATTACCTACTTTGATCTATAGAGCCATGCATCAATATTATAAAGAGGAAAGATTTGTATTTTTGCAAATAACGAATAAACTCAAAAAGTACTGAACCGATTTTAATAATTATTTTTTCATTAGAAAGCTACATTATCACTGAGTAACATAGGCTATATTTTATCTTTGTATTCCCACGGGAACGGGAACTACGCGGGTAAAACCGCGCGGAGGCAGCTAGTACTTAATATTATAAATGCGAAAGTAACTCTGTCTGTCTCGCTTTCACGCTAAAAAAATGAACCGATTTAAGTAAAATTTGGTGCATAGTTAGCCTAGAGCCAGAGAAAGGACATCGGCTACTTTTTATCCCGGGAAAATGGAAGATCTCTCGGGTACGCGGGTGAAACCGCGAGGAGCCACTAGGTCTAAATAAAGTATAAAAATACAAAGTTTTAGATCCACATATTATAGAGTATCTTATATTTAAGCATAAAATGTAACAAAAGAATTCTTTTGTGTTTTAGAAAATGGATATTTACGAATTTATAAAACCTTATTTACACCAATATTATAAAGAGGAAACATTAGTATGTGTGTATGTTTGTAATGAATAAACTTTGAAACTACTGTGTCAATTTAAATGAAATTTGTCACACAGATATTCAAGAGTCTGAGAAAGGACATTGGCTACTTTTATCCCGGGAAAATAGAAGATCTCTCTAGTTAATAATAAATATCCTGGAACATTTTTCACACACGGTCACTCGGATTTCAAAGTAAGCTGCAAAGTGAGCTTGTGATATGGTAACCAGATAGCTCATGTACTACGTTTGAAATACATACTTATATAGATATTTACATCCAGACACAGAACAAACAGACATATTCATGCGTACAAATGCTAGTCCTGACTCCTGAGTGGGATTCTAAACCACGACCGGCGGCTTGAGAGTCAGGATCACTAACTACAAAGCCAACTGGTCTGTCAAATAATGTAAATTAATGTGGTTTTATTATTGTTTTATTTACTTACTTACCAGTATATAGATAGTCACAAAGATACTATATTTATACCGTATAGTCTAAGTTTAACGTGAGGACTGCTCGGAATGAAATGGCGGAATGAGATCGAAGACGATCCTTAGACTATCAATTATTATTTGTTATACATATGTTTGTCATGTGTATGCACTTGTTTATATACAGTACTAGTTTCTGCCCGCGACTTCTCCCGCGTTTAAGCTAAAACTTTTAACCCGCGACTGAGTATACGTGATATCTCAAAAGGAAAAATAATCCCGATTTTGAAACATTATCTATTGGTGCTCCGCTCCTATTAGTCGTAGCGTGATGATATAAAGCCTATAGTATTCCTCGATAAATGGGCTATCTAACACAATCATCCCGATTATAAAACATTATTTATTGGTGCTCCGCTCCTATTAGTCGTAGCGTGATGCTATATAGCCTATAGTCTTCCTCGATAAATGGGTTATCTAACACTGAAATAATTTTTCAAATCGGACTAGTAGTTCCTGAGATTTGCGCGTTCAAACAAACAAACTCTTTAGATTTATATAAGCATAGGTACATGTTTGTCATGTGTATGCACTCGTTTATTGATGGTATTAGTTAACACTAGTGGTTACTAGAATTATTTTAGATTAGTTCAAATGAAAGATACGTTATCAGAGAGTAACATAGGCTATATTGTATCCCTGTATTCCAACGGGAACGGGTAGTTCCCGGCTGAAAACGCGCGGAGGCAGCTAGTCCCACTAATATTATTATAAAGGCGAAAGTTTGTGAGTGTGTGTTTGTTACTTCTTCACGTCTAAACGGCTGAAGAAATCTGCTTGAAATTGGATCAGAGTTAGAATAATTTCTGGAATGAAAAAAAAAGAAGAAAGAAAGAAAAAAAGCATTTATTCCGAACAACACACTATACGTGTATAAAACACACAACGCAAAGAAAAAAAAACTCATATCGACCCTTAGCTTGTAACTCCGCATACTTAAGTAATTTTTACCAACTTTTCAGGAGCCTTATTTTAAAAGGCCAACTACTTACCTTGCGCGCTGTTACTACTTTTTGAATTAAAGCCTCTTATTGACTGAAATCTATATCATGTGAGCGCAGGTTCGACGCGCAATGAGCAGCTCTATCCAACGGCATTCAAATGTAGGAACTGCCAATTTTTTACTTGAGCGGTGTTGTAAGCTAAGGGACGATAATGCTACTTTTTATCAAGAGAACATTGGAGATTTTCCGGGATCGCGGGTGAAACCGCGGGGAGCTAGTAAGTTCTGGTTAATCGTGTTTGTCCCGGAATAATTTAAACTGCATCCAACAAGCACATACTAGCTAATGTTTATGTCATAATGTTTTAACGTCTACTTATGTGTTATTGTTGTATGAACAATAATTAGGTTTGATTGAAAAGTATGTGCGGGCTTCATAAAGTGTAATAGAGACTTTGGAATGATTAGAAGTGGTAGTGAAATATAAAGAAAAATATATTTATTAAAATATTTGTTTAAGACTATCTGCTTCTCCATGGTTGGTTTCGGCGGACTAAAACACTTAAGTCGCAAACACCAACTTTTCAGGAAAATGTAAAACCCGTGGCTGCTCTTGGTTTCTTGAAAGTTAAATTTAATTTTTTGAATTCTTGGCTGTAAATTTTTATAGATGGTGAACTTTCGTGGCCCTCTTTGTATAATTTAAACATTTCCTGTAGCGTAAGATGTGGCGGTAGGTACTTCTTTGATGTGCTCTTTGACTTATGACTTTCGTAGGATGGGAATGATAAAATGTGATTTTTAATTTCTTCTCGAACCTCATCTGAAACTTTATGTTTCGGAACAGTATTTCCCCGGCCCGTACCTCTGTGTTTATAAAAAACTTACGTACGGACTCACACCACTGGCTTTCGGTGAAGGAAAACATCGTGAGGAGCCTGCATGCCCGAGATGTCACTATTAAAGGCACGTGTAGTCGCACCGCACTAGGCGCGCGTGTGGACTATGGTCTAAACCCCCTCGATGTTAGGGGAGGCTCGAGCTCCTCGGTGGAGACGTATATGAGCTGATGATGATGATGGTCATAAATATAAAATAATTAATTTATTACTTACTACTAAACTGCTCCACTGCTCCATCTTTTTGTAACGCAAGTTTCACAATTGCTTGTTCTCTATTCATTTTATTAATAAACAAGCACGAACCACACTTCCTTTAGGTCCAAATACCAGTTAATTATTGAACTCATTTCGAAATGCATACAACAAACTTAAAGTAAAGTACTTAATATATCGTTTCAATAATAAATCAAACTCAAGAGTACCCTTTTTTTAAATAAAACGGCATACAATCCACCCACTTGACATTCCAAGCTGAGCCCAACAAATGTCACCAAGAATGCGTATTTGCGACCAAGTCTACAATAGTTATTTGTTATACAAGAGTGCAAAGTTGCTTTTTAACCGCGTGTTCAATTTTGATGACCGAGCAAGCGAAGGATTCTAAAATTGAATCACAAGCGCAGCGAGTGATTCAAAATTAGAATCCTGAGCGTTAGCGAGGGAATCAAAAGAGCACGAGGTGAAAAATCTTTGCACTCGAGTGCAACACGTAACTTTTCATTCCACCTCAGCGAGGAAATGACTAAATGCAAAAAAAAAAATGAAACAAATGATTATTAACAGTTTCAGTCAATTCTGTTGGCGTCAAGCAAACTTCCTCGTCGCTAGAATCACTCATTTTAGTTTTTTCACTTGTTTTCAAGTTACTTGTTTTTAATATAAGGTTTAACAATGACGTGAAAAAATGCCGCGTAAAGAACCGCGTACAAAGCAAATTGAAAAAAGAACACCAAGAAGGTGCCGAGTCTGAGTTTTTAACAAATAAAAAAAAAGTTGTATGATATATTCGGCACCATAGAGGTAGCAGTAAATAGGTTTAATGTTTTTTTTTAATTCACAAACTTAGTGCACACGATGTTCCAAATTCAATTTACTTTATCCTCTAGAGAATAAAAACGGCTTTTCCACTCAGATATTGAAGATTAAAAATACTCTTTCCGAGATGGTGGGATGAAAAATTTTTTTTCGTCGTCGTCGTCTTCAGCCTAATCAGTCCACTGCTGGACTGCTGCCTCCCCTAATGCGCGCCACTTTTCCCGGTCCTCCGCTCTCCTCATCCAGACCCTCCCGGCAAACATACGCAGGTCGTCGGCCCACCGCGCCCCGGGCTGGAGGGCGTCCTACACTACGTTTACCGAGACGCGGTCTCCACTCTAGGACTCGTTTGCTCCAACGGCCATCGGTCCTACGACTGATGAATAGTTTTTTTTACTTAAGTCAATTTAAGTTGTTTAAATAGTACGTTTCAATATAAATATCCTGGGACATTTTTCACACACGGCCAATCTGATTTCAAACTAAGCAGAGCTTGTGATATGGTAATCAGATAGCTGATATACTACATATAATACTTTTAAATGCATACATATTATAGATATTTACATCCAGACACAGAACAAACAGACATTCATGCATACAAATGTTTGTCCTGGGTGGGATTCGACCCGCGGCTTGAAAGTCAGGGTCACTAACCACAAAGCCAACCGGGCTGTCAATGATGAATATATGACTCTAAACTTATTGTTTTAAAAGGACCCATTCACAATATCTTAGGAAATACCTTCGCCTGACTTAAGTGGTTTTGTTCAGTGACGAGTGAGATCAAAATAAGGAACATAGGCAAAAAAAATTTTTTTTCCTCAAGTGCTTTAGTCCGCCGACCTAATATATATTTCATATCCAAAGACTCTTAGTCCTCATTCGCACGAGAGTTTTTTTAACGGACGGAAAAAAAGGGTTCAAATACAACAAATGTATTCCCAAGTAAATTTTATTTTATTTTATTTTTTTGTATAGTTCTGGTTGTTCGTGATGTCCGACTGAAAACCAGCGCGAGGGCTAGTGTTCTGCTAGCCTAAGCCTTATGCTGAGTCGGGTACTTTTCCTGGCATCACACAACATTACATTTCTGTTTTTTATTTTATTTTCTTGTGTTGTGTGTTTTGTACACGACTGCTGTATTTTGTAATGTTGTGTGTTGTCTGGAATAAATGTATTTTCTTTCTTTCTTTCTTTCTTTCGTTTTAAAAGCGCTGCCTTGTGAACATACGTTAAAAAAAAAAACGCGACGCTTTTTTATCGAGCGGTGTTGCATTTTTAACTTTGGGCGTTGGAAATAGAGCATATTATGGTAGGTACTTGGGAATGCATTTGTTGTGTTTGAACGCTTTTTTTCTGGCAATTAATTTAAACTCTGGTGCGAATGAGGGCTTATAAACTTTCGCATTTATAACTTTAATAGGAAAATGTTGCCATTTCTATAAATATTCGTACATCAATGGTGTTGCCACATGACGTCATTCGTTAATGAAAGAATCATGAAATGAAACATGCCTTTGGTCTTACCATCATTGCAACTGTATGTACTTTATTAGTAACTAGCTGCCTCCGCGCGGTTTTACCCGCGTAGTTCCCGTTCCCGTGGGAATACAGGGATAAAATATAGCCTATGTTACTCAGTGATAATATAATAATACAGGGTGAAAACTTATAAAAGGCTATTGCAGCAACTCATAGATTAAGAAACATCAATAACAAATGTAAATAGCTGTTAGTTTTCCGAAAAATAAATAAATAAATAAATAATGTAGCTCTCTAATGAAAAAAGAATTAATAAAATCGGTCCAGTACTTTTTGAGTTTATTCGTTACATACAAAAATACAAATCTTTCCTCATCTTTATAATATTCAATTTTTTTTCAATCATCTTTATAATATTAGTGTAGATGTAGACTAGCGACCGCCCCAGCTTCGCACGTGTGCAATGCTTTTACATCACATTAGAAACCTCCAAAATTGTCAGTATTTCTCTTACATATTATGCATGTATTGTACATAAAAACCTTCCTCTTGAATCACTCGATCTATTAAAATAACTGCATCAAAAAAAGGCTATAGGCTTTATAACATTACGCTACGACCAATAGGGGAGGAGCAAGAATGAAAGATGTTGCAAAAACGGGGAATGTTATCTGGTTACATTACAAGCTCTGCTTAGTTTGGAATCAGATTGGCCGTGTGTGAGTGAAAAATTACCCAGGTAATTTATTAAATACTAGCTGCCTCCGCGCGGTTTTACCCGCGTAGTTCCCGTTCCCGTGGGAATACAGGGATAAAATATAGCCTATGTTACTTGGGGATAATGTAGCTTTCCAAAGGTGAAAGAATTTTTGAAATCGGTCCAGTAGTTTCGGAGCCAATTCATTACAAACAAACAAAGAAACAAATCTTTCCTCTTTATAATATTAGTATAGACATACCTATTAATATTTTTTTTGTATTTCGCGTAATATCAATATTTTAGCATAATAAATTTTAAAAACATCAATTAGTCAATTCACACTAGTGACATAGTTAATCATCACTACATATATCAAATCAAATCAAATCAAAAATATTTTTATTCAAATAGGCCAATATGCAAAGCACTTATGAATAGTCAGACTCTAACGCTCGGTTCGGAAGGTTGGTTTTGCTGAGAAGAGCCGGCAATAAACTCAGCAATTACTCTTTTTAAAATAAACTTAGATTAAAATACATTTCAATGAAGTAGTCTCACTGACAATATCTGCGTGGTAGGGAATGACATAAAAGAAAAAAAAAAACATAAAATAAAGTGAATATTCATAAAAACAAAAACAAACTTGAGCAGACCAGTCCCCACAAGCAGCACCTGTTCACAAGCATGACGCATGTGGCAGCCATCGCCCTCTTCGCCATATTTTAGGGAAGTGAGCGACCCGTCACACGACGCCGCCGCAAGCAAAGACTTTTAAGTGAGCATGACTAACCCAAGCCTGCTACAAAACATAATTATCAATTAATAAACGAAACACACACACCCAATGTTATCAGCGAGACTATTAACATACTTATATTAGGTAATTTACAGTATGAGTATAAGCATAAATGTATACAAGTTAAATAAATCTACAACCAAGCATTATTATCATTTAAATATTCATTTATATTATAGTAAGCCCTTTTTATTAATACGGCTTTGATATGGTCCTTAAATTTTTGCGAAGGCAAATTTACAATTGATATAGGGATTTTGTTATAGAAGCGTGCACACAGTCCTAAAAATGAACCTTGCACCTTTTGGAGTCTATAAGCAGAGGTCACAAGTTTGTGCTTATTTCTTGTATTGAGGGAGTGCAAATCACTGTTTTTAATGAAACTACTAATGTTATGATGAACAAATAATATGTTTGCATATATATACTGTGATGCAACTGTGAGTATGCCGATTTCATGAAACTTATCTCTGAGGGACGTACGAGAGCCTAAATTGTAAATAGCTCGTACCGCTCTCTTTTGTAAAATAAAAATAGTTTCTATATCCGCACCTTTGCCCCACAGTAGAATACCATAGGACATAACACTATGAAAGTAACTAAAATATACTAGTCTAGCCGTATCTACATCTGTAAGCTGTCTAATTTTCCTAACTGCGTAAGCTGCCGAACTGAGCTTTCCCGCAAGTGTAGAAATTTGGGTGCCCCATTGAAGTTTCGAGTCAAGAGTAATCCCTAAAAATACTGTTGATTCAACAAGATTCAAAACTTCATTATTTAGCATAAGATTACAACCTACTTTTTTACATTAGGTAACGCAAATTTAACGCATTTTGTTTTTTCCGCATTTAAAACTAGGTTATTTACAGTAAACCATTCTAATACCCGGGCCAATGCACAGTTTACATCGTCATAGTTGGATTTAAGTCTATCAACACTAAAAATCAGTGAGGTGTCATCAGCAAACAGTACAATTCCACAGGTATTTTTTACATAAAAAGGGAGGTCGTTAATATAAATTAAAAATAAGAATGGACCTAGAATTGAGCCCTGTGGTACACCCATACGCATAGAAGAACCAGATGACTTAGCCCCATTTACATCAACTCTTTGGATTCTTTGGCTAAGATAAGATTTCATCAGATCAAGTGCAATGCCTTTTACCCCGTAATATTTTAACTTACGCATTAGTGTCTCATGATCAACACAATCAAAGGCTTTAGAAAGATCACAAAAAACTCCTATAACATTTTGTGACTTTTCCCAAGCATCAAAAATACTCTTTAAGAGAGCTACCCCAGCGTCAATCGTAGAACGACCCTTGGTGAAGCCATATTGTTCCCCGTGTAAAATTTTATTGAAATTAAAATGAGAAAGTAGTTGTACTAATATTATCTTTTCAAATATTTTACTTAAGACTGGCAAAATGGAAACAGGCCTGTAATTTGAAGGATCACTAGAATCTCCAGTTTTAAATAAAGGTATTACTTTACTATGTTTCATCAAATCCGGAAAAGTACCTAAATCGACACATCTGTTGAAAATAAAAGCTAAATGAGGAGCAATAGGTTCCACAATACCCCGCAATACAGCAACAGATATGTCCCACAAATCACCAGTGCGTTTAATTTTTAAATTTTTGAACGTTTTCACTATTTCATTGGACGTAATATGCTTAAACTTAAATAGCTCATGGCACTCGGATACATGATTTCTCAAAATTGCGTCAGCATTTACAGGTGAAGAATTTAAGGAGCTAGTTGTAGCTACAGGTATGTCCCTGAAGAAGTTATTAAAAGCTTCTGCTATTTGACCATCATCTCTAATAAGTTTATTGTTAGTATTTAACTCAATACGCATTTTATGCTTAGATTTACCTGTTTGAGAGTTAATAATATTCCAAGTAGCTTTTACTTATATATAAAACAAAGTTGCTTTCCGCTGTCTGTCCCTGTCTTCTTAAATCTTTAAAACTACGCAACAGATTTTAATGCGGTTTTTTTTAATAGATGTAGTGATTAGAAGGTTTTTATATACAATACATGTATACCTATTGCATAATAAGTTAGAGAAAACCTGACAACTTTTTGCACCCCTGCGAAGTTGGGGCGGGTTGCTAGTATAAAATAAATAATTATAAAAATACTTACTTCTGTTAGAACTCTGAGTAGATATATTTTAGAATTCCATATAAAAATGTTGCACAAAAGTATCCTTATGTGACTATGGTTTCTTAGAAATAAATCTGTATTTTTTTATGAAGTATTTTATTTTATACCTAGATAGTTAAAAAGTATAGACTATATAAATATGTATTGCTCATACTTATATGAAGTTAATAAAAATTATTTCATAAATTATTCCGCTAACCTTAAATTATTTTTTACTAAGCAGTTTTATAAAGCTATTTGATATTCTGAAAAGTGAAAAATCTATCAAATTTATTTAAATGTTTAATTATTTCATTTAATATAATACCCGATAGTGTAAAGGGACTATCACCGATCGTTAAATATAAGGCTTGTACTTAAGTAAGTAAAATGCAGCGAGTTTATATATTAACCAACTGCCTCCGCGCGGTTTCACCCGCGTAGCTCCCGTTCCCGTGGGAATACAGGGATAAAATATAGCCTATGTTACTCCCTGATAATGTAGCTTTCCAATGGTGAAAGAATTTTTGAAATCGGCAATGTAGTTTTTGAGTTATTTTAGAGCTTAGGTACGGATTCAGGATACTTTTTATCCCGGGAAAGTTAGTCCCATGGAAACGCGGAGGAAACCGCGGGTCGCTAGATAGTATATAGTAATATAGTGTTTATGAGTTAGCGTTAAAAAACAATATGATTTAATTTTAATCAAAAACTAACTATCTTTAATCAAAATTTAACAATTTTGTATATAAATATAAAATATATACAAAATAGTAGGTAGGTTCTTAAAAAAATCAAAATTATGTAATATACTTATTAAAAATCGCTTAAGCTTATGGTCCCGCTAATCGATCCTTTGAACAAACTCAACCTTAAGCCTATAGATTCAACACGAGAGCGAGCGAGACAAAACATCACCTCTCACTCACTCCTAGCTAATCGGTCACCTTGGAAACCGGAATTCAAAACATCGTAACTCTTTTAACCCTGCAAGCTGTGTTATACTCTATTGTTAAGATTTTAGAGTTGAAATTTGATTGTGCAGTAAATAGCTTGTTTTGAATATCGTAGCTTTAACCCTGCAAACTGTGTTATACTCTATTCGTAAATAGGTAAGGTTGAAATTTTAATGTGCAGTATATCCCTTGTTTTGAATACTGAAGCGGGAAAGGCGACGTTGCCGCACCGGTGTATAACCGCGTGCCTACCGCGTATGTACCCCGTAGCAAACGCGACGTTGCATGTCCGCTTGTGATACGGTGAACGGACGTGTCCGGCAAGTATTCAATTTAAATAACATTTAAAAACAAAATGGAAGACGAAAAATTAATATATTTAGTACAACAATATGAGTTTCTATATGATTTGGCGCATCCGAAGTATATGGACGGTTCGAGGAAGGACGCCGCTTGGAAAGAGATTTCTGATCAAATGAAGCAGCCAGGTGATTATTAGATGTTTATTTATTATTTTTACGTATAAATATGCTTATTAAAATCGAAAACTAAGTCAAACAAGGTCACTACTTCACTAGAATAAATAATGAATGATGGAACTATCGTAGCGATTTGACGCGCGGCCATTTTGAATGACCGATTCGTTTCCATTCTGGCGCCAATTTTCAATATTTGCATTTTAAATTATTGACTATTATCTTCTCGATTTAGAATATAGTTATTTTTTATGTTATATTGTAGTTTAAATTTCAATTTAATATAGATTTTTCTGTTGTTACAAATATATTATTAGTCTTACTTGTATAGCGATATCTACTGCTATAATGGTTCAACTATCCACCGCTAGATGGCGCTTATATAAATAAAAACAGAAATGTTACTTTAAACTTGTCTAACTTAAATTACCTAGAATATATCCTGGGACATTTTTCACACACGGCCAATCTGATTCCAAACCAAGCAGAGCTTGTACTGTAACCAGATAGCTGATATACTACTTTTAAATACATACTTAGTTTCACCCGACTTCCATTTGCCCGCGTAAAGCTGTAACAGCCATCAGAGGCTAACACCTTCAAGTCCCTTCGAAAAAGAAAACTCGCTTTTCTAGTTGATCTTCAAGTAACCTGTGTATTATTCCAGAACATATTCTAACTCTGTGCCAAATTTCATCGCGATCTCTTCAGGCTTGCGTGAAAGTGTAACGAACATACAAACTCACAAACTTTCGCATTTTTAATATTAGTAGGATTAATTTAGACACAAAATTGGCATTGTAAACAGTGACCCTTAAACAAATTAAGGAATTGCCTAGGGCATCACGCCTGGGGCACCAAATAAATAAATAATGCTTTGGTTTTTAATCTTGTCGCACCTCTTACACTTCTAAGGTAAGTACGTTAGGTAAGGTAGGTTCGTTAGGTAAGGTAGATACGTTAGGTAAGGTAGGTTCGTTAGGTAAGGTAGATACGTTAGGTAAGGTAAGGGTAAGGTACGTTACGTATATCTCATTATCTTCCAAAAAACTAATGTTTTAAGGCGGTAAAGGTTTAAAATCTGATTCTAGTTAAAACAAGAATAGGTGGGCCCACAGGCGTGGATTGCTTAGGGCATCAAGTAGTCTTAATCCGACTGATTGTAATTATATTAAAATCCTCAGCATCAGCTTGTAAAAACCGTTGGCAGAGCCTCAGGGATTCCTTCAGGCGTGTATTAAACAAGAGGAAATGCAAGGGTGCAACTTTAAACAAGATAAAGAAGTGGAAGTATGAGGAAGAGATGTCATTTCTCGAGCAATATTTCGTCGAGAGGAAATCATACGTCTCCCCAAGTGTTAATAGTGATGATGAAGTCTCTGATGGTGATCTGACGAGGAATGTGGAAACCCTGATGGATGCACCAGATATCAAGATTGAACCTCTTGAAGAGGCCACAGCAGATTCTGGTAGGTTTGGTTTTCTATATCGATTTTTTTATACCACAAAGGTGGCTCCCCGCGGTTTCATTCGCGTACCCGGGAGATATTCCATTTTCCCGGGATAAAAAGTACTATGTCCGGGACTATGTCCTTTATCAGGCTCTAGCTAGACTATCTGTGTACCAAATTTCATTTGAATCGGTTCAGTAGTTTCAGCGTGAAAGCGAGACAGACAAAGTTACTTTCGCATTTAATATTAGTATGGATAGATAGAAGATAGCTAACAGATGGGTAACCCAAAATAAGCATAGCACTAATATAGTAATATTACACAAAATAGTTAAGTAGGCACGGCTTACTAAGCCCCAGTACTCGCGTGACTTCGTAGTTTTGTATTTGTCGGCTGAACAAAAAGTGTGGAATTCAGTACATGATTGATTTATCACTCGTAATCTCCCTTCCCGTGAGATGCGCCGTACTTACCACACATTTTGAACGGGAAAAGTACATTTTAAATTATCGTTTGGTCTGTTTCCCAAAGCGGGACAATATCAGGCTTGCTGGCCATACGTCCCGCCCAAAGCGGGACGTATGGTCACGTTAGTCATACAGGATAAATAAAATTAAGAGGCCTAGAATTTTTACTGATTTAAAAAATAAATTATACTTTAAGTTTCATACAATAGGTATACTGTAGGTACTATAAAAATCACTACATAATTATTATAAAACAAAGTCGCTTTCCACTGTCTGTCAATATGTCTCCTTAAACCTTTAAAACTACCCAACGGATTTTCATGTGGTTTTTTTAATAGATAAAGTGGTTCAAGAGGAATGTTTTTATATACAATACATGCATAATATGTTAGAGAAACTTTATGTACAATTTTGGAGGTTTCTAATGTGATGTATAGTGCACCCGCTCGAAGCCGGTGCGGGTCGCTAGTTTGTTATAAATTCCTAAACTGTAGAGATAAATATTTATGTAAACACTTAGGTACCTAGGTAAATGTTCTGTTAACAATAATAATCTTAAGCTGTTTTTTCATTACTTGCTTTAATGTAATTTTTTTATTATATCTGAAAAATTCTCTCATTAGTTTGTGAAAAATTTTATAATTTTATTTTACATACAGCAGACACCAGTCCCTATTAAACTGTATTGTCAAAATATTAGATTAGATATCATGTGATTAGTATTAATATCTTATTTCTCAATTTTCAGCCACAGCATCAGCATCAGAAGACACGAAAAAGAAGCCGCAAAAAAGAAAAAAGCCATCAGATCCAAACTCCACTTCGGCTGCGGCCGTTCTATTATCACATTTGCTCGAACAAAGATCTAGCCCAGAACCCACACAGGACGACATAGATCTATTTTTCCAAAGTATTGCCAGCACTGTAAAACAATTTTCACCATATTTACAAGCACTAGTCAAAAATAAAGTCTTCAATTTAGTGTCGCAGATGGAAATTCAATTGTTTGCGCCCAAAGTTGAAAAATCATCGGAGAACTTTGATTTGTCGTTGGAAAATGGGGGGTATACTGAAAGTTGGAATGAGGGTTAACTTTAATCCTAAATATTATAAATGGGAAAGTAACTCTGTCTATCTTGCTTTCTTGCTAAAACTACTGAACCTAAATGTGGTACATAGATAGTCTAGTCTAAAAGGACATATGCTACTTTTTATCCCGGGAAAATGGAAGATCTTCCGGGTACGCGGGTGAAACCGCGGGGAACTAGTCTATTATAAATGTGAAAGTGAAGGATGGATAGACGTTTGTTACTGAATCACGAAAGGGAAAAATATAGATATAATTTGGCCCAAAGTTAGAATATGTTCTGTAATAGTGCATAGAAGTTTTTTTATTGTCCGCGTAAGAGTGTAACAGCCATCAGAGGCTAACACCTAGTCCCGTCAAAAAAAAAACTATACTTTTTATCCCGGGAAAATTGATGTTCCCCAGGTGGAACTAGTAATATTTTAAAGTGGGTTTTAAAGCCTGTCCAAAAATAAGACTAAAGGAGGGCGCCACTTGTAGAATGTTTGGCCGTTTCTAATGTAGTGCTTGTAATATTTTAGTTCCTAATTCTGCCGCAACATGGCGACAATTTTCAAATCTGTAGTCAGGATTTATCAAGAAAGTGAAAGTTTGAATATATGTTTGTTCCTTTTTCAACAACTACTGAACGGATTTGGATGACATTTGGTACACAGATAGTTTACAACATAGGTTACTTTTTATCCCGGGAACGCGAGTGAAACCGCGGGGAGCCACTAGTGTATATATATTTTAAGTATTTTTAGTGTGTTTTATGGTATATTAAGTTAAAAATACTTGTTGGATTAATTGTTCTTAAGGGAACAGATTAGGAATTCTAGCCATATTATTGGTGATAAAATATTATAATATGAGGGTAGTAATACATATTATAGTCATTAAGGATATTTGTATATATAGCAATATATATATAAAAATAGTTTTAGTTGACAAATTTCGTCGACAGTTTTAAAATTGTCTTCAGAAATTAAAAAAAATGACTTGTAAAAAAGTGATTCTGAGTATCTAGAAACACTTCAATTAAGCTTTTAGTTCATCACTTAATTTTTATGTTAGAAATTGTAGAAATAAAGACTGAGTTATTTTTGTACTTGAAGTTTTTTCTTTACCAATGATAATAAAAAAAAAAATTATTCAGTTCTTCAAACGTGCACCAAGAAAAAAGCATAGGATATAGGTAGGTATATTGAATAAAAGGTTTAAGTATTTTAAATTTTATCTTTATTTGTCTTATATCACAGAATTTAATTCGAATGATCAACATTTTTGAACGAAACATCACATTTAAGATGGCAACAATAAAAAAATACTGCTAAAATTTGACACAATTTTTACATTAACTTTGTCATGATTAAAATATATTTTCTGTAAAATTTAACAGTAATTTCTGTAAATTTTTCAATAAAAATTTCTGTAAATTTTTCAATAAAAATTACTGTAAAATTTTCAAAAAAAATTATACACATTTTAAATACATTATTCAATTATTTACACTTAAAAATAAAATTATAGTAAAACTTAAGAGAAATAACTTACTATTACTATAAACTTAAATAAACTTTGAGCGTAGAGGACTACCCTATTCTATTTTTTTACAAGTTATTTTTGTCCAATTTTTTGTATGGAAAACTTTAAAATATTTTTTAAAATTCAGGTATTTTAAGCACAACCATAATTTAAATAATAAATTGCACTCATATTATTTTGTTCATGGTAACTATATCACATTTGGAAAGGCAAGGGCATGTATTAGAAAATAATAAATTATTTTTTGTACAATAAAGAGTAAAAAAAAAATAGATTAAAGTCAATTTTATAAAGATTTAGAGACAGAAAAGAAGATTAGAGAAATATACATAAAAGAAACTCTGATATTACTTAAATATTATTGAAATTAAAATAAATAATTTTATACTTTCTAAGGAACATAATTCACCCAAATCAATGTTTTTTTTTACCGATTTTGTTCTAGATACTCTATCATTTCATCGCATCCATAAATTATTAAAATCACATACCTACGTTTTGGCAAAATTCTTCTCTTAAACATTATTCACATATTTTATCTCTTTCCCTTTATTGGACTGAGAAAATATAATTAACAATAAAAACATATTTAAGGTTTTTAATAAAATCCCTTCAAAATTTCTAAATTTAATTTCTTTATGAAAGTAAGAGAAAAAATATGATCGTTAGGTACATAAAAGAAAATATATCTATAATATTTAACACAAACATTCTCTTTTTATTTCAAAATCCCCAAAAATTTTAAATTTTCATAATTGAAAAATTTTTCATAAGCAGAAATTACCCCCCCTAAATTTAAACTCAATCCGAATAGAGGGAAAGAAACTACTTTCAAATCATACTACGTTATTATCCGTGTTCTCTCGTTTCCTTGATCTCTGGGAAGCTCTGATAGAAGCTCTGATGGAAGCTCGCGAGCTTACGGCGCTTGGTAAAGCTCTGACGAAGTTTTGGTCTTCGTTGTTGATGGAGGCTCTCTTGGCGTAGCGGCCGGGGTTCTCAGGATCGTCTTTTTGTTTTCTGTTATGAGGAATATGTTTTAATAACATTTGCGAAAAATAAAAAGAAAACCCTATATTTATTGATTATTATTAATATATAAAAAATATTCAACTTGACATGACGGGTTAACTTTTGTTTTGAGATAATTTATAAATTTAAAACGTTTTTTTCTTAAATTAAACAATTTTTTTTGAGCAAGTTTAATGTTTTATTTTATTAAATTTTTTTTGAAATCTATGGACAACTATGGCTTTTATAATAAATCTTAACTGATAATAATGAATAAAGAAGTCAAAAACATACTACTACAGGAGACGAAATACATAATTTATATAAAAGCATAAAAATTATGAAGTTTAGTTATACATATATTATTAGTTTACTAAATATATATATTTCCATCTTTAATTACCACATATACGAGATTACTACTGCGTCGGCAACGCATGAGTGCCGCCCCTGGTCCATGGGCTACAGTAACCGCCCGGTATCAGGTGGTATTATGTTGTATAAAAAAAATGTATTCACCTGGAAAAGCAAGGATTATCCCAGAACTGCTGATCCTTCCCAAAGTCCTCTCCGTCCTGCAGCGTCTGGGGCATCTCCGTGTCCATGGTCTCCGGGAGGAAGAGGCACAATAGGCCCCCGAAGACACCCAGTACTCCCAATATCAGGAGGGGTAGGTCTTGGGATATATTAGCCTGGGGGTAAGAGAATAAACATAAAATTATAAAATTCAATATTCTTGTAAACATATTTATTTTATTTATTTAACAGAAAACTAACAATACATGATTTATATAACTAAATCAAGATAAGCAAAAATAATATATTCTATTATAATAATCTACGCGCAAATCGAGCCGATATACCCATATAAATATCATAAATTTAGTCCGAGTAAGTTTCAAAAGCACTACTTACTAATTGCTATTTACACTAATTTGATTGGTAATTAAAATGACTCGATATGGCCTATTAATAATAACATTGGCTACATTTTATCCTCTCAAATAAAAAATCCTTTAGGAAAAATGTTGAATCTACAGGGAATTATTACTAAAAATATTTTTATTCAAATAGGCCTTACGAGTCATACAGTAAATTAAGTTACTTACAAGATAAACGACAAAAGGGGCCAATATAGACGCGACATATCCCATGATATGTATTAAGGCCACACCTTGTGCCCTAACCACTGTGGGCAACAGTTCCGCGGCGTATTGTAGGCCTATGTTATAGGATATGTTCACGGCGAATCGGCCTAAAATTGCTAGTGAGGCCGATGGACCACCTGGAGAGATTAGAGGTTTTAGTTAATGGCACAGTTTAATGGTTATGTATGTAAAATATTTGATTTACTTTTTCGATAATTGGTAGCATGAAAAAACTCATAAATTTAAAATTTGAAAATTAAATAATAATTAATATTGCTTCATTTGTTTCTTAATTTTGTTATAATAATTGAAAAAATGTTTTCTTACTCGCTCAAATTAGTTACCATTAAAGAAACAAACAGTATGTAACATAGTTGGTATATTATTGTACTTATTATTTATTTATAATGCAAATCAAGCTTTCGTGCATTTTAAATTTTCAACGAAATAAATATATATGGAAGCACTAGCTAACCTGACATAGGTTGTTTAATATACGAAGTAAAAATATATACATATACCACATAAAAACCGGTAGCCGGTTCGAAGGAGTTCGATATCAAACACTATTTTTATACATTTCATAAATGATTACTTACCAACAGGCACAGCAGTGGCTAGAAGACTGAAGATACCACTGATGACCATGGAGCCACAGGCTAGCCATCTCCTGCCCCACCTGAGATGAGGAAAAATATTTCCATTATAACCTTTCTCTATTCGAAAAAGATTACTTATTCTAATATAAAATATGGCGCATACTTTGCACAAAGAATTGCAATAGCAATTCAGCGTGGTAATGCTGCCAGCATTCTTGGCACGCTTCCGCAGGGAAGCGATTTGGGACATATTTTCTATTTATTTAAATTTTTCTATTCTAGTTTTAAGTTGTATATATATATTTAATTTTCAAATATTCTTGTAAATTCATCATGTTAATCACTATAAATAAATTAGCTCATTCTAATATTATAATTGCGAATGTCAGTTATTGTTACGCTCTCAAGTCTGAAACACATTAATGATTTCAAAAATTCTACCGCCAATAGGAAGCTACGCTATCGGGGAATTATATCAGTTAAACCATAGGGCGAAAGTAAATATTTAATATTTGGTATTACTGAATTTGAAAATATCAGCTATCTGGTTACCATAACACAAGCTCACTTTGAAGCTTACTTTGGAATCAGATTGGCCGTGTGTGAAAAATGTCCCAGGATATTTTTACTCACCGATCTAGTACAGCAGTCAAGAAAGTATCGGCAGGTAGTTCAGTAGCTGATGCAATAGTGAAAGTCAAGAAGATGTCCAACCCCAAAGACCCAACGTTCCTCACGTGGCCATCAAACACCAGGGATATGGCCATCCAGATGATGATGAGGAGGATCGAGTTCCTCCTTAAACGAGGAGTTCTGAACAGGTCCAATACTGAATAGGTCTTTGAAGAGGCTTCTGTTTCTTTTATCGTTTTTAGAGAGGCTTCCTGTAACATACGTGGGTATGTAAAATAATGATAATGATTAAAATGAATACTTACCTAATATATTATATAAATAAAATGTATGAGAAATGTGTAAGAAGGGAGTGATGAATGAAATGACAGCTGACAGAGAGGAATGGAAGAAAAACACATGTTGTGCCGACCCTGCTTAGGCGGGATAAGGGCAGGAAGAAGAAGATATATAAATAAAATATAAATATATTTTTTGCAAAATTTTGATGCTTTTGTAAGATTGATATAATTATATTTTGTAAGTTCTTGTGGTGTTGTAAAGAAATTATTAATCAAATAGGCCTTCACAGACACTTATGAAACGCGACTCGAATTCTCAGTTCGGAAAGTTTCTTTATAAAATGAATTTAGATATTATAAAATAAAGGAAAATTATAAAAATATATTGTAGTTAAAGAAAGTAATTAAATTTAATTTAATGAGGCGTTATATAGAAAACTTAATTTTAATTACTTGAAAGGTAAATAGATAATATTAACTCACCGTAAATTCGCTTAAAACTTTGTCAGGAATCTTCGTCTTGTTGATCCTTTCAAATTTCTTCATTATAACTAGGGCTTTGTCTATTTTACCTTGAGATACCAACCATCTGAAAGAAAACCATTTTATTAATATAAATTCTATAGATTTTATTATTTATATATAGGTACCTATATAATATTCTGAGTAATTATTACATAGGGTCAAACAGCTGTTTAGGAGGAGTTGTGACACACACAAATATTAGAATTACACTTATATAACTACTGTCTCCCCGCGGTATCACCCGCGTTCCTGGGAGATCTTCAATATTTTCAAATTTCATCTCAATCCGTTCAAGTTTGCATGTTTGTTCCTCTACCACGCTAAAACTATTGCTTAGATTTGGATGAAATTTGGAACACAGATAGTTTATAACCCGGATTAACACATAGGCTACTTTTTATCACGGGAAAATTGAAGATCCCCAAACCGCAGGGAGCCAAAAGTATCGAAATAAAAATTACTTGCACTAAAAATTTTTACAGCAATTACCTTGCACTTTCAGGAACGACCCAGGGGGTGGCTATAGCCAGGATGAAGGGCAGACTGGTTCCCAGGGCAAACCTCCTCCAGTCATCAGCCCATAAAGCTATCCAGGGTAAGAGTGAAGCAGCTAATGTGAAGAACAAGGCAATAGACATATTCGCTACGAACGTCCGCCATTTTGGTCCGACGTATTCCAAAACTGGAAATAGAAAAAATAATTTTGTTGGACATATTTCATGTAAAGCCAATCTAATTAATTGCATTGGATGTAAATTTTTATATAAGTATGTATTTAAAAGTAGTATATCAGCTATCTGGTTACCATAACACAAGCTCACTTTGATGCTTAATTTGGAATCAGATTGACCGTGTGTGAATAATGTCCCAGGATATTTAAGTTAGCAGAGCTGGTAGGTACTGTAACCCGATAGCTGATATACATCTAGATACATACTTTTTTTATTTATTTATTTATTAAAGATGGGCTTGCATTTGGTCTCTGACCCGTCTATACAAGACGCTGCCGAAACCTAGGATGGGGCATGCTTGCCCAGAAGAAACCTATTCACCCTAGCCTTGAAAATTCCACTTATATGGATATTTACATCGTTCCCGTAGGAATACGAGGAAAAATAAAGTACCTATATGTTACTTCCTGATAATCTAGCTTTCTATTGGTGAAATAATTATTCAGATCGGTACATTAGTCTCAAAGGCAATTTGTTTCAAACTGTTGTAAAGTTGTATTTACTTATAAACAGTCACTCTAACGCCCGGTTCTAAATGTTGCTTGGACTAAGAGCCGGCAATAAACTCAGTAGGTAATTACACTTTTAAATATTATACCCATTTTAATTCAATCAAAAATGTTTTTATTCAAATAAGGTAAAACACCCAATTATCGACACTTTAAAGTCGAAATTCGAGCATTTTTTAAATATATGGTTTCTTTATGATAATTAATTTTGCTTTGATTTGAGATTCTTTAATGCACTGGGTAAAATTTTAAGGTCCATTCTATATTATTAGGCCTTTGCAAGCACTTACGAACAGTCACTCTAACGCTCGATTCTAAAAATTGCTTATACAATTAAATATTATATGCACAGAATACGAGCGCAGCCAGGGGACGGTCGCTAGGGTTAGCTAGGTTATAAATACATCGTAGTACAAAAACTAATCTAATACAAGGCTAAGACATGACCGTACGTGAAGGAGTTCAAACTTAACTACTAGATCAAGATAAAGGTATCTTAGGTAGGTACAGTATAACGAGGTAAACGTGTGAGAATACAAGCTTTATGCCCGCGGTTTTGCCTGCAAATGTGTCTTAAATAGGGTCCTATATAACATTTACTGTACAACTGATATTATAGTCTGCCTCACAAGTTCAAAAACGTGAAAATTCGAGATAAAGGTCCTAAAAATACCTCTAGAAAAATGTTAATAAAGAGGAAAGATTTTGTGTTTTGTAAGTAAAAAAATAAATAAAGCGATTTAAAAATGTTTTAGGTTACTTTATTATTATGGCATAATACCTTTTATCTGTATTCAAACCTTATACTACACACGATTTTTACAATATTCAAAAGAAACTTGTTGAATGCAGGGAAAATTCTCGTAAGAAAATAGTGATGACAAAAAGCGATTTTTATCGCAATCGAGTCAAAAAAACTCAATCAAATTTGACCATGAGTGAAAAATGTCTCAGGTAAAAATGTATCTACACTTAGATATATACAAAGGAAAGATTTGTTTTGGAACGTAGTTCCTTATCGCGCGTTGTGAAAGGGGGCTAGACGGATTTTTTTTTACGAAAAGTTGTCACGACACATTTCCTCGCGGGGCCGAGCTTGGCCGAGCGGCGCGTTGCCAAGGCGCGGCCTACCAGTTCCGCGCGCACTATACTACCTACAACTTTCTAATCTGAATAACTCTATCACACAAAGCTACAATATCAGGGAGTGCCATAGGCAAAATTTTATCCCTGTATTCCTATGAGAACAGGTGAAACCACTTGACAGAAGCTAGTTAATATACTTACCAAGGATATACATCATAGTGAAGCAGTTGTCGAAAGCTAAGCCGACCAGAAACCGGCATAGTGCGAAAGACCAGAAACTATCGCAGAACGCTGTCCCCACTCCAGCCAGGAAACCGATGAGATTTGTCCCTGGAATAAACATAGATAGTCATTAATACCTACTATATTATATACTATAAATATTCGGATGAATATCGATAACCAATCCTTGAAAAAATGTGTGAAAATCTTAGGTATATAGGTATAAAATTCTCGTGTCACAATGTTAGTGGTAACTCCTCCGAAACGGCTTGACCGATTTTATGAAATTTTATATGCATATTCAGTAGGTCTGAGACTTGGCTATTCCCTTTTTTAGATACCCCTGTGATCACGGGTACGGGAACTAGGCGGGTGAAACCGCGGGGCGGCAGCTAGATAATATTACTACCTTACATAAGACCGCAGCCAAATAACACTACATGTAGTGTTGTGTTCCTGCGGTGAGTAAGGTAGCCAGAGCTCCATGAGGAGACGCTGTAGCGGCAGTGGGGGGACCAGGGATGGAGTAGCGGCGTAGGGGAATGCAGGAGTGATACTTTCATTTCAACCCTTCGACGAAAAGTACATTGCGCTTTGTCCCTTTCACTGCCTATACAGTTGCTCCTATTTACAGGGTCGGCAACGCGTGAGTGACGTCTCTGGTGTTGCAGGCGTCCATAGGCTACGGTAACCGCTTCCCATCAGGTGGGACCGTATGCCTGTTTGCCACCCTTGTGGTATAAAATATATAGGTATATAATTACCAACTAAAGCAGGTATTCTTCCATATTTATCAGCGATCCAGCCGAAGACCAGTCCACCAACGATGGCGCCGCAGAAGAAGATGGCTTGAGCAGTCGCTGGTAGGTTGTCCTTCTCGCACACCCAGTCTAGCTGTAAGTTAGATAGAGACAAGTTGTGACTCTTTTTGAAGTACATGCTGTTTTTAGTATTTTTTTTGGCATTATAATTTTGTATGTGACATTTTCTTTGTGCAAGTAAAACTTTATATAGGTAGTAACTTCGAAATTACAGTACTTATAACTGAAGATCCGTTCAGTAGTTATTGCGACAAAGAGTAACAAACATCCATCTATCCATATCTACTCACAAACTTTCACATTTAAAAGCAGGATTCAAAAGATGCATAGCTAGGTACCTTTATGAATACCTACTTATAGTGGAACATGAACCACCTCCTTTTTTGCAGTCGGTAAAATAGCCTCTACCGCAGTTTTTCACGGCTAAACCTTATTCGATGAATTTCACCAAAACGATAGATCATAACTCGGAGAAACCACACTAAAAAAAAAAAACAAAAACCAACCTCCGAAGCGATAGTATGGTATGGGACATCACTCCTGTTGTACTCCCAGCCGTGGGTACAGGCGACTACCGTCCATTCGTCATCCGGGGTCGTCCGTCCTTCGGCTAAGGCTTTATTCCAATCTGTGGAGTACATACGACATCTCTCGTGGGGGTAGGGTCCTTCCGAATTAGGTGGGATCGCTAGAGCTCGCCTGTGGAGAAAAAACCGGTGTTAATCGTAAAATAAGAAGGGATTTTTACGGTCGACAATAGAAGTGGTGTTGCAAGCATAGGCAACGGTAAATGCGCGGCATCAGGGGGGATTGTATGCCTGTTTGCTAGCTTTGTGGTACAAAAAAAAATATTTTTTTATGACAACACTTGATGTAGCTGAAAAAAAAAGAAACGACACATGATTAAAAATAAATTTTAATGTGTCATTTTTGGATTAATGTATAAGGAATTAGAAAATGTCGATGTATCAATGTCATTACATATATAAATACGTAGTAGGTAATTTATTAGCAACAAATCAAAATAACATACAGGTATATTTGTTGCACAATAACAAACTAATATAAACGATAGAGACAATAAATAATAATCACGATTCAAACAAAATAACCGCTCAAAAGATCGGTTTTTTTCAACAACCTGTCGATCACCGGAATTTCGCAGCGTGACTCTAATTTTCCGGTACAAAAAAAAAACAAAAACGGAAACAATAGACTGCAATTTGTATAAAATCGATTTGAATCAATCGATAAACAGTTTAATCGAGTATTGAATCGTATAAGAATTGAAGGCGGCAATCTGATTATTTTATCAAAAAACTAGCTTCCGCCCGCGGTTTCACCCGCGTAGTTCCCATTCCCGTTGGAAAACAGGGATAAAATATAGCCTATGACAGTCACAAATAACGTAGCTTTCTATTGGTGAATGAATTATTCAGATCGGTCCAGTAGTTTATAGAAAAAATCACATCTTCTATAACTATAATATTAGTTTAGATATCTAATGTAGGTAATTAAGGCCAACTCACGTGGTATTATTTCATTTTTATAACTCTTAAATGTAAGTTATTATAGTAAAAATTTATTTTAATAATAAAAAAAAAGTTATTCGATTGTCAAAATCCTACTAATATTATAAACGCGAGAGTTTGTAAGTATGGATGTTTGTTCCTCTTTCACGCAAAGACTAATAAACGGATTTAGATCATATTAAGAACACATGTACTTAGGTATTTTAAAGCCTGGATTCAAAAACAAAACCAAAAATCAAATTTTTTTTTATTCAAATAGGCCTCAATAAAGCACTTATGAATAGTCACTATTAATGCTCGGTTCTGATAGTAGTTTTAATTGTGTGGATTAAGTGGATTAACACATAGACTGATTTTTATCATGGGAAAATTGAAGATCTCCCGGGAACGCGGGTGAAACTGAACAGCAATAATAAGTGCAAAATACCACCTCTATTTCTTTACAACTCCACATAATTACTAATATTCCTATCGTGACAACAAACAGTAAGTATTTGACACCGTTTTACTAGTTTTCCATTAACAATAGATACTAATAATGCTTGTTTTATTCAAATTATATGATTCGAAGTTACTCATGCAAAGATATTCATAAAAAAATATACTTTTGTTTACAGTTTGAGACAATGGATCTTTATAAGTAACTAGTGGCTCCCCGCGGCTTCGCCCGCGTTCCCGGGAGATCTTAAATTTTCGCGGGATAAAAAGTAGCCTATGTGTTAATCCAGGGTGTCAGCTAACTCCATACCAAATTTTATTAAAATCCTTCGAGCCGTTTAGACGTGAAGAAGTAACAAACATACACACTCACAAACTTTCGCCTTTATAATATTAGTCTGATAGATAGTTACTTGGTAGGTAGGTATTATGTAAATTTATTGATAAATAATTAAGTATTGCATAATTATAGTAAAGTATTAAAATAAATAATATATTTTTTTGTATTTTCAGTCATACTAGTTCCTCCCCACGGTTTCACCCGAGAGATCTTCTATTTTCCCGGGATAAAAAGTAGCCTATGTCCTTCCTCAGGCTCTAGACTATCTGTGTACCAATTTTCATTTAAATCGGTTCAGTAGTTTTAACGTGAAAGCGAGACAAACAGACAGAGTTACTTTCTAGTTTCTTTCTTTGTTAATATCTATATAAGTATGTATTTAAAAAGTAGTATATCAGTTATCTGGTTACCATAACACAAGCTCCCTTTAAAGCTTACTTTGGAATCAGATTGGCCGTGTGTGAAAAATGTCCTAGGATATTTATTTTATAGATTTGTCGTTAAGAAACACATACCTAACCCAACATTTTTTTATTTTTCTTGCAGAACAGGCTTGGGTCAAAGACTGTCTAGTCATGACTAAACCAAGAATCACACGTAAACAGTTTAATCTTGAAATAACCATGCTTCACAATTGGCCAGTGACCTTAATAGTAGAGGTCATTCAAAACAAAAGCAGAAAGGTCGACGAATTCGTGCAATTTGCCTCTCAGGGCTATGTCTAATGGTGCGATCAATATTACCGGTTCACAAATGAATTGTAAGTTTCCGGTTAATATTTTTTGCACCCGCTTGCTTGATCGTGACTCGATTGCGATAAAAATCGGTTTTTTGTCATCTGTCATCATTATGTATTTTTTTTTGGCAGAATTTCCCCGAATGTTAAAGACGTGATGTTTCTTTTAGAATCTATAAATAAATCGGTTTGGATTTAGATTTATTTTGACATAGAAATGTATTATGTAATAGTAAGAAATATATTTTCTTAACATGGTTAAGTTGATTCTAAACTAAGCAGAGCTTGTACTGTAACCTGATAGCTGATATACTACTTTTAAATAGGTACATATTTACATCCAGACGTAGAACAAAACAAGTAATTTATGGTCTCGAAATCGAAGCCAGATTGATGGCTTAAAAGTCAGGGTCACAAAGCTAGTTAAATCTATACATATAAAACGGAGTCCCCGCCGCCTCTGTCTGTCTGTCTGTCTGAACGCGATGAACACAAAAACTACTGAACAGATTTTCATGCGGTTTTCACCAAATTACGGAGTATTTCATGGGGAAGGTTTTTATGTATAATACATCAATTTGGTAGTACTACATATTAGGTAAGGATAATAGTAATCCTTTATAAAATAGACACGTGTCGTTTTACCTAGTGAACGCGAGTGAAACCGCGTTACGGAAGCTTGTATAAAAATACTATATGGCTCCCCACGGTTACACTCGCATTCCCGGGGGATCTTCAATTTTCCCGGGATAAAAAGTAGCCTATATGTTTCTCCAGGTTAGAAACTATCTGTGTTCCAAATTCGTTCAGTAGTTTTTACGTGAAAGAGCAACAAACAACCATCCATAATCACAAACTTTCGCGTTTATAATATACTAGCTGCCTCCGCGCGGTTTTGCCCGCGTAGTTCCCGTTCCCGTGGGAATACAGGGATAAAATATAGCCTATGCTACTTGGGGATAATGTAGCTTTCCAAAGGTGAAAGATTTTTTTAAATCGGTCCAGTAGTTTCGGAGCCTATTCGTTACAAACAAACAAACAAACAAATCTTTCCTCTTTATAATATTAGTATAGAAGTAGGATTAAATATGTCAGTAAAAAAATCATTTATGTTAATTTTTTTGGTAAGAAATATAGATCATAATCTAAATGTCCGAACCAGGAACTGAATGAGGGTAGACCTAAAAAAAATACATTGCAAAATAATGATAAATACCTAGTTAGTTATTTATGACTATAATAATATGATTAATGACAATAATTACATAGTATACATGTCGTGGAAAAATCATTAAACTGGGCCAATCTAGATTTGACAGCCCGGTTGGCTTTGTGGTCAGTGACCCTGACTTTCAAGCCGCGGGTCGAATCTCACCCAGGACAAACATATGTATGCATGAATATGTCTGTTTGTTCTGTGTCTGGGTGTAAATATCTATATAAGTATGTATTTAAAAGTAGTATATCAGCTATCTGGTTACCATAACACAAGCTCTGCTTAGTTTGGAATCAGATTGGCCGTGTGTGAAAAATGTCCCGGGGTAGTTATTTATTTATTGTTGTTGTTATTACATATACACATTTTATGTTTACTGATTTAAAATAAAAACATACATAGAAATAACTTATCAAATCAGATTTAAGTTCACACCCATGGGACCTTGACGGCCAACATAGAGTTTTAGACGTTGTGACGTACAGACAGACGGACAGACGGACATCCGGCAACCGTACACAAGGTAAGCCGGATAATTGCAAATGATAGGAACTCACCGTTTAAGTGCGTAACGCATAATCCTACTCACAACATATTATAAAACAAAGTCGCTTTCCGCTGTCTGTCCCTGTCTTCTTAAATCTTTAAAACTACGCAACGGATTTTGATGCGGTTTTTTTTCAAATAGATAGAGTGATTCAAGAGGAAGGTTTTTATATACAATACATGCATAATATGTTAGAGAAACACGGTCCAAATTGATGTATTATACATAAAAACCTTCCTCATGAAACGCTCCGTAATTTGGTGAAAACCGCTTGAAAATCTGTTCAGTAGTTTTTGTGTTCAGACAGACAGACAGACAGGCGGGGACTTTATTTTATATATATTGATTTTCTTTATTGACGTATGTATCTGCAATTTATTATTCTTGGAATATTTTTTATCAACATGACCGCCTCTGCCTTTAAACTTTAAATAACCGTATAGTATTTATTTGGGTTTTCCAAAGACATTATAAGAGGTCTTTGGGGTTTTCCTATAGATAGTTTACCACTCGATGTTGCCTGGTTTAAAATATATATATTTTACATGGCAAGTAAAAAGAGATTAAAATATTTTAATTGTGTGTTTAATTGTAATATCCTGGGACATTTTCCACACACGGCCAATCTGATTCCAAAGTAAGCTTCAAAGTGAGCTTGTGTGATAGCTGATATACTAAGTACATAATTATACTACTTTTCAATTCATAGTTATGTAGATATTTACATCCAGTATACCAATGTAAATAATAATAGAAGTTTAAATACGTATAAAATAAAAGATTAACTCATATGATTTAAATTAATAGTAGATATTTGGTAGTTTTTATGAATGAGTTTATATAATTTCACCTATTTTGTAGGCGTAAATTACTTAAATTATTTTATTTTTTATTGGAGAAAATCCCAATAGGTTTGCGTCACCTTACTTGTTTACAAAAACCACTGTTTTAATTGCGAAAAAAAGCTTAAAAATGATAATTGAAATCCGTATTGGGTTTAACCATAACATACAAACAAACACTCCGGTTTATGTATATATATCCTAGTGTAATTTTAAGAATACGTAAACTAAGGTACTTAAGTATAGTACTTTTCTTTATGTAAGTATTTAAACGCTAGAGGCTCCCGGCGGTTTTACCCGCATTTATTGGGAATTATAAAATTACCCGAGACAAAAAGAAGGTTAAAGGTTATTCGAAAATATATTCTAACTTTATGTCAAATTTCATTCAGATCCCTTCAGCCGTTGTTGCGTGAAAGAGTAACAAACATACATACATACATCCTTACAAACTTTCATATGTATAATACTAGCGACCCGCCCCAGCTTCGCACGGGTGCAATGCTTATACATCACATTAGAAACCCCCAAAATTGTCAATGTTTCTCTAACATATTATGCATGTTTTGTACCTATATAAAAACCTTCCTCTTGAATCACTCTATGTATTAAAATCCGCATCAAAATCCGTTGCGTAGTTTAAAGATTTAAGAAGACGTAGGGACAGACAGCGGAAAGGGACTTTGTTTTCTACACTAATCTACACTAATATTATAAAGAGGAAAGATTTGTATTTTTGTATGTAACGAATAAACTCAAAAAGTACTAGACCGATTTTAATCATTCTTTTTTCATTAGAAAGCTCCATTATCACTAAGTAACATAGGCTATATTTTATCCCTGTATTCCCACGGGAACGGGAACTACGCGGGTAAAACCGCGCGGAGGCAGCTTGTATAATATGTAGTGATGATTTGTAGGATTAACACTTGATGGTAAGTTCATCTATGGGGAATAACCTAACACAGATTGAAAGAAAAAAACGTAAGTACCTATCTTATACATCGTGATCATAGCTTATGGTAAACACTTTACAGGTAACACACAATTACATTTATCTCTGTGGTTTGTGGTAAAAAACAGCAATTGGATGTAAAATACCCATTGTCTATACACATAAAAACAGCTATGTTTACTAAAAATTGCTACGCTATGGCTATAAAAGTGTTCAATGCGTTGCCTGCTCACATGACAAGTTTACCTATTAAGTGTTTTAAAGCTAGACTCAAGACATTGTTGCATGAAAATAATTTTTATTCTATTAATGACTTTTTACTTGTAAAACATAAATAACATTGATTTAATTTAGATGATGACATTTTTTACTTATTTTTATATTATTTTAATTTAAATTGACAATTATGCTTTCGTAGATAATATTGTATATTTGCACGCCATTATGGCAAAGCATGTAGAACTTTTCTTTTCTTTTGAACATCTTTGTACTAATAACCATGTTTCTAGCAAATAAATTATTATTATTATTATTATTATTATGCTTTATGATCCGATAAATTTAATCGTGATATTTATTTGACCACATTTTAAAATGTGGCTGATATACTTCATTCCGTGATCACAAAAACAAATATTAGGTATATGCTGGTAACATTGTTGGTAGTAAAAAAAGTTAACTGTCATTTTGGTGGTGCGCGCGAAATGGAAAATTTTGCAAAATTTCATTCTTACATAAAAAAATCATTGTAATATCCTGTAATATATGAAACAAAGTTTGTTTAAACGCAATGAACACAAAAACTACTGAACAGATTTTTGGTTTTCACCAAATTACTGAGTATTTCATGGGGAAGGTTTTTATGTATAATACACCAATTTGGAGCCGGTAGGTGGCGCTGGGCAGAACGAAGTCTGCCGGCTCCGCTAGTATAACCTAGATTAACACATAGGCTACGTTTTATCCCGGGAATAATTAAGATTCCCAGGGAACCTATAAAACCGCGGACAGTACTAACAACGCATAAAAATAAAATTCATAGCTGTCCTTACATGCATTCATTATTATTAATTTATGTATGTAATATATATTAAGTTATAAAAATATGTGTCACGAAGTCGTCAAGGGTAAAAAATGAATAAAAATTATATAACCTTTTAATAAAGCCATTAAAGGCCTAGTAATATTATGAATGCGAATGTTTTTGAGTATGTAAGTAGGTACAGTCGGGGTCAGAAAATGTTTACCACCTTAAGGTTTATAATTGCCTGCACACGTCTATGTCACAACGTATTTTTTAATGTGTTAAACGACAAACGAGCAGACGTATCGCCTGATGGTAAGCGATTACCGCCGCCCATGGACCCGCAACACCAGAGGAGCAAGACAAGTGGGATTCCGGCCTTTTAAAAAGGAGTAGGAAAAAAAATTACATTTCTTCAAGTAAAAGATTTTTCATGCCACTTCTCCCCTACGCTCTCTCCTTGAAGGTTATTTTTAAAGAGATAAATAATTATTTTACCAATGGTAAAACGTTATTTGTAAGTGTCATAGGTTATATTTTATTCCTGTATTCATAAGGACACAGGAACTACGCGAGTGAGACTGCGGGGCGGAAGTAGTCAAATATTGTGTTTCTAAGTCTTGTCGCTTGTTGTCTTGTGCTGTAATATTTTTGTAAAGAAATAAAGTTTATTGATAGTATTATTATTTATTCTTAATAAATAGATAATAATTAGAAGTATGATATTTTTCCTATTCTTTATTAAGCACATGACTCCGACATGTGACCCAATTATTATTAATTTAAAGAATATAAATACTTCATTAGTAAGAAACATCTATTAATTGACATATTAAAAAAATAATAACAAGAAAAACAAGATGCTTATAGAAAAATGTATTAATTAATGCAATTTTTCAAATAGCATTATGGCGTCTTTATTTATAACTAGTGACTCCCCGCGGTTTCACTCGGGAGATCTCCCATTTCCCGGGATAAAAAATAGCCTATGTGTTAATCCAGGGTGTCAGCTAACTCCATACCAAATTTTATTAAAATCCCTCCAGCCGTTTAGACGTGAAGAAGTAGGTAACAAATATACACACTTACTTACTTTCGCCTTTATAATACCTATTAGTATCATATACCTATCTATATTTAAAGGTATATAAACTGAAGTGGTAACGTAACTTTCGCACCGACTCACGATCATGAGGGTGCAGGCTCAAATCCCTGGCCCGTACCTCTGAGTTTTATAAAAACTTACGTACGGATTCACACCACTGGCTTTCGGTGAAGGAAAACATCGTGAGGAAACCTGCATGCCCGAGATGTCACTATTAAAAGCATGTGAAGTCCGCCGCCGCACTAGGCGCGCCGGGGGGACTATGGACACCCCCTCGGTGTTAGGGGAGGTTCGAGCTCCGAGCGTGGAGCGTTGAACGTTTAAGAGCTGATGATGATGAAACTGAAGTGTTCTTAGAAACATTGTGGGCAATTGAACTTTACTACGTACTTAATAAATTCAATAAGTCGACATTGGCAAACATACGTAGAAACCATATTAATAAATAAAAACCAATAGACGTAAAGATAATTTACACATATATAATAAAAAATGAAGTAGGTACTATAATTTTAAGCCATATCATCTCTTATCTACATTACAAGTTTGCTTTGGAGTTAGTGGCCCTGACTCTCAAGCCGCCGGTCGTGGGTTCGAATCACGCCCAGGACAAACATTTGTATATAAATATGTCTGTTTTTTCTGTGTAATTATCTATATGAGTATGTATTTAAAAGAAGTATATGTAGTGTAGCTATCTGGTTACAGTACAAGCTCTGTTTAGTTTGGAATCAGGTTGGCCGTGTGTGAAAAGTGTCCCGGGATTTTTATTTAATTCTATCTATTTAAAACAAAGTCCCCACCGCCTCTGTCTGTCTGAACGCGATGAACACAAAAGTACCGAACAGATTTTCATGCGGTCTTCACCAAATTACGGAGTATTTCACGGGGAAGGTTTTTATATATAATACATCAATTTAGACCCGGTAGGTGGCGCTGGTGGGCAGAACGAAGTCTGCCGGGTCCGCTAGTATATATATAAAAGGATAACTTAGCATGCTGTCAACATAGTATTTGGTTTAAATTAACGGCTATTTATCAAGGTCGGTGTTAAAGACAAAAAAATCTCATTCCATACTTCCGCATAATAATTGTATACTAGCTTCCGCCCTGTGGTTTCACCTGCATTCCCTATATGAATGAAAGGTCTATGTCCTTTCCTAAGCTTTACCAAATTTCATTTAAGTCGATTCGGTTAGCGTCACTTGCTCGTTTTTGCAACATTTTTTAATGACACTCCGCCCCTATTGGTCGTAGCGACATGATATATAGCCTTCTTCGATAAATGGGCTATCTAACACTGAAATATTTTTTCGAATCGGACTATTAGTTCCTGAGATTAGCGCGATCAAACAAACTCTTCAGCTTTATAATATTAGTATACATAGATAGATTAAAAATACGATTATTTTAATATAAAAACTATGACTTATAGTTTTTTGTGGGTTCAGACGGTGGACCGAAAAGATTAACGCTAAAAGAACACTGGAGCACGACCGAATTCCATAGATAATTAAAAAAAACACTAGATAGATCTTGTCTTGTCATAAGTGACTATTATATTGTGTACTAGTAGCTCCCCGCGGTTTTACCCACGTTTATCAGGGGATCTTCAAGTTCCCCGGGATGAAAAGTAGCCTATGTGTTATTTCAGAACAGACCCACACTCTTTTATCTACACTAATATTATAAAGAGGAAAGATTTGTATTTTTGTATGTAACGAATAAACTCAAAAAGTACTGGACCGATTTTAATAATTCTTTTTTTAGTAGAAAGCTACATTATCACTGATTAACATAGGCTATATTTTATCCCTGTATTCCCACGGGAACGGGAACTACGCGGGTAAAACCGCGCGGGGGCTAGTTTTTCATAAATTAGAAAAGTAACCCAATAATTAACATAATAATTACTTTTTATTAAAACATCTTTAAATTGGTTGCAATAAAAAATCAACAGAGTATATAACACACATATTTATATTCTTTTCAAATTATGCTAATTACAAAATGGCTGCTTACCGGAAGACAAAAATAAAAGAATGAATAAACATTAAAACATTAATATAAAAACATTAATGTAACCTTGGCATTCATTTATTTTACATAACATTAGCAAAATGTAGGCTGATACTTATAGATAATGATTTTTTTTGCGAAATATTTAAAAAGTAAACAATTTGGAAACACTTAGTATTTTAAAGATATTTTTTTTATTATAAGTAGATATGTTAATTTAAATAAAAATAAAAGATATTATATTAATACTAGCGGACCCGGCAGACTTCGTTCTGCCCACCAGCGCCACCTACCGGCTCCAAACGCACGGATGCAATGCTTATACATCAAATTAGAAACCTCCAAAATTGTCAGTGTTTCTCTAACATATTATGCATGTATTGTATATAAAAACCTTCCTCTTGAATCACTCTATCTATTCAAAAACCGCATCAAAACCCGTTGCGTAGTTTAAGATTTGAGAAGACATCCCTATGTCTACAGACAGGGGAAAGCGACTTTGTTTTATAATATGTAATGATGATAGACTGATTAGGCTGTTCAACTACATACCTTTACTATTTACAGAATAAATATTATTATATTAAATATTATATTATTGTCCTACTTAAATTGATAAAAACTAAAATCATTTACGCAATTATTTTTTCATTTTTTTGACAGCCCGGTTGGCTTTGAGGTTAGTGGCCCTGACTCTCAAGCCGCCGGTCGTGGGTTCGAACCCCACCCAGGACAAACATTTGTAGGCATGAATATGTCTGATCTATATAAGGATGTGTTGAAAAATAGTATATGTAGTATATCAGCTATCTGGTTACCATATCACAAGCTCTGCTTAGTTTGGAATCAGATTGGCCGTGTGTGAAAAATGACCCAGGATATTTATTTATATAATAATTTACGCTATTTTATCCTCAAAAGGTATATAAATACTTAAGTAGTGTATTTACTAGGATTTTCAAGGGCTATCGAATCACGAATCAAATTCGACAGCCACATTGCTTTTGTAATTGCTATAATTATTGGATTCCATTTTGTAATTCCTCCGTTTATGTAACTCAATTACGTTAAAAGGTTCCGTATTAAAAATAATAAATTTTTAATGTTTATTATTGTATTTATTATTATGTTATTTAAACAAAATATTGTTTAATATAGATTACGGTAACCGCTTCCCATCAGGGACCGTATGCCTGTTGGCCACCCTTTTGGTATAAAAAAAAATAAAATATAAATGAATAAAAATTAAAAATATATGTAACTAGCTGCCTCCCCGCGGTTTTACCCGCGTAGTTCCCGTTCCCGTGGGAATACAGGGATAAAATATAGCCTATGTTACTCGGGGATAATGTAGCTTTCCAAAGGTGAAAGAATTTTTGAAATCGGTCCAGTAGTTTCGGAGCCTATTCATTACAAACAAACAAACAAACAAACAAACAAACAAACAAACAAACAAACAAACAAACAAATCTTTCCTCTTTATAATATTAGTGTAGATGGATTTTTCTTAATATTAGTGCGCTTTATTTGGCAAATTCGACAGATTTTTCTTTGAACACCTGAAAACTACTTCTAGAAGAATTCACGAAAAGACTAGGTACTTGTTAAATAAGGGAATAAAAAGTAACATTTTTTACTTATATTGATCAATTTTAGGAGACAAAATTCGAACTATTTTTCTTTAAAAATATTCTGGAAAATGTTTTCTACTATATTAAATAATAAATAAATAAATAAATATCCTGGGACATTTTCACACACGGCCAATCTGATTCCAAATTAAGCATCAAAGTGAGCTTGTGTTATGGTAACCAGATAGCTGATATACCTACTACATATACTACTTTTTAAATACATACTTATATAGATATTAACATCCAGACACAGAACAAACAGACATATTCATGCATACAAATGTTTGTCCTGGGTGGGAATCGAACCCACGACCCGCGGCTTGAAAGTCAGGGTCACTAACCACAAAGCCAACCGGGCTGTCATATATTACTTAGCCTTACCATTTTATTGCTAATAAACGCACTTACTTCTTGAAATATGTATTTACACTAAATTCGAAAGCTTAATTAAAATTATTAAAAAAGAAAATAATACATAATATTACAAAAAAAACCCTTGTTTATGCTGCTATTTATAACTTTACTGCATCATTTTTTTACCCGACTGCCGCAGAAGGAGTGTTACATTTTTTGCGATGTAATAAGTATGTATAACAATTTCCGCATATTTCATAGAGCATAAAAATTTATGGTTCTTCAAATGTTTAACGTGTAATTTAATATTTTAAATCTAGTTTTTAATTTTATTCGTCTAAATATTTATATAACCCCCTCAAAATTGTCTAAATCTAAAGGTCTTGACAGCATATTATATAATCTATACTAATATATAAAGCTGAACAGTTTGTTTGTTTGAACGCGTTAATCTCAGGAATTACTTGTCTTATTTCAAAGTTATTTCAGTGTTAGATAGTTCATTTATCGAGGAAGGCTATAGGCTACCCCCTATTGACACTAGCTTTAAGTCTATAGTCTATAGCTCCAATTTTGACAGCTGAGACCACAGACAAATTATTTTTTCTTTAAGGACGAATAAATTGACCGAAATCACGGAAATAAGCTATTAAATTTAGAAGTCAATAGACAAGTAATAAATTAATAATTAATTTATAAATCAATTCAAATTTATTTGGTTATTGGTTAGTATTTTTAAATGGTACATTAAAACAATGAATAAATACATACATACATGAGTTTTTTAAGCAAACATATTTATGCCAATTTTAAATATATTTTTTCAATTTAATAATATTTTTGTTTTAGTATTTGCCTATGACAGCCGTATTTAAAAATATTATTTAAAGGTCAAATATAATTTATTATATCAAAATAATTATTTAGCATAGTACTTAATGTTAATTAAATTTAAAAATATGTACATAATAACTTGCATCGTCTAAAAATATTTTATTTGCATTGGCAATATTTTCCCTTTTCTACATCTATACTAAAAAAAACATATTATATTCTATTAGAATTTTTGTTTGTTTCTAATTAATAGGCTCCAAAACTACCGTGCCTATTTCAATTCTTTCACCAATAGAAAGCTACGTTATTTGTGAGTGTCATAGGCTATATTTTATCCCCGTACTCCTACAGAAATGGGAACTACGCGGGTAAAACAAACTCAAATCAAAATATTTTTTATTCAAATAAGCCTTTACAAGGACTTTCAAATAGTAACTAATAATGCTCGGTTCTGAAAGTTGTTTTAACTAAAAGCTAGTCTTCTACACTATAAAGAGGAAAACTTTGTTTGTTTTGAATAGGCTCAAAAACTACTCGAATTCTTTCACCATTCGGAAGCTACATTATCCACGAGTAACATGGCTACATTTTATCCTTGTATTCCCACGGGAACTACGCGGGGAAAACCGTACGGAGGCATCTAGTAATTAATACAAGGGCAACACTCACCTCTCCTCAACAGTTAGGTTTGCCAGCTCCGGTATCCAGCACCAATGCTGCTCAGGTACAATTGTCATAAATATTTGTGAAAAATAAACGAATGCGACAAAAAATGCAAACGGTATCATTAGTAGGAACAAAATTTTCTGATACAATCCAAACTCTCCCACATAGGGCAGTATATCGTCAAAATCCGTTGCTTTTTTCGATTTTTCATTTTCTTTATTGAGTTTTTTTGGGCTGGCATCATTTTCTGTGCTGTCATTCACGTAGGCTTTATTCACGAAGCCTCCGGCTAGGTTTATGTTTGACAGGTTGTTGTCTATGGTTGTGTTTTGGCGGGAATCGTCCTCTTGCTCGCAACAAGGAGTTCGCTCTTGTGGCGCCATCTTGTTTGTTTAGTTTTTTTTTTGTTTTTTTTCAATTGTTCATGCTCTAATGTTGCCGGTTAATCGTAGTGTCTGTAACAAGGGAAATTATTTTGAGTAAAGTTTTTTATATATTATGCTTTAATAGAAGTTTGAAGCGTTTTTAAGGCCTCATTCGCACGAGAGTTTTTTTAACGGATGTTAAAAAAGCGTTCCTATACAATCCATTACAATACCGTAATATATATCTACTCTATTTCCAACGAGCAAAATTGAAAATGCTTTAAAAACGCTGTCGTGTGTCCGTTAAAAAAGTATGAGGTCTAAGTCGCAAGTGTTAGGTATATAAAGTACTATACTGATTACACAGGGTAATAGAAATAAGACATATTCAATAAGGTATAGAAATATATATTTCTGGTCTGTTTCTATATATAAAACAAAGTCCCCGCCGCCTCTCTGTCTGAACGCGATGAACACAAAAACTACCGAACAGATTTTCATGCGGTTTTCACCAAATTACGGAGTATTTCATGGGGAAGGTTTTTATGTGTAATACATCAATTTGGACCCGGGTGGGCAGAACGAAGTTTGGTCCGCTAGTCTTAAATCAATATAAGCAATAATTTGGTCTTCATACACATTGAGCACAGCGCTCGTTCTATAAGGACTAATATTATTATTGATAAAGAAAATGTTAAATATGTTTTGAAAAGAGTAATTGCTGAGTTTATTACCGGCTCTTCTTAGTAATAACCTTCCGAACCGAGCTTTAGAGTCGACGATTCATAAGTGCCTGTGAAGGCCTATTTGAATTAATACATTTATTTCATTTCATGAGGTACTTACGTTATCTAGTCTATACTAATATTATAAAGAGGAAAGATTTGTCTGTTTGTTTGTTTGTAATGAATAGGCTCCGAAACTACTAGACCGATTTCAAAAATTCTTTCACCTTTGGAAAGCTACATTATCCCCGAGTAACATAGGCTATATTTTATCCCTGTATTCCCACGGGAACGGGAACTACGCGGGTAAAACCGCGCGGAGGCAGCTAGTTAGATTATAAATTAGTCCTCTCGCTCTAACCTTGCATATAGAATGAGACAAAGAATAATGTCCATATGATTGTGAAATAAAGCCTTGTTCTAGCAATTCTTAGTACGTTTTATTTTGGTCATACACTATTTGAATGTGTAACTAGTAAACTAAACTACTAATATAATAATTGCGAAACTATTTGTATGTTTGTCACGCTTCTGCGTTAAAACCACTGGACGGATTTTTATGAAATTGTATAAAGATTGACTAGAGCTTGGGAAGGGACTTAGGTTACGTTTTATCCCAGTAAAATGAATCTTAAATATATTTAGTATTAGTGGCTCCATGGTTTCACCCCTGTACCCGGGAGATCTTCCATTTTCCCTGGATAATAAGTAGCCTATGTCCTTTCTCAGGCTCTAGACTATCTGTGTACCAAATTTCATTTAAATCGGTTCAGTAGTTCCGTGAAAGCGAGACAGACAGACAGAGTTACTTTCGCATTTAAAATATTAGTTAAGAACATTTTAAGACCAACCAAGTCCCAAAAATATACCGAAATACCTACTAAAATATATGTATAAATATTATGTATAATAAATAATGTAATTCTTAAATAGTTTAGTTATAAAATGTAAATAATAATTTTTAATTTGTCACCTGTATGTTTAAAGATAATAATTATGACATAATTAATATTAATTTGCTTGTACAAGGCGACGTAAATGCTAATAAAATAGTCTTAAAATAATATCTATTAATGTCATATTAATCTAGCTTTATATCCTGCTAGCCGTGGTGGCTCAGTTGGGAACGCACCGACTCACGATCATGAGGGTGCCGGTTCAAATCCCTGGCCCGTTCCTCTGAGTTTATAAAAACTTACGTACGGACAGTCACACACACCACTGGCTTTCGGTGAAGGAAAACATCGTGAGGGAACCTGCATGCCCGAGATGTCACTATTAAAGGCATGTGTAGTCCGCCGCCGCACTAGGCGCGCGCGGTGGACTATGGCCTAAACCCCCTCGATGTTAGGGGAGGCTCGAGCTCCTCGGTGGAGACGTATATGAGCTGATGATGATGATGATGATGAATGATATCCTGCTAATATTATAAATACGAAAGTTTGTGTGTATATTTGTAACTTCTTCTCGTCTAAACGACTAGAGCGATATCTACATCTACACTAATATTATAAAGAGGAAAGATTTGTGTTTTTGTATGTAACGAATAAACTCAAAAAGTACTGGACCGATTTTAATAAAAAAAATTATTAGAAAGTTACAGTATCACTGAGTAACATAGGCTATATTTTATCCCTGTATTCTCACGGGAACGGGAACTACGCGGGTAATACCGCGTGGAGGCTAGATTAAAGTATAATTATAAAGTAGGTATAAAAAAAATCTATGTAGGTATTTTATATGACATTGAGTTGAGACTGGTGATTGACTCTAATAGTTCATTATAATTATTTCCATTTATTCATACAAATCCAGTTTTAACCGGACAAAACCGGTAACACCTAAAACACCTAACTAGTAGCGATGTGCCGAGTACGGTTTGACTCGAGTCAGACTCGATTCCTGCTTTGGACTCGCCTACTCGAATACCAATTTATTTTGATTCGAGTACGCCAGACTCGATTCCGGTACTCGAGTCAGGAAGAATCGTCTCGTACTTGCTAACTCGATTCTATTTATGCGAGTTCAATTGACTCGAGTCTAGTTTACGAGTTTTGTTACGCTATGTTTTTAATTATCGTTCATTAAAAACTAATTTAAACAACATTTACCGGACTTAAAAAACACAAACGAATAACTGGAAAGTAATAACTTTGATACCTGATAATAACTTAGATACATAAATATTGAAAATCATGAAGCGTCTTCATAATCGGATATGAGCAATATTTCTTTTGAGGTCGATGCCAACCGCAACATTAGGAAAAAAGGAATCGGTAATGAGGGTTGATTCGAGTCAAGCCGGAATTCAAATACTGACTCGAGTCCAGCCGGACTCGAGTCCAGCCGGACTCGAGTCAGTACTCGAATACCAAACATAGAATTCGAGTAGAGGGAATCGAGTCATGATTCGAATACCGTATAAACTGACTCGAGTCGACTCGATCCACCAAAACAGCGACTCGGCACATCACTACTAACTAGGTCACACCAACATTTTTTTTAACTTCAACAAGCGCCTAAAATCCAGTTAAAACTAGTTAAAACCGGTTTAAACTAAGTTTCCTACAACAAACGACCATTAACGATAACTCCAGCACATTCGCACTTCAAGGATCAATGCTAGTCATTTCGCAAGACTCAAGAATGGGGTCAAGCCTCTTGCACAGTCTATATCCTTGCAAATATTATTTAAACTAATGTTAACTTAGAAGAAACATTAAAATATTTATTTATTTATAGTTACAGGTGATATCCTAATGCGATAGTGTTGCCTTATATTACTCTAATACAATAGAAATATGTACAACAAACAAGAAATTATCATATAAATATAAATTTTATTAATGAATAAAAGATATTAATGAACAGGCTTAAGACAACCCTTAGAAAACGTATCCTTCTTTTCCTATCCTACACTTATTCCAATCCCGCGCATTCAAATTCCGCGCCATCTACTCGAACATTTAAAACCTCAAGCAATGTGAGTGTCGCCCTCCCACGGCGAATGGACAAGACTGATTGGATCCCGATCGATGGTATCGTCCATCTTGAAAACGAACAAACCGGCCGCAAAACTGTCTCGCGCGAGAAATACTCAAAAATATTGAAAATCAAAGAAAAAACATTATATAAGTGTTGTGGTGAAGTGCATCTCAACTTGTAAGTACCTTTTCCCGTTCATACAGTCCACTATCCTGTTTTTTGCCAAGTTCCAACGAGGTTATTGGGGTTAACCGGCTTTTTCAAAAACTAATTGTTTAAAGTCGTAACATAAATCTGGTCCATAACGAGCGCGAATATCTATGGAAAATCAGTAATTTGCTATTCTCAGGTTCAAATTCAATCGAAAACTCTAAGAAATTTGCAAATTAATGCAATTCATTGTAAAAGTATAACCCGACCAATTAGCGTTGGTTATACGTATAGTGCAGCTATTCAGATACACAAGTCATCCCAATTTAGTAGTATTATATTTTCTCTAGAACATTGTTCAATCTTACTGTTTCTACCTACATATTTGGTTTAGAAAAATTATAAATTTGCTTAACTAAATGGTAATTCTGGACTAAACTGTATTATTATCAAGCATATATCGTGTATGAATTTTAAACCAAATATTCATAGGTACCTACTTATAAACTTACCCAACACAAATCTACCTAACTATATTAAATAAGGTAAAAATTATACCTATTTAATACTTATCGAAGTTATCGATCTCATTGTTATTTTGTTTTACAATCATTCAAGTTAAATATGGAGGCAAATAAACTTAAAATATTGCAATCAAAACGCGAATATGTATTTCGAGCTATGCAAATCCTTTTCGACTTATCAAATGAAATGGTTCAAGATCGTTCAAAGGTATCGGCGTTCAAGTCTAGATATACTCGAGTGCATTCAATTCGGGAAGAATTTGTTGCGATTTGTAACGAAATACAAACATTGGAGTTAACTATTAAACCTGACATACAAATTCACCAAAAATTATTGAGTTCATTCGACGAGCTATACTATGCGGTTATCGACGCGGCAAGTACCTTGTCGGCGGGCGAGAGAAGCGTCATCGTCGCCGAACCACCGGGGAGCGCGGCTGGAACGGCGCCGCCGCCGCCGTCGCCGGGGGCGCACTCGGACGTCAAGCCTACACTCAATGCGCGGTTACCGAAACTTGTGTTACCTAAATTCGATAGTAAAATTGAAAACTGGCAATCGTTTTATGATACGTTTCTTAATTTAATTCACGAGAATAATTCAATTACTCAAATAGAAAAATTCCATTACCTTGTTTCGTGTTTACACGGACCCGCTTTGTCTATAGCTAAGGGAGTCGAGATGACTGCGAGTAATTATGATATTGTTTTCAATGCTTTGGTAGAACGTTATCATAACAAACGTATCTTAACTTTAACTTATTTAGATAAATTCTTAAATTATCCACCAATAAAACTAGGTAATTTTCAAGAATTACAGGCGTTAACCAACGTGTTTTACGAATCGTATCATGCACTTCAAGCCTTAAATATTGATGATTTGGGTAACTTTATTTTATTTATCTTAGCTTCGCGTAGTTTAGATCCAGATACACGCAAACGGTTTGAATATCAAAATACTTCAAAAATACCTACTTTTAGTGAACTACTAAAGTTTCTTCAAGATTACGTTAAGATCTTAGAAACTAGTCAACTATCTTCGAATACTGTCATTCCTACCCGTAATCCTGACGGAAGGAAACCATCGCCGGCAAATATTCGGCCGGTAAGCAGCGGCTCAAAACGCTCCAGTTATCTTACAAAATCTCAACCTACAATATCCAATTGTTCGTGTTGTAGTGAAGCGCACTCCATATATAGGTGTCCTACCTTTCAATCATTAGACTCATGTGCTAGAGTCGCGTTAATTGAAAACAAAAAAATGTGTACGAACTGTTTACGTACTAATCATGTCATTGACAAATGCTTCTCAAAAATTAGTTGTACGATTTGCGGATCGCGTCATCATACCTTACTGCATACCGATCAAGAGCCAGTGACCACTCGGGCGAGCACCAGTGCTCACGTCGGAAGTAGTCGCGGTATAGTGCTACTAGGTACATGTCAGCTGCGCGTGTACAACCCCGCGGCTGGCACACATCGCACCGTGCGCGCACTGGTCGACAGCGGTGCGCAGGATTGTTTTATTACAACAGCTTGCGCCAAGACACTCGGATTAAAGCTCCGCCGCTGTAATCTTACCGTCGCTGGTTTAGGACAAAACACCGTGTTTCAAGTTAAGGGTGTGACAGAATGCGTCTTAAAACCACTCGATGGTGAACATCCGCTATTTAATATTAAACCAATCGTATTAGACAATATCACATCTCAAATGCCTAGCATTCAAGTACCGTCAGTCGTTCGTAAACATTGCAAACATTTAATCTTAGCAGATCGAGACTACGATATTCCCGCGGATGTCGACTTACTGATCGGGGCCGAACTTATAAATGAAATATATGACGGTCAACGTATCAAGCTGGGGCCCGGCCTACCGGCCGCTCTGCATAGTATTTTTGGTTGGATACTTACCGGTCCAGTTCATGCAGAATCTTTATTACCTCCTAGTACTACGTCTGTTTTGTTATCTACAACATGCAGCCTCGACGAACAAGTTAGACAGTTCTGGGAAGTAGAGGAACCGCCACGAGCACCTATTACTGTTCCGGAAGATCAAATCTGTGAGCTTATGTTTACTCAATTAACATATCGAGAATCTAACGGCCGCTACGTCGTACCACTCCTCGTAAAGGATCGCGATTGCCCGTTAGGGGATTCGTACAATAGATCTTTGTCGCGTTTAACTTATCTTGAAAAGAAGTTTAATCGCCAAAATCAACTCAAAATCGAGTATATTAATTTCATGCGCGAGTACGAAAGCTTAGATCACATGTACCCTGTACCAAATGATAGTTCAAAATTAAATAATCGTTATTTTATTCCACACCATTGCGTCATCCGCCCTGAGAGCACAACGACAAAGCTGCGAGTAGTGTTTGACGCAAGTAGCAAGACCACAAACGGTATCTCTTTAAACGATAATGTGTTTACCGGACCAAAACTTCAAGTTGACATTGTAGACATAATAACAGGCTTTAGATTACATAAAATCGTATTCACCTGTGACATATCTAAAATGTACCGACGTATTTTAATTAGACCTGAGGACCGTAACTATCAGCACGTATTATGGAGAGAATCTCCTAGTGACCCAGTCAAAGAGTACGAACTCGCAACTGTCACCTATGGAGTTAGCAGCTCACCTTATCTAGCTATCCGCACTTTACATCAATTAGCTCATGATCATGGCTCTGAGTATCCACTCGCCGCTGAGGCTCTTCGTCATGAAACTTTTGTTGATGACGTCACTACTGGTGCGTGTTCCTTAAAAAATGCTATTGACTTGAAGGATCAACTTGTAAAGCTGTTAGGTTGTGCACAGCTTGAGCTTCGCAAATGGAGTAGTAATTCAAAATCATTTCTCGAAACCTTACCGGTTGAACATTGTCAAACCCCAAAACCCTTTTCTGAAGAAAACAATAAATCCACGCTAAAAATCTTAGGAGTCCAATATGATCCGAATGGTGATAACTTTACTTATTCTCATACCCCGATTAAAGATAGTGATGTCACCAAGCGTTCCATTTTATCCAATGTGGCTCGTATATTCGATCCTCTTGGGTGGCTTACACCGTTTATTCTTAAAGCAAAGCTGCTTCTTCAAGATATATGGCGTCTTCATCTTTCTTGGGATGATCCTGTCCCTAGAGATATATCTCACGAATGGAAAAATTTCATTTCCGATCTCCATAATTTGAATCTTATCGAAATACCCCGTCAAGTAGTACCGAGTTACTCCACTGAAGTTCAACTCATTGGATTCTGTGATGGCTCAACCAAAGCATATGGTTGCTGTCTCTATCTCCGTATTGTTGATCATGGTGAAGTTAAAATTCACCTTTTAATCGCTAAATCCAAGGTGGCACCATTAAAAGTCCTCACAGTAAATCGTTTAGAACTTTGTGGTGCCGTCCTACTTTCCAAAGTAGTTAATCGCATGTATGCAGTGCTTAGTAAGAAACTAAATATAAATCAAACAATTTTATTCACCGACAGCTCTACTGTGTTGTCGTGGTTGAACACTGAACCACACAAATTGAAAACCTTTGTAGCTCACCGCGTTATAAAAATTACCGATAGTCCCGTTTCAACTGTGTGGCGACATGTGTCCACTCACGACAACCCAGCCGATATCTGTAGTCGTGGCCTATCTTGTTTACAGTTAGCTACTTGTGAAGCTTGGTGGTCCGGTCCACAGTGGCTGACCACTGAACAATCTAGTTGGCCTGTATTACCCAAGGAAGAGCAGGATAATGTTAAAGAGCTCAAGTCATCGTCACACTTGCGTTATGCAAATCTAGTAACACAAGAAGCTGACGTGCTTGACACACTTATGGAACGTTCCTCCTCTCTTTCACGCGTGGAAAGAGTTGTAGCATGGATATATCGTTTCATAAATAATTCAAAAATTAATCAATCTCAGCGACTTTTATCAACTTATCTCACAACTTTAGAACTTGATTACTCTTTAGACCGTTTAGTTAAACATGTACAACATCAACACTTTAACGATCTCATAATTAGACTTAAATCAAATAAACCTATTTCGAAACATTTATTAAGGCTATCTCCCTTTATTGATAATAGCGAAATATTGCGAGTAGGGGGACGACTTAAAAACACTGACTTACCTGAACGTGTCAAACATCCATATCTTTTACCAAAACTATCTCGGCTGAGTACCCTTATGGTTGACCATTATCATGCTGCTTATCTACATTGTTTCCCCCCCCCCCCCCTGCAGCGCACCGAATAAGACGTGTTCCTTTTGCTCCGTACATATAATTGTTTTAAAATTGATATTTGTGCGGTCTTTCTTCCAAAGATAGTTTGCGTAAAACTACAACTAATAACCTGCCGTGGACAGTATTTAGAATGTGTAAAAGTGACTAAAGAAGTGCTTAATTTGATTATCTCAAAGTGATATATTGTGGTGTTAAAGTTTTGAGCACCCACTTGTTGATTTATAAAAGAATCACCGACATTTTTGCTGCATTAATCTCTAATACTGTTCGTCAATTTCAACCAACTAAATAATATCGCCGTGGCTCAGCGTGCAAGGCGCTGCGCAGCGTGCCCTTACAGCTCCGAGTTCAAATCCTACACAGTTAACTCTTTTTGTAAGTTACATCTACACGAGGCTGACGCTATTTGGATATTGCGCGTTACTAACCAAGCCCAATCATGCAACACTCACCGCCGAACAAAACTAAGTCCAATTTGGATGAGCCGAATATAAAAATCCACTACAATTCGGATTCGGCCCTCAACGTTGTTGGTGTTACGGACGTGGATGACAACTTTAACATTACGAAGCGATTAAAACGTACCTTAAGTGATTTGAAAAATCAGCCAGCATCTTCAACTACCGAAATAAAAACCATGTTCACTGAACTTAAGTCCCAACAGGAACATAAATTTGAATTGATAAATAACACAATGCTTACAATTATGAATCAAAATCAAGATATTCAAAAGTCAATACTTATTATGGCCAGCAATCATGAACAATTGCTGAAAAAAATAAGCGTGTTAGAACAGGAAAATTTGGATTATAAGAACCGTGTATCAACATTAGAAAAACAGCTGGAAGTCGTTGAAAAACATGCACGCAATTCCAGTCTCGAAATTCGCAATTTACCCAGGGAAGAGAAAGAGACTAAGATTACTTTAAAATCTACAGTTAAAAATATATGTATCACGTTGGGCTTAGAAACATCAATACAAGATGCAGAGATCAGAGACATCTATCGCTCTAGGTCTGAAGCTATAGTGGTTGAATTTACTACCACACTTCGTAAGGAGAATATCGTATCGAAATATAAAATACACAATAAAACTCGACGTGATAACAGGGAACCGCAGCTTAATACAGAACACATTAACATGCCTGGCCCACCTCGTATGATATTTATCTCTGAGCGTCTGACGAGCAAAGTCAATCGGGTATTTTTCCTAGCCCGTGAAAATGTCAGAAATAAAAAGCTTGTCGCTGCATGGACCTCCTATGGAAAAGTGTATGTTAAGAAGGATGATGCGTCCCCACCTACTCGCATCGATGAAGATTCAGATTTATTTAATCTTATAAAGTGACTAGGAGGGTTCCAGTCCTTGCTTTGTTATTATTTAGTATTTCCGTTTTATTTATACGCTACTAGCATATTTCAAACTTTTAATGTATTGTCGCTACTGAATATTGTTTTATCCTTTTATAATGTTAATTGCAACTTCATACTTCAACTCATACTATACACACCACAAACTTTACAGACACAACACATAAAATATACACTATATACGAGGTCGAGTAATATTTATCATAGCTTCCCAGTAGAACGCTTCATAAACAGGTATATTATTTTTTACATCAAGTCACATATTGAAAGCAACTATGTCCCATGTATCAGATCTAAGTATTTTCCTACATTATCATATTATCATACAGTTAAGTCACGGGTAACTCGTGACTTATTTAAAATAATTTCTTTTAAAATATGATACAAAATGTCGAAACTATCAACTTAGATCTGGACTCTTTATCGGTGGCAAAAGCAATCAACTGTGACATAGATGATGTTAAGGAATATATATTTTCTACAAAATCTTCTTTTAATGTTCTTTCTCAAAATATTCGCAGCATTACTTGTAATATGCCTAACTTCGTCACACTTTTACATAGGTCTGAAATATCATGGGACGTACTGGTTTTATCTGAATGTTGGTTACCTACAGCTAAGCACACTCCCACCCTCGACAATTACAACTTTGCCACTACAACGATGCATCGGACTCAAAATGAGGGAGTGGTTATTTATTACCAAAAGCAACTTAATGTATCAGTCGAAGAACCGGTTGTTAGTGACGCCAACTGCTTAGTGCTAAAATTAAACGGAGACACTTGTATCCTTGGAATATATCGTCCACCTAGTCAGCAAAATATCTCTAATTTCGTTGACTCCTTGAATCTACTCCTCAAACAGCTAGCTAGTTATAAAAATATTATTGTATGTGGTGACATTAATATAGATATAGGGACCAATAGCACGGATAAACGTTCCCACGAATATTTAAATGCTCTCGCTGGTCACTGTTTACTCCCAGGACATAATTTTCCAACCCATGGCAAAACCTGTCTTGATCATGTAATGATCAAAACTAATCTGGAGGCTACTTGTTTTGTTTTCGAAACTTCTATTACAGACCATGAGAGTGTTGCCATTAACTTTAATCAGCATATAGAACTTGAATATTCCAACAAGACATGTTATCGCATCGACTATAATAGTCTAGATGTTACCATACATAAACTTAATTTTCAACTTATTCTAGATTGCAAGGATGTGAACGAGGCAGCAGATATGTGTGTTTGCATTTTATCTAGTGCTATTGAAGAAAACTCCAAATTAGTTACTATTCCGAGAAGGCAACGATCAAGTAAGCCCTGGATAACAAAAGGTCTTCTAAAATGCATGCGAAATAGAGACAACCTGTATAAAAAAGTTAAAAAAGACCCCGAAAATGAATTACATAGGACTACCTATAAGCGCTACAGAAACTTTTGTAATTCACTTTTAAAGAAAGCAAAAAGAGATTTTGAGAAGCTACAGATTGAAAATTGTCGTGGTAATAAAAATAAGCTGTGGGATGCTATTAAACAGATAAGTGGTGCAAATAAGGCAATTGATCACTCGTCCCGTCTTATTTCAAAAGATAACCCGGAGGAAAGCATAAATGAGGTTAACAGGTTTTTCGCAGACATCGGAAAAAAACTAGCCGAGCGTACTCCATCTTCTCACACAACACCAAACCCTCAGAGCTCTTTAAAAACCTGTCCACTCAATTCATTTGTGTTTCTTCATACTGATGAGAGTGAAATTGAAGAGCTAATAATGGGATTGAAGAGTAGTTGTGCGGTGGGAATAGATCAGATCTCTGGCAAGATATTGAAAAGATATTGTCACGTTCTTTCCCCTGTTATTGCACACATCTGTAATCTCGCTATCACGAACGGAGTTTTCCCCTCGGCTTTTAAATCTGCCCTTATAAAGCCTATTTATAAAGACGGTGACTCAAGTTGTGTCAATAACTTTAGACCAATTTCCATTCTTCCCACTCTTTCAAAGATCTTAGAGAGACTCATGAACCGCCAGTTAATTAAATTTCTTGAGGTTAATAAACTACTTTCCCCTGCTCAATATGGTTTCCGTCGTGAGAGGTCTACTAACGATGCGGTTCATGAGCTTGTTAACTCCATTATTACAGACCTAGACGAAAGAAGGAAATGTGTTACGATATTCGTTGACTTGGCTAAAGCTTTTGACACAGTCTCGGTTCCACACTTATTAGTTAAGCTTGAACAAGTAGGAGTTAGAGGTCTTCCTTTAAAGTTATTTGGCGACTACCTCTCAGGTAGGAAACAGAGGGTTAAAATTGGCAATAGATTAAGTAATGAGCTCCCTGTGATCTACGGCGTGCCCCAGGGCAGTATTCTTGGCCCAACCTTGTTCTTGGTCTATATAAACGATCTTTGCCAGCTACAGATGCGTAACAGCAAAATCCTCAGTTATGCTGATGACACTGCACTTTTCTTCAGTGGTAACACCTGGGATGACGTATTTAATTCTGCTCAGGAAGGATTTGATCGGGTCAGCTCATGGCTAGAGAACAACATGCTTACACTGAATGTAAATAAAACTAAATACATAGCTTTCGCACTTAGGTCAAACTTGTTACCATCGCCTTCCCTCTCAATTAAATCACACACATGTTTGTCAGGAAATTATCTATCGTGCCCTTGTCTACCCCTTCAACGGACTGACAGCATCAAATACCTTGGAGTGATCATAGACCAATGTCTCAGTTTCAAACAACACATTGTCGTATTGGTAACTAGGCTTCGCAAACTTATATATATATTTAGAACCCTTCGGCATGTGGCTGATCACAAAGTTCTCAAGATGGTATACTACGCCTTGTGTCAATCTCTAATAGACTACTGCATCACCTCCTGGGGAGGTGCCGCTAAAACCCATTTAATCGAGGCAGAAAGAGCTCAACGTGCCATACTTAAAGTTGCTGCTAGTCTACCCTTTCGCTATCCTACAGCTGATTTGTATGCGAAGTGGAATATTTTAACTATTAGACAAACATTTATTTTGCAAACAGTTCTTAGAAAACACTCGGAATTGGTATATGATCCAGTGCGAATGAAAGAGAAACGAAGAGTGGGTACTGTATGCCAATCCCGACCACTTCACACTAGTCTATCCCACAACTTCTACTCTTTTTGTGGTGATTACTTATATAACAAAGTAAATAATATGCTTAATGTATACCCACTTTGCAAAATCAGCTGCAAGAAACAAGTTTTTAATTTCTTACAATCACTTGACTATGACGACACTGAAAAGTTGCTACGCTTTTTATTATAATTATGTATAAAAAAAAAAAAAAAAAAAAAAAAAAAACATATATTATTGCTACCAGAGATTTTACCGCACTAAAAAGAAAAAAAAACTCACTTTAATTTATTAATTTAATCGATTAGCTTCATAATTTAATCAGTGTCCCAAGTTTAACTGTCCGCACAAACATATATCGCCTCATACTTCACTACACACACACGCTCGCAAACATACACACACACACACTCACACACATTCATACGCACACACACACATAGTTATATATTTTATATATTACACACAGTACACACCTTAACTTACTTACTTCACCTTAAAAACTTTTATAAAAGTTGCTTTTAATTTTATTTATTTTTGTATTTTAAATTTTTGTTCATTTTGTTTATCTTTATAATTTTGATTGTTGGTGTAATTGCGTCAAACAATAGTTTAATAGGCGGAGTGGGCCCTGGTGACCTGTAATACAGGTTTTTTAAACCTAAATCAGGCACCAGCTCTCACAAGGCAGTAATTAAATTATTATAATAATAGATCTAAGGTAAACCGTTGTTATGTTTTGTGAGAGAAATAAACAAATTTTTATTTATTTATTTTATTTATTGTGGACCTCGTCTTCTTCAATCATTAATTCAGCGTCGATTTTGGATACTCGGCATTCGAAATCTTATTAGATCTAGACTATCAAAATGCATCACCTGTTTTAAAATAAAACCAGTGTCTCTTCAACCTGTCATGGGTGACCTTCCATCTTCCCGACTTAAACCAGGTCAATGTTTTGAGACAGTAGGAATTGATTTCGGAGGTCCATTTATGGTTAAGGAGAGTAGACGTCGGAACGCGAAAGCACATAAAGCATATCTTTGCCTAATAGTATGTCACGCAATTAAAGCCGTACATCTTGAATTAGTTACGGAATTGACCACGGAAGCCTTTATAGCGGCCTTAGACCGTTTTGTATCTCGAAGAGGTCTTTGTCAATTCATTGTTACTGACGGTGGTACCAACTTTGTTGGTGCAAAGCGATATTTGTCCGAGGTTTCCGATATGCTAAACAATGATCGCGATAATTTGTCAAATAAGCTTGCCGCTCGCGGTATAACATGGAAGATTAATCCGCCATCAGGTCCTCACTTCGGAGGTATTTTCGAAAGTGGGATAAAATCCACCAAATATCATCTAAAGCGTGTAATCGGATCCCAGCTTCTCACGTTTGAGGAGTTCTATACTATTCTGACCAAGGTCGAAGCAATGCTAAACTCTAGACCTTTAGTAGACCTCTCAAGTGATCCTGGTGAAGTTGACGCTCTTACCGCTGGCCACTTCCTTATAGGCCGACCGTTAGTATCACTACCTGAGCCGGTCTATACTGAACACGAATCTTTAAGAACTCGCTGGCAATTATTACAGAGATTATCTCAAAGTTTCTGGCGAATTTGGCAAAGAGATTATCTGCATACGTTGCAGCAACGGATGAAATGGTTTAAAGGCGATAACCGCCAACCAAAATTGAACGATCTTGTAACTATTTATGAACCTAACCTACCAGCCAACGAATGGCGCCTGGGTCGCATAGTTCAACTCCACCCAGGTAAAGACAATATTATTCGCGTTGTGACGGTTAAAACTTCCAAGGGCTTACTTGTAAGACCTGCGGTTAAAATTTGCCCACTTCCCATAAATTAAATTCAAACACTCACGCATCTTATATTAATATAACATTATATATTTTAACGTATATATATATATCCCATATTTTACCCTTGATAACTTTAAAATAATAACTTAGAGTAGTAATCGAAATATTCTTACTTATTTTATATGTAGCCTCATGCGTATGACTTATGTGTATCTGCATAGTAGTTAGTAAATTCTTTGAATCTTGTTTATCATATGAAATACTTGGTTTATTTCAAGTAGGGGGATATGAACAGGCTTAAGACAACCCTTAGAAAACGTATCCTTCTTTTCCTATCCTACACTTATTCCAATCCCGCGCATTCAAATTCCGCGCCATCTACTCGAACATTTAAAACCTCAAGCAATGTGAGTGTCGCCCTCCCACGGCGAATGGACAAGACTGATTGGATCCCGATCGATGGTATCGTCCATCTTGAAAACGAACAAACCGGCCGCAAAACTGTCTCGCGCGAGAAATACTCAAAAATATTGAAAATCAAAGAAAAAACATTATATAAGTGTTGTGGTGAAGTGCATCTCAACTTGTAAGTACCTTTTCCCGTTCATACAGTCCACTATCCTGTTTTTTGCCAAGTTCCAACGAGGTTATTGGGGTTAACCGGCTTTTTCAAAAACTAATTGTTTAAAGTCGTAACAATTAATAAATTAAAATTAAAACACTCAATGAATAACAAATTATATTTAATAAAGCCTTTGCCAATTCACTCAAGTGACACGATAACACATCTAGCCAGTCATGTGTTTATTATTATTCTCAGGGTCGGATTTAGGGGAGGGCAAGCGGGGCGAAAGCCCGGGCCTCCACAAACGGGGGCCCCCACAATGAAGACTTCGAACTTTTTTTCCCCAAATTCCGACTTATAAAGACTAGTTTTAGACTTTTTCTTTGATAATTTGTTTTTTGCTGTTTCACTTTCACTTACATATTTTTGTTGAATACTAAAACAATCTACTTTGATTCACAATACCTAAATGATTTATTGAAAAACTCGACAGAAAAGAATTGTTCATTTCATTTAGACAATATTTAAGACGAGGGGGGGCCTCCGCTCCTTTGTTGCCCCGAGGCCTCCAGACCTCTAAATTCGGCCCTGATTATTCTAATTACCTGTATAGTACTGCCAATATAGTACTACCCTTAAAACATTATACGGTAAAAATAATCCAAACTATATCTATCTATACTAATATTAAAAAGTGGTAGAGTTTGTTTGTTTACTTGAACGCGCTAATCTCAGGAGCTACTGGTCCGAATTGAAAAGTTATTTTAGTGTTAGAACGTCCGTTTATCGAGGAAGGCTTACGGTTATAAATCATCACGCTACGACCAATAGAAGCGGAGCATCAATCAAAAATGTTGCAAAATCGGGCAAGTGACGCTAATGAAATTGCGCGGGTAAACTAGTAATAAATGCGATAGTAACTTTGTCTGTCTCGCTTTCACGCTAAAACTACAGAACCGATTAATTCGGCCCTGAGTGAAAAATGTCCCAGGATACTTATTTATTTTATTTACTTAGTTGAGATCTGTTTTTAAAAAATTCTAAAATTTAAATTTTTCAAAATGTTAATAAAAAAAAACAGCTATTTAGTAAGCTTTATTCCTTTACAATTTTTTTTTATAAACATCATTAAAATAATTTAACTCATATTCCAAACGCATAAAATCCAAACAAGCATTCATTGACAAAGCATGAAGGTTTAATTGGAAAAAAACAAACTTGTTCACCTTGCAAATAAATTGTCATACGCTCTTATCCCAACGGAATAAAGTTCATTTTCAATTGACGGCAATGTAGGCGATAACTTTGCACGAATGAATAATTCCAACTTTAAAAATTACTTCGCTATAATAGTTAGGTAGCTCGTATGCAAAGGTGATAAGGTTGAAATTTGATTGGCATTGTAATTATGAACAGCAATTAATGCGATGGCAATGACCTCGATGGGTACCGATCGAGACTAAATAATTGTTTGTTTTTAAATGAATCTAGAAAGTAAATGGATATGACATTTTTGATTGATTATATCTATCAATAGTAATTTTAAAAACTACATGTAACTCGTGACTAGACTTAGATTATTTTCAGTTCTAAAACCAAATGATAAATAATGCTTATAAATGACTATGTATAATTAAATGCAGCTGAGCGAAATTAAATTTCAAATTAATATTTAGAAACAGCTGCTTAGTATTGTCTGCATCTGCATTAAATAAATTCCACCATTTTTTTCTCAATATTAATTGTTAAGTACGCACCGATATACCGCATCCGTTTCATGTTAATTATTTCTTACATCAATGCACACATGAGAAGGAAATGTAATTTAGTGATGTTATATAAAATTCTATTTTTAGAACGCGAATTCGAAAAATTTAATAAAAATTTTAATTTCAAGTTTTTTTTAATAAACAGAACTAGACTCCGTCCCTACCCTACTTACCAAATGAGTAGAAGTTATTTTAGGATATTTTTTTGTCTATAAATCCGTTATTAAATGCATATTAATATATATTATGACAAGATCGGCCTGCCGTTGTGAAATCAACCATAACACACACTAACTTTATATATAAACTAATATTATAAAGAGGAAAGATGTGTATTTTTGTATAATAACATAGGCTATATTTTATCCCTGTATTCCCACGGGAACGGGAACTACGCGGAGGCAGCTAGTATTAAATATCGAATATCAGAAAACATGGCATTTGTCAATCATTTTAATTTAATTTTATGAATCTCAAGCAATTATAGCAATGAAACAACAGTCGAATAAAAATTTTAATCGATTTAAAAATACAAATCGACAGTCTATGCCTCTGGCTTTGTTTAATCAATTCGACACAGCTGTAATTATAAAACGCACTTAATTATGAAAGCGACAGTAATGATATCAATTATACGAATTGGGCATCGAAAATTGGAAAATGCGAATCGAAATCGTATTTTACAACTGGATGCTGATAAGCAATTATGTGTTAACCAGCGTTGCCAGATATATTTTTTGCCAAGTCGGGATTTTGGAACTTTTTGAGTGAAAAAAGCGGGATTCTTTCATTGAGAAGCGGGACATAGTAAAATAAACGTATAATCAAAAGTTTTTGAATATTTATCTTTTTATTTAAATTCAAATTACGTTTATGTGACAATAGATAGTAAAAATATCCATAGAAATTGTATAAAAAAATCTGAATAAAAAAAGTTATTCCCGAAAAGCGGGACTGAGCCTGTCCCGCGCGGGACATTAAAATTTGATTTAAAAATCGGGACGTCCCGCCAAAATCGGGACGTCTGGCAACGCTGGTGCTAACCCTCATATCGACGGTAGAAAGCAATTTTGTCCTATCTAGGAAAATCGTTTTTTTCCCCTCTTTATTTGAAGAAAATAATTTAGAATAAATTTATTGAGTCTGCCGGAATTATTATTATTTTTTTTACAAGTTTTTATTTAGGACTCAATACTTTTTTAATGATATTTTTCAAGTGTTATTTTACTCTGGTGTAAACCTCTATTTTTTAGATACGACAAAATTGCTTTCTACCGTAAAATATATATTTTTTTTTAATGTGTTGGTCGACAAACGAGCAGACGTATCGCCTGATGGTAAGCGATTACCGCCGCCCATGGACACCCGCAACACCAGAGGAGCCACAAGTGCGTTGCAAGCCTTTTAAAAAGGACGTACGCTCTTTTCTTGAAGGTTTTTAGTAAACTTGATTTTGAGAAAATGACGTTTAAAGATTACAATGTCTATGTGATTTACGACTTTTTGTATTATATAAATCCATTTTTTATGTACTTTTATGTTTTAGATGACTTGAAACACTTTTGTAGAATGTTAAGTAAATACGCTATGCATTATAAAAATATATTAAAACCTTTGTTTTCGACTTATTGTGGGTTGACACATTATTGCTTATCTGCATCCGACTTATTAAACCTGTCAGCCTGTCGGATGTAGTAACCGTAAGTTATGTAACCGTTTACCGAAACTGACCGAGAGGTTACCGGTTTTTTTATTCGATTTTTTTCTTTGTAGGTTGGTATGCCGTTCAGGTTTTAAAAATAAATAATTATTTTAGGACATTTTTCATGTGATTTCAACTTTGGTAGCCAGATAACTTTTATTTATTACAATCCATACTAATATTATAAATGCGAAAGTAACTCTGTCTGTCTGTCTGTTAGGCTTTCACACTAAAACTACCTACTGAACAGGTTGAAATGAAATTAGGTATACAGATAATCCAGAACCTGAGAAGGGACATAGGCTACTTTTTATCCCGGGAAAATTGAAGATCCCCGGGAACGCGGGCGAAGCCGCGGGGAGCCACTATAATATTATAAAGGCAAAAAAATGTTTGTGAGTGTACAAGTTTGTTCCACTTTTACGCAAAAACTACTGAACCGATTTTATAAATTCTTTCGCCATTATAAAACTGCATTATCAAGGAGTAACATTAACTATATTTTAGTTTCCATCGGACCCTTAGTTCCTGAGATTAGCGCGTTCAAGTAAACAAACTCTTGCTATAATAAGCTGTAGATCAGCCACCTTGGCATGTAAGTGGCCATGTTGCATAGACGCGGTAATTACTCAATTATAATAAACAATATAATACATCGAAGCCGTCGAACAGAACAAAAGCGTATTAACACAATTTTAGTGGTAATTTTGCAAAAAATAACATTGCTATTGTGTATTTTTAATAATTTTAAGACATATCCTATTTCCTATATATTTTATGAATGCGAATATGAATACGAATTTTGTATGGATGGATGTTGGTTATATAATCTTGCTATGGTTTGGCAAAGTTATAATTAATTCTGGATGTGCTAACATAGGCTACTTTTGTCCTGGGAAAATTTCAAAACCTGACAGCCCGGTTGGCTTTGTGGTTAGTGACCCTGACTCTCAAGCCGCGGGTCGTGGGTTCGATTCCCACCCAGAACAAATATTTGTATGCATGAATATGTCTGTTTGTTCTGTGTCTGGATGTAAATATCCATATAAGTATGTATTTAAAAGTATTATTATGTAGTATATCAGCTATCTGGTTACCATAACACAAGCTTCATTTGAAGTTTACTTTGGAATCAGATTGGCCGTGTGTGAAAAATGTCCCAGGATATTTTTTTTTTTACTCCTACGGTCGATGGGGGAGGCCTATGTTCAGCAGTGGACGTCCTATGGCTGATATGATGATGCTGATGATGAAAGCTACTCCTACTAATATTATAAATGCGTAAGTTTTTGAGGACCTATGTTTGTTATTTTATAACGCAAAAACTACAGAACCGATTTGGTTGAAATTTGGAACACAGATAGCTAATAACCTGGATGAAGAGATAAGCTACTTTTTATCACGGGTAAATTACAAACTAAAAAGATATGGACTACTTTTATCTCGATAAAATTAAAAATCCTACGGGAACGCGGGTGAAACAGGGAGCCATTATTATCCCATATAGACCCTAAAAGGGAAACGTCTATCAACTTCACTTTAGTAATATCAGTGTAAAATAAACCGGTATCTAAAAACATTATAAAAAAGAATAAAACGTGGAATTATTAATTCAAACAGCAACGCTTCCTCATTTCGAAAAATTTACATTTTATTTTTATATACATACATAATTAAAACGCGATATTTAGCTACATACATTATTTTTCAATGAGTTTTCAATCAACATAAAAAAAGAGATTCTTATCTATGCTGTGATTTTGCGACTGTTCCCGTGGGAATACAGGGATAAAATATAGCCTATGTTACTCAGTGATAATGTAGCTTTCTAATGAAAAAAGAATTATTAAAATCGGTCCAGTACTTTTTGAGTTTATTCGTTACATACAATAATACAAATCTTTCCTTTTTATAATATTAGTGTAGATGTAGACTAGCGGACCCGGTAGACTTCGCTCTGCCCAGCGCCACCTACCGGGTCCAAATTGATGTATTATACATAAAAACCTTCCCCATGAAATACTCCGAAATTTGGTGAAAACCGCATGAAAATCTATTCAGATTTTTTTGTGTTCGTCGCGATCAGATAGATAGACAGACGCGGCGGGGACTTTGTTTTATAAATGTACTAGTTGACCCGCGCAACTTCGTTACCGTCACTTGCCCGTTTTTGCAACAGTTTTGATTGATGCTCCGCTCCTATTCGTCATAGCGTAATGATTTATACATAAAAACCTTCCTTAAGAATCACTCTATCTATTAAAAAAACCGCATCAAAATCCGTTGCATAGTCCTAAAGATCTAAGCATACATAGGGACAGACAGACGGCGGATAGCGACTTTGTCTTATACTATGTCTAGACGTCAATCTGTCTAATTTTCTAATGCATAGTAATACTTGTATCACCTGCGTTCCCAGAGATCTAGATTTTTTCCGGGATAATAAGTAGCTTATTTGCCATTCCTGAACATATTTTAACATTGTGCCAAATTTTATTCGGGTCCCTTCAACCGTTTTCGTGTGATTGAGTAACAAACAAACATCCACACGAAGAAGACAGAAGAAGAATGATTAGATTTAATAATAGATGTGTCTAGTATTTTATGTCGCACATACGTTGATTTTAATTGAATAATGCTTGCTTACGCTACGTGAAGCTAGATTTAACTAGTTATTATGAGAAAATTTATAAAAAAAAATTATAACAAATAATATACCTATTAATTCATTGTTATAACATTATTAAATTGTGTATACTAAATTTAAATGATGTGTAATAAACTGATTATGATTCTTTGTCTAATAATTTTAAAAGTGCGGGTAGGTAAAAATTTTTCTTACGCTCAGCACAAAATATTTATAAAAACCTCAAAATAATTAAACAAAGGAACCAAAAGGAATAAAAAATTAAAAAAAACACAAACCTGCGTTCCCTAATCGAATAATTCGCAAAAAATCGAAAACTGGAACACACCGAATTGATTGACACAACACAAAAAAAAAAGAATTATTTCAATGGCCGACGATTTTCGAACCAATTTAAATAACTATACAAATTCACAAGTACTGAACGCGCGCGTAAAATTACTTGTTTTTTTTATCTGTGTTACCACATAGCAAACGCGAACCGTACGCCGCGCCTACTCCGACTGACCGACCACAAAACTAACCTTGCTTTTTAAACTGCATAATGTTATATACACCTACATTGGACATTTACCTGGTCACCCAGTGTTGTAATACCTCTATTTTGGTCACTAATACATATAAATTAGGGCTCTCAAAATCATGGATTACGGAATTAGCAAATTTTTATTCCCAACCCCCACTTTTACGCGAATTACTTTGAGTGACGTCACTATTTGACATTTAATGTAAAACAAAGAGCGATTTAGTATTTTTTTTTTCAAACATGTTTTTTTTTATTTTATTGTAGATTTGTAGGAAATAGGTACGTAGGTTGCAATTATTTTATTCTTAAACAAAATATAATATTTTACATAACAAGCTTTGTTACTGAATTTCTTTTTTAATAACATTAAAGAGATTTAATTAATAAATTTGATGATAACGCTTACAGTAGAATATAATAGGTACCAATATTTGTAATAAATCCGTTTATTTTGTAACAAAGAATATGTAGGTACAAATCTTTATAATGCAAAATAATCTAATATTAATTTCTAAAACAAGTTATTTTCCACATTTAATCAAGAAAATATTTAACTTATATCTTGGGAATCCAGGGCCAGGGATAAAAGTTAATCAAAGGATTGCCTATTAACATTGTCCCAGGATATATTTAAAACCCATTTATTGTTATTATATTGGGTTGTATTGTAAATATTGTTCTAATTGAATAAATATGATGTATTCAATAATTATTCGATTTAAATCGTGATTAAAAGTTGCATGTTTATTTAATTATTGAATTATCTTTAATCCCGAAATCCTAAACATATCTTCTTCTGTACCTACCTTATAAGACAATTGAAATTTTCACAGAATAGGTAATGTATGTATGTTCTGTTCCCGCAATAATATGTAAATATAAATTAAAAATAATAAAATTGGTTGCCTGTAAAGTCGGTATACGGGCGAAAGTTTTACGTGACAACGACTTTGAGTGGTAAAATAATTTTAATGTGAATATTCATTCGTATAGTAGGAAGAAGGATGAAATAATAGTAACAATTTAAAACATAACGTGACGTTACGTGAGCGGAGCGTAACGCAGTTTCTTGAAGTGTCACCCGGCAAACCAATTTATAAGACGTTGTCACGTCAAAATTTAAGGGGGCTCCGTAATAGTTTATATTAAACAGTACAAAGTATTTAAAACTACCGAATAAAATCTTGTACTATTGTGCAGGAACCCTTCATGAGTCCGACTCGCCTTGGTCGGTTTTTATTCTATTTATGTAATAAATAAAAAACTCAGTCACCTTTTAAACACTAGCTCCCCATTCCCAAGGGAACCATTAACTTTCCCGGAATAAAAAGTAACCTACGTCCTTTCCCAAGCAGCTTATACCTCTGGACCAAATTACATCAAAATCGATTTCATGGTTTAAGCGTCAAAGCATAACAGACGGAGCTACTTTCCCATTTATAACTTTAACCGGGAATATAGTCTTTATAATACATCCATAGATTACACCTTGACCATAAAAAAAACCTCTAATCTCGAATAAAAAATATTGTTTAGCATAATTAAAGACATATTTTACGAAATCAAGGTCGCATTGTATAATATATATCAATTTTATAACCTCGCTGTATTTACTTCCTATTTGACAGTTGCGGTAGGTCATGACAATTCATATGACGTCATTATGTCAAAGAGAAAGTCCCATTTTTTATCTGTATTCGACCATAGAGTCTAAAAGAGAATTGATTTTTAAGAGACGCTGTCAAAATTTCTGATTATTCTGTGGCTAGATGTAGATGAGTGACGCCTCTGGTGTTGCAAGCGTCCATAGGCTACGGTAACCGCTTCCCATCAGGTGGGACCGTATGCCTGTTTGCCACCCTTGTGGTATAAAAAAAAAAGATGAAGTGGCTGAGGCTTGACAGACCAGTTGGCTTTGTGGTTAGTGACCTTGACTCTCAAGCTGCCAGGGTTCGAATCCCACCCAGAACAAACATTTATATGTATGAATATGACTGTTTGTTCTGTGTCTGGGTGTAAATATCTATAATATGTATATATTTAAAAGTAGTATATTATTATGAAGTATATTATCAGCTATCTGGTTACCATAACACAAGCTCACTTTGAGGTTTACTTTGGAATCAGATTGGCCGTGTGTGAAAAATATCCCAGGATATTTATATAATATCTATTTAAGTGTATACTAGCTTCTCCCCCGCGTTCCCGGGGGATCTCTAATTTTCCCGGGAAAAGAAGTAGCCTATGTGTTAATCTAGGGTGTCAGCTAACTCCGTATCAAATTTTATTAAAATCCCTCCACTCGTTTAGACGTGAAGAAGTAACAAATATACACACTCACACACTGTCGCCTTTATAATATTAGTGTGAAAGCTCTGCTTTGTTTGGAATCAGATTTATATTTAAAAAAATATCTTAGGATATAAATTTACATAGTGCAAGCTAACCTTAGTATATGATCAGTTTTGCCGCATATAATTAATAGATAATTAGTAATATTTAAGTAGCTTAATATACCCAAATTAAACCACAAACATGATAAAAAATCTTGAATTGACATGTAAATATGGTGTAAAATAAATAAATAATGATCGATTAGTGTTGCACATTAATTAAATTAAGTTAATTACTGTATAAATTAACAAAAAAAAACACGTTAAAAATATCGCACAGATAATAATCTGCATCGCTAAATTCGAATTAATTTTACATCATTTGACATTAAATTGGCTGTTTAACTCGTGGTTTTTGCTTTAATTCATTTTAATTTAAGAAAAAAAGTCACTTCCGTAGCACCCGCAAATAGACGAGTAAAAAACGCTGGGTGAATAAGGAAGACACTTTTGACATTGACAGTCAAACTGTCAAAGGCGTGGTCAAAAAGCGTTATTAGGTCAAAGTCTTTCGATAATATAACTAATAAGTATAGACATAACTTATCGTAACCATCACACTGATATTAAAAAAGCTAAAGTTTTAAAGGAAAAATAAATAATAAATATCCTGGGACATTATTCACACACTGCCAAACTGATTCCAAAGTAAGCAGAGCTTGTAATATTTATTTCTTACTAGTGGCTCCCCGCGGCTTCGCCCGCGTTCCCGGGGGATCTTCAATTTTCCCGGGATAAAATGTAGCCTATGTCCTTTCTCAGGCAGTGGATTACCAGTGTACCAAATTTCATTTAAATCGGTAGTTTTAGCGTGAAAGCGGAACAGACAGACAGACAGAGTTACTTTCGCATTTATAATATTAGTATGGATAATACAAACAACAAATTAAAACTAATTAAAAACAGAAAATAAAAGAAAATGAAACATTGAGACCAGATAGCTGATATACTACATATAATACTTTTAAATGCATACATATTATAGATATTTAAATCCAGACACAGAACAGACAGACATATTCATGCATACAAATGTGTGTCCTGGATAGGATTTGAACCCACGACCAGCTGCTTGATCAGGGTTGCCAACCACGGGGCACTGTCCATCATAATTTCCGTTACAAGAACTATCAAATTACACAATTCAATTAAAAGTAGCATAACTATTTTTTTGCAACAAATAATTATCGATCCATAACTTCACGCCGGATTAGTTTGTCTGTATGTTTTTATCTCGAAAACTATGTCCATTAATTAGTTTAGGTTTTTAATTAACGTTTTTTAAACCTTCACGGTTATTGATGCAGTTATGTAAGTTATATAGTTTTATTGTAAATCTGAGACGTAACGCTTCGTTTGATATCATGACTCATAATGAAGATATCTCTGCTTTGACATTGATTTTACACTAAGAAAAGGCGTGAATTGTATTCTCTAAGATAGTTTATTTTCAGTAATTATCAATGTAAGTACACACATTTTTAAATTAAATTATCTATACTAATATTATAAAGAGGAAAGATTTGTTTGTTTGTAATGAATAGGCTCCGAAACTACTGGACCGATTTCAAAAATTCTTTCACCTTTGGAAAGCTACATTATCCCCGAGTAACATAAGCTATATTTTATCCCTGTATTCCCACGGGAACGGGAACTACGCGGGTAAAACCGCGCGGAGGCAGCTAGTCTATAATATACCTATAGGTAAAATTTATCTAGTAATTAAAAAAGAAAAAATAACACAATAAAAGGATGATAAATAGAAAATATGTCCCAAATAGCTTTCCCCTATACTGTGTCCCAAATTTCGAACACCCCACCCAGTCTCGTCCCCAGTAGCATGTGGCCCGAGTCGCCCCAAATGTCCAATATAAAATTCCCCAAATAATAATCAAACCAGTGAGTCCCTCACCCCCAGCAACGCCCTGAGCCGAGGCACGGTCCCGCAGGGGACACCCTCAGCGCTGTTGCTTAAACTACTGCGGTTGAGAGCCCTCAGCGCTCACCGATTGCCCGGGTAAAGGTGTAACAGCCATCAGAGGCTAACACCTTCAAGTCCCTTCCGAAAAAAAGCCAAGAATACTGGCAGCATTTCCACGCTGAATTGCTATAGCAATTCTTTGTGCAAAGTTTGTGCGCAATGATAGCTTATTGATTTATATAGATAGGTGGCTGAGAAAGGACATAAGCTACTTATTATCCCGGAAAAATGGAAGATCTTTAAATCCTCTTTAAATCCTGGGACATCGTTCACACACGGCCAATCTGATTCCAAACTAAGCAGTGCTTGTGATATGGTAACCAGATAGCTGATATACTACATATACTACTTTTAAATACATACTTATATAGATATTTACATCCAGATACAGGACAAACAGACATATTCATGCATACAAATGTTTGTCCTGGGTGGCATTCGAACCCACGACCCGCGGCTTGAAAGTCAGACTAGTTGCTTGTAAAGTTGTAATGTCTATCCATAGACTGACAGCATGCAGAACATAGACAAAATGATTTCACACAAAGGCCGAGTTATTTACGTAGGTATACAAGTTATTTAGAGCAGAGATAATCGGACACGTAGGTTACGATATTAGGGTTGCCAGTCCGATTTTATTCTTTCATTTATTATTACAAATTTAAAATAACAATAAAATAATTACATGTTACAATGCATTAAAAAAAATACAATTTAGCTGCATCCAAGCTGTTCCACCCTAAAACATACCACCTAAAAATATAGCCTATGCTACTCTCTGATAATGTAGCTTTCCAATGATGAAAGTTTTTTTGAAATCGGCACAGTAGTTTTTGAATTTATTCATTACTAGCTGCCTCCGCGCGGTTCCACCCGCGCAGTTCCCGTAAGAATACGGGGATAAAATATAACCTATGTTACTCCCTGATAACGTAGTTTACCCACGAACACACAAAATACAAATTTAGATGTATGTTTGTAAATTTTGTAATGAATAAACTCAAAAACTACCGTGCCTATTTAAAAAATTCTTTCACCAATAGAAAGCTACGTTATTTGTGAGTGTCATAGGCTATAGTTTATCCCCGTGTTCCCACGGGAACGGGAACTACACTGATAGTCTAGCTAGAGCCTGAGAAAGGGCATAGGCTACTTTTTATCCCGGGAAAATGGAAGATCTCCCTGGAATCCGCGGGAAGCCACAAATTTATTTATAGAGTTTGCAACCCTAGAACTAGCAAGAGATTATTGAAGCATGGCAATAGTTTTTCAGATGACTTATCGTACTGACCTTCCATAATACATACTTTGGGTAGACACTCGGATTTCTCACTTGACAGCATAGTGAATGTAAGGGACAGAGCATAAATATACAGAGAGAAAGAATATAATCGCTAATGACCTTTCCTCGCGTCAGATATTGGTTTTGTATTTTTATAGTTATGTGTGTATTGGTTTGTTTAGTAGTTAAGTACACGGACTTTAAAGTGGTGGTCGTAAGTTCTATTATAGGGATATATATCTGAAAAGATGTATGTTTGTGTGTGAATCCTAATCCAAAATTATTTTATACTAGCGGACCCGGCAGACTTTGTTCTGTCCACCAGCGCCACCTACCGGGTCCAAATTGATGTAAGTATACATAAAAACCTTCCCCATAAAATACTCCGTAATTGGTGAAAACCGCATGAAAATCTGTTCAGTAGATTTTGTGTTCATTGCATTCAGACAGACGGACTTTGTTTTATAAATATATAGAAATGCAAAAGTACCTCTGTCTGTCTGTCTCGCTTTCACGTCGAAACTAAATGAAATATGGTACACAGATAGTCTAGAGCCTGAGAAAGGACATAGGCTACTTTTATCCCGAGAAATTTGAAAATCTCCCGTGTAACCGAGTGAAACTGCGGTGAGACTAGTATCTATATAAGTATGTATTTAAAATTGTAATATAAAATGAAGTATATTAGATATCTGGTTATAGTACAAGGGTGTACCTCCCCTAACACCGAGGAGGTGTCCATAATCCCCCCGCGCGCCTTGTGCGGCGGCGGACTTCACATGCCTTTGATTGTGACATCTCGGGCATGCAGGTTTTCTCACGATGTTTTCCTTCGCCGAAAGCCAGTTGTGTGAATCCGTACGAACGTTTTTAAACTCAGGTACTAAGTTGAATCTGCACCCTCATGTTTGTAAGTCGGTGTGTTAACTGAGTCACTAAAGCTTAAATTTACCTACTTAACGAACTAAAAAGACATTATTATGAATCACACTTTAATTATAAGTAATATAATTAAACTTCAAAGTGTATTAAGCCGATGGAAACAAATAAAACGAATTAATTCTTATTTTAATGCAACAATAATATTATTTATTAATAGTTTTATTATATAATGGACGACGTGTTATGTGGAGCGAGGTCATTCCACTGCATTGTCAAATAATAATGTGCAGTATACTTGAAAACTGCAGATTATTCGTGCAGATATACCTACTGAAGTAATTAATAAGTAGTATATAGGATTTTCCTTGCCAATTGGTCTAGAAATAAATAAATATCCTGGGACATTTTTCCAATCGGATTCCAAAGTAAGCTTCAAAGTGAGCTTGTGTTATGGTAACCAGATAGCTGATATACTACACATACTACTTTTAAATACATACTTATATAGATATTTACATCCAGACACAGAACAAACAGACAAATTCATGCATACAAATGTTTGTCCTGGACTCCTGGGTGCGATTCGAAGTCTCCACCAGCGGCTTGAATCTCAGGGTCACTAACATCAAAGCCATCCGGTCTATCAAAAGAAAAGCTAGAGACAGTGAGTGGAAGTGGTATTTCAGTGTTCAATAGCCCATTTATCAAGGAAGGCTATATATCTTCACGCTACGACGAATAGGGGTGGAGCATCAATAAAAAAAAGTTGCAAAAACGGGCAAGTGACGCTAACGAAGTTGCGCGGGTCAACTAGTATCTAGTTTATATTATCAAAATAGGTAGGTAGTGTTGGGTTAAATATCGTAGTTGTATTTATTTTTATACCATACTAGCTGCCTCCACGCGGTTTAACCTGCGTAGTTCCCGTTCCCGTGGGAATACAGGGATAAAATATAGCCTATGTTACTCGTGGATAATGTAGCTTTCCAAAGGTGAAAGAATTTTTGAAATCGGTCCAGTAGTTTCGGAGCCTATTCATTACAAACAAACAAACAAACAAATCTTTCCTCTTTATAATATTATTATATTATATTAGTATAGATGTGTATTTTTTAAATTATGGTAACATTTCATAATAGACAAATGATTATTTTTATACACGAGCAACCTGGGGGTAATAAAATATAGAAGGCACATGATTTTGGGTCAGTTGAAGTGGAGTTTGTGAGCAATTAAGGAGTACAAAGTAAACCATTAAAATACAAGTGAATCATTAAAATTAGCCTGTGTTTTATTGTGAGAAGATTCGGTGTGGCTTAGTAGATAGATATAATTCCAACAGCAGGTAAGTATTTTTTGTTAAAATAGGCTGTTTACGCCAGTATTTTCTTAATAATAACTTTTTAAACTAGATGGCGTTGTAGTAGTTTTAGATCGCGCTATCAAAGTTCTCCGAGGAATCGTTAAGTGGTCTGAGGAGATTTAATAAATTTGCTTATGCGTTCCGAAGTATGTGTGCGTTTCATTTACCCAGGCTTTGCAGACTATGAACATAGGCCTTTACAAGCAATTATGAATAGTCACATTAGTCACTCTTATATGAAATATATAACCTGTATTAATGGGCTTACTTAGGCTACTTTTTATCCGGGGAAAATTCTTGATCTCCCGGGAACGCGAGTAGATAAAAATAAACATAATTTAAGACCCATAAACATTTTAAATGCACATAAAGTGACCAATCGGAAATCGATCTCATTTCAAGGTGGCTGCGGCTTTTTGTTAATTAAAATGTAATATATTATATATTTATTTATCATTAAAATATGTGTTCATTTGCGTCAAAAACAGATTAAGTAATGTACGTAAGTATTATTGGTTTTAATAAATGCCTTTCGAAAATGAACTGAGGTTATTGCAAACTGTAATGTTTGACTCAGTTTTGCTAAATTAAACTTCACTCAATAAATATATTTCGGTGAAGGAAAACATCGTGAGGAAACCTGCATGCCCGAGATGTCACTATTAAAGGCATGTGAAGTCCGCCGCCGCACTAGGCCCGCGGGGGGACTATGTACACCCCCTCGATGTTAGGGGAGGCTCGAGCTCCAAGCGTGGAGACGAATATACCTAAGCTGATGAAGAATACCTAAATAATTTACAAAGCTTTGTTCATATTAAGGTGAGTATGAACTATACTCGTGAATATAAATGAGGTCTAGTAGTTTCGGAGATTACCTATTCCTAACAAACAAAACATCATCCTTCCTCTTTATAATATTGTATAGTCTATACTTACTAATACTAATATTATAAAGAGGAAAGATTTGTTTGTTTGTTTGTTTGTAATGAATAGGCTCCGAAACTACTGGACTAGCTTTCCAAAGGTGAAAGAATTTTTGAAATCGGTCCAGTAGTTTCGGAGCCTATTCATTACAAACAAACAAACAAACAAATCTTTCCTCCTTATAATATTAGTATAGATATTGCTAATATAAAAAGTAGGCAAAGAAATATATATCAAAACTAGTAACTCCACGGTTTCACCCGCATTCCCGGGAGAATTTACATTTTCCTGGGATAAAAAATAGCGTGAAAGCGAGACAGGCGGACAGAGTTACTTTCACAATATTACTTATGATACAATAAATCTACCTAGATGTAAACTAGGGCACTGTTTCACGACGAATTTTTAAAATTTTTCACAGATTATTAACCCTTCTTTAACAAGCACGATTCGCAATATCATACCTTATTAGTAAAATTATTATTTACAATATATTATTAAGTTGGTAATTATATGAACAAGGTTATATAAACCAATATAAGGATCTATAGAAAGGTGACGGCCTCCCTACGTTATAAAATGAAATAAACTATAAAATATTAATGTTTTTTTAATTGATACTAGATATCTGTAAGTACCGCGGCTCAGTTGGGAACGCACCGACTCACGATCATGAGAGTACAGGTCCAAATCCCTGGCCCGTACCTCTGAGTTTATAAAAACTTATGTACCTACGGATTCACACCATTAAACCATTTAAACCATTTATTCTACACACAGAAAAGCGAGTACATATTAAGAAAAGAAGCAATATGACCAATTTGTGTGTAGCTAGGTGGGCAGCTCAGTGTACGCTGCACATAAGGTACAGCACTGATTGTCAGCTGGCCCCCGTTACTATTGCAGCAAATTGACCATACGCGCGTATCAAAAGTTCATAGCAGACCATACAAGGAACACAGATAAGCCAAACAATAAAGGCTGATTTACAAAAAAATATATAATACAAAAAACAAGATAAAAGTAAAAAAAATAAAAAAAATTACACAACAATAAAAAAAAAATCAAAGAAACAGGGCACAAAAAATTCAATTAAAATATAATAAACTGACTATACCTATAACATACACACTATACACTAACGCCCGATGTTAATAATCTATCTCCAATCCGTAATCAAAACCAACGAGTTGTCAAAATGGACGGATAGCTTATTGGCAAGCAAAAACTATAATTTTCGAACAGATTCGATCGATCGTAGATTGAAGATAGATTGATTTTAAAGTTTCACCCAGAAAATGGATTGATATATCAATCTTAGATAGCAAATAATGGATCAGGATTGATTATTGACATCGGGCGTAGATCTATAGCACCATTAACACAATTCTGTACTATATAAAAAATAGGCTACTTTTTATCCCGGGATAATTTAAGATCCCCCGGGAACGCGGATGAAACCGCGGGGAGCCACTAGTAACTATATAAGTATATATTTAAAAGTAGTATTTGTAGTATATCAGCTATCTGGTTACAGTACAAGCTCTGCTTAGTTTGGAATCAGATTGGCCGCGTGTAAAGAATGTCCCAGGATATACAATTTTAATAAGTCCTTGGAAACCGTTGTTATGCCATCACAGATACGTTCCGGCATTATCAAATTTAGAGGTCAATAGTTTTGTAGTTACGGATGTTAACAGACAAACCAACATTGTTGTGTCACGTTTTCTTAGTACATAGAGTTTTATGTCGAGTGCGGTCGTGCCAAGACTCCGCCATCTTGTTCTAGGTATAGCCCAAAGACAATATATCTATACTAATCTATACTAATATTATAAAGAGGAAAGATTTGTTTGTTTGTAACGAATAGGCTCCGAAACTACTGGACCGATTTCAAAAATTCTTTCACCTTTGGAAAGCTACATTATCCTCGAGTAACATAGGCTATATTTTATCCCTGTATTCCCACGGGAACTACGCGGGTAAAACCGCGCGGAGGCAGCTAGTATTATATAATTCTCCATTAGTTTTGGATTTTCATATGTATTTTTTTTTCCGAAATTATGTAGTTTCTTATAAAAACAGGTGCATACAATATCTCACCTTGAAGTCGACGTAAACGACAATATTTTGTAACTTAACAAATTGCCGTTTATCTCGAAATCTGATGTTTATCAATATAATGTTTTCCGTCAAAATTGGATCGGCTTTTCTCACGGGTGCCGTAATGATTGCCATGTTAATTAATTTAATTAATTTGCGACTTAAATCACTTAGTGTTACAATTTTACAACGCATTTTATATCGGACTAGCCGCCGTCGCGCGGTTTTACCCGCGTAGTTCCCGTTCCCTTAGGAGTACGGTGATGAAAATAGCCTATGTTATTTATGAATAACGTAGCTTTCTATTAGTGAAAGAGTAGGTAAATAGTTTATGATTATCCTATATTATAAATTCAAAAGTTTGTGAGCATGTATGTTTGTTACTCTCGCGTAAAACCTACAGAACGGATTTCAATGAAATTTGGAATACAGATAGTTCATAACCTGGATTAATATACAGGCTATTTTAGTACACACAGTGCCAATCTGATTCCAAACTTAGCAGAGCTTGTGATATGGTAACTAGATAGCTGATATACTACATAAACTACTTTTAAATACATACTTATATAGAAAATGACATCCAGACACAGAACAAACAGACATATTCATGCCTACAAATGTTTGTCCTGGGTGGGACAAACGCACGACCGGCGGCTTGAATGTCAGGATCATTAACCACAAAGCCAACCGGCTGTCAATCATCAATTAATCCGCTCCTATTATTCATAGAGTGATGTTATATCCTCCATAGCCTTTATTTGGCTATCCAATACTAGAATATGTTTTCAATTCGAACCTTCATCTTGAGATGCTGTTAGGGGCGGACGAAGTTAGTGGGGCCCTGGGCTAAAACTACCTGCGGCCTGACTAATTAATCCTCTGATTGATTTTTTGTGAAGGAATAAGATTTTTATCATTTATTTATATTATTGTCTATTTTGACTTCAATAGGGGCTGGCCCTTTGTAGGTTTTGGCCCTGGGCTGCAGCCCAAAAGTCCCTATATAAATCCGCCCATGGATGCTGTGCTTATTGCCGGCTCTACTCAGTAAAAGCAACATTCAAAACCTACTATAAGTGAGACCAGTGCCGGATTTATATTTTTTATGAGTGTAGGCCACTTTATTTCCACCGCTCATGTAGTTAAGTACATAGGTACCTTTCTAAAATAATAATTTTCCATTTGTAGTAAAGAAGGCCTTAGGTTAATAAAATTAGAATTTATCATTAAGAAAGAGCGTAAAAAGTAAAATAATCAAGATGTAAAATTTTTACGGGCCTTTTTAATAGCAAAATCATCTATAATATCTTATGAAAAACCGTGAGAAACCTTTGGACGTGTTTGACTTTTATCCTCTGAAATCAAGTGACCGTCCTCTGAAATCTGCAGCCCCTAGGACGCTGCCGCCCCTAGGCCGCGGCCTATACGGCCTATTTATAAATCCAGGACCAAGAGAGACTGTTCATAAGTGCTTGTAAACGCCTATTTAAATAAAAAAATATTATGATTAGCGCATTCAAACAAACAAACTGTTCAGCTTTATAATATTAGTATAGACATATATTAAGTGAATAAATCAATGACTAAAAGTTTCGTATTATTTTGACCATATAATTGGATATATTATGTTCATTGGTATATCAGATTACAATTCGGTTTTTTGCTCGGTTGGCTGTTAAGGGTACAACTTATCCTAACTATGATTATAAATGTGAAAGTAACTCTGTCACGCTAAAACTAAAAAATCGATTTAAATGAAATTTGGTACATAGATAGTCTAAAGCCTGACAAAGGACATAGGCTACTTTTTATCCCGGGGAAAATTGAGATTCCCGGGATAAAATACGGTTGAAACCGCGGGTAGCCATTAGTAACAAATAATAAAAAAACGAGTAATATTTTTAACAAAACTCTCCTACTTATATTATAAATGCAAAAGTTTATGAACGCCAGTATGGTGGAAGGAATCGTGATGAATTTTGACACAGAGTTAGATTCTGCTCTGGAATAATACATAGGGTACATTTATTTTATTTTATATCCCGGGAAAATTTGTAGGTACGTACTTTTTCCAGGATTCCATATTCAAACTAATGAACAAGTTATCTGAGCAATTAATAAGGTATTCTTTGAAAATATCTGTAGGTAGGTACCTCTCTATTTTTGGCTAAAGTTTTTTTGCGTTAAATTCAATTAGATATTAATGTATAATTATAACTTTAATATTATTTTACCATAATAATTGTCCTGGGTAAAAATTTAACCTACGCCTACCGGCTAGAAAGCCAGGATCACTGACCACAAAGCCTCAAAAAATATTTATTACCTATGTGAGCACTCCCCCTTAACTCGTTCTTTGATCTTGAGCCGTCAACTCCGGCGCATGGTGGGCGTTGCAAAAACCTTGTTATTATTTCGCTATACATAACTCAAATAAATACTTACATTAATTAAATTATTGCAAATAATTAACTATCGTATTGCCCCGAACTCGCTCGGCTTCGGTAACAGAACACCGTCATAATTCTGCAAACTTAAACAAAATATTATTACTTAAATAAAAAAAAATCCTGGGACAGAGTGAGTTTAAAATATGGTTAAATGTTTCTATAAGCAATTTAAATACCAATGGAAAGCAATATTATCAGGGAGTAACATAGGCTATATTTTATCCTTGTATTCCTACGGGAACGAGAACTACGCGGGTAAAAACTCTTCAGGTTGTTAAAGCATTTGCGTAATTATCTTTCTTGCACGTTTTAATTCAGGGTCGGCTGTCTGCCAATCCCTTCATTCATGCATTAATATCATTCATTAATCCATTCATTATTAATTCATTCGGTCACCTGTCAAAACCACATTCTCTCATTCATTTTTTTTTATGCATACCATACTATTTTTGGTCTTATTTCAAACTATCTTGTCTTAAGTGCCTTACCTTTTTTGGTGACTTAGCCTTCTCATTTTTTAAATATTAATATGTTGAACAATTAAAAAACAAAATATTTGGATCATGACTCCATTTAAAATGCGGACACGGGAAGTCATATTAACGTCTTTTATTACCTATTTCCTAAGTGCGATTTCCTGTAAGTACTAATATGTAGGTACACCAATGACACTCAAATCTAATTGACAAATCTATATTTCTTAATTTAATACATAATTTTTTTCAACTAAATTAACTTCCGGAAGTTCCGCTTAATATTTTCCTATGATAAAATATTTTAAATCTGTATCAAATTTCATTCTCATCTCGCTCATTCATTCATTCATTCATTCATTCATTCATTCAAAAATTATTTAGGTTAAATTTGTAATGTATACTTAAAGTATTAAATACAGTATCCTATTTAAAATAAATAGCACTTCTTCTATATCTTAAAATTAATTATAAATTAAAAAAAACTAACACTATTTCTTAAGCACAAATAAAAAAAATATATTTAAATGTAATAAGGGCTTATGGAATAAATGGCTCAATTAATATTAATAATTACTAGTGGCTCCCCAAGGTTTCACCCTCGTACCCGAGAGTACTTCAACTTTCCCGGGATAAAAAGTAGCATCCTTTCTTAGGCTCTAGACTATCTGTGTACTAAATTTTATTTAAATCGGTTCCGTTTTAGCGTGAAAGCGAGACGGACAGAGTAACTTTCACATTTATAATATTAGTTAAGATTAGGATTACAGGGAAAAAAATTGTGTGCATGAACATGACTGTTCTGTGACTGCATGTAAATATGTATGTATTTTAAAAGAGTTCTATATGTAGTATAGCTGCCTCCGCGCGGCTTTACCCGTGTAGTTCCTGTTCCCGTGGGAATACAGGGATAAAATATAGCCTATGTTACTCGTGGATAATGTACCTTTCGAATGGAGAAAGAATTTTCAAAAACGGTCCAGTAGTTTTTAGCCTATTCATTACAATTAAACAAACGAAGTTTTCCTCTTTATAATATTAGTGTAGATAAGTTATCTGGTTACAGTACAAGCTCTGCTTAGTTTGGAATCAGATTGGCCGTGTGTGAATTAAGGTTAAATTACATTATTCAGTGAATGTTATGTGTTTTCATGAACTGGAGTCATTGTTTTCTGAACTGAACTGCATTTACTTCTACTACTTAATACACTTGTAAGAAACTAAAGTTAAGTATATATTGGTATAGCTAAGTTATATTAAGTGAAAACTATCTTGTTTTTTATTACGTAATTTTAATTTTTTTTTAATATAAAGGTGTCAAACAGGCATACGGTCCGCCTGATGGGAAGCGGTTACCGTAGCCTATGGACGCTTGTAACACTAGGGGCGTTACTCACGCGTTGCCGACCCTGTAAAAATCTCTTCACCCCCTTCTTGAAGAACCCCATACTGTACTCCATTGGGAATACCATACTAATATACAAAGTTTTAGTTGTATTTAGAGTTAGTTTATAATGGATGTTTTTCTAGTAACTTACTTTATTAATAAACATATTTAGTTATCCGAAATAAAAAGTGAAAACTTCAAGAATTTTCGCAGGAGAATAGCTTAAGGTAATGTTAACAAAATCATTATTTTGTCGCATACATCTAGAGTCGTACATAGTACTATTAATATTAGCTAGTCGCACCCTGCGGTTTCACCCACGTACCCGGGAGATCATCAATTTTCCCGGGATAAAAAGTAGCCTTTGTCCTTTCTCAGGCTCTAGACTATCTGTGTACCAAATTTCATTGAGATCGATTCAGAAGATTTAGCGTGAAAGCGAGACAGACAGAGTTACTTTCCAATTTATAATATAAGTTAGGATGCGAGAGTTAGAATGTATATAAGGATGTATGTTTGTTACACTTTCACGCAAAAACTACTGTTAGGATTTCGATGAAATTTAGAACACAGATAGTTTATCCCGGGAAATTTAAGATCCCCCGGGAACTGGGATAAAACTAGTTTGACTTAATTTAATTTTTCAGTATGAATATACCTTTATATTAAACATAGCTTATGTAATATCATTTCTCATACGATTACTTTAACTTAGATTACTTCAGTCACTTACCGGTTTTCGTAAAAGACGCATTTTTTTATCGGTTTATTACTTAGTTAACTTAGATGTAACTTTAATTCAAAGATTAAGTTATAAGTATGTGTAAATTAATTTGGACATTTTTCCTAATATTCAACTCATGTGTTTTAACATTAAAATCTAAAATTGAATGTGGTTATAAGGTAAGCAATAGATAGTTATAAAATACTAGCTGCCTCCGCGCGGTTTTACCTGCATAGTTCCCGTTCCCGTGGGAATACAGGGATAAAATATAGCCTATGTTACTCGGGGATAATGTAGCTTTCCAAAGGTGAAAGAATTTTTGAAATCGGTCCAGTAGTTTCGGAGCCTATTCGTTACAAACAAACAAACAAACAAATCTTTCCTCTTTATAATACAACAATAGTAGTATAGAAAATTAAATCCTACTAATTATATAATTGCAAAAGTTCTTAAGAATGTGTGTTTGTTACTCTTTCACGCAACAACGTCGGAAGGGATCGCGATGTCATTTAGCACAGAGTTAGAATATATTCTGGAATAACACATAGGCTACTTTTTATACTGGGAAAATTGAAGATGCTCTGGGAACGCGGGTGAAACCACGAGAAGCCAGTAGTCTACACTAATACATATTATAAAGAGGTTATTCTTTTTTGAGTATGTTTGTAATGAGATAACTCAAATCCTACTGTGCCGATTTCAAAAACTTTTTCACCATTGGAAAGCCACATTATCTGAGAGTAACATAGGGTATATTTTATCCCCAAGTTCCTTCGGGAACGGGAACTACGCGGGTATAACTGCGCGGTGACTAGTAAGTTATAGGCTATATTTTATCCCCATATTCCCACGGGAACGGGAACTACACGGGTGTAACCGCGCGGTGACAGCTAGTTTAATATAAAGTGTACTTTCCAGCAATGCCCTCAGACCAGAGACGGGGCCCTCAACGTCCACTTAGTGGCCCACTCACACATGGACGCCGGTTGGGTGAAGACCTTCGACGAATATTATTTTGGCAGTAAGATTCCATTACACTTTATTTCTATACCACAAAGGTGGCAAACAGGCATACAGTCCCCCTGATGGCGCGCGGTTACCGTAGCATATGGACGCAACACCAGGGGCGGCACTCACGCGTTGCCGACCCTGTGAGGACTCCTCACTCCCTTCTGGAAGAACCCCATGCTGTACTCCATTGGGAATTGGTATTCCCAATGGAGTACAGCATGGGGTTCTTAGGTGGCGGGAAGCTCATTTCTTTCAAGCTTTCAATTCTAATTTTATTTAACTTTGCATAAAGAATGGGTATATCTTTTTAAAGTGTCCTGCCTTCTCAGCACGATTTGTGTATTATTTGCATAGATTTCTCTTTATTGAAATTAAATAATATCCTACATATTAAATATAATATTTAAGTAATTCTTTTATTGACTTTAGTCATTATATTTAAAGATTCTTGTTGCTGCTATCTGGTTACAGCACAAGCTCTGCTTAGTTTGTAATCAGATTGGTCGTATGTGAAAATGTCCCGGGATATTTATTTATTTATTTATATACCCAAATGATTGTATGTACAATTTACAGCAAAAACTACGGTCAGCACAGCTAATGTCCAGCTCATATACCATTCAGTATTGTCTGAACTGCTGCACGATAAACGAAGAAAGTAAGTTCATTACAATCTATACTAATGACTATGCTTGGGTATATCGCTCGTTCTAACCGGACTAACATTATTATTAAAATAAATTGTTAAAAACTTGTTTTGAAAAGAATAATTTTTGAGTTATTGGCGGCTCTTCTCAGTAGAAACCAAGCATTAGAGTCGACGTTTCATAACTGAGGGCCTATTTGAATCACTATATCACACTAACATTATAAATCCAAAAGTTTATGTGTGTATTTTTGTTACTTCTCACGTCACGGCTGGAAGGATTTTAATAGCAGCAGAAGCTTGTGAGTTAATATATTTTATTTCATGACTTCTAGGTTCACCTTCTCCGAGACGGCATACTTCTGGCGCTGGTGGAAGGAACAGAGGCCCACCACTCGAGCCACCTTCCGCACCCTGGTGCAGGAAGGTCGCGTGGAGTTCGCTGGAGGTGGATGGGTCCACAACGACGAAGCTACTGTAGACTATCTGCAGATTATCGACCAGTTTACATGGGGTTTGAGGTAAACTCTAATATTATAAATAAATATAACAATAAATAAATTAAATATAAAGAGGTAAAGAATATATTTTTGTGTGTATGTATGTTTGTAATGAATATACTCAAAAACTACTGTGTCGATCTGAATCTGATTTTATCCCTGTATTCCTACGGGAATACTACGGGAAGGGAAACTACGTGGGTGAAACCACGCAGAGGCAGCTAATTTAAAATAAATATCACAATCACATTAAAAATACAAAAAACATAAATCATTTGCTTCTATAAAATAATATTTAATTTTATTTATTAAGCATTTTCCCTTTTCTCGTACATATAAGGCATTTTTTTAAATCGCTTAGGTATCTAAGTTGTTGTAACTAATTATTTCAGAAAACTCAACGACACTCTAGGCCCGTGTGGAAAGCCGAAAGCCGCCTGGCAGATCGACACTTACGGCCACTCGAGGGAGCAGGCCTCATTGCTGGCCCAAATGGGATTCGATGGACTGTTCTTAGGTATGTATATATATGTATGATATCTATTCAGCTAGGAAGTTGCTTATTTGCAAATAAAAGAAAAATATTTATTCACTAGTTTTTGCAACGTTTTTGATTAATGCGTCGCTGCACGATCCCGGGAGACCTACTTTCCCAGGATAAAAAGACTAAAAAAACCTAAAATTTGGCTTGAATTCGCAACAGATAGAGCTTCTTCCCCATATACAATTCTATAAGATGCTGTATTGTTATTAGTTATTTAATCTCAACTTTTATACTTTCAGGACGAGTTGACCATAAAGAAAGGGAGGCTATGATAGAAGAGGATAGAATGGAGTTTATGTGGAGGGGGAGTGATGTGTTGGGTAAGTCTACATGCTACAAACTTCCGCCCCGCGGTTTCACCCGCGTAGTTCCCGTTCCCGTTGGAATGCGAGGATAAAACATAGCCTATGTTACTCCCTGATAATATAGCTTTCTAATGAAAAAAGAATTATTAAAATCGGTCCAGTACGTTTTGAGTTTATTCGTTACATACAAAAATACAAATCTTTCCTCTTTATAATATTAGTGTAGATGTAGATGTATATTATAATATTTTCAGGTAAAATGTCTGATATAATGTCACATACGTTGTTCAACCTGTACAATGCGCCCGACGGGTTTTGCTTCGACTTCCTATGTAACGACGAACCGATCATCGACGACCCTGATAACCGGGTGTACAATGCTGGGAAACGGGTAAGAATAGAATAAATATCCCGGGATATTTTTCACACACCAATCTGATTCCAAAGCAGAGCTTGTACTGTAACCAGATAGCTGATATACTACTTTTAATCCAGACACAAAACAAACCAACATATTCATGTATACAAATGTTTGTCCTGGGTGGGATTCGAACCCACGACCAGCGGCTTAAAAGTCAGGGTCATCAACCACAAAGCCAACCGGGCTGTTACGTAATTTTTGTGTTCATCGCAGAGGCGGCGGGGACTTTGTTTTATACTAGCTGCCTCCGCGCGGTTTTACCCGCGTAGTTCCCGTTCCCGTGGAAATACAGGGATAAAATATAGCCTATGTTACTCGGCGATAATGTAGCTTTCCAAAGGTGAAAGAATTTTTGAAATCGGTACAGTAGTTTCGGAGCCTATTCATTACAAACAAACAAACAAATCTTTCCTCTTTATAATATTAGTTTAGATATAGATATATAGATTATGATTTTATTTGACAGGTTAGTGATTTTGTATCACAAATAGAGCGACAGGCTAAGTATTATGACCATGATAATATTATGGTGACCATGGGCGGAGACTTCACATACCAAAGTGCAGCTAACTGGTATATGAACATGGATAAATTAATTAAGTAAGTATTCATATAAATACTATCGGTTTTTTTTTCTTAAACTGGCCACCATTGGGTCATTTACCTTAGTGTACGTGAGATCCTACAATTTCCCGGGATAAAAAGTAGCCTATGTCCTTTCTCAGGTTCTAGACTATCTGTGTACCAAATGTCATTTAAATCCGTTCAGTAGTTTTAGCGTGAAATCGAGACAGACAGAGTTACTTTCGCATTTATTATATGAGTTAGGATCCTGTGACATTTTTCATACACGGCCAATCGGATTCCAAAGTTAGCTGCAAAGTAAGCTTGTGTTATGGTAACCAGATAGCTGATATACTACATATCAAATACATACTTATATAGATATACATAAACATATTTTTAACGTAATGTATACAATATTAACATAAAATTTTTTTTGTTTTTTATTTATTTATTTTTTTAACAAAAATTACATTATACTGTGAGTTATTAAACTGATATGTCACTCCATTGTTTAATACTTTTTATTAGCTGTGGTATCTATTTTTTTTTATTGTTTTTTTTTTTACTGTACTTTAGGTCAAAATATTTTCTTTCAGCCACGTGACGAACCATCCAGCAAATATGTCAGACATAAATATATTTTATTCTACGCCATCTTGTTATTTAAAAGCTATATATCTGTACGGGAGACGAGATAAAGCTATACATACTCAGAGAGTGAGTATTATCTTATATATAAAATTCTCCTGTCACTATGTTAGTAACCATACTCCTCCGAAACGCCTTGGCTGATTTTTATGAAATTTATATAGGTCTGAGAATCGGCTACTATCTATTTTTGATATCCCTGTGATCACGGGAACGGGAACTACGCGGGTGAAACCGTGGGCGGCAGCTAGTAGTTTATTTAATATTATATGGTTATGAGACTTATGGCCTAATAACAATTTCAGGCGCTTTGTGGCTAATGTTATACACTACTAGCTTCCTCCACGTAGTTTCACCAGCGGAGATCCCATTCCTAAATATGGCTTTGCTTGCTATAATGTAGCTTTCCAATGGTAAAAGAATTATTCAGATCGGTCTAGTTGTTTTGGAGCCTATTCGTTACAAATGTAATATCTAATCATTCTTCTTTATAATACTAAAGTATCTTGTTTATGGGACTGATTGCTTTATAACAATTTCAGGCGCTTTATCCCAATCTCATCTTTACAACTTTTTTAAGTCATTAGGTTGAGAAAAAGCAGACGGTTGTTTATGTTATATATTTATTATAATAATATTGTTTTAAGGGTGACTATTTTCCTTACGGAAGTGACGCGATGACGTACTGGACCGGATATTACACATCAAGACCCAGCTTCAAGTATTTAGCAAGAAAAACACATATATTTCTTCAGGTATTTTTTTTATTGGTTTTCGAACATTTAAAAAGATTCATAGAAATAATTTTGTTATAACATTTGTGATCTAAAAATCTGCACTTTCCTATTTGGAATTTTGGATGCTGGCTGATAAGCAATAACGTGTCAACCCACAAAAAGTCGAAAATAAAGGTTTTGATAGATATATTTTTATAATGCATAGCGTATTTAACATTCCACAAAAGTGTTTCAAGTCATCTAAAACATTTAAAATGGATTTATATCATACAAAAAGTCGTAAATCACATAGACATTATAATCATTAAACGTAATTTTCTCAAAAACAAGTTTATGAGGGTTCACACATTATTGCTTATCAGCATCCTACCTATTTAAAGTGCAAATTTCTCTCTAACGTACAACGTAATTACTGTTATCTAGATTATATTATTATAATCGCCATTTTAAGTATATTATTTATCTGGTAAATGACTAATAGGTATATTTTTAACAGGTAGTTAAACAACTGACTGTAATCGCTCGAGTGGGCGACTCGTACGAGCTCCACCTCCTCAGACACGCTGCCAGCCTGGTCCTACATCATGATGCTATTACTGGTACAGTACCATAAATAAGGATACTATATACTATTACGATCATAAGGGCAAATTATTTATATTCATCATCATCAGCTCATATACGTCTCCACCGAGCTCGAGCCTCCCCTAACACCGAGGGGGTGTCCATAGTACACACGCGCGGCTAGTGCGGCGGCGGAGGGAACATGCCTTTAATAGTGACATCTCGGGCATGCAGGTTCCCTCACGATGTTTTCCTTCACCGAAAGCCAGTGGTGTGAATCCGTACGTAAGTTTTTATAAACTTAGAGGTACGGGCCAGGGATTTGAATCGGCACCCTCATGATCATGAGTCGGTGCATTCCCAACACGGCTACCTTGTTATTATATTATTATTTTATTATTATATTCATAACAAGTCAAAATTTTCAGGCACCAGCCAGCAGCACGTAACAAACGATTTCATCAGAATATTAAGCGAAGCCATAGACGCTTGTACTAAGAAAGTATCTTATTTACTGGGGTTAGTTTTGCATTCTTATTTGGTACATTTTAATAAAATACTAAATTTTAGACTATTAGCAAAACACTAATAACTAACTAAACACTAATAAATAAATACCAACATTTGAAATGGAAATTAAGGAAGGAATTACAGGTTTCTTTTTAGTTAGTACTAGTACCTGTATCTGATTAAAGTTATATATATTTTATTTTGGAAGGAAAAACTGAAACAGCCTAAAACAAGAAATGGCCAATCACAAGTTTTTCACCAAAAGAGAGAGAAAAATATATAAATTAGCATATTTATATCATGTTTGTCTTTCAGTTACTTAACCCCTACTTGGGGTGGTACTAGAAGATCAAAGAATACTCAGCAATTTGTGATATGCCATCAACTGAACATGTCCCAGTGTCGAGTGAGTATAAAACATACTAACTAATATTATAAATGCGAAAGTTACTCTGTTTGTCCCACTTTCACGCTAAAACTATTGAACCGATTTAAATGACATTTGGTACACAGATAGGGAGCCTGAGAAAGGACATAGGCTATTTTTTATTTCAAGAAAATCGGAGATTTCCCGGGTACAAGGGTGAAACCGCGGAGAGCTACTAGTATATAAATAGCTTGTGAATTTAATTATCCTACTAATATTATAAATGCGAACGTATCTAAGAATAGATGTATGTAGGAATGGATGTATGTTACCCTTTCACGCAACAACGGCTGAAGCTTAGCATAGTTTGAAAATGATCTGGAATAACATATAGGCTACTTATATATAATTAATTCTGCCCCGCGGTTTCACCTGTAAAAAGTTTAATCTATATCTGTTTCAAATTTGGTCCAATTCCGTTCAGTAGTTTTTGCGTGAAAGAGTAACAAACATCGATCTTAACTTACAAACTTTATCATTTATAGTATTAGCAGGATTAATAGAACTAGCTTAATTTTATTTAAAAAATTTAGTGTTTGACATAGCAGCCATTTTGTTTATGTATTATACTCTATTAAAATTGCCTATGAATAAATTTAAGGAAAGAGTTAAGTCAGCTTTGGTACAGAAGGCTTATTACAGTATAATTGATTATATTAATGATGACGAGCCTTGGGTATAGCGCTCGTTCTATCAGGACTAATGTTATTATTGTTAAAGAAATTGTTAGAACTTGTTTTGAAAAGAGTAATTGCTGAGTTTATTGGCGGTTCTTTTCAGCAAAAGCAATCTTCCGAATCGAACATTAGAGTCGACGTTTCATAAGTGCCTGTGAAGGAATATTTGAATAAATAAATAGGTATATTTCATTTAAATTTCATATTCTCAGTTTTCAGAGACACAAGACTCTATGATGGTAATGGTCTACAATCCTCTCAGCATCAAGACATACTTCTATGTGAGACTTCCAGCCACCGCACTGCATTACTCTATCAGAGACTATAACGGTATGTACTTTGTATTGTCATCCTATTTCCTTCTAATATATAGCCAGTTCATTTTGCTTGAACTTGGATTGAATCAAACTGAAGAAAGAAGAGAAAGAAAAAATCTAATCTTCATCATCATCAGCTCATATACGTCTCCACGGAACTCAAGCCTCCCCTAACATCGAGGGGGGGTCCATAGTCCCCCCGCGCGGCTAGTGCGGCGGCGGACTTCACATGCCTTTAATAGTGACATCTCGGGCATGCAGGTTTCCTCACGATGTTTTTCCTTCACCGAATGCCAGTGGTGGGAATCCGTACATAAGTTTTTTTATAAACTCAGAAGTACATTAGTGGTTAGTCTTAGTATATATTTTGAATAGGGTACAATCCAGATGTAAATATTTTATTGTCTGTGTTTTATGTATCACTACACAATAATTAAATAACTATATATCCTTCTAATCCTCCAAAGATGAGGAGGTGGAGTACCAGCTCGTACAGCTTCCAGCTTCAGTCCTGACCCTGCCAGGCCGTGTGTCCCCTGCCATCCAGGAGCTATGGTTCGAAGCTGAGAACATACCTCCCCTGGGGTACACTGCTTACTATATCACACCTGTTAGGGACCAACTTGTAAGTATCTATACTAAATAATACTAATTATAAAGTATAAAAAATATAAATAAATACCCTGGGAATTTTTTCACACACGGCCAATCTGATTCCGAAGTAAGCTTCAAAGTGAGCTTGTGTGATGGTAACCAGATAGCTGATATAGAACATAGACTACTTTTAAATACATACTTATATAGATAATTACATCCAGACACAGAACAAACAGACATATTCATGCATTCAAATGTTTGTCCTGGGTGGGATTCGAACCCACGATCCGCGGCTTGAGAGTCAGGGTCACTAACCATAAAGCCAACCGGGCTGTCAGCTGAAGAATTTGTTCGTTTGACTGATCGCGCTAATCTCAGGAACAGGAGCGATTTGAAAAAAACCGTTCAGAGTTAGATAGTACCTACATTTATCGAGGAAGGCTATAGGCGTTTCATCACGCTACGACCAATGGGAACGGATGATGATCTGTGAATATTTCAACTGTCTAGCTAAAGACATTATAAGAGGTTAGACCGACAATACAAACTTTTACTATGAAATCCGAGTCAACCAAAATTTGCGGGGGAGGAATGTCAGTAGCAACCTAGCAACCGTTGCGTGATTCGAAAAAGACAAATCACATCGCTGGGGCACGTTCAAATGCCAATCACATCACTTTCGCTTGACCGCTGCTCGGTCCAAGGGGCAAGCTTAGCGGCCGAACGTATTGTCGGTCTAACCTCTTATAATGTCTTTGTGTCTAGCTATCACCGTTCAAGACATACAGCCTGGTGACAGATGGACGGACAGCGAAGTCTTAGTAATAGGGTCCCATTTTACCCTTAACCCTAAAAATAAATATCCAAGAACAGTTTCTCACACTGCGGGGCGGACTCTAGTCTCCTATTTTTTTATTTCAGGAAGAGAATGAATATGCAAAGAAGGCACAATCTATCCCGCCTCAAGATCCGGAGATAATCAACTACATATCAAATGAGGTAAAACTGTGTACCTAAATTTTAATGTATGACTTATTTTATTTTATTTATTTTTATACAAACAGCTATTAATATATAAATAAAACTTAATATTTAAGTAATACATTTGCCAAAACAGTTTCTACTTACGGCTAGTTTTTAACATATTTTTTTATGAATAGACATGTGCGAACTAAAAGAAGTTGATACAAACAAGATAAAAACTAGAACACTACAATGTTACTAAACAATTGAACAAGTAATAACTTATTGAAACTAAACAATCAAAAAATTTATTTAAACTTATCCCAGATAAATTTGAACCCGGTTGAATCCGCGGGCAGCCACTAGTCTTGAACATTCAAAATACCACATTACATTAAAACATAGTCAAATAACAAACAAAACAAATCTGTAAGCTCCCATTTCGACTAACCTCTAAAAGTCTTATGCCTTAACTTTCAGTACTTAAAAGTCACCATAGACAAGACGACAGGCCTCCTGGAGTCCATACAGCACGTCGATGGAGTGAAGATAGAGGTCTCGCAGAACTTTTACTACTATAGCCAGAGCCAGCAGAATCTACAATCTGGAGCTTACAGCTTCAGGCCTGACAAATCTAGGCCTACGCCGGTATTTATTATTTTAATGTTAACTACTTGACCCGCGCAACTTCGTTAGCGTCACATGCCCGTTTTTGCAACAGTTTTGATTGATGCTCCGCTCCTATTCGTCATAGCGTAATGATTTATACATAAAAACTTTCCTCTTGATTCACTCTATCTATTAATATAAACCGCATCAAAATCCGTTGCGTAGTTTTAAAGATCTAAGCATACATAGGGACAGACAGACGGCGGATAGCGACTTTGTTTTATACTATGTGGTGATAGTCATGTAAAAGGTTTATTTTTACTGCACATATTATAATATACTAGCGGACCCGGCAGACTTCGTTCTGCCTACCAGCGCCACCTACCGGATCCAAATTGATGTATTAAACAAAAAAACCTTCCCCATGAAATACTCCGTAATTTGGTGAAAGCCGCATGAAAATCTGTTCTGTAGTTTTTGTATTAATCGCGTTCAGACAGACAGAGGCGGCGGGGACTTTGTTTTATATATACAGATTTATTTATCTTGAGTGTTGTGTGCAGGTAACAGATAGGGTGTCATACAACTGCCTCCGAGGATCCTTGATCAAGGAGATCAGGCAGAGGTTCAGTGAGTGGGTGACGCAGACCATCAGGCTGTACCGCGGCGAGGAGTTTGTGGAGTTGGAATGGATCATAGGACCTGTGCCTCTTGAGTAAGTAATGAATAAAATAAATATCCCGGGACATTTTTCACACACGGCCAATCTGATTCCAAACTGAGCAGAGCTTGTACTGTAACCAGATAGCTGATATACTACGTAATACTTAATTATATAGATATAAATAAATACATCCAGACACAGAACAAACAGACATATTCATGCATACAAATGTTTGTCCTGGGTGGGATTTGAACCCACGACTGACTTGAGAGTCAGGGTCACTAACCACAAAGCCAACCGGTCTGTCTATTCATAAGTGCTGGTGAAGGCCTATTTGAATGAACATATTTGGATTGGAAATTCCTTGTTCTACAGATCAGATCTTGGCAAGGATGTGGTGACCATATTCAAAACGAACATAACAAATGGTGGGGAGTTCTTCACTGACTCCAATTCCCGGCAGATGATGAAGAGGTCCTGTTGGAATGAAACAGCGAGTGAGTTTTTAAATATTTGATCATTAGTTCTAGGATATTAAAGGCATTTCAGTCTAGGCCCGCCTTGAATATGGCCTACACCTCGTTGTGAGAGCAGATTAGCTGATGATGGATCCTAGGATATTCTACATCCTATGAGTATTACTAATACTTTATTTGATGGTATAAGTAAGATAGGAAGAATAATTAGAAGAATATGTACTTAATTACTAATTATACCATACCTATTGATAAGTGCTTAATAATATAGTTACTTTACAAAATTAAGGATAGATGGATGAAAGTACAGTTATTATATTCTAGAATATCACTTCTATATAATATACAAATATAAATTATTGCCATTTAAAATGCAACCCTAAATATATTAACATAATGTTTGATTCTAGATCAACAGCAGAAGAAACCGTTAGCGGCTTGCTACTACCCAGTTACTTCACGTATATGTATACATTCTATGAACAGTAGTATAGAGATGTGCATACTGAACGACAGGGCTCAGGGAGGTACTTCTTACAATAATGGAGAAGTTGAACTGATGGTAAGTATTAAAAAGTGACTGTGACATACGGACAGACAAACAGACATAAATAATCTATAAGGGTTCAGTTTTTGCCATTTGACTACGGAACCCTAAAAACAGTATTGAAAACCAAAATAAGTGACATGGTAAAAAAATAATAAGTAATCTAGGACAGTAAAAATATATGTATGAAACAATCTACTGCGGTAAAAAATATTTTAGTTAATCTATTTAGTTTTCAGTAGTAAGTAGTTGTATGTTTTGTTAAATATATGTTTTTATTTTATTTATTTGCATACTTAGTTGTTACAATTTGTTAAGTATCATTAAATATATATTTTCTTTTAACATGCTTTCTAAAAACTTTGATGCTATAAGAATTCGCACGGATATAAGTAATTTGACTAAAAATAATATTAAGTATAAAGCTGGGCCTATCGGTTACATATGTTGAAAATAATGAGTCCAAATCATCAACTTCAGTAAAATCAAGAAGGAACATATTCTACAACAGTAAAATATTCTGAACTATTTCTTCTGTATCTGGATGTAATTATTTATATAAGTACCTATGTATTTAAATGTAGTATATCAGCTATCTGGTTACAGTACAAGCTCTGCTTAGTTTGGAATCAGATTGGCCGTGTGTGAAAAATTTCCCAGGATATATATTTATTCTGCAATGGTAAAACCGCTATTTATCCTTCAGGTTCACAGAAGATTACTAACAGACGACGGGTTTGGTTTAGAGGAGCCGTTGAACGAAGAGGCATACGGCGTTGGTCTGGTCGTTAGGGGGAAGCATAGGATAATGTTTGGAAACTACCGAAACGATGGTAAGTATATAGAGCAGACATGATAAAATAATAATCTTAAAATGTACATGTACCGGATTTAAATCTATACTAATTATACATGCGAAAGTAACTCTGTCTGTCTGTTTGTCTCGCTTTCACACTAAAACTACTGGACCGATTTAAATGAAATGAAATCTAGAGCCTAAGGAAGTACATAGGCTACTTTTTATCCCGGCAAAATGGAAGATTTCCCGAGTACGCAGGTGAAACCGCGGGGTACTAGTATATCTATATATCTAGCTAGATATTGCGGGGAGCTACTAGTATATGTATATAAGTATGTATTTAAATGTACTATATGCAGTATATCAGTTATCTGGTTACAGTACAAGCTCTGCTTAGTTTTGAATCAGATTGACCGTGTCTGAAAAATGTCCCGGATATTTATTATTAGATAAATATTTTTTGTAGTATATCAGCTATCTGGTTACAGTACAAGCTTTGCTTACTTTGGGATTAGTTTGAGCGTGTGCGAATAATATCTCAGTATATTTGTTTCCTTTTCAGTGGATGATCAGACGTTTTCGGAGCGCGTGTCGCAAGCAGCCCGCAGGTGGCGCCTGGAGCCGCAGCTGTTCCTCACTCCTGGGGAGAAGGTCAACAGGAGGAAGTGGCAGAACATCAGGAACAAACGAGTAAGGACCTCGCTTTTCACCATTTCAGTCATAACTCCCTACACATATTTAATCTGAACTAGTGGCTCCCCGCGGTTTCATCCGCGTTCCTGGTGGACCTTAAGACCTCGGGAACGAACTAACTTTTTCCCGGGATTAAAAGTAGCCTTTGAACAGAACATGTTCTAACTCTGTGGTAAATTTCAAGCAGATCCCTTTAGCCATTTTTGCGTGAAAGAGTAAAAATCATACTTATAAACTTTCGCATTTAAAATATTTAATTTGAAATAATAATTTATTTATATTGCCAGTTCTCAGCCCTCCGTCTCCACGGGCTTCCCCGCCACATCCACGTCCTGACCCTGGAGCCGTGGAAGGGGGGATCAGTCCTTCTCCGGTTGGAGAATACCCTGGAGAAACCTATTAGAGGTAACTTATACATTCTGAAACATTTGAATAGGATAATTAATTGATTCCTCAGTTTTATTGATATGATTTTATGCCTTATGTCCCATCTATTTTTAATAATCTAATATGGTAAAGTAAATTTTCTTTATGTTCATCCATTGGCATTAAATATGTTAATACTATAAAAACAGAGATGTAATATGTTCCATTTATGTGATTTTGTGACTTGTGTCGTATCTATTTTTATTACTCTAATATGGTAAAGTAAATTTTCTATACGCACGTCGATTGGCGTTAAATATGCTATTATTATAAAAACAGATATTTACAATGTCCCCGGATATTCATAATTCACTTATTCATCAGGTCGCTACAAGCAAGAAGCTACTTCTCGGAACCCTGAAGACTTTGCAGCCAAACCATCTCATATAACAGTGGAGCTGCGCAAGATATTTCTTCACATGCAGGTGAAGCTGGTGCGGGAGACCACTCTGGCTGCTAACCAGTGGCTGGATGACGCCAGGCAGATGGACTGGAGTACCAGGTAGGATCTTGTAGGACTATAGCTTCTAAGTAACGTATATCACTACATATTATAAAACAAAGTCACATTCCGCTGTCTGTCCCTATGTCTTCTTGAATCTCTCTACGCAAATCTCTTCTTAAATAGATAGAGTGATTCAAGAGGAAGGTTTTTATATACAATACATGCATAATATGTTAGAGAAGCACTGACAATTTTGGAATTTTCTAATGAGCATTGCACCCGTGCGAAGCTGGAGCGGGTCGCTTATATATTAGTAATATATAGATAGTATAGACATTCTAAAGCTGTTGATTACAGATACGTATACTCGGGAGCTGATGACGGAATCATGGCAGAAGACAATGTGGAAGATGTAGAAGATAAATCCCATAAACAGCCGGACGCGAAAGATTCTGGTTAGTAATAAAATTATAGTAGAGTTTGTGACCTTCTGAATTGTTATACCTATAAATCAGGATGTTACGAAAATAAAATAATATATTTTTACCTACTAATATTATAGGTATATAACAGAAGAAGATGCAGAAGATTTTTAGACTAGCTATATTTTAGGTATACCTACCAGATCCCTTTTTCCATTGTTGCGTGAAAGAGTAACAAACATCTATTCTCACGGACTTTCACATTTATATTATTAGTATGATTGCTTCTTAACATTGTTTTCTGTAGGTATATTATTATATTTGGATCGCTTATGATATAGGTATATTTTTTACTACGAATTAGTTACTACAAATTAGGTACTGATATTGTATCTACTTGACTATTAAATTACATAACAAATCAGCATCAATAAAACAATACATTGAAAATTCCAGCTCACTACTCAGATGAAGAACAAACATACGCCCGAAGAAAACCACAACAGCGTCAGAGAAATCAAAACAAAACAAAACAAAAACTTAAAGACACATACGAATTTTACGACAGAAAGAAACGTTCTGTGAACTCGACCGAAAACCTCATCGATACGGTGATGAACACTACAGATGATGAAATGGTGAACGGCACAACTACATCACCATTTGACACTACTAAATCAGAAACTACAATAAATGAAACTATTAAAGCTACGCAAGCTACAAAGAGAGTTACCAAAATGAGCTTTCTAAGTAGAGTTAAGCCTGCAAGACTTTTAGATTGGGTTGATGAAGGGGAAACAGAAGATACCTCTTCGGAGGAGGAATACGTGAAGAGGAGGGCTGCTAGGAAGAGGGCAAGGGTCACGAAGAAGTTCAGGCAGGAGGGTGAGTGTTGCTTTTGTTAACAGAGCTCATGTTATAGTAAATAGCCGCTAGATATTTATAAATTTAAATATTGTTCATACAAAAATGCTATAATCGCGATTAGAACATAGAGGATGGGGGGTAGGGGGGATGTACACAAAATCTCATAAGAATTGATCAAGACGTTTTGGGGGAGTTTTGTTACAAACCCTTAGGTACATATTAGATTATGATTGGTATAAAAACATCGTTACAGAAATGGTGGACGACTGTGATGACGGAATAACTAAATCAATGTACGATATGTACTACAAAACGAAGTCGCGAAACGTACCCAAGCTGCAGAAGTCTTCGGAAGAAGAAGACAAGCCGAGAAGGAAGAAGAAGAAAGTGAAACGATTCAGAAGTGATATAGAACAGAGTTATAAGAAATTCGAGAATAGAAGCAGAAGGAGGAATAAAGGGTTAACTGTAGATATGCCGTTCTTTATAACAGATTCCGGTAGAAGGTATAAGAAGATAATAGAAGATAGCGTGGAAGAGAGACGGAGAGATAATGTGGAAGAAGATGGAAAAGGTAAGTTTTATTATTAAAAAAAATATTTACTTGGCTTACCAAGTTAATATTGTAAGCAGATAATTGTTATATTACATTTAATAACTTATTTATTTAACAAATATTAAGAGCCTTAAGATAATTTACAAAAAATATTAAAATACAAAGTCCCATAAAAATCTTTATGCACCCATTAACATATACCTACTTTATTTTGGCAAATCCTACTAATATTATAAACGCGAAAGTTTGTAGGTATGTATGGATGTTTGTTCCTCTTTCACGCAAAACTACTTTACATTTTAGATGCAATTTAAAACACAGATAGTTTATAACCTGTATTAACACATAGGCTACTTTTAATCCCGGAAAAATTAAGAGATCTTCCGGGAAATCGAGAGCAGCCGCGGGGAGCTACTAGTATATTGTAATATATTCTTGATAAATTTCAGTTCCACGACAAAAAAAATACCGCGAAGAAACTCAAGACTATCCGACAGAAGAATATTTAGAAGACAACGAGGAATATGCTGAAAGAAGAACAGAAATTAACAGAAGGAAAAGGTATATACTTTTAAGTTTTAGTAAACTAGTACGTAGTGAGGACATAAGTAAAATTGGCAATAAAATTATTTATTATTAAAGATTTTGATCCAAACACAAAAACTTTTGGTTAAATCTAATGTCAGTTAGAAATGTACCCAAGACTGTCTGGGAACAAAAGCTACCTTTATAAAAGCCGAAGAGTTCATGAAGGAAGGCTTTATGCCAATAACATCATGCAACGAACAATAGGAGCGGAGCTATGAACGAAACGTTTATAACGAGCAATGTGACGCTGACGAAGCTGTCATCATCAACAGTTCATATAGGTCTCCACCGAGGAGCTCGAGGCTCCCCTAACATCGAGGGGGTTTAGGCCTTAGTCCACCACGCGGGCCTAGTGCAGATTGGCGGACTTCACATGCCTTTAATTGTGACATGTCATGGGGCATGCATGACACAAACATTAACCATATTAAATTTTTCTTTAGTTGTGTCAAAATTTAATATGGAAGCTGTCGGGAAGGAACTGTGTTCTGACACACAGCTCACGCTAGTTTAGAAGACAGGGACACATTGTAAACGTGTTACATTTTGACTATATATTAATAAAATATTTCTTATTTGTTTTGTGCAAACCAGTTGATCAAATTTCTTTATATGGAAATTAATACACAAAAAATGTCCATTTTCAATTTCAGAGCATCACCAAAAGAAGATGTTGATCAAAATAATTCGGAAAACGTCGAAAATAAACCAGACTACATAGTGACACTACGTCCAACTCAGATACGCACCTTCGTTATATGGTTTGAAAGCAATAAGAAATCTTAATGCTATATCAATATGATTAAATTTCAATTAATTATGATCAAATAATGTTACATAGCTTTTAAAAGTATGTTTTAATGACATTTAGAAGAAAAACTACTTAATATCAAATGAATTCAATGAAAGATTGGCTGACTGACTTATATTATACTAGCTTCCCGGGAATCTTAATTTTCCCAGGATAAAATGTAGGCTGTGTTAATCTAGGGTCAGCAAACTCCATACCAATTTTTATTAATCGCTCCAGCCGTTTAGACGTGAAGAAGTAACAAACATACACACTCACGAACTTTTGCATTTATAATATGATATCAGTGTGAGAAGAATAAATATTGTTTTGTTATCTGTATCAAGTTATATTCCTGCATATTCATTTTATTATAGCAACATGTTGCAAATAACCTATTATTATAAAATAGTCCGCCATTTTGCGGAAAATTTTGGAACTATAATATCATATATACTTTGTTATAAATCGACATTTCTAATTTATTTACTATCTTCTCCAAAGTTTTTTTATATATATGGTAACTTAATGGGTCCAAAAAAGGTAGATTAACAAAAACGACCGTTAAATTAAAGTCTATATTTGTTAAACATGAAGCATTTAAAGCTGACTATTGTTATTATTTAGTTTAAGACGTAGTGTTTATAATTATTTAAGTGTTATTAACTAACTATATTATACGTGTTAATTTGATTTATTAAATGTTTGGTTTTCAAAATAAATCTTTTTAATGATTTCACTATATTTTCTTACCTTTGTTAATAGTCGCGTCAATATAGCATCTTACCCGGAAGTCTTCAAGAACAGCTCTGATTTCCGATTCTGATTCTGGTTTCTAAGCACTATTTTCAAGATGGCGGCCGTGGGACAAAGGTGGCGACCCCTCAAACTTGGTTTTAACTTTACACTGACTAGGTAGTGTCCAGGGGGGGGGGGACACAAGAAAATACTATTGCGTCCTCTAAAACACGCAAGGTAAGGCCAAAAAAATGTCACATTTCTATGGACTCATCTTAAAAGTAGTAGGTATTATGCGTTTTTATGCATAGGATAGGGGGTGAGGGGAGGTTAATGCAAGGATTTGGAATCTATTAGAAAACTTTTAAACCTTATGAAGAAATAATATGGATGTAAAAAAAACTACAAAATAAAATTATATAAAACATTTATTAAAACAAACATTTTATATAAATCTGTTAACCGAACCCATTATATTCTGAGTTTACATACACACGCACCACAGTGGGAATCCCATTTATTTTTATTACAAATAATAAATTAATTAACATATTTATATAAATCACAGTAAAAAGGGAATTGGTTAAAGTAAAGATTTCATCATTAATCGAACTAAGATAATGCAAATAGAAAGCTACCCTTCCGTTTCAACTTAATTTCCGGGGTATTGTATATTTCCCGGGGTATAAACATAGCCTGTCTCTTGGGAATAGTGTAGCTTACTATTAGCCTAGTTTTGTAGATTATATGAACATTTTATTAAATATTTTCATTATGATTAAATATTTTTGTACGACATCTGATTATATCATAAAATAAATTTCTTAAGTTATGAAAAGCTACATACTGTATACTTTTAAATACATACTTATATAGATGGAAATTTAAGGTAAATTTCATATTTTGTTTTTACAACATTTTTTAAAAATAATCCCTTAGTGATATAAATATTTAAGGTATCAATTTAATAAATGACCAATTCCCTTTTTAGTGTGATAAAACGCAACCTATTTTAAAATAAATAGGTAAATAGCATTATTACGGACTCATTCATTTCTCACAAAACATTTAGTGAGTAAATCGATTACTAAAAAATTATATTTTAAGAACATTCTACACTAAAGACATCTACACTAATATTATAAAGAGGAAAGATTTGTATTTTTGTATGTAACGAATAAACTCAAAAAGCACTGGACCGATTTTAATAATTATTTTTTCATTAGAAAGCTATATTATCACTGAGTAACATAGGCTATATTTTATCCCTGTATTCCCACGGGCACGGGAACTACGCGGGTAAAACCGCGCGGAGGCAGCTAGTTTTTATATATAGACTAGTGGAGCAGGCAGACTTCGTTCTGCCCACCAGCGCCACCTACCGGGTCCAAGTATATGTAAGCTATCCTATCTCTCAAGTTGGATCGAACTGCACATGGTGTGCGAATTTTATTATAATCGGTTAAGTGGTTTAGGAGTCCCTTGAGGACAAACATTGTGACACGAGATTTATATATATTAAGATGTGTATGATGAGGTAAATTATTACTTTTTTGTTTTTTCACCAATAGAAAGCTACATTATCAGGGAGTAATATAGGCTATATTTCGTCCTCGTATTCCAACGGGAATGGGGACTACACGGGTGAAGCCGCGGGACAGATACTAGTACCTATAAGTATAGTTTATGTTTAGTTAGTAATTCATGATTGGCAATTAAACGTCTAACTTTCTAGTGAAGAATGTTCTCAAAATATGTACTCGTAAAAATCACATATACATAAGATCTAATTACAACAAACAAACAACAATAAAGGAATATATATATATAGGAATGTCGCAGTTTACAAATTGTTTTGTACATTTGACAGGTAATGTAATAAATTCATGTTACAACCAAAAACAGATCCAATACGCAATGGTTTAAAGTTCATATTCGGTTACGATTCTTATTTATATTAAGGGAACAATGGAATAACTTAGGATAAAATGATAATAAATATTAAAAACCAACTGACAAGTGTAAATGTATTAAAAAATGAAGTTAAAGAGAAGATTTTGTACTAAAAGTATAATTTGAGTATCATGTTAAGGTAAAACAGTAGAATAAAATACAGCTAAATAGATTTTTTATAATTTCTAAGAATCACTTTTCAATTAAATATAAACTTAATTGCCATGATAAAGAGTTCAATATATGTTGCATACTTTTACACTAGTCAGTTAATATTTTTATAAATAAATAAATAATTACAATTATTATTTATTAAATTTGGACCCCAAATAAGTATATAAATAAAGACAGGACGGTTTTAAATCCATTCAAAGAGTTACGAGAGATAAATTAAAAATATAAATGAAATATAATATTATTCTATTGAATATATATAATAAATATATGCATAAATGTCATGGCTTAAAATATATTGTATATGATATTATTTTACTGTAAAAATCTCCACGAAAAAGTATTAATTTTCAGATTTTTTATTAGAAAAATTTTCAGTAAAATAAAATCATAAAAACCAACATAACATTCGATTCTCAACTTTAACGCGCAATACAATAAGAACTATAAATAGCTTGCACTCTACATAAGCCCCATATACTTTGATTTTCCCTAATAAAATTTGTTCGTCTATTTATTCAAAATGGTCGCTACTCTTTAGTACATCAAACTAAACATAATTCTATACATCTCTATATTTTCTTAACGTAAATAGAAAAGGAGTTAAGAGATATTTTATAGAAAAAAAAAGAAGGAGATTACAACTCTTTAAAATTTATACTTAATATTTAGTTTATTTAAGTAATTAATCATGTAACTGATCTCAGTAATAAAGGCAATTTTTATTATATTTATTAAATAGATTGGAGTGAATAAGCTCCGAAATTACTGGACAGATCTGAATAATTCTTTCACCAATAGAAAGATACGTTATTTGTGAGTGTCACAGGCTATATTTTATCCCTATATTCCTATGGGAACGGGAATTAAGCGGATGAAACTAGCGGTGAAAGCTAGTATACAATTTTATTCATGACCAGACAGGGCTGTAGGTAGATATAGTCGATTTTGAGGTAGGGTAGCATTGGTTACTGGCAGGGCGGAAGTAAAAAAAATTCATATTAATTGATCTGCCCTCAAAGCACGGGCTCCTAAATCAATCACCATGTGTGATACAACCATCGAGCATGTAACCAATAGAGTAGCAATAGTGTGCCATTTGTTTAGCAACGTTTCGATGCTTTGTCACGTATGACTAACAAACCACGCTCGAACTAAAACAGTACCCGACCAATAAGAGACCTGTGTGTACGTCTAGTGCAACACTTGACCTTGAGTCGGCCAATCAGAACACAGGGGCCGGCGCAGCGTTTTGGCGTATTTTGTTTTCTAACAAATCTGTTAACAGTTCTACTCTATTGGTTACATGCTCGATGGATACAACGAATGATTCTATAGAGAAACAATTTATCCCAGTTTTTGGTATTTTTAAGGAAAGGTATTGTGATTATAAGGAAGGGCATTACCCCACAATGCCCCCACCTAGCTACGACCGTATGACCAGACCAATAACTCATCTCTTTTTACCTTATTAAAAATGAAAGAGATATACATATTAATATGATATACTATAGAATAGCAGCGATATCTAGTTATAATTAATTTATCAATTCACTACGCACATTATTGCTCTATTTCTAGCGCCGACACCTTTCTTATGAACTCCGAACGTTGTGATGGGGTTAGTTCCTGAAAAAAAAAATGCATAAAAATACCATTATAACTAAATATCTTGAAACAACTTTTATATATAGCCTAAAAGTCTATAATTAATAAATAACCAGTGAGATTGTTTACATATATGTAATTTTTGTGATTGTGGGCATTCTGATTTATAACTAAGCAGAGCTTGTTTTACTTGTTTTGCTTGTTTTACTTATTTTTAAATACATACTTATATAGGATTAACTACTTTATATAGGATTGACTAGGACTCATTAAATACTAGGATTAATTAGGACTTATTGACGTTGACTAGGATTGATTATATACTAGGATTGATTAGGATTTATTGGGGTTAACTAGGACTCATTACGTACTCGAATTAATTAGGACTTATTGGGGTTGACTAGGACTCATTAAATACTAAGATTAATTAGGACTTATTGGGGTCGACTAGGACTCATTAAATACTAGGATTAATTAGGACTCATTGGGGTTGACTAGGACTCATTATTACTAGGATTATTTAAGACAACATACCATGACGAGCGAGTTGACCGCCTGCATTATGGCGTCCTGCCTGATGGCGCGGAGATTCCTCTCCAGCACAGAGTTGTCGTCGCCGGCTTGGGACTCCAGCCATTTGCATACGGCTTCGTTGTCGTGCTCCCATTGGTGTGACTAAAATATGGAATAAAATTAATAAATATCCTGGGATTTTTTGTATAGGGGAAATCAAATTTTAAATTAAACAGAGCTTGTGCTGTAACCAGATAGCTGTTATACTACATATATACTATCTAAGGTCTAGATTTGTATGCCAAGTCAGATTCTATAGTCAAGTGACTCATGTCTCGTGTCTGTCGCTAAGTATCTACTGTTTTGTTTTCAGCGTCTCGTACCAAGTGTGTACCTAGTCCCTCATGTCTAGTACCTAGTACCTCTTGCCAAGCACCTAGTCCCACATAGCTAGTCCCTTATCCCCTACGTCTAGCCCCTACTCCCTCATGTATAGTCCCTACTACCTCATGTCTAGTCCCTACTCCCTCATGCTTAGTCCATACACTCTCATGTCTAGTACCTAATCCCTCGTGTCTAGTCCCTAATCCCTTATGCCTAGTCCCTACTATCTCATCCCTCAGGCCTAGTCTCTATTCCTTAGCACCTATGTCTAGCCCCTTATTACTTATGTCTAGTACCTACTCCCTCATGTATAGTCCCTACTCCCTCATGTCTAGTCCCTACTCCCTCATGTCTAGTCTTTAGTCCCTACTCCCTCATGTCTAGCACCTAGTCCCTAGCACCTCAAATAGCGTGGTCCATACCTGCGTCTCCCTACGGTCCTTGGTGTACCATCTCCTCAGCGCGGCGGCGGCGGTGCCCCGGTCGAGCGGCGCGGCAGACATAGCCCCTAGTCCCTAGTTCCTAGTCTCTCATCCCTAGCACCTCATGTAGCGTGGTCCATACCTGTGTCTCCCCACGGTCCTCGGTGTACCAGCGTCACAGCCTTAGTCTCCAGTACCCAGTTCCTAGCACATAGCCCCTACTTAGGTACTACCTCATGTCTAGTACCTACTCCTCATAGTAACATACCTGCGTCTCCCCACGGTCCTCGGTATACCATCTCCTCAGCGCAGCGGCGGCGGCGCCCCGGTCGAGCGGCGCGGCGACTCCGGCGGATGCGGCGGCTCCGGCGGCTCCGGCGGATGCGGCGGATGCGGCGGCCTGGACTCGCCTCTCCTGCTCGTTCTGCCTGAGGAGACGACGGAGACGCCAGTGGAGGAGGCGGCGGGACGACTTCCATGGTATTATGTCCTGAAAGTCAATAAATAAGGATTATATTACTTTGTTTTGGCATCAAACAGTCATCTACAGAAGAATAAATACAATAACTTATAGACGTATAGTGCCAAAAAATATGTATATAATTATAAAGTATATTTTAAAGGTAGGTTTACTTGAAATTATCGAGAAACAAATTGTACTAATTATGATTTTATGGGTTAATAATAAGACTAACAGACAATGTTAGTAACATTAACAATTATATAACTAATTAAACCTATTACTAATTTTAAAACCTCTGTCAACCATCTTGTGCACTATAATATACTCACAAATATACAGCCTTTCTCCAGCATCCTTTCAGCGGTGTCGTGAAGTTCGGCGAATTGTACTGCGATCTATAACAAATTATATTTATTTACTAATAACAGCTGCATCTTTCCCGTTTTTGCAACATTTTTCAATGATGCTCCGCTCCTATTGATCTTAGCGTGATGTTATATAACCTGTAGCCTTTATCGATAAATGGGCTATTTAATACTAAAATATTTATTAATTTGAAGCAGTAGTTTCGAGCCTATTCAATACAAACAAAAATCCTAATCTTTTCATTTTACAATAGTATATATCGAAAAATAGATCATAGAAAAATCAACAGGAATCAATAATACTAGTGGCTTTCCCCAGTTTCCCCCGCGTTCCCAGGGGATCTTAAATTTTCCCGGGATTTAGAATAGGTTATATGTTATTCCAGAACATATTCTAACTCTGTGCCAAATTTCATCGCGATCCCTTCAGCCGTTGTTGCGTGAAATAGTAACAAACATAGATACTATAAGTAGTAATTAGAATAAAGATATAATGCTTATTTACCTCATGATATATAGGGCTCAGTTCCTTTTCCTTTGCTTTGGCAGTTTTCTCAGCAGCCAATAATTCTGTTTCTAACTCACGCGCCCGACTTTCAGCTGAAACAAAAGATATATATTACATATGCTATCTTTATCTATTTCTGTACATTAAAACCATTGTATGCAAACACTGGTCAACAAATCCAGGTTGAAAACTACCTGTGTTCCAAATTTCATCCAAATACATTCAGTAGTTTTTGCGTGAAAGAGTAACAAACATCCATCCATATTCACAAACTTTCGCATTTATAATATTAGTGGAAAAGATAAATGGGCAATACAACACTACAAAATATGATTCGGACCTGTAGTTTCTGAGATTAGCTCGTTCAAACATACAAACAAACGGGCGTTATTATAGATTATCTAATATATAAAACATCGTGTCACGATGTTTGTGATTAAACTCCTCCGAAACGGCTTTACCGATTCATGAAATTTTGTGTGGGTAGGTCTGAGAATCGGGCAACATCTATTTTTCATCCCCCTAAGATCACGGGAACGGGAACTACGCGGGTGAAACCGCGGGGCGGCAGCTAGTTCTTATATACAAACCTTGTCGTCCCGCTTCAGTCTTGATGAGTACATCGTCTATGGAGCCTCTGCGGTCGAAATTCTTTGATATATCCTTAATTTGTTCCTTTAGTTCTGTAACAAAGAAAACACCACTGTGTCATTTACATACGAGATCATCATCATCATCATCATCATCAACAGCTCATATACGACTCCACCGAGGAGCTCGAGCCTCCCTTAACATCGATCATACGAGATACTACATTAAAAATGTCTAAAAAAACAGTTGGACTATATTTATTATAACTATATATAGAGGTTTTACTGCAAAAAAAACCAGCAAAATAAAATTTATTTAAAAATTCTAAATAAAGATATCTCTATATCTACTTATTTGTTAGAGATACTTAGTTGTTTATTTCCTAGGACATCGAACAATGACATGTCCTAGGATATTGAATACATTTCCTAGGATAACGAATAATGACATATCCTAGGATATCGAATAATGACATGTCCTAGCATATTGAATAGACATTTCCTAGGATAACGAACAGAAAGAAAAGAAAGAAAGAAAGAAAAAGTATTTCGGGACATCACACAACATTACACACACTTATATATTATATGAAACAAACAAACACAGGTAAATGCAATGCTAATGACCTGCTATGATAAGAACAATGACATATCCTAGGATATCGAACAATGACATGTACTAGGATATTCAAGTTGTAGTCTTACCATTAATCCTAGCGCTGAGCCGCTGCAGCTCAGGGTCGAGCCGGTGCATGGTCTTCAGTATGTCCCGGTCCTTGAACTTCACTTCCACTATTCCTTCCGCTTCTAAAACTCCACCTCTGTTGGAATATTATAACTATTATTGTATTTTGTTCATATAGTTGTTGTTTATAGACATTTTTATTAGTCGTTATTAAAGATAAAGATTATAGATTTCTTATATAACTAATATCTCCCCGCGGTTTTGCCCGCGTTCCAATGTAACACACAGAAAAAAAAAATTATAAATGCAAAGAATTTATGTTACATATTTAAGATACATGTTACAATATATATAAATACTTGACACATTGAATAAATATATTCCCATTCATCATCAAAGTAAGCAAATCAATTTTAACTTATCAAAATACTTTTCCATTAATTTTAGAATGGTAAAAAAATCATATCGTTTTCATATCGTCTTCATAACATTTCAATATCGTCTTCACATCGTTTCAATATCGTCTTCATATCGGTTCAATATCGGACCATTCCCAACTCACCTAGCGTCGGGATCCGCGTACATCTCCATCCTGAGCGAGTTGACGCTGGGGTCGACGACCGCCCAGGCCCCCCCGCGGAGTTCCCCGCCCGGGGGGATGTACACTAGTACTGGGGCGGTGGCACCGCGTAGGGCTCGGACTATCTCCGCACCGAACTTTAGGATCTGCTCGTACATGTCTGATGGGTGGGGAAAATAAATTGATTTACTTTATTTACAACCATCAATATTAGTACACACATTATTAAATTTAATTATCTATACATACACCTAAAAGTCAATAATAAAAACAAGAAAAATAAACATACGATAAAAGTATCATAAATAGAAAATATGTACCAAATCGCTAACCTGCGAACGCGTGCCAAGAAGGTAATTAAGATAAGTAAAATGTTTACATTCGTAACATTATAATAAGTTATTACAAAGTGAACTAGTAGTCTAACAAAACTACTTATTAACAATAAATATAAAAAAATGAATAATTAGTAAATTGGTAAACCACAGTTTGTTTACGTTTCATTGTTTATTTAAGTGTTTAGATATATTTGCATTAATTAAATAACTTATCTAGTTTTGCAATATAGCAGCGATTAACTTAACAATAAAAATCGGTGAGATCAGGCTCGTTCAAGAAGACAAACAAACGTCTTCACCTTTATAAATGAAAATGAAAAATTAAACTAATATACACAATTAACATACCCTTCTGCCCGCCGCTGAACCCTCGCCAGTTAGCGAAGATGATGATGGGCAGACTTTCCCGGGTGAAGTCGTTGATGGCTTGTGAGGTCTTGTACGCGGAGTCTGGGAACCATACCTTTAAACCAACGAAAACTCTTGTTTTAATTTTCATTCTACATTCTGCAAATAGCCTTCTACCATCGCACATCTCGTCATCGACGGGGAGCTCATCCTTAGACTCTGGAACCGAATTGGTATGGAACCTTACGGTTTCAGAGGAGCTTTCTACCGCGGACGCTCAGATTGTGGAATGAGCTCCCCGCCATGGTATTCCCAATGAAGTACAGCATTGAGTTCTTCAAGAAGGGAGTGAAGAGATTTTTACAGGGTCGGCAAGGGAGTGACGCCCCCTGTTGCAAGCGTCCATAGGCTACGGTAACCGCATGTTATTAGGTGGAACCGTATGTCTGATTGCCACCTTAGTGTAATAAGAAAAAAGACTAATAATCTTTTTCCCCCAGAATCGCGGGGCCAAATCTAGTTCTGAAAATTGCAACACCGTTATTAACATACTTGTCCAGCTTGCTGTATTGTTTTGGATTCTGAATCCAAGTTGGCCGGATCAGCTGGCAGCGTGAACTCTACGGTCCTGGTCTCCACTGCTATCACTCCTACTGGGATCCCACCGAGGCGGGCCCGACCTGAATGAAGAAGATATTTATTTAATGTCTAGTTGGCTTGTTGGTTAGTATCCGTGGTTATCAAATCGCTAGTCCCAGTTGAGAACCAGGATATTCATTCGTCTTTAAATAATAAAATTTTCTTTATATAATTTGTCCCCGAACAAGTATAGTCGTTATTTTGGGTTCCACTTAATGTTACTGGTAATATACAGACAGGTACATTTCTATATAAATATATTTGTTTAATTAACTTCATATCTGTCATACTATTTATTCATTTACTTATTATTTTATGTAAATAAAACTTCTATTTCTTAATTCTAGTTTAAAAACCACCCGTCCAAATCTTACATTTAGCGACAAAACAGATGACTAATTATGGTCGACCCAAAAGAAACCTAAAAATTTACATTCCTAAAAGCCAAAAACCTCAAGCACCATTTCAAAGGCACAAAACACCTGCAAAATCAATCTAGCACTAAAACTCATCAGTAATAACATTCTGCGCCCACGGTTTCACGTCACACCCACGCCACGGGACGATCGGCGGGACCCAAAAGCCCAAAAGGCAAAAAAATACCCTAAGACCAAAACTCACCAGTGATAACAGTCTGGGCCCACGGCTTCATGATCTCGTCGAAGGAGCCGTGGTCGAAGAAGCCGCTTCTAGCTCCATCGCCTGTCAGCATGAGGCGAGGGTCGTGGGCGGCTCGAGGCGGCACCCACTCCACGGGACGGTCGACCGGGTCCGAGCAACGCATTATTGGCACTGTGCTCAGTTTGTCCTGGGAGGGCAATATTCGATATTAGTTTTATATATCTTCAATAAATATTATAATACATTTCCTCACTATAGTTAATTATGTTATTCTAATAAATCCCTAATCCCCTGCGTTGTTAGGGGATAATCGTGCTCCTTAGTGGAGTCGTATATCAGTTGATGATAATGATGGCAGAATAATGTTTTAAACTTTTTTATCGATATTTATTCTTATGTCATCTGTTAGTAAGTTTGATATTTAGACTACTATAAAGAATCTAGATTTTAAATCATATAAAATTAATGATAATTCCACTCCACTAATATTTAACACTCGATTAAGTATAGAAACCACAAATCATTTACATGGAGAAAAGAAGGCCCTTGCCCTGCAGTGGGAACGCACAGGCTTATAAAATAAAGATTTTTTGGTATCGTCTTCAAATCGTTTCAATATCGTCTTCACAACGTTTCAATATCGTTCAATTCTCACCTTAGGCACATACGATAGCCACCGCACAGTGGTCCATATCGCGTCGAGATCGGTCGGCGCAACTGCGTGTGAGACACCATTGTTGTGCATAATCTGCATTCCGCCCAACTGGTAGTTACTTGCGTATACCGCCCGCCCTAGGACCTTGTTGAGGGCGGCGTAACCCGTGAGGATAATGTATGAGGATTCCACTTGTATGACTCGGTGGCCGAGACTGTAAATGTCATAATTATTTGTAAAGGAATAAATCTAATATATAAAATTGTCGTGTCGCGGTGTTTGTGATTAAACTCCTCCGATACGGCTTTACCGATCTCATGAAATTTTGTGTGCATATTGGGTAGGTCTGAGAATCGGGCAACATCTATTTTTGATACCCCTGTGATCACGGGAGCGGGAACTACGCGGGTAAAACCGCGGGGAGTCACTAGTAAATATATAATATTTTGAGTTTATTTGCAGATTTTTGACCAATTTCCAGATGCCAGATTCGATATAAAAAAAATTTTTTTCATGTAAAATTCAAAATTAAAAAGGTGCAGAGAAGTTGTTTAAAACTGTGCCAAATAACTTAGTAACATAGTGTTAGTAGTATATTTATTGTAATAATAAAGAACTTGTTTATTATTACGATATTCTTTTAAATATTTGAAATGTCATTCAGTTCCACATTAATTATCTATATATATAAAACAAAGTCTCCGCCGCCTCTGTCTGTCTTTTTAAACGCGATGTACACAAAAACTACTGAACAGATTTTTATGCGGCTTTCACTAAATTGCGGAGTATTTCATGGGGAAGGTTTTTATGTATAATAGAACAATTTGGTCCCGGTAGGTGGCGCTGGTGGGCAGAACGAAGTCTGCCGGGTGCGCTAGTAAAGTATATAGAGTACTAGCTGCCTCCGCGCGGTTTTACCCGCGTAGTTCTCGTTCCCGTGGGAATACAGGGATATAATATAGCCTATGTTACTCGGGGATAATGTAGCTTTCCAAAGGTGAAAGAATTTTTGAAATCGGTCCAGTAGTTTCGGAGCCTATTCGTTACAAACAAACAAATCTTTCCTCTTTATAATATTAGTATAGATAAAGAACTTGTATATTATTACGATATTCTTTTAAATATTTGAAATGTCATTTAGTTCCACATGAATTATCTATCTATATATATAAAACGATGTCTCCGCCGCCTCTGTCTGTCTTTTTAAACGCGACGTACACAAAAACTACTGAACAGATTTTTATGCGGCTTTCACTAAATTACGGAGTATTTCATGGGGAAGGTTTTTATGTTTAATACATCAATTTGGACCCGGTAGGTGGCGCTGGTGGGCAGAACGAAGTCTGCCGGGTCCGCTAGTAAAGTATAGGTTACCGTAGCACGTAGGCTCCAATGCCAATAGCTCGGCAGGTGACGACAGATATGGTGACGACTTCTTCGTAGGCCGCTGCAGTCTCGCCGGCGATCAGTCCAGCGTCCCGGAGACATTCCACGCCTAGACCATCTTCTTTACCTGTGGGAATAACATTTATATTAATTTTCTAACTACTTAAAATTATAAGGAGGAAAATTTTATATTTTTGCGTGTGTGTTTGTTATGAATAAACTCAAAAACTTCGGTGCCAATTTCAAAAATTATTTGGAAAGATAGATAGATAATACTTTATCATTACACCATATATAAAACATAAAATTACCAAGAAACATAAAAGACAAGAGTGTTACAATGCTACATTATCAGGGAGTAACATAGGCTATATTTTGTCCCCTTATTGCTATGGAAACGGGAACTACGCGGAGGCAGCTAGTGCGCAATATGAAGGAAAATATGATGAATGGGTTTAAAAGGAAACTTACAATTTAAAACGTTTTCTTTTAAACATTAAAATAATATCCTAGGACATTTTTAACACAATCAAATTCCATACTAAGATTCCTGTTCTGTGGTTATCAGATAGCTGATATACTACCTAATATACCACTTTTACATACTTATATAGATATTTATATCAAGACACAGAACAAATAAACCCATGCATATACACTAGACACAAAAAGTTAGGGATATAAATAAAATTCGAAAATTTTGGGTGATTTTCAACGAGCTGTAACTCCGAGGAAAATAATCCCACAGCAAAAAATAGAAAACCAAACTGTAGCTTCAAGTGTCTTGTTTTTGGATATGGTCATGAATTTTTTGTATCATGTCTGGATCTGGAGAAATTCTATGGAAACTACCAAGGAAAAAAAAATGCAAATTTTTTGTCATCGAAAAAACGGTCCATGGGCTTCAAAAATGATTATTTTATTGTTTTTGTTAAATGTTCTGTCAGAAAATTTAATGCCCTTTAATTTTTTGTAGTTAAGAACCCGCCGATATTACCAACGATATCCTTCATTCATCCATTTTATCCCAAGCTATACCAAGTTATCTAAATATCCTTAATTATGCAAATTTTCGCCTTTTTTCAGTCAAAGTTTTTGAGTGAATCAAAATGTTTTCGACAAAAGCCGTTCACGTTTTCTTATAGAAAATATTGTGTAGTTTTCAAAACCTTTCTTAGATTTCCTATACAATCATTATCCTTAGAGTTATTGATCGTCAAAGTTAAAAACTTCTTTTCGGTTGATTGACAATAACTCCGTGGTAAATCATTATACAGGCTTCTTAATTCCCCTCCCTCCTCGGCTCGTGTACAGAGCGGACGTGTTTTTAAGCGAATTCGTATAAATAGTTTAAAATTTATTTAAATTAATTTATTGTTGGGACTTCGCCCTGATCTTGAAGTGGTGTTTGAAGACGTTAGGGCTGCTCCCCGGGTCTCCTAAGAAGCCCCTCTCGCCACGGACGACGGTGAGTCAAGCGCGGCTTTTTGCATGTTGTTGGACTCGAACCGGCTGTCATCGGGTTGCTGCTCGGGTGTGGACTGACTGGGCCAGAAGGTGCGTGAGCGACCCCGCCGAATTTATTGTACATATTCTACCGAACCTCCACGTATCTGCTACGTGACTCGCTACGAGCTACGAACTCAGCTACGAGCAGTGCCTACGCTACGAGAACGATTTGCTACGCTTGGACCTACAGCGCCTACCGAAGCTTTATTACCTGCTTGCTTGCCTTTCGCTATAACAAGGCGCCTGAACGTGTCATACCAAACAATAATAATACGATTGTAAGGATAATAAGGGAAGATAGTGGAAGTCAAAAATAACCATGTCGGTGCGTCGTTCTCCACCAGACTCAGATAATCTGCTGAAGACACCTCCCGTCATTCACTATGGATCTGATCCGGCAATTAACTTATCTAATAATGAATCTACTTCTTATCTTAATATCACTAAACGCCAAAAGCGCACTATTGATGAGTACTCAATGAGACCGGCATCGGAAATTGGTGAGATAAAGGCCATGTTTGCTGAAATGCAATCCCAACAAGACCTCAAGTTTGACTCTTTGAGCAAGGCTATGGAAATAATAATGTCTCAAAACCAAGATATACATAAAACTGTAGAACACATAAAGTATCAATACGAAGAAATGTCATCCAGAATCAATTTTTTAGAGTGCGAAAATAAACAGTATGTAAGCCAAATTTCTGCTCTAGAAACCAAGGTTGAGCTACTGGAAAAGAAAGCCCGCAGTTCTACGATCGAAATTCGCAACATACCAAAGCAAGAGGGAGAGACTAGGGCTGGAATGATAAAAATTGTTCAGGACGTGGGGTTGGCTGTATCCTTGGAATCTCCAATCGAAAAGTCTGAAGTGCGGGACATTCACCGTTCAATGAAGGGTGCTATAATTGTGGACCTGACCTCCACCTACAGGAGAGATACTCTGGTGTCTGGGTTCAAAAAACTTCAGAAAACCAGACGTAATAGCCAACAGCAGCCTGTAAACACAACTCTGATAAACCTCTCAGGTCCACCGACCAATATATATTTATCGGAGTCTCTCACAAACAAAGCGAGCCGCCTCTTCTTCCTTGCCCGAGATAATGTCAAAAACAAAAAGTTATATGCTGTATGGGCAGCTTATGGGAATATCTATGTTAAGAAAAGGGAAGGGACGGCACCACTGCGCATCGACTCAGAAGAGGAGCTGTCTAAAATCATTTCACAATGACTAGATTCCAAGGGAATAATCCTTCTTACTTTTAACTTTATAGTAATTATTAATGGTTTTTTGTATAGTTTTTATATCTTCACTACTTTTCATAATATTCTTTCTCAGAGAATGGTTGTCGTATATTACCTTGTTTTCAAATCGATGTTCCGTGACGACATTCTATATACACACACTACACTCATGAATTACTCAATACATTATATTCAACTTACACGCGATGTTGCTCTAACTCCAGTCCATTCAATTCCAAACCCAGGCAAATACTTAACTAAACTTAAACAGCTTACCTTAATCATCCCTCTTATCAGGGATCCAACCTAAACTTTAATTTAAAATGTTTGACCCCAACAATATAGAATGTATTAGCCTTGGTTTGGATTCCATATCAATCGCAAATTGTGTAAGATGCGACGTCGAAAATATTTATAACCACGTAACAAACGCCAACCTTAAAATAATATCTCAAAACATTAGAAGTATTACTTGCAATATGAATAACTTCGTGTCTCTGGTTATGCGATCAAAGGTGTCTTGGGACATTATAGTTCTCACGGAGTGCTGGCTTTCTGCGGCTAAATTCGTTCCGGAACTTCAGGGCTTTAACCATATCTCCACTATCGCTAATAAAACTCAAAATGAAGGTGTGGTTATCTACTATAACAATAAGCTTTTTACCACATATGAAGAGCCTCAAGTAAACGATGCTAACTGTCTCCTCCTTAAATTGAATTCCGAAACATGCATCCTGGGCATATACAGGTCACCTAGCCAAACAAATATCCAAAACTTTATTACTAGCATTGACTCTCTTTTAACCAAACTTAGCGACTTCAAAAATATTATTCTCTGTGGTGACATTAATATCGATATCTCTATTAACACAAGTGACAATCGGTCCTATAATTACTTAAACGTTTTATCAAGTCATGGCTTACTTCCAGCGCATACTTTGGCAACCCATGGACTAACATGTTTGGATCATATGATGGTAAAAACCAAACTCGAGGCCACCTGTCTTATCGTTGAGTCATCCATCACTGACCATGAGTGTGTTGCCCTAAGTATTCTTAAACCTAATTTAAAATTCGTCAACAAACCTATTCCTCTTGTTGACTTTCACTGCCTTGATGATGCTATGCGGAAGATTGATTTCCAAGCAATACTAAAATCCAGTGATGTCAACATTGCTACAGACTTATTAATCAATTATTTGGTATCTACCATCGGAAACAGTACTAAGCTAGTTAAAACATCTACACGAAAAAGAATTTATAAGCCATGGATCTCTAAAGGTATGTTGCGTTGCATGAGGAATAGGGATAAACTTTACAAAAAACTTAAAAAGCATCCAGAAAACGAAGTTTTAAAAATGACATACAGAAGGTACAGGAATTATTGCAATAGTCTACTAAAGAAAGCAAAGAGAAATTTTGAAAAGAAAGAAATTGAGGACGCAAAAGGCAACAAAAGGAAGCTATGGGAAGTAATAAGAGACATAAGTGGCCAAAAGAGAACTGCTGATCACTCTTCATGCTTAGTAGCATCCGATAATCCAGTCCAAAGTATTAACGATGTTAATTTATACTTCTCAGAAATTGGAAGGAAACTGGCTGAACCCCTTATAAATTTAAACTCTAGTAATAACCCGAACAAAAAAAGTGTCACTACCATCTCACCCATAAAGTCATTAGCTTTCTTACCAACTGATCTCATAGAAGTTCAACAATTAATAATGGGTCTTAAAAACAAATGTGCCACAGGTTTTGATGGGATCTCGGGAAGCATTATTAAGAGATATGCGGATATTCTAGTGGTCCCTATCGCACACATCTGTAATCTAGCCCTTGCAAATGGTGTTTTCCCAAATGCTTTCAAGGCAGCACTCATTAAGCCTATACACAAGGGTGGGGACAGATACCGGGTAGATAACTATAGGCCCATTTCAATCTTGCCGACTATTTCCAAGGTACTTGAACGACTGATGAATAAGAGGCTTATCGGTTTCTTAGAAAGTAATAACCTGCTCTCATCTGCCCAGTATGGCTTCCGTTCTGAAAAGTCAACAAATGATGCTGTTCATGAGCTAACTGATACCATCATATGCAACTTAGATAGAAGACAGAAGTGTTTGGCCGTATTCTTAGATCTGGCTAAGGCGTTTGACACGGTGTCGATCCCTATCCTTTTGAATAAATTGAGGGAAATGGGGGTTAGAGGAATACCCTTGAAACTGTTTTCTGACTACCTCTCTGGTAGAACACAGCGGGTAAGGATTGACCACCTTACAAGTAAAGAATACCCAGTGTTATTTGGAGTCCCCCAGGGAAGTATTCTAGGGCCTACTCTGTTCCTGGTTTACATTAACCAGCTATGTAACATCCACATTCATAACGGTAGGGTGCTGACCTTTGCTGACGATACAGCGCTTGTCTTTCATGGGGAAAGTTGGGATAATGTATTTTCTGCGGCCCAAAGAGGAGTAACGAAGGTTTGTTCATGGTTGAGGTCCAACGTTCTTACGTTAAATGTAACGAAAACTAATTACGTTGCCTTCGCCTTAAAAACGAATCTCCTTCCTCCCCCAAGTCTCACAATTACCGCTCACAATTGCGACGGTTCAACCCCCATGTGTTCGTGCCCCAATATTCTGCGTGCTGTCACTGTTAAATACCTTGGGATTCTCATAGACCATACACTTACCTTTAAGCAACACATAGGCGCACTGGTTTGCAGAATGCGTAAGCTAACTTACGTTTTCAAATCCATAAAAAATGTAGCCGATCGTAATACCGTCAAGATGGTTTACTTTTCCCTGTGCCAGTCGATTCTGGGGTACTGTGTAACATCTTGGGGAGGCGCAGCCAAGTCTCACCTCATTGAGCTTGAAAGAGCCCAAAGGGTTGTTTTAAAGGTGGGTGCGGGTCTTCCATATCGTTTTCCAACTACTAAAGTCTACAGTACTTGGGGAGTGCTTACGGTTAGGCAGCTCTTTATTCTTCAAACAGTGCTCCACATTCATTCCCGGACCACCTTTGACCCTGAGCTAGTCCAAAACGTTCGGAGGAAGGGTACTGTCTGCCGTTCCCGCATTTGCCATACGAGCTTATCCCACCACTTTGCATGCTTTCTTGGCCCATACTTGTATAACAAGGCAAACAGCCTTCTTACCATTTACCCGCTTCCACGGACCAAATGTAAAGATTCAATAACTAGACGGCTAAGGACTTTGACCTATCAACAGACAGAAGACCTCCTATCCCCCAATATTTGATCGTTTGAATATATTTTTGATACCGCTATTATTTTGAACTCACTATCCACTCATTCATACACTCACACATTTACACACACACGCACACACAGTCACTCACACACACAGTCACACACACACACAGTCACACACTCACACACAGTCACACACACACACAGTCTCACACACACACACAGTCATACATATACACAGTCACATACACTCATCCTTTTTTGTTATCATGGCTTTATTTTTATTTTTATTGTAATATCTGCTTGAATATTTTCTTTTTAATTTTTAATTTGGATATAAGTCTGCTTTTACTCTTTTAACTGTCTTTCCTAGTGTCACGTACTTAATTAATAACTAAATGGTACCTACCTAATTTATATGGGAAGTGCAGTGTATTGCAATATCCGTGGAGTCGGGGCCCTGGTGACTTGTAATACAGGTTTATTTAACCTACCACAAGCACCAGGTCTCTCACAAAGCAGGTCTGTAATGTACTGTATGGCATCTACGCATTTTGTTATATTTAATAAGGACCTTTGTGAGAGAAAAATAAATAAATATTTTATTATTATTATTATTATTAATTACAACAAATTAAAATGCATTAAATATCCTAAAAGAGGATTTGACAAAAACCATAAAAAATCATTTTTGAAGCCCATAGGCCCTTTTTTAGACGACAGAAAATTTGTAATTTTTTTTCCTCGGTACTTTTCTTTGTATTTCTCCAGATCCAAACATAATACAAAAAATTCATGGTCATATCTGTAGTCTACTAGACACTTGTAGCTACAATTTGGTTTTCTTTTTTTTGCTGTAAGATGTTTTTCCGCGAAGTTACAACTCGTTGAAAATCACCCGAAAATTTCAATATTTTTTTATATCCTTAACTTTTTGTGTCTAGTGTATGTCCTAACCCGTCCATATTTGTCCTGGTTGGGATTCGAACCCACTACAATCGTAAATACGTATAGATTCGATATTTTTATTATTACATTAGACTGCTGTTTTCATATCTGTTATTTTTTGTAATTTATAGTAATAGATGTAGATTTTCATAACTAAAATATGTACATTATCTACATCTAATCTATACTAATATTATAAAGAGGAAAGATTTGTTTGTTTGTAATGAATAGGCTCCGAAACTACTGGACCGATTTCAAAAATTCTTTCACCTTTGGAAAGCTACATTATCCCCGAGTAACATAGGCTATATTTTATCCCTGTATTCCCACGGGAACGGGAACTACGCGGGTAAAACCGCGGGGAGGCAGCTAGTTTAAGATAAGAATTTTATAACTTACCAATAATATCAGTGATCTTATAACGAGACTCGCCCTCGTCTTCAATCAGCTGGGTCTTCACCGAGCCGAGAGGCCCCAACTTGGAATAGGCCTCCGGCGTGAGGTACAGGTACTTGAAGCCTCGCTCGGGCCTCTCAGAGTCGAGCCATGCGACGTTGAACTCTGACTTCACTTCTTCAGCGACTCCTATACGTGCTCCTGAGTTTACGCTTATGTATATCTGTTGGATAAATTATATATTATAGAATACTAGTGGTTCCCGGGGATCTTCAATTTTCCCGGGATAAAAGTAGCCTATAGTTTCTCTAGACTCTAGACTATCTGTGTACCAAATTTCATTAAAATCGGTTCTGTAGTTTTAGCGTGAAAGCGAGACAGATAGACAGAGTTACTTTCACATTTATAATAGAAGTAGGTTGCTACAACCTACTATTTGAAAATGAAAACCTGTATAAAGCTAATAGGTTTAACATATGAACTACTAGTCGCTCCCCGCGGTTGCACCTACATTCTTGGGAGTATTTCAAATTTTCTCAGGCTAAAAAATAACTTGTGTGGTTAATCCAGGACATATTCTAACTTTGTGGCAACTTTTTTCTAAATCCCTTTAGTACTTTTTGCGATATATACCTAAAAACTTTCACATTTATAATATTAGTAAGACTTACCCTGGGTATTTTCAATTGCCTCGCGTACTGTGATGCTTTGTAGAATACCCAATCCTCTTGGGGTCCAAACGACCCCATGTAGTATGTCAAATCGTTAGCAATGACTATAATGTCCCTGCCGTCCGGACACTCGGGCGTGAAGAGTGTTAGCCGCCAAGCCACCATGCCGACCTGTAACATATTTGTTTATTTATAGATAGACAGTAGTTATTACATTCTTTAAAATAAAAAAAATAGATTACAAAAAGAAACATAAAAATCGGTCTAGTAGTTTAAGGCGTGAAAGCGTAACATAAAGACCGAGTTACGATTTATTTTATGGTAGTAGGACAGGCAGTTATATAAAGAGCAAAAACACGCCCTCAAACTTTACAGTTTGACAAAAAGTTCATGTAAAACGTATTATTTTTTCCATATTTACATGAAATAAAGTAAGAAAATGTATTGGTAACAAATTTCAAAGAAAAATGGATCCAGTGGTTTAGGCGTAAAAGCGTAACAGACAGTTACTTTCGCATTTATAATATTAGTAGACCACTATATTTTATACACTATATATTGTAGCTTTCTTTTGGTGAAATAACTGTTCAGATCGGTCCTGTAGTTTGGAGTCAACCATCGAGCATGTAACCAATAGAGTAGAACTGTTAACAGTTTTGTTAGAAAACAAAATACGCCAAAACGCTGCGCCGGACCCTGTGTTCTGATTGGCCGACTCAAGGTCAAGTGTTGCACTAGACGTACACACAGGTCTCTTATTGGTCGGGTACTGTTTTAGTTCGAGCGTGGCTTGTTAGTTATACGTGACAAATCATTGATGCGTTGCTAAACAAATGGCTCACTATTGCTACTCTATGGTTACATGCTCGATGGAGTCAACAAACAAACAAATCATTTCTCATTATATATTAGTTTAGAAATATAAACTCACGTTATTCTGTCCGGGTAGCCTTGTGACCTCGACGATGCGCTTCTCTCCGTCAGGCTCGACTACTAATTCGACAGATTTCATCACCAAATCCGGTGGTGGACCTGCAAGGTATAATAAATATTAATTACTATCTAATAAGCGCAACTTCAGCGTGACTGCGTCACATCTTTCTTTTTTGCAATACTTTTCAATAATGCTCCGCTCCTATTGGTTGTAGCGAGATGTTATAAAGCGTAGAGCCTTCATCGATAAATGGGATATCTAATCTATTTTTGATATGTATACATAATTTTTTTTTTAGTTATTCTAATTAAAAAACATAAAACTAGTTCGCCAACCTTAACTTATTTATATTACTTTTAGAATTTAATATGTTATTATATACTGTACTAGCTGCCTTCGCGCGGTTTTACCCGCGTAGTTCCCGTTCCCGTGGGAATACAGGGATAAAATATAGCCTATGTTACTCGGGGATAATGTAGCTTTCTAATGAAAAAATTATTATTAAAATCGGTCCAGTACTTTTTGAGTTTATTCGTTACATACAAAAATACAAATCTTTCCTCTTTAAACATCAAAAATTAACTGTTACTATAGTTATGTTATTATGTTTTGTTAGTATATGTGACCGTATATAATGTTGTTTATTGTTATATAACTAACCATCAACGCTTCCTTCTTCAATGCACTCCCGCCATCTCCTCTCGACCATCTGTCTGAACATATCGGGCATGTCGTACACGTAGGTCGTGCCTTGAGATGTTGCCTGTAATACAAAAACGTATTCTTTATGTATTACTTTATTCTTTACGTATTCTTTCTTACAGCTGACAACACTAGCGAGTTATAAAAAGTTGAAATAAATATCCTGGGACATGTAAATATCCTGGGACATTTTTCACACACGGCCAATCTGATTCCAAAGTGAGTTTCAAAATGAGCTTGTGTTATGGTAACCAGATAGCTGATATACTACATATACTACTTTTTTAAAATACATACTTATATAGATATTTACATCCAGACACAGAACAAACAGATATATTCATGCATACAAATGTTTGTTCCTCCTGGGTGGGATTCGAACCCACGACCCGCGGCTTGAGAGTCAGGGTCACTAACCACAAAGCCAACCGGGCTGTCAATTTATATACAGTATTTTAATATATGTTTCTTGGCACTGAACTCCTTAATGGGTGGTCCGATGTTCTCCTTGTAACCACGATCAATGCAACTTGATCGAAACGTCGTAGTCAAAATAATATACTTACAGTAGGGACAAGATAATAGGTCACTTTTGACAGATGTCAGTTTTATATTCATAGTGAGGTGACCTGCTTAAAAACATCGATTAAATGAATGAATCGAATGAATCGATACAGACTTGAAACATATGTGAATTTTAAAAATGATCATGCAAATCCCTGTCCCATTATTATTTTTTCTTTCATAAATTAAAGGAGCAAAATAAGACAAGTACCTACGTAATTTAACAAAAAAAACCCAACATCAATGACCTTTCTATTTAGTTATTTTTTTGTATTTTTATAGTTAGTTAAAAGAATAATAAATATGTATAATTAGGTTTTATTATAATCACAACGTGGTTATAAATTTATGGTGATTTTTCTTCACAAGTAATCATTGCATTCGATTCAACTTACAATCCTATCAGCTTTCGATTTTTAGAGTAACATCCCTAGTGTTTAAAAAGAAAAAGGGTTGACTGACGCAACATTGTAACGACGTTCAGTTCTTTAGATCAGAAATTGTTTATTATGTTTAGAATGGTTTATTAGTGAAAGCAAATCGTAAAATTACTCGTATCGGTCATTATTACAATAAATATGTAAACGTAATTGAAAAAAGTTAAACAATTGTGCAGTTCTTATTTTATGCCCGCCGTTACAAGGTTACGTTGTTGAATTTTGATGAAATGTCAAAAGTGACCTATTATCTTGTCCCTAGTATAGGCAATAAATCATGTCTATGAAAAGATGTGTTACCAAAAATCTCTTCTGTTGCAAGAAGTTCTTCGTGACATAGGGCGTGGAGATGGGCAGCCCGTGCATCGGGCCCTGGCGCGAACCGAACGACTGGAACATTATCTGTGGACAAAATAATAATATTACTCCATAGTCATAAAAAAAAGCTAATTCATATCAAGCATTTTCTTTACTTTTTGTTCCAGTTTAGTTTGACCAAATTTTTTTTAAAGTTGAAACATTCTGCAATTATCATTCAGCTTTTCTATTTATTTATTGATTCTGAGGCAGTACGAGGTTTGCCGGGTCAACTATTATTATATAAAAACTAAGTAGTATGAAAAGTAGCAAATTTCATTTTGTATAGCACAAATTTGCATGTATTAGTCAAAGAGATGATAATTTCGTCGAAACTCTTGGTAAACTAATTGTCCATGGTAACAGGTCTGTCGCATTACATAGAAAATCATAGATTTTGAATAAATATAGATAGTACTTACCACACCAATCCTGGGGTCATTGATCTCCTCATATGTATACACGTCGAGCGAATATCCAGAGCCGTTGGAAAGACACAGCCTTATGTTCTTGGTGGGTGCTCCGGGTCCTGAAATACATCACCATCATCAGCTCATATACGTCTCCACCGAGGAGCCCTCCCCTCCCCTAACAACAACTGGGTGCAGGCATATAAGAGATGTATGTAGTACATATTATTATGAAAAATAATTCATCCTTACACTACATAATATAAAGTACAAAAAGTTTGTGCAGAAAATATGTGGACTACAATATTTCTATCCATTTATCTAATTTTGGTCATTCTAAGGTTTGTCTTTCATCATCAGCTCATACACGTCTCCACGCTCGGAGCTCGAGCCTCTCCTAGCAACGAGGGGGTTTAGGTCATAGTCCACCACGCGGGCCTAGTGCGTGTCTTTAACATATTGATTTTATCTAAATATATACATACATACATAATATATACATAATAATATATACATAAAACAAAGGTCGCTAGTATAAATATATAATAATAATAATCACCTATTCTCAGCGTGAACCTGATCTCCGCCTGGAGGACCCTCAGCTTCCACAGCCGGGGCCCGTACCTCATCACCATGCCGAGCACTGACTCTTCGATCTGGAGACAAAAAACATTAAACCAAACATTAAGATTCCCAGCGGTTTCACCTGCGTACCCGAGAGATTTCCCATTTTCCCGAGATAAAAAGTAGCCTATGTCCTTTCTCAGGCTTTAGACTATATGTGTACCAAATTTTTATTTAAATCGGTTCAATAGTTTTAGCATGAAAGCGAGACAGACAAGGTCATTCTTTACAAACAGCCAATCTGATTTCATTACAAGCCGAAATAAAGATACAACATAATATGTAATGAATTAAAAAAAACATACAATTTAAATTGTAATGAAAATTTGTTTTTTTTTTATACCACAAAGGTGGCAAACAAGCATACGGTCCGCCTGATGGGAAGCGGTCACCGTAGCCTAAATATTATCAATGTTACTATTCCAAATAAAGTCTGTTCCATCATTAGAACATGAAATAATTAAATTTTTTTTATTTTATATACAACATAAAACTAGAGAGATATATAAACATTATTTAAGTAATTAAAAAATTATCTGGTAGGCTAGAAAAGTGAAATGGAATAAAGGAAAATACCTAAGTCGTTACATATTTTCCTAAACTCCATTTTATAAATAAAAAATGGAGCTTAGGTCGCTGCCTGTGGGCAAGGTGCCCAGAAGGCTGGTTGCATTACCTCTTTGAATAGCCAGGCTTATTCGTTGTCCGAGGTAAGAACCAGCCCTCTGGTCACCAGACACCTCATTGAGGCGCGTCGACAAATCACGATAGAGTATTTTTGCCTCGGGCCCCCATGGACCTAAGGTCTCAACTCCAAAAGGCACAAATATACAATTGTCACCAATTGCAGCATACTTGCGCCTTTTGGAGTCCTCTGCAGTTGATGCCGCCGCGCCCGCTGCTCTGGCGGTGGACTGAAGGTGCGTCGGCGCCAAAGTATCCACACAGGTTGCATCCCAGACCAGAGGTCTATAATTATTATAACCCATTTTATTAGGATGGTACGATGGTCAGACCATAGACAGACTAACCTTAGCCGGGTCCATGATGACTGTGGGTCCAAAGTTGAGGAATATATGATTGCAATCTGTCCTCTTGGCTAGAGGGTGAGAGAACGCTACTTCGAGCTCATCCATCGCCTCTAGGAGCACCCTGTGTATTAAATAAATGATTAAATAGAATAGAATAGTAAAGTTTAAATATCTATATGTGTAAAATTCATAATTATGTAATAGTGGCTCGGAGCGGTTTCCAGCGTTCCCGGGGGATCTTCAATTTTCCCGGGATAAAAAGTAGCTAACTCATAGGCTACTTTTTGCATCCAGGTTATAAACTATCTGTTTCCCAAATTTAATCCAAATCCGTTGAGTAGTTTTTGCTCCGCACCTATTTGTCGCAGCGTAATGTTATATACCCTATAGCCTTTCACGATAAATGGGCTATGTAAAACTGAAATATTTTTTCAAATCGTACCAGTAGTTCCTGAGATTAGCGAGATTAAGTTAACGAACAAACTCTTCAGCTATATAATATTAGTATAGATAAATGTTTGTACAAATACAAAAAAATACTAATACATATTCTTAGATCCTTTTTGGGAAAAAATATTGCTTCGTTTTAAATTTTTAATATAGAAGTTGTGCATTTAGTTAATTTTTAGTTGATTTTATCTGTTTTTTTTTTTGTCATTTGGTGTGCAATAAAGTGTTATCTTTCTATCCATCTATTTTATTTAAAAAACAAATAAATAAATAGTCAAAGTAACTAAACTAACCTCTCGCCTTCATTCTGTAAGTATTCGAAACTGGCTTCCTTGGTAATGAGATCTTGATGCCTAATGATGGAGCGGATGAAGAATCTGAAGTCGGCGACTTCTTGACCCTTCTTTACCTGGAGGTAGAAATTATTCTTTCAAGTTACTGAGTTTATGTCTAAGTAGGGTGATGATAATTATAATTAATTTAAGTTTTTAATCTATAATATCATCTATAAAATTAATATATTGTCTGCCCGTTATGGGTAGACTGTTACTCATAATGTTGCAAATCCACCTAGCATAGTTTACCAATGTAAAGTCAAACAATAAAGATTATTCTATTCTATTCTATTCTATAACCTTAATATATCGATTCTTATAACTCGATACCATAAAAAAACGATTATATATTCATATATTTCAACTGCCTTGGCCTTCTCCAGATAGAGGTAACTCGATACTAAGAAACGATATTTACATAGTAGAACAGTCTATAAATCGATAGTATATAAATAAATAATAAATATGCTGGGACATTTTTCACACACGCCCAATCTGATTTCAAACTAAGCAGAGCTTGTGATATGGTACCCAGATAGCTGATATACTACTTATATGGACTTATACCTTTCAATACATACTTATATGTGATATGATATTTACATCCAGACAGGACAAATAGACATATTTGTGCATACAAATGTTTGTCCTGGGTGGGATTTGAACCCAGCCCGCGGCTTGAGAGTCAGGGTCTCTAACCTCCAACCGGGATGTCAAATATAACAATTACGACGTCGTCGTCCCTACCAACCCGTCCTGCCCCATCATACCTTGGCCTTCCCGAGATAGAGGTGCATCTTCTGGTTGCTAGTGGGAAGTGCCTCCAGGTCGTAGCTGCGCATGCGGTACAGCTCGAGCTGGAAGGCGGACGCGGGTTCCAGGTGCCGGTAGATCGTGTCCTCGGTGAAGTCGTTGCGGGCGCGGAACGTGAAGAATTTTGGGAATTGACGCCTGTGGGGTGGAATCTATGTTTATATATGCTCCATGATGATGATTGGTCCGACCGATTTCGGCCATGGCGACCACTTTGACTCCTAGTTAGTCTGGCGCTGGTGCGCCCGAAGGTGGCTTATGTAGCCTATTTTCACGGCGAAGCTCCGTGCACACTGAGGGCACGTGAGTACGCCGTTCTCATAATTATATGCTATGGCGGCAGGCGGGCGAGCCTTTAACTGGTCGCGTTTGGTATCAAGGTCAGCTTTACGCTGAACCTCGAACTCGCGTACTTGGCTGTTCACCATCCTGCGCCATTCTGGCCGCTGTGCTGCCAAACGTTCCCAACAAGAGGATATGCTCACGCTAAAACTACTGAACCGATTTAAATGAAATTTGGTACAAAGGTATTCCAGAGCCTGCATAGCATATATAACCTATATAGCCCTACCATAAAAATACCAAAAACAAAGTAAAATTATTAAAAAATAATTTATTGTTCATAGTGATAAAAAAATTTGTTGACCTAAATTTAAGAGCCCGTGCGTCGAGGGCAGACCAATTGGATGTTGATAAGCAATAATGTGTTAACCCTCATAGACTTGGTTTTGCGAAAATGGTGTCTTAAGTTAATGTGATGTAAGTGATTAAGGACTTTTTATGATATTAAATTCATTTTGTACGTACTTTTATCTTTTAGAATGTTAATTTATAAAAATATATCAAAATGTATGTTTTCGACTTTTTGTGGGTTGACACATAATTGCTTATCAGCATCCATATATCAAAATGTTTTCGCCTTTTTCGGGGTTGACACATTACTGCTTATCATTTAGTATAATTTTGGTGCAACGGGATGCTCGCGGCATGAAACTTATTTAGTACCTTACAACTTACCAAAAGCTTACGTGCGGTTGTCATTCTAACCCGTTGAAACTCGTAAGCGGTAAAAAATTTAATTACTGTGATTTAAATTCAATAATAGAGAGTTTTGGCAATTGTGTTTAAGACAACTGTTATTTTACGGGAATAAAATATTAATTACGGGGTTTGTTTAAATATTCCTAATTGTTGTAATTTAGCCCCCACACATTGGTTGTATTATGGTCCCGTAAAACATTGCAGGGCCGGGCGGGGCAGTGTAGTGTAGTGCAATGAGGGGCGGGGCTGTGGGTGGGGTGTTAAAGGGCGGGGCGGTTCGGAACAAGGCGATGCGTAGCGGAGAGGTTCGGGGCGAGGCTGTGGAGGTCCAGGCTGTGCAACGAGCTGGGCGGTAAGGAGCGGTGCGAGGCTGTTCAGGTCCCGGTGGTATAGCGGGGCAGGCGCAGAGCCAGGCAGGGCTGTTCAGTGCGTGTCGTGATGTGGGGCGGGCTGGTTCAGGGGCAGGCTGTGCAGGCTCGGGACGGTGCTTGCAGGGCCGGGCGATGCGGGGCGGGGCAGTGTAGTGTAGTGCAATGAGGGGCGGGGCTGTGGGTGGGGTGTTACAGGGCGTGGCGGTTCGGAACAAGGCGGTGCGTAGCGGAGAGGTTCGGGGCGAGGCTGTGGAGGTCCAGGCTGTGCAACGAGCTGAAGGTTGGGGCGGTTTAGTGCTTGCAGGGCGTGGCGGTGCTGGGAGGTAAGGTGCGAGTCTGTTCAGGTCCAGGTATAGCGGGGGCAGGCTGTGCTGGGTCGGAACGGTGCTTGCAGGGCCGGGCGGGGGGGAACTGTATGGGGCGGGGCATCGGTACTCACTTGACGAGGCACATGAAGGTGATGCGGCGGATGCGCTTGTGGTGCAGGTCGCGGCGGTGCGCGCGGCAGAAGTTGGCGAGGCGGCGCGCCGTCACGCCGTCCTCGCTGTCCCCGCCGCGGACGCCGATCATCAGGATGTGGATCGGCTCCAGGGGCTACACGACATTATACTATTTAATATAGTATAAATGGATGCTGATAAGCAATAATGTGTCAACCCTCAAAAGTTTATGAGTGTTGACACTCACAGAAAATGGCGTCTAAGTGTATGTGATTTTATAGTTTATGACTTTTTGTATGATATAAATCCATTTTTATGTACTTTTATGTTTTAGATCACTTAAAAATTTTTTGTAGAATGTTAAATATGTGATGCTTTTATAAATATATCAAAATCTATGTTTTCAACTTTTTATGGGTTGACACATTATTGCTTATCAATTTTCTATATAAATTCGTAATTTAAGCAGCCTAAAACATATGTTACAATAAATTAATACACAACATTTAAACTACTACTTTTAACTTTTTATGTAAAAATTATCATGATCATTACATAATATATTAAATACTTACCAACTCATCAGCGTCGACATTCGGTTTGAAATCAGCACCAACATTGATGCTAGTACTGTCTCTACTCTCACTACCCTCTTGTAATGCCGCTAAGTCCTGGAAAAGGGAAAATAATAACTATTAGAGATGAAACGGATAGTGGTTTGGCCGGATACCGGATACCGGATATTCGGCAAGCTACGAGGCCGGAGCGCCGGATATCCGGCCACCGAATATTCGGCCTTTTCGGAAATATTCGGGCGCGTTCGAGTGTATTCGCACTTCGCACCGTGAGCGGAGATCGGGGCGGTTCGGGGGCGTTCGAGTTGTCGCGCGCGTTCATTCGTTCAATTTCGTTCGTTCGAGTTCGTGTTTGTTTCTGCCATTGTTTTTTCATTTGTGGTCATAGTTTTAAGTTTTAACTTTGATTGAAAAGAAATGTCAATGTTTGGGATTGTTTCAATGAAGTAGCAAAGGATAATAGAAGTGATTGTCGCGATCAAGAAAAACAAAATCCAATTGCTAACGAGATTGATTTTTTCTTAAAGACATCTCGTATCGATCGCAATCACGACCCATATATTTGGTGGTCAGTTAATGTGAACCAGTACCCGCAGTTGTCAAGGTTTGCCAGAATTTATCTTTCAGCACCTGGCAGCAGCGTTTATAGCGAAAGGCTGTTTTCAGAAGCGGGTCTCGTATACGAAGCCAAGCGGAGTCGCCTGTTACCAACAAATGCGGAAAATTTGGTATTCATTCACCACAATTTGCCACTTGTTAATTTTGAGTACTAAACGAACTAATTAATATTTAACCAATTACTTTGCAATTATAAAAATAAAACTTGTTCTTATCCTATATGTCGTATCATTTGCTTTGTGTAAACTATGTAATGTATTTTTATTTTAATATCCGAAATTCGGCCGGATACTGTATTACTATCCGGTATCCGGCCGGATAGTGAAAACAAGGCCGGATAGGCCGGATACCGGATAGTTACCGGATATCCGTTTCATCTCTAATAACTATTATTATCCTGGGACATTTTCTACACACGACAAATTTCATTATAAACTGTAAAAGAAACGGTAAAAAAACAAGTTTGTTGTATCGGAGCCCCCTTAAATATTTAATGAAAAGTAAAAATTTCGACTGCCTAGCTATCACCGTTCTTGAGATACAACATGGTGACAGACGGACGGACAGCGAAGTCTCAGTAATCCCGTGTTTACCCTTTCGGTATGGAACCCTAAAAAGTAACTCCCAACATATCAAATCTGTGAAAGAAAGAGCAAGAAGATCTCACCTCTCGTCTGACGGTAGCCGTGCTGGCGAAGTCGTGGACCAAATCCAGTAACTCATCAGCATACTGTACGAATTGGTCGAACGAGTCAAATGCGGCGAGGGCTCCGGTTCTATGGTGACATTTCTTCATGGCTGCCGTACATAATTCAGCCGGTATACCTTCCTGATCCTCTTCAGCAGCTAGCTCTATCTCTGTCTGGCTTAGTGGTATCCTAAGGTATAATATGGGTAAGTTAAATAGACGTACTTAGCCCTTAAATAGTATTATAATGGATACAATTTATAAATGTGTATATATAACATGGGTGCTGATAAGCAGTAATGTGTTAACACTCATAAACTTGGTTTTGAGAAAATGGCATCTTAAAATAATATTGAATGTGTGATTTCCGATTTATTTTACGACTAGCTGCCTCCGCGCGGTTTTACCCGCGTAGTTCCCGTTCCCGTGGGAATACAGGGATAAAATATAGCCTATGTTACTCGGGGATAATGTAGCTTTCCAAAGGTGAAAGAATTTTTGAAATCGGTCCAGTAGTTTCGGAGCCTATTCATTACAAACAAACAAACAAATCTTTCCTCTTTATAATATTATAGTATAGATATAAATCCATTTTTTGTGTACTTTATATGTTTTAGATGACTTGAAACACTTTTGTAGAATGTTAAATACGTGATGCATTATAAAAATACATCAAACCCTTTGAATTTGACTTTTTGTGGGTTGACTTTATATCAATGGGGTTGACACATTATTGCTTATCAGCATCCATATATACCTACTACTTCTAAACTAATATTATAATTACATAATCATTTTATTTAAAGTCCTTACCTGTTTGGATGTCCAGTGGGCAATATAAACTGGAAGTGCACCATTCCTAACTCTCCAGACAGCTCCAGATGTTGCAGACAGGTTATGTCATATGACGTGTATGCGCGACGCACGTAAACCTCAAGCGCTGCGTTGCAAACCTGATGGGAGAAAGAAATCAAAATTTAAGCACAAATCAATAACTTAGTTCTACACTAATAAAGAGGAAAAATATATATATTTATGTTTGTAATGAATAAATTCAAAAGCAATTGTGCCGATTTCAAAATTATTTCACCATTGGAAAACTACATTGTCAGGGAGTAAAATTGGCTATAATTTATCCCTGTATTTCCACGGGAACAGGAACTGGAACTACTCGGGTGAAACCGCGCGGAGACATCTAGTATATTATAAAGAGGTAAACTTTGGAAGGGGTAATCTCTGGTTCTACTCAACCGATTTTGATCTTTTACCGATGTTTGATGAAAGCTGTTTAATCAGATTAATTAATTTGGCGAAAGCGTAACAAACAAACACACATTCGCATTTGTAATATTAGTGACGAAGAACATTATTTTCTATACATCCACAGCAGACAAAACCGCAGGGCAAAAATATACCATCACATGTAAAAGTTCTCAAATCAATTAATTAAGTCTCAACTTGGTCACAAAGCTTTTTAAATGGCTAATTGTACAATTATATACCTCAGCGATTATAAGATTAAAGGCGAGTCTCGCGCCCGGGGCGGTCGGCACTGATTGCTTTAAGTATCCTTCCAAGATTAATATGTAAGATACAGTCTGTTCATATAACTTGGTATGTTTTCGGTATATGACACGTAGACATTTTTCTATCACTTTTTTTCATTCCATTTATTTCCTAATGGATGTATTATTAAGGGAGTTAAACTAGAATAGTTTGAAGCACAATCAAAGTTCTTGAACAACATTCTAGATAAAAAATTTATATTCACACATCATCATCAGCTCATATACGTCTCCACCGAGGCGCACGAGCCTCCCTTAACAACTATTCACACATAATAACGATATACATTTCAATCTACGTTATAGGAAATACAGGCTATTTTAATCCCGAAATATTATTGCTTTAATATTAAAAGACACACCCTGTGTGAATTAATACATTTGTCAGGCACTCAACAGAAAGCAAAGCAATTGAGGACAAAAAAATTGCATTTTCATTTAAGAACTTGAAGAGCGAGAACATAATGAATTGTAGCATCAGAAAACGTGATAATGACGACGGAGGCGTTCAATCTGAAGGTAAGGTATCTACACTATTTATAACCTTTTTTATGCTAACCAAATTTGTTCAAAAATAAAGCATTATTTGTGAAGCTTTACCTCCGCTCCTATTGGTCATTGCGTGATGATATATAGCCTTCCTCGATAAATGGACTATCTAACACTGAAATATTTTTTCAAATCGGACCAGTAGTTCCTGAGATTAGCGCGTTCAACCAAACAAACAAACTCTTTCGCTTTATAATATTAGTATAGATAACTAACCTGTGTACTAAAGTAACTAAATAAGTGTTTATTACCAGAAATGGACGAAGAAGTAGAATTTAAGCCGTTCCACATGACGTACAAGATCATCTCGTTCACTATGAGCGTCGGCATGATCTATCCTAACCCCAGGACCGATATGTGGCGCTTAGCTTCCATACGTGAGTTTGTACTCTATTGGCATTGTTATAAGGCATAATATGTAAAGCACAACTCAATATCTCTTTTTTGTACGTTAAATGGATGCTGATAAGCAATAATGTGTCAACCCACAAAAAGTCGGAAACAAAGATTCTGATATATTTTATAATGCATCACGTATTTAACATTCTACAAAAATGTCAATTCAAGTCATCTAAAACATAAAAGAACATAAAAATGGATTTATATCATACAAAAAGTCGTAAATCACATACATCACACTATCTTTAGACGCCATTTTCTCAAAACCAAGTTTATGGGGGTAACACATTATTGCTTATCACCATCCAAATTTGCTAATTAGACAAAGGATTCTATTTTAACTCAGTGCCAAGTTGCATCCAGTTCTGAATCAGTAGCAAACATCCAATCATTCACATTTATGCATTAATCACATTGACAAACCGATTAGCTTTGTGGCTAGTGACCCTGGCTCTCAATCCGCCGCGCCTTGTTGTGTCGATTCCCACCCAGGACAATTATTTTAGGATAAACATGTCTGGATGTAAATGTAACTGTATATAAGTATCTATTTAAACGCATCTAGTAAAACTGCTCTGGTTACCATAGCACAGATTGCTTAGTTTTAAATCATATTGGCCGTATATGAAAAATAATCCTGAAATATTCACAGCTCTACTAATATTAAGCGGGACGCCCCTCGTTGTCATGATATTGATCGACATGTACTATTGCTGGATGGATAGGGATATCGTGAACGTCATCAGACACAGCACTGTGCTCGGCCCATTTTTGGCAGGCTTCTTTAAGGTACGAACAAATCATGTTTGCACAAATGACCCGCGTAGTTCCCGTTTCGTGGGAATACGGATATATTTTAAAATTATTATTTCCATTTTAAAATCTGTTCAGTGGTTAAGGCGTGAAAGCATAACAAACTAATTAACTCACATGCGTGACCAATGGAAAGCTATATTATCAGGGAGTAGCATAAGTTATACGGAACTACGCGATTGAAATTGCGGGGCTAAAGCCTCTACGTATATTTTTACTTAATAACACAGATTGGTCGTGTAAGAAATCCTATGATTTATACAAATTAATCATTTCCCAGATGCTCCTGATGTACTACAAGCGTGTCCAAGCGAAGGAGATTCTCGACGAGATCGATAGAGACTATTTAATGTACAATCAATACTCTAAAGAATACAAACAAATAGCCAGAGAAGGGATCAAAAATAGCGTCATTTACAGCGAGAGGTGCTGGTCAATAACAGTCTTATTTTGCGTCATGACCTTCCCCGTCATGGCGATTGTTCTGACCATATACAACTTCACGTTCAAATTCGAAGCCACAAAGTACATGATACACGACTTAAACAAGCCGTTCTCAGAATTGGACGCACGCTTCGAATCGCCCTATTTCGAAGTGATGTTCGTTTATATGCTTTACGTGTCGTGTTTGTACGTCTTGAGTTTTATTGGTTACGATGGGTTTTTCGGATTGTCCATTAATCATGCTTGTATGAAGATGGATTTGTATTGTAAGGCGTTGGAGAATGCGTTTAAGGATGGGGTGAATGTCCACGGATTGGTGGTTCAAGTTATAAACGAGCAGTGTAGGATGTATCAGTAAGTTTTTACAAAAAAATGTTGTTGTTATATATATACATATTTGTAAGGAGATTTTTACTTCCAACAACGGAATCTCCGTGACCCCCCGCGGTATCACCCGCGGAACCGGGAGATCTTCCATTTTCTCGGAATAAAAAGTAGCCTATGTCCGTTCTCAGGCTCTAGACTATCTGTGTACCAAATTTTAATTAAATCGGTTCAATAGTTTTAGCGTGAAAGCAAGACAGACAGAGTTGCTTTCGCATTTATAATAGTATAGATTCTACATTACAGAAGAGAACATTAAAGTAATCAAAATGAGAGGTGTCAAGGGACACCCAGGGATGGAACTAAGTTCCTTTCGATTAATAAGTGAAGGAAATGTTAATATAATTTTTTTTTACTTGTAATAATATTTTTTGTACACACATCAAGTCTTTTTTCCGTCTAGCCCCCTTTCACAAAGCGCGATAAGGAACTACGTTCCAAAAATTGGTTCCCAATTTATGTATTATTTCTTTATTAATGTTATTTATTTGATGTTTTCAGATTCGTCATCACGATTCAAGATACTTTTAACATTTGGCTTGGATTAATATTTATAGCAACAATGATACAAATATGTACTTGCTTGTATCATGTAATTGAGGTAACAATTTTTGGTAAATTTTCAATTTTATAGGAAATGAAATGAATAATTGACACGCCGGTTGACTTTGTGGTTAGTGACTTTCAAGACGCCGCCGGTCGTGGGTGTGAATTCCACCCAGGACAAACATTTGTATGCATGAATGTCTGTTTGTTTTGTGTCTGGATGTACTTATCTATATAAGTATGTATTTAAAAGTAGTATGTCAGATATCTGGTTACCATATCACAAGCAGATTTGCCATAGGTGAAAAATATCCTAGGGTATTTATACATTGTTTTTTTTTCTTTATAGGGTCATGGATTCGATCTTCGTTACATGGTATTTGCTGCAGCCTCTGTGATACATATATATGCGCCTTGTCGCTACGCGGCCAAGTTGAAATCTATGGTGAGTGTGTAAGATTAGGGTAAAAGGTATGCCTTGTTAAACTGCTAGGGTTATGATGGATTAATAGCTATGCGTCCGTCCTTTTCTGTTGTGTGGCGTGACGGGTATGTAAGAGTAAGACGGGTGAATACACCACTCATATATAATAGTTATTACGCGTATATAAGTTTATTGGTTTATTGATAGTTAAGTACTGGGCTTTTAAATGGATCTCAAAGAAAACTTCTGAATATAAATGCGTTAGGTACTAGAGCCGTTACTAGTTCGCAAGATTTACTATTAAGGGATATATATTTTATTTTTAAACTCTCAATAAGAAATATATTAACAGCTAATAAATAACAATTCGTTTCAATTAGAGGTCCGTTTTGACATAAATGTATCCTATCTTGTCACGCATACATATAATATATATGGATGCAGATAAGCAATAATGTGTCAACCCACAAAAGGTCGAAAACAAAGGTTTTGATATATTTTTATAATGCATAGCGTATTTAACATTCTACAGAAGTGTTCCAAGTCATCTAAAACATAAAAGTACATAAAAAATGGATTTATATCATACAAAAAGTCGTAAATCACATAGACATTATAATATTTAAACGTCATTTTCTCAAAATCAAGTTTATGAGGGTTTTAGCGTGAAAGCGAGACAGGGAGTTACTTTCGCATTTATAATGTTAGAATAGATTGTATGTAAGGAATAAATGGATGCTGATAAGCAATAATGTGTTAACCCTCATAGACTTGGCTTTGAGAAAATCGCGTCTCACACTGTATATGTGATTTACGACTTTTTGTATGACATAAATCCATATTTTATGTACTTTTATGTTTTAGATGACTTGAAACACTTTTGTAGGATGTTAAACACGTGATGGGTTATAAGGATATATCAAAATCTTTGTTTTCGATTTTGTGTGTTGACACATTATTGCTTATCAGCACCCAAATGAATTGTTATTGCTGTATGTCCCACAGTCACTAGCCACGTCGGACCGCGTGTACTGCAGCGGCTGGGAGAACTCGATGACGCACGACACACGCGTCGTGCGCATGTTGCCCTTAATGATTGCGCGCGCGCAGATCCCCAGCCAGATCAGCGCCTTTGACATGATCGCCTTTGATATGGAACTGTTTTTGTCCGTAAGTTTGCTCTATTTATTTTCTTTTTATCATAAACTACGAGATGTCGCGGTTTTGCAATCTTATTTCCCGGTAAATCAATGCGGTATCCATACTAATAATCATAAAAAGGTATGTTTGTAATAAATAAACTCAAAAACTATTGAGCCGATTAAAAAAATTATTTCACCTTTGGAAAACTACATTATCGGGGAATAAATAATATAGGCTTTATTTAATCCTCGTATTCCTACGGAAATGGGAAATACGCGCATATAAGTAAAGAGGCGGAAACGAATACACAAAGTTATCTGAAAACATAAAATTATTGTAATAAATGGATGCTGATAAGCAATAATGTGTCAACCCACAAAAAGTAAAAAATCAAAGATTTTGATATATTTTAATAATGTAACACGTATTTAAAATTCTACAAAAGTGTTTCAAGCCATATAAAACATAAAAGTACATAAAAAATGGATTTGTATCATACAATAAGTCGTAAATCACATTTTCTTAAGACGGCATTTTCTCAAAACCAAGTTTATGAGGGTTAACACATTATTGCTTATCAGCATCCAAGTTATACCTAAATACTATTTAAAGTTTAAACTTATTTCAGATCCTTCAAACGTCGTACTCCATGTTCACGCTTCTCAGATCATAGAGGAATGATCAAGTGCCCCAAAATGTTCATAATATTATTACTTTCACAGACATATTATTATTCACTTTTCACTGATAAAATAAAATATTGCACAATGTACACTAAAAACAAAAGTTTATTATATTGACCTAAATTCCTTTCCATCTAAAAAAATCGATTTTTACCTTCATAATCGTCATAATATAGTTTGTAGTATATATATCCCTATGTATGCTTAAACTTAACTACGCAACGGATTTTGATGCGGTTTTTAATAGATAGAGTGATTCAAGAGAAAGGTTTATATAATAACATCCATTAAATATAAATAATAATAATAAATAAATATCCTGGGACATTTTTCACACACGGCCAATCTGATTCCAAACTAAGCAGAGCTTGTGATATGGTAATCAGATAGCTGATATACTACATATACTACTTTTAAATACATACTTATATAGATATTTACATCCAGACACAGGACAAACAGACATATTCATGCATACAAATGTTAATCCTGGGTGGGATTCGAACCCACGACCCGCGGCTTGAGAGTTAGGACTTACTAACCACAAAGCCGACCGGGCTGTTGCAACTTGCAACCACAAAGCAACAAAATAGGAGAAATACTGTTATTTTTGAGGTTTCTAATGTGATGTCGGCGCGTGCCTATAAGCATTGCACCCGTGCGAAGCAGGGGCGGGTCGCTAGTAGTAGTAAATACACTTACCGCAGCATTAGTATGGTAGAAGAAATCGTGTAATATATCAAAGATTGATGTCTCTGATAGGATGAGCTTCTGAAGATTCTCAGGGTGGAAGTCATGACCATACATGTCCACTGCTGAGAGGAATATGGACTCCATCTGGTTGTGGCGGAGCTCGTAGGCTGGCTGGTGAGCTGCTATCAGCACCTGAAAGATATTGAGAATTAAATTCAAATGTTGCAATTTAATGGCGCTTATATATGAGCTGATTCTTTTGGTGTTTAATTAAGTATATTCTCTTTTTTTTAATTTTATCTTAATTTTCGTTGTATATATACTTTTTAGTATTATTTAAAATATGGTATCATTAGCAGGTATTATGGGAGTATATTACATGTATGATGTAATTAAATAACCATCTTTTTAAGTACACGCCTCTTTACAAGAACAACGTGACATCTCATAAACACACGTTTTTTTTAATAATAGACATTTACAACCGCGATATAGTTTTTTATTTTCTACAAAAACACGGCATTTTATAATTGCTTTCCGACTGTAAAATTATCAATAGTTGAGAATGTATCAACACTTAAATGTTTAAAACTGCTCTTCTGTAAAGTTGTGGTTTAAAAAATATCACGTTGTTCTTGTAAAGAAGCGAATTATGCCGGCACTAGTATACCTGTCTCGCTCTAAGAGCAACGCGGCTGTGTTCAGCTCGGTGCAGCGAGGTGAGCTCGTTGAGCGTGGCCGCCAGCTCGTCCGTGAGCCCCGGCTCGTTGGACCACAGGTGGTCGATCAGCAATGTCACCTGACAAACATATATATATACTAGTGGAGCAGGCAGACGTTCGTTCTGCCCACCAGCGCCACCTACCGGGTCCAAGTATATGTAAGCTATCCTATCTCTCAAGTTGGATCGAACTGCACATGGTGTGCGAATTTTATTATAATCGGTTAAGTGGTTTAGGAGTCCATTGAGGACAAACATTGTGACACGAGATTTATATATATTAAGATTTTAGTGGTATTTTTGGTTTTCTTACATTTCTAGGGTATATACGCTTCACCGCTGGCTTTTGGCCAAACGAATATAAGGAATGGTAAGTGTGTGAAGTTAATATAAGCTTAAAAAATTGCAGATTATTCTACATGTGTTTAAGATGACAGCTAAATAACATAAATAAATAAATATTTATTTCACATACATATGAAGCTTACAAACACAATTCACAGCTTTTTGTAGTTATTATTATTATTATTAGCTTATGTTGTCCCACTGCAAGGCAAAGGCCTCCCCTTCTTTTCTCCACTCTTCCCGGTTTTGAGCATAAACATATACAATAAATAATATATATCCTGGGATATATTTTCACCTATATTTTCAAACTAAGTAAAGCTTGTGATATGGTAATAGAATGTACTGACCAGTAAGTTCTTCTTGGGCACTTGGTTGTGCGAGAATATGATGTTGGAGACGAGCTGCATGTCGTCCTTGTAGCGCTCGCGCAGCGCCACCACGCACTTGTCGTACGAACCTGAGAGAAAACAACAAAATGTCATCATCATCATCATCATCAACAGCTCATATACGTCTCCACCTAGGAGCTCGAGCCTCCCCTAACATCGAGGGGGTTTAGGCCATAGTCCACCACGCGCGCCTAGTGCGGATTGGCGGACTTCACATGCCTTTAATCGTGACATCTCAGGCATGCAGGTTTCCTCACGATGTTTTCCTTCACCGAAAGCCAGTGGTGTGAATCCGTACGTAAGTTTTTATAAACTCAGAGCTACGGGCCAGGGATTTGAACCGGCACCCTCATGATCGTGAGTCGGTGTGTTCCTAACTGAGCCACCACGGCTCGCTAAATAATAATACTACTACTAGTATATAACACTTACTTCAAACACTGTAAAGTTTTACTTATTCAAATACAGCTAAAACATATGGACATATGGATGATAAGCAATAATGTGTTAACCCTCATAAACTTGGTATTGAGAAAATGGCGTCTTAAGATAATGTGATGTATGTGATTTACGACTTTTTGTATGATATAGTTTTAGATGACTTGAAACACTTTTGTAGAATTATTATTATTATTATTATAAGCCTGTGTTGTCCCACTGCAGGGCAAAGGCCTCCCCTTCTTTTCTCCACTCTTCCCGGTTTTGAGCATTGCTGGACCAGTCCTTTGCGAAGTGGTCCAGCTCGTCTCGCCATCTCCTCTTAGGTCTGCCGCGATGTCGTCTAACGTTTAGTGGGACCCAGTCAGTTGTTATTTTGGCCCATAGTTCGTCCGACATGCGGCTGACATGGCCTGCCCATCTCCATTTTAATTTGGCAGCGGTGAGTGTAACATCGGCGATCTGCGTTTTGGAGCGCAGTATTGTGTTTTTCACACGGTCTGTCAACTTGACACCAAGAATACTGCGCTCCATGGCTCGCTGGCAAACCCCGAGTGCGGACCTCTGCTGATCTGTCAAAGACCAAGTCTGTGCGCCATAGGTAAGGATGGGGAGGATGCACATGTCCATGAGCTTTTTCTTAAATGTGATTGGGAGGCTTCCCTTCATGATCTCTTTCATGGACCAATAGCTCTTCCAGGCGTTTTCGGTGCGTCGTGCAACTTCTTTGTCTTGCCTTGTGTGGAAAGAAACTATTTGGCCCAAGTAGATGTAGTCGTTGACATATGCAATCTCCACACCCTCCACCTCGATTCTACGTTGGGTGCTATTTGACATTAGTTTGGTCTTTGCCATGTTCATCTGAAGTCCGACCTCGAGGCTCGCCTCGTTTAACTCATAGAGCATTTGTTCCAACTCAGGGGCTGAGGATGAAAACAGGACAATGTCGTCAGCAAAACGGAGATTCGTTAATTTTCTCCCGTCCATGTCAAGACCTCGTTCGTCCCAGCTGCCCGCCAGCTTTTTGAATATTTCTTCTAGAGTAGCTGTGAAGAGTTTGGGTGATAGAGGATCACCCTGTTTAACACCTGTTTTAATTTGGAAGCTTGGTCCTGTAGATTGAATTTTTATTGAAGCTGTACTATTTAAATAAATTAATTGCAAAATTTGGATGTATAATAATAGAATGTATAATAAAAATCAAAACCTTTGTTTTCGACTTTTTGTGGGTTGACACATTATTGCTTATCAGCATACATATAAAATCTGATTGACTGAGTGTAAAAACATCCCAGTTTTTATTTTCTTACTACTTAAAGGGGAAAATAATATTAATTAATGGAATAAATATCAAAATAAATATATTCGATACATACCTAATTGGAAATTGCTTTCCACCTGGTAGTACTGCTTTAGTAAGTCGTGAACGGCTGCCTTCATTCTCCCTCGGATACCGTTTCTATAAACACAAAACAAAAATAAGTTGAAACTTAATATACTATAGAAAATATCGCTAAAACCCTTGTTGTGAGACGTGTCTCTTTTTATCTATACTAATATTATAAAGAGGAAAGATTTGTTTGTTTGTTTGTTTGTAACGAATAGGCTCCGAAACTACTGGGCCGATTTCAAAAATTCTTTCACCTTTGGAAAGCTACATTATCCCCGAGTAACATAGGCTATATTTTATCCCTGTATTCCCACGGGAACGGGAACTACGCGGGTAAAACAGCGCGGAGGCAGCTAGTATCTAATATGTATTATGAATGCGAAAGTAACTCTGTCTGTCTGAACACAACTGAACCGATTAAAATGTAATTTGGTACACAGATATCTAGAGCCTGAGAAAGGCCATAGGCTATTCAATTACACGACATGATATACCTTATGCAATGGTAATAAAGTATATAATCACCTGTATCTCTGGACTAACACCACTAGAGCCTGAGTGCTCATGAAGAACACGTCTCGGTCTGCTCTCTTCGCTAGGGAGGCGGCGTGGCTGTGGAGGTAATATATCAATAAATTAGTTAGCAATTCATTATCGACCTTATGTTGTATAATAATAGGGTGCTGTTTTGAATGTAGAAGGTTTTAAGTATATTTATATGCACCTTAAAAATATTTTAATTGAATTTTGGGCTCTATGTTTTCTAAGCAAAGATTTTTCTACGTAACCAGATAGCTAAAATACAACATAATAATATAGTTTAAATTCTTACACATATATACACAACAAACTTGACTTTTTTCCCCTTAAATATATTTTTTATATTATTTTTAGTGAAAATTTCAACTGTCTAGCTATCACCGTTCTATAGATCCTGGTGACAGACTGACGGACAGCAACATAATATATATATATATATATGAAAAGAAATAATATTTAAATAAAAAAAAAATTAAAATAGAGAAGTAAAAGTTAAAGTTGTTAAAAGTTTATAAATCTTTAATATATCCCGTTTTTACCCTTCGAGTACGGGACCCTAAAGACTAAATTGTTATATTATACTTAAGTTTTTCTATTAACAATATAATAAAATAAATAGGTACATACTGATCAATAACGCTGGCTATCTGCTGGCTCGGAAACTGCGCCAGCACACTGGTGATATTACGTTCATATAGAGCCATCAGCCGACGCACCTTCTTCTCAACAGCTACTGGAATCCGGCCAGAAGTAGACGATAACACCTGAAAATAAATTAACAATACGTATAGAAATATAGAAATGTTTATTTGTGACGCCCAGAAAAATATTACATACATAAACAAAAATCATAAACAATTAAAATATCCTGGGACATTATTCACACACGGCCAATCGGATTCAATTAATTTGGAAAGTAAGCTTCAAAGTGATCTTGTGTTATGGTAACCAGAGAGCTGATATACTACATATAATACTTTTAAATACATACTTATATTATATAGATAGTTACTTCCAGACACAGAACAAACAGACATATTCCTGCATAGAAATATTTGTCCTGGGTGGGATTCGAAAACACGATCAGTTTGAAAGTCAGGGTCACTAACCACAAAGCCAACCGGTTGTCTATAAATATGTAAAAAGTTTTATACTACAGACTACCTAAAGATTTCAGGCTTTACCAGTACATAAATATAAGCAGGTAGTAGTTTCTATCAAAAAAGTTTTTATAGTGTATCGGAAACACTACTTACTTTACTTGTTAGAAAAATACCTGCAGTTAAATGCTCGCAATAAGCCATTACGCGTTCTGTAAAAAACATTATTGTGCTAGATCAAAATTCGCTTTGGAAAGAGTAATTGCTGAGATTATTGCCGGCTCTTCTCAGTAAAAACAACTTTCAGAACCGACCATTAAAAGTGACTGTTCATAAGTGCTATTTGAATAAAAAATATTTGTTTTTGGATTGCATGTTTTTTATAACCAAACTAAGTACTGTTCTTACCTCTTGCAACTCTAACAAAGGTAGCGAAGGGTCTCGCAAGCTGAGCATAAACTTTTCAACTATTTCCCGAAGACGCGGCGTGTTGTACGGCTCGGGGAGGCAGTAGCCTGAAATAATAATAATTATATGTCTTTATTATCATGTAAAAATTAAAATAAAATAATTAAATAAAAAAAATTGGTAAATATATTTATTTTCTCTTGGCTAAGTAAATATTTTTCGAACTAAGCATATTGTGGAATGCAAATAAGGTTTCTTAAATGAGCAAATAAGGTTATTTAAAAATCCACAGGGATATATCTATATTAGTATTATAAAGCTGAAGAGTTTATTTGAACGCCCTAATCTCAGAAACTATCGAGGTAGCCAAACTATCGAGGCAGATTTAAGGCTACATCACGCTGCGACATATAGGAGCGGAGCATCAATGAAACAGGGGAAAATATGACATACCAGCTAATGTGTTTTCCAATATAAATCTATACTTGTTGTGCGCATGGTTGAGTTTTTCGGACAGCTGTTGGTTATCTTCTATCGGGAACTGGCCTTTGTAGGGTTGCGCCGTCGTCACTAGTGATGGGTCATCCAGCTCTGTTGAAAAGATATTATAAGTAAAATTAAATATTATTTTGTACCTTTTTGAATGTCAAACCTGGCAACATTCTCTTCCGCTCGAATGGCCGCTGTGAACTGACGCGCGCTCTAGTATCTTCTAATATATAAAATTCTCGTGTCGCGGTGTTTGTGATTAAACTCCTCCGATACGGCTTTACCGATTCTCATGAAATTTTGTGTGCATATTCAGTAGGTCTGAGAATCGGCTACTGTCTATTTTTGATACCCCTGTGATCACGGGAACGGGAACTACGCGGGTGAAACCGCGGGGCGGCAGCTAGTATTTTATAAATATTAGTTATAGTTTTGAGTGATAAAGTTATCAGCTCTAAATTGTTTTGTTCTCAATTATATACAATCTACCACAATAAGATTAGAGAAGTTAGTAAGTTTACTTTATAAAAACATAGGCTACTTTTTAACATTACATTTCTGTTTTTATTTTATTTTCTTTTCTTTGTGTTGTGTGTTTTGTACACGTCTGCTGTATTTTGTAATGCTGTGTGTTGTCTATACTAATATTATAAAGAGGAAAGATTTGTTTGTTTGTTTGTTTGTAATGAATAGGCTCCGAAACTACTGGACCGATTTCAAAAATTCTTTCACCTTTGGAAAGCTACATTATCCCCGAGTAACATAGGCTATATTTTATCCCTGTATTCCCACGGGAACTACGCGGGTAAAACCGCGGGGAGGCAGCTATCCGGAATAAATGTATTTTCGTTCTTTCTTTCTTTTATATCGGGAAGAATAACAGATTCTTAACGCGGGTAAAACCGCAGGGAGCTACTAGTATATATAAATAAATTTATCGAACCCCCATAACAACACTGCACTTAGCCAAAATAACATATTTTTGTCGGAATTTACGGAAAACCGTTGTCTCGTGGTATGTCCTTAACATCGTACCGTTTTTTGAACATTGTAGTTGATACAAATACGTTTGTCTTCGTGGTATGTGGGGCAAATTTTTGACTATTCGTGGATATATAAAAGTCGATTTTGAGATTTTTCAACATAATTTAGTGTCGTTCGGGGAGTGCTAATTTAATCATGCACTGAAGTGTTGAATCTAATTATTTTTTCTATAGTGTTGTAATTTTTTTTATATTGAATCTTTATCTTTGTACAGGAAAACCTGTTCATTAATACATTTATCATCTATAACTTACCAAGAATGCCCATCAGCGCTCCCATCTCCAGTACAGCACCGGGTCGCAGGTTCCACGTCACCTTACCAGACTCCGGCGAAGCGAGGGTCATTATCATCTTCATCACCTAATAATAAAAACCAAAAAAAGAAACATAAGTTCAATCTATACTAATATTATAAATGCGAAAGTAACTGTCTGACGGTCTGTCTGTCTGTCTGGCTTTAACGCTACTACTGAACCAATTTAAATGAAATATGGTACAGGGATAGTCCCAAGTCTGAGAAAGGACATAGGCTACTTTTTATCCCGGGAAAATTTAAGATCTCCCGGGTACGCGGGTGAAACCGCGGGGAGCCACTATAAATATCTTGGGACATTTTTCACACACGGCCAATCTGATTCCGAAGTATGCTTCAAAGTGAGCTTGTGTTATGGTATCCAGATAGCTGGTATACTACATATACCACATTTTAAATACATACTTATATAGATATTCACATCCAGACACAGAACAAACAGACATATTCATGCATACAAATGTTTGTCCTGGGTGGGATTCGAGCAAAGCGAAGCGACTGTGAACTAGCTATTTATATAAATAAATATCTTGTGTCATTTTTTTTGTGTGTGTTCAAGGGGTTTCGAGAATGATTTAGATTCACAATTGGACCCGGTAGATGGCTCTGGTGGGCAGAACGAAGTCTCCCGAGTCCGCTAGTATCAAATAAATAAGTACTCACTTCAATTTCAGCGTAAGGTTGTCCCTTATCAACATGTCCGCCATCTTCCACCAGTGTGTTCACAAGTTTGCCGGCAGATGGCGCTCTAAGTTTAGACGGATCTTTCTCCTTTTCAAAAACAACGGTTTGGTTTCCGATAACTATGCGGAATTTATCAACCTCGTCTCTTAAGTAGGTTGTGAAGGAAGCGCCGTCGATTGATAGTAGGGTACCTGGATATTGAGGCTTATTATGTGGGTGTTTAGAGTAGTTTTGGATTGGCAAATTATTGTTTTTCGTTAATAAATACTAATATATGTATAAGTATGTTTATTTTGTAATGCAAATGTAATCTAATTAGAATTTAATAATATTATATTTTAAATTACTTCATAAATATGAAAAATTCATGGTTTTTATATCTCATATGACTAAGTAAATCAATTTAAAATGTTTCTAATATACCAAATAACATTAATTTAATTATTTGAAATACTTTTCTATTTATCTATTATTACAACAATCTAAAATACAATTCTAAACACTAAACCATAGCGGTCTACTCGTTCTTCTTACGGTCTACTAGGTCTACTCACCGCCGTCAGTTAGTTTGTGCACTTCCATCTCCTTAAAGCTTCCATTCATTGCGATGAAGTATGATGTTGGGCCGGATTTGGTCGCTGTGACCTTGTATTTTGACCCAGAGTGTATTAATTCGACGTCCACAGAGTTTGATAGCTGATTGCATCCCTGGATTTGACCTCTGAAAATGGAAACATGAAGTTCAGGCAATTCTACTAATATTATAAACTAGTGGCTCCCCGCGGTTTCACCCGCGTTCCCGGGATAAAAAGTAGCCTATGTGTTATTCCAGAACATATTCTAGCTCTGTGCCAAATTTCAAGCAGATCCCTTCAGCCGTTGGAGCGTGAAAGAGTAACAAACATCCATACATACATCCATACTTACAAACTTTCGCATTTATAATATTAGTAGGATGTGAGTGTATGTTTGTATGTTTGTTGTTGCAAAACTACAGAACAGATACCAATTTTTATTTATCTACTAGTGGCCACCATGGTTTCACCCGCGTTCCCGACCGTAGCCTATATAAATATATATTTATATATCCAGGCTATAAACTATCTATGTACAAAATTTCATCGATATCCATTCAGTGGTTTCTCATTCCAGCACTTATTTTTTTTTTGCCCTGTTCTCAAGAACTAAATACAATTTTAATTACAATTAGAACATAATATTTTTACTTTGTGCCTGAGCCTTTGTACTGTGTTTAAATTTGGCACAAAATTTGGCGTGAATGACAAACAAACGTACACACAGACATTCTCTTTATAATATTAGTAGGATACTCACTTCTCCAGTGCACTCTTGAACTCCTGGAAGTTGGCGGTGATGATGCTGTCCGCGATGAGGATCGAGCCGCACATGACACCAAGCATCACGTCTGGCTTCTCTGATTGTACCTAATACATGAAATTAATAGCTAGTAGAATCTAAATTCAACCTACTTTATTGTAATGTTATATGTCTATTTTTAATGTTTAATGTCAATTTGTATGTTTGAAAAAGCTAAATAACTTTTGTAAACCACATTTGAAACAAATAAATACTATTACTAGTGGCTCCCGCGGGTTCAGCCCCGTATGGGAGATCTTCAATTATCCCGTATATAAAAAGTAACCTATGTCCTTTCTCAGGATTTAGACTATCTGAGTCAAATAATTTAAATCGGTTCAGTAGTTTTAGCGTTAAGGCCAGACAGATACGAGTTACTTTCGCATTTATAATATTAGTTAGGATTATGAAAGTTCTTGTTCTTAAAGAATTAATATAAATCTATAACTAAAAAAAAATACGTGGACACTTTCTACTGATTCCAATCTAAGCAGATAATTAATTATGATCGGTAATATACTTATATGGATACAATAACTGTATTTACTAACAAACAGACAATTAAAATAAGTATTATCGTTAGTTGAAGGCGAACCTACGACCTTCGAAACATATATGTAATGCCTTGTCTAGGTATTTCAATTAATTCCTACAGATAGATTACTTAGTCTTATGACTTTACTGGTCTACTTAAGGTATTTTAGTCTATTTATATAGTCTACTCGGTCTACTGACTAGCTTTTGGTGTTAAAATCTACATAATTATCACATGGTCTACTCGGTCTACTCACGGTCTACTAGGTCTACTCATGGTCTTTTCAGTCTACTCACCCTCTCAGCAATAAGCGCATCAAGCCACGCGGTGTCGATATCGTTGTTCTGGAAGGCTGGTGTCTCGAGTAGAGTTATCAGATACTCCACTGTGGTGCGGAAGTCACCACGGATGCTGAGCTCTTTGAGAGCTATCACCAGGTTTCTGGTGGGAATAAGGTTTATTTTGACTATGTTAATTGTAAATACATTGGAACAGTTGAACGGAATTGGATGATATTTAGCTATGAGTTACACTATGTACTAAATTAGAAAATTGGCATAATAAATAAGTAATTTTAGCTACAAAAACTCAGTTTAGTGAACATTTTAGTAACAATATAAAAGTAAAACTAAAATCTTACAATAGAAACTAAATCAAAACAAAACACTCATTTGCTAGAGACATAATATATACATAACTACATGGTCTTTTAGAATTAGTTATATTTACCTTATAAGACACATAAAGGCGATAAGAAATATATTTCTTGTCCATTCTACTCGTCTACTTAGTCTACTGGGTCTACTAAGTCTACTTGGTCTACTAAGTTTACTCAGACTACTAGGTCTACTCACTCTCTAGCCTGCTCCCTGGTCTCGCCCCAAGAGAAACAATGTCCAAACTGTGAGTCTGCAAACTCGTGAAGACCACCAGACGCAGCCACACTGAAGTAACCCCAAACGTTCTTTGAAGACCTAAAGTTCAACTCTTGAACCTGACCCGATGATGGTTTGAAACCTGTAAAGAGATAATAGATAGAAATATATTTAATTGTGATATCACAAATAAGAAAATGTAATAATTCTGAATTTTTTTACACAAAGGCAATCTGATTCTAATCTAAGCAGAGTTTAGTAGTATATCACAGCCCGGTTGGCTTGGTGGTTATTGACCCTGACTTTCAGGCCACGGGTCGTGGGTTCGAATCCCACCCAGGACAAACATTTGTATGCATGAATATGTCTTTGTCTAGATGTAAATATCTATAATATGTATGTATAAAGAATTATATGTAGTAGGTATATCAGCTATCTGGTTACTATAACACAAGCTTCATTTGTAGCTTACTTTGGAAAATGAAATTAATGAAATACATTTAATTTATTAATTCAAATAGGCCTTCACAGGCACTTATGAAACGTCGACTATAACGCTCAATTCGAAATGTTATATAATTTTGATGCGCAAATCGTCCGGATATAGTTTGCGAAAGTTTAGCAAACTTAAACATACTTATATGTAAGAATCTATATAAATCAGTAGTATATATAGTATATTAGCTATCTGGTTACCAAATATACATACTTAGAATCATATTGACCATATGTAAAAACGCCCAAGATTAATTTCTTATCCCTTATTCTATGACCTTCTAAACATACCTTCATCAGGGTTTTCAGATGTGATCCTAGCGGCTATAACGTGCCCCCAGGGTGAAGGCCTCTGCTTAGGCTCATCGAAGTCGATCTGGGTCATGCCCCATGGGGACTCCCCGTAGAGGAGGCGAATGTCTTTGATTATATAGAGGGGAAGACCCATGGCGATCTGTTGGGGGGGTTTAGAGTATGATAGAAAATAAACTGGGGTATTATTGCGTGGAGAAAAATGGGCTAAAGTTGTATTAGTTAATACTGTATTATAGACAATAAAAATAAACTTTATATGTATATTATTTAATTTATGGTCAATCAGCATTTGAAAATTATGTTTTGTAGTCAGAATAAAGTGCTTTAATAATTATATAATAAAATGTTTGTTTCAGGCAAGTAGGTCCAAAACATATATACCATAAATCTAAGAATACATATTATAAAAGCATTAGGCAACTTGGCAATCTACTTTACTATGTTTATAAGAATATAGGAATCAATTTCATAATTTACAGGCACTTTTAAGTCTTAAGCTACTGTAGATTTTACTATTACTTCTGTATTATATAGTTACTATCTATTTATTTCAATTCAGACTATAAAAATACACTAAAATACATAAACTTTAACCTATGGTCTACTCGGTCTACTCGCGGTCTTCTTGGTCTACTCCCGGTCTTTTCACCAACTAACCTGCAATTGAGCAGCGGGTAAGTTCACGTCGGCTACCATCTCAGTGCACGGATGTTCCACTTGGAGTCGCGGGTTCAATTCCAGAAAGTAATAGGAACCGGTCGCCGGGTCGTAGAGGTATTCGACTGTTCCGGCACTCACGTAACCGACCATTTTTGCTAGACGGACAGCTGCCTGGAGGGAGAATTAATGTTAATAATTATACAAAACTAGCTTATGCGGGTCCATTTAATAATCCCGGGATAAAAGGTAGCCTATGTATTATTCCACAATTTCAAGCAGATCCCTTCATCAGTTTTGGCGTGAAAGAGTAACAAACATCCACCCATCCATCCATACTCACAAACTCGCATTTATAATATTAGTAGGATATATTCTGAGTAATTGGCCGTGGTGGCTCAGTTGGGAACGCACCGACTCACGATCGTGAGGGTGCCGGTTCAAATCCCTGGCCCGTACCTCTGAGTTTATAAAAACTTACGTACGGATTCACACCACTGGCTTTCGGTGAAGGAAAACATCGTGAGGAAACCTGCATGCCTGAGATGTCACTATTAAAGGCATGTGAAGTCCGCCAATCCGCACTAGGCCCACGTGGTGGACTATGGCCTAAAACCCCCTCGATGTTAGGGGAGGCTCGAGCTCCTCGGTGGAGACGTATATGAGTTGTTGATGATGATGATGATGATGAAGTACCATTCCAACAAAAAATAAAATGCATAGGTACTTTCTTTTATTAATATTTTAAACTGCTTTGTCCTACCGGCTAAGGCTTATTTAAAAATAAACTCTATAACAATACACATACCTTTTCCATTTCAATGAACACGTCTGGCTTGGCGACGGCTGCGGGTGCCTCTTCAATGATCTTCTGGTGGCGACGCTGGATGGAGCAGTCGCGGCCGAAGAGCGAGATAGCATTACCTGTAGAAGAGGTAAGATATATTAGACAACTTCAAAATAAGAGCCGCTTGTTTTATGTGAAGATAAATATCATTTGTTACTTTTATAAAATACAAGAAAATATGGATGCTTATAAGCAATAATGTGTCAACCCACAATAAGTCGAAAATAAAGGTTTTGATATATTTTTATAATGCATAGCGTATTTAAAATAAATAAATATCCTATGTTACTCCCTGATAATGTAGCACTTCAAATGCAGTGAAATAATTATTCAAATCAGCCAATCATTTTCGGAGCCTATTAATTATAAAAAAAAAACTAACAAACAAAAAATCTAATCTTTCCTCATTAAAATATTAGTATAGAAGTAAAGATCAGTTATATTTTTGTGTTTGATCCTTTGATAGTGAATAAGTCAGTTTAGTAAATAGTTTAAAAGAATATAAAGATGTCTCAAATTTAAATACAATGATTAATATATTTACTGTCTTTTTGTTTTGTTGCAAGAGAAATAATAGGAAATATACTTCTTAAACTCATTCAGCAAATTAAGGCACATACATATTATATTAAAAATAAATAAGTTACCCTAGTACATAATCAAACTATAAAAATAACCCATTTCAAACATTTTCCCATCAATCCAAAAGACACATAACCTTAAAAACAATAAGGTTCATTTTGCAATGGCATACAAACAAAAATAAAGTACATATTTCTTACCATATTGATCAGCCAAGAGCTGCACTTCCAAATGTCTGGCGGATTTGGCCAACTTCATCACAAATATTGGCGAGCCGGGCACTTCAGCTTGTACCTGTAACATTTTTAGTTCATTTATTAGTAATTATCTATATAAGTATGTGTTCAGTAGTTTTTGCGTCAAAGAGTAACTAACATACATCCATTACCATACTCACAAACCTTCGCATTTATAATATTAGTAGGGCGTACAAAAATACAAATATTTCCACTTTATAATTTTTTTTTTATCCTGGGACATTTTTCACACACGGCCAATCTGATTCCAAACTAAGCAGACCTTGTGTTATGGTAACCAGATAGCTGATATACTACATATACTACTTTTTAAATACATACTTAATAGATATTTACATCCAGACACAGGACAAACAGACATATTCATGCATACAAATATTTGTCCTGGGTGGGATTCGAGCCCACGACCCGCGGCTTGAAAGTCAGGGTCACTAACCCCAAAGCCAACCGGGCTGTCAAAGTAATAGCATAATATTAGTGTAGATTGTAGATATCTACAAAGAAAGACATACAGAAAACACTGCAGTCCATCGCAAAGCCTCTAGTGTCTATAACCCTTAAAATTTTTAAACTGACCTGTCTAAACATGCTGCTGAAGTCATCAGGGTTGTCAACCTTCCTGATACCCTTGCCGCCACCACCTTCTGAAGCCTTGATCATCACGGGGAAACCTGGAACGGGACACTTTTTTGTAAACATAGAATTGTATATGGTAATCGATGAAGGAAAACATCCTGAGGAAACCTGCATGCCCGAGATATCACTGCAGCAGCAGTGTCAGTCGCTTTCATTCAATCAGATCCATAGTATGTTCGACAGCCCGGTTGGCTTTGTGGTTAGTGACCCTGACTCTCAAGCCGCGGGTCGTGGGTTCGAATCCCACCCAGGACAAACATTTGTATGCATGAATATGTCTGTTTGTCCTGTGTCTGGATGTTAATATCTATATAAGTATGTATTTTAAAGTAGTATATGTAGTATATCAGCTATCTGGTTACCATAACACAAGCTACATTTGAAGCTTACTTTGGAATCAGATTGGCCGTGTGTGAAAAATGTCTCAGGATATTTATTTATAATATCTATATAAGTATGTATTTAAAACGTAGTATATCAGCTATCTGGTTACCATAACACAAGCTCACTTTGATGCTTAATTTGGAATCAGATTGGCCGTGTGTGAAAAATGACCCAAGATATTTATAATTATTAAAAACTAGTGTAATAAAATTATAGAAATTTTCATACCAATCTTATGTGCAGCCTGCAGCCCCTGCTCAGGAGAGGTCACGCAACCTTTGGCGAACAGTTCTGACGATATCTTGATCTTCTTCGAGTTGTATTCCGCTTTTAGTTCTGTGAAAACATATTATTATTGTATTATTTATTTTTATAAGAGTCGTATGTAAGTGAAAAATATGTAGAATATTTTTTGTTATAAATTTATAATGTATTAAATTGCTTTTATTAGATAAGGCTGCCAAAGTTATTAGAATTTTTTTCATATTGTTTTACACAGCTATATACAATTACATAGTTAAAGAAAATTGTATATTCCTTATTTTTTTTTATTCATTGACCACTGGAGATTGGAACTGGAGAATTGGGAGGCATTTTTACCTTAGGTAAACCAAATCAAAATACCTACTTTTTATTCAAATATGCCTTTACAAACACTTATGAATAGTCACTACAGGTAAATTGGAGATCCCTTGAGAACCAGGGTAAAACCAGGGGAAGTCACTAGTATATTTATATTAGAAAGATTCATTTATTATTACAATGATTATCCCCACTCACCACTTCCACTCCAGGGTAACGTTGGTATCTCAGCGGTCTGGGCCACAATGGACGAGGCGATCTTGTCTCCTAATGCCCACATGGCCTTCTCCGGAGGCCCAATGAAGACCACACCAGCTCGGTGCAGCAGCTCAGGTAACTTGGGGTTCTCTGACGCGTGACCCCAACCGGCCCATACTGCCTGTAGGAATAAAATATAAAGTGGACAAGACATGTGGAAAATATAAAGTTCTCCCACTTAGTTCCAGTTCCCATGGGAATGAAGGGATAAAATATAGCCTATGTTACTCCCCGCTAATGTAGCTTTGCATGATGAAATAATTTTTGAAATTGGCAGAGTAGTTTTTGAGTTTATTCATTATATGTAAAGGCACACAAAAATACTATATTTTCCTCTTTGTTATATTAGTGTAGATATGTAGGTAGATAACTATGTTTAGTTTATAGCAAATATATTATACTAGCCGCCGTCCCCCCGGACCCAGAAGATCTTCCATTTTCCCGGGATAAAAAGTAGCCAATGTCCTTTCTCAGGCTCTAGACTGTGTACCAAATTTCATTTAAATCGGTTCTGTAGTTTTAGCGTGAATGCGAGACAGACAGAGTTGTTTTCGTATTTATAATACATATTAGTTAGGATGATAGAGTCTCAACTTACCTGGACTTGAGTCCTGATGGCTATATCAACGATCAGCTCGACATTGGCATAGTTATTGTTATTAGAGCCGCCGGGCACGGGGACGTAGTGGTCCGCCATCTTTATATACTCCGCGTTTGCTTTTAAATCTTCTGGTGTTACCTGTGTAAGAAAATAAGATTTATATTAGTAGTTTTTTTTCTTAATTTCAACTTAATTCTCATCATCACCATTTTCCTTATCCAAGCTGATACCAAGCGAAGTTGTACTACAGTACTAGTTAATATAGTAGAAATTCAACATAGCTGATACTGCATTAACATAGATATTTACAAACAGATATGTTCATGCACACAAATGTTTGTCTTATGTGGGAATCGAACCCACACTGCTTTGAAAGTCAGAATCACTAATGACAAAGCCAACCAACAAGTCAAGATATAACACTATACCAAAACGATACAAAGCAGTTTTTGACAATATCTCTAACAATTTCTCATGGAAATCTCAACTTTAATACCTTAGTAATAAGATTGAAAACTGACCATAACGACGAAGCGCACTGCCCGCTCGTTCTTGAACATCTCGTATGACCATCTTCGGATTGATCGCATACATTTTACTGCTCCAATGCCGTTGTTTGCTATCAGGACCTGGGGGTAGAGGGAGACGGAAATATGTATTAGTAAGTTAACATCTTAATATATATAAATCTCGTGTCACAATGTTTGTCCTCAATGGACTCCTAAACCACTTAACCGATTATAATAAAATTCGCACACCATGTGCAGTTCGATCCAACTTGAGAGGATAGCTTACATATACTTGGACCCGGGAGGTGGCGCCGGTGGGCAGAACGAAGTCTGCCTGGTCCACTAGTACAGCTATAATTGTCTGATTCCCTTATGATATAAATATATAAATAAATATCCTGGGACACTGTTCACACACGGCCAATCGGATCCCAAAGTAAGCTTCAAAGTGAGCTTGTGTTATGGTAACCAGATAGCTGATATACTACATACACTACGTTTTAAATACATACTTATATATACATTTACAGCCAGACACAGAACAAACAGATATGTTCGAGCACAAAAATGTTTGACCTGGGTTAGAATTGAACATCACCATAACACACATAGGGTGCTATAACGTCACTTTGCAAGGGCAGTCATTTTTAAGTATTTTTTTAAAGTAAGCAAAGTGATGTTAGTTTAAGCAAAATGAAGTTTAAAGTTGTAGTTTTAATACCATTTTATTTGTTAAGTCGAGAACAACTATATCTTGTAATAGACTGTTGAATTTTCGAATGCTTCTCCTAATATATTACATCATTTGCATGTTATGGTATGGGTGATATCTCGAAAGATGAAGTGTCCACACATACCTTATTAATAGGCTTAGTGCCTTGGAATCTGCGGACATACTCCTCCGGTGTAGCAACAGTGAAGTCTTTCTCCTGGAATCGCTGGCTGTGGATCACAGTCCCCTGGGACATAGACGGCCTAGTAACAGAGAAAATATTTAAATGTTGAGAAACCATAAATATGTCCATGAACATGGTTAAATATATATAATGAACAGGGATAATATAAATGAACTTGATATTAGTTATATTAACTACGACATCACGTCAAACATAGGCGAAGATTCAGGCAGGCAGACTTAGGCCGAAATTTTATATTATACCAAAAACTTGCTATTAGGAGCTGTAACTAAAAAACATAGGAAAATATATTTAAGGTAATTTAAATAATAAATCATGCTGTTTTCCTATAAACTACTTATACCATGTGCTTTTAATACACTAGTGGCTCCCCGCGGTTTCACCTGCATATCTGTGAAACTTAAAATTTTGTAAGATAAAATTTCTTATTCCAGAACATATTCTAACTCTGTGCCAAATTTCATTGCAATACCTTCAGGCATTATGGAGTGAAAGAGTAACAAACATACATCCATCCATTTTCAAAAATTTTCACATTTATTATATTTGTATGACTGACAAAATTGGCTGAGTATAAACATATTATAGATTATTTTTTTAAGAACAATGTGACAAATTTGTGACCTAAATTCTTTCCATCCAACAATTTTCTTGTAGAAATTGCCTTTTACAATTATTACAACCACTTGTGCATCAAGTTAAGTACTATTTTATCTGTTTACTGTATTAAAGTGTTTTATCTATCTATAAATATCATTGTGAAGTGATTATATGCAAAATATTGTATGTACATATGCCAAGACTTCAAGTTGATGTTTCATAAGTACCTGTGTAGACCTGCCTATTTAAATGAATAAGTGCTTTATTGAGGCCTATTTGAATAAAAAAGATTTTGATTTGGAATATATAATATATCATTTCTACCCGTCTAGAGATGTTAGTTCATATTATAACATCTTTTAGTTACAGATTTTTATCTCGCAGCTGGAAGCAAGTTAGTTTTAAAACCTTTGCATGACAGACATGGTGTTGATATTTTAAAGATTATTATTTATTACATTGAATGCAATAGTGATAAAAAATCATTTTGAGATAGTCTGATAGGTATTGTGTGAGAATGGGAGTACATGTCCTGACATTAGAATATTCCTAATATTTTTTTTATACTATAACGGTGGGAAACAGTCATATGGTCCCATCTGATGGGCAGTAGCCTATGGACGCTTGCAACATGTTTTTTTATAATAATTCCAGACATCAATGGAATATATGACTTTCTATAATATTGATTTAATTCAAGACTTAATGACTGAAGTAATTTCATTATAACTTGTACTAGAAAACTTGTTTAGGAAACTTCATATTAGATAGATCTTATAGGACCTATGTACATACTTAGACTATTTAATAAATACTCTTACTCTTACAAGTATTATAGTTTGTGAGTATGGATGTATGGATGGGAGTTTGCTATTCTCTCATACAAAAACTGATGAGTGGAATCGGATGAAATTTGGAACACAGATAATTTATAACCAGGATTAACACATAGGCTACTTTTTGAAGTTGCCCGAGAACATTGGGAGCTAGTACTTGAGATAAAGTTGACAATAAAATTTATGGCTTGGTATAAATAACTTAATAAGTATGTATGTTATTAGTTGTCATGGAGAGAAGATTAAATTATTACTGTTCTACAATACATATTATAGTTAAGAGAATTATTCTTAGGATATAATTATAACTTTGCCATGCAAGATATGTTTTCATTCTCATATATTTTAAACAATTTATGCTCTACAAAGAAACGCAAATATGACATGCATACAAATTGTACGTAATTATAAAAAGGTGAGGAAACAACATGTTTGTTGCCTTAATTAAGGTATCAAGGCTAAGCACTAGGAAGGAATCCTTTTAAAATATGCTCCATTAATTGAAAAAGTGAAATCTATGCCGTGGCATGCCATTAAAACAAACAAAAACAGCCGAAGCCAAGCAAATTTATTTATATTTAAAAGGGGCTGTAAGAAAATGTACCTGTGCAGAAAAGAAATACATAAAAAAATACATTAAAAAAACCATAATATTTTTTTTTTCTAACCTGTATGGCGCATCAGAATATAGACCGTTCATCGTTGGGTACATTATCACAACAAATATACGCTTAAAAACACTATCTCATTAAATAGCACTGTTAAATGTATACTTTAAATATGTATTTAAAATAAAATATCATTTCTCCGACGACGGTGGTGTCGAGAGTTTTGTTTTCATTTTCATTTTGATTTGACGTAAAGGATCGCCAATCAAAACCGCTTGTCAGATCGTACGATCTCTCCATCTCCCTCCCGTCCGTATATTAACTAATGGACGAAAGGGACACCACTATGAATTGAAGCAAAGTTGCCATTATTAGAAAATTGCAAGGAGGTTGCTTATGTTAAATTGTTTGTTGTTGTTTCCCGCGCTATTTGTTTGTTTGTTTTAGAGTTGGCAAGGGTTATCGAAGTATATCGATAAGTTTATTATTAGCACAGATTTGTTTATCTAATTATGGATATGTTACAATAATCCGACCTAATTAATTTAATGGCTTTCTATCGTATAGACATTGAATATGTAATATATAATCATATCTTAGACTGTTATCGCAGCAATATAAAAAATATATAGCTACTAAGCCATCTATCTTAAATTTATCAAGAAGAAAGGTTATTCTTATTATTTAGGAAATTGGATCTGTCTCATATTTTTAAATAAGTTTTAATCTGATTTAAAAAATATTTTTAGGGCAAAGGACTGGGTACTGTTCCAGGAACATAAAAAATGGGTAAAATTTATGTATTTAAATTTCTAAAGCTATTGGTTAGGTACTTACTCAGAACGAAACTGGCGATGCAAATTAAATCGTTCCTGATCCATCTTCTAACATATAGAAAACAAGTTAATAATTATATAACAACAAACTTATGTACCTCACAGCATCAGTTCATTTCCAATACTGAAATTACATTAAGTGTCATGTTTATATTTCAAGATTGCATTTGCGTAAACATTTCTTGTAGATAAGTCTTATTAGATTTATTAAGAATAATTGACCTAATATTATGCGATTAGTATAGTTATATTAATCATAAATGCGCATCTGGATATAAGCATCTACTTAACACAATAGAATAATTGTCAATTTTCTATGCATGCCGTTTTTCTTGGGTATATTTTGTAGGTACTATGTGGGACTATGGTATAGAAAGACATTTTTTTTAAATAGCATTTCTTGTCTTATGTTACAAAAATATTTTCCCAATGAAATAGTTAGGAAATATAACAAAAAATAAATAAAACAACTTATCAAGATTAAAATTTCAGACAGTGATGAGTCATTTTATTGTCAGGAAACTCAATTTTAACATTTCTGTATTACCTAATGATAAATAAAGATAATATGTAAATAAAAATGGTACGATGCCGAATAACTGGAAGCGACAATGTATCATATGATATAATTATCAATAACATACTATATTGTCAATAGTATGATAATAATATGATAAACGCAAGATAATAAAAGAGAAAAAAATATAGATTTTTATAAAACTACTAGCTGACCCGACGAACTTTGTTCCGCCATATTTTATAAAAGAGATATATTTTAATTTTATACTCATCGAAAATATCATTCAAAATATGTACTAGTGGACCAGGCAGACTTCGTTCTGCCCACCAGCGCCACCTACCGGGTCCAAGTATATGTAAGCTATCCTATCTCTCAAGTTGGATCGAACTGCACATGGTGTGCGAATTTTATTATAATCGGTTAAGTGGTTTAGGAGTCCATTGAGGACAAACATTGTGACACGAGATTTATATATATTAAGATTTCTATGGCTTTATAAGAAGCGAAAAGAGAAAAATATACGAATTCCTCACACATATCTACTTTACATTATAGTATACATATATTACGTGATACGCGTAACACATAGAAGGTCAAATTATTATGTAATTATTTTAATTTTATAAGTAACTAACAAACAATGCTTAGTTAGTTTTTTGTTCAGTCATAAGTATAGGGAAACAAAATATTTACAGCCTTCATTAAAGTATTTTTATACAGTTCACAATAGTTATTAGACATTTTGGCATTCGTTTTAAAAATTGGCTATTCTTTCATTTCAAGTTTTAGTCTTTCACGAATTTCAGATGCATAGATTTAATATTTACTTAATAAAGCTAGAGAGTTTCTTAGTTTACTTGAACACGAGTATCTCGGGAACTTCTAGTCCGATTTAATAGTTATTTCAGTGTTTGACTGCCCATTTATCGAGGTGGACTGTAGGCATATATCATTACGCTACAGATATAATAGAAGCGGAGCATCAATGATAATGAAAAATGTTGTTAAAACGAGGAAGTGACGCTAACGAAGTTGCGGGTCATCTAGTATGTAACACAGATTTTGGTAAGCACTTTTTTTATAAAATGACAAATGGCTTTGACATTGGAAAGCAATACAACATACTAAAGACAAGCATATCGTCACATTATTAACGTCACAAAATTAAAATTCAATTGCCAAGGTACAAAGGTTTATATCATTACCATGTTTCATCCAGAGGTACAGACCTTGTGAAGTGTTTTTGAACGTGTTAGAAATATAGATAAATACACTGGGTCATTTTTCAATCAATCAATTATGAAAAACTATGGTAACTTATAAGCTAATATATAAAATATACACTTAACTACTTATGTAGATATTACACACAATAAAAGAACAAACAGACATGTTCATATACACAAATATTTGTCCTGGGATGTCAGGGTCGTTACTCATGAAGTCAGCCAATTCCGTAAGGCTAGTAACTTATAAAATATAACATCCTAACTTATATTATAAATGCGAAAATAACTCTGTCTGTCTCGCTTTTACGGTAAAACTACTGAATCAATTGAATTGCAATTTGGTATCTAGATATTCGCCTGACTGGTCCTATGCTGAGAGTCAAATAGATCATGCGAAATGTAACTTCAAATCTAAGTTTGTCATAATAGTATGAGCAATCCGAGATGCTGATTTTATGATGATACTTCTGTTGTCATATTGTTTCCCAAGGACATTTTAAAATTCTAGTAAATAATAACGATTTACTCACTGTTATATCAATAAGGCAAAATTACAAAGTGTGTGATTTTATTTCATATCCAAATATATCTTAATCGATTTTCAGAAGTCTTCTTGCATGAACCCTAAACCGATTTTTAGCATTATTTATAAATGCACAATCCCTTAAAAATGATTAAAAATAAATATTACATTTTGTATGAATGAGTTTGTAATGTCTGAACGCGCTAACTGGAATTTATACAAAAACCCTTTTTTCTTGGACAGCCCATTCATCGAGGAAGGCTACATAATATCACGCTATTACCAATAAACAACTGAGCATCAATGAAAAATGTCGCAAAAACGGGGAAAACTTCTAGTGACGAAGTTGCGAGGGTCAGCTTGTAAAATTAAAAGAATGCCATAATGTAATGCAATGTAAACAAAATAGACTGACTTCACAGAACATGTAAATGTATTCCAACTTACGCATTTAACTATGAGCGTAAATACTTAATTATGCATTGCTTGGTTTGGTCAACAGTTGGCTGCTGATAGATAGCCTTTGAGGTTAACGGGTTTAGTATAGACCACGAATGGAATAATCTTAATTAAGATGAATATGACGTGCATTCGTTTGTAGGGCAGATAAATCTAATCTATAAAAAAAATCTAAGAATTTATGTTAGTTATCTGCTTTATTTTTACATGTAACGAGAAAATCAATAGGGAAACTAGATAAGTCATTGAAATTGAAATCTAACGTTTAATACGGGCAATAAATAAAACTAAACATTTTAAAATAATAACATGTCCATTTGACAATTATTTACAAATATAAACTGCGCAATCCATCTCAAAATTGGTCAGCTCATGACTCTAAGTGTACAATTAGCACGTTTACTCAAACATTGCATTATGTGCTCAGCAGAATATTGTAAATCTGACCTTCAGCGAGCAGAGACAATGCAAAGATTCAACTACATCGCAATTCAGGTATTATAGTCCATCATAATCTTATACCGAATCATATTTATATATCTAGGAAATAACCTTGAAGACTTAAAACCCCACAAAAGGTAATAATGACAAAGTGTATAAAAATGTCGGGAAACCTAACCAAATCTCTTGCTATCACGCATATTTCGTATCGACAGACGTAAGGTATGTCACCTACACTAATATACCTAACACAAATGAATATTTACAAGAACTATGCAACTTATGTACTCGTAAACAAGCGGCCGGTTAAAAAGTAACTTGTATCATTAAACTTGATAACTTTTGTGTCAAGGGCACACTTACAGATGGCCTCCGCATATTATTATGACCAAAAATAGATTCCCTGTTGATCTTTTTACATACATCATCCTTACAATCAAATTGTTGATTTTACTGAGATCATAGTTTTAGTTGAGAATCTTAAGTGCACGATGATGATGAGTGTGCTTAAACTTGATTATGTAATGATAGAAAAACTTAGAATAATTGATGTATACTTATTTTTAATGTTAACACAGTCGATAGGTATATATGGTCAAATTTAGCGGTCTTGAGGGGCTCAAAAACAGTAGGCTATCTATCCTATCATTGCTATAGGCGGACACAATACTGGCACAAGAAATATAATTAGGAATCAACACTAACAATTTTAACATAAAAAATATAATAAAAAATGCTCGACCTTAATTGTTTGCTAAGTTGCGGCAGATATAAGATTTCAAATATTACGAGCACTTATTTCCTTAACGTCATATTCCCCGTTTTTACAATAATTTTAATTGATGCTACGCTCCTATTGGTCGTATCTTGATGTTATATAGCCTATAGCCTTTCTCAATACATGGTCTATTCAATATTAAAATATGTTTTCAATTCGATACCGTAATTCCTAAGATAACTTCAAACAAACTCTTCGGTTTTATAATATTACTAGTTAGATATAGCCATATAAATAGCCAGAAATAAGCACAAAAGAAAAACCTATATTCCGTGTAAGAATAAAATATCTCTCCATTGTAAGACCGTGGGTAATCATATAACTCGTGACTCACAGTAATTTAACGTAAATGTATCATTTATTTTGACAGGTGGTACATGTTAGACACGTGCTTGACCAAGTTATATGCGAATAATTTTTTTATCTACATAGTATCCAACCAAGATAAGATTACTATATCAAATATCTCAAAATAAACAATACTAATGTCGTTAGAAACATCTATTTAGAATATATTCGAAACTATTATAAAGTTGCTAAAATTATTTATCGACAATTGACTATCGATAAGAGGATAGCACTATATATATGATTTTGTTTTACCGTTTAGATAATGGTAACATTAATTTTAAAAATAAACTATGTACTCTAAACTCCTTGTTTATTACTCCAAATTCAAACTTACTGCAACGTCCCAGCGGGCAGCCGCAGAAGTCTTTTGTCTTGCTCAACTGCATCTGATCTGCTGATCTTATCCCTGTCTTCTGCCTCGTTCTCTTCTGTATCAGCGTGAATCGTCACTTGGAACTTCTGGAGGAGATGAGCCGGTATAACGTCCATGGCTTCCTCATCGTCATCGAACGTCGGGTGCTCCTCATTCGAATCTCCAAGAACGAAACGTTTAGACGTCCTTCGCTTCATCATATTGAATAGATGCACTACGTAATCCACTGTGTTTAAAATCGATCCAATAATATTCGATACGTTCATAAAAACATTAAACTGTCATTAAATTGTCTCTGGTTTGCCAGCTTCAATGGGATTTAGAATATGTCTGTTTGATTTGACTCTGAATTTTTTAGCATATTAATTTTCGATTTGTCCGAAGCAATGGCCTCATGAACATACGGTCGGTGACATTCTAAACTAATGGGCTCACAAAAGGACGAATTGAGGTTGGTTTTGTGATGTAACATCCTTTAGGTATAAATGAATATTGAATTTATAAATAGCTTTCGCTATACTTGTAAATAACTATGCTATAATGAAAACCTACTAATATTATAAAGAGGGGAAAGATTTGTATTTCTACCACCAATGCTACACCAATCTAAACACTTCTTTTACTAATGGAAAGCAACATTATCAGGGAGTAACATATGCTACATTTTATGCCTGTATTCCTATGGAAACGGTAGCTACGCGGGTAAAACCACGAGGTGATAGCTAGAATTTATTTATAGGAAGGTCCATCAAGTAAAAAATTATTACTATAAACCTAAGCTATTAACATAGAAATTCTTACAAGGTCTTTGGGATTTACAGTACCTACTTGTTATAAAGGAATTTATATTCAGTAAATATTCATATAAGTATAGATGATTGATGTATTTTATACAGCTTATCATCGGTTTAGTATTTGATCGGATCTGCTAACGATATTTTAAGATGACTTTGATTACTACATTAAAGTCAAATTCCAACTTAATCATGTAATAGCTCGCCGCGCGGTCTCACCCGCGTAGTGCCCGTTCTCGTAAGAATACGAGGATAAAAAATAGCTTATGTTACTTCCTGATAATTTAGCTTTCTATTGGTGAAATAATTATTTAGATCGATGTAGTAGTTTAGATTTCTCTTTATAATATTACTGTAAATATGTTCCCATTATTTTACAAGGACCTTAAAACTCACTATTTTACTTTAAATCATCGTTAGTTGCTTGATTAATAAGAAATACAAAGTTATGCCACATAATATATGTACTTGAATTCAAGGGCTTTGTTGTTTAATATCCAAAAAAAATTTTTTTTTTTAAAGCACATATAATTTAAATATCGATAAACATTTAAAGCGGATAACGGCACTATTATTTGACAGGACCTAATTACAGTGTTGCGTGTTACCAAAAAAAAATTATTATAAAACCATAGATCCGTGTAACTAAATAAATAAATACATAATGAATTAAACAAAGTGTAAAGTTCTTGACAGTATCGTCGACGCGAAGGTCGTAGGTTCAAATGTTTACTCTTTAAGTTACAAGTACGCTAATAAAATGACGCCTTATATATAAGTAATGATATTTTATTTATTGTGAAATAATATATGATGCAGTCATGGTAAAATTTATCGAGGAGAATCATTATCATCAGCTCATATACGTCTTCACCGAGGAGCTCGAGCCTCCCCTAACATCGAGGGGGTATAGGCCACGCGGGCCTAGTGCGGATAGCCTTTGACTTCACATGCCTTTAATTGTGACATCTCCGGCATTTAGGTTTCCCTACGATGTTTTGGAGAGGAGAATTTTCTTTTTATTATTCTCTATGGCTGATCTAATAGATGAAATATTGTTTTTCTTTGTTCTTTTTACTATTTTGGTAGATGTAAATTATTACTAAAGGTGCTATTATAGTGCAATTTTATCTATTTTATTTATAAATTCACCACAACGCTATTCCATTTTATATAATATGTTTAAAGACATTAATTAATTGCTGGTAAAGAGTCGAAATACGTTAAATATTAATTGCTTTTACTTTAAAAATAGCGATACTGATTTCAGAAAAAAGAAAGATAATTTTTACCAATTAAGTATGACTTTCAATTCCTCGGAATAAATCGATGTTTTGGTATGAATGAGGTATGTAACAAACATACATAGTAGTTCTAAATCATAAATCGTTATATTTTTGTACCGTTAAAAATCAAAGTCTTATTCTTAGGGTACTTACGTCAAAGTCAATCTCAAGACACAAGATTTTTTTTCTTTAATTTGTAAGACTCCTAACAAAATTAACTATACATACGTATAACTTAATTTGTCCGTCTAGAACTAATTGGATTTACCTTGAACCTGATGTACTTTCTCCTTTTGAAGGCTATCTATATCAGGAAGCGCATGCAAAAGTCAAGGTAAATGGGTTCCTGAGAAAATATGTGGAAAATATATTTCTCTGAATGTAACGTTTAGGTATGTTTTATTGAGAAGGTGAAAGATTGATCTGATATAGTGTTTGTATTTATATAACACTAGCAGCCTCCGCGCGGTTTCACCCGCGTAGTTCCTGTTGGAATACAGGGATAAAATATCACTTTATGTTAATTTCTCTCTGATGATGTAGCTTTCCAATGGCGAAAAATTTTTTGAAATTGGCACAGTTTTTTTCAGTTAATTCATTACAAACGTACACACATTTTTTTTTCTCTTTATAATATTAGTATCGATACACTATATTATATAATAAAAATCGAAATCAATTGCTCATAAATTTGTGAGAACGGCTGAGCTAAATTGGTCCCCCCAGAACGCAAGTAAAACCGCGTAGAAAGTTATACCTAATAATATTATCTAACATTAGTACGCAAGTTTACTCGAGACGTCATTGTAAATCCATAAAAACAAAAATCATCACCTTCATTATAATTTACGCAATTGTTCTTCTAAGGTATTGTTATGTTTGTGATTGCAAATTTTTTGTCACTAGCTATATATATGGGCAATCAATAATGACGTCATAATTTACGTAATGTCATAGTTTAAGTAATAACCCTTATAAGAGATAGTTAATTAAATTCGCGAGTTTCGCAACTGACAAAGCATTCCATAAAAAATCTAATATCCATTTGTTATGCTAACACCCTTAGTTTATAAGTAACTAGCTACCTCTTACCTCTTTTACCCGCATAGTTCCCGTTCCCGTGGGAATACAGGGATAAAATATAGCCTATGTGACTCAGTGATAATGTAGCTTTTTAAGAATTATTAAAATCGGTCCAGTACTTATTGAGTTTATTCGTTACATACAAAAATACAAATCTTTCCTCTTTATAATACCTATTAGTGTAGATTTCATGCGCCTACTAACAATATGTATATGGATTTGAATCTGAAATTTATCGGCAAATTTTTAACAATATTACAAAAATATAGAACAAGTAGGAAATTTAATAACCAACTCATGTTATAAATGCGAAAGTTTGTGAGTATGTATGAATGGATGGATGTTTGTTAGATACTCTTTCGGGCAGAAACTACCTACCACCTAACGGATTTAGTTGAAAAAACATAGGCTACTTTTTATCCCTGGAAAATTGAACGTGGGTGAATCCGTGGGAAAATACTACTTCTTACTACGCACGCCTTCCAAAAGGACCGACCTTCGGGCCGTGCAATCCATTAGGAAAGATACATAATAATATTTATTTATTTCTTCTCACAACGACAAAACTAATGGTATGTATAAAAAATTAAGTAATATTTAATTTAGTTTCATGATATACAGTTGAATTTAGTTCAAATCAGAGATCATGCTCGTGCGAAAAAAACAAATCCCTCTTGGCCGTTTAAACATTTTAATTTTAATGCTGTGGTCGTAATAGTCATTCGCAAAAATAACAGTTTATCGATATTTTAAACATTATCGATTCGTTTGACAACCACACAACACTATACAGCCCTATAAAAAATCATGTAACAAAAAAAATGGCGGACCTTTATTGAAGCCTTTTTTTACGCAAACAACATTGAACATACCCTATGTCCTTAAACGGTCTATTAAACATTACACTTATTTGGCACAACTTACACACACAATTATTAAAGTAACACTGTAAATAGATATGATAAATTGGCTATCTAAAATTCGCTATCTCAAAATGATTAGGTATCATCAGTTGTTTTTGTTTTTGTCACTTTCTATCAGGTGCTCTGCTCGTCTGCCTTCGTCTATCTATACTAATATTTTAGAGAGGAAAACTTTGGCTCAAATAGGCTCAAAAACTACTGGACCGATTTTAAAAATTCTTTCACCATTCGAAAGCTACATTATCTACGAGTGACATAGGCTATATTTTATCCCTGTATTCCTACGAGAATGAGGACTACGTGGGTGAAACCGCGGGGAGGCAGATGGTAAGCAATAAAAAATACTGGGAACCATTTTGTTACTGTTTACCAAATTCTAGTAGTCTGTACCATCATTTTTGATTCTAATGTTTTTTTTAATAGCAAAGGAATTATGATTATCCGCCTAAGAGGTTTTGAAGATAGAGTCTTACTTCATAGGAAACTAATATTATAAAGAGCAAAGATTTGTTTGTTTGTTTGTTTGTTTGTAATGAATAGGCTCCGAAACTACTGGACCGATTTCAAAAATTCTTTCACCTTTGGAAAGCTATATTATCCCCGAGTAACATAGGCTATATTTTATCCCTGTATTCCCACGGGAACGGGAACTACGCGGGTAAAACCGCGGGGAGGCAGCTAGTAGGAAATATATTGAGGCCTCAAAATGCAATTTTTATAAATCCAAATAAATCATAAAGATTATTCATAATAGAATAAAAGTTTATATAAATGACAATGATGTAGATACACGATAAATATCAAATCAGTCTGGTGTGCAAGGACCTTTTTATTTAAAAAGGAGATAAACTCCAATAGATCATCTAATTAATGATATCTCTAATGTTAATTAGTCAATAATAAGATTACTACGATTCAGATTAAATTGTATTTTTTTAAAAGACTAGATTCTTTTAAATACTTAATTTTTCTATGACTGAAAATATAACGTCAACGATCAACTTTAATTATCAAGTAAATAGATTCAAAGTCTAATAATTTCGGATGTTCCTCAAATAATAAAATAAAATATAAGCATAATAATATGAAGAAATAACTTAGGAACAAATCAGCGTTTGGCGATTATCAAACAAAAAAACATCACATCTCTAAATCATGAAAAATCCCATTGAAGCATAAAACCAATAAACACTACACATTTTTTTATTTGCACAACACTATGTACACAACAAACCGGAAAATTTTAAAATTTACTTATTCGTAATTACGTTTTTTTTACCGGACACTAGACACCGTGCTAAGATGGCGGAGGTTGAACCACTACTAAAGGTTTTGCCGCCAATTTTTCGATTCTGACACCTGTCTTAGTACGTCAATATTCACATCGCGTTTTCATTAGTGATGGCCACATTGAACACGTCTTAACTTATCGATAATTCTTACTAATATTATAAAATGAGAATGTTTGTATGTTTGTTACTCTTTCACGCAATAGCAAGGGATCGCGATCAAATTTAGCACAGAGTTAGAATATGTTCTGGAATAATACATAGGCTATTCGTGCCGGGAAAATTGTAAATTCCCTGGGAACGCGGGTGAGACCGTGGGGAGCCTCTGAGTATAATATCGATGCACAAAACTTTTAGGGAATTATAAAATATTTAAAATTTTATAACAGACTATTAAAGTGCTCACTATCGAGACGCATTATCGACTAAATATAAACTTTTTCCCCGATTATTATTAGGTATATAATAGAATACCTTGTAATATTTTCCTGGTAGATCTACAATGTCATCCACTGTGTACAAAACAGTAATAGAAAATAATTATTATTAAGGAAAGGAACTGATATACCTAATGATTATTTTTAGCTGACTTATATTTAATAATTGTAGTTATTGTATCCGTTTATCCATATTGATCTTATTAAATTTAACTTAAAGCTTATAAGACCTGTTTTTGTAATTAAAAATAAATTGTGGGAAGCAAATAAACAATATGAATACTAAATAACGCTTTGAATGCATTTTAGCTGTGAAAACTTGTTACAAAAATTACCTACTTTATATATAGTAGTTAATTTAAAAAAAAGGTCCAATCCAGCCGTTGGACATTTTTTATTAAGTATTTTTATTTTATTTACAAAATAGAGTATAAGAAAACCTATGATATCATAGGTAATTTAATAAACTAGTTTATTTGTAAGGTATATAGCATATAGTTTTTTAATTTATAACAATCATTAATCTTTATTTCAGACAACTAGGCATCCTATTGATTAAACTACGGCACAAGATCTTCCATTTTCCCGGAACAAAATAAAAATTAAAAAAATATATATATGTATATTTTTTATATATGTACTAAAACATTAAGTAAATGGAGGAGGCTTACGCCTACTAATATGATGATGATTAAAAACCTAATTTATTTTTATGTATAAATAAGTATAAATATATGTTGATCGAGTGTGAGATATTTATTGTACTTAACTAAAATTTCTTTAAGCTAATGTTAAAAGTACTAAAATACTATTATTTAGGTAATTGAATGATTGTTTTGATAAAATCTAGAATTAATGTTACGTCCAAATAAATGCGAAAGTAGTTCTGTCTGTCTGTCTCGCTTTCACGCTAAAACGACTGAATCAATTTCAATTACACTTGGTACACAGATAGTTTAGAGCCTGAGAAAGGACATAGGCTACTTTTTATCCCGGGTAGGTAAATGGAAGATCTCCCGAGTACCCGAGTGAAACCGCGGGGAGCCACAAGTATTCTATAATATTCTTACCTGAGTTTACTTCTCCTCTCAGCTAATATCAGCTGCTGTGCGGTGGTCAGCTTCCTCCTCACGTTGGGAGGGGGGGCGTTGGGGAAGGAGTCCCCCCCCTCATGGGCCGGCCCCTCATCTTCAACCCCGGTGTCTGAACCCTCCGCCCCTTCCTCAGGGGTGGGGGTTTCAGCCTGGAAGGACAAAAAATGGTCAGTTTAGAAAACTATATTCATTTTCACGGTATTTACTTAGTTTGTCTAGTTAAAATAAAATGAAAAAGAGAGAGGAAAATACACCTTATTGCTTAAAGAAAAGGTTCATTTTTAGAGAAATTTTTGTAATTATTCACTATGAAATAAAACTTAAGAAATATCTAAATCATCCATTTAGGTACTATATTTAGATTTAGAAATGATCCGTAACTAAAAAGTTAAAACTGTGTCATCTAAATATTATATCCTAGACTAGTTTCCGGGAATCTTTAATTTTTCCAGGATAAAAAATAGCCTATTTGTTAATACCGGTTGCAAATTGTATACCAAATTTTATCCAAATTTGTTCAGTACGTTTGCGTGAAAGAAGAACAAACATGCACACATACTAACATTCGGGTTCATAATCACTACATAGTATAAAACAAAGTCGCTATCCGCCGTCTGTCTGTCGCTATGTATGCTTAGATCTTTAAAACTACGTACCTAACGGATTTTGATGCGTTGTCTTTTAATAGATAGAGTGATTCTTAAGGAAGGTTTTTATGTATAAATCATTACGCTATGACGAATAGGAGCGGAGCATCAATCAAAACTGTTGCAAAAACGAGCAAGTGACGCTTACGAAGTTGCGCGGGTCAACTAGTATTAGATAATTTACGGATTAACGAATGGTCCTTATCTAAAAGTAGTAAGAGTTATCTATATCTATATCTATACTAATATTATAAAGAGGAAAGATTTGTTTGTTTGTTTGTTTGTTTGTTTGTTTGTTTGTTTGTTTGTTTGTTTGTTTGTAATGAATAGGCTCCGAAACTACTGGACCGATTTCAAAAATTCTTTCACCTTTGGAAAGCTACATTATCCCCGAGTAACATAGGCTATATTTTATCCCTGCATTCCCACGGGAACGGGAACTACGCGGGTAAAACCGCGGGGAGGCAGCTAGTATCTAATACATACATTATTATCATTTGTTTTGGCTTCCTCAGATTCGATCTTCTCAAAATTATCACTTTCGCTCGACGAGCAACGCTGCTCCTGTTCAGCCATTTCTTGACCTGGAAGTTAAAACATAATTTTTATCTACACTAATATTATTTGGAAAACTTTGTTTGTTTGGTTGTAATGAATAGGCTCAAAAACTACGGGACCGTTTTTTAAAATTCTTTCACCATTCGAAAGCTATATTATCCACGAGTAACATAGGCTATATTTTATCCCTGGAACGGGAACTACGAAGGTAAAACCGCGCGGAGGCAGCTAGTTATAAATAAGTAGATTAAAATATAACGTCTATAGAATCAGTACCTAATCATTTCGTTCGAGAAAATGAAATTAAGATTAAAGTAAGTAATACTGTTTTTAACTACGGTTTTTAATGTATGGTGGTAGGACCCACGGAACTCCCAATGTAAATACTTCATATTTTAATGTTGGTACACAAATTACTTTTTAATTTTGTCACAATGGTTTATATTTCTGCCAGTCTCTTGCAGCGACTTGTATGGACGGGTCAGAGACCAAATGCAAGCCCATCTTTAATTAAAAAAATAAAAAAGTGTCAAAAGTGTCAAAGTCAAATACTCTGAAAAAAACAATACCAAAAATTTTTTTAACGTCCACAGACAAATAAAAACAACTAGAAATTATTTAATGTCCATTTACATATTACATACACATGTATATATACATATACATTACAGCTGATATTCTCACGATTTATTGAAACCAAAAAACTCAATAAAATACCTACTTTTAATGTTAGTAACTAGAATTAAATTGTATATCGTACTTATGTAAATAATTCGTCATACATGAATCCTTATGAATAATTCATTATTAAGTACTTATATATGTGTCTCTTTCTAGAGGCAAGGGAAGTCACCGATTATGTAAGTGGATACGTGGTATTTAAGTTGTGCAAATAATTTACGAATATGTATCAATTCGATCCTACTAATACAACCTATTATAACTGGGAAAGTTTGTTAGTATTGATGTATCTTTGTTAGTCTTTCACGCAATAACTACGTAACAGATTTGAATAAAATTTGGAATCCAAATAGTTTCCAAAACTCCGCGATTTTGAATGTGAAAGCATAGGTACTCATAACTTTATAATACAGTCTTTATACTTTATAATACGTAATGTCAGGATAAATCACTTGATAAATAAACGTAGATAGGTTTATTAAAGTTGTTGTTTCGATAAAACGCCTTATCAAATATTAGTAGCAAACTACGACGATATACTTTTGCTAATATATTTTCAAAGGCGTATTTTTTTCAATAACTTGTCAATTTACACAGGGCAGTATATAAGTATCAATAAAATCGGCAGAAAATTTAATTCATACATAAAGAAAATTACTAAAACTGTTTTTGTTTAAGAGCAGAGCGACGAAATATAATTTTCAAATATTAAAAATCTCTTTGAGTTATCTTATCTTAATATATATAAATCTCGTGTCACAATGTTTGTCCTCAATGGACTCATAAACCACTTAACCGATTATAATAAAATTCGCACACCATGTGCAGTTCGATCCAACTTGAGAGATAGGATAGCTTACATACTTGGACTCGGTAGGTGGCGCTGGTGGGCAGAACGAAGTCTGCCTGGTCCACTAGTCTTCCTATATTTTTCTTATGACTATCTGTGTATTAATTCAGAGGATATAATACCCTGAAGCATTCAAACGGCACAAGATGGAATTCAATAATGAAAATCGATCGGCATTCCATTTGCGGAGCGCGAGAATTTTCCCGATATTGCTATCTGCAAAGGTAGGGTATGATACTTAGGGTTGCCATCCGTCCAAATTTCCCCGGATTTGTCCTAGTTAAGAGGGAGTCCGGGGAGCGTCCGGGGGGGACTTCATTTGTAGTCCGGGTTTAAAAATTTTTAATCACACTATGCTTAAAAAAATCTGTTGACATGACATGTCCGGGTTCTGGATTCTAAAATGGGGGTTTTCACGCGAATTTTATAGATGGCAACCCTAGGTATTACCTAACCTATATTTATCTAGATTAAAATGTAGAATGTTTATGTCTATATATTAATTTAAGAACATCAAGTAAAGATAATATCGTATTTAGTTATGACTATGTAAGCTGACATTTAGGTTACAGCTACATAAACGTACTGATTAAATGATATATTCAATTCTTTGTTGACCTAGAAACAACGCCTATCTAACGAAAACCAAGTAAAATTTACGACTGTCCACGATTTCAGTATATGTGAAATAGACGAAAAATACGCAAATGGTAGTGTATGATATGGCAAAACAATAATTCAGTCAAATTTTTCATTAGAAAAGAATAAACAAATACCCGTAATTTCTAAATAAATATCAAAAAGAACTGTCAAAATTTGACGCCCAAAAATAGTAAAGTCGATAAAAAAATGTCGATCGTTTTCACCGCGTGTTATTTACACGCTATCTTAATTAACGGTTATCTGAGTCAATGGTCAAATGTCAAATCGATGTCACAGCGTGTCCAACAACGCATGCACATCGTGAAGGTGAAATCGGACGATTGATAAAGTAGACGGAAGAAGTGAAATAGAGGGCAAACTTTTAGATAGAGGACAAGTAAATTGGAATAAGAATGGCTGTTCCCAGATTCTAACCAAGGGACTTTTAAAGTCAGCATTCATAGATAGATTTTCAAGAACGAAACGTGTTTGTATCTTCGGCAATGTCGCTGTTGGCGGGTCAGTGGCGTATGGCAAAGCAATACCATCTATCTATATATAAAACAAAGTCCCCGCCGCCTCTGTCTGTCTGTCTGAACGCGAGGAACAGAAAAACTACTGAACAGATTTTCATGCGGTTTTCACCAAATTACGGAGTATTTCATGGGGAAGATTTTTATGTATAATCATCATCAATTAGGACCCAGTAGGTGGCGCTGGTGGGCAGAACGAAGTCTGCCGGGTCTATTAGTATGATATAAAAATATATTTATCTCTATATACCTATACCTTGAATGTGATTAGTTTGCCAATGAATGGTTGGATATATTGTCTGTGTGTTTGCGCTTCGAGAAAGATGTATGACTGCATGTGTTACTTAGTTTCTTTAATTCTTTTGTAATTTGATTTCACTGTAAAATTTTCTTTCTTAAATATTGTAGATAATTGGTGTTTTCCGTGATATTTTATGCTTATTTGCAGAAACTTTTTTATCTATAATGGTCTTGGAACTCCAAGGTCTAGCAATTCATAGACAATGACTCTGTTACACCTTCGTGAACTATGACCCCAAGGCATGCTATTATTAGCATTATTAAATAAAACTAAGAATGAATACTAATACTATTTTATGGTTATTGCCGTATATAAATCTCGATTTATATATTAGAAAAAACTGACTTAATATTCTTTTAGTTACTTCGACGATAATAGTCGATAATAGTAATCAGTTCTCTGGAGTATTTACAAAAATATTCTTTATATTATACTAGCTGCCGCCCCGCGGTTTCAGTTATTGCTCTATTTATTCCACCTTTAGATCAATCACTATCATCAGCTCATATAATACCTATACATCTCCATGTCCGAGCCTCCTTTAACAAGATGGGTTGTAGTCCATAGTCCACTATGTGGGCCCGGGGAATTCAACAGCTCATCTACGACCCTACGTGAGACCCTGTCCCAAAAACGAGGTGGTGTAATCCATAGGTCACTATGTTACAAAAAATAGCTTCATAGAATTGAAACTACCCAACAATATTCTCAAGTATATATTTCTAAAGCGGCAATACTATAACCTTGCCATCAATTGCTATATAATAGCGCACGTACTTGAATAAACTGAAATTTAACGATCGATTCGTAAAAGAATGCGGAAGTTATATCAAATTGAACTTTATAACTTTACGTAGTAACTTAATTAGCCAGTTGTTGCATAGACAATAGTCAGGGCCGGATCGTGAATTTGTGGGGCCCTGGGCTGAAACTACTTGGGGGCCTATCTTAGTACTCAACTAATAGCCATGCCAAAAAACTGTTTCTATAATGATATATTATTCTTATACATTATTTTTTATTGCACAAAAAACATAAATATTACTTAAATCTACGCAAGTATTAGTTGTACAAAAGGCGACCTTATTGCTGTGTAGCAATCTCTTCCAGCAGGCCTAACATGCGCAAGTCGACAAAATTTTGTCAACGCATTATCTCGTGCTGAGACGGCATATGTCTGTTTGTCGATGGGAGCTAACATGCGCCACTTAAATCTCGTGTCATTCTGATAAAGAACTCATTTCGTTCTGTCAAACCTGTTTTTGTCGTCAGGCTCTAACATGCGCGCTTTATTTAGTCGAATTTTGACATTTTCCTATGACAAGTTTCTCGTCGATGGTTTTCGTAGACTAGAAACCGCGAATAACTGAGAAAAATCTGAAAAAAGGGGTAATAGTGTTCTGTGATTTGTGAAATTTATGAAACGATTTAAGTATAATGGCAGTGCCGTACTATAATTATCTATTAACTGTGTATGAGGAAAGGGAAGCAAGAAAAATACAGAGGAAGGTGATTCGCGACGTCTGCAACCCATTCGACCTAAGGGATAACGAGTTCCAGTCTCTCTGGCGAATTACAAAGCCTATGGCTATTTACATTATAGATAAGCTCCAAGAAGATTTAGAGCCATGAAACGGCTGTGGTTTACCTGCCTTCTTAAAAGTATGTATCTACCTACCTATTTACCACTTAAACTTCTGTTACTATGTGAAATTCCCAAAAAAAAAATTCCCTCCTTCTGGGGCCACAAAGATCCCAGTACAAAAATAGAAGGAAGGATGCTCATACGCTGAATGTCCAACTGGTAATTAAGCATCAATCAACCTGTTCATTTTACTTACATTTATATTTATCATAATAAATTTATTGGTCAGACCCAAACTGCATATTTTGTACCTACATATTACACGAATTTAAGACAATTTTAAGGTCGCGTTCACAAATGTGGCAGCGTTCGCGCAATTTCCACCAATATTGACCGAATGAAACCGGCGTTACTAACTAGACTATGGTATGTTTTCATGAAATGTCAACATCGGTTATCTCGCGTCGACAAGGCGAAGTCACGACGAGATATCTTCTCGAGCGCGGTGCGCATGTTAGGAAAAGTGACAAACGAATCGAGATCGACAAAATTTGTCATCTCGTCTATGAGATATGTCGACATGCGCATGTTAAGCAGGCAGGTAACCTTTGGGTGAGAAGAAACCGAAATAGAGATGTATATTGTATAAAAGAAAATAAAAAACAACAAAATAATTTTATTTATTTGTAACTAACGTACCTAACTTGACGTTTTGGTTCAGCTAGCAATATCAATATATATTTTGCCAACGAGTAATAGGAATAAATAAATAAATGCTTATATTGCAGGAACCAAAATTACACTAGTCATAAGATTACACCATCCTACCAAATTTTGCCTAATTTGGTCTAGTACATACCTAGTTTTGGAGCAAATTGGCTGTGACACACAGACGGGTGCACGACAAGAGTAATCCTATATTCGTTTTTTTATTTTATTTTTGTACAGAACCCTAAAAATACGAAAAAAAGAAAGACATGATTTAATATTATTAATTATTTTTACTTACCATTACCAAATAAAGGCAGGAAATAACTGACATAAACAAATTTTACTTATTTAGATAAAGGTAACTTTTAAGTTATCACTTATTAGCACACACTCATTAAACACATTTTAAACAATTAACGCAGTCAGTTTGTCCTTTTTGATGACGAGAAGAGAAGTGCAGAAAAACAACAAAATCACGTCAGACGTTACGTCAACCAGCGCGGCGGGAAAGTCCCGCGTAAGAGTAGATAAAAATACTGGGAAATCCCCGTTCCGTTCCATAGACGCGCACATACATTGGTTCATTGATCTCAGGATTGCCATTATTAACTTTAAAAAAATTAATGAAAAACGGCATGAAAACAACCTTTTACACGTATTTCCCCCCTCAACTACATTCATAAAAGTATGCAATTTTTAATCAATATTTTCTTATGACGTTGTCACGTAAAAATATCGTCCGTAAACCGACTTTACAGACAACTACTTTTTTTTTCAAATTATGGCCTATTTTTTAGCGGGATCTGGGGGCCCCTTGTAACCCCGGGGCCCTGGGCTGCAGCCCAATCAGCCCATAGGTAGATCCGGCCCTGACAATAGTCTATGTTGGTTACTAAGTCTAGATTAAACTAGCTCTGATAAAGTGCTTATCGCGGTTCTGAGGATCTTTCTAAATGTACTACGTATCAAATAAATAAAGGTATTAAAATAAATAAATATCCTGGAACATTTTTTACACACGGCCAATCTGATTCCAAGCTAAGCAGAACTTGTGATATTGTAACTAGATAGCTGATATGCTACTTTTAAGCGCGTACCTAAATAGATATTTACATCCAGACACTGAAGAAACAGACATAATCAAAGTCCTGGGTGGGATTTAAAACTACATAGGTACATAAATTCTCAGACAACAAAAAAGAAGCGTAATTTCTCCACATTCACACTTGATTATAATAATATATAGGTAACTAATTAGTTTAATATCTGAGTATCTACCTCATCGGTTGACAAGATAGCAGATTATTATGAAAACTGCAACTATGTGACTAATGCCCGCATATAATTAATTAGATAATATATCTAATGTAATTTAAAACATATCTATATCTATTATAAAAGCTCAAACGTAAACATAAAAATACCATCGCCATGTTGCGGCAGAATTAGGAACTAAAATATAACAAGTACTTCATTAGGAGCAGTCGTACGTTGTACAAGTGGCGCCCTCGGTTCAGGTCTTTTTGGAAAGGCTTCAAGGTAATTTGCAAATCAATACGTAATATACCTAATTATTGTACGCTATGTAAAAACTGCATTAGTAAAACATTTATTAAAATTTACTATAGCGAGGGGCCGGCTTTTAATGTTATGTACTATTCATTATATGGAAATGAGGTTTGTTGTCAGAAAGTTCAATATGTCAAGTTGACCTAAAAGACTACGTACGTTTTGTTAAACAGCACTATTAAACACCATCTGTCTGTTTTTCTGTAGTTTATAATTTACAACTACCTTCAAATGCTTTTTTTGGCTGGCCGATTGGCTTTGTAGATGGTACCCTGGCTTTCAAGCTGTCTTTGAGTGCGATTCTCACTCAGGACACACATGAACATGTCTGTTTGTCTGTGTCTGGATGTAAGTATCTATATAAGTATGAATTTAAAAGCAGTGTATGCAGCTTAGCGACTATCTGGTTACCATAGTACATTGATAAATGAATGATGAAAGTTCCATGGTATTACTTCGTGAATAACCAATGTTACAGAGTAGTAGGTATAGGAACACAAAATATCAACGAACGCAAATACACATTGTTTTTCTTTTCATATAGTACCTATTATATAAATATATATTTTTTTAATCGGCATACCCACGGCGCGTGGTTATGACGATTTAATAATAATTAATATGTAGAGAAACTGGCAGAGATATGGTTACCTAAATTAATTTTACTCATCACCATCATCAGCTCATATACGTCTCCACCGAGGAGCCCTCCCATCCCCTAACAACAAGGAGGAGCAGGCCATAGTCCACCACGCGCGCCTAGTGCAGATTGGCGTACTTCACATGCCTCCAATTGTGACATCTCGGGCATGCATTTTTATAACTTGTCGAAGTCAGACTAACGTTTACTCTTTAAGGAAATAAACTATAGCAATAAGGTACCCTTGGATAAGTTCCAAATTCACCATTTCCCCGGATTTGAAGGCTCATTTCCGCGATACACGACTCATGAGAAGGGCAAGCACGCAAGGGCGAAAATGAATGTAGATAATCTATTAATAATAAAGTGTTTTTTTATCTATTTATAGGTACTGAAATCTGATTTAAAACAAACAAATTTATTTCGTAAGTTATTTATAAAATAACCAAGATTATATTCCAAATCTTTCCCTCGAAATAATTGTAGCAAATGTTTTGAAGTTACCTCAAAACATTTTTATTAAGTAAATCTAGGTACTACGGCTACTAAAAATATATAAATAACATAAACTTACTTTTAACTAAATCTTCTCTATGTTTCCTCAATAGAAACTTCAATATGTAATTAAAGATTCCCACAAAAAACTCTATTATTAACATAAATAATCGATTCGTCACATCACTACACTATCACGGCCCTATAGCGAGAACAATAAAAAAAATGTCAATTTCAAAAAACCAACGTCTTCCCGCCAATTTGACGTGCGACTGTCATTCCCGCGCGACGACCGCTCAATCAATATTCAACATGAAAATAATCCATTTCAATCGCCACAAAAAGCTCATCGTTTACCGGACAAATGTCAACAACCAATTAATTTTAATCTATATACAGTTAACTGAATGTCTATTTCATTTGTCCAGCATATATATTGGTGTATTCCTTTATTCACGCGAGGTTACATGCTCCATTCACGGGACTATACTAGCGAAAAATATTTTTGTAAATCAAGCGGCGACGACCTTGCTTTAGTTTTGTGGTAGAACGTAGTAGTGGGCGACCGCGCTAGAAGGAGCGCTTTTTCGCTGTCAGATCATTGTCACTCGCTATCATGCAAACGAATTGATCCCTGCGAACTTGTATTTAATACGCAAGATGATGGCTTTGTGCCATATATAGATTTCTAAAGGTATTGTTACAGTAGAAGTAAGGTAAAATCTATGTTAGTGTTGCAGATATTCGTATATGTTACTATGTAGCTTAAAATGTTTTAAAACATACTGAAATGACAACACTGACTCAAATGATATAAATAAGTGTGTTGGAAGACTTGAGTGTGAAAAAAATAAGGTCGTCCACGGTGATATAACTAATTATGTTTTGGTCCAGATTTTATACATGTGATCTTGTTTCTTGTTAATATCTAGTTAAAAAAAAAAAATTATAGAAATATCCTCTATTCATGAAATTCTTTGTTTATTCTATTAACTTTTTTATCTTTCCTATATAATTTCTTTAAAATTATCCAGTAGATACTAAATAAAAATTATTTTATCCAATTAATATGATATGAAATAAAATAAATCTATCGATAACAAAATTAATTATGACTATTATTGACATCCCTATGCAAAAATTACGTCATTGACCACAATAAAAGATACCTATTTTTTATAGGTAGTACTTACCTTCATACCTTTTGTACGTATTAATGGCCGGCGTTTCCGATACATAATTATGTACACCTAATTCGTTCACTTTATAGTAAATAATCACAGGTGTAACACTTTAATTTTATTATTTACGTATATTATTAAACAAAGTAAAAGCTCGTAAATGTAAAGACTAGAATAAACTGCCAAAATGTAGCTACGTTTGTTGTCTGTCATACATTGGAACTTGTTTAAATTTAGGCGCCGTCTTTATGTTTCATTATCACCGCTAGATGTCGTTATATCTAATATATTTTTGCCTCATTTGTCTTTTAATTTTTTAAGAATTGAGTTTTACAAATACAATGACTTCATGAATTACTATAATATTATTATTGATCTAATAGTTAACAATGTAACTAGTTAATTTTGTGGCATGTAATGGCAACATTTTTCAGGGAGCACGGTCGTTTCGCATGCCATCGCAACTCGTACGACAGACGTCTGTCAATCGAAAAAAAACCAATAGAAAAACGAGAAGTGATACGTGCAGAACGTAAAACTTTCAGAGTGAATTTAAGTTAATTTGCAGAGATATTTTATTAGTATTTAATCGTTTAAACGTTTGTGTGTTGTTAATGGATTGTTGTGTTTAATTATTTTATTTCGGGACCACCATGATTATTGAAAATCCGGACACTTTCAAGTCTTGGTTGACATCCATATTGGAACCACTGTGAGTACATACATGGCTGCCATATTACATACATATTTACGTATTTTTCTATGATTTCATTTCACACTATCCGAGTATCACACACGTGGTATAGTTTGGATTTTTATTTTATTGTAATGATATAACCGCCGACATTTTTTTCCTTTAATGCTCATGGTCCATTATATACCATGAAGTTTTCAGATTATATATCCAAGCGTATATTATTATAAATTGATTGTTACTTTGAATGGAATAACTAATGGGAAAGCGTTACATAACTTGCTGGACGATTTTTTTTATTACGCATGCCGTTTGCCTAATCAAATTTACATTAGAGTACTTATTCAAGATAAGAAAATCCTCTGAATACCCATCTGTAGCCATCATAGGTTATTACCTCCTTATTTCGAATAAATTCCAACAATAAATTTATAACCTAATTGACCCGCGCAACTTCGTCTGCGTCAAATCTTCCCCGTTTTTGAAAAGTTTTTAACACAAGTTACATTAAAATAGTCATTAAGATCCTTAACATGACTTAAATTTATTACGAAACGTCCTTATTACTTTCACTCATAAAAACTATGTCCTAACCCTAATAAACGAATTAGCAAAATCGGTAAATCCATTCTCAGGTTATATCATTGTCCAGGATAATTAAGGGTCATTTTAAAACATATATTACAGTAGGTAAATTCTAACTAATATATTAAGTAATAATCGTAAATTTAACAAGGAAATAACACAATAAAACTATTAAAATAGCATTACTTACATGCACCACAAATAAATATATTTTATGTATATCAAGTACCTCCTTCTCATAGTAGAAACTTAGCTAATAACATTTTAGCCTATAATTGGTAGTATAAATTTTGATTTCTACCTTGCTATATACAACCTGTTAGAAGTATCTGAGTATAAATAATCTTGATGTCTATGTCTTAGTCTGTGCTCCATTTTAACATAACTGTCACCCTTAAGTATTTATCTATTAAAATTATTTTTTTCAAGTCTAAATTACTTAGCAATTAACAAAGTCAAATAATTTTAAAGGTTTTTCTTAATTAATCAAAAACCATTTTAAATTTTAAGGTTTACCTTTAACTGAATCATGAAATATAGTTATTCAATTTGCATCCTATACAAAAATATCAAGACTGACCACCTCCACCATCCAAACAAATATTATAAATGCTCAAGTAACTGTCTGTCTCACTGTCATGTTAAAACTTCTGAACCAATTTAAATGAAATTTGGTACACAGATAGTCTTAAGCCTGAGAAAGGACAAAGGCTACTTTTTATCCCTAGAAAATGGAAAATCTCTTGGGTATGTGGGTGAAACCGTGGGGAGCCACTAGTAAATGATAAATAAAAATTGTTGTTTTCATAAACACTAATTAATCTAAAACTAATTGAGGCGATGATATAGTATCTATGATAAAATGCATGTATCTGCATATTTATATATCATCATAATAATAACATACAGTAGTTACTAATCAGCATATACCTCCATATGTTGCAAAAACATAAAATAAGCAAAAACATTTCTTTGGCAATCAGATTCTTATTTAAATACATACTTATATTAATATGTTCAATCAGATACAGAACATCATCATCATCTTCCTTGCCTTGTCCTATGTAGGGTCGGCTTTGTGCGTCATGTCCCTCCATTTCATTCGATCTTCAGTCAAACCAGATACTGAACATACAGACATCAATATAATATCATAATCTCAGGAACCACTAGTCGATTTATTATATTATTTATTTTATCATTACACTATGAGCTATAGGAGCGGAGCATCAATCAAAAATTTTGCAAAAAGGGTGTGTGAATTAGTTTATAATATCAGTAGGATTCTAGGATGTGGAGTAGTATACATGTTGTGATGATGATGATTATGATGATGTACCGGTGATGACATAAACAATTCCATCACCCACCCAGGTGGTATATTTTCATGTAAAAACACAGTTATTTTCATTAAAGACCAACTGATTGTTTACAAAATTATCTAATATCTATTTTTAAAATGCCTCCACCAATTCTATAAACGTTCAGCATGTATCATAGGTTGATTTTATTATTAGATATATCAGATGTTTGGGTTCTACAGTATATTTGCATAATGTATTAACTACTAGTGGCTCCCCGCGGTTTCCCCCGCGTTCCCGGGAGATCTTCGTAAAGCAGCCTACGTCCTTTCTCAGGCTCTAGACTAGACTATGTGTGTTCCAAATTTCATTTCAATCAAGGTGTAAAAAGAGTCCTTCACGGTAGGCAGGTGTCCATGGGCGTCTGTGCCCACTTTCCATCAGGTGGGCCGACTGCTTGTCTGTCTTCCTGTCTTCGTAGGCAATAAAAAATATATATATATATATACAGCCTGTATTCAAATATTTGGTATAGAGGGGATTCTAACACAGGAGCCATAGTGTATGCGACTAATTGGTCACACATAATTCACATTTATATAGTCAATCTTTACATCACTACATAGTATAAAACAAAGTCGCTATCCGCCGTCTGTCTGTCCCTATGTATGCTTAGATCTTTAAAACTACGCAACGGATTTTGATGCGGTTTTTTTAATAGATAGTGATTCAAGAGGAAGGTTTTTATGTACAAATCATTACGCTATGGCGAATAGGAGCGGAGCATCAATCAAAACTGTTGCAAAAACGGGCAAGTGACGCTAACGAAGTTGCGCGGGTCACCTAGTATATTATAAGGAGGAAAGATTTGAATTTTTGCTTGTTAAGAATAGGCACCGAAACTACTGTACCGATAAGAATAATTCTTTCACCAATACAAAGCTACTTTATTTATGATTGTTATAGGCTATATTTTATCCCTGTATTGCCACGGGAATGGGAACTACGCGAGTAAAACCGCGGGGTGGAAACTAGTCTTTAATATTTTATTATGAAATTCGAATTGTCAGTTTTTACATGAATATATCACCTTATCTATAAAACGATAAGCTATCTGTTTATGGTGTAATATAATTTATACATATCTTTACTTCATACATAAGTTCTTGTGAAAGTATCTATATACTAGCCAGTGGCGTAGCGTGCCTTAGCGAGGCCCCGTATAAACAACTGGTTGGGGGCCCTTAACGCCCGATGTCAATAATCAATCCTGATCCATTTTTTGCTATCTAAGATTGATATATCAATCCATTTTCTGGATGAAGCTTTAAAATCAATCTATCTTCAATCTACGATCGATCGAATCTGTTCGAAAATGATAGATTTTGCTTGCCAATAAGCTATCCGTCCATTTTGACAACTCGTTGGTTTTAATTACGGATTGGAGATAGATATTGACATCGGGCGTAAGAAGGCTAAAGATTTCTCACATGGGGCCCCAGAACCCCGGGGGCCCCGTATAATTGATACGGCAGATACGGCGGTAGCTACGCCCCTGATACTAGCTTCCGCCCCGCGTATTCACTCGCGTTCCCAACTTTCCCAGGATAAAAGGTGGACTATATCATTTCCCAACTTATAATCTTCAGTAGCAAATTTCATCAAAATTGGTTAGTAGTTTTGAATCAAAGCATTAACAGACAGAGTCACATTCGCATTTATAAAAGAACGGATGTATGTTAAGTTTTATCATAATTATTATGCTATCTTAAATCAAACATCATTAAAATAATTATCAATTAATTGTTTATGAAAAAAAGATTACTTAATTTATTTTGGATAGCCAGTGGTTATTCTTGTTACTGAAAACAATAATACATATGTACCTATATGTAAAATATGTAAATGCACAAGGCATCTAAAGTGGTAATATAAACTTAAACACACAAGGATTTAGGGATAAGGGTATATATAAGTTTATTAAAAAAAATTAAATATGTCTGCTATGTTTTAAAGTAAATATTGAATTACATAGATATCTTTAAAGACGGGAATTTGTGCATATAGCCTCTTTACAAGAACAACGTGGCATCTCATAAAAACGCTGTTTTTATTTTATAATTGATATTTTAAACCGCGATATTGAATTTTATTTTCTACAAAAATACGGCATTTTAAAATTGTTTTCCAACAGTAAAATTATCAATATTTTAGAATTCATCAACGCTTAAATGTTTAAAATTGCTCTTCTGTAAAATTGTGGTTTAAAAAATATCACGTTGTTCTTGTAAAGAAACGATATATTAATTTTTCACGAAAGAGTAACAAACATAGATCCAAACGTAAAAATTTTCTCATCTATACTATTAGTAGGAAATGTTCTTTTAGATAAATTTATTAATTTGTTTGAAAGAAAAGAAAAAAAGAAAGAATAGTATTTATTTACTTGCTCTTATTTGTTTTCTCGATAGTTGTGATGCAGACCCCGCAGCTTTGGCCAAGTATGTCTACGCCCTGGTCAAGAAGGACAAGCCAGTGGAGGAGCTCCGTGAGGTGATGGTAGACCAGCTCGATGTGTTCCTGCAACAGGGTAATTTGGATTTTACTGTTTCTGCGTTAGAGTCTAGAGTGCTTTAGAGGATTAGCTGCCTCCCCGCGGTTTTACCCGCGTAGTTCCCGTTCCCGTGGGAATACAGGGATAAAATATAGCCTATGTTACTCGGGGATAATGTAGCTTACCAAAGGTGAAAGAATTTTTGACATCGGTCCAGTAATTTCGGAGCCTATTCATTACAAACAAACAAACAAACAAATCTTTCCTCTTTATAATATTAGTATAGATAAACTCAAAAATTACTGTGCTTAACTGAAAAATTGTTTCACCCTTGAAAAGATACATTATCAGGGAGTAAAATAAGCTATATTTTATCCCTGTATTTCCATGAGAACGGGAACAACTCTGGTAAATAATAAATTTTAGATTACAGTTCTATGGATATAACAGTTATTTGGACTATAGCATTCTCTTTCTAACATGTTTTATCTCTTTCCCTCGTGTAGAAACGAAGCCGTTTGTAGAGATGCTATTCAAATCGCTGGAGAGTCAGGAGTACCTAAAGCCTGGCGCTGTGGAGACCCAACCCGCCCTTCCAAACGATGCGCCGATGCCAGACAAGGAAAACGATGTCGAAAATCATGGTAAGTTATATATATAACTCTTCAATTGAAATTAGTAATTATAACTTATAACCCGCCCCGCCTGCCCCGCGTCACCTGTGATCGTGACGCCGACTCTCAGCGCGCGTAAGTCAACACCTCAACGTGCTTACGCAGCAGCTGTCGCCAAGCCCGCTCAACAACCGCGGCCACAACCCGAACAGGTGCCGACGACCCAGTCGAACCCGGCACCGAAGGCGTACTGCAGAGGACGAGCTGACAAGGACGGCTTCGTTAAAGTAGAGCGGAAACGCAAGAAGCCTACTTGTCGTAACCAGTGCGGTACTGCCCCGACAGGACCGAACCATCTGCTGCGTCCCGCTATTCCGACGACGAAGCTGTATGTGTCCCGATTGAGGTACTCCACAAAGGTTGAGGATGTTGTGGAGTACATAGAGAAGAAAACCAACTTCATCGTGAGGGTCGTGAAGCTCGAGTCGCGTCACAACGTCAACTTTACTTCGTTTGTGGTGCGGGTTCCTGCTCAATTTCTCGAAACCTTCACGAAGGAGGAGTTTTGGCCGAAAGGTGTGGTGTTCCGCCGTTTTTGCGGGACAATACCCACCGTGCAGGCGAGCACGTCGCCGTCTCTACGTGCCCTAGTTTAAAGAAAACATGTTTATATTTTTTAATATGTATTTTTAGTTTTAAGGTATATATACTATGGGCCTTGTAGCCTGCAATAAAGATTTATTATTATATTATTATTATTATTATTATTATTATTATTATTATAATACCGATACGAATCAAGCGTTAGAATCGATAAAACTTTTGAATAAATACGTAATATCTTTTTGCTGAAAATAGTGGGAAATACTGAGGTAGTATATCAGCTATCTGGTTATCATAGCATGAGCTCTGCTTAGTTTGCAATCGGCATGGTTGTGACTGAAAAATATTCCTAGGAACATCAGTGTTAATAAAAATATAATTATCTGGGCTCCCCGCAGCTTTACCCGCGTACCCGGGTCATTCCATTTTCCCTAGTCCTAGCCTAGTTGTAGCCTTTGTCCTTATTCAGGCTCTAGAATATTTACTTTTTTTGATTTGGCAGTGCTTCTCTAACATATTATGTATGTATTGAATATAAAAATCTTCCTCTTGAATCACTCTATCTATTAAAAAAACCGCATCAAAATCCGTTGCATAATTTTAAAGATATAAGAAGACATAGGGACGGACAGCGGAAAGCGACTTTGTTTTATAATATGTAGTGAATAGTAGTGATATTATACTAACATGTGATGATATCTTCTAATATATAAAATTCTCGTGTCGCGGTGTTTGTGATTAAACTCCTCCGATACGGCTTTACCGATTCTCATGAAATTTTGTGTGCATATTGGGTAGGTCTGAGAATCGGGCAACATATATTTTTCATCCCCCTAAGTGATCACGGGAACGGGAACGGGAACTACGCGGTTGAAACCGCAGGGCGGCAGCTAGTATATGTATAGTAATATCTACAGACACTCAAGCGGCGTCTAACGGCCCATCCCCCCCGTCGCCCCTCGGCGGTGGCGCAGCTCCCCCCCGGGTGGCCCCCGGCCCCGCGGCGGCCCCGCGCCACCGCCTCGTCGTGTCGCGGGCCCACCACGCCCGCCTGGCCGCCGCGCCTCCATCTCTGCCTCCGCCCCCGCCGGCTAGGGCTCCGCCACAGGAACAGACGCTAGTCAAGGTATGTGGCTAGTGTCATGAGGATCTTCAGTGTATAAGATCTGCCCCCCGCCGCCGGCAAGTTTCTTTGGGATACAATGGACTAGGCTCCCCCCTGGTGGAACCTTCAAAGGGATCTTCAGTCTATGGTATTATGCCCCTTACCCCTCCGCCCCAGGAACAGACGTTAGTCAAGGTATGTGTAGCAAGTTCGTTGAGTGAAGTTTCTTTTGGATCTAGTAAACTAGTCGCTCACCGCTGGTGGAACCTACACGGGCTAGGGCTGCGGCCTAGGATCAGAGGATTGCCAAGGTATGTGGGTAGTGTCATTAGGATATAATGGACTAAGCTTTAGGTATAACCTGCCCCCCTCCCCACTGCCACCGGCTAGGGCTCCGCTACAGGAAAAGACACTAGTCAAGGTATGTGTGGCTGAGAAGTGTCATTTGGATCTAGGCTCCCTGCTGGTGAAACCTTCACGGGCTAGGGCTCTGGTGAAACCTTCAAGAGGATCTTCTATGTAATTATGCCCCCCTGCCACCTCCACGGACCAGGGCTCCGCCCCAGGAACAGACGCTAGTCAAGGTATGTGGGTGGTGATATAGTATAGTTAGTTGCTCACCACTGGTGGAAGAGGAGGGGATCTTCTGTCTATGGGATATGCGCCCCGCCCCCGCCAGGTAGGGCTCTGCCACTGGAACAGACTCTAGTTGTGTCTTCAAGGTATGTGTGGCTGGGATGTTTCTTTTGGATATAAATGAACTATGCTATGGGTGTAACCTGCCCCCCCTCCCCACTGCCACCGGCTAGGGCTCCGCCCCAGGATCAGACGATAGTCAAGATGTGATGTGTGAAGTGTCATTTAAATATAATGGACTAGGCGCCCCATTGGTGAAACCTTCACAGGCACGGAACAGACCATAGTCAAGGTATGTGTGGCAAGTTTCTTTGGGATATAATATACTAGGCTCCCCGCTGGTGAAACCTTCACGAGCTATGGCTCTGGTGGAACCTTCAAGGGGATCTTCTGTCTATGTGATTATGAAGAAATATTAGAAATTTTGAAATATTATTAATGTTTGCAGGTGATGCCACTGACTGAACTCTTGGAGGAACCGGTCGATCAGCTGCCGAGGAGGCGAGACAGGCGCGGAGACTCGGTAAGTTAATTAATAAATTACTAGCTTACCACCCGCATTCCCCTGCGACTAACTTTCCCGGGATATATTACCTATATCCTTTTCCAAGCTCTAGTTACATCTAGCTGACCCGGCGAAGTTTCGCCATATTTTTAAAAATTAATTGATTAAAATTTTTTTTTGGATACACCTTGCCCTGGCTTTGACCTTAATACACAAAAAAATCGGTCCAGCCAGCCGTTCTGAAGTTATGCGCGTACACACATTTCGCAGATTAATTTTGATAATATTGATATATTTTTTATAACTACTACATTACTACTACGCGGGTCGTGGGTTCGAATCCCACCCAGGACAAACATGTGTATGCATGAATATGTCTGTTTGTTCTGTGTCTGGATGATCTATATGAGTATTTAAAAGTAGTATATGTAGTATATCAGCTATCTGGTTTCCATATCACAAGCTCTGCTTATTTGGCCGGTGTGTGAAAAATTTCCCAGGATATTTATTAATATGTGTGTGTATGTACAGTTGCGCGACAAGGACGACCGTAGACGTCGTCGGTCTCGCTCTTGGGAACGTCGCCAGCGCGGCCGGAGACACCCGAGGGAACCCGACCACGCCGCCGACCCGCCGCCGCCCCCCCTACCAAGGAGACATGATAGGTAATACATGTTCATCATCATCATCAGCTCATATACGAGGACCTCGAACCTCCACTACCACGTAGGTATCACTATCGGACATCATCAGCTCATATACGTCTCCACCGAGGAGCTCGAGCTGAGCCTAACAACGAGGGGGTGTACCATAGTCCACACGTGGTCCTAGTGCGGATTGACGGACTTCACATGCCTTTTATAATGACATCTCGGGCATGCAGGTTGCCTCACGATGTTATCCTTCACCGAAAGCCAGTGGTGTGAATCCGTACTTAAGTTTTTTTAAACTCAGAGGTACGGGCCAGGGATTTGACCCCGCACGTAATCGTGAGTCGGTGCGTTACCCACTGAGCCACCACGGGCTACCACATAGGGATATAGGGACAGAGAAAGTGACTTTGTTTTATACTATGTAGTAATGTTGGATTATTGTTCTCTAGAAGAGCAGCGTCCCGGTCCCCGTCCCCGCGCGGCCGCTACAGGAACCGCAGTCCACCCCTTCCCGACAGGCAACTCAGCCGCTCCAGGTAAACATATAAATACTAATATTATAAAGTGGAAAAGTTGGTATGTTTGTAATAAATAAACTCAAAAAGTACTGTGCCGATTTTAAAAATTCTTGCTACATTATCAGGGAGTAACTTAGTCCCTATATTTCCACGGGAACTTGAAACCGCGCGGAGGCAGCTAGTGTACTATAAATATGTACTTGTGGTACATAGCATTACTACCTGTTTACATTTAACTAACTGGTTAACTAGTATTATATCAAAATTAAATCTTAATAAAATTCAAAAGAATTTACATTTTGAACACAGTCAAAACATACCTAAGAATATAAAAAAAAAAATCAAAAATCAAATCAAAATCTTTTTTATTCAAATAGGCCTCAATAAAGCACTTATAAATAGTCACTATTAAAGCTCGGTTCTTCGGTTCTTCGGTCTCGGTATCAAAATTCTATTAATGAAAAAACAAAAAGTAGTTAAATAAATATTATTACAGATCCAGATCGCCGACGGGCGTGCGAGAGCGGGACCACGAGAGGGAGCGGGACAGACTGCGCGTGCCGAGGGACATAGAGCGAGACAGAATGTCGCGGGACAGAGAGCATAGAGATCGCGTGTCGAGATCTAGGGATAGGGAACGGTGAGTAATATACATAGACCATCGAGCATGGAACCAATAGAGTAGCAATAGTGAGCCATTTGTTTAGCAACGCATCAATGATTTGTCACGTATAACTAACAAGCCACGCTCGAACTAAAACAGTTCCCGACCAATAAGAGACCTGTGTGTACGTCTAGTGCAACACTTGACCTTGAGTCGGCCAATCAGAACACAGGGGCCGGCCCAGCGCTATGGCGTATTTTGTTTTCTAACAAAACTGTTAACAGTTCTACTCTATTGGTTGCATGCTCGATGACATAGCCAGACAATCTAACTACATAACGTCAGGGGCGGTCTGTCAGTCCCTGGACTAAAACTACCTGGAGCCTTAATTAATCTTCTGATTGATATTTTGTCAAGGAATAAGAACAACTTTTCTTTTATAAGAGTGTCTATTAAGACAATATTGGCTGGGGGCCCTTTGTATCCACGGGGCCCAGGGCTGCAGCCCAAAAAACCCCTACATAGATGTATAACTTAAGTACCTCAATGTGTATGAAGACCGACTTTGTCACTTTCGTGTCAATTAACGTCCGAAGGCAATTACGGTCACGGACTAAATTCAAATTCATTTATTACGAATAACAATATGACCCATAAATTACATTAAAACAAAATTATACATTAAAAATAAATACAGAAAAATACATAACACACAAAATTAAACATTAAAACATAAAATAAAATAAAAACACATAGAAAAATACATAACAACACACACAAATATACATAACTAGCTGCCTCCCCGCGGTTTTACCCGCGTAGTTCCCGTTCCCGTGGGAACACAGGGATAAAATATAGCCTATGTTACTCGGGGATAATGTAGCTTTCCAAAGGTGAAAGAATTTTTGAAATCGGTCCAGTAGTTTCGGAGCCTATTCATTACAAACAAACAAACAAATCTTTCCTCTTTATAATATTAGTAAAGATATACCTGTTTCATCCGGCACTGCAGGGAGTATGCCTAAATGACGGCGCGGAGGGAGAACATTATTTAACAATTTTCCATAACTAGCTACAACATTGACTACAAATTTGATGGTTCTAGGGTTAAATATGTCACTAAAAATGTAAAAACCGTCAGATTATTTAATAATTTTGGTTCCCTGGGATTTCACTCGCGTTGCCAGTGGATCACAAATTTTCCCGGGATAAAAAATAACTTATGTCTAACTCTGTGTCAAATTTTATTAATCCCATCAGCCGTTGTGGCGTGAAAGAGCAACAAACATACATCCATACAGACATTCCAACATACTTTAGCATTTATAATATTAGTAGTATAGCTATGTTTGTCTGTCTGTGTCCCACAGGTCTCGTTCCCGCTCCACGTCGATGTCCCCGGGCGCGGACGGGCGGCTGGACCGCGACGGATACAAGCGACGTTGCCGGGACTATGATGGTAATTAGACTATATTTGTAGCTATTTATTTAGTTTGGGACCTAATATAAACGTTATCTTATGAACTTATGAACGTTAAAGCACAATAATATTTTGAAGTAAAATATAATATAGTCGGATTAATAATTCGAGTCACAAAAATGACAAGTGCAACTGTCACTGATACAAAAAAGGGTGACCCGCTACAATAGTGATGTTCGGCAGTTTAGTTCTTTCAGTATCCGATACATAAATCTAGTCGAAAATCCCAAAATTTCATTTTTTTTAAACTAAATTTGAATTTAATTGAAACCAAAATTAAATAAATAAAATCGAATAAATGATATTAATTTAATTAACCTAACATAGGCTAATCATCCAATTCATGTTTAATTAAAAAAAAATTAATAAATGGACGAATAAATATAATTTATTTGTCCAGTACCCGTACAAATAGTCACTTCCAAAACAAAATGGGGTCCATAGCGTGACAAGTGATGACTATAGTTCTTCCAATAGCCAAAAACAAATAATATACATAAGAGTATTTTATGTAATATTTAATTACCTACCGTGTATGTCTTTTGTTTTATTACCATAAATTAAATATTTTTATTTATATAAAGGCATTCTGACATTGAATAAAAAAAAATGAAACTAGTCGAGTTTCCTTTGTCCTTAGCCGACTTATAGTTGTAAAAATTCGAATCTACCACAACACTATTTATTTGGGACTAAAAACCTGCAACACTGGAAATGTCATTTCTCTGCCTACAATGAATAATCTGATTATAGAATATATTATTTATTGACAAAAAAATTAACACATTTATATATGTACACTAAATATAAAAAAAATTGATATGCCGCGCAGCTTTACCCGCGTAGTTTCATCACGGTAGTACGGAGATTTTATAAACCTACGACACTCTGATAATGTAGCTTTCCATTGGTAAAAAAATAGTAGTTTGAGTTTATTCATTGCAAACAAACAAACAAAGATTTTTTTTTACCATTCTGATTACATACTTATTTCAAGTTTAGCACTTATATTTTGTTACTAAAGATATAAAGACTTAACTATATTAATTGTTTAAACATTTAATTAATTAATTTTTACAACCCCGTCTCAGGGATATTATTCCTGTCGAAAATATAGATATTAACATACACACAATTGATTTTTTATATAAATACTTTATGTTTATAGAGAAGGGCTACTGCATGCGTGGGGACCTATGCCAGTGGGACCACGGCGCGGACCCGGTAGTGCTGGAGGACGCCGCCCTCACCAGGGTCCTCACTATACCGCCTACAGTGCCTGGTCAGTACAATAATCAATTTTTTAAAACTCATCATCATCATCAGCTCATATACGTCTCCACTGAGGAGCACGAGCCTCCCCTAATAACGAGAGGGCTTAGACAGTCCACCAAGCGGGCCTACTGCGGCGGCGGAAGGATGCCTTCAATTGTGACATCACGGGCATGAGACCGTTTATTAATCACGTGATGTTTTTTTTGACATTTTATACATTTTACATTTGACATATTACCAGTATTTTTTGGTACCTACAAAGAATCTTAAGTTTATGACAAGCCGTTTGCGATTATGTAGAAAAAATTTATACCCGTGATATGTTACTACATGCTCCATATGGCATTCGTTATTTTCTCAATATTTTTTCTACAGCAGTCGTTCGATAATTCATGAATGAATATTTGATATGAAATCACCTATATACTGTTGAAACATTTTAAATTAATTATAATGTAATAGGTATACGAAATGTGTTAAATTAGTGCCTATTTCTATAAATAAATAAACTTCTAAACCAAGGATTAGTCAAATAGATTTGGAAAATTCGACGAGTATCTTTAGGTAAAGGCAAATTTCACATCTATACTAATATTATAAAGAGGAAAGATTTGTTTGTTTGTTTGTTTGTAATGAATAGGCTCCGAAACTACTGGACCGATTTCAAAAATTCTTTCACCTTTGGAAAGCTACATTATCCCCGAGTAACATAGGCTATATTTTATCCCTGTATTCCCACGGGAACGGGAACTACGCGGGTAAAACCGCGGGGAGGCAGCTAGTCATTAATATAATTTGGTGTTATCTCCCAATAGAATACAACCCCCTAACGCCGGACATATGGTGCGGAGCGGGGGCTGGGGCGGGGGGCGGGGGTTTCCCCGCGTACCCGCCGCCGCACCTGCCGCACCCGCAGCCGCCGCACCTGCCGCACCTGCCGCACCAGCACCCGCACCTGCCGCAGCTCCACCCGCACCAGATGCCGCCGAGGGAACTGATACCTATACCTAGGTATAATACACCAAGGTAATACAGAGTTTTTACATTTTCTCCGTTCAGTTATTGGCTATTACTATTACTATTTTTGACGTGACAACGTCTTATAAATTGGTTTGCCGGGTGACACTTCAAGAAACTGCGTTACGCTCCGCTCACGTAACGTGACGTTATGTTTTAAATTGTTACTATTATTTCATACTTCTTCCTACTATACGAATGAATATTCACATTAAAATTATTTTGCCACTCAAAGTCGTTGTCACGTAAAACTTTCGCCCGTATACCGACTTTACAGGCAACCAATTTTTTTTACTCCAGTTTCTTTCGAGTATCTTCCTCTTATTGGGCTAACTGACCCAAGCGACTATGGCAGCGCCAAACCACCCCCGTTTTTTTTAAACTTTATTCATTAGTGCTCCGCTCCTTGATCAATACATGGGTTATCAGTGATAGATATCACTGAAATAATTTTTCTTATCCGACTAGTAGTTCCTAAGATTCAAACAAACAGAAACTTTATTATTAGTATTTTTAATTAGGTCAGTCAACAATTGTTTACACATTACATTTACTTACTTATTATATAAATTAAATTAAATGTGTGTAACAATCACTTTATTTAAGACTAATAATATGAATATGTATATTTGAAATGAAATAGTGCAATTCCCATCCGGTACAAACATTTCTATGCACGAATATGCCTGTTTGTTCTGTGTCCGAACGTAAATATCTATATCAGTATGTATTTAAAAGTAGTATATCAGCTATCTGGTTACAGTACAAGCTCGGCTTAGTTTGGAATCCGATTGGTCGTGTGTGAAAAATGTCCCAGGATATTTATTTATTTTATGTGATTAAATTCTGATATCTAAGACAAAGTCCCCACCGCCTCGGCCTGTCTGTCTGAACGCGATGAACACAAAAACTACTGAACAGATTTTCATGCGGTTTTCACCAAATTACGGAGTATTTCATGGGGAAGGTTATGTATAATATATCAATTTGGACCCGGTAGGTGGCGCTGGTGGGCAGAACGGAGTCTGCCGGGTCCGCTAGTATATATATAAAATATATGAATATCTGTATGTATTACAGGTTGCGACACGAGACGCCCGCGGGTCCTCCGCCGCGCCACGCCGCCCCCCTCAAGAAGAACTTTGACTACAATCGTCTGGGTATGACCACATTTATTTATTACCGACTTCCGCCCTATAGTTTTCCGGGATACCTTCAATATCCCTGTAATATATGGTATCCCAAAGTTTAGAGATTTGCACAGATGATGTATTTCTGTTGCTGCTATAACAGCAAATATTAAAACAACTACTTATATAAAAAATGTGATATTTTTAGCTCGATATGAATGGCGCCAACAGGTGGACACTTGAATCCGACACTCACTTGGTCAGTTGTTTCTGACATATTTGTGCTAATTAACTAATGTTTGATAATCTAAATTTTCTATGTCCGAAAACGTAGTATATCAGCTGTTTGGTTACCATAACACAAGCTCACTTTGATGCTTAGTTTTGAATCAGATTGGCCATGTGTGAAAAATGTCCCAGGATATTTATTTATTATGAAACATGTGTCGCCCCCAGGCGCCTCTCGGCCGCCGCCCGCCGGTCTCGCCGGGAACTGCTCCCTGGTGGTGAAGAAGGTGCCCCGCGGTATGAACGACATCACACACTTGAACAACCACTTCTCCAAATTTGGCAAGATTGTTAATATTCAGGTAAACACGGTTTTTATAATTAAAAGTTGAAAATTATTTCCTATAAGTCACAGGCACTTATGAATCGTCGATTCTAATCCTTGTTTCGGAAGGATTGTTTTATATGAATAAAAAACGGTTATGTAGTTAATCTATATGCTTTGGAGATTGGAGCGAGAGGTATACCAGCAAAATCTCTCTATAACCTGCTGAAAGATCTTGGCCTGTCCAGAACTGCAGTAAGTTCTATACTAGAACGAGCATCTAAAGCAGCATTAGCAGGTTCATACCAGATTTGGCTGGGCAGGGAGAGAAACATGAGTAGTGAAGGTGAGTGTTGATGTACGTCGGAAAGGGGCCCCTTAAACCTACACCCGTGTCACAAGTCTCGGGATCTGCTCGTAGTTTCTCTCTCTGTCACGCGATGGACCCGGCACCCGCACGGTCAATCCATGGAATGCTAAGAAGTTCGTCCCCCCCCTCTCTGGTCTGCCGAGATCAGGTATTGGCACGCGGATCGGAGATCGATCGACCGATATGCAGCAATCCAAGATTGGTCCTAATATCGGATAGGAGAGAGTATATTTTTGGAAAGAATCAGTGCTTTCAATTTTTTTTCTATCATAAGAACCCTCTTCTGACAATACAAAAAAAGAATTAGCGAAATCTGTCTAGCCGTTCACGCGTGATGCCGTGACCAAGGGAAATAGGAATTAAAAATATACTTCCCCGTTTTTGCAACATTTTTCATTGATGCTCTGCTAAAATTTTCTGATAGCGTAATATACAGCGTATAGCCTGTATAATATTTTTTGTAATCGGACCAATATTTTCTGAGATTAGCCCGTTCAACCAAATAAACAAACATAGTCTTCAGCTTTATATATTAGTATAGATGTGTTGTATATATGTTAAGGTGTGCTACGCTGGTGACCCCGAGGCCGCCCTGATGACCTTCTCCAGCCCCACGGAGGCGAGCGTCGCCTACAAAAGCACTGAGGCAGTTCTTAACAACCGGTTCATCAAAGTCTTCTGGCACAACCCTGATGTGAGTATAACTTCATTAGGCAGATTGACGGATACCGAGGGAGGCGGCATCTTTCCTCTTTAGAATATTAGTATAGTATACTTAGTTTGAAATGACCATGCGTAATATAAGTATAGATATGTCATTTATTTTTTAAGTTAATTGGTCTCATATTGTTTCCGATTTTAATGTAATATTTTTCTGGGCATCACAAATAAACGATTCTATCTAATAACCCCAGTATGTTTATATAATATTTATTTAATTTACTAGACATATCACATTATACAGACATATCTTATAATTAAAGAAGTTATCGAAAAAAGAAAGGAAAGTATTAATACAGCAAAATTATAAACAATACAAACATGTTATATATGTTTACAGCAAAACAAACAAGAGAACCAAGCTCCGTCCAACCAGCAGAAGCCAGCCGACCGACCCAACTCTCAGCATCCGATGTCTCACAACAAGGTCCTGATCAACCGGGACAATATTAAAGCAACGGCTGACATCAAGAACCAACTGGCTGAGAAGGTACACTAATCTTTAACATCTATAATATAAAAATGAATCGCAAAATGTGTTGGTAAGCGCATAACTCGAGAACGGGTCGACGGAAATGGCTTTTTTTGGTCTTAAAATGTTCGCAATAGTCCAATTGAGGTTCTTATGGAAACATTTAAGTAGATACACCGGGAACGCAGGTGAAACCGCGGGGCAGAAGCTAGTTTACTAATAATTCTAATATTAATTATATTCTTGTGTCTCGTGATATTCCTGATTCTCATGACACAGGTGTTCAGTCAGTTAGGGTAGTTTATTTTATTTTGATGTTATTTACACTAGAACTAGATGGCGTTGTGCCTTTTAAGCTATGGTTTCGTTCTCAGAAAAATATATAAGGAATTACACATTTGTTTACAATTGAGTTATTGCGAGATTAAACAACCATCTCACCTACGAACGTTCGTTTTTTTTGGGAGGACCTTTAATAGGCGGGAACAACAGGTATGCAAATTGGTTCACATCTATTTTTCATCCCTCTTAATGATGAGGATGGTCCACCCTATAGTTAAATTTTTAGACATTTTTGTTGTTTTGATTATATATGATACATGTAACCCTAAATTTTCTTAATTTTAGTAGATAATCTAATCGATATAAGACTAGTAGTTCCTAAGACAAGCGCATTGAACCAGAACTAGATGCTGAAGAGTTAGCTTTACAATATTAGTGTAGATTAAACTATCTATGTATGTATTTAGTCTTAAGTTTTCTGTTGCTATTGGTGAGGACCTATTAATGGCTCACACATCTTCTGTTCTTTTATCTATATTATTACTAGTGGAGCAGGCAGACTTCGTTCTGCCCACCAGCGCCACCTACCGGGTCCAAGTATATGTAAGCTATCCTATCTCTCAAGTTGGATCAAACTGCACATGGTGTGCGAATTAAATTTTATTATAATCGGTTAAGTGGTTTAGGAGTCCATTGAGGACAAACATTGTGACCCGAGATTTATATATATTAAAATGTTTAGCTGTTGGTCTTCCTTATAAAATAAAAATTAATAAATTACAGGAGAAGGAGACAAACGGCGAGGATGAGAAGAAGGAGTCGGTGGTACCAGTCCCAGGGGCGGTACTGAAGCCCGAGCCTATAGGGGCTGTAGTTGGGGCCGGGGCGGGGGCGAAGGCACCAGAAAAGGGCAAACGAGTGATGGAGATGTGCCGCCGTGCTCAAGGGTTGCTGCACACGCAGTTGCAGCAACAAGTGTTGCTTATACAGCGGTTGGAGTCAGGTACAAGGCTTAACTATTTATTTTGTTAGCTCATTATAATGTTTAAAAGGCAGCCTACGTCCTTACTCAGGCTCTAGACTTTCTGTGTACCAAATGTCATTTAAATTGGTTTAGTTGTTTAAGCCTGAAAATGAGACAGAGTTACTTTCGCATTTATTATATTACTTGGATTAATGCTATAATGTAACTAACTCTATATTAAGTAAAGTAGCAAAATTATGTGTTTCCTAGATAAATATTGGTTTATTAAAAACTAGTGGCTCCGCGGTTTTACCCGCGTTCCCGGGGATCTTCAATTTTCCCGGGACAATAAGTCCTCCTAGTTCTAAGCTACGTCCCCACCAATTTATCAGCCAAATCGGTTCATCCGTTCTTGAGTTATAAGTAGTGTAACTAACACGACTTTCTTTTATATATATAGACTAGCTGCCTCCCCGCGGTTTTACCCGCGTAGTTCCCGTTCCCGTGGGAATACAGGGATAAAATATAGCCTATGTTACTCGGGGATAATGTAGCTTTCCAAAGGTGAAAGAATTTTTGAAATCGGTCCAGTAGTTTCGGAGCCTATTAATTACAAACAAACAAACAAATCTTTCCTCTTTATAATATTAGTATAGATGTGCCTTATTTCTTACCAGGTAACGTCCAAGGACCAGAGAAGGCTGTGCTCATGGAGGCTATCAATTCGGCACAGGAAGGCATTGAGAAACTACAGAAAGAACTAGTCGCTTACAACGGAACCCTCAAGCAAATCCAGGTAATTATATATTATATGTATATTTCTATATACATAGGTTACAATTTCTTTTATCATTAAAATTGTTTGTTCTAGAACTAAGATCAAAAATAGCTCTTAATATAATGTTTTAGGGTTGATATCCCATTGGCGATGATTTCAATGTTCTACGGTGACCGCTTAACATGATAAATATCGGAGTACCTATAGTATTCTATATTCCGATAACAATATTTTGTGATGAAGCTCTTTTTAAAAGCTTGAATATTATAGCTTACAGCAAAATCTATTTATTCAGTACATATTTAAACATCTCTATATATGATATATGTATCAGTGTCATAAAAATAATTACCTCTTGAAATAATAATGAAAATTAGGAAGAGTCCATTTACAATTAAAAAACATCTTTATTTTTTTCTTTACTTATATTTTCCTCATTACTTGATTCTTAAGATATCTTTAACAACTGTTCCTTTTATCTTTTTACTTTCCTCACTCCAGCAGGCCAGTTAACTTGGTGCTTAGCTACTCTGACTCTCAAGTTGAATGTGTGTCCTGAATGGGATTCGAACCTACGACCGGTGGCTTGAGAGTCAGGGTCGCAAAGGCAACTAGGTGTCATTAGTAATAAGAAATTTCAACTGTGACCAAATAAGTCATTGTATGCTTAAAATGAGACTCCGAATACTTTTTGTAAACCTGAATATTTTTTTTACTGAATAAATATATTATTAAGGCGGGGTGGCTCAGTGGGTAACGCACTGACTCACGATCATGAGGGTGCAGGTTTAAACCCCGGCCCGTACTTCTGAGTTTAAAAACTTACGTACGGATTCACACCACTGGCTTTCGGTGAAGGAAAACATCGTGAGGAAACCTGCATGCCCGAGATGTCACTATTAAAGGCATGTGAAGTCCGCCGCCGCACTAGACGCGCGTGTGGACTATGGCCTAAACCCTCGTTGTTAGAGGCTCTAGCTCCTCGGTGGAGACGTATATGAGCTGATGATGATGATGATCTTATATAAGTAACGTTTATAATCACAGGACGAGTCGGTAGCCCGTTCACTATCGCGCCTACAACTAGCTCAGGTACAAAACGCGCGTACGCATGTGGTTTGAACACTGCACATTATATACATATAATAAATGGTGCATTTTGTGTGTCTGTTCGTGTATTCATTGATTTATTGCACGTGGTTATTATTTACTCTCCATTTTACTCAATATGTTTGGAAAATATATTTTTTAACTATAGTGATATTGTAAAGAGGAAAGTTTTTTTGATTGTTATAAAAATTGGACCGATCTGAATAATTCTTTCACCAATAGAAAGCTACGTTATTTGTGACTATCATAGGGTATATTTTATACCTGTATTCCCACGGGAACGGGAACTGCGGAAGTGAAACCGAGGGGCGGAAGTTAATAATAATATAAAAATGAATCCCCATTTCTCTTGGATGAATTAAGGGACCTACAATAACGATTGAACAGATTTGGGTGTTTATGGTCTCGAAATAGTCAAAATGTTATTGTATTTTTTTTATAGAGGTGAATGCGAGAGAAACCCCTGGCGAAAGCATGTATATCATACGAAAAGGCATATAGTGATAGTGTTATAAAAAGGCGGTCAAAATATTTCCAAAGTATCTAGGCATTTCTCGAGAATGTTTTTGCGAATATATAGATAGCTAACAACCCAAGGAGATTGTCTTTGACCGTATTTATAGTTACTTGTTTTAAAAATAAATGATGAATTGGCGTCAGTGTCTGTTTGTCACATAAAAAAATAGTAAAAATCTCTGAATCAAATAGACATGCATTAAGAGATCCATCCAGCACCCTAATTGTGTAACTCTCGGGATCGTCGAAGCCGATTTCAAAATACACCAGTTGCTCCCCGAGTTCCCGTGGGAACTTCAATTTTCCCGGGATAAAAAGTAGCCTATGTCCTTTCTCAGGCTCTAGACAATCTGTGTACCCATTTTTTTTTCTTTTGGACGGGACTAAAAAGTCTCTGATGGTGTTACACCCTTCCGCGGGCAGCGGTGAGCGCTGAGGGCTCTTAACCGTAGAAATTCCAAATTTGATTTACATCGGTTCAGTAGTTTTAGCGTGAAAGCGAGACAGACAGAGTTACTTTTGCATTTATAATATTAGTTAGGATTGGTAGACAAATAAATATCCCGGGACATTTTTCACACACGGCCAATCTGATTCCAAACTAAGCAGAGCTTGTGATATGGTAACCAGATAGCTGATATACTACATATACTACTTTTAAATACATACTTATATAGATATTTACATCCAGACACAGGACAAACAGACATATTCATGCATACAAATGTTTGTCCTGGGTGGGATTCGAACCCACGACCCGCGGCTTGAAAGTCAGGGTCACTAACCACAAAGCCAACCGGCCCAAGACAGCGGTCGTGGCCAGAAATCGACTCGGTCGACGATTGCCACAGAGTTACACAATTAGAAGATAATTTCATACTTATACGCATGCGTATGACGCAAACACTATATTTCTCGTCTCATCTGTAAATGTTATAACCTTTTCATTATGTAAAATTATTAATCATGTAGATTAGGTTATGTGGTATTTTGAAGTGTATAATATATTATTAATTAAATTTTTAATACGTTTTAGAGTAATGCATTTGTATTACACTTTCAGATGGTAGGGTAGTCTCTGTGGTGACCGTTTACCATCAGGCATCACTGCATTTATGTTGATTTTTTGGCTAAGCGTTCCCTAGTGACCCAAAAACAGTTTCCAAATTTAATAGTACATTAAAAAATCCGTTTAGTGATGTTCTCCATATATAAGCGGGCGGATAGACAGACGGACAAATGCGTTACATATATATAGTTAACAACATGTTAATATATCATTATATGGTAGTGTGTATGTCATTTGGTACAATCCTTTCGTATGGTTTGGACTTCATGTCATTAATAATGTATCTTGTGTGAGTGAAAAATAATATTAATACACTTGGTTGCACTAAAAATCGCACGATTTACCACTAAAGAGACTTTCTTGCAAGTTAATCTGTTTCATGAAATTAATATGATTGTGTGCGAGTTTTTTTTGCATCCAAGTGTACTCAAATACGCATTCTAATCTATGCTTTATGTACTATAGTATAATGTACATTATTTAATCAACACATGCTATGTTTATCTCATTAATTCATTAATAGAGAAGCCATAAACTGCATTTTTACTTTCGTAAACTTCTATGCTTATATGCTCTTACCACTTATGTTATGGTAAGTGACGATGTGGTAAGCATATATAGCCTCATGGGTGACCGCTTACCATCAGAATTTCCATATACCGGTCGTGGGTTCGAATCCCACCCAGGACAAAAGCATAAACATGTCTGTTTGTCCTGTGTCTGGGTGTAAATATCCAAATAGGCACATTTGAAAGTAGTATATCAGCCATCTGGTTACAGTACAAGCTCTGCTTAGTATGGAATCAGATGGCCGTGTGTGGAAAATGTCCCATGATATGTATTATATATTTATTTGTTACCCTAAAATCTCCTTTTTTGCAGTCAGTAAATAATAAAAGGTGTTAAAGACTTAAAAAGACTCAAAACACTTCCCTGGGGGACCAATTCATAATTTTCGCTGAACATATAGCCTCTAAAAGCCTTTTCCATAACATGCTCATGTAAATAGCTTTCTATGAAATCTGTAACGCGTTTGTCGACAGGTTAACGCGAAGAGACCAAAGACAAGAGAGGAGGCCCAGAAAGAGATACTAGATGCAGAATTGGATATGTTCACTAAACAACAAGTAAGTTTCTATTAATGTTATTTGTTAGTGCAGATTCTACGGTATGAAAACTCTTACTAAATATAAACTATGTATTTGACCCGACAGGCGTTTTCCTGCCTTTACTGAATCTTATTGAATTAAATGACATACCAAATTACAGCTCTGTAGTATCAAGCGTCTCTAAAGTAACCCGCGGACGGACGGACATGGCGAGACTATAAGAGTTCGTACTTTATTTACTACGGAACAATAAAAACTGTTCTGAATGCATATATATATATTTTTTTGACATATATCCTATATATTATCATAATATTGTTCATGGGCTACGGTAACCGCTTCCCATCAGATGGGACCGTATGCCTGTTTGCCACCTTTGTGGTATAAAAAAAACCTTCCGAACCGAGCGTTATACGCCTATTTGAATAAGAAACATTTTAATCTATACTAATATTATAAAGAGGAAAGATTTGTTTGTTTGTTTGTAATGAATAGGCTCCGAAACTACTGGACCGATTTCAAAAATTCTTTCACCTTTGGAAAGCTACATTATCCCCGAGTAACATAGGCTATATTTTATCCCTGTATTCTCACGGGAACGGGAACTACGCGAGTAAAACCGCGCGAGGGCGGCTAGTTTTCATATAATTTGCTTTTTCAGGAGGGTCAAGATGTAACGGATTTGGCGAAGAGGATCGCCGAGCTACGCCGTCAGATGTCCCTGCAGTTCCCCTCACACACCACAATGAGAAGACCACATTCTAGGTAAATATCTTTACATAGTATTAAGCGTGGAACTGATATTTCTATGCATTTTTTAATTTTTAAGGTTATAACTTTTGTCTTTAACATTATTTTATGACAGATAGTCGTTTGTCGCTGCTCGCGAAATGCAGTCTAATGGTAGTTAGGAAAGGTTCTTCGCAAACCTGTAATCTAACTAGACGTGAATGTATGTTATCATCACCAGCTCATATACGTCTCCACTGAGGAGCTCGAGCCTCCCCTAACATCGAGGGGGATTTTAGGCCCTAGTCCACCACGCGGGCCTAGTGCGGATTGGCGGACTTCACATGCCTTTAATTGTGACATCTCGGACATGCAGGTTTCCTCTCGATGTTTTCCTTCACCGAAAGCCAGTGGTGTGAACCGTACGTAAGTTTTTATAAACTCAGAGGTACGGGCCAGGGATTTAAACTTTCACCCTCATGATCGTGAGTCGATGCGTTACCAACTGAGCCATCACGGCTATGTATGTACTGTGAGTCAAAAAGCAGCAAAAATGTCCGCTTTCCACGCCATCATGTAGTCCGCGACCGTTATTGCCTTCGGACGTCAATGAAAGGGACACGGTTGGTCTTCATACACATTGGGGTACTTACGTTATCTAGTTAGGTTATATGTGTGTGGGTATATATTAAACTCCAGAGCTCTAGAATGACTGCGCATAATCATATTTTCTTCTTTTCAAGCTATCGTTTAGTGAGGCGAAAACTTCGGTGAGATTTTTGTATTTATATATAAATTGTTGTACACTGTGTTATAATGTATAATGTCTCCAGGGTCGTTTTTATTTATTTGTTTCTATGTAATAATATGGTTTTAATGTTATTTATTTAGTTTTATTTCAGAAAATTTTAGTGACGACATATTGTTATAAAAAACTATATGTATTACAGATGTTAGGTGTCTCAGAAATCTTCCAATTAGCTTCTAGACCTTATTTGCATTATGTATTTTATCTGTAGCATAACATAAGGTATATCTTTTATAAAGACTTTTTAACATAGGATAATCATTTGCATCAATAAACTTGGCACTTGTCTAGGCACACAAATGTTTATAATTACTTTAATTATTAAAATTACTCTAATATTCGATATTTAATCTATATTTATTTATTTGCAGAGACTGCATAACTAGGGTTGCCATCCGTCCGGGTTTCCCCGGATTTGTCCTAGTTTAGAGGGCATCCGGGGAGCGTCCGGGGAAGGTTTCATTTGAAGACCGGGTTTTCAAAAATAAATAAATTTGTAACAAATTGATTCTATTTTGTTAAAATAATGAATGAATAAAAAAACCGGCCAAGAGCGTGTTAGGACATGCTCAGTGTAGGGTTCCGTAGTTAGATGAACAAAATTCAATACTTTACGTATACATGTGTTCACTAAACACAAAAAGTTAGGGATATAAATAAAATTCAAAAATTTTGGGCGATTTTCAACGAGCTGTAACTCCGAGGAAAATTATTGCACAGCATAAAATAGAAAACCAAATTGTAGATTCAAGTGTTTAGTTTTTGGATATGGTCATGCATTTTTTGTATCATGTTTGAATCTGGAGAAATTCTATGAAAACTACCAAGGAAAAATAAAATGCAAATTTGTTGTCTTCTAAAAAAAGGTCTATGGGCTTCAAAAATGTTTTTTTTATTGATTTTGTCAAATGTTCTGATAAGAAATTTAATGCCCTTTATTTTGTTGTAATTAAGAAGCCTGTACAATGATTTACCACGGAGTTAATGTCAGTCAACCGAAAAAAGAACTTTTTAACTTTGACAATCAATAACTCTGAGAATAATGATCGTATAGGAAATCGTAGATGGGTTTTGAAAAGTACACAGTATTTTCTATAACCCTAAAAACCCTAAACAGGAACCCTAAAAAGGTGATTTATGACATGTTCAACTGTTTTTTAGTAGGGTAAATGACCCAATGGTGGCCAGTTTAAGAAAAAAAAAAAACAGGTTTTTGTGAAATATTACCATAATTGTGAAACTTTCAGCACTGAATATAGTGAAACTGTAAAGTCCAGTCCTTATTAAATATTTGTAATGTGTTGCGCGTGAGATACGGCAAAGCTGGATTCAATTAATTTAACAAATAAAAGTTGTAGTTTTGTGACCCAGTCTTGGACAGGGAAAATTCATTAATGGATACCCCAGTCTTAGTCTATGTTTATCTTTATTTTATGGTTAACACATGAAAAAAAAACTAATTTTGATTTTAATTAAGCAATACTATTTTACAAGTGAAACTTTCTGCTCACCGCCTGAACGATTTCCTTAAGAAAAGCCGTCGTTGTCAATTTCAAATCACCTTACACTTTGTATTCGCGCATATTTGTACATGTAACTGACTGAATTCAATAAAACGTTAAACTTAGATAGTTCGATGTTTAAAGTCTATGTCACAGTTGGCCATTACTGGTACCGTGGCCACGACTGGTACACTTACGATACATTGAATATGTTTAAAAGATCTTGTTGACATGTCCGGCTTTCGGACTCTAAAATCCGGGGTTTTCACGCGTCTTGTCCTGTTTTCCAAATTTTAGAGATGGCAACCCTATGCATAACGTACTATAATCTTTATAGATATCTTTTAGCATATACACAAATGTTCCAATTAGGATACGAACAGACGACCTATATGTCACTATCTACGATATCAATCTTCTCTTTTCTTCTCAGGGGCGGCAGGTTCAACACGCCTACCAGGTTCACCCGGGGCGGTCTCATGTCCAAAGTCTACAGTGTCAATCAAACCGTGGACCACAGGCCGCGGGCGCTGCTCATCTCTGGATTCGAACCGGATGAGCTCGATCCGCTGCTAGCGCATTTCTCTGTAAGTTTACTATATCTTAATCATTCATGTATTTTATTTTGCAACCCCCTCCGGCTTCGCACGGGTCCAATACTTATACATCACATTAGAAACCTCCAAAATTGACAATGTTTCTCTAACATATTATGCATGTATTGTATATAAAAACCTTCCTCTTGAATCACTCTATCTATTACAAAAAACCGATGCGTAGTTTTAAATATTTAAGAAGACATAGGGACAGGCAGCGGAATGCGACTTTGTTTTGTAATATGTAGTGATTCAGTTTTTAGTCTCAATAAATTAAATATTATATCTGTGAACTACATTGTCAGAATTACAGTAAAGAAGAAGACTATGTTATATTTTTAATATGGGTACCTACTGTTGGTAAATTAATCAGTATATTGACCTATCCATAGAACAAAGTTCCATCTGCCAAATCCCTACTTTAGAGAAGAGTGATTTGAAGTTTGATCTGCACAGCACATAGTTTACCACTTTTACACAAACTTCATCGTAATCTGTTAAGAGAATTGATAGTTTTACCCACATATTAAAACTTTATTAAATATAGGTACCTAATTGTAGACATAAACATACAATAAAAGTGGTTTGGATTCAAAGTCACATGCTACTTTGTTCTTCGGATAGATCGATGTATTTTGTTTTATTCTGACTGTATGTTTGTCTGTCCCCCCTTGCAGCAGTTCGGCGAGGTATGCCACAAGGCGGTGGAGCCGTCCGTGCCGCAGCTCGTGCTGCAGTACCGCCTGCGCGCGCACGCCGAGCGGGCCGCGGCTCACGCGAGACACTATAACGACAGGACGCTCTCGGTTAGTGCAACACACACACACTGTACTATACACTACACTAGACACTGTAGCAGTTCGGCGAGGTATGCCACAAGGCGGTGGAGCCGTCCGTGCCGCAGCTCGTGCTGCAGTACCGCCTGCGCGCGCACGCCGAGCGGGCCGCGGCTCACGCGAGACACTATAACGACAGGACGCTCTCGGTTAGTGCAACACACACACACTGTACTATACACTACACTAGACACTGTAGCAGTTCGGCGAGGTATGCCACAAGGCGGTGGAGCCGTCCGTGCCGCAGCTCGTGCTGCAGTACCGCCTGCGCGCGCACGCCGAGCGGGCCGCGGCTCACGCGAGACACTATAACGACAGGACGCTCTCGGTTAGTGCAACACACACACACTGTACTATACACTACACTAGACACTGTAGCAGTTCGGCGAGGTATGCCACAAGGCGGTGGAGCCGTCCGTGCCGCAGCTCGTGCTGCAGTACCGCCTGCGCGCGCACGCCGAGCGGGCCGCGGCTCACGCGAGACACTATAACGACAGGACGCTCTCGGTTAGTGCAACACACACACACTGTACTATACACTACACTAGACACTGTAGCAGTTCGGCGAGGTATGCCACAAGGCGGTGGAGCCGTCCGTGCCGCAGCTCGTGCTGCAGTACCGCCTGCGCGCGCACGCCGAGCGGGCCGCGGCTCACGCGAGACACTATAACGACAGGACGCTCTCGGTTAGTGCAACACACACACACTGTACTATACACTACACTAGACACTGTAGCAGTTCGGCGAGGTATGCCACAAGGCGGTGGAGCCGTCCGTGCCGCAGCTCGTGCTGCAGTACCGCCTGCGCGCGCACGCCGAGCGGGCCGCGGCTCACGCGAGACACTATAACGACAGGACGCTCTCGGTTAGTGCAACACACACACACTGTACTATACACTACACTAGACACTGTAGCAGTTCGGCGAGGTATGCCACAAGGCGGTGGAGCCGTCCGTGCCGCAGCTCGTGCTGCAGTACCGCCTGCGCGCGCACGCCGAGCGGGCCGCGGCTCACGCGAGACACTATAACGACAGGACGCTCTCGGTTAGTGCAACACACACACACTGTACTATACACTACACTAGACACTGTAGCAGTTCGGCGAGGTATGCCACAAGGCGGTGGAGCCGTCCGTGCCGCAGCTCGTGCTGCAGTACCGCCTGCGCGCGCACGCCGAGCGGGCCGCGGCTCACGCGAGACACTATAACGACAGGACGCTCTCGGTTAGTGCAACACACACACACTGTACTATACACTACACTAGACACTGTAGCAGTTCGGCGAGGTATGCCACAAGGCGGTGGAGCCGTCCGTGCCGCAGCTCGTGCTGCAGTACCGCCTGCGCGCGCACGCCGAGCGGGCCGCGGCTCACGCGAGACACTATAACGACAGGACGCTCTCGGTTAGTGCAACACACACACACTGTACTATACACTACACTAGACACTGTAGCAGTTCGGCGAGGTATGCCACAAGGCGGTGGAGCCGTCCGTGCCGCAGCTCGTGCTGCAGTACCGCCTGCGCGCGCACGCCGAGCGGGCCGCGGCTCACGCGAGACACTATAACGACAGGACGCTCTCGGTTAGTGCAACACACACACACTGTACTATACACTACACTAGACACTGTAGCAGTTCGGCGAGGTATGCCACAAGGCGGTGGAGCCGTCCGTGCCGCAGCTCGTGCTGCAGTACCGCCTGCGCGCGCACGCCGAGCGGGCCGCGGCTCACGCGAGACACTATAACGACAGGACGCTCTCGGTTAGTGCAACACACACACACTGTACTATACACTACACTAGACACTGTAGCAGTTCGGCGAGGTATGCCACAAGGCGGTGGAGCCGTCCGTGCCGCAGCTCGTGCTGCAGTACCGCCTGCGCGCGCACGCCGAGCGGGCCGCGGCTCACGCGAGACACTATAACGACAGGACGCTCTCGGTTAGTGCAACACACACACACTGTACTATACACTACACTAGACACTGTAGCAGTTCGGCGAGGTATGCCACAAGGCGGTGGAGCCGTCCGTGCCGCAGCTCGTGCTGCAGTACCGCCTGCGCGCGCACGCCGAGCGGGCCGCGGCTCACGCGAGACACTATAACGACAGGACGCTCTCGGTTAGTGCAACACACACACACTGTACTATACACTACACTAGACACTGTAGCAGTTCGGCGAGGTATGCCACAAGGCGGTGGAGCCGTCCGTGCCGCAGCTCGTGCTGCAGTACCGCCTGCGCGCGCACGCCGAGCGGGCCGCGGCTCACGCGAGACACTATAACGACAGGACGCTCTCGGTTAGTGCAACACACACACACTGTACTATACACTACACTAGACACTGTAGCAGTTCGGCGAGGTATGCCACAAGGCGGTGGAGCCGTCCGTGCCGCAGCTCGTGCTGCAGTACCGCCTGCGCGCGCACGCCGAGCGGGCCGCGGCTCACGCGAGACACTATAACGACAGGACGCTCTCGGTTAGTGCAACACACACACACTGTACTATACACTACACTAGACACTGTAGCAGTTCGGCGAGGTATGCCACAAGGCGGTGGAGCCGTCCGTGCCGCAGCTCGTGCTGCAGTACCGCCTGCGCGCGCACGCCGAGCGGGCCGCGGCTCACGCGAGACACTATAACGACAGGACGCTCTCGGTTAGTGCAACACACACACACTGTACTATACACTACACTAGACACTGTAGCAGTTCGGCGAGGTATGCCACAAGGCGGTGGAGCCGTCCGTGCCGCAGCTCGTGCTGCAGTACCGCCTGCGCGCGCACGCCGAGCGGGCCGCGGCTCACGCGAGACACTATAACGACAGGACGCTCTCGGTTAGTGCAACACACACACACTGTACTATACACTACACTAGACACTGTAGCAGTTCGGCGAGGTATGCCACAAGGCGGTGGAGCCGTCCGTGCCGCAGCTCGTGCTGCAGTACCGCCTGCGCGCGCACGCCGAGCGGGCCGCGGCTCACGCGAGACACTATAACGACAGGACGCTCTCGGTTAGTGCAACACACACACACTGTACTATACACTACACTAGACACTGTAGCAGTTCGGCGAGGTATGCCACAAGGCGGTGGAGCCGTCCGTGCCGCAGCTCGTGCTGCAGTACCGCCTGCGCGCGCACGCCGAGCGGGCCGCGGCTCACGCGAGACACTATAACGACAGGACGCTCTCGGTTAGTGCAACACACACACACTGTACTATACACTACACTAGACACTGTAGCAGTTCGGCGAGGTATGCCACAAGGCGGTGGAGCCGTCCGTGCCGCAGCTCGTGCTGCAGTACCGCCTGCGCGCGCACGCCGAGCGGGCCGCGGCTCACGCGAGACACTATAACGACAGGACGCTCTCGGTTAGTGCAACACACACACACTGTACTATACACTACACTAGACACTGTAGCAGTTCGGCGAGGTATGCCACAAGGCGGTGGAGCCGTCCGTGCCGCAGCTCGTGCTGCAGTACCGCCTGCGCGCGCACGCCGAGCGGGCCGCGGCTCACGCGAGACACTATAACGACAGGACGCTCTCGGTTAGTGCAACACACACACACTGTACTATACACTACACTAGACACTGTAGCAGTTCGGCGAGGTATGCCACAAGGCGGTGGAGCCGTCCGTGCCGCAGCTCGTGCTGCAGTACCGCCTGCGCGCGCACGCCGAGCGGGCCGCGGCTCACGCGAGACACTATAACGACAGGACGCTCTCGGTTAGTGCAACACACACACACTGTACTATACACTACACTAGACACTGTAGCAGTTCGGCGAGGTATGCCACAAGGCGGTGGAGCCGTCCGTGCCGCAGCTCGTGCTGCAGTACCGCCTGCGCGCGCACGCCGAGCGGGCCGCGGCTCACGCGAGACACTATAACGACAGGACGCTCTCGGTTAGTGCAACACACACACACTGTACTATACACTACACTAGACACTGTAGCAGTTCGGCGAGGTATGCCACAAGGCGGTGGAGCCGTCCGTGCCGCAGCTCGTGCTGCAGTACCGCCTGCGCGCGCACGCCGAGCGGGCCGCGGCTCACGCGAGACACTATAACGACAGGACGCTCTCGGTTAGTGCAACACACACACACTGTACTATACACTACACTAGACACTGTAGCAGTTCGGCGAGGTATGCCACAAGGCGGTGGAGCCGTCCGTGCCGCAGCTCGTGCTGCAGTACCGCCTGCGCGCGCACGCCGAGCGGGCCGCGGCTCACGCGAGACACTATAACGACAGGACGCTCTCGGTTAGTGCAACACACACACACTGTACTATACACTACACTAGACACTGTAGCAGTTCGGCGAGGTATGCCACAAGGCGGTGGAGCCGTCCGTGCCGCAGCTCGTGCTGCAGTACCGCCTGCGCGCGCACGCCGAGCGGGCCGCGGCTCACGCGAGACACTATAACGACAGGACGCTCTCGGTTAGTGCAACACACACACACTGTACTATACACTACACTAGACACTGTAGCAGTTCGGCGAGGTATGCCACAAGGCGGTGGAGCCGTCCGTGCCGCAGCTCGTGCTGCAGTACCGCCTGCGCGCGCACGCCGAGCGGGCCGCGGCTCACGCGAGACACTATAACGACAGGACGCTCTCGGTTAGTGCAACACACACACACTGTACTATACACTACACTAGACACTGTAGCAGTTCGGCGAGGTATGCCACAAGGCGGTGGAGCCGTCCGTGCCGCAGCTCGTGCTGCAGTACCGCCTGCGCGCGCACGCCGAGCGGGCCGCGGCTCACGCGAGACACTATAACGACAGGACGCTCTCGGTTAGTGCAACACACACACACTGTACTATACACTACACTAGACACTGTAGCAGTTCGGCGAGGTATGCCACAAGGCGGTGGAGCCGTCCGTGCCGCAGCTCGTGCTGCAGTACCGCCTGCGCGCGCACGCCGAGCGGGCCGCGGCTCACGCGAGACACTATAACGACAGGACGCTCTCGGTTAGTGCAACACACACACACTGTACTATACACTACACTAGACACTGTAGCAGTTCGGCGAGGTATGCCACAAGGCGGTGGAGCCGTCCGTGCCGCAGCTCGTGCTGCAGTACCGCCTGCGCGCGCACGCCGAGCGGGCCGCGGCTCACGCGAGACACTATAACGACAGGACGCTCTCGGTTAGTGCAACACACACACACTGTACTATACACTACACTAGACACTGTAGCAGTCGGCGAGGTATGCCACAAGGCGGTGGAGCCGTCCGTGCCGCAGCTCGTGCTGCAGTACCGCCTGCGCGCGCACGCCGAGCGGGCCGCGGCTCACGCGAGACACTATAACGACAGGACGCTCTCGGTTAGTGCAACACACACACACTGTACTATACACTACACTAGACACTGTAGCAGTTCGGCGAGGTATGCCACAAGGCGGTGGAGCCGTCCGTGCCGCAGCTCGTGCTGCAGTACCGCCTGCGCGCGCACGCCGAGCGGGCCGCGGCTCACGCGAGACACTATAACGACAGGACGCTCTCGGTTAGTGCAACACACACACACTGTACTATACACTACACTAGACACTGTAGCAGTTCGGCGAGGTATGCCACAAGGCGGTGGAGCCGTCCGTGCCGCAGCTCGTGCTGCAGTACCGCCTGCGCGCGCACGCCGAGCGGGCCGCGGCTCACGCGAGACACTATAACGACAGGACGCTCTCGGTTAGTGCAACACACACACACTGTACTATACACTACACTAGACACTGTAGCAGTTCGGCGAGGTATGCCACAAGGCGGTGGAGCCGTCCGTGCCGCAGCTCGTGCTGCAGTACCGCCTGCGCGCGCACGCCGAGCGGGCCGCGGCTCACGCGAGACACTATAACGACAGGACGCTCTCGGTTAGTGCAACACACACACACTGTACTATACACTACACTAGACACTGTAGCAGTTCGGCGAGGTATGCCACAAGGCGGTGGAGCCGTCCGTGCCGCAGCTCGTGCTGCAGTACCGCCTGCGCGCGCACGCCGAGCGGGCCGCGGCTCACGCGAGACACTATAACGACAGGACGCTCTCGGTTAGTGCAACACACACACACTGTACTATACACTACACTAGACACTGTAGCAGTTCGGCGAGGTATGCCACAAGGCGGTGGAGCCGTCCGTGCCGCAGCTCGTGCTGCAGTACCGCCTGCGCGCGCACGCCGAGCGGGCCGCGGCTCACGCGAGACACTATAACGACAGGACGCTCTCGGTTAGTGTATACACACACACACACACACACACACTACACTATACAGAACACACTACACACCACACACTGCACTACACACTATACGCAATACACATTAAACTATACACTACACACTTGACTACACACTACGCTAAACTACACTACATGCGACACACTACACATTAGCATTACACACTACACAATACACACTACACACTACACGCTACACACGACACACGACACACGACACACTACACATTACACATTACACATTACACACTACACAATACACACTTAACACTAGACTACACACTACACTCAACACTGAAGTAAACACGATTCACACTTGAATACACACAACACTACACTATATTACCTGTTACACATTACACTACACTACTCACAATAGTAGACACTGTGTTATAAATGATACACAAGACACATACCTATATTAAGTGTAATATAATATAGACTTTATTTACGTTACACACAGTACAATCTACACTGGGCACACTGTACAGACTAAGCAGTCTGTACTTATATATTTATTCTAACTAACAGGGATCTACATTATATTTTAAGGGTATTTCAATCTTATATATATAAAAGAAAGTCGTGTTAGTTACACTATTTATAACTCAAGAACGGCTGAACCGACTTGACTGAAAATCTGTGAGTAGGGAACGTGGATGAAACCACGGGGAGCCACTAGTAAATGATATAAACACATGTTGTTTAGATCGTTGATAGCCCGGTTGTCTTTGGGTCGTGGGTTCGAATCCCACCCAGGACAAACATTTGTATGCATGAATATGTCTATTTGTCCTGTGTCTGGATGTTAAATATGTATATAAGTATCTATTTAAAAGTAGTATATGTAGTATATCAGCTGTCTGGTTACCATATCACAAGCTCTGCTTAGTTTGGAATCAGATTGGCCGTGTGTGAAAAAAATGTCCCAGGATATTTATTATTATAATTATTAAAACCACGGGGAGCCACTAGTATATTGTGGCCGCATTACGCCACTAACTAAATAAAAACACATGTTGTACAGATCACGTGGGTGTCGAGCAACAACAGCGTAGGCGGCAAGTCCGCCGGCGAGCGGGCTGCGCCGGCGCCGCTACTCAACGGGGACGATACTCACGATGCACACGACGAGAACAAGGAACAGGTATACTATCAGTTTTTGGAATGTTATGCGAAAGGGGGTAATATCCGGGTAAACGGAAAAAAATACGACCAAAAAAGTTGTAAGCCTTCATTCACACGAGAGTCTTAACGTACGTAAAAAAGGTGTTCAAAGACAACAAAGACTTACAGCACATAGAGTACATACAGATAGCTACGAGCACCTTCTGCAGCAATCGGGTTTAGCCGCTTAACATGCTGAAATACTCCGCCATTACGTATTCTATGAGCTGTAAGTTTTAAACTTATGAGTATCATGTTTTAATACTTTTTGTAAAGAATTAGTACACTTAAAGCTTCAATTCATGTTCAGAAAAAAATTAAAAAAATTGTGTTGAAGTTACGTAAAAATCGATTTGAAATTTTCACTTCCGGTTTACTATACGTAAAAATATTTAAATTTAGAATTCTACAAAGAAGTTAAAAACTTCAACTATTTTACTATAAGAAACAATTATTTTTAGTTTTTTTTATAAATAAATTGATACAGATAATAAGCATCCAAAAATTCATGATTTCATTCTCAGTCAATTTTTAAAAGCTCATAACTCAGCAATTAAGCATCATACGAAAAAAAATTGGATGTACACATCCACTAGAAGTATAACTGACCAGATAATAAGTAAAATTAATGATCTCATTTTTTAGGGTTGCCCGTTTGGCGTGAAATGCCCCATATGTTAAAAACATTGGAAATTTTATTCCAACGGTTGCATTTAAACCGTTTTTCTAAGACATCACAATTTAAAAACCTATTCTCCCATCAGCCACAGCAATCGGAGGATCCACTCATGCGCTTCGACGAGGAAGAGGAGGAGGACGCCGACGAGGACCGCTCCTGGCGACGTTGACGACGGTCCCACACCCCGCCCTCCCTCTCCCCCGGCCACCCATCCCGCGTCCAACCTCAACGCACGTACAACGTAAGATATGACAAACTTGTATTAGTAGGGTAGCGGTCCCTATAATAAGCAGAAAAATGGCAATTTTTACCGATTTTCAAGGAGGATTTTCGTTTTTTTACTGTAAATCTGAATATCCAAATTAAATTGAAATAGGTTTCTGATTCTATTATAGAAGTTGTTATTAAAATTGGATAGGTTAGCATTCGTTTTTTCACTATGCAATATACTATAAAAAAACTCCTGAAAAATGAGATTATTTGATTATGCAGTCAGCTAGCATAGTTAATCTCGATGAATAATCCAAAATTATTAAATTGAAGATTATTTGACTGAGATTTTATATCAAAAATTAAAATTTGCTTTCGTTGAAATGTAGGTACTATAGCTAAAACATCTCGATAATACGATGTTTTCGCCTCACTAAACGATAGCTTGAAAAAATATGATTATGCAGTCTTATTATTATTATTAGTTTTGTACGTTATTAGTTTCGGAGCCTATTCATAACAAACTAACCAAAAAATCAAGTCTTTTCTTATAGAAAACCGTATCATAATCCGTAACTATGGAACACTAAAATATTATTTTAATTCGAACCAGCAGTTTCTAAAATTAGCGTCTACAAACAAACAAACTCTATAACTTTCTAATATTAGTATAGATAATGTTTTAGATTTAGTTTTTGACTCAATCGTAGCCAGGTTAACTGTATATAGGATTATTTAACCGATTAAAAAAATAGGAGGTTCGCGTTTTAGACCGTATTTAAAATTATGTATCAGTAATTAGTGAACCGAATTAATTTTTCTAAAAAGTAAGCATATATATATTACTAGCTGCCTCCCCGCGGTTTTACCCGCGTAGTTCCCGTTCCCGTGGGAATACAGGGATAAAATATAGCCTATGTTACTCGGGGATAATGTAGCTTTCCAAAGGTGAAAGAATTTTTGAAATCGGTCCAGTAGTTTCGGAGCCTATTCGTTACAAACAAACAAACAAATCTTTCCTCTTTATAATATTAGTATAGATATGGCACATACGGTGCTATAACGTCACTGATGTAAAATACGATGTAATATTTCACGAGAAGCATTTCGATACCTTAATTTGAATACCTAATAACTCCACTTTATCACGAAATTTTCATTTTGATACAAAAAAAATGATTTATTATAGTAAAAGTGGAGTTATTAGGTTTGCAAATTAAGGTATTGATTTGAAAATTCAACATCTAATTACAACGAATAGTTGTTCTCGACCAAACAAATAAAATGATATTTAAACTACAACTTTAAACTCCTTAAAAAGCGAACATCTCACTGATTACTATTCATAAATATAATCGTTTTATAAATAATGAGATTAGCGCGTTCAACCAAACAAACAAACAAACTCTACTCCTCTATAATATTAGTATAGATTAGCCTCGCATAAGTGACTTTATAACGCCGTATGTACGATATTATTTTTCATTTAACTAATAAATCTAATACATTAATCATTCAATATAATAATGACCGTTTAAATTATTATTAACAATTAAAATAGGCTTTTTTTAAACCAAGCAGATAATCTGCCATTTTGTTTTCTATAGCGACCGCTATCCTTAAACTTAATATTATGGTAAAGCAAGTTTAGTACAATCCAAGTTAAATATACCCGTCCTTGTCTAACGCTATATAACAAAGCGAGACGGCTACATTTGGATTTTATTAAACTTGTAATAAAATAAGCCTTTACAAGCGTGTTAAAAATTAGAAAGCAATAATGCACCTATATTGCCAATGTCTTGGTATGGTGACCGCTTACCATCAGGTACCGTCTCGTCGTTCCCTACCCTAGACAAAAGTATATATTTATAATAAAGATAAAGAATTGCCTCTGGTATATATATAATTATCGCCTTAAAAACCTGATTAAAACAATTTTGAACCATATTTACATATATATAAAGTACTAGCTGCCTCCGCGTGGTTTTACCCGCGTAGTTCCCGTTCCCGTTGGAATATAGGGATAAAATATAGCCTATGTTACTCAGTGATAATGTAGCTTTCTAATGAAAAAATAATTATTATAATCGGTCCAGTACTTTTTGAGTTTATTCGTTACATACAAAATACAAATCTTTCCTCTTTATAATATTAGTGAAGATAAATAACGCTGCAATAGTTATCAATGTAATTTATCAACATCGACTTTTTCGATCATTAGTAATTATGAATGAGCAATATTATTACTTTTTCATGCAAACTTTAACTTAAACTTTATAGTATTTAGGATCAATATAAAATGATACATAACATAATTCGTTAAAATTTGCTACACAAAATACAAACCTTATGCTAAGAGTAATTTGAACGGTTTTTAAATCATTTTTAAAATTTGTAGCTTCAATAGGAATAACCTTAATGCGTATAGGCTGTGACAACCATTAAATTGTCATTTAACTAATAATAATATTAATACAGAAACATAAAAATTAGAATTAAAATAGTTCTTAAAGCGAGAAATTCACTGCCAATCCTAAAAAATATACCAAAATAATATAACATCCCTTCATTCTAATATGGACGCGAAAGTTTGTGAGGATGGTTGTATGTTTGTTTGTTAAAAACTTAATGAAATAGACAGTTAAATAATTAAAATAGAATAAAACAGGCATAAAGATACGCAGACGAAGTCGCGGGCGGTCGCTAGCTTTCTTCACTATCTATTTAAATTACGCCCAGGTAATTGCTAGAAATAATTTTGTAGTATATCAAAAATCTTTCTTAAATACATATTACGGCGCCATGTCTGCTACGATTTCGAATATTTCGCGTGCATATATAAATAAATTAAGTACAAGTATAAATAACACCAAATCTATTTAACCATAACGATATGACGGACAGACAGACAAACCCTTTCATTAGAATAAACTTAATATACGAAAAGCCGCGGTGGCTCAGTGGTGCTATGTATATCTGTGGCTTTACGGGTGACCGCTTACCATCAGGTGTACGGATTCACCTCTGGCTTCTAGCGAAGGTAAACATAGTGAGGACACTGGAAAGGCAATTGAGTTTAATGAGGGAATTTGGGTTACAAACAGAAAGGGACGGCGACATACGAGCTGATAGAGATAGTGATATGTCATAAAATATATATATACTATAAGTAATATACAGTACAAATTTATATAATAAATGTTTTGCGATCGTAGTCTGTTTTTAGAATTTAGACGTATTATAGTGTAGGACCCAAAGGTTTCTGTTGTGAATAAGTCTGTTTACCTCCCTTTCTTTATCTAACGTTGGAAAGAGTTTGTTCTAAAACTTGATAACACAAAAAGGTTAGACTAAACCCTCATTCGCAATAGAGTTTTTTTACCGGACGTTAAAAAAGCGTTCAAATACAAAATGCATTCCCAAGTATATGTTCACACGACAGCGTTTTTAAAACGCGACGCTTTTTTATCCAGCGAAAATAAAGCATATTATGGTCCTTGGAAATGCATTTGTTGTGTTTGACTGCTATTTTTACGCCCGGTAAAAAAACTGTCATGCGATTGAAGGTTAACGCTTTCTCCGTTCAACTTTTAAATAGAAAGAGATGTACACAGGTTTAAATATGCTTAGCAAATCACAACGGCTTTGGCGTCTGAGACCATTAACTGTTTAGCGTTATATGGGGTATCTGTTTCAAAGTTATAAAGGTAAATGAAAATGCAAGTAATTAAAAATAATAAGAAATTGTAAGTGCAATAAAAATCGAATTAAAATATAACATACTGTATGTATGTCCGTAAAAAAATATAATCAAACATACCTGACCGAAAATGACTATTAATAGAAACGCAATAAGGTTGTAAATTCGTTAGCAATGTGAATGTGTCAGGGTGTTTTATTTAACCGAGTTATTTAAACATATAAAGTGGCAGATTAAAATAATATCTTTGTTAAATAAAATACACTGTCAAAAAGGTCCTCAACTCTCCACTTTGCACGTTTTTTGAGTTTCTTTCCATTCCCTCAAACAAAATCATGATCATCCTCCTCGTAAACCTTTAAAAATACATAAAAAGTTAATTCGGGAGAGTAAAAAATCTGCTTTGAACTACCCAAAACCGGAATAAACCAGTAGTTTCTGCCTACCACTAGTTTAGGGACTTGCGTGACGTATACACACTGTTTTACACTAATATAATTAAATAAATATGTATCCTAAAATATATAACATTACGCTTAGTAGTTATTGTCGTATGTATGTCATAATTATAGAAATAGGCACGACATTATCTAGCCACATAACAAGCTAATTAAAGCAATATTAATATTTAAAAAAAACGTAATAATCGGTTCACTAATTACGGGTTATTAATAAACTACATGAGGTCGATAAAAAATTAATCAAGACAAACATATTTACAAGCATATTTATCAATATATATACATAATTAATTACATGTGTAAATATTATCCTATTATTTTGAAAACGTGTCAAGTCATGTTTTAATGTTAGATGTTCATTCTTTTTCATAACTATCTTTTACACTAATTTACATAAAGTTCACAAAAAATACTGTAAATAAATATACATAAACTGATTTTACAATATTTGTGCAAGCTTATAAATTAAATTTAAAGGCTCCAGTAGTATTTCAATATTTTATAAGATTATAGGGTACTAGAGAATGATAGGGTACTTAGTACCTGAACGTCTACCACCTTCAAGAACCCTGGCAGATACCCCTGGAGTATCTGCTAGTGCTGCTTAATCACATCAGCATTTAGAAAGCTAGCATACTAAGAATTAAGTACAGAAATGCGAAAATTTCTGAACGACCGAATCGATTAGAAATTTCTGAATTTTAGACGACTAAAATTGTTATTAAATTATCACGAAAATTTTGAACTCGATTAAAATCAGAGCAGCAAATAAACCATATTTAAAAGAATGTTTGTTTGTATAGAAGATTTGATATATTAAGAACATTTGATACAACTGGTTCAGCTTATATACTGACACTGTTGAAATATATTTCTTCATACAAATAAGCCTTCACAGGCACTTATGAAACGTCGACTCTAATGCTCGGTTCGATGGTTCTTACAGAGAAGAGCCGGCAATTGTTTGTGTATCTATATATACATTAAAGCCGGCTAGTTTAAATTCTTCTTAATATATCTAATCTTCAATAGAAACGCATAGTACTTTTAAATATTCGGTTTATCTGCGAAGTCACGACTCAAAATAGACAACATTCGATCACAGCTAGTTAGGGTACGTAAATAAATCAATCCAAACGCTTTTAAACTCTAAAAACTAGGTATTAAAGGTGAAATTCCCTCACACCCATTGGGATTATAGTCAATAAATTAACGTTTTTTTTCTTTTTGATATCGTTAGGTTGATCCTAGTTCCCGAGTTCTACCGAAGGTCCGTTTCCTGCATGCAGACTTTCTTACATCTCATCATGAAAGGCCCTACTATCTCCCATAGCAGTATATAATACTAGCCTCCGCGCGGTTTTACCCGCGTAGTTCCCGTTCCCGTGGGAATACAGGGATAAAATATAGCCTATGTTACTCAGTGATAATGTAGCTTTCTAATGAAAAAAGAATTATTAAAATCGGTCCAGTACTTTTGAGTTTATTCGTTACATACAAAATACAAATCTTTCCTCTTTATAATGTTAGTGTAGATTACTTTGTCCTATACAAAAATGTTAGACGCTAAAAGATTACTGCTATATGAGATATGTACCTTTTTATATACCCCTGGAACAGTCCAGGCTGTTTTTTTATGCTGTAATCTTAGTGACAAGTCCTAATGTACCTTAATTACATGGTTTTTGAGTTGAAATTGCATTGCCATCGCGTTCAGAATTATATACATATGTATAAGTGAACATGTCTGTTTAGTAGTATAAACTAATTCGTATGTTTTTGAATTTTCAACTTTATGTTCATGAATATTAAGGTAATTATGAATTGTCGCTAAATTATTCAGCCCCTGTTTAAGTTAATATTTTTTTTTAAACCACTAAGTTATTTTCAATTGTAGATTTTAAGTTTTTTTTTCGTGTGCGGAGAGTTGTTAGTATTTAACATTAAATATATTAGTTATTTAGTTTTCTTTTTGATGTTTTTATATTATAATATAATGGGATTAATTGTAAAGGATTTTGACTGGATTTTTGAGATGATTGAGTCATTATTGCCACCACTGTCTCAAGAAAACGCAAAAAAATGTCCATGAAGTGATGTCGGATAAAAATATCGATATAATTTTTTTACGATTAACCAAAATTCGATGAATTTCAAAAATAATAGCTAAGCTTAATTTTTGTTTATTTATTAATTAATTCATATTTAAATAAAAATTATTATGTAAAATTCAGTTCATAATATATTTTAGTGTGTCTCGTGTGCGAGGCAATTGCAGACGTAAGTCCATCGCGTTAAGGTTCAAAATTGATTACAGTGGTGGTCATAATTGTTGGTTATTTATCAATAATTTTGTGAAAATGGTATATTGATTGGAAAAATTGTGGTTTTTGACACCTGTCATACAGTCAAAATTCCGTTATAGAGGTGCGCAAGAGTCGATGAAGTATCTATTTAGTTTCTATACTTAGCAATACAATAAACACTTATAGCATCGTAAGGTAACATAATAATAAATAGGACATATGAATTACTCCCTGTTTAGTTCAGTTTTGATGTTATAATGTTTAATCTAGCTAGATGTAGCGTTCAACCCAAGCTCCGTAACATTATAGTCATAACGTAAGGATTGGTTAAGAGAGATATATCGATATGTTACGTTATCGACTCGTGCCCATCACTATACTGTTTGTAAATATTTTAAGCTTGTTTCCGTTTTTTCGTCCTAACATTAAGGTATCTGTACATAATTTAGAATGTATTAGCTTGATATGTAACTGACGTGAAATGTAAATCTTGTAAAAAAAAAATGAGAATGATGCTAAAAGATACCGTTGGCCGTTCAAGAAAAAAATAAATAAAAGATTAAACGATTTTCCCCCCAAATAAAAGCAATTGAACGGCAAAAAATATTTTTCGAATCTGCATTATGTCAGTGCATATATTTTTTCATGGCGGTTTGCTTACAATTTTTTACCGGTAAAAAAACATGTATTTGTAACACAAGAAAAAAGTGGCTTGTGACGTTTGAGTTATGTTTTTTGTAAAAAAAAATATGTCTAAAAAAGAAAATGCAACCGCCAAAATAAAAAAAAAATTGTTCCCCTGTTTCTATGACACGCCAAACAAATACTCAGCCCATCCAAAAGCTGATTTTCTTTTTCAGCTAGAAGACATTTTTTTCAAATTGAAGACTTCACCATGAGGATTTACGACAAATTTTCCTTTTCGTCAGTTGTTTTATTTTTGATTGTTGGTATTAATTGGGTAAGTATGGTAGTACAAAAACTTGGTTTAACCTCAACCACGCCGCCACCTCATAGAATTTGATGAAACTTTGCCAGGAATTAGTGGTAATTTCTTACTTTACCTCTTTTCTTGAATTTGTTAAAAAAACCGGGTTCCGTAGCTAGATTAACAAAATTCAATGCTTTACACGTGAAGCGTAATTTTTCGTAAACGGAACCCTGAAGCCCCTGAAACGAAAGACCCTGAAACGCCCGTAGAAGACCTTTGCTATCTTTTAATAAGCTATCCAACAATATGCCACACTATAGGATGGAGAAAAAAAAGTCCCGTTTTACGTGTAGGTACCCTAAAAAAATATTTTTCAAGTTTTGTTTCAACTTTGTCGACGCTGTTAATATCTACTACTACACCAAATTAAAACTCTGTAGTATCAACAGTCTCTGAGATTACGTACCCGCGGACGGACAGACGGACATGGCGAAACTATAAGGGTTCGTAGTTGACTACGGAACCCTAAAAATGGATTTATATCTATACTAATATTATAAAGAGGAAAGATTTGTTTGTAATGAATAGGCTCCGAAACTACTGGACCGATTTCAAAAATTCTTTCACCTTTGGAAAGCTACATTATCCCCGAGTAACATAGGCTATATTTTATCCCTGTATTCCCACGGGAACGGGAACTACGCGGGTAAAACCGCGGGGAGGCAGCTAGTCATACATAAAGTCGTAAATCACATAGACAATATTATCTTAAGGCGCCATTTTCTCAAAACCAAGTTTATGAGGGTTAATACATTACTGCTTATCATCCATATAGGTACCTACACTACAGTAAAATAGTGAGTAATTTAGGGAGATGGACAAAATGATTTTAGAAAAGCATTTAAAAACAAAATGCAAAATACTTTTCAGATTTACTGTTTTAAATGCAAAATACCAAATAGTTTTGCGTTTTGTATTTCAAATGCTAAATGCAAAATAGGTATTTTCAAAATCAAATACGGGGGTATTTGATTTTGAAAATACCCCTGAACAAATCACAGATATTTTTATTTACTACTAGCTGCCTCCCCGCGGTTTTACCCGCGTAGTTCCCGTTCCCGTGGGAATACAGGGATAAAATATAGCCTATGTTACTCGGGGATAATGTAGCTTTCCAAAGGTGAAAGAATTTTTGAAATCGGTCCAGTAGTTTCGGAGCCTATTCATTACAAACAAACAAACAAATCTTTCCTCTTTATAATATTAGTATAGATAGGTAGGTACATATTTATTTGTCATACATGAGCAATAGAGACACACAAAGCCGAGACGAAAAACAAACGTCTTATAACACATTACATAAGATTACACTTTTCTTATTAAAATTAATAACAACTGGAACTGCACTGGTATTGTTAAAAAATAAAAAGTGATAAAAATAAATATCATTTTTTATTTAGTATGCTTTTTAACAATACCAGTTGTTCGAATACATCAAAACTCTGACCAAAGAACAAAAACACATGTCGCGCATAGATAGCATTAAAAATACAAAATGCATCTCGAAAGACATTTCAAATAAAATACAAAATACTTTTCACTGAATGGTATTTAAATACAAAATAGGTATTTTGCATTTAAAATAGAAGTATTTCAAATAAATCACATCTCTGGTACCTACCTACGTACAGACAGACGGAATGACGCCTTGTTAGTGACAGAACATACCATTCGCTATGAATCAGGAATAACTTGCAAGTTGTTACCATGCTGTAAATTACTGCATCTCATGTAGGTACCTATATGTTTTACCAGTGGCTCCCTGCGGTTTCACCTGCGTTGCCGGGGATCTTAGATTTTCCCGGGATAAAATGTAGCCTATGTCCTTTTTCAGGCTCAAGGCCATATCAGTACCAAATTTCATTTAAATCGATTCAGTAGTTTTCCCGGCTAGTAAAGTAAAAATCTCCTAGCGGCGCGTGTAGCTTCCATCTCACGTGAGACCATAATAATCGACAGAGACGGAACATAGACTTAAACCTACTTTACTATCCTAACTTCCAAACTAATATTATAAATGCGTAAGTAACTCTGTCTGTCTGTTACGCTTTCACGCTAAAACTACAGAACCGATTTAAATGCAATTTGGTAAATAGATAATCCAGAGCCTGAGAAAGGACATAGGCTACTTTTTATCCCGGGAAAATTGAAGATCTCCGGGAACGGGCTAAGCCGCGGGGAGCCACTAGTAGGTACAGAATAAAACCACTTCGTCATAGTTTACCATCGAGCATGTAACCAATAGAGTAGCAATAGTGAGCCATTTGTTTAGCAACGCATCAATGATTTGTCACGTATAACTAACAAGCCACACTCGAACTAAAAAAGTACCCGACCAATAAGAAACCTGTGTGCACGACTTGACCTTGAGTCGGCCAATCAGAACACAGGGGCCGGCGCAGCGTTTTGGCGTATTTTGTTTTCTAACAAAACTGTTAACAGTTCCACTCTATTGGTTACATGCTCGATGTAGTTTACAGTAGGTACAAAATATAACTTTTTCCTTATGTTGAAACATGTTTATACAGAATTATGTATGTGGTCTAGGCGTTGGAAATCAAAATCAAATAACATTTATAAGTACACAATGAAGGATATACATATGCGTAAAAGTGTTTATTAGCGTTTAACTATGAAACTTAATGTTTTTAATATTATTTTCTTAAGTCTATTTATGAATATTATTGGTTGGCCTGGCGCATATAGTGATTCGAGAAAAAATAATCGCAAAACGGACATATGGTACATGTCACACATGACATATGGTCATGTGTTTACAGGTAATATTTTGAATTGTAATTTTGCTTTTTTTTATTGTAAGTATTTATCGCTTTTATACTTTCACTAGCGGACCCGGCAGACTTCGTTCTGCCCACCAACTCCACCTACCGGGTCCAAATTGATGTATTATACATTAAAAGCTTCCCCATGAAATACTCCATAATTTGGTGAAAACCGCATGACAGACAGAGGCGGCGGGGACTTTGTTTTAAATATATATAGATATCAGATCTGCTTAGTTTGGAATCTAATTTGCTGGTGGTCAGAACGAAGTCTGCCGGGTCCGCTATTACTACATAGGTATACTTCATTGATATGTATACTCATATAAATACTAGTGGCACTCCACTTCCACCCGCGTTCCCGGGAGATCTTCCATTTTCCCGGTATAAAAAGTATCCTATGTCCTTTCTCAGGGTCTAGGCTATCTAGGTTTGTACCAAATTTCATTTAAATCGGTTCAGTAGTTATAGCGTGAAAAAGAGACAGACATACAGTTTCGCATTTATAATATTTGTTAGGATACACATCAAGACACAAATGTCTGTCCTGGGTGGGATACGAACCGCCGGCGGCTTACTGGGATCATAGTCACTAAGCCAACCGGCCTGCCCCCGGATATTAAATCTATTATATATAAAACAAAGTCCCCACCGCCTCTGTCTGTCTGTCTGAACGCGATGAACACAAAAACTACTGAACAGATTTTCTTGCGGTTTTCACCAAATTACGGAGTATTTCTTGGGGAAGGTTTTTATGTATAATACATTAATTTGGAGCCGGTAGATGGCGCTGGTGGGCAGAACGAAGTCTGCCGGGTCCGCTAGTTATTTATAAATAATTTACAGATTTATATATAAAGGGTTTGAATGAAAGCAATATAATAAGTCGCGACGAAGGCAGATTGGCATCGACGATATATCTAAGTTATACAGACAACGAGACATTGGAATTGAGATGCTATCATGGCTACACTTATGGACAATTGTGCTGGACGTACAACGGTAACATAGTTTCTCCTAGTGATTTTTTTTTCATTTTTCTCAATATTATGGTGGCAACGAAATGGTTAAATCTTCTTCTAAGATCTTTTTTACATGGCCGACTATAACTTGTTAACCTGTAAAGCCAACATAGCCGTGATAGTTTTCCTTTTATACTAATTATATATATTTGTTCACTAGCTTCCGCTCCGCGATTTCACCCGTCATAATCTAAGATCATTCATTTATTTGTAAAAAAAAATATGTTTCAGATAACCTAGTGTCTATTTACGAGTCACATACGAATAATAGACCTTTCAAATTAATTTTGGGTCTTATCAACGATAATTCAACTATTTCATGTTCACGGGTCTTTCTACGAAATAATTACTATTATCCTGTATCTAAGATTAATATAAAGCTTATGTATAAGAAACCAGAGGTGCCCAGTAACGCTACATTTTCTAAAGGTAACATAATATATTATAAATAAATAAATATCTTGTGACATTTTTCACACACGGCCAATCTGATTCCAAAGTAAGCTTCAAATGAAGCTTGTGTTATGGTAACCAGATAGCTGATATACTACATATACTACTTTTAAATACATAATTATAGATATTTACATCCAGACACAGGACAAACAGACATATTCATGCATACAAATGCTTGAGAGTCAGGGTTACTAACCACAAAGCCAACCGGGCTGTCCCAATACAATAAGTGCTAATAACAGCTACACACAACATTTTCCATAAGCAACAGAACAATGCTACATAAAATACTATTATTATTGCATATGATAGATAGACATCCTTATTTCATTTATAATATACCTAGGAATAATTTTAAATTAATTTATTAGTCGTTTAATATTTTAACAATTTAATTTCAGAGTGTATTTGGTGGTCTGTGGGAAGTCTGCTGGGAATCTTCATCATCATCTCAGCTTGTACACTGCTGTATATAATTAAGGTATATAACACAGACCTATAATCTAACTAGATAACGTCAGTATTTCAATGTGTATGAAGACCAACCGTGTCACTTCATTGACGTCCGAAGGCAATAACGGTCGATCGCGGACTACATGACGGCGTGGAGAGCGGACATTTTTGCTGCTTTTTAGAAGTACATACACTCACGTCTAGTTAGATTAAAAGTCTATGGAACCTTCCTATATACATTAGAAAAAAAAAACTAGAATTTAAACTTAAACTAGATCCTACCTATTTAAAAGTAGGTATAAGTATGTAGGGGGGAGATAGGGCAAATTAATGCATAAAATTTCAGAGTCAATTTAAGTAGATATGTACCTATAATAATAATAATCATTTATTTGCTTTCATGTGTACATAAGATGTCAAATTACAATATAGCATGGTCCCATAAGCCAGTATTATAGGCATGCAAATATAAATAAATTTAAGAAAGAGAGCTCTATATAAAATGTCAATCTCAATAATAAATGTAATGTAATGTCTAAACTCTTATGCCCCTCCCAGAAAAAAAATCTTTACCTACTTTCGGATAACATTTAAACGATTAAATTTCAATATTTATGTATATTTATTTTTAATGTATCTCTTGCTTTGCTACTTAACTAATATTGTATATGTTTAGATTAACTGCTTTCTTTAATTATTATGGTACATGTGGTGTTTACCTTTAAGTAATTGTTACATTGTTATTCTTATTTTCTTGTAATGTATCCTTATTTTAATGTATGTATGTGTAAACAATTGTTGGTAAGCCTAAAAATAAATAAATAAATAAATAAATAAATAACCTGTCCTTTGTAGGTAGGTACTATGGTCTGTACACAAGCTTTTGCGGTAATGTATATAAAGAATATCCCAGGATATTAGATATTTATTTTGGTGACCACATACCATTGGTGTATAACCGGGATGTTAAATATAAATATATAAATACCTACCATACCATATTAGTTACTGGTTATAAATATAAATTTTGATACACGATTTAAAATTTCAGATACGAGAGACAGTGTTAGTTGTCGAAATGCTCTGAAATGGTTTGACCGATTTTCCTTTTTTGTGTATGTTTGTTAGATCTGAGAATAGGTCGTAAAGTATTTTTCACCCTCCTATCCTGTTCCCATTTTAATCGCGATTTTATTATTTTTGTATGAAAAATATCCAAATAATTTAACCGCGTGAAGTGATTTACCTACATGATATGTCGCGTCACTTTGACGTGGTCTTCTCGTAATATATCTTTGGTAACATATACATGGTTGATCTTTCAGAGAAAATCCAGTATAAGAAACAGCATGAATACTTCACCAATAGCACACTTTGTTGCTAATGAAAATGGTCCAATTGTATTACTAAATAACGAAAACGTTAAAAAAGAACACTCGCTCAGTAACGGGAAGGTTACAAAGAAACACTTTCTCAGTAACGGGAAGGATACAAAGAAACACTTTCTCAGTAACGGGAAGATTAAAAACGAACATTTGCTCAGTAGCAAGAAGGTTCTAAAGGTACATTCTACACAACGCGTTGACAACCAACAATCGTTAGAACAAAGCGAACCATTTTACGTTAATTCAACCAGCGTTAACGAAACCACAAATGATAGTGATTTATATGAGAACCACGAAATACTTAACAATAATGTACAGCCTCAACTGAATTATGCAACACTTGAGCTGATGAATAATAAGGAACCATTCAAAAGGGATGTAGTATCGGAATATATTCATGTTTTAAACACAGGTGATAAACAGAATGACTGCGCTATGTATGTGAATAGTCAGACTAGTCAGTCCACAGAGCCGGCCTACTGTCAAGTACTGATGTAAACTAGATAATAATCTGGCGAGGATAATTTAGCCTGTATAAGTATGTTAATACCTTTTTACTTATGGAGACTAAGGTATGCTTCAAAAATTGACATTGAATCAAACGTTAGGTCTTCTGAGATATCTTAGATACACTCAGTGACGGATAGACTTCTTGATGCCCTAAGGAATCCACGCCCATCGGGCCCCCTATCCTTATGTTAACTCGAATCGGCCTTTAAATCATTTTTGGTGACGTGAGAGTGAGACATGATGCCCTAAGGATGGATATTTGTGCTTCTTCTGGTACCCCCTAAACGTGATGCCCTAGGCAATTGCTTAATTTGTTTAAGTGCTAATAAGTCACTGAATGTCACCACTGGTGAAGGAAAACATGGTGAGGAAACCTGCATGCCCGAGATCTGCCATGCGGCGGCCATGTTTGTGGACTAAATTTCTAAAGGCCCGCTGGAATATCTATTCCAGCTCTTATAGTTCCCAAAAATGTACATAGGTACTTACAATTTTAAATGTGCAATGTCGAGATCATATAGTTAGTACTTTAAGTTATAGAATATGTTTTTTTATGTAATTAAATAATTATAGTTATTTATTTAGTAGCAAAAAATCTTTAATGTTATTGTTTAAAATTCGAATATTTTTTGGCTATTGTATTAAATAGTGTTATAATAGTAGGTAGTAAGTTTTGTTGCAAATAAATAAATTTATCTAAGGATATTAAGAAGAAAATTATCAGATATTAAAACACATGAGTATAATAAAAATATTTATTTTATTTTATATCACATAAGTACATTTACAGTCACAAATTACATTTTGTACATTTGTACGTAACAATTGAAATTATTTATTTATACATAATATTATAATAATCATCATAATTGACGTAAAATTAATTACATTTAATAATTGGCTAGATAAATTCGAGTAATAAAATTAAATTGTTATAATCATATAAAGAGATAATAAATGCCCTGTTTGAGGGAATTCTTTTTTTTTTATCTTACTTTGCTGTTCATTAAAAAAATCAATTGGTCAACAATCGGCGGAGAGATCTATGAGTACATATCTTTATTGAAGTCTGTTAAGAAAACCTTCATTTATTTCAAGTATCTGTTATAGCGGAAAATACACATTTTATGAAAAATTCAATTTTCTTTTACGGTTCATGAGATACAGCCTGGTGACAGACAGACGGATGGACTGAGGGGGCTTAGTAATCGGGTCCCGTTGGTTAGCATTCGAGTACGGAACCCTAAAAAACTAAAGTTGCATTTAAGGTCTCGTACAAATTATTATTAGTACCTATTTTTCTAATAGTTTTATTGCAAAATATGCAAATAAATAATTACTATTATTAACAATAAAAATGTTAAATTACAACATATGTTTTTAAAGATAAACCAAAAATTCGCTAGTTTTATTAAATAATAAAATCGTTTTTAAAACATACAAAATACTGATAGTATGAACATATCACTTTATTTAAAAGCCCAGAGTCTATTTGCTAAATAAAACTAAATACTAAATTAAATAAGTGGTTTTAAATTAAATACATGTGATCACATTTGGGGCGCGTTTCTAAATTAAACCCTGGTATTAGTGATACATAAATATTCTAGGACATTTTTCACACACGGCCAATATGATTCCAAAAGCAGAGCTTGTACTGTAACCAGATAGCTGATATACTTTAAAATACATACTCATTCAGACATGTTCATGCACACAAATGTTTGTCCTAGATGGGAATAGAATCCTCGATCAGTAATCATAAGTAATGTAATAATCCATCTAATTTAAGCTTTGCCTCATGTGTAAATTCTTGCAAAAAGCAATTTAGTCTTCAAATAATTGTGTCTTAATGAAGTATCAATATTATTTCCAAATATGAAATTTCTTTTAACACTCAAAATAATTGTAGAAACTGTTCTAATTTGTAAAGGAAGCAAAAGCAACCTTAACAGCCAGTAAGCCCTCAGTCGCACGATTTTAAAACGTACGTTAAAAAAGCGTTCAAATACAACAAATGCATTCCCATGTTTATGTTCACACGACAGCGTTTTTAAAACGCGACGCTTTGTATTGAGCGGTGTTGCATTTTCAACTTTGGGTGTTGGAAATAGAGCATATTATGGTACTTGGAAATGCATTTGTATTTGAACGCTTTTTAACGGCCGGTAAGAAAACTCTCGTGCGTTGAAGGCTAATAGAGTACATAGAAGCTTATACTATATACAATATATGCAATTATGGTAGGATTTGATATATGAATGTTATAAGTACGCATAGGATATTAAACAGTATATATACTAAATGTCCAAAAAGCACCATGTTGGAGGCACCTAAATCTTTTTATAAGTACTATTTAGTAATCTAGTGATCTAGTTTCTAAATCTATATATATAAAATAATCTATATATATAAAAGAAAGTTGTGTTAGTTACACTATTTATTACTCAAGAACTGTTGAACCGATTTTGCTGAAAATTGGTGGGGAGGTAGCTTAGAACCAGGAGATAGACATACTTAGGACATAGGATTTTTATCCCGGGAAAATTTAAGGTCCCTCAGGAACGCGGGTGAAACCGCAAGATACCACTAGTAAAATAAATAGTTGTCTAGTTGTATAAGGTCTGTTTTGACTGCACATGTGTTATAAATAATTGGATGCTGATAAGCAATAATGTGTTAACCCCTATACACTTAGTTTTGAGAAAATGGCGTCTCAAGATAATGTGAAGTATGTGATTTAGGATCTTTGTATGTTATAAATCCATTTTTTATGTACAATGTTTTAGATGACTTGAAACACTTTTTTAGAATGTTAAATTTATAAAAATATATCGAAATCTTTGTTTTCGACTTTTTAAGGGTTGACACATTATTACTTATCAGCATCCAAATATCTTGGGCTATTTTTCCCACACGACCAATCTGATTCCAAACTAAGCAGAGCTTGTACTGTAACCAGATAGCTGATATACTACATTAAAATACCTCATTCAGACATGTTCATGCACACAAATGTTTGTCCTAGGTGGGAATCGACTCGACTAGCAGCTTGAAAGTCAGGGTCACTAACCACAAAGCCAATCAGTAGTCGAATATTTTAAATACTGTTTAAATGTTTTACATAGGTATGCAATAAATTTCTTTAATTTGTTTTTCAAGAATTCTTCTTTTTCTCCTGCATTTTATTGTAACTCTGAAAGAAAGAAAATCATGGTCATTAAGGGTCTTATTTAAGTTATTTTATATGGGTATTAGAATAAAATGGCTCTTATCTCCTTTACATAAGATGGTTTCAAGCAAATATCTATACTAAAAATTGTTGAAATAGTATTATTTTAATCTTACTCTTGTTTCGTCATAATTTTTTTTAAATGAGAACTTAAGAGTTCAAATAATAATATTGAAACATGGAATTGCATTAGAATATTTTTATTATTATTACTCAACCTCTTAAAACGCGTTTAAATGAAATTTAGCAATGATAGCAACCTGGACAAATGTGTAGGACATTTTATCCTAGAAAAAGTGATACTCCAAAAACACGTTTAAAACATTAGTAAGTGTTAAAAAATTACCTCTTCTGCCATACTGTAAAGCATAGCGGCTGTTTCCCGACCAGTCTGTTCCACTAACGCCTTAAATATCCCTGTATCTTGCTCGCTGACGTCAGATCTGCAGTAATTAATATTAATCATCATCAGCTCATATACGTCTCCACCGAGGAGCTCGAGCCGAGCCTAACAATGAGAGGCCATAGTCCACCACGCGGGCCTAGTGGGTGGAAGGAACATGCCTTTAATAGTGACATCTCGGGCATGCAGGTTTCCTCACGATGTTTTCCTAATTTGTTGGGGTCTTGCTCAAGTGTGAGCTGATATACTACGTTTTAAATACATACTTATATAGATATTTACATCCATAATATTAGTACAATTGATAGATATATAAATAAATATCTTGGGACATTTTTCAATTACGGGCAATCTGATTCTAAACTAAGCAGAGCTTGTGCAGAACCAGACAGCTGATACACTACATATACTACTTTTAAATAGATAATTACATCCAGACACAGAACAAACAGACATGTTCATGCACACAAATGTTTGTCCTGGATAATTATGACTTACCTATTGGAATACGTGCGTATTCTATCCCTGGGCAGTATAAGTGTTTCGTTTTGATCCTCCAGTCTCTCCCCGGATGGCGTGTGTTCAAACGTGAAGTTCTCCGGTATCGCCAGCGGCGCCTGTAATCGAGAATCGAACCTTGTACCCTTCAGTTAAGGCCCTATACTTAAAGCTAAGGTACTAAAGTAACATGGTTAAAAACTCAGCAATGTTTAATTGTAAGCATTGTTAGCAAAGTGTGTACGCTTAGATATTTTAAACTACGATTAATAGTGATTCAAGAATTATGATGGTGTTTTGTTGCATCCGCGCAAAGTCGGGGCGGATTGCTAGTTTTATAAAATCTAACATTTTTAGTACCTATCCAATAAAATAAAAATCAAGAAAAATCTATGATTATTTTGTTAAATATAAAAACTTTCAAATAAATCTAATGGTCCAGTAAATTTTATAAGGGATACCCTTCCATATGCCCCTAAGAATGACTAAACTAAAATATTTTAATTTTTATTCAAATAGGCCTTCACAAGCGCTTGCGACCATTACTCTTTTTAATTCAAACCAAATAAAGACTGATTTATATTTTAAATATTTAAAAGTAGTTTCTTACCTGGCTTTTGGATAGAAGAGATCTTCTAGGCATTGTATCTTCTTTCTTTGTCCCACTCGATTGAGTGAGCAGTTCGAACGGATGTCCCGTTTCTACTATACGACCTCTGTCAAAAAAATTATTATTTAATATTAAGTAACTATTTGTAGGTTTTAATTGGATGCTGATAAGCAATAATGTGTCAACCCACAAAAAGTCGAATACAATTTTTTTGATATATTTATATAATGCATCGCGTATTTAATATTCAAAAAAAGTGTTTCAAGTCATCTAAAACATAAAAGTACATAAAAAATGGATTTATGTCATAAAAAAAGGTGTAAATCACTTAGACAATATTATCTTTAAACGCCATTTTCTCAAAACCAAGTTTATGAGGGTTTCCACATTATTGCTTATCAGCATCTAATTTTTGTACATCATATTAATGTTATTTTAGTAGTAGGTATGTCTTCTATGACTTCAAATAAATATTTCATATATTTATTTCTATATTTTTCCCGGGATAAAAAATAGCCTACGAGTTAATCCAGGGTTTCAGCTATCTTCATAACAAATTTTATTAAAATCCGTCCAGCCGTTAAGACATGAAGAAGTAACTAGTTTTTTTTTAAGTAATATTCGTCAAAAATAAACATTTATTTCTTTTTTTCTAACAAACATACACACTCACAAAGTTTCGTCTTTATAATATTAGTAGAATTAGTAGGATACTTACTTATCCATGACAATCACTCTGTCATAGTCCATGACAGTGTTTAGTCTGTGGGCGATAGTCAGCACTGTAGAGTCTGCAAACTTAGTCCTTATTGTCGATTGTATATGCTTGTCTGTCCTAGAAAAATATTAAATATTAATAGCCCGGTTGGCTTTGTGGTTAGTGACCCTGACTCTCAAGCCGCGGGTCGTGGGTTCGATTCCCACCCAGGACAAACATTTGTATGCATGAATATGTCTGTTTGTTCTGTGTCTGGATGTAAATACCTATATAAGTATGTATTTAAAATTAGTATAATATGTAGTATATCAGCTATCTGGTTACTATAACACAAGCTCACTTTGATGCTTAATTTGGAATCAGATTGGCCGTGTGTGAAAAATGTCCCAGGATATTCATTTATTTATAATGAATATTTTTCTATGTTTACAATATTTAAGTGTAATATTAGTTTACTACCTGCCTCCGCGTGGTTCACTCGCGTAGTTCCCGTTCTATATATAGCCCATATAGCCTATATTACTATCTGATGTAGCTTTCTAATGTAGTTTCTGAGTTTATAAATTTTTTTTTGTAATTTTGTTAACACTTTTAGTACTGACTTATATATTTTACTTTACTAAGCTATTTTAAGTTTACGTACATTTTTATTGTAACAAAAAATTACAAATAATTTTAAATCTCATGTCACATCAATATCTTCCAAATATATCAACATACAATATCTTACAAATTTATAACAAAACGAACTAAATTCCTTCAAAAAAATACACAGAAACAACATTATAATAACATTAAAACAATACTAACTCAGTATCAACGTTGGCTGTCGCTTCATCTAGTACTAGGACCTTACAGCCAGCCAGAGCAGCGCGCGCAAGGCATACTAACTGCCTCTGCCCTGAAGAGAGATTCCCTCCGCCGTCGCCGACTTTTGTCGATAGGCCTGCTGGCATTTTGGAGACCAGGTCTTGAAGTTCCACCTGTGTGGAATATGGATATAAGATTTAGTTGGACTTTGATAGAGTTTTCATGAGGGTCAAATAGGTTGGATGCTAAGTACATGCAGTGAGAATTATTAGTATGAAACTAAGTATGTTATTTTTTATATAAAGACTACTTGTTTGGTTGCTTTAATTATTTCAAATATTTAAAAAGATACTAAATCAAATAAAGAAATATACTAATTTTGAATATAAAAAAGTTATATATTAGAATAGAATAATGCAATAACTAAAAATTTTTGTTTTTTTTTACTATTGAATCCTCAGCGCGAGTTACTGCAGCATCACGTAACGTAGTAAGGTAATATAAGTGCTATTAGTTACATGTTCTGCTATTACCTACTCCAGTCCTACCAATATCAACCGTAATCCCTCTAGTACCGATCCTAGTCCCTCTAGTACCAATCCTAGTCCTGCTATTACTAACTCCAGTCCCACTAGTACCACCTAGTACCTACTCCTGTTTCATTATTACCAACCCTAATCCCTCTAGTACCGTCCCTAACTCTGCTATTACCAACCCTAGTCCCGTTTGTACCAGAAAGAAAGAAAATACATTTATTTTCTTTGCTAGTCAGCTGTTAGTTAGCTTAGCTGCTACCAATGCTAGTCCCACTAGTACCACCTAAAACATACCTGCGCAAGCGCCGCATATATATCCGCATCAGTATGCCCCGCGGCTCCGGCCGGGTCGAGGTTGTCCCGCAGCGTGGCGGCGAAGAGCACGGGCCGCTAGTTCCTAACCTAGCGCGCTAGTACCTACACTAGTCCCACTAGTACCTACCCCATTCCCACTAGTACCTACCCCATTCCCACTATTACCAACCCATATCCCTCTAATACCGATCCTAGTCCTGCTATTACCAATCCTAGTCCTGCTATTACTTACACCAGTCTCCCTAGTACATACCTGCGCAAGCGCCGCGTATATATCCGCATCGGTATGCCCCGCGGCGCCGGCCGGGTCGAGGTTGTCCCGTAACGTGGCGGCGAAGAGCGCCGGCCGCTGTGGTAGAGCACACAGCCGCCGCCTCCACGCGCGCAAACCCACCTCCGAAGCGGATACCCCGTCGACGTATACCCCACCGGTTATGGCACTCAATCTAACCAATAAATAATATATATTTCATCATCATCATCAGCTCATATACGCCTCCACCGAGCAGCTCGAGCCGAGCCTAACATTGAGGGGTGTAGGCCATAGTCCACACGCGCGCCTAGTGCGGCGGCGGACTGCAAATGCCTTTAATAGTGACATCTCGGGCATGCAGGTTTCCTCACGATGTTTTCCTTCACCGAAAGCCAGTGGCGTGAATCCGTACGTAAGTTTTTTTATAAACTTAGAGGTATGGGCCAGGGATTTGAACCTGTACCCTCATGATCGTGGGTCGGTGCGTTCCCAACTCAGCCACCACGGCTACCTACAATATATTTCATACACACGCCAATCTGATTCCAAATCAAGCATAGCTTGTACTGTAACCAAAAAGCTGATCTATACTAATATTATAAATGCGAAAGTAACTCTGTCTCGCTTCCACGCTAAAACTAGTGAACCGATTTAAATGAAATTTGGTACACAGATATGAGAAAGGACATAGGCTACTTTTTATCCGGGGAAAATGGAAGATTGAGAAATTGTGGAATGAGCTCCCCGCCATGGAGTACAGCGTGGGGTTCTTCAAAAAGGGAGTGAAGAGATTTTTATGGAGTGTGAGTGCCGCCCTTGATGTTGCGAGCGTCCATAGGCTACGGTAACCGCTTCCCATCAGGTGGGACTGTATGCCTGTTTGCCACCTTTGTGGCATAAAAAAAATTGATGGAGAAGCCACTAGTATTAAGATAGGCTTACCTAAAGAGAGCATTTATAAGTGAGCTCTTTCCGGCGCCAGTTCTTCCTACAACCGCTACCTTCTCAGCGGGACGTACTGTGAAGGAGACCCCCCGGATGGCCAGCACGGGGCCCTCGGTTGGCTCAGATTTGGTGGCCCCAGGGGCCACCGGGGGCCTTTCGTACTCTAGAGACACGTTCTCGAACCTGATCTCGCCTTGGGGACAAAGTGGTGATTTTAAGATGATAAACAAATAGGTATGTTGGAATTTTCTATTAATGGCACAAATTAGGCATAGAATATGATAACCAGAATTACATACTACTTTTAAATATATAGTTATTATAGACATTGGAATATTGGAAGAACTCGCAAGTAGCCGCTAATAGTTAAATATATTTATTACCTTTCGTAGGCCATTTCTCAAAGTCCAAATGGGGATGGTTGGCTTTCAAAGCCTTTTCGTTAGGTTCCACTGGTTGTTCTGATGGTAGATTTGTGTATTCAAATATACGTTCAACCTGAAATGGTATTAATCACTACATATTATAAAACAAAGTCGCTTTCCGCTGTCTATCCCTATGTCTTCTTAAATCTTTAAAACTACGCAACGGTCTTTTTTTATAGATATAGTGATTCAAGAGGAAGGTTTTTATATACAATACATGCATAATATGTTAGAGAAACACTGACAATTTTGGACGTTTCTAATGTGATGACAGACCGGTTGGCTTTGTGGTTAGTGACCCTGACTCTCAACCTTTAATTTTGACCAAAGATAAGGAGACCTTTCAGGAGATATTTTAAGGTGTTAAGAAAAGCCAATCTTTCCTATTAAATACATGCAGATGTCCTTTATTATTAAATACATACAGATGTCATTTGATTCTCCACTTCGGCGGTTTGTCTCATTCCGTATTGACACATTCCCACGAGTCCAATCACTTGTGTGATAGCCAAACCGACGCTTCCTCCAATAGTATCTGAAAAAAATATTATTATTATTACACACTGTGGTATTTATATTATTGAAATTAAATATATTTACTTATTTAAATACGTTAGATTCTTGCTACGGTTCGGTCTCAATACGCGACTTTTGCTGAGAATTGCCAGCATTAAACTAAGTAATTACTCTTTTCAAAATGTTTGATTTTTGGTAAATACACTCGCAGTTTCACTCGCGTACCCGGGAGATCTTCCATTTTCCCGGGATAAAAATAGCCTATGTCTTTTCTTAGGCTCTAGACTATCTGTGTGCCAAATTTAATTTAAATTCGGTTCAATAGTTTTTGCGCAAATATACATACAAACTTTGGCATTAATAATATTAGTAGAATAAAAAACTCACCACCACCAGCGAAGAGGAAGAAGCTGAAGGTCACAAGGCCAAGGTACAAACAGCAGAGCATGTCCATCCAGAAGCCGAATGCCCTGTTAGTGGTGAGGACCAGGCTCCACGCGCTGGAGTGCAGGTCCTGCAACTTGTCGAACTCGCGCGCCACCGTGCGTTGGCGACGAGTGGACCGGATGGTGCTGAGGCCAGATACCGTGGCCTGCAGGTGGGAGAGGGACTGGCTACGGGCTTTAGGGGGAGGGGAGAAGATATTCAATGAAAAGAAACGGTTTTAAAACATATTTTATGGTAAATTTGATAAAAAAATATCCTGGGACATTTTTTATGATAGGATACAACAAATATCCTAGGACATTTTTGATGATACCAATGATACAATAAATATCCTAGGACATTTTTCACACACGGCTAATCAGATTCCTAAGTAAGCTTCAAAGTGAGCTTGTGATATGGTAACCAGATAGCCTATAAACTAAACAACAGAGCCAAAAAGCCAAATGCCCTGTTAGTGGTGAGGACAAGGCTCCACGCGCTGGAGTGCAGGTCCTGCAGCTTGTCGAACTCGCGCGCCACCGTGCGTTGGCGACGAGTGGACCTGATCGTGCTGAGGCCTGACACCGTGGCCTGCAGGTGGGAGAGGGACTGGCTACGGGCTTTAGGGGAGAAGATAATCGAAGAAAAAAAACAGTTTAATAACATATTCTATAGAAATTTTGATAAGTAAATATTCTGGGACATTTTTTATGATAGGATACAATAAATATTCTAGGACATTTTTGATGATAGGATACATTAAATATCTTGGGACATTTTTCATACACGGCCAATCGGATTCCAAAGTAAGCTTCAAAGTGAGCTTGTGTTATGGTAACCAGATAGCCGATATTCTAAACAGCAGAGCCAAAAAGCCGAATGCCCTATAAGTGGTAAGGATCAGGCTCCACGCGCTGGAGTGCAGGTCCTGCAGCTTGTCGAACTCGCGCGCCACCGTGCGTTGGCGACGAGTGGACCTGATGGTGCTGAGGCCTGACACCGTGGCTTGTAGGTGGGAGAGGGACTGGCTACGGGCTTTAGGGGGAGGGGGGAAGATATTCAATGAAAAGAAACAGTTTTAAAACATATTTTATGGTAAATTTGATAAAAAAACATCCTGGGACATTTTTGATGATAGGATACAATAAATATCCTAGGACATTTTTTATGATACCAATGATACAATAAATATCCTAGGATATTTTTGATGATACCAATGATACAATAAATATCCTAGGCCATTCGGATTGCAAAGTAAACTTCAAAGTGAGCTTGTGTTATGGTAACTAGATAGCCTATAAACTAAACAGCAGAGCCAAAAAGCCGAATGCCCTATAAGTGGTAAGGACCAGGCTCCACGCGCTGGAGTGCAAGTCCTGCAGCTTGTCGAACTCGCGCGCCACCGTGCGTTGGCGGCGAGTGGACCGGATGGTGCTGAGGCCTGACACCGTGGCCTGCAGGTGGGAGAGGGACTGGCTACGGGCTTTAGGGGGAGGGGAGAAGATAATCAATGAAAAGAAACAGTTCTAAAACATATAGTAAATTTGATAAACGAACATTTTGATGATAGGATACAATAAATATTCTAGGACATTTTTGATGATACCAATGATACAATAAATATCCTAGGACATTTTTCATACACGGCCATTCGGATTGCAAAGTAAACTTCAAAGTGAGCTTGTGTTATGGTAACCAGATAGCCGATATATAACATATACTGCATTTTAAATACATACTTATATAAATAATTACATCGAAACACAGAAGAAATACAACATATTCATTCAGATAATAAGGAAATTAATAACAAAAGAAGAGCAATTTAAAAATCAATATTTTAGTCAAATTGATGATATATTATTTTGTATATCAAAGCTATGCCTGTGTAGAATTAATATATATTACTGTTAAGCAGCTATGCTAAATCTTACAAATAAATAATTATGTAAGCAGTGCCAAGCTAAAATTGGCTGATAATAAAGATTTTCTTTGGCCATGGTGGCTTAGTTGGGAACACACCGACTGAGGGCGTCGGTTCAAATCCCTGGCCCGTACCTCTCAGTTTATAAAAACCTACATACAGATTCACACCACTGGCTTTCGCTGGAAAAACATCGTGAGGAAACCCGAGATGTCACTATTAAAGGCATGTGAAGTTACTCACCAATAGCCTCGATCCTCTTCAGCTCCCTACTGGTGCTGAGGAAGAGACTCCTCAGCAGGAACAGCAGCACGGTCACCACGCCAGTGGGCAGTATCAACCACCAGTTCACTAAGCACACCACCACTAGAATCGCTATCACTTCTAAAAAGAACTGAAAAAGAACATAAATATCCTGGGACATTTTTCACACACGGCCAATCTGATTCCAAACCAAGCAGAGCTTGTGATGTAACCAGATAGCTGATAGGTACTTTTAAATACATAGTTATATAGATATTTACATCCAGAGACAGGACAAACAGACATATTCATAGAAACCTTAATTTGTATATACATAACTAACTACCGCCCCACGGGTTCGCCCGCGTAGTTCCCGTTCCCATAAGAATATAGGGATAAAATATAGTCTATGAAACTAATGAATGGTCACTGTTAAGCATTCGTGTGTTAACCCTCAAAAAGTCTGAGACAAAGATTTTGGTATATCTATTTTTATAATGCATCAATCATGTATTTAACATTCTACAAAAGTGTTTCAAGTCATAAAAGATATAAGTACATAAAAAGTGGATTTATATCATACAAAAAGTCGTAAATCACATAGACAATATTATCTGTGAACGTTTTCTCAAAACCAAGTTTATGAGGGTTAACACATTATTGCTTATCAGCATCCATATTACTACGGATACTTATAGAAGATGATCAATCAACTTACCCCAAGACAGTCGACCAGCGCGACCGGCAGCAGCGTGTCCACCTGTCCCATGTCCTTGGAGAACCTGTTGAGGATGCGACCTGATGGATTGTGATGGTAGAACCACATAGGAGCGTTGGTTACACCTCTGTAAGGAAAACAGTGGAATAATTAAACATTTAATCTTTCCTATTTATTTTAAGTCTAACTATTCATAAGTGCTTTGCATATTGGCCTATTTGAATAAAAATATTTTTGATTTGATTTGATTTGATTTAAAAAAAATTAGTTAAAAATACAGACTATGCTTTGAACAGCTAATGATGTGAAGATCGAGTTTCCTACAACACAGGAAGACCTAATTTGGGAGCCCAGCCCAAATATAATTATACCATACTAGCTGCCTTCGCGCGGTTTTACCCGCGTAGTTCCCGTTCCCGTGGGAATACAGGGATAAAATATAGCGAGTAACAACTCGTGGATAATGTAGCTTTCGAATGGTGAAAGAATTTTTAAAAACGGTCCAGTAGTTTTTGAGCCTATTCATTACAACCAAACAAAGTTTTCCTCTTTATAATATTAGTGTAGATTTAACACTGAATAAAGATATTTTAATTTATATTAGGAGTGCTCCTTGGGATCTTTAATTTTCCCGGTATATAAAGTAGGCTGTGTGTTCTAGAACGTATTCTAACTCTGAGAGAAACTTCATTTTCATCCCTTCGGCCGTTGTTACGTGAAAGAGTAACAAAAATCCATAAATTTTCACACACTTTCGCTTTTATAAATATTAGTTACAATTGTTGTAGATCCAACAAATATTAAAAATGCGAAAGTTTTTGAAAATTTTTCAATATACTTATGTATGTATGTTTGACTAAAAACTGAAGGGATCTGAATGTTACCCCGGGAAAATGTAAGACCCCGGGGAATGAGGGTAAAAATTTTCTCTTAATGTAAATATAAGGACTTACCTAAACATATTATCATGGAGAGTAACAGATGCTTTTATGCATGTATTGTAGAATACTACTAATTTGTTCCACGTGAAGAAAATACATATCCCTATAAGGGTCCCGTACATATACACGCACTGGGCTCGAGTCAAGTGAAAATAGTTCTTATTCACTTGTGTGAAGTCTACTTCTGTAATGGCAAAGTTATTTTAATTAATATCCTGAAACATTTTTCACACACGAGCAATCTGATTCCAAACTAAGCAGAGCTTGTACTGTAACCAGATAGCTGATATCTATATATATAAAGTAAAGTCGTGTTAGTACACTATTTATAACTCAAGAACGGGTAAACCGATTTGGTTGAAAATTGGTAGGGAGGTAGTTTAGAACCAGGAGATGGACATAGGATACTTTTTATCCTGGGAAAACTGAAGTTCCCCGGGAACGCGTGTGAAACCGCAGGGAGCCACTAGTACTACATATAATACACTTATATAGATACTAGTGACCCGGGAGATCTTCCATTTTCCCGGGATAAAAAGTTAATGTCCTTTCTCAATCTCTTGACTATTCATGTACAAAATTTCATTTAAATCAGTTCGGTAGTTTCGAGGAAACGAGACAGACAGAGAGTTACTTTCGCATTTTTAATATTAGTTAGGATTTACATCTAGACATATATGCATTTAAATTTTTGTCCTGGGTGGGATTCAAACACACTACCGGTGGCATCAGATTCAGGGTTAGTAGGTAGACATTTTCCTTACCGCCAACTGGTGCTCCTGTAGCATTATTCTTCTGAGCCTTAATTAATGCACTATTTTCTTCTTCTATATTCACCCTAAAAATAGACAAACATATTTTATTTATCAATATTTCTATCAACAACTAATATATATTAACAAATAATAATGACATTAAATTACATATGTAGGTATGTATGATATTTATTTCTCATTAATTTACATCAAGACACATAACAAACATATTCATGCATACAAATGTTTGTCCTACGTGGGATTCGAACCCACGACCGCCGGCTTAAAAGTCAGGGTCACTGCCCACAAAGCCAACCGGTCAAAACATATCGCATACCCAGAACCACACTGTATTATGTTAAAAAATCTCAAAATCGACTTTTAATATCGACGAATAGGGAAAAATTTGCCGCACATACCACGAAAACAAATGTATTAAAATTTGTAATATGAAAAATGTCCAACAAATAGCCCAATGTTAAGGATATACACAGAAATTTTGACATACAATGAGATAACGGTTTTCCGTCAATTCTGAAATAAATGCTGTTTTGACTTAGTATTGTTCTGGGGGTGCGACATTTTAGCCTCAATTTATAAATAAAATATAAATATGAATAATATAGATATTTACATCCAAACACAGAACAAACAGATGTGTTTGAGTGAGTGAGTGAATGAATGAATGACTTACCATTCCTTCAACCACACATCTGTGGACGAATAGAATATCTGCGCGAGGATGAACAACGCAAATAGTAAGGCCATAGATGATTTGCTCCCGCCGCTCTTTATATACGAGAAATACACGCTGCTGTCTACTGAACCTTTGTTTTGTATTTCACCTGCAACAAAAATACTAATATACTAGCTGCCTCCGCGCGGTTTTACCCGCGTAGTTCCCGTTCCCGTGGGAATACAGGGATAAAATATAGCCTATGTTACTCGGGGATAATGTAGCTTTCCAAAGGTGAAAGAATTTTTGAAATCGGTCCAGTAGTTTCGGAGCCTATTCATTACAAACAGACAAACAAATCTTTCCTCTTTATAATATTAGTATAGAATATAGATAAAATTATTTTGTCACAGTGTCTGTACCTAACAAAACTCCTTCGAAACGCCTTGAACCGATTCTTATGAGATTTTGTGTATATTTAGTATGTCTGAGAATAGGTGAGGTATTATTACCCAATTCCCAAATTTTTTTTGCATTAATAAATAAAAAAATTAATATCCTGGGAAATTTTTCACACACGGCCAATCTGATTCCAAAAGCTTGTGATATGGTAACTAGATAGCTGATATACTAGATATAATACTTTTAAATACATACTTATATAGATATTAACATCCAGACATATTCATGCATACAAATGTTTGTCCTGGGTGGGATTCGAACCCACGACCCGCGGCTTGAGAGTCAGGGTCACTAACCACAAAGCCAACCGGCCTGTCAAATGGAAAGCTACATTATCAGGGAGTAAGATAGGCTATATTTTATCCCCATATTCCTAAGGAGCACTACGCAGGTGAAACCGCAGAACTTAAGTAAGTGATGTGTTAATTTAAATTAAATCATTCTTACCTTCATATTTTGGGTCCAAATTATTGTCCAAATCCAGATTAAATGATAACTGAGACGCCTCGGACATAGATCTTTGGGACCTTAATTTATGACTGTGTTCCTAAAATAATTCTTATGTTAGTAAAATAGTTTTTAAGCAAAATAAAATATTCTTAAAAGTTTATACCTACTTATTACTTAAATACTTATTCCCATAAAATACAGCATATATTGTTAAAAGTACATAATTTATTAATATTAAGTATACCTACTTACTTTACTTACATTATAATATTTATGAATTTAATTTATACCATGTATATCTTATCTATGTACAACTAAAACTAATATCACAATATGACATTATCCATACTAATATTATAAATGCGAAAATAACTCTGTCTGTCTCGCTTTCACGCTAAAACTACAGAACCGATTTAAATGAAATTTGGTACACATACAGTTTAAGACACAAAATTTAATCCCGGGAACGCGGATGAAACCGCGGGGAGCTACTAGTAAAATTGTAATAATGTTGACTAACACTTCTTTTGGCGTCTGCTTTGGGCTCAGATTTTACAGTAGCATTGTATACCTTGAGAAAAATGCAATATATGTATTAATATTATCTATATATTATATAAAATTCTCGTATCACAATGTTAGTTACCATTCTCCTCGGAAACTTTTTATGATATTACCGATTTATATGCATATTCAGTAGGTCTGAGAATCGGCTACTATCTATTTTTGATACCCCTGTGATCACGGGAACGGGAACTACGCGGGTGAAACCGCGGGGCGGCAGCTAGTTACTTTATATATCTATGTATTAGCCGCCAGTCGTGTCGAATCCCACCCAGGACAAACATTTGTATGCTTGAATAAGTCTATTTGTTCTGTGTTTGGATGTAATGAATTATCTATATAAATATGTAGGCATTTAAAAGCAGTATTTATCCTGTTCTGTAACCAGATAGCTGATATACTACTTTTAAATACATACTTATATAGACATTTACATGCAGACACAGAACAAACAGACATATTCATGCATACATACTTTTGTCCTTGACGGAAATAAAACCAACGACCAGCGGTTTGTGTCACTTAAAGTCTAAAGCAGGTTTAAAACACTTACTATAGTCTCTGAAGTCTCATAAGTAGTAGCTTTCTGTTTAAGCTTTTCTTCTTCGACTTTCTCGCCCATTTCTATGAGTTTTTCAAATTCTGTCGCTCCGTTTTTCAATTCATCATATGTACCTTGAGCTACGATCTGTAAAATATATGTAATATATGAATAAATACTAATATTATGAAGCTGAAGAGTTTTTGAAGGTGCTAAGATATGGAAGTACTACTGGATTGAATTGCAATGTTAATGTTGTATTGATATTTTTCTTTAGACTAAAGCTAAGAGAAGAATATTAGCTACCTTTTACCCTGGGAAAATTTAAGGACGCGGAGGAAGGACGCGAGTGAAGCCGCGAGCCGGTTAATTTATGTTATACTAGCTGCCTCCCCGCGGTTTTACCCGCGTAGTTCCCGTTCCCGTGGGAATACAGGGATAAAATATAGCCTATGTTACTCTGGGGATAATGTAGCTTTCCAAAGGTGAAAGAATTTTTGAAATCGCTCCAGTAGTTTCGGAGCCTATTCATTACAAACAAACAAACAAACAAACAAATCTTTCCTCTTTATAATATTAGTATAGACTAGCTAATAATATAAGTATTAGAATTTATAAATATATTTCGGTTTATAAATTTTTAAGGGGACAACAGTGTTAAGAAGAAGCGAGAAGACATTATACCTTTCCCTCTCGCATGACGCAGACAAGGTCGGCCCGGCGCGCGTACTGCGCGTGGTGCGTCACCAGGACGGCCGCCTTGTCCCGAAGGAAACCGCGGATGCACTCCTCATATATAGCTTGGGCTACCTGCAAAAATGTACGAATATAGGAAGGGACATAGAAAGAAAGAAAATACATTTCGACCTATCCGTAGAACAAAGTTACATCTCAATATCCCTACTTTACAGAAGTGTGATTTGCACATATTTTACCCTACCTTTTTCTTAATCGGTTTAGAGAATTGATACTTTTACCAACGTATTAAAACATTGGTAAAAACAGTGACCCTGACTTTCAAGCCGCGAGTCGTGGGTTCGAATCCCACCCAGGACAAACATTTGTATGCATGAATATGTCTGTTTATCCTGTGTCTAGATGTAAATATCTATTTAAGTATTACAAAGTAGTATATGTAGTATATCAGCTATCTGGTAACCATAACACAAGCTCACTTTGATGCTTAATGTAGAATCAGATTGGCCGTGTATGAAAAATGTCCCAGGATATTTATTTATTATTATTATTTAGTTATAAATATAAATAAAATAATACCTTAGCATCAACAGCGGCCAATGGATCATCTAGTAGGTATACATCTGCGTTCTGGTAGACACATCTAGCCAAAGATATTCTAGCTCTCTGACCCCCGGATAAAGATGCTCCTGATACCAAAAAAACGTGTTAAAAAGTAAATAAAAATTATCCTACTAATATTATAAATGCGAAAGTTTGTGAGTATGGATGTATGGATGTTTGTTACTATTTCACGCAAAGACTACAGAACGGATTGGGGGAAATTTGGAACAGAGATGGTTTATAAGCTAGATTAACACATAGACTACTTTTTATCCCGGGAAATTTGAGATCTCCCAGGAACGCGAGTGAAATCGCGGGGAGCCACTAGTTTAAAATAAATAAATAAACAATATATTTGAAACTGATTCGCCCGCGTAATATTTTACTAGGATAATAATAATAATTTATGTTTTTCCAGAACATATTACCTGGGTGAAACTCCGTGGCGTAAATAGCTTATAATTTAAGTAGAACATTATATATTATATGTATATTTTATATAGAAGGATTTAATGAAATATTCATTCATTGAAAAAATATCGACTCTATCGCCCCCCTTGAAAAGTTACTTTTAGTCAGAAGAGCTGGCAATAAACTCAGCAATTACTCTTAAAAATATTTCTTTTACAACTTGTACATGACAAAATGTTACATATTTTTGACACATCTTACCTCTCTCTCCCACAATAGTTTTGTCTCCGTGCGACAGGATCTCAAGATCGCTCTTGAGTTGACAGCATTTGATAACTTGTTTGTATCTGCGCAGGTCCATATCTTGACCGAAGAGAATATTCTGTCGGACCTGAAAATTAAAACATCTTCTCTAAACATATCTATATCTATACTAATATTATAAATGCTAGTAACTCTGTCTGTCTATTGGTCTGTCTCGCTTTCCCGTTAAAACTACTGAACAGATCTATATATACATATATATTATATATATACTAGTGGCTCCCGAGACTTCACATGCGTTTAACAGTGACATCTCGGGCATGCAGGTTTCCTCACGATGTTTTCCTTCACCGAAAGCCAGTGGTGTGAATCCGTACGTAAGTTTTTATAAACTCAGAGGTACGGGTCAGGGGTTTGATCTTGCACCCTCATGATTGTGAGTCTGTGCCTGAGCCAACACGGCTTCTATAGTTCGGTATTTGACGAATAAATCTTTTATATTTAAATTCTCGTGTCACAATGTTAGTTACCATACTCCTCCGAAACGCCTTTACCGATTTTTATGAAATTTTATATGCATATTCAGTAGGTCTGAGAATCGGCTACTTACTATTCTTAATACCCCTGTGATCACGGGAACGGGAACCACGGGGCGGCAACTAGTAAATAAATAAGATACTTACGGAAGCCTCAAAAAGCCAAGGATCTTGGGCAGCATATGAGACTACTCCGTGGACTTGTAGTTGCCCACTAGTGGGCGAAAGCTCCCTCAATATAGCTTGCAGGAGAGTGGATTTTCCAGACCCTACTGTTCCCACTATAGTCGTGAGAGTTTCTGGTTTTACCTAAAATAAAACGATCTTCTAATATTATAAAGAGAAAATAATTTATTTTTCTATGTTAGTTTGTAATGAAATTGAACCGAAACTACTGGACCGATTTAAATAATTCTTTCACCATTGGAAAGCTACATTATCAGGGAGTAACATAGGCTATATTTTATCCCCATATTCCTACGGGAAAGGGAACTACGCGGGTGAAACTAGTACATAATATGTTTGTAACTTACACTAAAATTAATATTAGCTAATGCAACTATTTTCCTATCCACAGCTTCGTTATCGACATTCTTCCAATACGCCGTGTAGTCCTTCATGCTTAGTAGAACAGCCGGCTTCACCTGTTCCAGGTTCGTTTCCGACTTTATGTACGCCTGTTGGCTGGAATATGTGTTTTATTGTCGTTAGTTTGAAGTTCAAAATGGTTTGGATGGTTTTATTGTGAGCATTTTTGAGTTTAAAAGATTTTGGTGTGTCCTTTTTTATGAGTTTTTATCTCTTTCTAGCACGTATAATTCTAGTACTAAAATATATGTATACTAAATATGCAAGAATGAAAAGAAAAATATGTATGTATATTATATATTATTCGTTTTTTTGTGACCTAAAAGATCAGATTTGACAGCATTACTATACATATATTTTTTCATGTACAAAAAAATTGGTTGCCTGTAAAGTCGGTATACGGGCGAAAGTTTTACGTGACAACGACTTTGAGTGGTAAAATAATTTTAATGTGAATATTCATTCGTATAGTAGGAAGAAGGATGAAATAATAGTAACAATTTAAAACATAACGTCACGTAACGTGAGCGGAGCGTAACGCAGTTTCTTGAAGTGTCACCCGGCAAACCAATTTATAAGACGTTGTCACGTCAAAACATAACGTCACGTAACGTGAGCGGAGCGTAACGCAGTTTCTTGAAGTGTCACCCGGCAAACCAATTTATAAGACGTTGTCACGTCAAAACATAACGTCACGTAACGTGAGCGGAGCGTAACGCAGTTTCTTGAAGTGTCACCCGGCAAACCAATTTATAAGACGTTGTCACGTCAAAAACTCCCATGTAACGGCTGCACAATTTTCGAAAAATTCTCCCCCAAAAAAATTTCGGAAAAAACTATGTAAAAACATACCCATTGCCAATCTTCTCGAAGACACCGTTTAATTGTGAATTTTTACAATCATCTATCGTTATTAAATCGACGCCATCTTCGTTTTCCACTTCGGGTAGGAGCAAAAACTCTTGCATCCTCTTCACACTCACGTAAGCTTCGAGAGTGAAAGTGATAGCGAGAGGTAGAAAATCTACTAGAGTATATTTCAGTATTTCATAATAGGAGAAAATGACGAAGACTTTTGCTGCAGTCAATTCGTTGTCAAAAGATATAAAAGATATTATACTGAGCAAAATGGCGACTTTCGTGTTTAGTTTCACACATGATATCATGACAGCTCGGAGCCAGGACATTTTTTTTATTACATTCATTTCTTTTCTGCAAAAAAAATCATAAAATTAGTAAAATCTTAAATGCTACAAATATTTTGCAAATTTGATACTTTTGAAAAAATGTTCTGGAAATTATAATAAATATATTCAGGGATATTTTTCACACACGGCCAATCTGATTGCAAACTAAGCAGAGCTTGTGATATGGTAACCAGATAGCTGATATACTACATATAGTACTTTTTAAAAATATACTTGTATAGATAATTACATATAATATAATAACACAGCATACCTACAACAAATTGAAAATATGTAACACTAATGGCTCCCCGCGGTTTCACACACGCTTCCAGGTATCTTAAATTTTACCGGAATAAAAAGTAGGGTCCACTAGTTAATTTATAATATTAGTAGGACATACTTATTTGTATCAATAAACATTATTTCTTTATAAACTAACTTATATATAGAGAATACAATCGTCGAGACGTAGGTGAAGCTGCAGGGCTGAATCTAGTTCATAAAGTAAAATATAACTTACTTCCTAGCTTGTCCAATAATTTTAGCGAACGCGTTCTCCCACGCGTACATTTTGATAGCTTCAATACTTTGTATGACTTCGTTCATAAGACGTATTCTGTTGTCTGTACGTATAGCCGTCTGTCTGCGTAATTTACTAGATATTTTTCCTAAGTAACCTGTTGGAAAAACGTATATTAACTGACTTTAAAGGTGGTAGTTATCATATAAAAACTTAAGTATGTTATGTATTCATCTCTGTGAAATAAACAAATCTGATTCCAAAGTAAGCAGAGCTTATACTGTAACCAGATAGCTGATATACTAAATTTAAATGCATACTTATATAAATTTACATCCAGACACAGAACAAACAGACATGTTCATGCATATAAATGTTTGTCCTGGCTGGGATTTCAATCCGCCTCCGGCGGTTTGAAAGTCAGGATCACTAGCCAAACGCCACAAAGCCAAACGGCCGGTCAAGATAGCTAATAGAGTTTTCAATACATACTTATATATTGAATATTGTTATTTTAACCAAAATAATACATTTTTAAACAATTTCAAACCCTTTTATAAGTCATATTTAACTTTTAACTTCTATTGTATATTTCTATTGACCTTATTCATCAAAAATAAATAACATATACTAACATCCAGACACAAAACAAACAGACATTTTCATACACAAAAATATACCCTAGAAGAAAAACCCACAAAACCAACCTTGCAATGGTATAAACAGGAGCAAAAACGCTACACCAACTAGTGTCGCCACCCCGATCCTCCTGTACATGAGGTAGACTATGACAGTACTCTCTATTGGAGTCCTGACCAGGTCTACCATGAAGAGGCAGGCCATGTCGAACCGCTGGGCGTCTGTGGTCAGCAAGTTCACCACGTGGCCAGCCAGACCTTCGGATGCCTTCCCTCCTACTGTCAGATCTAGGCTGAGGAGCTGGAGAATGCGTGATCATTGGTTTTTAGCTCGTATGCAGGATTTGAGATGGATCATTGAATAAATAAATGGATGTTAATAAGCAATAATGTGTCAACCCACAAAAAGTCGAATCCAAAGGTTTTTATATACATATTCTTATAATGCATCACGTATTTAACATTCTACATAAGTGTTTCAAGCCATCTAAAACATAAAAGTACATAAAATGTGAATCACATACACAATATTATCTTCAGTCGCCATTTTCTTAAAACCAAGTTTATGAGGGTTAACAAATTATTGCTTATCAGCATCCAAATATATTATTCTAGGATATTGTCCAAGTTCCAAGGATTCCAAATTAAGCAGAGCTTGTGCTGTTACCAGCTAGCTGATATACTTTTTTTAAAATACATACATATATATAAATTTACATCCAGACACAGAACAAACAGACATGCCATCCAAACGTTCTTCCTGGATGGAATTCGAACCTACGACCGGCGGCTCGAAAAACAGGGTCGCTTATCACAAAGCCAACCTTTCTGCATGTGTTTGAAGCTCATGATTGTATATCGGTGCGTTCCCAACTGAACCACCACGGTTTTGTATATATGCCATATTTAAGTTAAACTTACCTTCCTATAAACTAGTGAACAGCACCCAACTCTGATCTTCATCGCCATATCTAACAGCCATAGCAACACCAGATGGAGTAAACCTGCATTTATTGCCATGAACCTGGAAGATTAGACAGAGACAGATGATAATATTTATTTCTGGCAACACACAATAGTAAAAATAGAGGAAGACCGAAGAAAGTATCGATGGATATGTGTAAGAAGGGAGTGATGACTGAAATGTCGGCTGACAGAGGAATGGAAGAAAAACACATGTTGTGCCGACCCTGCTTAGGCGGGATAAGGGCAGGAAAAAGACACAACATAGAAGGCATATCTTAATACATATAATACTAGTTCTCGCCCCGCGGTTTCACCCGCGTTGATCCCGTCCCCGTTGGAATAAATGTATAAAATATAGCCTACTAGTGGCTCCCCGCGGTTTCACCCGCGTACCCGGGAGATCATCCATTTTCTAGGGATAAAAAGTAGCCAATGTCCTTTCTCAGGCTCCAGACTATCTTCATACCAAATTTAATTTAGGTTCAGTAGTTTTAGCGTGACAGGCAGACAGAGTTACTTTCGCATATATTATAATAGGTGACACTCACAAATAACGTAGCTTTCTATTAGTGAAAGAATTATTTACATCAGTCCAGTAGTTTTAGAGCCTTGTAATTAAAAACAAAAAGTAATCTTTCCTTTTTATAATATTAGTGTAGAAATGACGTAGACTTTGACTTCAACTTTGACTTAGACGTTGACTTACCCGACCACTCCGGCGGCGCATAAATAAGCATAAGTCGCCGTGACGCCCGCGTGTGACGGCGAGAAGTAATTTATTAATCCTTCCAGACATATTGGTATTGTTAATCTGTAAAAAAGAATTAAATTAATATATTCTAAACTATTTATTAAATATGTAATTTCTCGATTAATATTATATGTCGATTGTAGATAATTTCACAGAAATAATAAAGACAAAGGAAAAAAGTAAAAATACCTAAGCTGTTACAAATTGTCCTAAGCTCCATTTTATAAATAAAAAATGGAGGTGGAATAGATAGGCTTATTCGTTGTTCTAAACTACTAATATTATAAATGCTAATGTCTGAATGGATGTATGTCTGTTACTCTTTCACACAACTGAAGGGATGCGATGAAATTTGGCACAGAGTTAGAATATGTTCTGGATTTGATTTCCACTCAGGACAAACATTTGTATGCATGAATATGTCTGTTTGTACTGTGTCTGGATGTAATTATCTATATAAGTATGTATTTAACAGTAGTATATGTATACAGCTATCTGGTTACCATAACACAAGCTCACTTTAAAGCTTACTTTGGAATCCGATTGGCCGTGTGTGAAAAATGTCCCAGGATATTTATAGAAGCTATCTGGTTACAGCACAAGCTCTGCTTAGTTTGGAATCAGATTGGCCGTGTGTGAAATAATAAATAGATTACCTAATACTGCAATCGACGATAGCAAACAAAACATTGACAATTAAAAACTTGAGTCCATAGACTTTTATTATGGCCCGCAGCAATGATGGCTTCTTGGGTTTATCTGAAACTGAGAAAGGACATCATCATCATCATCATCAGCTCATATACGTCTCCACCGAGGAGCTCGAGCCTCCCCTAACAATGAAGGGGTTTAGGTATAGTCCACCACGCGGGTTAGAGCGGATTGGCGGACTTCACATGCCTTTAATAGTGACATCTCGGGCATGCAGGTTTCCTCACGATGTTTTCCTTCACCGAAAAGCCAGTGGTGTGAATACGTACGTAAGTGAAAAACAGTGATTGTTGGAATTATTGTTTGAGCGTTTGTGCGCGTTAATATCAGAAATGAGTTATCTGAATTTTGTGAGGGATTAAACTTTTTATTTTGTCGGCTCTTCTCAGTAAAAGCAACTTTCAGAACGGAGCATAAGAGTGCCTGTTCATAAGTGCTCGTGAAGGCCTATTTATATGAACAATAAATTTTGATTTGATTTCGATATCAATACCTTAATTTGCAAACCTAATAACTCCACTTATTTTTTAAATTTAATTTTGATACCGGATGATCTAGATCTCCTATAGATTCTGCCGGTATCAAAATGAAATTAAAGTCTTTTTACCGATTTGTAATGTTTTTTTTATATAAGGTAGTTATTAGATCATACTTTCCTTTATTTACCTTTAAAACACACAAATTATAACTATTATTACTTAATTTATACAGTAACAAATGTATTAATATATAAGGGGTATAAATATGTACAAAACTTATATGTAAAATATATACATACTAAATTAAAATTATAAATAAAATATATTATCTAAATCGCTGCCCTGTGGTAGAGTGCCCAGGATGCTGGCTACATTACCTCGCTGAATGGCGAGGCTTATTCGTTGGGCGAGGTAATAGCCAGCCCTCTGGTCACCCGATCGTTCGATAAGACGCGTTGACAGCTCTTTATAAAGGCTATGAGCATCCGGTCCCCACGGACCCAACGTCTCAACCCCGAATGGCAGAAATATATAGTTCTCATTGAGAACCATATATTTCCGCCGCTTCAGGGCCTCCGCCGTGGTAGCAGCCGCACCCGCCACTCCTGAAGTCGACTGTAGGTGGGACTGTGCTAATGTGTCCGCACATGTTGCGTCCCACACTAGTGGTTTACCTCGACTCCAGGGGACCAACGTCATCCCATCGGGTCTCTTACCGTCGTCACGTGCAATACCGTTCGGCTCGAGTATGGCCGGCACGTTGACGGAGGCAAAAGCCCGACGGATGACGTCATTGATAGCAGCGTGGCGAGATAGGCGGCCAGCACTGCGGCGACACGAAAGGCCGTGGTGACCGAATTGGTCAACGTCGTTTCCGCAAGGGCAGCGATGTGGCTCATTGATCTTTGAGCCGAGTCGCAGACTAACGGCTACTGAAAAAGACACGTTGTCGAGGAGAGTACCTATACTTGTGGATGGAATAGCGTGAAGCCAATACCCTGACTCTCGTTCAGACACAGCAAGGAGACGAGCTCGCTCTGCAAGACCATCACTACGACTAAGAAGCTGTGAGTGTACGCGCTTACAGAGCGGCTCGTCCCATTGTTTTTGTAATTTAGGATTTTGCGGGATGCTTTCACTAGGACAGGACGCAAACCAAACATCTCGAGCCTCACTACTGTATATAATTTCGATATCACCAAGAGAAGGGTGTATAATTTTTTTAAAAAGATCAAATGTTTTGTATGTAGATGATAAGAATGCTGGGACTGAGATGCTTGAGATTTTCCTGATACCTAGGCCCCCAAAGCGGATAGGCAAAGATGCTTGGGACCAGGCGCGGTCGTTAATGGGACAATTTAGAATTTTAACTAGTACTTTTTGTATGGCATTGTCCAAATATTCCATTTGATTAAAAAATTTCCAAACTGGACAACATCTTAAAACATACGTGAATTTGGGGACGAAAAGACAAAAACGGATAATTTGGAAAGCCATATGTGAATTAATTTTCTGCAAACGGTCACAGATATTGTAAAATTTTGATGATTGTTCTTCTAAATACGGGGGGATAGAGTCATCAAAAATTGGTGCTCCCAGGAGGCGAAGCGATTGCTTTTGTAATAATTTTATGTTTGGTGATAGACAATTAAAGCTATCACCAATTGATGTTTTTTCTGCGTCTGATAAGGTGTCCGGGACATACAATTCACATTTAGAAAAATTTATGTCTAAACCAATTTTTTCAAATGAATCTATAATAGTTTTTAAATCACCTAAAACTGTGGATGCTTCACCTCCCAAGGTACCGTCATCCAGGTACCAAGCATTAAATTTAGAATTTAGTGATGATATTACCGGATGAATTGCAAGACTGAAAATAGCCGGACCCAGGGGATCCCCCTGTTGACAACCCACTGCTGAAAGAATTAAATGGTTTTTGTAAACAAGTTTTGACGGCGTGCCATAACATTGTTCAACGTAGTTGTAAATTTCTGGCGTGTGTGTTTTTATTTCATTCAGCATGGTAAGTCTATCAACAGAGTTGAAAGCATTCCTTACATCCACCTTAAGAACCACTTCATCTTTTTTACTATATAAATATGTTCGCAATGCGTGCACTGCTGCCTCACAGCCCCCTCTAGAACCAAAACCAAGTTGTGTCGGTTGAAATTTTTGTGATAATCCAGGGAGGATATATTTACAGCAGATTTTTGAGGTGATACGACGGAGCGTGCATCCTACTGCAATGGGTCTAATACCTCCATCCTTTTTTTTTAAGGCGCAAAGGTTTGCACCATATAGGATGTCTTTAAAATCTTCATGAACCTGACCTGCCAGTAAAAGGTTAGTCAGGTCAGTTAAATCACTAAGAAGGGCTCTACCGGCGTCACCCGTACATCGAGAAACTAGGTCCTTCAGATGTTGTGGTGTTAAACCATCAAGACCACCGGCCGAGCCGTTATTGAAAGACATGATACAATGGTATATGTCTTTCGACGTAGTTTGGAGGGGCTGAGTGGTGTCAAGAGGTGGAGAGGGTTGAAGCGTTGCCGAGGATGTTGGATGTTTTTCTAGTAAGGTAGTTTATTGTTACCTTGTTTTTCCCGCTCCTGTTTCCATTTTACCCCGAGGGTGTCACCACGGGGGGCCGCCCTGTGACTTGGGGTACATCTGGAAATAAATAAATAATATTCATAAATAAATAAACATTTTTTTTGCATCAGGGTCAGCTCACACCGAGACGCGACGCGACGCTGCGCGCATATTTTTATTGTACTCAAAATGTAACTTTATGTACTACGCGAAAAGATACATATTTCACCGAGGCGCGGCGCTGCATGGAGCAACGTACCTATTCTCACAATGACAAAAGACCCTCAGAAGACAATTTTAACAGAAACTATATAAAATTACTGATTCCACTAAATTTACGATCTTACATTTTCCCGGAATAAAAAGTAGTAAAATGTCCTTTCTCAGGCTCTAAACAATCTGTGTACTAAATTTTGATTTAAATCAGTTCAGTATTCAGTAGTGTGAAAGCAAGACAAACAGACATCATTTATAATATTACTTATGATATTTTTTTTAAAGAATACAAATTACAACTTAGTTGTCCAAACAAGGAAACTTTTCATTCAGACCAGATTTATAATACTAGTGTATACATATGGAATTTAATCTATTTGTCATTGAAATATTATCTTGAGAGTATCTTTTCCTACTCATACTTCATCTAAGACTGATAATAAAATTTGTAGGAAATGGTAAAAAAATATCTTAAAAATGATAACATGTTAACTAAATAGAGCATTATTAGGAGGGCCCAATTCTATATACGTAAGCTAAATAAAATTTAACTTAAATAAATTAAGTGATATATAAATAACGAAAATCGGCCAAGAGTGTGTCAGACTACGCGCAGAGTAGGGTTCCGTAGTTAGATTGACAACATTCAATACTTTAAGTAAATATATACGATTTACTCAAACAATATTACTTTTTCAATATTGAGGTGGCAACGAAATGGTTAAAAGTCGTATTCTGTTGATTTTAGGATGTTTTTTACATGGCCGACTATTACTCGTTAACCTGTAAAGCCAACTTAGCCGTGATAGTTTTCCTTTTAAATTCATCATATGCATAGGTATAGGTTCGTAGTTTACTACGGGACCCTAAAAATAAATCTGAAGTATTGATGATCTATAGATTTACTAGTACCTAATTAATTAATTTCTATAGTATTTATACTTAGGTATACATAAAGACGAGATATGGTTATATTAGCTACCAGTGGCTCCCCGCGGTTTCACCCGCGTACCCGGGAGATCTTCCGTTTTCCCAGGATAAAAAGTAGCCTATGTCCTTTCTCACAATTTAGGCTATCTGTGTACCAAATTTCATTTAAATCTGTTCAGTAGTTTTAGCGTGAAAGCGAGGCAGACAGACAGAGTTACTTTCGCATTTATAATATTACTTAGGTAGGATGAATATATTTATATTGTATTTATACTTATACATATAGACGAATGTAGTTCTTATCATTAAAATACTAATTCAACTAACGTTAGTTATCTATTCGTGATGTTACTAGTAGTACGGCACCATTAAATATTACTTAAAATTACCAACTACAAGTACGTAATTTTATATGGCACTAGCTGCCTCCGCGCGGTTTCACCCGCGTAGTTCCCGGTCAGTAGTTTTAGCGTGAAACCGGTACAGACAGAGTTACTTTCGCATTTATAATATTAGTTAGAATTTTAGTCTGTCTATTCTTGAAGAGCGCATTAAAATCTGGGATGCGACTAGGTTTTATTTTAACTATACTAATATTATAAAGAGGAAAGATTTATATTTTTGTACGTAACAAATAAATTTCAAAATACTGGACCGATCTGTATAATTCTTTCACCTATAAAAAGCTACATTATCAGAGAGTAACAAAGGCTATATTTTATCCCCGTATTCTTAAGGGAACGGGAACTACGCGGGTAATGAAACCGCGAGATAGAAGCTAGTACCTACTGTGTAGATAAAGAAACTTACTTGTAAATGTCTGATATGCTTAGTTGACCTTTGCGACCTTTCACGAAGACTGCCCTGGTGTACCTGAAAATATTTATATTCAAATAAATAAATATCCTGGGACATTTTTCACTCACGGCCAATCTGATTCCAAAGTAAGCTTCAAAGTGAGCCTGTGTTATGGTAACCAGATAGCTGATATACTACATATACTACTTTTAAATATATACTTATATAGATATTTACATCCAGACACAGAACAAACAGACAAGTTTAAGCACACAAATGTTCATTCTGGGAATTTGAACCCACGAACGGAGGCTCGAAAGTCAGGGTCACTAACTTTCGCATATTTTATTAATACTGCTTATGCCAAAAGAATTTGTAAATAAAATAAATATATAAGGAAAAATACTGTTTAAAAAATCTCAGATCATAATAACAAGGATGGTTATTAAAAATTATTAATAATTCAACTTACCAATAGCATATTTTTGATATAATATTCGCTCTCTCCTTGGGATTTTGTTTTCTATCTATATCAAAATATCCGGGGTCCATTTTAAGTACACTTATGTATGATAATAACAATAAAAATCAATAAATAATTATTTTTTGGCACTTTATAATAGACTGGTAATTATATCACTGGTATTTAAGTAACGTTTTCAATATTAAGTATCCGCCATTTTGTTTTGCAATCTGAAACAAAGAACAATATTAACTACACTAATATTATAAAGAGGAAAGATTTAGTTTGTTATGAATTGGCTCCGAAACTACTAGACCGATTTGCACAATTATTTCACCAATAGAAAGCTGCATTATCAGCGAGTAACATAAGTTATATTTTATCCCTGTATTCCTACGGGAACGGGGACTACGCGGGTAAAACCGCGGGGAGGCAGCTAGTATATTATAAAGACGATATTTTTTGTTTGTAATGAATTGACTCCGAAACTATTAGACCGATCTGAATAATTCTTTCACCAATAGAAAGCTACGTTAATTGGGAGTGTCATGGGCTATATTTTATGTCTGTATTCCCACGGGAACGGGAATTACGGGAAACCACGGGGAGGTAATTTTCCTATAAGTATCTGGCACCAATTCTAATTTTAGTTTAGGTTAGTAAAGGTTATAGTTTATCGATCACGCGACCCTACCCTAAATGAGGCGTGTCAGCTGAGTGCCTAAGGCTGTAAGCTATAAGAAAGCCGTAAAAAGCTACTAAAATATCAAGGCCACTCTATTTTGGGGAAGCTTTATCCCACTTATATTAAAAATGCTAAAGTAACTCTTTAACGCTTTCACGCTTAAACCAGTGAAGCGACTTTGATTAAATTTGGCATACATATAGCTTATATAATTATATGCTTAGAAAAGTCACCCTTTGTCTTTCAGAAATCCGGGTGAAACCGCGGGGCGGAAGCTTGTATGTTATGTTAGCAAGTAGTAAAGAAGAATAAAAGTTATATGTGTAAATAATCCACGTGTTGATCCAGAAAATATTCTATAGGGTACGCCAAATTACATTTTAATATGTTCAGTAGTTGGTAGTATCAATACATACTTTAATATTATATTAGAATAAATAAATAAATATCTTGGGACATTTTTCACACCTGGGCAATCTGATTCCAAACTAAGCACAGCTTGTACTGTAACTAGATAGCTGACACTACTTTTAAATACATACTAGATAGGTATAAACAATAAAACACAGAACAAACAAACATATTCATGCATAAAAGTTTGTCCGTGGCATTCGAACCCACGACCGGCGGTTTGAAAGTCAGAGTCGCAAAGCCAACCTGTCTTTCAAGTTAAACTTTATTTTTATATTTTTTTTAATAAATAAATAACCTGGGTTATTTTTCACACACGGCCAAAGTAAGCTTCAGATGAAGCTTGTGTTATGGTAACCAGATAGCTGATATACTACTTTACTTTGAAATACATACATATTATATTTAACGCCATACAAATGTAAATTGAGTTAAACACTACTAATTTTACACTAATTATATATGTTACGGCTAAAACCCGAAGTGCGGCTACACCTAGTTTTAGCCGGTTAGAACTAGGTGTAGCCACTTACTCTTGGTTAAACCTAGTACGAGCCGATTGTTTTCGGGTAATACTAGGTCTATCCTTCATCATGCCGGCTATAACTAGGTCCGGCCATTCCGTGTTGGATAAAACCAGGTCTATCCGATATCATTCCGGCTAAAACTAGGTCCAGACAATCCCTGCAGCAGCGACGTGGGGTGGAGGGCATAGCGAGGCACGCGCCTCTGCAGGTTGTGAGCGCCAGGTGCTGCTGATCTACTCCAGGACTACTAGCGAGTGACTCACTGTCTGCAGCAGCAGCGCGTGTCTTAGTTTTATCCAACAGGAATTGGCTGTACATAGTTTTAGCCGGCATGCTATCGGCAGATCTTTTTTCAGATATTAAAAAAAAAACATCCAATAATAAGAAACGTAGAGAGTTTTTTTTATTATTATAAATCACATTGTAATAATTAACACAAATTATTTGAAGTACAATTTTTAATATAATAGGAACAATCAGGAACATTTTTGACGTGACAACGTCTTATAAATTGGTTTGCCGAACACTTCAAGAAACTGCGTTACGCTCCGCTCACGTAACGTGACGTTATGTTTTAAATTGTTACTATTGACGTGACAACGTCTTATAAATTGGTTTGCCGGGTGACACTTCAAGAAACTGCGTTACGCTCCGCTCACGTAACGTGACGTTATGTTTTAAATTGTTACTATTATTTCATCCTTCTTCCTACTATACGAATGAATATTCACATTAAAATTATTTTACCACTCAAAGTCGTTGTCACGTAAAACTTTCGCCCGTATACCGACTTTACAGGCAACCAATTTTTTTTAACAACAGACAATAGTTGCATATTATAATTTAAACGATATTATTATAATTGTACTTGTTTCAACTTGTTTGCATCTAGTTTTATCCAACAGGGATTGTCTGGACCTAGTTCTAGCCGGAATGATATCGGATAGACCTGGTTTTATCCAACACGGAATGGCCGGACCTAGTTATAGCCGGCATGATGAAGGATATACCTAGTATTACCCGAAAACAATCGGCTCGTACTAGGTTTGACCAAGAGTAAGTGGCTACACCTAGTTCTAACCGGCTAAAACTAGGTGTAGCCGCACTTCGGGTTTTAGCCGTAACATATACATATATATCAATAGAATGTGTGTGTATTTGTCATTATGTTCTATTTAAAGACGGTTTAAAAGATTTTGCATCATTCATGGTCACATTTACAAACTCATTAGAAGTTGAATTATCTTTCAACGCTCACACAGATCATAAATACTAGGGGAATATATAAATTTAAGACATATATGAATTATTTGTTGCGTGGCAAAAAATAATTCATATATGTGGCTCTTTCCCGCAAAAACTTGTGAACGGATTTGCATGAAATAAGACAGTTTAAAACCTGGATTAAGAAACCTGGATATAGACTACCTTATATTCCAGGATAATTGAAAATCTCCCTGGAACCCGAACACGAGGAGACTAATATTTTATAAATATGATTGATTTAAAATCATTTTGTTATCTGAATTTAATACTTACCTAAAACTATTAGGCATACCTACTTGTTACATTATAATTTAAATTCAATTATTCATGTAAGTACCTACTTAACCTATGTTTTTGTGATCTGTTCCCATTGCCTTTTAGATTTACTGATGAGGAAAAAGTTACAAGGTCGTATTCATTGAATATTAACTATGGTAAATGTGTTGTTACGGGGAAGAACAGCGTTGTGGCTCAGTTGGGAACGCACCGACTCACCATCATGGGGGTACAGGTTCAAACCCTTACCTCTGAGCTTAATAAACTAACGTACGGATTTACACCACTGGCTTTCGTTTAAGGAAAACATCGTGAGGAAACCTGCATGCCCGAGATGTCACTATTAAAGGCATGTGAAGTCCGCCGCCGCACTAGGCGCGCGTGTGGACTATGGACACCCCCGCGGTGTTAGGGGAGGGGAGGGCTCCGAGCGTAGAGACGTATATGAGCTGATGATGATGTTATCTATATTTTAAAAGTAGGTACATGCCAAGTACACTGACGGATTAAGACTTCTTGATGCCCTAAGCAATCCACGTACATGGGGCCCCCTATCCTTATGTCAACTAGAATCGGTCTTTAAACAATTTATGCGGTTTTTGGAGTCATGAGACTGAGACGTGATGCCCTAAGGATGGGATTTTTTGTGCTTCTTCTGGTGCCCCCCCAGACGACATGATCTAGGCAATTGCTTAATTTTTTGACAGCCCAGTTGGCTTTGTGGTTAGTAACCCTGATTCTCAAGCCGCGGGTCGTGGGTTCGAATCCCACACAGGACAAACATTTGTATGCATGAATATGTCTGTTTCTCCTGTGTCTGGATGTAAATATCTATCATATGTATGTATTTAAAAGTATTATATGTAGTATATCAGCTATCTGGTTACCATAACACAAGCTTACTTTGGAATCAGATTGGCCGTGTGTGAAATGTCCCAGGATATTTTTATTTTTTTTTATTTTTAATAGTTAATTCGTCACTGGTCAAGTAAACAACAAAAATGCCGTAACTTTGTGCCTGTCAATAATATTTGTTGAGATGAGACATAGCAACCACAGCGAGCCAGAACAGCTAGTCATTATTCTACTGAATCGTGACTTGGCTTTTATTCTATCTATGTATAAAACATTATGAGACTTGACTAGACTGTTTGACCTATAAACTCAAGGGATATAAACCAACTAGTCCATTGAAATGTGACAATTTAAGGACCGAATATTGCATTTCTTAGACGCAATTTTATTTTTGGGATATGTGTGGGGGGTCAATAGATGCTGAACTGAAAGTTTGTGGGGCTGCTACCCTGGCCGCCATCTTAGAAAAAGGGTGCAAACACCTTTTTCACGATATTTCGGGACTTTGTAACACATGTCCCATAAATAAAATTGCATCCTCTAAGAAACGCAAAGCTCATGTAACATTTTAATGGACTAAACTGCCTCCGTGCATAGTTCCCGTTCTCAAATGAATATGGGGATAAAATATAGCCTGTGTTACTCCCTGATATGTAGCTTTCCATTGGTGAAAGAGTTATTTAGATCGGTTCAGTAGTTTTTATGATTATTCGTTACATACAAAAATACAAATACTTCGTCTTTATAATATTAGTATGATGTGTATATATACCTATAAATATTCTATATATATATACCTATATATATAGAATATTTTGATATAAAAGCTTACAGTCCACGTAAAAATGTAAAAGTAACACTAATCTTCTATTCCATAGAATTTCATTAATAAATTCAAAAAAATAAAAAACTTTTTAAGGAGTCTGTGTGCAAAAGAAAACATTATAGGTAATAATTAGGGCAGGAAAGAGAAAGGTCGCGAGTAAAGCCGCAGTCAGAAAGTATTTACGTATAGAAGGACTCAATCAATACTAATATTATAAAGAGGAAAGATTTGTTTGTTTGTAATGAATAGGTTCCGAAACTACTGGACCGATTTCAAAAATTCTTTCACCTTTGGAAAGCTACATTATCCCCGAGTAACATAGGCTATATTTTATCCCTGTGTTCCCACGGGAACGGGAACTACGCGGGTAAAACCGCGCGGAGGCAGCTATATGCATACATATAAAATTTCATAAAAACCGTTCAAACCGTTTCGGAGGAGGAAATTATATAAAAGTATTTTTATATGTATTTCATAAGTAAATGTTATTACATTGACCAGAAACAAGGTACCTACATAAATGCAAAAGTAACTGCTGTCTGTCCATCGAAAATGCGGGTGAAGCCGCGGGGAGGGAGCTAGTTACGTGACACAGATTTAATTATCTGTCTCGTGTCTATTCCGCTATCAATTTGCAGAATAATTGACATGTTAGTAACCTACATTGTATAGAATCACGACCAAAGTTACATGACCTGTTATTAGGAATATTTTCTTATACGCCCGATGTCAATAATCAATCCCGATCCATTTTTTGCTATCTAAGATTGATATATCAATCCATTTTCTGGGTGAAGCTTTAAAGCTTCACCCAGAAAATGGATCTATCGAAAATCAATCTATCTTCGATCTACGATCGATCGAATCTGTTCGAAAATGATAGTTTTTGCTTGCCAATAAGCTATCCGTCCATTTTGACAACTCGTTGGTTTTAATTACGGATTGGAGATAGATTATTGACATCGGGCGTTAGAGGTCTAGCTAAATGGTTTATGAAATATTTCATAATGATTACAAAACAGCTGATCGAGCTGTGATGTGTTGTGAAATTGGTTTATTAAAAGTACGCAGATTTGAAGGTCAATTTAATTAGTTTTTTGTAGATTTAATTTATTATTATTATATTATTGTGGTTAGTGACGCTGACTTTCAAGCCGCGGGTCGTGGGTTCAATCCCAACCAGGACAAACATTTGTATGCATAAATATGTCTGGATGTACGTATCTACATAAGTATGTATTTAAAAGTACTATATCAGCTATCTGGTTACCATATCACAAGCTCTGCTTAGTTTGGAATCAGATTGGCCGTGTGTGGAAAATGTCCCAGGATTATATTCACTTTACTAGCCGACCCACGCAACTTCGTTAGCGTCACTTCTCCGTTTTTGCAACATTTTTTATTGATGCTCCGCCCCTATTAGTCGTAGCGTGACGATATATAGGTAACCCTTCCAATGGGCTATCTAACACTGAAATATTTTAGTAGTGTGTCGCATTTATATAGTGGCTTACTCTACATTTGTAAGCCATAAATAAGGTTAAATTAAAACATGGAACGAATGTATCAAATTGCAGCATTTTTAACACTATCTTTACGGTCCTTTGTCATGTCAATTAAGACTTTATTTAGTTAAAAACAGAGATAATTTTCCATTGACAATATGTTCATGGTAAATTAGCAACGCGACGTCATAAATTAGTGATGTCCTGATTACCATAAAGGTGAATGAAACTGCTTTTTAGAGACCCGTACAGATATTAAATAAAAAATATTCTGGGACATTTTTCACACGCGGCCAACCTGATTCCAAAGTAAGCTTCAAAGTGAGCTTGTGTGCATGGTAACCAGATATCTGATATACTACATCTACATATAATACTTTTTAATACATACTTATATAGATAATTACATCCAGACACAGAACAAACAGACATATGCATACAAATGTTTGTCCTGGGTGGGATTCGAACCCACGATTTGCGGCTTGAAAGTCAGGATCACTAACCTCAAAGCCAGCCGGGCTGTCAATATTAGTAGGGTAATTAAAAAATGTGTGTAAAATAAATGGTTTAAATCCTGATTATCACCCTCACTGAATACACTGTTTACAGTAGGTAAACAGTGTATTCAGTGAGGACGATTACCCTAAAAGCCTTTGGCTTGGAAAAACCGTACTCAAGCGCTTCCAATCAACTGAAGTATTCTGATAAATTGTATTTACAAACTCAAATTGGCGTTTATTTACTGCAATTTTATTAGACAGATTTTTTAAATAGTTAATCTTTATCTAACTAATATATAAAATTCTCGTGTCACAGTTTTCGTTGCCATACTCCTCCGAAACGAGTTCACCGATTTTTATGAAATTTTAATGCATATTCAGTAGGTCTGAGAATCGGCTACTATCTATTTTTCATACCCCTGTGATCACGGGAACGGGAACTAAACGGGTGAAACCGCGGGGCGGCAGCTAGTATATATATTTATAACAATGTACTATTTATCATATAAAACATATATTTGCAGTGAACTGATAAATATTGACAGTGAACACTCAAAACTAATGAAAGCTTGTGTAAATATTGTCTACGTGTGTGTAGTCAACGCAGCAATCAGACTAAACTAAATTAAACAAAGTTATTTATACTATACTAGCTTATGCCCGCGACTACGTCCGCTTTCGTCCGCAACTTTAATCCGTGGCTTCGTTTACGTAAGCTCTCAAAAGAAAAAACTTTGATTTTGAAACATTATTTATTGGTGCTCCGATCCTATTGATCGTAGCGTGACGATATATAGCCTATAGCCTTCCTCGATAAATCTGCTATCAACATAGAAATAATTTTTCAAATCGGACAAGTAGTTCCTGAAATTAGCGCGTTCAAGCAAACAAACTCATCAGCTTCATAATATTAGTAGGTATAGAATATATACCCCCACGTTTTATGCTCTGCGGCAAAAATATAAGTGATCATTTTAAAACCGCAACAACAATAAAACCTAGTTGTGGTTTTAAAAGTCGGACATTTTATTTTAGTAACTCATATATTAAAATTAATATATGTAGTAAATCAGCTATCTGGTAACCACAGTACAAGCTCTAGTTCGGAAACCGACTGACCACATATAAAAAAATGCTCCAGGATATTTATTTATACATAGAAGACATAAGCCTCGCATTTTCATCGTCGTTCCCCGGGATCCTTAGTTTTCCCGTTCAAAAATAATCCTTCTCGTGCAGTTTCCTTACGATGTTCTCCTTCACCGAAAGCCAGTGGTGTGATTTCGTACGTAAGTTAAGAATTACAGGCCAGGTTTGAACCAGAGCTCATCATCATCATCAGCTCATAGCACCACGCTCGGAGCTCGAGCCTCCCCTAACACCGAGGGGGTGTCCATAGTCCACACGCGCGGCTAGTGCGGCGCACTTCACATGCCTATAATAGTGACATCTCGGGCATGCAGGTTTCCTCACGATGTTTTCCTTCACCGAAAGCCAGTGGTGTGAATCAGGCTGGGGTTTGAACCTGCACATTCATGATCGTGAGTCGATGCATTTTCCCAGCTACCACGACTTTTAAACTCATGTAGGAGATTAAATAAAAGTTTGTAAAAGAAATCAAATGTAATTCAATATTAGCAAATGTTTACAGACATACAGACAGTCGTATCGTATGTATGTTTGTGTGTTCGCGTCTCAGTAACGATCTGTATTGACATAACAATGTGATTCTGGACATGTGTTACTTTTACAAACATTTTCTGTTATGGTAAGAGTAATTTTACTCTCACGTTTTGAAGAAAGATTTGTTTGTTTGTAACGAATATGCTCCGAAACTACCGGACCGATCTGCACAATTCTTTCATTAGTAGAAAGCTACGTTATTCATAAATAACATAGGCTATATTTCATCCACGTATCCATACGGGAACTGGAACTACGCGGGTAAAACCGCGCGACGGCGGCTAGTAAGTAGCGAATATGCTCCGAAACTATTGGACCGATTTGAATAGTTCTTTCATCATAAGCTTCATTATCAGGCAACCTCCCTACTAATATTATAAACGCGAAAGACTATCTGTTACGCTTTGACTACTAAACTACTGAACCCGATTTTGATGAAATTTGGTACATTTTATCGTGGGAAAGTAAAAAGGCGAAGTGGGAACCCGACTTTTTTTTACTTAAATCACATATTCTGAAGTAAAAACAAATTACTTACGTAGACAAATTTCCTTGCTAAGCTATATAGCTGAAATGGCTGGGCATATTTTATCCCCGTATTCTTACAAGAACGGGAACAATGCGGGTGAAACCGCGGGGCGGAAGTAAATGTACCTATAAATAAATACTCTTGCACAGACTTAGGTACTGTACTTGTGTGTGGTTGTCCTTACAATACCTAGCATACCTTCATACCCGGAACATGTGATTGCACCCGCTCATATCGTGGTTTCACTCGCGTTTTTACTGCTTACAAGTGGCTAGATAGATGGTCGTAAAAGTAGAGGAAGACCGAAGAAAGTATGGATGGATTGTGTGAAAGGTAAGAAGGGATGAGTGAAATGACGGCTGACGGAGAGGAATGGAAGAAAAACACATGTTGTGCCGACCCTGCTTAGGCGGGATAAGGGCAGGAAGAAGAAGAAGGGGCTCCCCGCGGTTTCACCCGTGTACCCGAAAGATCTTTAATTTTCCCGGAATAAAAGGTGGTCTATGTCATTTCTCAGGCTTTAGAATATCTGTGCACCAAATTTCATTTAAATCGGTTGGTTTTAATGCGAAAGCGAGACAGACAGAGTTACTTTCGCATTTATAATATTAGTATAGATAGTAGGTATATAGATTTAATATCCTATGGTATTTGAGCGACCTGTATCCTTAATATACACTAGACACAAAAAGTTAGGGATATAAATAAAATTCGAAAATTTTGGGCGATATTCAACGAGCTGTAACTCCGAGGAAAATAATCCCACAGCAAAAAATAGAAAACCAAACTGTAGCTTCAAGTGTCTTGTTTTTGGATATGGTCATGATTTTTTTGTATCATGTTTGGATCTGGAGAAATTCTATGGAAACTACCAAGGAAAAAAAAATGCTAATTTTTTGTCATCGAAAAAAAGGTATATGGGCTTCAAAAATGATTTTTTTATTGTTTTTGTTAAGTGTTCTGTCAGAAAATTTAATGCCCTTTAATTTGTTGTAATTAAGAACCCTGTACAATGATTTATCACGGAGTTATTGTCAATCAACCGAAAAAAGAACTTTTTAACTTTGTCAATCAATAGCTCTGAGAATAATGATCGTATAGGAAATCGAAGATGGGTTTTGAAAAGTACACAGTTTTCTCTATAAGAAAACGTGAACGGCTTTTGTTGAAAACATTTTTATTGAATTGAAAACTTTGATTGAAAAAAAGGCGAAAATTTGCATAATTAACGATATTTAGATAACTTGGTATAACTTTGGATTAAATGGATGAATGAAGGATATCGTCGGTAATTTTTTAACCTTAAAGTGTCCCGGAAAATCCCTGAAAAACTCAAAGCGCTGCAATGCTAGTGTCCCGAGGCTCTAAATTTATTCTTTTCGCTAAAAACACCATTATGAACGATGGTTCGATTTCAATAATTTTTTCAATGAAAACATTTTTTTTTCTCAATAATCTTTATTGCTTAGATGAAAATGATCGACTTTTTTTTCAAAATGTCGAATAGAAAATAAAAACATTCGATGATCTGTCATCATGCGAGAGCGCTTACGAGCAGTGACCCAAAACAGAGGCAATACGCGGTACTGAATTGTGACCTGTATACGTGCAGAGCCTTCAATAGCTACAGATGGACACACAGACAGACGGACAGACAAACATACACACAGACAAAAAGTCAAGAAAATAAAAAAAAAAGTTTTTTTTTCTATCCAAAATTTTTGATTTAAACCGATCTTTTACATCAAAACAATAAAGGTTATTGAGAAAAAAATTATGTTTTCTTTGAAAAAATGATTAAAATCCAACCATCGTTTATAATCGTGATTATAGCGAAAACAATCAATTTAATGCCTCGGGTCACTAAGAAAGAAGAATTGCAGCGCTTTGAATTTTTCAGGGATTTTCCGGGATACTTTAAGGTTAAAAAATTACCGACGATATCCTTCATTCATCCATTTTATCCCAAGTTATACCGAGTTATCTAAATATCCTTAATTATGCAAATTTTCGCCTTTTTTTCAGTCAAAGTTTTTGAGTGAATGAAAATGTTTTCGACAAAAGCCGTTCACGTTTTCTTATAGAGAATATTGTGTAGTTTTCAAAACCTTTCTTAGATTTCCTATACGATCATTATCCTCCGAGTTATTGATCGTCAAAATTAAAAACTTCTTTTTTCGGTTGATTGACAATAACTTCGTGGTAAATCATTGTACAGGCTTCTTAATTACAACAAACTAAAGGGCATTAAATATCCTAAAAGAGGATTTGACAAAAACCATAAAAAAATCATTTTTGAAGCCCATAGGCCCTTTTTTAGACGACAGAAAATTTGTTTTTTTTTCCTCGGTACTTTTCTTTGTATTTCTCCAGATCCAAACATAATACAAAAAATTCATGGTCATATCTGTAAACTAGACACTTGTAGCTACAATTTGGTTTTCTTTTTTTTGCTGTACGATCTTTTTCCGCGAAGTTACAACTCGTTGAAAATAACCCAAAAAATTCAATATTTTTTTATATCCCTAACTTTTTGTGTCTAGTGTATCTTGTGTACGTGTGTATGTCACTGAACTCCTCCTAAACAGACCGATGTTGATGGATTTTTTTGTGTGTTCAAGGGGATTCGAAAATGGTTTAGAGCCACAATTGGACCCGGTAGGTGGCGCTGTTCGGGCAGGACAATAACATAACCTCGAAAACGACTTTACCTATTTATGATTTACAAATAGGTAGGTAATAGGTATATGAAAGTTTCGCGGAAAACTAGAAAACCGCGAATATGCGTGGGTCAACAAGTAATTAAAATTTTAACTACTACAAAATTAGTTGTGTTTGTTATTTATCCATCCATCCATCCAACCTTTCCCATTAAGCACCCATATAACAAAGATCAGGGACCCAGTGACGGATTAACCCTTAAACAAATTAAGCAATAGCCTAGGGCATCACGTCTGGACACCAGAAGAAGCACAACAAAATCCATCCTTAGGGCATCACGTCTCACTCTTACGTCACCAAAAACCGCATCAAAAATGGTTTAAAGACTGATTTATTTGACACTAGCTGCCTCCGCGCGGTTTTACCCGCGTAGTTCCCGTTCCCGTGGGAATACAGGGATAAAATATAGCCTATGTTACTCGGGGATAATGTAGCTTTCCAAAGGTGAAAGAATTTTTGAAATCGGTCCAGTAGTTTCGGAGCCTATTCATTACAAACAAACAAACAAACAAACAAATCTTTCCTCTTTATAATATTAGTATAGATAAGGATAGAGGGCCCCATAAGCGTGGATTGCTTAGGGCATCAAGAAGTCTTAATCCGTCACTGCAGGCACTCTGAAACTAGATGAAACCGGGGCGCATAAGCTAGTATAGTCTGTTTAGTTGTGAATGTACTATGCGTCATATACGGTACTTTAGTTTCAATGACAAAATGTTAAATAGGTAAATGTAGTTTGTTTAATAATTATCTTTTATTGTATGTGTTTTCTTATCAATATGTATATACATATGTATATATAACGGGTATCATATCAAAGATAATGTAGAGCGACAAACAAACAAACTGTTTGATTTATTTACGTTAAGGTATTTTGCACATATTGCATCAAATTAAAACATTTAAAGGTATACTAGTGGCTTCTCACGGTTTCACCCGCGTACCAGGGAGATCTTCCATTTCTCCGGGATAAAAAGAAGCCTATGTCCTTTCTCAGGCTTTAGACTATCTGCGTTCCAAATTTCATTTATATCGGTTCAGTAGTTTTAGCGTGAAAGACAGACATACAGACCGACAGACAGAGTTACTTTCGCATTTATATTAGTATAGATATCTACCTTTCACCCGCGCAATTTCCTGGGTAAACGGTGCCCTATGTTCTTTTTCAAAGCTGTAGTCTGTCTCTGTAACAAATTTCATAACAATCGGTCCAGTGGTGTTGGCGTGAAAGTGTTACAGAGTTACTTTCGCATTTATAATATTAGTAAGAGTGACATACATTTTTATTCATCATAATTCGTGAAAAATGTCCCAGGATATAATTTAGCTGGTCATCGCCCTTAATCAGACAAACTACTCGTATAGAACTGAGACAGTTTTGAAACGATGTTTTGTAACACATCAATTTAGATTCTTGACCTAATAAACCCTTGTATATCTTACAATTAACTGTGGTATGTAAGTTGTACATTGACCTAATAAATTGTGATCATAGATCATCTATCTAGGTATCTATACTAATACTTATTATGAATATGAAAGCAACTCTGTCTGTCTGTTTCGCTTTCATGCTAAAACGAATGAATCGATTTAAATGAATTTGTTACACAGATAGTCTAGAGCCTGAGGCATAGGCTACTTTTCATCCCGGGGAAATGGAAGATTGCTTGGGTACGCGGGTGAAACCGCGGGAAGCCACTAGTAGGTATATATAATTTAATTACAAGCTTCAATCGCGCGTTTTACTCGCGTAATTACTGTTCCCGGAATACGGATATAAGATATAGCCTACTAGTGGCTCACCACGGTTTCACCCGCGTTCCCGAGGGATCTTAAATTTTCCCGGTATAAAAAGTAAATTATTTGTTAATCTAGGTTAAAAACAATCTCTGTTTTAAATTTAATCCAAATCCGTTGAGTAGTTTTTGCTTGAAAGAGTAATAAACATCCTTACTCACAACTTGCGCATTTATAATATTATACTAGTGGACCAGGCAGACTTCGTTCTGCCCACCAGCGCCACCTACCGGGTCCAAGTATATGTAATCTCTCAAGTTGGATCGAACTGCACATGGTGTGCGAATTTTATTATAATCGGTTAAGTGGTTTAGGAGTCCATTGAGGACAAACATTGTGACACGAGATTTATATATATTAAGATAAGTGGGATGTTACTCCTTGATATGTATCCAGAATAGAACAAGCTCTCCCAAGTTTGGTTTCAGATTGTTAGTATTTAAAAATTTCAGGATATTTATTATAATTATATCTAGGTTTAGGGCTCCAAAGAAATTCCTAGCTCTATTTACTTTGGAATCAAATTGGCTATGTGTGTAAAATGTCCAACCAAAGATATCACAGCACTACAAATTATATATGTTATGTTTGTAGATATAATAGCAAATTTTTATGCTTTTAGCTGCCCAGTTTACGAATATATTCATTAAAGTACTAAATGTGCACATGTTTTGAACGACCGGTTGTCAATAAAAAAAAAGATTAAAAAAATAAATCTGAGCAAATCTCACAAAATCATTGTTAGTTTTATGAATTGTCTGCATTAATATATCTAAAATTAATTTTATATCAAAGGCAACAAAACCACTGTTGAACAGTAATTATTATTTAAATTATATCTACATAATATGGTACCTACAAAGAACTTTTTTTATGTTTCTTACTCTAAAAATATACTTGGCATTCATTGTTACCACACCATTTCAGTTCCAGTTCCAGTATTCAGTTTACCACAATACCTTTTGTTCCTATATGCACAATGTTGCAATGTCAACAAAAAATTAGTCATAATATATAGGTATTTGAGCACAGAATGATATGTTGAATTTTATCATATTTTTTCCTCATGCAGGGGAAATCCTATGGATAGTTCATTCATTATTTCACAATAGTTTGACATAGTTCTTTTTATATTATATTTTTAACTGTGACTTTTTTTGGGTTCAATTCAAAGTTATTATTATAATATATTATACCTATATATTATTTTACAGAAAAAAAACATCTATAAAATATATATTTATAAATATGGAATTATTTGATTACTGAAGATTTTGTATTAATTATACCTATTTAAGTTCTAGGTATACATTTTTTATATTAAAAACTATCTATACTAAAATGACTAGGGAATATGGTTGACTCTGATAAATGTTATAAATTAAATTATAGATTTATTTATTTAATAAAATCAATGAGTACCTATTCGCTCACAGTTCATTTTTTTTAATTCATATTTACCTACTTATTTACTGGTTTTTTGACAAAATAATGATATTCTAGGACATTTCATTACACACTACTAACCCAAAAAAATAGACGATTTTCTATAGTGTTGATTTTATATAAATCCATATATTTTTTAATAGATATATTGAAAATTGTAATTTTCTCATTGTTAATTTTTTAGCTATTGCAAAATTATTGTGAAATAGTTCCGAAATTTTATTTCGGCAAACAAATTCACAATACGTACCCAAAAACACGTTTTAGAATAAATAACAGCTGTGTACAATAAACGTACATTTACTTACTTGTACATGAGAAATAAATAAAATAAAAACTTACCAAAATTGAGTTTTGCAGCCAATTCAGCCGTTTCCGGAGCACAAATAAAAAAAAACTATTTCATCACAGCACTGAAGTAGTAACAAGAATTATCGATCGAACCTTTTGAATTGTGACTGTTTAAATCACGAATTAATTATTATTTGTGAACAAACAAAGGACACAGCTGACACGAGGAACATATTCCAAAAACTAATTTATTAGAGCTGTCATTTGATACGGAAAGACAGATGCCTGACAGCTCTCAGCTGGCCATGGCTGGCTGGCTAGTTGTCACATGTTTATGTCAAGGTGACAGATTATACCAGTGTTACAATACCAATTTAAAAAATAATGTAAATTGCCATTACAGTTTTAGGTAAGGATCGGTTGGCAGCATTGGTTGTATTTATTTATTTAAGTATTATTATTCGCCGTTTATATTTATATTCGTTTAAAATACTTTCCAAGAAATTATCTTATATGACGTTATATATGTTCAGATAAATTATTATTTACGGTGCAATATAATGTTACAATCTATATCTTTTAGTTGACATTAAAAATCACAGATGGCGCTTGTCGTTATTAGTACCTAAGTCTATTCTAGATGGCGCTAAAATATATTATTTACCTAAGTAATTATTTTTTCTTCTTGACACCTAGATAAATCCGAATAGGTATTTAATTTAGGTACAAAATTTTTATTTATTTATTTATGTACACACATAGAGACAAAAATTTAGAAAGTACAAAAACGAAACCCAAGTACAAAGGAACTGCTTATTTCTAAAGAAATTTCTTCCAGCAGCCCTGCGACTGGAAAATAACATTAAAATCGAAAACATAGACACAGCGTACAACAAACAAACAAAGCTAAAAGAATATACAATTACAGACTTATATAAATTAAATTACCCATCTCCCAGTTACACATTGAAAGTCAGTTTCTATATAGACTTGATACATCATATTACACAACATTACAGAACAAGATCACGCTGGTATTCTAGCTACATATTATACAGATGTGACTTTGACGCGTTATATCATCGGTTCGATTCCTATTTAGGACTAATATTTTGCGTGCAAAAACATAGGGTAGACTTGTTGGTCTAGGTTAAAAATATTACACAATTAACCTATGCATGGAAAATATATTTATTTATTCAAATAGGTCTCTACGGGCACTTATGAAAAGTGGACTATAATGCTATTAAATGTTTGACTTTTTACATATTATATAATTTTTTGTATGTACTTAAATAAATGTTGCCAGAAGTGTTGATTTGAATCAGCTGTGTGTTGTAGGACACTCTTATGAATGTATACACAAAAACTATATGTCATGTAACTGCCAAATCATAGAATGGGTGTTAAATGTTAGGTATTTAGGGTTAATCATTGATAGTAGGTTTAGCTGGAAAGCACATATAAGTAATGTATGTAATAAATTGAGACTAAATCTAAGTAAATTTTACCATCTGAAAAGAATATTGAGCCGTAGCTGTCTGTATATGGTCTATTATGCGCTAGCTGAGTCGATGGTGACCTATGGACTCAGTTCCTATGGTCTAACGTTCAAAACATATATACCTACAGGAAATAAAGCATCTACAAATAAAATTTCTAAAAATATTAGCAGGTTCGAAAACCAAACAGAAGTTTAAAGATGACTATAATAGATTGTTTTTCCATTGTAAAGTATTACCGGTAGAACTCAAAGTAGATTACCTACTAGCGATGGAAACATATCACTGTGAAAACTATAAGATTAAGAGTAAGAATAAGTGTAATACTAGATTTAAAGGAAAGGGAAAATTAACTGTGCCAAAAACTAATAATTACTACGGTAAAAGATGTAGAAAATATGTGATTCCTAGATTGTGTAATATGTATCCTAATATACTGTTACCTAAATGAAAGTAAAATTAAATGTAAGTTTAAATTAAAAAGAATGTTAAAGGAAATGTTCATAGCCATAGGAGATAAATAACTAAAATACTAACATAAAATAATAACATAAATATAGTAACAGTAAATTTAGATGTACCTATCCTATATATTAACTACTAACATTAAATTCTATAAAACTAACATAAATAATTAAGGAACAGGAGTGCGACGCCCACAAACTGCATTGTAGTTTGGCGAATAAGCTTGTGTTGTATATGTATTTGAATATGAATAAATAAATAAATAAAAATAAATGTAGTATATCAGCTATCTGGTTACCATATTACAAAGTCAGATTGGCCGGGTATGAAAGACGAGTTAATATTTGCCTTTTCATACAAAATTTGTTATTAAGAAATAGGATTTTAGAAGGCCGGCAACATTACCTTTAGACAGGTAGATCCGTATATTTTATTATTTTATTAAGGAACCTTAATAATGTGGTTTTATACACGTGGAGGTAAACATAAGGTTAGGAGGTTTTCTGTGAATTCACATGAGATGCAGGCATATAATTAATTTAATTATAACACAGGTTATTCTGTCAATTATCTTGATTTCATATTGTTATTATAATTCTATATTAAAATATCACTACATATTATGAAACAAAGACGCTTTTCGCTGTCTGTCCATACGTCTTCTTAAATCTTTAAAACTACTTACGCAACGGATATTGATGCGGTTTTTTAAATAGATAGAGTGATTCAAGAGGAAGGTTTTTATATACAATACCTACATGCATAATATGTTAGAGAAACACTGACAATTTTGGAGGTTTCTAATGTGATGTACCTATAAGCATTGCACCCGTGCGAAGCTGGTCGCTATTACCTAAGACATATAATAAAACTAGACTTATAGTCCAAAGCAATGTTTTAAAATACGTTACAATACTAATATTTTTGTAGGTGTATTCGCCTAAAGTACAAAGCTATCACACTAATATTATAAATGCGAAAGTTTGTGAATATGGATGTTTATTACTCTTTCACGGCTTGAAATTTGGCTTTTGGAAATTTACTTAGGCATTTATTTATTTTACTTGTATTTGTATTTACTACATATACACACAATACAAGCCCTGGTGGGTCAGTTGGGAACGCACCGACACACGATCTTGAGGGTGCAGGTTAAAACCCCGGGCCCGTACCTCTGAGTTTAATAAAAGCTTACGTACGGATTCACACCACTGGCTTTTCGGTGAAGGAAAACATCGTGAGGAAACCTGCATGCCCATGAAGTTGAAGGCATGTTTAGTCCCCAATCCGCTAGGCCCGCAAGGTGTACTATGGCCTAATCCCCCCTCGTTGTTAGGGGAGGCTCGAGATCCTTGGTGGAGACGTATATGAGCTGATGATGATGATTTACTACATATTATCGGGCTGACTACATATTATCCCGGGAAAATTGAAGGTCTGCCGGGAACGCGGGTGAAACCACGGGGAGACACTAGTTACAAATAAATGAATGTACTTAAAGGGTTACCTTATCATGTCTGCCCTAATAACTTGCTTTGACTAGTCGAAATATTGTGTCAATTGGTAATATTTGGCGCCGACTAAATTAGGCCTATATAAATAACTCATTCATTCATCCAATCATCAATTCTATTATATTTATATAAATATAGCCCGTGGTTTCACCCGCGTAGTTCCCGTTCCCGTGATCACAGGAGTATCAAAAATAGATAGTAGCCGATTCTCAGACCTACTGAATATGCATATAAAATTTCATAAAAATAGGTTGGCTTTGTGGTTAGTGACCCTGACTCTCAAGCCGCCGGTCGTGGGTTCGAATCCCACCCAGAATAAACATTTGTATGCATGAATATATCTGTTTGTTCTGTGTCTGGATGTAATCCTACTAATATTATAAAGGCGAAAGTTTGTAAGTATGGATGTATGGATGTTTGTTACTCTTTCACGTAAAAACTACTGAATGGATTTGAATGAAATTTGGAATAAAGATAGCTTATAACCTGGATTAACATATAGGCTACTTTTTATCCCGGGAAAATGGAAGACCTCCCGGGTACGCGGGTGAAACCGCGGGGAGCCACTAGTTATCTATATAAGTAGGTACCTATGTATTTTAGTATATCAGCTATCTGGTTACCATATTACAAGATTTGTTTCAATTCAATTTCAATTGGCGTTATCTAAGGTGTATATCATTTAGATGCTATCCTACTAATATTATAAATGCGAAAGTTTGTATGGATGTTTGTTACTCTTTCACGCTCCAACGGCTGAAGGGATCTGCTTGAAATTTGGCACAGAGCTAGAATATGTTCTGGAATAACACATAGGCTACTTTTTATCCCGGGAACGCGGGTGAAACCGCGGGGAGCCACTAGTAATATATAAAACTAACCGCCGTCGCGCGGTTTTACCCCCGTAGTTCCCGTTCCCGTAGGAATACGGGGATGAAATATACTCATGAATAACGGAGCTTTCTATTGGTGAAAGATTTGTACAATTCGGTCCAATAGTTTCGGAGCCTATTCGTTACAAACAAACAAATCTTTCCTCTTTATAATATTAGTACAGATAACCCTTTATTTTTCAAAGGCATCGAACCCACAGGTACTTAACCACTAAGCCGACTATATTCCGTTGTCTAATTATGCCTTTAATAATGCTATTAGCTAACCCTTTGACCTTTCTTCATACAGGTAATTTTTCTCACGTTCCTTATGCCCTCATAAACGTGACAAGGGATCGGAATGAAATTTGGCACAGAGTTAGAATATGTTTTGGAATAACATAGGCTATATTTTATCCCGTGAAAATGTAAGGTCCCACGGGACCGAAACTGTTCTAGTAGGTATATCAGCAATTGTGTGACTCCCCGCGGTTTCTTCAATTTTCCCGGGATAATTAGTATAAAAAGTAGTGTATGTCCTTTCTCAGGACTAGGCTTTCTCAGGTCTAGACTATCTGTGTACGAAATTTTATTTAATTGGTACTGTAGTTTTAGCGTGAAAGCGAGACAGACAGAGTAACTTTTGCATTTATAATAATAGTTAGGATTGTCCCTTTATTAGAAGCTCGGCTTTGATTAAAATTTCTATAAATAAACAACCTGGGGCATTTTTCACACACAGCCAATCAGATTCCAAACTAAGCAGAGCTTGTACTGTAACCAGATAGCTGATATACTATATATACCTACTACTTTTAAATACATAATATATATAATTATATCCAGACTCAGAACAAACAGACATTCATGCACAAATGCTTGTACTATGTGGGATTCGAACCCACGGCGTCTTGAAAGTTAGGGTCTCTAACCACAAAGCCAGGCTTGTCTTTAATGGTCACAAATGAAAAATGTTTCGAGATTCTATAGTAAGACTTCTTCAAGACTTATCAACAAAGCATGCGAAGCCGCGGGCAGAAGTTAGTCATGTAATTACTTATTAATATTTGTGAATTATTAAATGACATACTTAGTATATCTGTGACTTTACGGCGATACGCGCGTTCGTCATAAAGTTATGTTTTAATAGATTTTATTATAAAAAAAAATATTTAAATTAAAACTATTTCGTTAAAAAAGTAATTTACGATATTTTATGGACTTTTAAAGTGTTTCTCTTGTGGTGATGTTGGATTTTTTTTTCGGAATTTAGACGTAAGTATTTTTTTTTCTATAATGTAATTAATTAGTAAATATAAAGGATTAACTAAGTTTAAATTTACTGTTTAAATTCATGAATATTTTATTATGAACATCTATTTATTAAAGTTGGAAGAAAACATTTAAATCTAAATAATTACCTACGATTTAACACAAATAAAACCACAGTTACAAATTTATTTAATAACAAATATTTATTTATTTGATTAGCAATAACATAAACCTTTTTTTTTAATGAAATACACTCTTTGATACTTCGATTTTGTACGCTAAGCCCCCATTCGCACGAGAGTTTTTTTTACCGGACGTTAAGAAAGCGTTCAAACACAAAAAATACATTTCCAAGTACCATAATATGTTCTAGTTCCAACGCCCAAAGTTGAAAATGCAACACCGCTCGGTAAAAAAGCGTCACGTTTTAATAACGCTGTCGTGTGAACATATAACTAAATAAATATCCTGGGACATTACTCTCGTGCGAATGGGGGCTATTACAATTATTAATATATATGTAATTATAACAATGTGTATAGTCAAGTAAATTTTATTATTAAATACATTAAATATATTTTACAATTAAATTGTTAAAATAATAATTATCCCGAAACAGTTTAGGTTAAATGTAATTCCAAACTAAGCGGAGCTTGTACTGTAGCCAGATAGCTGATATACTACTTTTAAATACATACTTATATAGATATTTACATCTAGACATATATGAACACAATATATAAGATATATTTATTTCTGTAACAAAGGTTTACAATAATAAATTTAACGAAGAGGTACCTATAGATATGCATAAACATTTAATAAGTAGGATTCGAACCAACGACAAAAAAAAAGTCGTTCAAAAGATCTAAGCGTAAACAGCAGGAAAATACTTAATTTTAGACCTAAAGTAGTTTGAGATAAATTATCTTATATTCTACCATACATACATACTATACGTGATCTCGCGAACTTGGCCGTATTGTAGGTATGTACATACATATATATCTACGAAACTAAAGATAATATGTTTTGATTAAACTACATATAAAACTAATTAGGTATTATTGTGAAATAGTTTCTTGACCCCTTAAAAGCTATTGACCTATTAAGTTTTTGTTTTAAGTTTAGATATCTGTTAACTTCACTACATCTTAATATATATAAATCTCGTGTCACAATGTTTGTCCTCAATGGACTCATAAACCACTTAACCGATTATAATAAAATTCGCACACCATGTGCAGTTCGATCCAACTTGAGAGATAGGATAGCTTACATATACTTGGACCCGGTAGGTGGCGCTGGTGGGCAGAACGAAGTCTGCCTGGTCCATAGTATTATAAAACAAAGTAGCTTTCCGTTCTCTGCCCCTGTCTTCTTAAATCTTTAAAACTACGCAACGGATTTTGATGCGGGTTTTTTTAAAATATACAATACATGGATAATATGTTAGAGAAACATTGTAAATTGGAGGTTTCTAATGTGATGTATAAGCATTGCACCCGTGCGAAGCTGGGGCGGGTCGCTAGTAGATAATAAATATATTAAAACTAGTTGACCCGACAGACGTTGTCCTGTCTTAACTTACTATGAATCTTATTGAATGAAAGCGTTTAAAAAGTAGCCTATGTCTTATTCCAGAATTTATCGTAACTCTGTGCCAAATTTCATAGCGATCTCTTCAGCCGTTCTGGCGTGAAACGAACATAGGTACATATATTTTGCCAAATTTTCGCATTTATAATATGAGATACGGAACCCTTCGTTTTGTAGTCTAACTCAGACTTTTCCGCTAATTTCTTGTTGATATTGTATATGTATAAAATACGGTTTTTATTTTAAGTCTCGTATAAAACTAGAACTAGTATAGATTTAGTATGATAGTATAATCTAATCTCGTACGTCCTCTGTTTAGGATTTAGGTCAAACTACATATATCATATCTTTATAACCTAATCCTTGCTAATATTAGATAATATGTGCGAAAGTTTGTTTGTTTGTCATCCAAAACTCATTAACTAATAAATATCCTGCACAATCTATGTATATAGAACAGAGTCCCCGCCGCCTCTAGGTATCTGTCTGACTAAAGATTTTCATGCGGTTTTCACCAAATTACGGAGTATTTCATGGGGAAGGTTTTTATGTATAATACTTACATCAATTTGGACCCGGTAGGTGGGTAGAACGAAGTCTGCCGGGTCCGCTAGTACAATATGGAGACTACTACACTAAGGCGAGATTAGGGTTTTTGTTTGCAATTAATTTGCTCCGAAACCACTGGACCGATCTGAATAATTCTTTCACCAATGGCAAGCTACATTATCAGGGAATAACATAGGTTATATTTTATCCTCGTATTTTAACGAGAACGGGAACTACGCGGGTGAAACCGCGCGGCGGCAGTCATCTACAGTAAGATGATACAGAGGAAGAATTCGATTTTTCATTTGTACTAAATTTGCTCCGATACTACTAGACCGATCTGAATAATTCTTTCACCATTGGACAGCTTCATTATCAGGGAGTATCAAAGGCTATATTTTATCCCTGTATTCCAACGGAAATGGGAACTACACGGGTGAAACTCCGCAGCGGAAGCGCGTGAAACATAAATTGCTTAATGCATGTTAAAGTAATACTAGTTGACCCGCGCAACTTTGTTAGCGTCACTTGCCCGTTTTTGCAACAGTTTTGATTGATGCTCCGCTCTTATCCGTCATAGCGTAATGATTTATTCCAAAAGACCTTCCTTAAGAATCACTCTATCTACTTATTAAAAAAAACCGCATCAAAATCCGTTGCGTAGTTTTAAATATCTAAGCATACATAGGGACAGACAGACGGCGGATAGCGACTTTGTTTTATTCTATGTAGTGATAAATGCGTTATCAATGAAACTACTCTAATTTAAATAGTTATGTGTTATGACACAAAATCTACGTTTTATCATTAACAAATAATTTATCAAGCTTTATTCACGGGTCGTGGCAGAATGTTGTTAACCCGTTTAGTTTTTGCTTAATTTATTCGTATTATTTATCTTTAAAATGTTTCTACACGCGTGAGGCATATCTTTCCGTGAACTATCCAAAGGAAATAGGGATTCATTTTTATGTAATACTAGCTGCCTCCGCGCGGTTTTACCCGCGTAGTTCCCGTTCCCGTGGGAATACAGGGATAAAATATAGCCTATGTTACTCGGGGATAATGTAGCTTTCCAAAGGTGAAAGAATTTTTGAAATCGGTCCAGTAGTTTCGGAGCCTATTCATTACAAACAAACAAACAAACAAACAAATCTTTCCTCTTTATAATATTATTAGTATAGATTAGCTGCCGCTCCGCGGTTTCACCCGCAGTTCCCATTCCCGTGATCACTTAGGGGTATAGATAGTAGCCGATTCTCAGACCTACTGAATAGGCATATAAAATTTCATAAAAATCGGTCAAGCCGTTTCGGAGGAGTATGGTAACTAATATTGTGACACGAGAATTTTATAGGTATATAGGTAAGATAAAATCACGCGTGAACGGCTGGACCGATTTCGCAATTTTTTTTGTTGTGATTGTTATCTATTGTCAGAAGATGGTTCTTATGTGTGAAAAAAATAAATAGTCCCTCAGAAGATAAAATTTTTTTAACAAAACTTAACGACTAAGTATATTTACTTTTGAAATCACGAATATGTGGCGACATCTGTCGCAACAGTTACGCTATTCACCCCTAGATGGCGCTCATACATAAAGCCTACATCGCGCAGGAGAATTTGTGCGATTCTTATGATTTATTTATTTCTATTGCATACGAAACTGATTTATTTGTACAATTATTTCACCAATAGAAAGCTACATTATCAGGGAGTAATATGTTACTACATACTACATTTTATCGAAGTGAAATTTTGCTCTTGAATTTTGCCAAATACTTATAACCTAGACACTTTAATTATCTATTTGTTTTACTTTTTACTTTTACTATTATTTATCTTATTATTATTTAAAATGATTATACAAAGAATTAATTTAATTACATTATTGACATATTTGATTGGTCACGTGAATAACACAGAATTTGGCTTTTGAAACTACCTCATTTTTTTAATAAAATTTATTTAACATGTAGGTATGTTGATGTTTTGCTTTTTAGTTCATGATTAAGTATCGTCAAAACATTATTAAGAGTTTTATTTATGTAAAGCATTTTTATTTATTTATGAAAACTGTTTATTCTGTTTTTTGTTAGAATTAAATTTTTTTAAAGAATTAGTGTTTAGTGAGAGTGAGAGGAAATCTATTAATAAATCTAGACTCGATGGAAAAAAATGGTAATGTATGTAACCTTTTTTAAACTATTTCCTAATATAATGTGGGTTTCTATTGGTGAAAGAGATATTCAGATCGGTCCAATAGTAAAAAACTGATATTTCCTCTATATAATATTTGTATATATGTACCTATCATGTGAATTTGTGTGACATAAGTATATGTTTACTGTATCTAGATTTTGATATTTTATAAAAGTAGTAAGTAATTATGTAGCTTATCAGCTATCTGGTTACCATAATTATAACAAGCTTTGCTTAGTTTGGAATTAGATTGACCGTGTGTGAAAAATGTCCCAGGATATTTATTTATGTTGTATATTATAAAGCTAATGATGATATTTCTTTGATTATTTGCAGGTACATGACCAGTCTTCTATTTAATAAAGCTAATATAATCTAAAACAAATTCATTATAAGGACATGAGAGTTTAAAATTATTAATCAAAAACCAAGACTCCTTTTAATATAATATTTTATTGTAACAATCAATATAAAAATAATAAATGATATAAATTGATAGTTTAAATGTAATTGTAAAATAATAAAACAAAATATAAGCACAACAGTTAACGTTGGGTTATTATTAGTTTTTTAATTGAAATAAATAAGTTGTAAATGTTAAATGGTACTAGGTATACCTGAGTATAGGTATAAAATAAGATTTTTCCATCGACTTTAATACAAGAAAAAAATAATAAGATGGTGTAAATTTATTTTAATGATTAATAAACAAATAATCAGAAATATAATGAATAAATTAACTAGGTGAAAATTCAATTCCTAAAAAAGATTTGCTTTAATCTCACTAATAACATACATAAATATTTTTGAATTAAATCAAATAAAACCAACTTTGAGTCTAAAATACAATATAAATATTATATCAATAAAAACAACTTTAAAAAGGATCAAATCAAAAAGGAAGATGCTGTCATTTAACCGTAAGTACATATTTATTATTTTTAGAAAACCCATACGATATTAGTTGTTTAAGTAACTTTTAGTACCCACTTACATTTAATTTTAATTATACCACGCTCGGACCCTCCCCTCCCCTAACAACGAGGGGGTGCAGCCCATAGTCCACACGCGGGCCTAGTGCGGCGCCGGAGGGAACATGCCTTTAATAGTGACATCTCGGGCATTCAGGTTTCCTCACGATGTTGTCATTCACCAAAAGTCAGTGGTGTGAATCCGTACGTAAGTTTTATACTCAGAGGTACGGGTTAGGGGTTTAAACTTGCACCTTTCCAATCTCTTTAGATTTAGATTTTTATTTATCTAAATTAATATGCCTATTTTATTACACACGGTCCTGTACTATAGGATAGGATAATATCGAAGCGACATCAAAAGTCGTCGTAGGAGGACGCGAGACCAAACGCCGCAGAAAAATCAGGCGATTCCAACAATGTGTATAACTCAAATTGGCCCAAAATGTCGCTTGGATAATTTTTTCTTTCCAGCGTCGATATTATCGTGGATAAGGAAAAGATGTTAGAAAGAGAAAAGTGTTTGTTTCCTCGAATGCAGATACAATGTTATTAATTTTAACACAGAAGTCATGAACTCGACTGCGGCAAATTAAAAAAGGGTTATATAATTTTTACACTGTATATAATTACTTAATATGATAAAACGTATTGTTTTGAAAAGTCATGGTTTTCATAAATGCGAAACTCTGCCTGTCTGTCTTGCATTTACGGTAAAACTACTGAACCGATTTAAATGAAATTTGGAATCATTTTGGCCGTTTTGAAAAATTTCGTATGATATTTTTTGTCTGTCACCTAGCTCTTGAGTGTGTTAGTTCTGCGCTTGAGTGCCAGTTCTAGTTTTGACAAATATTTAGTAAAAAAAATGTTGATATTCTATGAATAAAATACTAGCTGATTCGCGCAACTTTGTCTGCGTCACGGCTTCCCCGTTTTTGCAACATTATGCATCGATGCTCCACTCCTATTGATCGTAGCATTATGTTATATAGCTTACTAGCGAAGCCCGCGACTTCGTCCGCGTGGGATAGTTACTTTGAGCTAACACGAACTTTAATCCGCGACTTTGTTTACGTAAGCTCTCAAAAGGAAAAAAACCGCATTTGAAACATTATTTATTGGTGCTCCGCTCATATTAGTTGTAGGGTGATGTTATATAGCCTATAGCCTTCCTCGATAAATGGGCTATCTAACACTGAAATAATTTTTCAAATCGGACCAGTAGTTCTTGAGATTAGCGCGTTCAAACAGACCATTCAGCTTTTTAATATTAGTATAGAATGTAAACTTTTTGTTGAAGTAAGTAGATAGATATCTATGGTTTAAAAAAAAGAAACGTCATCATTTAAAATGCTGTTATCATCACTTAAGTTTTATAAAACCTCGTTTATATAACTTTTTTTTGCCTTTCATTCCACTTAAAAGGTGAAAATAGTGAAATTTTATGACTAAACATTTTTTTATACCACTAGTGGCTCCCCGCGGTCCCAGCCGCGTTCCCGGGGCATCATAATTTTTGCCGAAATAAAAAATTGGTTTATGTATGTATATGTTAATCCTGGTTATAAACTATCTGTGTTCCAAATTCCATCCAAATCCGTTAAATAGTTTTTGCGTGAAAGGGTGTAGCTCCACATACCGAAACAAACAAACATACAATACATCCATCCATACTCTCAAACTTTCGCATTTATAATATTAGTAGAATATAGACTGAACAAAAGATACATGTACACAAATGTTAGCCCTGGGGGTATCGAATCTACAACTGGAGGCTTGAAAGTCAGGGTCATTAACCACAAAGCCAACAGGTTGGAATATTCCATTATCATTTTAAAATGATTAATTTCTAGTTTTTTAAAGTATAATCATTGTGCAAAAAGATCGGTTACCACAGCATTAAATTATAATATTACCTACTAGCTGTCTCCGCGTGGTTCCACCCGCGTAGTTCCCGTTCCCGTGGGAATACGGAGATAAAATATAGCCTATCATCATCAACAGCTCATATACGTCTCCACCGAGGAGCTCGAGCCTCCCCTAACATTGAGGGGGTTTAGGCCATAGTCCACCACGCGGGCCCAGTGCGGATTGGCGGACTTCACATGCCTTTAATTGTGACATGCAGGTTTCCTCACGATGTTTTCCTTCACCGAATTAAGCCAGTGGTGTGAATCCGTACGTAAGTTTTTAAACTCAGAGGTACGGGCCAGGGATTTGAACCTGCACCCTCATGATCGTGAGTCGGCGCGTTCCCAACTGAGCCACCACGGCTGATATAACCTATAACACTCCACAATAACGTAGCTTTCTATTGGTGGAATAATTTTGAAAATCGGGTCAGTAGATCCAGAGATTACCCCTTGCAACGTCACAAACTCACAAACGTTACCTCTTTATAATATGTATTATAGATAACTATCATTTAATTGTGTAAAGATTTTGTTTTCCTTTGAAAACTATTCATATTTTCTTCATATTTTTAATATTTTAATTTTCATTCTTTTTACCTTTAATAAACTTAGGTACCTACTTCTGGTGAAGTCACTGTAACTTAACTAGATTAAATAAGCAAAGCCGCGGAAAATACCTATACAAGAACAATAAACAGATGAAAACCTTCGTTTCTGCATAAAACTAGGATTTAAATCAATATATTAAATAAATGACTACCGTTCAATGACTCATAAGTTGCATCTCACTCACACACAGCTATATAGCCAAGGGGGGAAAGGGATAGAACATCTGGAATTTCAGAAGGTTACCACTGCGGTTTTAACTATGTTTGGAATACAATGTTTGCTTGGAAAATGGCAATTTAAATAATTAGGCAATTTAATACATATTTACTTAGCCTATATTCTATATTTATTTTTATTCTATAAACCGGTTGGTTTTGTGGTTAAGGACCCTGACTTTTAAGTCGCCGGTCGGGGGTTTTAAATCCCATACATCTTCATCGGCTCATATACGTCTCCACCGAGGAGCTCGAGCCTCCCCTAACACCGAGGGGGTGTCCATAGTACACACGCGCGCCTAGTGCGGCGGCGGACTTCACATGCCTTTGATAGTGACATTTCGGGCATGCAGGTTGCCTCACGATGTTTTCCTTCACCGAAAGCCAGTGGTGTGAATCCGTACATAAGTTTTTTAAACTCAGAGGTTTAAGCTCAGGGATCGTGAGTCGGTGCGTTACCCACTGAGCCACCACGGCTACTAAATCCCATACAGAACATTGTATTTGATCTGTGAACATGTAAATTTTTGTATATAACAAAAACTATTTTACCGATCTAAATATTTTTTTCACCATTGGAAACCTACATTATCAGGGAGTAACATAGACTATATTTTATCCCCGTATTCCTACGGGAGGGGTTGAAACCGCGCGGTAATAAAACTCTCGGATGATATCTTATATTTTACATACAATTTAATTATACTATAAACAATAAAATTTTTATGTAAAAAAGTTAAGCTCATAAATATTAGTTATAATTATATTCTTGCTACCGTTTTTCTACCCGGATCTATAATAAAAACTTAAGTGCCCACTCGAAAAACTTAATATTATTATTAGTATAGACATCATGATTTTGTAAAAAGACGGTGACCACTTACCATGAGGTGGACACATCGCGGTTTCACCCGCGTAGTTCCCGTTCCCGTGACCGCAGGGGTATCAAAAATAGATAGTAGTCGATTCTCAGACCTACTGAATATGCATAGAAAATTTCATAAAAATCGGTCAAGACGTTTCGGAGGAGAATGGTAACTAACATAAAGGGGAAAGATTTGATTGTTTTATTTGTTTAAATGCATTGAATGGACACCGAAACTACTTGACCGATTTGAAAAATTCTTTTATTACTGAGAAGCTACACTATCTCCGAAGAACATAGGCTATATTTTATCCCCGTATCCCACTGTAACGGGATGATTAAAAAATATTCTACTGGTTTGTTGCTGGAGAGGCTTTTTTAATCTAATGTCACAGTTGAAATGTTGATTTAATCCATACTAAGTAATATTATAAATGCGAAAGTAACTCTGTCTGTTACGCTTTCACGCTAAAACAACTGAACCGATTTAAATGAAATTTGGTACACGGGATAATCCAGAGCCTACTAGCGTAGACTACTTTTTATCCCGGGAAAATTGCAGATCCTCCGGGAACGCGGGCGAAGCCGGGGGGAGCCACTAGTATTTTAATAATTGATTGATTTTGATGTTGATTTAATAATTTACTTTTTGATATTTATAGATGTGATAAGAACAAAGCATATTTTTGTTCAGTGAAGGTGATCTGAAAGATATATAGATTGTTGACTTCGTCTTATCAAAACTAGTTCCTGCCGCGTGGTTTTACTCGCGTAGTTCCCGTGCCCGTATATATAGGGATTAAATATAGCCTATGTTACTCCCTGATAATGTAGCTTACTATTGGTGTCAGAATTTTTAAAATCGGTTAGGTGGTTTAAGCTTCAAAGCGTAATAAACCAACTTACTTTCGCATTTTTTAATACTAGCTTCCGTTCCGCGTTTTCACCCGCATTTCCAGAAGACTTTCCCGAGATAAAATATGTTCTTTCTCATGCTCTAGTTTATACTTGTACCAAATTTTAGCAAAATCAATTCTGTAGTTTAGTCGTGAAAACGTAACAGACAGAGATACTTTCGCATTTATAGATAGGTAATATTAAGTGAGGATTAGTAAGGAAAATAGGATTATTATATTATTTAAGTATATAATTATTATTTAGTGAATCACACTAATATTATAAAGGCGAAAGATTGTGAGTGTGTATGTTTGTTACTTCTTCACATCTAAACTCCTTTAAAGTTTATTATAAATAAATAATAATAAATATCCTGGGACATTTTTCACACACGGCCAATCTGATTCCAAATTAAGCATCAAAGTGAGCTTGTGTTATGGTAACCAGATAGCTGATATACCTACTACATATACTACTTTTAAATACATACTTATATAGATATTTACATCCAGACACAGGACAAACAGACATATTCATGCATACAAATGTTTGTCCTGGGTGGGAATCGAATTCACGACCCGCGGCTTGAAAGTCAGGGTCACTAACCACAAAGCCAACCGGGCTGTCAATTATGGAGTTAGCTGACACCCTGAAACTCATAGGCTTCTTTTATCCCGGGAATTGAAGATGCTCCGGGAACGCGAGTAAAACCGCAAGGAGCCACTAGTAGTATTTTTCTTAAATGCGGAATTTAAGGGCAATGACGTAGAACTATCATTAATATAATGAGGTTTGTACATACGTCATCTGATACCTGAACGGTTTTAAATCGGTAACCGGTATTTACCGATTCACTTTAAAGTAAATGAGGAAACTTTACTACTATTTGTCATTATCATATTAGCCAAACTGATTGATCCCACCCAGGACAAACATTTGTATGCATGAATATGTCTGTTTGTCCTGTGTCTGGATGTTAATTATCTATATAAGTATGTATTTAAAAGTAGTATATCAGCTATCTGGTTACAGTACAAGCTCTGCTTAGTTTGTAATCAGATTGGCCGTGTGTGAAAAATGTCCCAGGATATTTATTTATTTATTGAATGAAACCGTTCCGGCAACAAGTGTACCACATTCTTTATTTTAACCATTGAACGGAAATGAAACTGGAATTTCCTCAAGTATTTTATACAAGAATCGAATGATTCACAAGAACATCGATTCCAAGACTTATTTAATATTATAATTGTGTTTATTTAATCAATTAAATATTTTGAAAATAATTATTTTTATAGCTTCCTCTTGACTCGTCTTCCCGGGGAATTTTCAGTTTTTCCTGGGATAAAAAGTAGCCTATATGTCAGTCCAGGTTATAAACTATCTGTGTTTTAAATTTCATTCAAATCCGTTCAATAGTTTTTGCGTGAAAGAGTTACAATCACACATCCATACCTTCACTTTCGCATTTATAATATTAGTAGGATAACTTCATCTTGATCCGCGTTCCCGGAAGGTCTTCAACTTTCTCCGGGATAAAAAATAGCCTATGTGTTATTCCAGAACATATTCTAACTCTGTGCCAAATTTCATCACGATCCCTTCAGCCGTTGTTGCGTGAAAGAGTGACAAACATACATATATTATACCTAAGGGTAACAAAATATTAATTCTTATTTAGATAGTTTGTAAAGCGAGCAATTCTCTGCCAAGGGTCATTAACCTTCAAAAAACATATCCGAAAACTATAAAAATGAATATATTAATTAGAATTTTTTTAATAAGGAAGAACCTTGGTGTATGGTAAAAAAAATAATTGCAAAAACCAGTACGACATATATAAATATTCTTAAGGTTAGGTTGGTTGATTTTTTGGAAAGTCATGTCACCTTTCTACCTAAAATTCTTTTTTTTTGCCCAATATTGCACTTTCTTTTAAGGCAGTTTGACCGTAATAAAAATATTTGCTATACTTAAATGTTTAAAATATACAATAACCTTTTTATTAAGTGCTACTACATATTATGACTTTATGTGAACGTATGATAAAAAAATCTTTGATAAATCAGATGCTAAAAAGTACAGTGAAGTGAAGTGAACTCATAAATGTCTTATTTTTACGCGAGCAGACTTTCTGTAAGGTAAAAAATATTTAAGTGAGGAATTAAAAAAATGGATTGCGTTGACATGGAACCTATAAATGAATAAAAAAGAAAGGTCATTTTAAATACCCCATGAAACGGATGTATTACCTACATCAACCAGCGTAGAGTTGATATCTTTGTTTATACCCGTTTTTTTTTCTATAAATACCCATATTACACCACACTATATTTATGCACTTCATATGAAGGTTAAAATAGTTTTCACTAAATTACATTAAACTTTAGTGTATTGAGAAATTGACATTCAAAATTAATAATATATAAATCTTTGATTATGCATTTTTTAATATACACTTTTCTACTTTACATTATATAAATAAATAGTTTTGCATCGATAGCTGTGTCAAGGTTGTATTTTTAACTGGCTTACATAACCAAATTGATTTAACTGAACATTGACATTTGTAGTCGAGAAAACAGACCAATAAAATTATTAAAATATCTTGTTCATTGAGTCATTCAGAACAAAGAAAGAATGATTAAATCCTTTTATAAATTAATACGTCTTAATAATAAGGCTGTAGATGGTATCTACGACTTAACTATAAGTAATAAAAAAAAAATGGTTTGACGTAAGAAAAAAAAACTCGAGTTGTAATCATCATAAAATAAATCAGTTTGCGAACTTTTATCATAAGTTACGATCTAAAAGCCTTCGTTCATCTTTATATTGGATTAAAATACAGAAATATTGGATACAAAATATAATAATTTTCATCTGCGAAATTAAATTTACAACGGTAAACTTCTAGTATCTTTTTCAAACGAGTTAGAAAAACTCGCTACGTCATCGGCATAAGCGTTCGCGCCCTTGTGTGCGTGGACGCGCGAAATTTTATATAAACTCGAGAAATGTTCGCGCCGACCGCATAAACCTCTGTAGATCAATGCAGTTAGCCAGTGCACAGATAATAAATAGCTTGCAAGTGTGACGCGCGTTGTATGACATTTCCCCGCGCGAATTTAAATTCCAAATGTCATCAGTGATAAATTAAAAAGATATCGTTTAATTTTTTAATAATTTGTGGTTGTGACATGTGGATTAAATATTATAGTGCTGTTGCAATGTGACTTTGAACCTTAGTTTATTGTGTAAATTAAAGCACTAAAACACTCCTTATTTTTATGATTACAACTGTGTCGTCTACCGCTGACATTGCTGTTTTGTGACATTGAAAACCAGCTGATCGATCGATCAATTTGTTTATAACAAAAATTACGTTTATTACGGTGTCAACAAAACAAGCTATTAAAATCGTATTAATAACGATTAGTTTGTGGAAACATCACGAAACGATCGCACGTTTAAAAAAAAAACAATTCCATAGTTGCCATTTAAGTTTTTAATTAAATAAAAATGAAGGAGTTGGTGAAAATATGGAATGCGAATAGACGCTACTCAAACTGTAACTTACCGGATCGCGAATTGAAAGATTTATCTAATAATCGATTGATGAAGGTGGACATCGATAAATCAGCTTATGATGTCAGTTTTAAAGAGTGCGAGGGTCTGAACAATATGTATAATGAAGAAATCGATTTTGAAGATAGAAAAAATGCAATAATTAATAGATTGTTTGAAAGGAGGAAGAAAGGGCAGGTGACGCGCCAACCGAAAAGTGAGTAACCCGATTTTTGTTATTTTTGAGACATATTTTTTTAAATGTTTTTTTTTATGATTCTAGTGTGGTTTTATTTGTTAAATAGAACGTAGGTGATTAACCTCTTATAAAACAACAATTAAAAATATTCAGGTCGCTTGTTCTATTGATACTTGATAGTTTTTTCTAATTAACTTTTGTCGTACTAAAAATAGTAATATTTATAGTAGTATATGATAAAGTATTTTTTTATATTAATTACTTATATTTTGAAAATATTTTACGCGAATCGTTCTTTTATATTTATCATGAAATCATTCATTTGTAAAGACATTTTTAGGCCTTTTCAACTAAGGAAAAAATAATCTCTTATAATTTATGTTTATATAGTGTAGAAATACGGATGTTTAATGCATATTTTAACGTATTTAGATAACATGTATATGTTATTTTAAAAGACGATATTCTATATATATAGTCGAATTTTGTTTACGACAAAAATAAGTTTAATTAAAAATAAACTTTAAATTGTTAAAATATTAACAAGATCTTGTGACAAAAATGTCTGCCTATAACCGAGATCTTTTCGAAGAACTATTAGAGTTGGTAATTAGTTATTCTAAAGTAACTTGTGAGTAATGAAAAGTTTTGAGAAGTTGACAGTTTTGTACCGTGACATCATCATTACAGGAGTTTTTAACCTATTTCTTGAACTAATTTGGATTCCTACTATGCTAGTAACTTTATATATGGTAAAGTTTTTGAGTACAGATGTATGTTTGCAACTCTTTCACGCAAAAACTACTGAATGAATTTAGATTAATTTTAGAACACCTGTAGTTTATATCTTGATTTAACATATAGGCTACTTTTTATCCCGAGAAAATTGAGGAACGAGGGTAAAAGAGAACTAGTGAAAATAAATAGTCGTTTAAAAACGTGTTATACTACGGAATAGACAATTTGACGATACTTTCTATAACTCCTTTGGCAGATTAATTAAATATCTGACCCAATAAACACATGACCTTAATCATGGCCAGTTATTTTATTTACAATGCAAATACCGTACGTAAATTTATAACTTAATTATATAAATAATTTATAAACTTAACTGACTGGTTTTCTAAGCAAAATCCTGCAGATGTTTCATTAGTTTTGTGCTAAAGCCCTGACATCGCATACAAGTAAATGTTACAGCAATCACTAACTTAGAATCCTCCTAGTTTATGAACTGCTTATATAGGAGTGGCAAGTTATGTATAGGTAAAATGTATGTAAGTATTATTTTTAAAAACGTTAAACATACGAAACAACTTAGCTTTATAAAGGTATTAGTTAAAAATATATTTAACAACTATTTATTACTTACTTTGTATAATTATACCCGTATTTCCGAGGATATATAACTATCCCAAGATAATATTCCTATTAATCGAAATGATAATCTATCGGTGTGCCAAGTTTCGTCTAAATCCATTCAGCCGTTATTGTGTGAAGGAGTAACAAACTCGCATTTATAATATTAGTAAAAAACTTACGGATTTGGGAACAACAAAAGATTTTTCAATATGGATAGATCTTAAAAAATGCAATGTAAAAGAATATAAATAAAAGGATTGTCCTATATTATTTTAATTATCACAAATCGAGGAAGTTTTATCTATAGATAACAGTACTGTACACATGTCAAATCGCTCGATTGTTCAACTGATAAGTATCGATGCAACGTAGATAGCATCTCTTTAGTGCACGTTCAACGCAAAAAATGTTCATGAACAAAATGCATTATGGCCAAGATATTTTAGAAGAAGCAAACTACTTAGATGACCTTTTTAAGACTACCTTGAAACAAATTGATATATATTTTAGTCAAAATATATTTTTATCGATTGTTTAAAATATACTGCACTTTTTTGCAGTGTATTTTTAAAATTTATAGGATTATTCCATCTCGCATCATAACATTCCAGGAACTAGATTATTTATTAAAATGATAAGGTTTTTAAATCCGCTTTTGATTTTAAATTATTTTACTTATATAGGTAATAACAGTTTTACGTTTACAATACATAAACTCAGTGTGCACTGAGTTACGCCGTAAAGATAGGCTATATAAGCCATTTTCGGGTGCACCAATGCCAGACTGACAAGGAGTCAATGTGGTCGCCATGGCCGAAATCGGTCGGATCAATCATCATCATCACATAAACTCTTTATTTAGATCGATCCCTTCAGCCGTTGTTGCATGAAAGCATACCAAACATACATGATACATTTTCACATTTATAATAATCATCATCAGCTCATATACGTCTCCACTGAGGAGCAAGAACCTCCCTAACAACGAGAAGATCTAGTCCATAGTCCTTTTTATAATATTAGTAGCATAGACTAATGCATAGATCTTTTTAAGATCTAGATCTAAGATCTCAACAACACAAGGTGCGGGTCGTAAGTCAATAAACAAATTATACGTTTTCACCTTTGTTTACTCGACATAGATTATATTAATTACGTTTGCGGTAGTTTGTGACTAATTTGTCGACGTCATTAGATAATTGACCAGCCGCGGCGTCATTATGGGGCAGAGGGCGCGGGTCCATTGTGTCACGGCGAACAATTATACTATAAAATACTTGGACCATTCACCTTTATGATAATTATTTAGAATCAAGATAATGTTATTAAGTTGGATAAGGAAAATCTTTGTTGGTTTTGATTGAATTAAAAAATAAGGGGATTTGCGCTTGGAAAGTTGATGCTCCAAACATAAGGTGGGCCGGGAAGTTATACTGATTTATCTTATATAACGACATAAATGTGGATATTCCGGCCGAAAATAATTTTAAAAATCGTTAAATCATAATTGACATGACATCGTTTCATTAAAATCGATACTAATATTTAAAGTTGAAGAGTTTGTTTGTTTGCTTGAACGTGCTACAGGAACTACTGGTCCGGTTTGAAAAATTATTTCAGGGTTAGATAGCCCATTTGTTAAGGCTATTAGCTTAATAATATATCATCACCCTACAAAGAATAGGAGCGGAGATTCAATAAAATGTTACAAAAACGGGCAAGTAACGCTAACAGAGTTGCGCGGGTCAACTAGTAGGTACTTTTATAAACGTCAAATTTCTCGGCCTATTTGGACCTATTTATAGAGCATATAATACAATTACCAGCATAAAATTTCCACAGCGACTTAATGGTTTAAAAAATAGGTAAATTTATATTGATTCTATCGAGATAATTACAAATACAATTTACAACGGACACCGTCACATCTCGACCTCTATCAAGTTCTCTGTTACTGGTAAGCAATGTTCATGCAAAGGTATCCGCATAATATTATGCATTTTGCTTTGTCTGTCTATCATTATGTACAATTATAATGTTATTTGGTTTCCACGTGGAAATCTACCGAATATTGTTACGACATGTATTAAAGTCTTCTGATCACGATGTAACTTCGAAACATCGTTGTTAGTCAAACTCCTAACAAATATTATAAATGCGGAAGTAGCTCTGTCTGTCTGTCTCGATTTCACATTAAAACTACTGAACCCATTTTCTGGGCAAGCGTGTAACATCTTAGGCTTCGACGTCACTCATGTCAGAACGTGTCTGAAGCCAAACGTAAGCTCATTTAATTTAAAAAAAAAGAATGAAATTTGGTACGCAGATAGTTTAGAGCCTGAGAAAGAACATAGGCTACTTTTTATTCCGGGAAAATAGAAGATCTTCCGGGTACGCGGGTAAAACCGTGACAAGTTACTAGAAAATATATTTTGATAATCCACGCGTGTATCGTCCCGTCATGTATAGGTATCAATCACAAATTTTAGTTCGCAAAAGTTTAAAACACACCAATATTTAAGTGGTATTTTCTATAGTTGGAATTGATATATAATATTAGAACAGTTAGATCTGTAGGTACATCGAAATCATTAAAATATTAACAAAAAATATTTTGCAAAATGAAAATTAAAAATCGAAATTTTCGGACTTATACCGTTTGTTATCTAGGTTCTCAACTCATTACAATGTAAGATTGATAAGAGATATTTTTCTTCTTATTATTCTTGTAGGTATCTGGCTTTTAAACCACTGGTTGTGGGTTCGATATCCATCCAAAACAAACATTTGTATGCATGAATATCTCTGTCTGTTCTTTGTCTGGATGTAAATATCTATATGTCAGCTATCTAGTTATCATAACACAAGCTCACTTTGAAGCTTGCTTTGGAATCCGATTTGCCGTGTGTGAAAAATCTCCAAGGATATTTATTATTTATTGAAATCAAATCTTTCCTCTTTATAATATTAAGTACTTACTTGGTAAAATAAAATAACGTTATTTCTTATAGAAAAATTTTAACACTATATTTAGTGTATTTAATACATTTTAATAAGTTGATAAAATTATCTGTCTTGCATACATAGCACAGTTAATAGAAAAAAAAACATTGTCTTTGTCTTCAATTTAACCGCAAAATTACCATAGACTAAACCAGCATTGAAAATGAGCCATTATTTATGACATACAAAACGATAATGCTGACAATAAATTTATATTACGTTTTATGGTACTTTGATTTATTATTATTTACATAGGTACTTTTATACTTCCTAATAAATTTCAAATCTGTCCATAGGTATCTTAATAAGGTATATTAAAAAAATTGTGGTTATGTAAAGAAAATGACATAATATTTCTAAAAGTTTTATTAAACTAGACAAAAATAAAATATATATGAAAATACTAGCTGCCGCCCCGCGGTTTCACCCGCGTAGTTCCCGTTCTCGTGATCACAGGGGTATCAAAAATAGATTGTAGCTGATTCTCAGACCTACTGAATATGCGTAAAATTTCATAAAAATCGGTAAAGCAGTTTCGGAGGACGGTAACTAACATTGTGACACGAGAATGTATATCATATTTCTACCCTTTTCCTATGTAGAGTCGGCTTTGTATGTCATGTCCCTCCATTTCATTCTATTCGGTCTTCAGTCAAATCCACATTCTCTCATATTATCTTTTACAAAATCATACCATTCTTTCTTTGGCTTTCCCCTTTTACGCATTGGATCAAACATATATTTATATTTTCTCCAAAATGGGTGGACTAATTTTAACGAGACTTTCACAGGCAGCTGATGCTATTAAGACTAATATACCACTCCATACAGGTAAACACGGGGGCACACCTAGTTTAAAAAATACAAACAAAAACAAGACAATAAATCTACGCAATTGTTAATATTGATTAGGTTTTTTACTTTTTAATTGTAGCAGACGTCACCTTTTTAACAGACGCAGAAAAAAACAGGATTCATCATCTAACGCGTAGACAAACTCAATAATTTTTTTTTATAACATATGATTATTAGATATTAAAGATATTGTTAAAACGGGAACTGGTTTAGAAAAATATGATATTGATTAAAAATAACAAGATAAATATTTAAATATTTAATACATAAAACAATATTTTATGATGGGCTTTAAACTTGTTTTTAGTTTCCTGTTTGTACTACTAGATGGCGACTGTAAGTTTATTACGTCTTAATGACATAAGCTTAAAGATATTGCCAGTGCAGAAAAAACATGCTCCATGTAAAAGTCCTTACAATATTAAAAATGCGAAAGTTTGGTAGAATCAATGTTTGTTACTTCAAGCAAGAACGGCTGAAGGGATTGCGATGAAATTTGGTACAAAATTATAATATCTATAGGTACTAGCGACCCGCCCCAGCTTCGCACGGGTGCAATCCTTATACAACACTTTCGAAACCTCCAAAATTGACAGTGTTTCTCTAAAATATTATGCATGTATTGTATACTAGCTGCCTCCCCGCGGTTTTACCCGCGTAGTTCCCGTTCCCGTGGGAATACAGGGATAAAATATAGCCTATGTTACTCGGGGATAATGTAGCTTTCCAAAGGTGAAAGAATTTTTGAAATCGGTCTAGTAGTTTCGGAGCCTATTCATTACAAACAAACAAACAAACAAACAAACAAACAAATCTTTCCTCTTTATAATATTAGTATAGATAAAAACCTTCCTCTTGAATCACTCTATTTATAAAAAAACCGCATCAAAATCCGTTGCGTAGTTTTAAAGATTTAAGAAGACTTAGGGACAGCGGAAAGCGTCTTTGTTTCATAATATGTAGTGATAATAATATGTATATAAAGCTGTGGTCGCTCAGTTGAGAACGCACTAACAATAATATGGATGCAGGTTCAAACCCTGGTCTGTATGTTACTGGCTTTCGGTGAAGGAAAACATCATGAGGAAACCTGCATGCCCGAGATGTCACTATTAAAGGCATGTGCAGTCCGCCGCCGCACTAGGCGCGGGGGGGGACTATGGACACCCCCTCGGTGTCAGGGGAGGGAAGGGCTGCAGTGGAGACGTATATGAGCTGATGATGATAGCTTATGTTGATGAGATGATACATGGATTTAAACAAGACAAACGCCCAGTCATACTCAGTATGTAAGGTAGGCCTTGAGTAAAAATTATATAAATTATTATATTAACATTGAAGGAAACTGTATTCTAATAAATACTGTAATATATTATGTAATGTGTAATGATACATTACAATGCGACATTGTAGTATTATTAGGAAATATTCCGTAATTATTACATTCTAGAAAATTGTAGACCACTAAAAGGTAGCTTCCGCCTCGAAGTACATCCTTACATACTAACAAACTTTTGCATTTATAATAATATTAGTATGATACCTTTATATATACAATACCTAGATAGTTTGATATATAAATAGATAGTATTTCCAAATGCTTTACTCAAATCTGTAACCAAAGTATGAATTAACAAATGGCTCCCCGCGGTTTCATCTGCGTTCCCGGGGGATTTTCCCGGTATAAAAAGTAGCCTATGTGTTATTCCAGAAATTCTAACTGTGCCGAATTTCAAGCAGATCCCTGCACCCGTTTTGGCGTGAAAGAGTAACAAACATCTATCCATACAATCTTTCGCAATTAGGTATATATAATACTAGCGGACCCGGCAGACTTCGTTCTGCCCACCAGCGCCACCTACCGGCTCCAAATTGATGTATTATACATAAAAACCTTCCCCATGAAATACTCCGTAATTTGGTGAAAACCGCATGAAAATCAGTTCAATAGTTTTTGTGTTCATCGCGTTCAGAGAGACAGACAGAGGCGGCGAGGACTTTGTTTTATATAGATATTTGTAATAATACAAAAAGAAGTTAAAATATGATATACATATAAGTAAATTACTTTATAATAAGGAATAGGTATTTGGATATTCCATAGTTTTTTGTTCTCCAAACTAAAACAGTTAATAAAAAAATATAAAAACATGTTTATAAATTCATACTCGGCATAACGTAGAATATTATTGCGTAGACAAAATGGCGTATTAATTTATTGCCAGACTAATTAATTGTTAATTAAAATGCCTTTTGTATATTTCGCGATTGCAACTAAGAAAAACTACTTACGTCTATTAATCTATGGTTAGCAAATATAGTTTTAAATTTAGTAAATAAAAAAAATTGTCTCAGACTAGTACAGTTTTATTTTCTTATGCATCTAAATTAATAATAATAGGTTTTTATTTGGTATACTAGCTTCCGCCACACGGTTTTACCCGCTTATTTTCCGTTCCCTTATTTACGAGAATAAAATATAGGTAGCTTAAGCATGCTGCATTCTTATTATGTAGCTTTCCATTAGTAAAATAATAATTCTGATAGATTAGGAGCCTAACTAACCAGTAAAAAATCAAATGTATCCTCTTTATATTTATTAGTGTAGATGACAGGGAAGATGGTGACCGCTTACCATCAGGTGTCAGAGTCGGTAACGCGTGAGTGCCGCCCCTGGTGTTGGGCGCGTCTATAATAGGCTACGGTAACCGCTTGTCATCAGGGACCGTATGCCTGTTTGCCACCTTTGTGGTATAAAAAAAGGTGGACCATCTATCTATATGTAATCTATAAGCCCTTGTTGAACAAACAGACAATCTACAGACGATGTACGAACACCCATACATATTTATAGTTTAACCTTTGTATACACGATAATTATTATCAGTAATGTTCATTATTGTGATAGAACAATCCCCCCTTTAAACTCTGTTGCCAGGAAATTGTTATTATATAAATAAATGCATAAAATGTTTGAAGAGTACGACAAGTACTAAATCTTATTTAAAAAAAACGGTTCACACTTGACGAAAATATTGCGTAACAAAAAAAATTTAGGTGCTGTATATTCCCGCCGAAAAGCATTTTGACAAATGTCAAATCTATCAGTGTTGCCAGTTATAACCAATTTAAAATGTAACCGAAACACGAGGCACACAGTAAAATATAAATTGTATCACTTCTAAAACTATTTCTTTAATGATATGCCTTTGTGAGTAAATTATTATAATTTTAATTTAAATTTATGCACTGGGTCTGATAATTAAAGGACCACCCCTTCGATGACGTCACACGACCGGTTGCCTAAACTAAAACCACTCCTAATTTAAGCAAACCACTTTTGCAAATTTATTAGCGTTTTCAAAAAAGCATAAATAGTTAAAATACTGAATATGATTGGCATTCCTTTTTTAAATGTCGAAGGAACAAGTTTTCAAAATTTTTTTTTTTTTTTTTTTTTTATTAAAGCGTGACGGATTATTGTGATCGTGTCATTTTATTATTTGTGCGTAGAACACTGGCATAAAAAAAATATACTTCGGAATGAAGGTGGATGTGTATGTGAACTTATGTTTTAGAAGAGTAGTGCATTATATAGTGCTGTTTCACTCTATGGATTTATTTTGATATGGGTAAGTCAATTTAACTGCGTCCAAATAAAACATCGAAAATGTAAATCAGACTAAATTTCATGACTAAACCACAGAATAGAAAATCCATGAACACAATTGAGTAAAACTCAATAAATATAGTGATCATTTTTATGTTTATAATATCGACTAGGTGACTACATCGCTAAAGTGTAACTTGTGTGTGTAAAAACTTACACATTAAGTACCTATTTAATAAATAAAAAAGTTTATGCCTCATTTAAACATCCCTCAAATCCAAACATAAAACAAAGCTCCTTAAAACGTAAAAAAAAAATTCAAACTTTTTAATCGTAAATTGTCCTCACCTTTTTTTATATATTACTATTGTAAGAAAATAAATATCTGCCAGCGTCATGTGTAATGAATACCTTATTAAAAAAAAATTGTTTGAAGCATGTTTTGTTTCTAATTTGTACTCTATAAATGTGGCGTTTAAAAATAGCACCAAAAAGTTTCCATAACGTCGTATTAAACCTTTTTTACGATGTATGTATATATCTAAAAATAGTAATGTGTTTTTATTGAAGATTAGGATGTAGATAAATCTATTTTTAAAACAGCAACCTATTCATTTGAGCTGGTAATACCAAAATGAATGCACAAAAAAGTTGCGCAAAACATTATGATTGATTGCCACGGAATATTCCAGTATTTAATAGTAACTATATATACAATTTGTTGTTGTCTGTTTGTATATCCAAGTAATTATTAGATGTTTTTTTTACAATGTTATTTTAATGATGACCTATAATATGTTTATGAAATAACGGTGAAAATTTCACACCTCCTTATAGATTTAAGTATTTTTTTAAGTATTTAAATCAAAGACAAAATGCTCTACATTTATCTTCTGACGCAAACACAGACTAGACAGAGTGGCACCAACCTAGTTTTTTTTAATTATAGATATTTTAATGAAGCACAATTTTGTCTAATAAAATGGTAAATAGATTTAAATACTTTGATTATCTATATCTATACTAATATTAAAAAGCGGAAGAGTTTATTTGTTTGTTTGTTTGGTTGAACGCAAACTACTGGTCGGATTTTCAAAATTAATTAAGTGTTAGATAGCCCATTTATCGAGAAAGGCTATATATCATTACGCTACAGATAACAGGAGCGGAGCGTCAATCAATAATGTTGCAAAAACGGGGATGTGAGGCTAACGAAGTTGCGCGCCTCATCTACTTAGTACCCTTTAGAATAAAGTAAAATAAATAAGCAGACAGATTCACAAACACATCATAGTATTAAATAAAATAACTGTAGATACATATGGTAACACAAGTTTTTCGTAAATTACTTTCAAGGCGCAATACCTTATAGCAAAACTTGCGTTGCTTAGCTTAAACTACAGTTAAAAATATGTTATTAAGTACAGTAAGGTCAAATAATTTTAACCGCTATTTTTAACTTGACTTTTTTGCACTCCAAAGGCGTTATATGACATAGATTAAGACTTTTTTTAAAGCTCACGATCATGAAGGTAGATACAAACCTAGCCCGCACCTCTGAGTATGAAACTTACGTACGGATTCACACCACTGGCTTTCGGTGAAGGAAAACATCGTGAGGAAACCTGCATGCCCGAGATGTCACTATTAAAGGCAATTTCCCTCCGCCGCCGCACTAGGCGCGCGTGTGGACTATGGACACCCCCTCGGTGTTAAGGGAAGCTTGAGTTACGTGGAGACGTATATGAGCTGATGATGATGAAGACTTTTTTAAAATGCTCTTTATTAATGAAAATGACATCACCATTCATCTATTTATGTAAAATGTAAAAGAAAAGGTAGGGTAAAGAAATTGCGAATTAATTCAGTAAAAATCTGTTTTTAGAATAGATATATACCAGTTTGAATATTATTTTAAGTACCCTAGTATCATATAAGAACGAGATTTGTTTTTTTGATAATTACTTATGCGTAGATATTTATGCGTTTCGCACGTGTTTTGCGTTTTATATCTACCTACCTATATCTTATAGAATTATTTAGAATCAGGTTTGACACGTGATTTGTTGGTTTTATTGTATTAAATTTATTCATAATATCATACGATCTAATGCTTTACCTTATATTCTCCAAAAATAGGTTAATTAATTTAAATATTTGGTCTGTGAGACAAGTTTTGTCGAATCAAATGGACAGTGAAATGACTGGTAGGTAGGTAGGTGGCTTTGTGGTTAGTGACACTGACATTGCTGATGGTTATGGGTTCGATTTTAGCTAGGGAAAAATATTGTTAGCATGACGACGTTTGTTTGTTCTTTCGGGTGTTAAAATATCTGTAGTATATCAGCTATCTAGTTACAGCGCAAGCTCTGCTTAGTTTGCAATCAGATTGGCCGTGAGTCAAACGTCGGGGATTATTTTTCCTAACAGTTGACTAAGGTTAGTTCTATGAGGCCTTATCAAGGAGTTTTAACGATAAATAAATATTCATATATCAAAATATGCTACATATTTAATTTCCATTATAATTAAAACAATAAAATTTTACTAAAAAAGTTTATAATATAAAAAAAAACATGACGCATTGGTAAAAACGTCCACAGCCAAAGCATATGCAAGCTTGTGTGGCGTCTTAGCATAATTATTGTTTAAAAAGTTTATTGTTTCACGCTACTGTAACCCCACGATACCAGGATATGATATTTTTTTATACATTAGCATCCGCCACGCGGTTTTACTCGCGTAGTTCCCGAGAGGACATAAATATCCTGGGACATTTTTTCATACAAGCCTAATTCTGATTCCAAACTAAGCAGAGCTTGTACTGTAACTAGATATCTGACATACTACCATATACTACTTTTGAATACATAAATAGATAATCAAATCCAGACACAGAACAAAAAGACATATTCTTTCCTTTTTTTTTACATATTTATTCAAAAAAAAGTTATACAATTTACAATTTTTAACAAAAATCGCCAAAACAGTTTGTTATCGATAATGGCCCTTTTCACATTTATCTTAAAACTTAAATATATATCTTAAAATAATATAATAATAAAAAAGCATAGAAATGTTTGTCCTAGGACCCTAGGTGCTAAAATCAGTTTTGTACTTCTAGAACTTACAGACTTACCTTTTATATTAGTATAGATGCATAATCTACCAAATAAGTGTGTGGAATATTTTTAATGCACGTTTTTTGTCAGATGTTTTGAATCCAATTCAGTTTTTATATAGCTTAGTCTCCGTTATTTATTTTGATCAGGTTTTCCCCAGTGCGTCGTTAGAGATTATAAAAAGTTTGCCAAAGCCCGCGGATTAAGCATTCATATAATTTAGGATATAAAATGAAATATATTTAATATAAATCGTTCTTTTAAATTGGATGAGTAGTTGGTTTAATTAATTAAAATGTTGCTATTAAAAAAAACTTCTGCAATAAAGCAGTCTAGAAACATTTGTATCTATATCTAGGTATAATAAGTATAAATAAATAAATATCCTGGGACATTTTCCCGATTCCAAACTAAGCAGAGCTTGTGTTGTAACCAGACAGCTGAAATGCTACTTTTAAATACATACTTAATAAAGATATTTACATCCAGACACAGAACAAACAGACATACTCATGCAGACAAATGTTTGTCATAGGTGGTATTCGGACCCACGACCACTTTAAAGTCAGGGTCACTAACCACAATGCCCTCGCACATCTACACTTCTACACTAATATTATAAAGAGGAAAGATTTGTATTTTTGTATGTAACGAATAAACTCAAAAAGTGCTGGACCGATTTTAATCATTCTTTTTTCATTAGAAAGCTACATTACCACTTAGTAACATAGGCTATATTTTATCCCTGTATTCCCACGGGAACGGGAACTACGCGGCTAAAACCGCGGGGAGGCAGCTAGTGGCCTATAAAATCTTAATTTAAGCAGAGCTTGTATGGACAGATTTCACAATTTAACGAGTTATTATTTTAAATGTATCTATATGTTATCTATTACAATAATGTTTATATTTAACACACATTCGACCTACTTTAAGCATTGTGTAATATAATCTTGAACCATTTATGATAGAAGCATGTATAAATATTATTTTTATGAATCAAACGTGATGGTAATGAAGCTGGCAGAGATATTTTATGGTCCCATCTTAATATGCCAAGTAGTCTTGCACTTTGGATTGGCAAAGGTCCGTACAGCCTAGTTATGTGGTAGAAATATTTAATTTTGTTGGAAAAACTTTTTAGTTTTAGTCGAGCTTAGAATAAAATAAAAGTATATCTATAGGAATTAGACGCTTAGTAACTTAGATACAAAAAATCTACAATATAAAATATGAAAGCAATAAAAATTTTATGTGAAAAATGGGATAACCTCGACTCTGGATAGAAAGCTAATAATATTTTAAAATTTAGCCTTCTTGATATCAATACACCTAATTAAAAATAACATTATTTAACAGAAAACAGTAAAGAAAAAAGTTAGGTTACTTTTCCAGTCCCGCCCAAAAGTAAGTTTGACAAATGGCCACAGATCAATTAAACCGCCAAAACTATCTAAAAATATTTTAATGCAACCTTGGACAATGGTCTTAATTCAAACAGCAAATTATTAATGGCTTCGAATTTATTTAAATTGCCTCAATAACCTAACGAAATTGTGAAATGCTTAAAATTAATATTTCGTAATGTATAGAATTGCAAATTACTATATACATGTAAATATATAAAGGTATCGTCGTCTTTAGGTATTATTTTAACTGATATTTACAAATCCTAATATTATAAATACGAAAGTTTCTGAAAAGGGATGTATGTTTGTTACTCTTTCACGACAAAATGGCTGAAGGGATTGCGATTAAATTTGACATACAGTTAGAGTTTGTTTTAGAATTACAATCTGGGAAAAAGTAGTCGGGTATACGAGAGAAACCGTAGCGAACTACTAGTACCGATAAATAATGGAAGGTTTCTAAGGTTGTACCTTACCACAGTAGTTTCCTTACAATAATATATTTTTTTAAATGATTTTGTTATCTCTAAAATGAAACAATAAAAAAAGTTATAAAAATAGTAATAAAAAAAATGTGGCAGCGACTCTAGAGTCTTCTTATCTCTGCCTGAACCCTAAGCTAATGAAAAATGAGCATACATCTGGTTAATCTGTCTGTCTGTCTATGTTATGTTGTCCTAATAACACTGAGGTTAACAAAAAGATAAATATATCGATTTTTTATTGATTGTGACATTTAATTATTAGTAACGTACCTACATAAAACGGACACAGTTTTAAATCCACATAAATAAATATTAATGTAAACTTGTTGCTTAGTTCGACACGACCGATTTGGCTAAGTAAGTTCTTAAATTTATCGTAAACTAGCGGAGCCGGCAGACTTCGTTCTGCCCACCAGCGCCACCTAACGGGTCTAAATTGATGTATTATACATAAAAACTTTCCCCGTGAAATACTCCGTAATTTGGTGAAAACCGTATGAAAATCTGTTCAGTACTTTTTGTGTTCATCGGGTTTAAACAGACAGACAGAGGCGGTGGTGACTTTGTTTTATATATATAGATGTTTTAAGCAAGGTTCTTATGAATGAGAATATTAAGGGTTTTAATGCAAAGAATTTTAATGGAATAGAAACTACATAGTTTGGAATGAGTCTAAATTGAAATGATCTTGTGTATGCTCAATTAAAAACAAAATAATAACGTAGTATAAATAAGTAATAATTTCAAATTATAATTCATTACAAACAAACAAAATTCATTACACTTAATACTTTTATTATATGAAAAGAAAAACTTTGTAAAATTACACAAAAAAGTAGGTACTTATTATACGTTTTTAACATTTATATAATGGACACTGTTTTTGAAAACAATATTAAGCTGTCATAGTTATTTGTATACTAGCTGCCACCGCGCGGTTCCACCCGCGTAGTTCCCGTTCCCGTGGGAATACGGGGATAAAATATAGCCTATGATAACGAGGCTATTGAAGCTTCCCAACTGTGACATATTTTATCAAATCGGTCAAGTACTTTCGGAGCCTATTCAACGCAAACAAACAAACAAAACAATCAAATCTTTCCTCTTTATAATATAAGTGAACACGTTTTTAGCTTTAAAACTTGACCTCGAATCTAACTTATAAATACAAATTTATTCAAAACAGCAATTAAATTGTTAGATTTATTATATTACTCAGGTATTCTTGTTATTGATATCAAAAATACCTACTAAATCATATCTTCTAAAAATATATATTAATGAATCTGCTAAATTTATGTAGGTACGCGCATAACTTCAGAACGGCTGGACCGATTTCGCTAGTTCTTTTTTGTGTTTGTTATAGCCAGGGCAAGGTTTGTATAAAAAAACAATCAATTTTAGAAAATATAGCGGATTAAAGTTTGCCGGGTCAGGTAGTAATATATTTCTTGTATAAGAAAGAAAGAAAGAAAGAAAAATATTTATTTTATGAATCGAACCGTTTTTGGACTTTAGAACATGAGGTACAGGTATTTTATATTTATAAGGACTTAGATCAATATTTTATTAAAAAAAACTTGAAGATTTTTTCTTATTATACGTTTGCATTTTTCTAGAATATACGTCATCGGAAAACACAAATCATTTTTTAAAATCGGTTAAAAATTTCCTGTCTGGTCAGTTGGCTTTGTGGTTAGTGACCCTGACTTTTAAGCCCCTGGCTGTGGGTTCGGATCCCACCCAGGACAAACATTTGTATGCATGAATATATCTGTTTGATCTGTGTCTGCATGTAAATATCTATATAAGTACGTATTTAAAAGTAGTATATCAGCTATCTGGTTACAATACAAGCTCTGCTTAGTTTGGAATCAGATTGCCCGTGTGTGTCCCACGACATTTTATATAAACAAACAATATTTTGGTTCAAATCGAACCCAAACACAAATAATTGATCAATTTTGATAATAAATCATTAGATGCATGTAATAAGGAAGCAGACATTGTCCAAACTAGTTACTGTCTGTTTTTTTTCCCGTTCCAAATTGATTAAACATGTTATTAGTACGATGAAGAAGAAAAGTTAGGTGGAAGTGGCATAATGTGGGATTTATTTTAGGGTCAGTGTTGCCAAAAACCTTCCTGCCGTCTGCACGATTATTTAAGCACGCAATTGATTTTAATGCGCTTTTCGACAATATCATTTAAAATTAGGTTTACTACGTAAGCATTCCTAACTGTGCGAAGTCATGGCGAGTCACTAGTTGTAGGTATTTTTAAATAAATATAAACAATCTGGAAATAAATGTGGTTCAGGAACAGTGGTTCCTTTTGATTAATATATCCAATACCTAAAGCTTTATGTTTTCTAATAATGTACGTACTTATGTTATGTTTTTTTATGTCCTACCACTTTATTTATTATTCAACGCCCTCTTACAAATGATCGGAAGGAATTCTTAACATGTCTCGCCCAAATCTTTGAAAGAGTATTACTGAGTTTATTGCCGGCTCTTCTCAGTAAAAACAACTTTCAGACCCGAGCATTAATAGTGACTATTCATATGTGCTTGTGAAGGCCTATTTGAATAAAAAATATTTTGATTTGATTTGATTTGATCGCACCTCCACCTGTATTACTTCTCCATGTATACAATCATAGCTAAATAGCTTAAAATATAACTGTTTAACAAAATACAATTTAATTGATCAATTACATGGAAAAAACTAAGAGCATTGACTTATTTAAAAATGTCGAGGTATTTTTTTGTGTGACAATACTTTTTTGACGTCTAGAATTTTGGTAAAAGTTGTCAGCCATGGTTGAAAAGGCTATGTGAGTGCCGCCCCTGGTGTTGCAAGCGTCCATAGGCTACGGTAACCGCTTGTCATCAGCTGGGACCTGTTTGCTACCTTTGTGGTATAAAAGGTGTCGTAAAGGTCTAGGTTCTACATAATTGCTTCTTAATTAAAAATGTCTGTTTGACTGTCTCTGGATGAGAATATCTATATAACTGACAGCCCGGTTGGCTCTGTGGTTAGTGACCCTGACTTTCAAGCCGCGGGTCGTGGGTTCATATAGCATCCAGGGCAAAAATTTGTATGCATGAATATGTCTGTTCTGTGTCTGGATTTAAATATCTGTATAAGTATTTAAAAGTTGTATATCAGCTATCTGGTTACCATATCACAAGCTCTGCTTAGTTTGGAATCAGATTGGCCGTGTGCGAAAAATAGCCCGGGGTATTTATATATGAGCTGTTAATTTATATCTTTTACAGCTTAATAGCTAGTAACGCTTATTAAAATTTTCTATCATAATTTCCGTTTCCGCTCAAAAATATTCCATTAATAAGCCTAATTACTTAATTCAGCATGTCATACTACTTATTCTAGTTTGGCTATAAATAGACTATAGTATAAAAAGAGTCGTACTTACCAAATAGTTTAAAATTAAACTATTTTTAGAACATATGGCGGTATAAGTATCCAATTTGATTGTGCGTAGTTGAACATGTTATTTACTTATGAAGATTATTAATTGCTTGTCAAAATTATTTATATCTGTTTGTTAATATCGCAATGAACTAGCTAACGCCCCGCGGTTTTGCCCGTGTTTCTGGGGGATGTATTTTAGGATATACTAGCAGACCCGGCAGACTTCGTTCTGCCCACCAGCGCCACCTACCGGGTCCAAATTATACATTAAATCCTTCCCCATGAAATACTCTGTAATTTGGTGAAAACAGGATAAAAATCTGTTCTGTAGTTTTTGTGTTCATCGCGTTCAGATAGACAGACAGAGGCGTCTTACTTATAGATAGATTTTAACTCTGTGACATTTTTCATTGCAGTCGTTTTCGCGAGAAAGAGGAACTAACTTTCATACTCACAAACAGTCGCTTTTATAATATTAGTAGGAAAGCATACTATATTTATTATATAGTTTTATAAAATACAGTAATTGGCCGATAAAGAGCAACCCTGGCAGTAAATCATCCTAATCTAGGGTTGCCAACATTTAGGAATTTAATACCCCACTAATTAATTTATTCAATACTAGCTGCCTCCGCGCGGTTTTACCCGCGTAGTTCCCGTTCCCGTGGGAATACAGGGATAAAATATAGCATGTTTCTCAGTGATAATGTAGCTTTCTAATGAAAAAAGAATTATTAAAATCGGTCCAGTACTTTTTGAGTTTATTCGTTACATACAAAAATACAATTACATATTAGTGTAGATTAGTGTAGATTTTAATTCTACCGGAAACGTTATTTGCAATGTAAACCTTTGAAATTTACTACCGGATATAGTTTTATATTTAAGTACACATATCTTCCGTTACTTGTCACATGAAATGCAAATAATATAGATCATTTAAATTATTAAAGGACTATTATCGTGTGTAAGGTCAAGCGAGTAAAGCGAGCGAGTTCATGGTAAGCAACATTGTTGATAAACATATAGGAAATGTATCAAAATGAGGAAAATATACATATATAATTGTAAAGTATATAATGCATTTGTTGAAAGAATATCCTGGGACAATAAATATACTGGGACATTTCTCACACGCGGCCAATCTGATTCCAAAGTAAGCTTCAAAGTGAGCTTGCGTAATGGTAACCAGATAGCTGATACACTACATATACTACGTTTAAATACACACTTATATAGATATTTACATCCAGACACAGAACAAACAGACATATTCATGCATACAAATGTTTGTCCTGGGTGGGATTCACCCACGACCGGCGGCTTGAGAGTCAGGGTCACTAACCACAAAGCCAACCGGTTTGTCAGTTGTATGTATCTTGGCTTTGTAACTGAATTTGCATTTTGTTTGAGCCGAGAAACTGGGAAAACCGCAGAGAGTCACTGCGATTGTAAATGCGAAAGTTCGAAAATATGTATGGATGTTTGTTACTCTATAAATCAATAACCGTTGACGGAATCTGAATAAAATTTGGCACAGAGTTAGAATATATTCTAAAATGTTATATACGCTACTTTTTATCTCAGGAAAATAAAATATTTCCGGGAAAAAGGATGAAACCGCGAGGCGGAAATATAAAACTAAAGCTTAGCTCAAAGACTGTAACTCGAGTTACGGTATTAATTACATCTACAAGATGAATCAAGGTTAAAGTATCAAGTTAATTTAACCTGTATCCGATTTAACCACTATACATACTACTTTTTTTTATGGACTAGAAGTTGTAAGCCTCTTTTACACCGTTACGCGGACTTTTTCGGTGAGCGCAGAGGGCTCTCAACCGAAGGAGAATTGAAGCGACAGCGCTGAGGGTGTCCCCTGCGACACGGTGCCTCGGCTCAGGGCGTCGCTGGGGGAAGTAGGGACTCACTTGACATGATTAAGGTCATGACTTAGACCATTAGTCATTAAATAAATATCCCGGGACATTCACACACGGCCAATCTGATTCTTGCTTGTACCATAGGCGGATCTATATAGGGGCTTTTTGGGCTGCAGCTCAGGGCCCCGTGGATACAAAGGCGCCCCAACATTGAAGTCAAAATAGACAATTATATAAATAAAAACGAAAACTTTTTTTCTCATTCCTTGGCAAAATATCAATCAGAGAATTAATTAGTTTTAGCAGGTAGTTTTAGCCCAGGGCCCCACTAAGTCACAGTCCGCTCCTGGCTTGTACTGTAACCAGATAGCTGATATACATACTTAAATAGATATTTACATCCAGATACTGAACAGACAGACATGTTCATGCACATAAATAAATCACTAGATGACCCGCGCAACTTCGTCTGCGTCACATCTACCCCGTTTCTGTAACATTTTTCATTAATGCTATACTCCTATTGGTTGTAGCGTGATATTATATACCCTATTGTTCGTTAAATTGGCTATCAAATGCTGAAATACTGTTTCAATTTGAAACACTAGTTTTTGAGATGAAAGGGTTCCAACAAACAAACTCATCAGCTTTTTAATACTAGTATAGATATAGTTTTTAAATACCATCTCAATAAAATAAACTTAGTTATTTTGGAAACATATAAATCACTAGCTGCCTCCGCGCGGTTTTACCCGCGTAGTTCCCGTTCCTGTGGGAATACAGGGATAAAATATAGCCTATGTTACTCGGGGATAATGTAGCTTTCCAAAGGTGAAAGAATTTTTGAAATCGGTCCAGTAGTTTCGGAGCCTATTCATTACAAACAAACAAACAAACAAACAAACAAACAAACAAACAAACAAACAAACAAACAAACAAACAAACAAACAAACAAACAAACAAACAAACAAACAAACAAACAAACAAACAAACAAACAAACAAACAAACAAACAAACAAACAAACAAACAAACAAACAAACAAACAAACAAACAAACAAACAAACAAACAAACAAACAAACAAACAAACAAACAAACAAACAAACAAACAAACAAACAAACAAACAAACAAACAAACAAACAAACAAACAAACAAACAAACAAACAAACAAACAAACAAACAAACAAACAAACAAACAAACAAACAAACAAACAAACAAACAAACAAACAAACAAACAAACAAACAAACAAACAAACAAACAAACAAACAAACAAACAAACAGACAAACAAACAAACAAACAAACAAACAAACAAACAAACAAACAAACAAACAAACAAACAAACAAACAAACAAACAAACAAACAAACAAACAAACAAACAAACAAACAAACAAACAAACAAACAAACAAACAAACAAACAAACAAACAAACAAACAAACAAACAAACAAACAAACAAACAAACAAACAAACAAACAAACAAACAAACAAACAAACAAACAAACAAACAAACAAACAAACAAACAAACAAACAAACAAACAAACAAACAAACAAACAAACAAACAAACAAACAAACAAACAAACAAACAAACAAACAAACAAACAAACAAACAAACAAACAAACAAACAAACAAACAAACAAACAAACAAACAAACAAACAAACAAACAAACAAACAAACAAACAAACAAACAAACAAACAAACAAACAAACAAACAAACAAACAAACAAACAAACAAACAAACAAACAAACAAACAAACAAACAAACAAACAAACAAACAAACAAACAAACAAACAAACAAACAAACAAACAAACAAACAAACAAACAAACAAACAAACAAACAAACAAACAAACAAACAAACAAACAAACAAACAAACAAACAAACAAACAAACAAACAAACAAACAAACAAACAAACAAACAAACAAACAAACAAACAAACAAACAAACAAACAAACAAACAAACAAACAAACAAACAAACAAACAAACAAACAAACAAACAAACAAACAAACAAACAAACAAACAAACAAACAAACAAACAAACAAACAAACAAACAAACAAACAAACAAACAAACAAACAAACAAACAAACAAACAAACAAACAAACAAACAAACAAACAAACAAACAAACAAACAAACAAACAAACAAACAAACAAACAAACAAACAAACAAACAAACAAACAAACAAACAAACAAACAAACAAACAAACAAACAAACAAACAAACAAACAAACAAACAAACAAACAAACAAACAAACAAACAAACAAACAAACAAACAAACAAACAAACAAACAAACAAACAAACAAACAAACAAACAAACAAACAAACAAACAAACAAACAAACAAACAAACAAACAAACAAACAAACAAACAAACAAACAAACAAACAAATCTTTCCTCTTTATAATATTAGTATAGATAGGCATATCAAAACGCGATTTATATGTCAAGGTTTTTTCAAACTATTTTTATACTATACACACGTGATTATTATAGAAATTAACAAGTTATACTAAACTAGTTTCTGCCCGCGACTCCGTCCGCGTGGAATAGTTACTTTGTGCTAACGCTAACTTTCAACCCGCGACTTCTATAACGTAAGCTCTCAAAAGGAAAAAAAAGCACCTATTTTAAAACATTATTTATTGGTGCTCCGCTCCTATTGGTTGTAGCGTGATGATATGAAGCTCTCCTCTATATATGGGCTATCTGACACTGAAATAATTTTATAAATCGGACCAGTAGCGCGTTCAAACAAACAAACAAACAAACAAACTCTTCAGCTTTATAATATTAGTATAGATTTACATATTAATATACCTAATTAGAAATCATAAAATATATGTATTAAATAACTACCGGTACCTACAATGAAATATATTATGTTAAAAAAAACACATATTTTTACTGGTTATATATGCAAATAATAAAATAAATATTGAAATTAATACCTATATAATTTAATCCGTAAGTTAGATATTAGTTCTTCGAAACAGCATTTAAATAAAAAACCCGTCGTGTTGTTTAGGAGAAATAATGACACAGACGGACAGACGCAATTAGTCTATATCTATACTTTGTACCCTATGATTCAGAAGGATATAAACGTGTTTGTGTGTGTTTAATACATTAATATTTGTAGTATAAAAATAGCTTGATTTATTGCCTTTATTATGTCTAGTCATTATTCTTGCGTCAATTTATTTAAAAAAATATGCAATTCTTCATGACTTGACGAAAATAAACTAACATATATATTTAGGGTTCCGTACCAGAATAGGACCAATAGGACCCTTTTACTAAGCTTTAAATATCTGTCTGTCTGTCCCCGGACCGTATCTCATGAACAGTAATAAATAGGTAGATAATTGAAATTATCAATGAATACTAGCTGCCGCTCCGCGGTTTCACCCGCGTCGTTCCCGTTCACGGGAACACATAGAAAAAAAAATAGATATGTGGTAGCCGATTCTCAGACCTACTGAATATGCATAAAAAATTTCATAAAAATCGGTCAAGCCGTTTTGGAGGAGTATGGTAACTAACATTGTGACATGAGAATTTAATATATAACTAGCTGCCTCCGCGCGGTTTTACGCGTGTAGTTCCCGTTCCCGTGGGAATACAGGGATAAAATATAGCTTATGTTACTTAGTGATAATGTAGCTTTCTAATGAAAAAAGAATTATTAAAATCGGTCCAGTACCTACTTTTTGAGTTTATTCGTTACATACAAAAATACAAATCTTTCCTCTTTATAATATTAGTGTAGAAGAAGATGTATCAGAATCAAAAATACATAGACGAGATAAACTTAAACCTACCTTTACCTTAGTCGGAGAATTCTCAAACCTTCACAAAGTCATTGAAGTAGATATTAATTGTAATCTACCATATTTTTCTTCCAGGTCTCTTCATCTTGCTGATGCTTGGATTCTTCTCCCTGTCAGCAGGCTGTTTCATCCTGTTCCTACATCCGTATGACTTCCTGTTCAAACAGGTATGGTATAAATAAATATCCTGGGACATTTTTCACACACGGTCAATCTGATTCCAAAGTAAGCTTCAAAGTGAGCTTGTGTTATGGTAACCAGAAAGCTGATATACTACATATAATACTTTTAAATACATACATATTATAGATATTTACATCCAGACACATGACAAACAGACATATTCATGCAAACAAATGTTTGTCCTGGATGGGATTCGAAACCACGACCCGAGGCTTGAAAGTCAGGGTCACTAACCACAAAGCCAACCGGGCTGTCTTACTTTCCTATTTATATTCTACCACTTGTAACATCTATGGTAATATTATAATGAGAAAATTAAATGTGTGGTGTGTATGTTTGTCTATACTTCTATACTAATATTATAAAGAGGAAAGATTTGTTTGTTTGTTTGTTTGTAATGAATAGGCTCCGAAACTACTGGACCGATTTCAAAAATTCTTTCACCTTTGGAAAGCTACATTATCCCCGAGTAACATAGGCTATATTTTATCCCTGTATTCCCACGGGAACGGGAACATCGCGGGTAAAACCGCGGGGAGGCATCTAGTAATGAATAAACTCAAAAACTACTGGGCCGATCTGAACAATTCTAAGCTACATTATCAGAAAGTAAAATATTAATAATATTAAGAGTATATTAAGAGTTTGTTTGTTGTACGCGCTAATCTCAGAAAGTACTGATTCGAATTTGAAAATTGCTATAATAACATCACGCTGCGACCAATAGGAGCGGAGCATTAATAAAATATGCTGCTGAAATGGGAAAAGTTTCTTGTGACGCAGATGAAGTTAGCTTATCCTACTAATATTATAAATGCGAAAGTTTGTGAGTATGGATGGATGTATGTTTGTTACTCTTTCACGCAAAAACTACTTAACGGATTTGGATGAAATTTGAAACATAAATAGTTTGTAACAAGGATTAACTGTTAAGCTACTTTTATCCCGAGAAAATTTAAGATGCCCCGGGAATGAGGGAAAAACCACGGGGAGTCTTTCGTTTAAAATATTTTTGTATATTTTCTTTCAGAAAGTCGTTTTGCAAGATGGTGGTGAAATTTTCGAAATGTGGCGGAAACCAGAGGTAGAATTGTATACAAAAGTGTACCTCTTCAACGTGACTAATGCTGAGGCCTACATGTCGGGGACCGAGGACAAAATCAAGGTCAAAGAAGTAGGCCCTTATGTTTACAGGTAAATATTTTTAGAACTTTAATGTTATTTGTAGACGGAGAGTTATTTCGAACCGAGCATTAGAGTGACTGTTCATAAGTGCTTTTTGAATAAAAATATGATTGATTTTTAATATGAATACCTATATACATACAGTCATATACATTACTTTAAAATCCCTACTAATATTATAAATGGGACTTTTGTCTGTTAAGCTGTCACCCCTAAACTACTAATAAAATTTGGTTCATATCATAGATAAACTAGGACATGTTACCATTTATCCCGGGAAAGTTCATTTACCCCCGGGAACACGGGGAAAATTGTTGAAACTGCTAATAACCTATTTACAAACTACACTCATATTATAAAGAGGAAAATTTTGTATTTTTGTGTGTGTGTATATTTGTAACTAAGAAACTCAAAAACTACTGGACCGATTTGAATAATTCTTTTACCAATAGCAAGCTACATTATCAGGGAATAACATAGGCTATATTTTATCCCCGTATTCCTACATAAATGGGAACTATACGGGTGAAATACATATTAAGCATACATACGCATATCGCATTAAGTATGTATTTAAAAGTAGTTTATGCAGCTATCTGGTTACCATATTACAAGCTCTGCTTAGTTTGGAATCAGATTGGCCGTGTGTGAAAAATGTTCTAAGATATTTATTTATTTATATTATATCTTTGCAGAGAAGCATTGGAGCATAATGTTACTGGGTTTAACACTAACGGCACTCTATCGGCGATACCTTACCATCCTCTCACATGGGTTGGGGACCTCTCAGAGGGAAATAGAGAGGACGATGTGCTGTTCCTCCCGCACATAGCATTACTTGTAAGTAGACCATATTTTATTTATAATTTTAATTTAGTATATATATATATATTTATTTGTAGTTACATAATAATAATATTATGTAAGTTATTTGTGGTTCATAAAAGTAATAGTAGACCATTAATTGACCATGCTATACTAAACATAGCCGTGGTGGCTCAGTTGGGAACGCACCGACTCACGATCATGAGGGTCATACCTCTAAGCTTAAAAACTTACGTACGGATTCACACCACTGGCTTTCGGTGAAGGAAAACATCGTGAGGAAACCTGCATGCCCGAGATGTCACTATTAAAGGCATGTGAAGTCCGCCGCCGCACTAGGCGCGCGTGTGGACTATGGCCTAAAACCTCGTTGTTAGGGGAGGGGAGGGCTCCGAGCGTGGAGACGTATATGAGCTAATGATGATGGTGATTAGTATGTATTTTAATGGTAGTATATCAGCTATTTAATTACCTTAGTACATGTTGGTTAGTTTGGAATCAGATTGGCCGTGTGTAAAAAATCTCTCTACATTAATATTTTTTTTGTCTATACTAATATTATAAAGAGGAAAGATTTGTTTATTTGTTTGTTTGTTTGTTTGTTTGTTTGTTTGTTTGTAATGAATAGGCTCCGAAACTACTGGACCGATTTCAAAAATTCTTTCACCTTTGGAAAGCTACATTATCCCCGAGTAACATAGGCTATATTTTATCCCTGTATTCCCGCGGGAACGGGAACTACGCGGGTAAAACCGCGGGGAGGCAGCTAGTTGGTAATAAATTTGTCTTATCGTCGTATTTGTTTTCGAAACTACTAGACCGATCTGAATGATTCTTTCACCAATATAAAGCTACATTATCAGGAAGTGACATAGGCTATATTTTATTTATCACTAGTTGACCCACGCAACTTCGTTAGCGTCAGTTGCCCGTTTTTGCAACAGTTTTGATTGATGCTCCGCTTCTATTCGTCATAGCGCAATGATTTATACATAAAAATCTTCCTTTTGAATCACTCTATCTATTAAAAAAACCGCATCAAAATCCGTTGCGTATTTTTAAAGATCTAAGCATACATAGGGACAGACAGACGGCGGATAGCGACTTTGTTGCAAAAAATGCAAAATGGCCCCCGCCAGCGGAGAGGTTATACTATGTAGTGATACGGGTGAAACCGCGTGGCGGAAACTAGTAGAGTATAAACATGCAAAAATTAAGTAATATAGGTACTTAGGAATATTTTAGTCAATAGTCCTAGACCTCTCGTTGCCCAATCTAAGTACAACTGCTTAGTAAAGCTAAGCAGCTGATTGCAAAACCATAGACAACCTCTTAATGCCTAGATATGCGGTTAGACAACCAATTGAAGTTGCATCTGGTTGCTATAGCAACGGATAAAAATGTTTCTTAAAGCATTACCATGAATTATCTGGTTATCGACAGCCCGGTTGGCTTTGTGGTTAGTGACCCTGACTTTCAAGCCGCGGGTCGTGGGTTCGAATCCCACCCAGGACAAACATTTGTAAGCATGAATATTATCTGTTTGTTCTGTATCTGGATGTAATATCTATATAAGTATGTATTTAAATGTAGTATATGTAGGTAAATCAGCTATCTGGTTACTATAACACAAGCTCACTTTGAAGCTTACTTTGGAATCAGATTGGCCGTGTGTGAAAAATGTCCCAGGATATTCTAGTACTAGTGTCCCCTCGCTGTTTCACCCGTGTACCCGGGAGATCTTCCGTTTTCCGGGATAAAATGTAGCACTGGCCTTTTTCAGGCTCTAGCTGGACTATTTCTGTACCAAATTTCATTTAAATCGGTTCTGTAGTTTTAGCATGAAAGCGGGGACAGACAGACAGTTTAACAGAGTTAGTTTTACATTTATAATAATAGTTTGGATTGATACGAATATCATGAATGATTAATAAAAATATTTTTTTAAAATAAATAAATAAAGATAACATTCTTTCCTCAATCAATATAATTATATGTTATACAGCAATAAATAATGTGTACACTTAATATTATAATGGCATTCCCCCTTTGTCTATATAACTGCATTATTATTTATTTAACCTTATATGATATAGCGGTGTAATCTTTAATTCTTTTGTAAATCAATTAAATTTAAATCTGCGTTCATATGCATGCTGTATCTTGGAATGCGTTCATAAATAAATAATAAATGAACTGAATTAATTTAAATATATAATAATAATCTTCTTTCCGCAAGTAATCAAAAAAAATGGGAAAGTGTCTTTCATACAACTAATATTCTAAATCCGAAAGTAACTCTAAAATATGTAAATATTTAAAACTATTATATGTAGTATATCAGCTATCTGGTTACCATAACACAAGCTTCATCTGAAGCTTGCTTTGGAATCAGATTGGCCGTGTGTGAAAAATGTCCCAGGATATTTATTATTTATATAGTCTAGAGTCTAAGAAAGGACATAGGCTACTTTTTATCCCGGGAAATTGGTAGGTCTCTCTGATACGCGGGTGATACCACGGGGAGCCACTAGTATTTTATAAACGGCTAAATAAATTGAGATGAAATTTGACAGGCCCGTAGGTCATGATTTGGAGAAGGTTTTTATAATAAGAATTTGAAATAGGATAAGAATACATGATAACATAATGTTGTTTGTTATTGTTATTAGTAATTGTTTATACCCGTTAAAAAAATTATCGTTTTTCCTTTTCGGCGCAAGTAACAAAATTTTAAGCGAATTATTATTTCTCACAATAAAATTATGAACTATAATTTTTTTTTAATGTAGTAGGTACCTAAAATTATAAAAAAAAAATATCTGTGGAATTGAGAACCTCCTCCTTTTGTTTGAAGTCGTTTAAAAATAGTAAAGCCCGATCAAAACTATAGAATATACAACTTTTTTAGTCTTAATTTTTTCCGTCTAGTCCCCTTTCGCAACACGCGATAAGGAACTCCGTTTCAAAATATCGCCATATTGCGGCAGAATTAGGAACTAAAATATTACAAGCACTTCATTAGGAGCAGTCCTAAAACGCTCTTGTTTTCTAGACAATCTTTATTTAATGTTCAGTCAAAATGCTGTCTATCTCTTAAAAAGTTAATGCACTAAAATCGACGCAGAGATCCATGACATTTGTGTAAATAGCTAGTAAAATTATTCGCTATATAAGAAGGTACAAAATTTACATAAGTAAATAAACACTTAAGTAAATGCAAGATGGAGTGCAAAGTTAAACCTACTAAAATTATAAACTAGCGACCCGCCGCAGCTTCGCACGGGTGCAATGCTTATAAATCACATTAGAGACCTCCAAAATTGACAGTGTTTCTCTAACATATTATGCATGTATTGTATTTAAAAGCCTTCCTCCTGTATTTAAAAAAACCGCATCAAAATCCGTTGCGTAGTTTTAAAGATTTAAGCAAACATATCTACCTATATGGGATAGACAGCGGAAAGCGACTTTGTTTTATAATATGTAGTGATGATACAAAAGTTTGTGAGTATGTAAGTTACTCTTTCACGCAAGGCTAAAGGGATCGCGATGCAATTTAGCACAGAGTTAAAATATATTCTGGAACGCGGGTGAAATAGGGGGAAGCCGCTAGTATTAATAAGCTATATTTAAACTAGTTTATCAGCTATCTGGTTACAGTACAAGCTCTGCTTAGTTTGGAATCAGATTGGCCGTGTTTGAAGAATGTGTCAGGATATTTAAATCTATCTAATATATAAAATTCTCGTGTCGAGGTGTTTGTCATGAAACTCCTCCGATACGACTTTACCGATTCTCATGAAATTTTGTATCCATACTTAGTAGGTCTGAGAATCAGCTACTATCTATTTTTGATACCCCTGTGATCACGGGAACGGGAACTACACGGGTGAAACCGCGGGGCGGCAGCTAGTTATATAATTAATTGTTGTTTTTATATATTTTAATTGCGGTTGTTATTTACGTATTTTCAAGGCAATCAATTTGTACAATATTTATTTTGATTACTATTAACGACTTCCTAGATATATCTTAGTTAATTAGTAAATTATATTATTTGAGTTTTATTAGTTAGGTTTTTTGGATTTCGTATTGAAGTTTTAGATTAGGACTTTAACTTTTATATCGTAATAAACTTAAGTATTTATTTTAAAATTATGTTAAATTTGCAATTTGTTATCTATTTACAATAAGAAAAAAAAACAAAAACCTACTCCTAAAAACTTGCTAAATAAATTAAAAATAAATAAATAAAGTAAATAAACATACAATTTAGATTAGCTCGCCCAAATCGCTGCCAGTTGGTAACGTGCCCCGTATTTGTTATTATATTATTTATCTCACTTAGAAGCCTACTTTGAAATCCGATTGGCCGTGTGTGAAAAATGTCCCAGGATATTTATTTATCATATTATAAATATCAGCGTAATTACCTTTATCGCGATAATAATAAATAATAGACATTAAACTTATAACTAACTAGATACCTACTTACCTAAAACTAACTCTATTTTGCGGTTTATAATGCCCAAATTTGTAAAACACTTGACCATAATCCACTATTTCCTGTCGCAAAATCTAATAGATCTTTTTTTGTCCACAGAGTATAGCAAATGTAGTATCCCAGCAGAGCTTTATGACGCGTTTTGGCTTGAACAATCTGATAACCCTGACGAACAGTCAGCCGCTTGTAAAAATGACAGCTAGAGAGTTCATGATGGGATATGAATCACAGCTGATGAGCCTGGGCAACACCTTCCTGCCAGGATGGATCTATTTCGATAAGCTGGGCCTGATCGATAGGGTGAGTTTTGGAGAATCTGTGTACAGTGTTGTTGTTGTTGATTGGTGATGATAGTTATAAGGGTTAATAAATAAATTGTTAATTTTATTATTTAAGTAATATCTTGAATTAAAAAAATTGATAAAAGATTTTTTTTATATCCTGGGACATTTTTCACACACGGCCAATCGGATTCCAAAGCAAGCTTCAAAGTGAGCTTGTGTTATGGTTTTCAGATAGGCTGATATACTACATATAATACTTTTAAATACATAAATATTATAGATATTTACATCCAGACACAGAACAAACAGACATATTCATGCATACAAATGTTTGTCCTGGGTGGGAATCGAACCCACGACCCGCGGCTTGAGAGTCAGGGTCACTAATCACAAAGCCAACCGGGCTGTCAATATTATTCTTTAGTATTAATTTATCTATACCAAATTGAAGATTCAAAACTTTATAAGTAAGTAACATTTAAAGTTATTTTTTCAATCAAGATTATAAAAACATTTACATAAAACTTAACTAACTTAAAGTTACAATATTAGTAAATTTTCTTATCCGCATATAAAACAAAACAAAGTTAATAATATAACACATAAATATCACTCAAACTTACTTTAAACTACAACAAACACAAATCTATTAAAAGGGGTGTAAACAAAAAAAAACATTATAATTTTACTTCCTTTCCCTGTCCCCAGATGTACGACTTCAATGGTGATTACGAGACGATATTCACAGGGGAGGGAGACGTGAGGAACTCCGGCCTCATCGACACTTACAGAGGGTCGACAGACCTCCCACAGTGGGAGGGCAAGCACTGCTCCAACGTACAGTACGCCTCAGACGGCACCAAGTTCAAAGGAGGCGTCGAAAATAACGAAACTATATTGTTCTTTAGGAAGAGTTTGTGCAGAGCTGCGCCTTTGGTGAGTTTATTGATTAACCCCGCGTTAACAGGGGATCTTGGGTTTTTCCAGGATATAAAGTAGCCTATGTGTTATTGTAGTATTGTAACTCTGTGCCAAATTTTATCGCGATCCTTTCAGCAGTTGCGGGGTGAAAGAGTAACAAAAATATCTATACATTCTTACAAACTTTCGCATTTATAATTTTTTTTGAATTATTTAATACTTAATGTTATAAATGCGAAAGTAACTCTGTTTGTTACGCTTTCGCGCTAAAATTCCAGTTCAATTTTTATGAAATAAAATTGCTGATTTGTTTTTCTTCCTAAATTGAACTGATTTTTAGTTAAAGTACCATACGTGTAAAAATACCGCCAAGTCAAAGGTTAGTTTTAATAAAAGTAAGGAATTTGAAACGTTAACTATTATTTTCAATAAACAGCGCCAAGTTCTTAACGGCAGTTATATATTGAAGTGACTTTTTAATCATTTATAGATACTTACTTATATAACTACTAAATTGAACAAAAATCTTTTTAATCACACGACAAAATATATTTACATAACGCCCTAAAAATTATTGCCTGATAGCTATACATTTTTACTATATTAAATTTAATAAAAAATATTAATCCTTTTTCAGATCCCAACAGAAGTAGGTGAAATAAGCGGTCTAAAAGCTTACAAATACACTTTCCCAAAACACATGTTGGACAACGGACAGGTTATTGAGGAAAACAAGTGTTTTTGCAGATTTGGTAAATACACATTTATTAATATTCAATACACTTACTTACTTTGAATAAGGGGAATTTTCACCTATTGAAGTTTCCCTGGAACATAGGAAATACTGAAGTTTTATTTTCTCATTTCCAGGCAAATGTCTACCATATGGTATGATAGATGTTACGGATTGCTACTATGGATTCCCTATTGCTTTATCGTACCCACATTTCTACGATGGTGAGGATGTATTGTTCAGTAAAGTTGAAGGTCTGACCCCTAATAAGGAGGAGCATGAGACGAGGTAATTATTTTTTAATGAATTTTTTTATAATAGGAGAAGGTTGTTATTAAAGAAAATTAGAATTTTATTAAGGAAACTTAACGTCCTTATGAACTTTTGTAATGTTACTTTATGGCGTTTGAGATTCGTGTTAGTTGCTTTAACATTCAACAAAATTTATACTTCAGACAGGATCACGTCGGTCGGATCACCTAGTCTATACTAATATTATAAAGACGAAAGATTTGTTTGTTTGTTTGTTTGTTTGTAACGAATAGGCTCCGAAACTACTGGACCGATTTCAAAAATTCTTTCACCTTTGGAAAGCTACATTATCCCCGAGTAACATAGGCTATATATTTTATCCCCGTATTCCCACGGGAACGGGAACTACGCGGGTAAAACCGCGGGGAGGCAGCTAGTTTTTTATAAATGCCAAAGTTTTCTTGGATGCACGTTTGTTTCTCTTTCACGCAAAAACTACTGAACGGATATGGATGAAAGTTGAAACATATTTAGTTTATAAACTGGATTAGTATATAGGTTACTTTTTATCCTGAGATGATTTAAGATGACCCGGAAACGTGGGGAGCCACTACTTTTTATAGATAAATAATTTCTTCCACAGGTTCTGGATCCAGCCTGATTCCGGGCTACCTTTAGATGTTAGCTCCAAGTTCCAAATCAACATGGCCCTCGGTGACCTCAGCGCTATTGAGAACTCTGAGAGATTTTCCAACCTTTACTTACCTCTACTGTGGTTTGATATTGTAAGTATTTTTTTAAACTGTATTGTTTTTTTAATAAGGAAAATAACTGCACTTATGATAAAGAAGATAAATAAGAATTATCAGATATTAAAAAATCAAAATATTTTTTATTCAAATAGGCCTTTATGAAGTATGAACAGTTCCTCTAATGCTCGGTTCTAAAAGTTGCTTTAGCTAAGAAGAGCCAGTAATAAGCTCAGCAATTTCTAATAATCTTTTCAAAACCAACTTAGATCAAATACAGTAAATATTAAATCGTGTAAAATACTTTTGTAACAAGTAATCCGATACACTATAAAAGCCCCTTTGATATAAAACCTTTCTTCACTACCTGCTTCAATTTGGTAATCCTGAATATCTTACCCTCTAAAACACGCGAAACACTAGTTATAAAATGTATACTAATCTAAGTCCGCATCAAAAATTTAATAATGTTTATTTTCTTCTTACAGACCATGAGCAGATTACCACCGTCCCTCGAGAACCGTTTCAATCTATACCTGAACATCCTACCAGTAGTTGAAACTGTTATAATGTACCTATCCTTCATTACTGGCACTTGCTTAATCCTCACCACTGTATACATACTAACATTCAAAGTTATGTTCAAAACTTTCGACCAGAACCAAAGAAACTTCAATAAAGATGCATGGTTTGATGACGAAAAACATATGAAAGATGGCATTTATGCAGCATGTGAACTGCCATTGAATGAATCAGATAGTGATGCACCAATGAAAAATATACTTAAAGATCTAAGTGTAAAATTAAATGATAAAATACTTGATACAGTTGGTAGTGTGCGGGAGAAATTTAAATTTGATAGAAGAGGCTCGAAAGCTGAGAAGAATGAAGCTTACAAAGACAGTGATACTGAAAATCATGGGGTATACGCCGCAGTCGATCAAACAGACAGTCAATCTGATATGGAAAATGATAGATATTTAGAAATAATTGATGATGGAAGCGATTTTGATACGACAAATACTAGTATAAATACAGATAGGTCGAAAATGTTAAAGATATTAGATTCGGATACGGATAGTGAGCTAGAAATACATGTTTCTCATTGATTTTTTAAGTTTTTTTTCTTAGTCTTGCCATAAATATTTGTATAAATTGGACTGCTTTATTTAAGACTTAGGAACCGCCTTGGCAACCGGATATATTCTTTTTTAAGCATTTTCTTTCATATAGAAATTTCTATCGTCCTTTAAAGTTGTACTTTCAGGAAATACTTATGATAGCTTGAACTTGGCTTGATTATACTACCGCGTGTCTAGATGATATTTTATTTACTTGAAATGTCTATTGTCTTAAAATAAATTTAAGAAATACAAAGGTTCTCAATATTGCATGAAACAATTGAATCTTAGTTTTTATTAAAAATAAGTATTTAATGCATTTTCTGTGTACATTTTTAAGCAGGTGTTTTTAGCTAGTTGTCTAGGAGCGGTAATTTTTTTTTGTAAATATTTGTATATAGTTAGGTGTTTTAATATTAGGTTAGTATATTTTAATGCATTCCTTACAGTGATTTTATATCTTTATTGTATAGGTTGTAAAGTTTCTTATGACTGAAATATTGCTCAAAAAATTTTTCAATAATATTTGAATGAATCCTAAGTTTAACTGGGACAGCAACATAATGAAAATTAAATACAAAATCACTTATATAGTTATAATTAAGTAAAAAGCAAGCATTTTATTTACTTGACTTCGAAATGAAAATAATAATAAAATAATCTATACCGTTATTCACCTCACAAATATATGTACCTGTTTTATAATTAAAATTAAAAAAATAGTTTTAAGTTCAAATTACAACTTGGCTCAATTTTCTTACCTATAAATTAATTATTTTTTAAATAAACATAACTTGTTTGCAAATGAAAATAAATTCGATTTAAAATGTTAAAAAATCTCATAAAAATTATTTAAAATATTGTGTTCAGATTAAAATAGCTGTAAAACAATTCTAGACTTTTTTATAATTTGACTTATTTTCAGTGGTTTTAAAGTGTTTAATGTTACCTAAAAAAAAATTATGTCATTTAGCAAGTTTTAATGTTTATTTTTTAATTTGGAGTTTTGAACTCATATTGTGATAAAAAATGTAATTTTAATATATTAGACATAAATATGAAATTTTGTTTTAAAATTTATATCGATATACTGATGTAAAATATGGAATATTTAGATACCTATGTATTTTTAACAATGAAAATATACTATACTACTTATTTAAGTTCTTTGGCTAAATTTTAACTTGTTTGGTATTTGGTTAAAAAAAAAACCTACCTTTTCTATGAAATTAAATGATTGTTAAAATATTACGTATTATTATTTATAAAATGTGAAATGAAATAACAGGTTTTAAATGACAAAAATATATTTAAAAAAGACCGACATTTAGAAACTATTTTTTTTTCTGTATTGTGTTATCCAAAATATGAGTTAATTAGGTTCCAACTCCACCACGTAATATAACCATAGAAGATAGTCTGCACGAATTTTTCCAAAAGCCACATTCTGAAAACAAAAACAAATCTTCAATTAGTCTATACTAATATTATAAAGAGGAAAGATTTGTTTGTTTGTTTGTTTGTTTGTTTGTTTGTTTGTTTGTTTGTTTGTAATGAATAGGCTCCGAAACTACTGGACCGATTCCAAAAATTCTTTCACCTTTGGAAAGCTACATTATCCCCGAGTAACATAGGCTATATTTTATCCCTGTATTCCCACGGGAACGGGAACTACGCGGGTAAAACCGCGCGGAGGCAGCTAGTAATCTATATATATAAAACAAAGTCCCCGCCGCCTCTGTCTATCTGAACGCGATGAACACAAAAACTACTCAATAGATTTTCATGCGGTTTCCACCAAATTACGGAGTATTTCATGGGGAAGGTTTTTATGTATAATACATCAATTTGGACCCGTTAGGTGGCGCTGGTGGGCAGAACGAAGTCTGCCGGGTCCGCTAGTATATAATAAAAATTTAACATGTGTCTTTATATGAAAGATATATGAGAAATATTATATACTTATAAACAAATAGAACCCAAAACAATGATAATTAGAATTTTTGTCTGTCTGTTTGTCTGTGCTCCGTTATATCAGAAATGACTAATCCGATTTAGACGTGGTTTTAACTATTATATTGTAGTATGTTTCACTTAACGTTAAGTCTTTGTTTTATGTTAATCGGTTCATAAATAAAAAAGTTATGTCAATTTAAAGAAACACGTGGAACATTTGTTAAACTATCTATATATAAACTCCTAAACGGTTGCACCGACATTGATGAATTTATTTGTGTGTGTTCAAGTGGATTCGAGAATGATTTAGAATTACGATTGGACCCAGTAGGTGGCGCTGGTGGGCAGAACGAAGTCTGACGGGTCCACTATCTATCTATACTATTATTCAAAACCGTAGACTATGCCGCATTTATAATATTAGTATAGATTTAGATTAGCATAGATTACCTATGAAGATGAGCTCTCGCTTTTGGTATATCTTCCTCCTTTTCTCCCAACAAAAACTTTCTCGTTGCTAGGCAACACGTTGTAAAATAATCGGTTATATTTAGATTTTCCAAATCGAAGTAAAATTGTTGTTTGTCCTGCTCTTTCAAATGGGAACGGAGTGAGACGAAGTTTTTGTTGTCAAATGTCCATTGCTGCGTGATGAAGTACTCTAATGCTTTGTTTGCTATGTAGATCCTCCTTTGGACTTTAACAAGCCTGCAAAAAAAATTTAAACTGATATACTGCTGTAAAATTCATCTACACTAATATTATAAAGAGGAAAGATTTGTATTTTTGTATGTAACGAATAAACTCAAAAAGTACTGGACCGATTTTAATGATTATTTCACCATTCGAAAGCTACATTATCTACGAGTAACATTATTTTTATTTTTTATTTCAAGCCTGGGTTGTCCCACTGCAGGGCAAAGGGCAAAGGCCTCCCATCCCGCTCTCCACTCCTCCCTGTTATTTGAGACGAGTAACATAGGCTATATTTTATCCCTGTATTCCCACGGGAACGGGAACAACGCGGGTAGAACCGCGCGGAGGCAGCTAGTAATTAATATGATTTCCCGCGGTTTCACCCGCGTACCCGGGAGATATTCCATTTTTCCGGGATAAAAAGTAGCCTATGTCATTTCTCAGGCTCCAGACTATCTGTGTACCAAATATCATTTAAATCAGCTCAGTAGTTTTAGCGTGAAAGCGAGACAGGATAAGTTACTTTCGGGTTATATTAGTTAGGATTTGATTTGGCATTTAGGACAAACATTTATATGCATGAATATGTCTGTTTGTTATGTGTCTGCCTGAGAAAGGACATATGCTTTTATCCCCTTTTTATCCCGGGAAAATTTTGAATTCCCCGGGAACGAGGGTGTAACCGCGGGGAGCCACTAGTGTTTGATAAATAAGAATACTTACATTGGCTTCTTTCCAAGGATCCATAAGATCATATCAACCAATATAGCTGGCAGGAGATGCTGAGTTATTACCTGGAAACCAGAGAAAAGTGTCAGTTAGCTACTCTACTGTAAAAGCCATAGGCATTTTGACTATGTGCAAGACAGTGATGGATTAACCCTTAAACAAATTAAGCAATTGCCTAGGGCATCACGTCTGGGGTGCCACCAAAAAAAAAATTAATTATGATTTGGTTTTTATTGTTGTCGCACGTCTTCCATTTCTAAGGTACGTTGGATCTCATCATCTTATTAGTTATTTTACACAAAACTAGGTTTAAAGACCGATTCTACTTGAAATAAGGATAGGTGGGCTCACAGGCGTGGATTGCTTAGGGCATCAAGTAGTCTTAATCCGTCACTGTGTATTACATGAAGCTTAAGACTTAAATTACAATCTGTACTAAGTATTATTATATAGCTAAAGAATTTGTTTGTTGCTTGGACGCGCTAATTTAAGGAACTACTGGTCCGATTTGAAAATTTTCTTCAATGTTAGATAGTCCGTTTATCGAGGAAGGCTATAGGCTATATATCATCACGCTACGACGAATGAGCTTCAATTAAATATGTTGTATAAACGGGAATGTGACGCTAACGAAGTTGCACGGGTCAGCTAGTAATTAATATTCTAGCTACAGTTTCATAGGCGTTCCCTAGGGACCTGGGGAAATATAAGATTCCCCGGGATCATCAATAAAATCTAAGGTTATTTTCTGCTGTCATATATGCTGCATTATAGGTTAATTTATAGCTTTTCTTGGATGTCATTGCCATTTGTTTAAATTGGTGACTATGTCAGGTTCTTCTTCTTCTTCTTCTTCCTGCCCTTATCCCGCCTAAGCAGGGTCGGCACAACATGTGTTTTTCTTCCATTCCTCTCTGTCAGCCGTCATTTCAGTCATCACTCCCCTCTTACACATATCGCCTTTCAGCGATCCCTGCTATTTAGTGAGCTACTAGTTACCTTTAAATAATGGTAGGTGCCACTTGTAGTAACTGATCCGCCAGCATACCATAGACAATTATCAAGGGGCACTCTAGAAGCAACCTCTTTGGCCATATCAACCAAATCCTCCATCTTTATATTATTCAGTTTACCAGCACAGCAATTGTAAATTGGTATATCATCTGTGGGCTCCAATCTGCAATAAAACATGTATATAAAATTCTCGTGTCACAATGTTAGTTACCATACTCCTCCGAAACGACCTTGAGTAGGTCTGAGAATCTGCTACCATCTATTTTTGATACCCCTAAGTGGTCACGGAAACGGGAAATACGCGGGAGAAACTGCGGGGTAGCAGCTAGTTTATATATGTTGAATTGTTGAGGGTAGTTTTGTAATTCATAATTTATTTATTTTTTTGTTGGGTGACCAACAGCTTTACAAAATTGTGATCAAAATTAAACTTAAAAAATAGATGAGCCATTTACAGGTCCTCACGTAGATACCTACATACTACATACTTTTTTTTTTTTTTTTGTTTTCGCTGGGAAATATGCGTTACGCATACCCTCCCTGTCGGGGGACAGGAAGGGTTATTTGGGACTCCCCGGTTGCTAGTCAACTGGTATACCCACTAAACAACCCAGCGACACCCTTCTTCGTCTTTGTGGAGGGGAACTGGGAAACTGGCAGAGCCTTTACGTCCAGTCCCCCCCCGAAGACCGGGGGGGGGGGGGGGGACGGTGGTGCACCGTGCAATGCGGGGGTAGGGCGCCCCCGCGCCCTTGTCTCCCGCTGGTCACCACCGCTTAGGGGGGGAGGTTACGATGATCGTACTGTCGCCGTCCCCCCCCATTCTTCGCCTGCGGAGCTGTGACGCGAGAGGGTCGTCCTCCCGCGCACGCTCCGCCGCCTCCTTCTGCGACATCACTTCCTCGCAGAAGGAGGCTACCGCCGCCCAGGCGCTCTCGTCTCCCAGCATGGCGTTTACCACGCTGGGAAGCGAGAGGTCCGGCCCGACCGCCGCGGACAGACTGCGGCGACATACTACATACTTGAATCGTTAATGCTAACAATGTTGTTCGTTCGATACTTGCAAATCATAATAAGTTATCTTCTACTTACTTCTTAGTTCCTCTGATCCACCCTGAAGCTATTATATGCTTAACGCACATATCCACTGGTATATAATCAGATACAATATCAGGTTTTGAGTAGATACTACGCATAATACCTAGAACAAAGATTTTTAGTAAGCTAAGTCGTTTCCGATGTTTGCACTCTTAAATTTTTCAAACTACGAAAAATCGAATTCAAATTAAAAATAGACCATAAATTTCATAAAGTAAAATGATTAAATTAAAGTCTTCTAACTATCTGACTTGTCCTGTGGTCGATTTACAACTTCAATTTAAATATAAAAATTACCTGGTATTAACGTGTTGGATGTTTGTTATTTACACAAAAACTACTTAACGGATATTGATAAAGTTCAGAGCTCTGCAAGTTAATAACCTGGATTAACACATAGGCTACTTTTTAGGGTTTCGTAGTAAACTACGAACCCTAATAGTTTCGCTAATAATATCTGAGTTTCACATTCATTTATCAGAATGGTCTATAAAGACAGTCCAGATAAATAAAAGACTTGAACCGAGAGCGCCACTTGTACAACGTACGACTGTTTCTAATGAAGTGCTTGTAATATTTTAGTTCCTAATTCTGCCGCAACATGGCGACGTTTTTTTTATTTTTGATCGGGTTCAAATTATATTTTCCGTACAGTACCTTTTCCAGAAGCAATAAATATTCCAACTGGACCATTGAAGTTCTCGATCCAGCCAGGAACTGGTTCTTCAGCACTGGATATTACTGAAAAGTTAAAATAAAATTTGTATCACTACATACTTACATAGTATAAAACAAAGTCGCTTTCCCTGTCCCTCTATGTATGCTTAAATCTTTAAAAGTGCGAAACTAATTTTGATGCGGTTTTTTTTAATAGATGGATTTCTGAACGCGATGAACACAAAAACTACTGAACAGATTTTCATGCGGTTTTCACCAACTTACGGAGTATTTCATGGGGAAGGTTTTCATCAATTTGGACCCGGTAGGTGGCGCTGGTGGGCAGACCGAAGTCTGTTGGGTCTATTTATTACTAAAATAAAAAGACCGGCTTGAAAGTCAGGGTCACTAACCAGTCAAAATGGGTCAAAACTCACCTATAGAAGGTCTGGTAATAACAATAGGCAGCTTCCCCTTGTACTCATACACGACGTGCTCCGCCAGTTGCTTGCTGAACGTATACGTGTTGGGGATCTCACCCAGGTACCTGCAGATGACCAGAACATATCATCATCAGCTTATATACGTCTCCACAACTGCCCTCTCTTAAAAACGAGGGGATGCAAGCCATAGTCCACGCGGGCCTAGTGCGGCGGCGGAGGGAACATGCCTTCAATTGTGACTTCTCGGGCATGCAGGTTTCCTCACGATGTTCTGAACCGAAAGCCAGTGGTAAACCCATACATAAATAAGGTTTTATTGTAGAACAGTACTTACTTGGGAGCACCTTCAGCGGGTGGTCGTCGAGCGCGTCGCATATCTGCAGCGTGTCGCGCCAGTCCGCGTGAGCGGGATAGAGCACCTCCTCTATGGGGTCCCGGTTCGTGTTGGAGTAGGACGTCGATACTTCTCAGGGTGGTCCGGGCGTATCGCACCGTGTCGTGCGCCGGCGCGTGTGTACTCGCTGGTACGCCGCCGTGGGACCTCGAAGCCGAGGTGCTCGCGGCGGTGTACTGGCGAGCGAAGGAGGCCGGGGGCCGTCCACATCCGCGGGAGATAGCGAGCTGGAGGGAGGACGCTCGCGGCGTTCTCCTCCGGAAGTGGACGGCCCGCCTCGAGAGCCCGGCTACGAGCCGGGATGTGGTGGCCGCCGTTCGGCCACTATTGAGAGAGTGGCTCGAACGGGGGCACGGGGCTCTCTCCTTCCACCTGACACAGATGATCACCGGGCATGGGTGCTTCGGGCGATACCTGTGTCGGGTGGCGGGCAGAGAGCCCACGGAGATGTGCCACCACTGTGGGGCCGACGTCGAGGACACGGCGCAACATACGCGGGAGGAGTGCCCCGCTTGGGCAACTCCTCGCGCCGCCTTGTCCGCGACGGTCGGCGCAGACCTCTCGCTGCCGGCCTTTATCAAGGCCATGGTGGGCAGCGAGGAGGCCTGGGAGGCGGCCGCAACCTTCTGCGGCCAAGTCATGTCGCAGAAGGAGGCGGCGGAGCGGGTGAGAGAGGACGACGTCAACTCCCTCCCGCTGCGCCGCCGTAGGCGCGGTAGGCGGCGACTGGCCTTCGCGGGCCGGTTGCCGCCGTAACGCCGGGGACCGGGGCGGTGGATCGGGGGATCCGCCGCCCACGCCAACAGTCCCATGCCGGAGATGCCCATTTGTTCCATGGGCATCTCCGGTGAAGTGAAGGGGGGCGGGACTCTCACGTGTGTTTTCGCACTGTGAGTCCCGCCCCCCCGAGACGGGCTCGGCCTTGTAAAGCCGAGCAGCGCCGGCGGGGCATGCGGTTGTAAGGCTTACGCGTGTCCCGCAGCCCCGCCACACGGCGCCCAGGCGTCATTGGAACACCCAGGGGTTTAGTGGGTAGGCACCGGCACCTTCTGTGCCGGTGAGTCACCACATAACCCGGCGGCTGCCCCCGGAGCTGCCGGGTATCCTATGAGGATTCCCCTGGGACATCAAAAAAAAAAAAAAAAAAAAAAAAAAAAAAAAAAAAAAAAAAAAAAAAAAAAAAAAAAAGGACGTCGATACTTACTTGGGAGTGAGCACCTTCAGCGTGTGGTCGTCGAGCGCGTCGCATATCTGCAGCGTGTCGCGCCAGTCCGCGTGAGCGGGATAGAGCACCTCCTCTATGGGGTCGCGGTTCGTGTTGGAGTAGGACGTCGATACTTACTTGGGAGTGAGCACCTTCAGCGTGTGGTCGTCGAGCGCGTCGCATATCTGCAGCGTGTCGCGCCAGTCCGCGTGAGCGGGATAGAGCACCTCCTCTATGGGGTCGCGGTTCGTGTTGGAGTAGGACGTCGATACGTGGACTAGGACCTGGGAATTTAGAGATATTTCCATCACAACTGCTGTTTTAAATACTGATTTTGCTGAGTGAAGTCAGAAATTAAATCTCCATAATACTAGTGGCTCCCCTCGGTTTCATCAGTGTCCCGGAAGATCTTAAATTTTCCCGGAATAAAAAGTAGTAATAAGTAAGAGGAACAAACATTAATACGTCCACACATACAAACTTTCGCGTTTATAATATTTGTAGGATATAAAACAAAGTCGTGTTAAGGAGTTACCATTTTAGCAAGCAGTTTTTATGATTTTTTGTTATTGTATTGTTTTCTTTTGGATTATGATAAATATTAACTACTATGGACAATTTAAAAAAGTTTTCGTACTCAATCCCCCGGGAACGCAAGTAAAACCGCGTGTTTATGCTAGGATTTATATAATCATAAATTAATTGGAGTATGACATAATATTGAGACGAACTTCTTAGCACTCCATGGATTCACCGTGCGGGTGCCGGGTCCATCGTGTGACAGAGAGAGAAACTTCGAGCAGATCCCGAGACTTGTGACACGGGTGTAGGTTTAAGGGGCCCCTTTCCGACGTACATCAACACTCACCTTCACTACTCATGTTTCTCTCCCTGCCCAGCCAAATCTGGTATGAACCTGCTAATGCTGCTTTAGATGCTCGTTCTAGTATAGAACTTACTGCAGTTCTGGACAGGCCAAGATCTTTCAGCAGGTTATAGAGAGATTTTGCTGGTATACCTCTTGCTTCACCTCCACAGCATATAGACATAACCGTTTTTTGTTAATTCGTTTACGAGGTCATAATATTTATTTTGTTTTATTGCGTGATCTTTAGATATGTTAGTTTCCCACGGCACGGTAAGCTCTACAAGTAATATGCGTTTTGTAACTCTAGAAAAAAGGAAAATGTCCGGTCTAGATGACGAAACACCAACATCCTCTGGGATTTTATAGTGCTTTTCATACGTGTCCATTAAAATAGTCCAGTCAGGTGCTGTGCCTAGGATTGAGTAAGGCTTGGTCTTAGAATTTGTAGTCGAGCCTTGTTTTATAAAGTTAATTTATCTTTTGTTTGAAGTCAATCCTTTTTGGGCTCTAGCTACTGAAGGCTTATGTACTTACATAGGCTTAAATACTTACAGATAGATCCCGAATTTCGTTCACTAATTCCATCAATTCTTTGGTCCCTCGAAGATTGAGTTTCACAGCGTATGCTAGAGGATCATCGAATCTGTAACACGTTATATCATCATCATCATCACAATCATCATCATCATCATCATCATCATCATCAACATCATTATCATCAGCTCTTGTCTAAGTTCAATTTGATGAATTAAACTTCTTAATGCTTTTATTCTGGTATTAAAAAAACAACTTAATTTATGTAAATAACATACTAGCTGCCTCCGCGCGGTTTTACCCGCGTAGTTCCCGTTCCCGTGGGAATACAGGGATAGAATATAGCCTATGTTACTCGGGGATAATGTAGCTTTCCAAAGGTGAAAGAATTTTTGAAATCGGTCCAGTAGTTTCGGAGCCTATTCATTACAAACAAACAAACAAACAAATCTTTCCTCTTTATAATATTAGTATAGATATACCGTGTATATTTGTCTATCTGTCGCCAGTCATGTGTTCGAATCCCACTCAGGACAAACGCTTGTATGCATGGACAAACAGACATACTGTTTGTTCTGTGTTTGGATGTAAGTACCTACCTATTTATGTATTTAAAAGTAGTAGGTATATCAGCTATCTGGTTACCACAACACAAGCTCTGCTTGGTTCGGAATCAGATTGGCCGTGTGTGAAAAATGTCCCGGGATTCTTATTTACAACATTTATACTAATATTATAAATGCGAAAGTAACTCTGTCTGTCTCGCTTTCATGCTAAACCTACTGAACCGATTTAATTAAAATTTGGTACACATATAGTCTAGAGCCTGAGAAAGGACATAGGCTACTTTTTATCCCGGGAAAATGGAAGATCTCCCGGGTAGGCGGGTGAAACCGCGGGGAGCCACTAGTATATTATACATACCTCACGCTAGCAGCCACATGGAACACTATATTAACTTGATCCACCAAAAGGGCTCGATCTTCCTCTGATAGTCCTGGAAGGTAAAAACGTAAATTTTAGGGTATTTTGTAATTTGACGAAATTTATCTACCTATCTAAAAAAGAAAGTCGTGTTAGTTACACTATTTATAACTCAAGAACGGCTGAGCCGACTTGGCTGAAAATTGGTGGGGAGGTAGCTTAGAACCAGGAGACGGACATAGGATACTTTTTATCCGAAAAATTGAGGATCCCCGGGAACGCGGGTGAAACCGCGGGGAGCCACTAGTATTTAAATAAGTACAGATAACGCCGCATTTCGCGCGTTTGCCGAAAAAATAAATATACCTAAGTATCCCACCCTTGCGATTAATGTTATGGTAACCAGATAGCTGCTTTGGGGCCTTTCAAGTATTACGAAAGCACTATATTCTTTGCTTTCCTTTTTTTTAATGACATGGGGGGTAGGGGGGTCTAGACGATGATTACGTCAACGGTACTTATTAACCCTTTACACATTTTCAGGGATTCCCAAAAATAATGGATAGGTACGTTTACGCACTAGCTTAGAACAGTAATTGAAAATGTTTATGTAAGCATGGGGGAGGGGGCAAGAGCTTTGCTTACTTTTGCTGACAAGGGGGATGGGGGGTAAATAATTGTAATTAATCTGCCTCCTTAATACTTGAACGTAAACTTGATACTACTTTTAAATACAAACTTATATAGATAATTACATCCAGACACAGAACACACAGACATATTCATGCTTACAAATGTTTGATCTGGGTGGGATTCGACACGGCCGGCGGCTTGAGAGTCAGGGTCACTAGCCACAAAGCCAACCGGTCTGTCAAGGTATCCATGTAGGATTACAAAAAAAGGAGTTATTTACCTAAACCAAGTTCTATAATGTCTCCATTGACCACCGAGACCTTCGACTCAAATATCCCTGGTCTCTCACTCCTCAGTCTGTCAAAACACTGAAACATAAATTTTATTTATATTAGCACTAGCGACCCGCCTCAGCTTCGCACGGGTGCAATGCTTATACATCACATTAGAAACCTCCAAGTGCCAGTGTTTCTCTAACATATTATGCATGTATTGTATATAAAAACCTTTCTCTTGAATCACTCTATCTATTAAAAAAACCGCATCAAAATCCGTTGGGTAGTTTTAAGGATTTAAGAAGACATAGGGACAGACAGCGGAAAGCGACTTTGTTTTATAATATGTTGTGATAGTGATAAAGTCGATTTTGTAGTATCTAACATTGGAGATTCAAAGAAAATTTTAATGCGATTGGCTAAGACAGAGTGATTCAAGTAAAAGGTTTATGATAATACATATGTATGTAAATTAAATTAAATGAAAATACTAATCACACTAATATTCTAAAGGCGAAAGTTTGTGAGTGTGTATGTTTCTATTATATCTATTATTATACAGAGGAAATATTTGTCTTTTTGTTTGTCAAGAATATGCACCGACACCACTAAACCGATTTGAATAGTTTAACCAATAGAAAGCTACGTTATTTGTAAGTGTCATATGATGTGGCTATATTTTATCCCTGTATTCCTAAGGGAACGGGAACTACGCGTGAGGCGGAAGCTAATTAGTTTTAAATACATAGGTTATTATTATTTAATAAACTAGCTGCCTCAGCGCGGTTTTACCCGCGTAGTTCCTGTTCCCGTGGGAATACAGGGATAAAATATAGCCTATGTTACTCAGTGATAATGTAGCTTTCTAATGGTAAAAGAATTATTAAAATCGGTCCTGTACTTTTTGAGTTTATTCGATACATACAAAAATACAAATCTTTCCTCTTCATAATATTAACTTAGTGTAGATTAACAATTCAGATTGCGTAAACATTTTGACAAAACAAATTAAATATTAACATATATAATTAAATTCAATGCGGTATATTTGGTTACAATGTCTTGTTTATTTCGATTTTTTTATCGAACAACGACTTTAATATATTATTCTTTAAAGTTAACTTGAGCAACATCGTTAGTGTCACTATCCCCGTTATCGCAACATTTACAATTGATGTTCCGCTCCTATAGATAGGAACGAATAGTACCTATACGCTAGTATTTTACGAAAAATTCGTCGTTGTTTGTAGCAAAATGTTATGTCCAAAGTTATGAACTTATTCAAATATATTTATTGATCGCGATTTACCATTTCTCACCAAATACCTACCACGCTTTTATTGAAAAAAAAAATATACTAGATATACTTTCGACAAAAATTGTAGCGGAGAGCTATCTTATCCTAATGTGGCAAAATTTACGGCCTGACCCATCTGTCACAGAGTGATGTTGCATAGCCTAAAGCCTTCTTTGATAAATGGGCTATCCGACTTTAAAATTAAGTTTCTTAGATTATCGCGTTCAAACTTTATAGTATCAGACACCGTTACACGCATTTTCCCGGGGAATTATGTGATTCCCGGGATAGAAACATAGCCTATGTCACTGGAAAATATATAAAGGTGAAGAATTTGTTTGTTTGTTTGGTTGAACGCGCTAATAACAGAAGCTACTGGACCGCGCTTGAAAAATTATTTCAGTGTTAAATAGCCCAAAAAGAGGAAGGCTATAGGCTATATATCATCACGCTACGACCATAGAAGCGGAGCGTCAATAATTAAAATTGCACAAACGGGCAAGTAGCTCTGTCTGTCTTGCTTTCACGCTAAAACTGCTGAACCGATTTAATTGAAATTTGGTATACAGTTTAGTTTAGAGCCTGAGAAAGGACATAGGCTACTTTTTATCCCGGTAAAAATTTATCCCTCGAGACCGCGGTTCAAACCATGGGGAGCCACTAGTATGCTATATATCATCATGCTACGACGAGTAGGAGTGGAGCATCAATAAAAGATTACAAAAACGGCCAAGTGTCGCTAACGAAGTTGCACGGGTCAATTTGTATACGAGACATTTTTAAGCACTCCCAATACTCCAAAATAAGAAATAACTTGTATTATAACCTGTTTAATACTACTTTTAAATACTCACTGAACGAGATATTTTATATTTAGGCCCAGATTGTTATTGATACATTTTTGTTGCATGCGGTAATCGAACCCGGGACTTGGATTTGAAGTCAAGGGCAGAGAACAATCACCACTGACGTACAAAACTTACAGTATTAAATTTAGCTTTATCATTGTTATTTTACAAGTCAAATTTTTGTTAAAATACTTGACTTGTGTATTGTCATATAGGTTAACGCTATTTAGTGGAAACATAAATAATTCATATGTTTGGTATACTTCACTTCAATGACTTTATTAAATGTCAGACACATTGTAATGTTTGCATTTCCTTTTATAAAAAGTGTGCCACAGATGGAAAATTTGACTAGGCATAATTTTAATACAATTATTCATACCTTGACATGTCGTCATAATGATAAATTCCATTTCATTGATACCAATAGTTTATTTGGTAACAAATATGTTTTGATTAAGGATAATCTTTACAATAATTTTAAGAGACAAATAGCAGAATCGCTATCATATTATTTTAAAAACCTAGCCAAATGTTTGGCTAATCAAACGGCTCCTATTAAGCAAAATAATATTAGTATTAATTGTTTACAGTCCTTGTAAGTTTTTCCAAGTAGTCTACCATCATTGCAAGGTATTTTAAATTCTTTAAATTAAGTTATGAGACAACAGAGGCATTCTCTGGCAATAATGGAAAAAATAAAATTAGTATAGAATCCTGCCCAGAAAATAAACACAATTTATTACCTCATAAGCTGAACAAGTATTCTATTTTATGTAAAAAACATTTTAACCTGGTACATCAAAATATTCAAGGAATGCTGGGCAAGGAATTAGAACTGGAGCTATTCATGAACTGTAATAATATAGATATTTTATGTATTACTGAACATTGGCTTAAGGACCATCAGTTCATATTTAGCTTCAATAACCACCAGGTAGCAAGTTCGTTCAGTAGACAACAGTTTATACATGGTGGCTCGTTAATACTTATCAGAAATAATTTGAAGTATAAAGTCCGTAAAGATATTGTGAGCCTGTCTATTGAGCGTACTTTTGAAATAGCTTGTATAGAGCTTGAGCAGTTCATTGTTATGTGCGTATACAGACCCCCCTCCGCGAGTTATGATTTGTTTGAAAAATGTATGGAAGAAGCAATATTAAAATTAAATAAAGTTAATAAATATATACTTATTTGTGGAGATTTTAATGTCAATGTTTTAGATGATAACGTCATGAGTCATAGAATCACTATTCCTGTGCTTTAATCTTGTAAATCTTTTTTTGAGCCAACTAGGATAACAGCTACTTTAGCAACCTGTGATAATATATTTACAAATATGGAGCCAGTTACCAAGTCCATCATTAGTCAATTGAGTTCTGACCATTGTGGTCAGACTGCCTCATTCAATATAAGTAGACAAATGGTAAAAAAGAAAGATATTAAGTGTGTACCTATGAGTGAATATCGCCTTAATATATTTAGAGATAATATAGAGAAAAAAGTATTGAAATTACCTTTTAACAATGATAATGTAAATGACCACTATCATGCTCTTTTATACTTTACCAAAAATATATATAATTCTGTATTCAAAACTAAAACTATGAAACAGAAAGCTGATATGTCATTCAGTGATTGGGCGACGGTAGGTATTCACACGAGTAGGCGTAGATTGTATGAATTATATAGTGAAAAGCAATTAAACCATAGTCCTGATTTTTTAAATTATGTCAAGAAATACTCAAAATTATTTAAACGTGTTTGTAAAGCTGCTAAGCAAAAGTTCATTAGCAATAAAATTATCGATAGTTCTGATAAAGTTAAAACGACCTGGAAAATTATTAATGCAGAAACCGGTAAAACTAAATCGTGCGACCAGGAGTTTCGACTTATAATAAATAATAATATTATTACATCTGATACAGAAGTAGCTGCCGCGTTCGAGTCATTCTTTACTGATATTCCAGTTCTTACTACTAAATCGCTTAATTCGTCTCCTACCCTCGCTGAATCTTTACTAAAGGAACTATTAATCAGGAAGTTAAGTCACTACGGTATAAGAAATCATGCACTCAGTCTTATAAATTCATACCTTAGTAATAGAATTCAGAGAGTTAATATAAATGGAAAGGTGTCCCCTGGATCGACTGTTGCTATGGGCGTCCCACAAGGCTCGATATTAGGTCCTTTCCTTTTCTTGATATATATAAATGACCTACCCTACCTTGTTGAGAAAAAAAATGAGATTGTATTATTCGCTGATGATACTTCACTTCTTTACAAAGTGAAACGACATGAATTTAATTATGACGAGGTGAACAATGCTCTCTCAGATGTGGTTAATTGGTTTACGGTAAATAACCTGCTTTTAAATGAGAAGAAAATGAAATGTATCAAATTTAGTCTAAGTACCAAATGTTCGTCAAGTAGACACATGCATTAGAATTAAGAACGAAAATATAGATCTTGTAGAAACCACAGTATTTCTAGGTATCACTTTAGATGTAAAGCTTCAGTGGGGCCCTCATATTTCTCGGTTGGCGAACAGACTCGCTTCTGCAGCATATGCAGTAAAGAAAATACGTGCTCTCACTGACGTAGATACCGCCAGATTAGTTTATTTTAGTTATTTTCATAGTCTAATGTCATATGGCATTCTCCTTTGGGGCAGTGGTGCCGACATTAAAACTATTTTTATTCTGCAGAAGAGGGCTGTTCGTGCCATATACAATATGAGTCCAAGGGACTCTCTACGAGATAAATTCAAAAATATTAATATTTTGACTGTACCCTCACAATATATTTATGAAAATTGATTGTATGTACGTAAAAATTTACATCTTTTTCCAAAAAATAGCGACACTCATAGTATTAACACCAGAAACAATCACAAACTCGCTATTCCTGTAACTAGACTTACTAAAGTCAAAAATTCATTTAAGGGGCAATGTATACGCTTCTTCAACAAACTACCTAAAGATATTCAGGATTTACCAATCTATAAATTTAAGCAGGTAGTGAAGAAAACTTTATATCAAAAGGGCTTTTATCTATCTAGTCTAGTTACAGGATGTATCAGTGACAGATTAACCTTTAAACAAATTAAGCAATAGCCTAGGGCATCACGTCTGGGCACCAGAAGAAGCCCAACAAAAATCCATCCTTAGGGCATCACGTGTCTCTCACGTCACCAAAAACCGCACCAAAAATGGTTTAATGACCGATTCTAGTTGACATAAGGATAAGGGGCCCCATAGGCGTGGATTGCTTAGGCCCTTAGGGCATCATGAAGTCTTAATCCAGTACTCACCGGCGCGGCGTACATCTGCCGCAGCCGCTCCTCGGCGCGCAGCCCCTTCTTGCCCCGCATGAGCAGAAACACGCGCCGCAGCTCCGGGCAGGAGTACAGCAGCTTCTCAATCAGCACCTTACCTATGAACCCTGGAATAAAACATAAATATGTACACACTACATGTCAAAGTGGACCCATATAAACCAAGAAAATGTCTCAGGTAGTTTATTTTTTACTAGGTTTCGCTCCGCGGTTCACCCGCGTTTTCGGAGGTCCCCCAAATTACCTGGGATTAAAGCTTGCCTATGCCCTTTTTCAACCTCTAGTCTATATCTATACCAAATTTCATCACAATCGGTTGGGTGATTTTGGCGCAAAAAGGGTAACAAACAGGGTTACTGTCTCATTTATAATTTTAGTACGGACGAGCTTCCGCCCTGCGGTTTTACCCGCGTAAATCACGTTACTGTAGAAATACAGGGATAAAATATAGTTTATAACACTCACAAACAACTTAGCTTTAATGAAAAAATGTTCAGTTCGGTCTATTAGTCATCATCAACAGATCATACGTCTCCACCGAGGAGCTCGAGCCTCCCCTACCCCGTGATCACTTAGAGGTATCAAAAAAAGATAGTAGCCGATTCTCAGACCTACTAAATATGCATATAAAATTTCATAAAAATCGGTCAAGCAAGCCGTTTCGGAGGAGAATGGTAACTAACATTGTGACACGAGAATTTTATTTATAAGATTGTACCTATAGATATAGATAACATAGTAGGTACTTACCGGAGCCTCCGGTTATGAAAATAGTCTTCCCTTTATAATATTCCGGAATTGTCGGAACTGAGTCCAGGTCGCGCTCTTCCAGGAAACCCATTGTCCAATCCTACAAAAAAAAATTAAAGATTCAAGTTAAGACAGTCACTTTAAATTCAATTTAAACCTTTTTGCGATGTTTTTATTATATGTACGTATGTTCGGAAATGTCAAATGAACTTTTTTTTATACACTTTAAATATTTATTTATTTTAATAGGGAAAACAAACACTTCAAATTAAATAAATAGTTCTTATATCTAAATATGTACAATAAAATCTTCCACTATAAGATATTAATTAACTTAAATCGTATTATGGAATAAAGTACATACATGTATTTATTTGTATATTAGTATATAGTATTTAAATCTTACAATGTTCCAGCAAAGAGTATAATATTCGTACTATAAATAAGCCCTTTTTTAAATCGACAACAACCAAATATAAATAACTAGCCGCCCTCGCGTGGTTTTACCCGCGTAGTTCCCGTCCCCGTGGGAATACAGGGATAAAATATAGCCTATGTTACTCGGGGATAATGTAGCTTTCCAAAGGTGAAAGAATTTTTGAAATCGGTCCAGTAGTTTCGGAGCCTATTCATTACAAACAAACAAACAAACAAATCTTTCCTCTTTATAATATTAATTATAGTATAGCAGAAAAATACAAACCTCTTTCGATATGAACTCGATTAAAAACAAAATCACTACAGGAAAAACGACTTCACCGTTAAAGCCTTAAAGATAACTGACCAAAGGATTCTGATATTGGAAATTCAAAATTTATTAAGCCAATGTTCCAATTACATATAGTACAATGACATAGGCGTCGCCCGATGCTCTGTCCCTTTTCTTCACTAGCCTATCGAGTGAGAAGGCTGTTTAATTACGCAAATTGTATTAAGTAACATACATATACATACATAAGAAGACAAGGTTACATACTTATTAATAAACATTAAATCCCTTTTAAAAACAATATTTGTTATGTTAATTTTCTATAGTTTTATTCGTTGTGCTACTAATCTTACCAACTAATCTATATATATAAAATTCTCGTGTCACAATGTTAGTTACCATACTCCTCCGAAACGACTTGACCGATTTTAACGAAATTTTATATGCATATTCAGTAGGTCTAAGAATCGGCTACTATCTATTTTTGATACCCCTGTGATCATGGGAACGGGAACTACGCGGGTGAAACCGCGGGGCGGCAGCTAGTAATATTACCTATAAATGAGGTTTGTGAGAATGTATGGATGTATCTTTGTTAGTCATTCACGCCAGAATGGCTGAAGGGATCGCGATGAAATTTGGCACAGAGCTAGAATATATTCTGGATTGACACATAGGCTACTTTTTATCGGGGAAAATCTAAGATCCCGGGGAAAGCTGGTGAAATTGCGAGGAACCACTAGTATTATTATACAGTTCCTAATTTTACATATTATATGCAATATATTATTTAAAACCTTTACAAGAACGAAACTGTAAATTATAAATGGCGTAGTTTAATATTCGTTTTAATAATTCATGCAAAATTAATACATACAGACAGAGACGTTTATAGAGGCAATTATAGATTGCGTGTGCGCACACAGGAAACAATATGTTAAGGGTGTTTAATAGCTTATATTTTTACAAGGACATATAAACTTTCTAGTCTTACCTGTGGCTTTGGCAGACCAAAAAAAAAATAGAAAAAACTTGACGATTAAGCAGGGAGCTATATTTATGTTTTTTATGACATTCAGAAGAATATATAAAAAAAATTTAAGGCTTAAGGTACTATTTAAATCGTAAACACCTATGATTTATTTAAATTAATTTACTTAACTAATAAATCTATATCTATAGGTACTTAATACTTCACTACATAATATAAAACACAGTCGCTTTCCGCTGTCTGTCCTTATGTCTTCTTAAATCTTTAAAACTACGCAACGCATTTTGATGCGTTTTTTTAAATAGATAGAGTAATTCAAGAGGAAGGTTTTTGTATACAATACATGCATAATATTTTAGAGAAACACTGACAATTTAGGAGGTTTCTAATGTGATGTATATGCACCCTTGCGAAGCTGGGTCGGGTCTCTAGTAATATTATAATTGCGATAGTAACTCTGTCCGTCTCACTTTCTCGCTAAAACTACTGAAACAAATTAAATTTGGTGTACAGATAGTTTCGAGCCTGAGATAAAAAGGCACTTTTTATCCCGGGAAAATGGAAGATCTCCCGAGTACGCGGGTGAAACCGCGGGGAGCCACTAGTAGCCTATATATGAGAACTATTCCAATATATGACAGCTGGTTGGCTTTTTGGTTAGTGACCCTGGCTTTCAAGCCGCTGGTCGTGGGTTCGAATCCCACCCAGGACAAACATTTGTATGCATGAATATGTATGTTTGTTCTGTGTCTGGATGTAATTATCTATATAAGTATGTATTTAAAAGTAGTATATGTAGTATATCAGCTATCTGGTTACCATTATCACAAGCTCTGCTTAGTTTCGAATCCGATTGGCCGTGTGTGAAAAAAAAATAAAAAATATCCTGGGACATTTTGCACAAACGTCCCAGGATATTTATTTATATTTCTAGGTACTCAGTGTAAATTGTGAATTTATTTTGAGGGAACAACAAACAAACATTCATAAAGTTTACATTTAAATAATCAGTTCTCCACTCATTGAAACTAATTAGCAACAATATTCACTACATAATTTTTTTTTACCTACCTATAAGTAAATAATTTAAATAGTCTTACAATATTAATTCTTAACTGTGTTTACCCGATGTTTTTGTAACTGTTATAAATACCGCTAAAAATAATTAAAATTAGAAACAAAAGGAGTATTTCATTGACTGCACCTTAACATAACAGGATAATTATGATTTTTAATACTGATTAAACTCGCGTCTATTAAACTCATCGAGCATGTAACCAATTGGTTACATGGTTACATGCTCGATGATTAAACTTGACTAGTTTCAAGGCGTAATTCACGCATCTCAGATGCAATTCTAAAATAGTCTGCGATTTCTGAACGAAAACTGCAAGTGTTTTAACTTTTTTTAAATATAAAAAAAACATTCTGTCATCTTAGATGTAATTCTATATTCGATTTCGCCATTTCCGAACGAAATCTGCAAGTGTTTTTGAATAAATACTTCTTTAAAAAAAAATAAGTAATCATTCTCGCATCTCGGTTACAATTCTAAATTAGATTTTAGATTTTTGAACGAAAAGTGTTTTGGATTTATATAATAAAAAATGAGTTTCTAATTTTAAATCTTACTTAGTTGGTGCTGACGTATTTTTTTTTCGTTCATAAATCAACTTTAAGTCTTATATTTATCGATATTAATTATTTTATTTAATATGTTGATTATAATTTTTTAATAGATAATTTAATCTTTAAGTATATCAGTTGTGCAAAAACAGTGCAGTTATAAAATCGTACGACTCGATTAAAAGAGTCTATTAGATACCTAGATGTCACTTTTATATTAATGTCAAACAAAAAACTAAAATTAAATTTTACTTTTAAAATTTTTAGGGGTTTACTCATAAAGTTTCTAAACGTTATTTAAGATTGTTTATATAGATTTGAATTGTTAGAATTTTGAAATTGAACAATGGGTTTCCTGGAAGAGCGCGACCTGGACTCAGTTCCGACAATTCCGGAATATTATAAAGGGAAGACTATTTTCATAACCGGAGGCTCCGGTAAGTACTTTCTCTATATTGATAGCACAGTGGTGTAGTGCTTAGATACCTAGTAATTCATAAGATCGATTTCCACTAAGGACAAAAATTTGTTAGTTTAATTTGAATGGTGTGTTTTTATAAATATGTTTTGGTAATTAGTGTAATATGTTTATTTCCTTTTTTTTGGTATGAGCTAATTATTTAGTTGGAATCGGATGTATATTTTGCCGAGAAGCAATCGAAAAACCTTATTAATTATCAACGTTCTACACTACATTATTATTTATAAATATTTATAAAAAAAAACATTGATGATTAAAAACATTTTTTCGTTATTTCCTTTCAACAAAATTAAATTATGATATTTTAAGGGTAACAAACATCCATACACACATCCATCTGCCTTCATATTTTCTCGCATTTATAATTATTATTATATTGTAATCATATGTTGTAATCATGTTTGTACAGATTTGAGCCACAAGCATGTTATTGATAAAATGTATAATTTGATTGTGGCAGCCCTATGCGAATCCGCTATTGTAGGTCGGGGTAGGGAGGGCAGTACACGAATATGTAAGAATGTGGTTATAGGTTGGAATAGGCATGTCAGCGAGGCACACAGGAAGGCTAGGGAAAAGTTTATTCTATGGTCTTGGTACGGTAAACCTTCATCCGGTAAAATATATAAAGATATGTACGAATCGAAGCGAATTTTCAAATCACGATTAAAGTGGTGCCAGAATAATGAAACCCAGATTAAAATGGATATGCTAGCTTCCAATAATAAGGAAAAGGACTTTCGCGCCTTTTGGAAAAATACAAACAAGTTTAACCACAAGGCAGGCCTTCCTGTATGCGTCGATGGGATGGGCGATGCTCAGGATATAGCGAACTTGTTTAAGAATCATTTTGAAGTTAGATCACCCTTGGGTCCCTCGCGGTCGTTGATCATCGCTGAGTCCGGTGAAGAGCTTGGAGTAAAAATTTTTGCAAAAGATTTAGCTCAGATTATAAGATCTATGTCAAGAGGTAAATCTCCCGGTCATGATGGTCTCAGCGTTGAACATTTGCGGCATGCGGGGCTCCATTTGCCGCGAGTCCTGGCCATGTTATATGGTTTTTGTATAAGTCATGCATATTTGCCAAGCGAAATGTTAAAAACGGTAGTAGTAGGGCGGATTTCTCAAATGTTGTTTGCAAGAAAATTCCGTGTCCTATGACTTCTAACTTGTTTATCAGTGATGCATTGCTTCAATATATGTGTTTTTACAAATATATTGTATTTTTATATAATAATCTAATAAAATATATATTTATAATAACTGCAAACCTTAAATTTGATAAAAAAATCATTAAATGAAAAATAAAAGCATGCTCAATCTCACGTGTCCACACCACCTATCCAGATTTAAACGCAGCAAATTGTAATGTTGTTCTTCTCTATAATATCGATACAGGTGTTATTTTAAAAGATCATAATGTCTAATATATTAAAATTAGACTTAATTATAGGTTATTTAGAGTTTTAAACTAAAAAAAACACATTATTTGCAGTCTCTAAAAATCGGTCGCGCGGAAATTCCGCAATACGTCACGACGGGTTTGAACAAGTTTTAATGAAAAATTTGACTAAAATACGATTTAATTCAATAAAGGGCCACATTTTTAGGTGATAGACATCCGCAATATTGTATTTTTAATAGCAGTTTAGCCGGAAAACCGAGCAGAGTGGTCGCTCCGTCACGTGGCATAAATTGTGGTTCAATTACGAACGACTGTTTTTTAAGGTAATATTCCTATTTTAAGTAGTTTTTTGCAAGTAAAATGTTAGATGGTTTATTTAGTAACGTTGTCAGATAAGTAGAGTGTTCAAATTCGCATTAATTTTGGAGTAATTTTCATTTGAACACCGACCGGTAGACATACGTCACATCCATTGCGTTACGTGTTGTATATGGGAGCGCAAAACGTAACGTAATGGAATTCATAGGCTGTGTGTACAATGTATGTACATTAACAGGCTAATATTTCTTGATTTCTTTAATTGACAACCAATTTTCACACTTTCGTTTTTAGTCTCGTATTATTCGAGCTAAAAGATATAGAAAAAAAATAAAACAGAACCCGGAAAAGTATGAGCAATATAAAAAGAAAAAGAAAGGCCCAAAAGTTTTAATGTTGTAACCTTAGCTTAATAGTTCCTATACGTCACATCTCATTCCATTAACGTAACGTGTCCTACTTTGGCTGCGCTATTTAAACTGATTAATTCTGTATAATTCTAGGTAAATATATAACACTAAGTTAATTAAAAAATAATATTTATGCGCTTGTTTGATTTTTTCATATAAACATATCATTGTGGATCGTATGAACCGCATAAAAGACATTGGTATAAAGTACTTTGTACCAAAAAGTGACGTAATGTTGTTGAGTGGTCTAAATTACATTGATTTATGTAGTTTAGGTTAATGTGGTACCTCTATCCTAAGTCTGATTATAATAAATATTCGAATAAAAAAATGCTGTCCTTAATACCACAAGCTAGTTTTATTTTATAGTAAAGTTTATTTAGTGACGAAATGGAACTCCTCATGGACCGAGTACACATTGAACTTCAATTAACGTGAAAACTAACGAATTTTCAAAGTAAAAAGTAGTATTTTCTTTTAGCCTCATTATTAATAAATATAATAAAAGATATTAAACCTTAAATTTAATACTTTTGAAATAGTGGAATTCCATTACATAACGTACAACTTTATAGAAATCCACCCAGTACCCATAGTTAAAAATAAACAGGTGACCTAACTGATAAATGTAACTACAGGCCAATTTCCTTAGCTACAGTGATATCTAAGGTGTTTGATAGTGTGCTTAATACACAATTAAATAAGCACATACGACCACACGATAACCAGTTCGGATTTCAGCCTGGGTTGTCAACGGAAAGTGCTATATTGTGCCTTAAGCATACTGTCAAATACTATACAACACGTAGCACGCCTATATACCTATGCTTTCTTGACCTGTCGAGGGCTTTTGACCTGGTTTCCTACGACTCTTTATGGAGAAAACTAGAGGATGTTCGACTACCTTCTGAACTTATCAATATCTTAAAATATTGGTATGGAAATCAGGTCAATAGTGTTCGCTGGGATGGGGCTTATTCTGATCCGTATGGGCTGCAGTGCGGAGTGAGGCAGGGGGGTTTAAGCTCTCCTACGCTCTTCAACCTATATATGGATCAGCTGATTGTCGAGTTGAGTGGCACCCGAGTTGGTTGTTATGTTGACGGCGTGTGTGCAAACAATATCAGTTACGCAGATGACATGGTGCTGCTCAGTGCGTCAGTTTGTGGCCTTAGGAGACTTCTGAATATATGTGAACACTATGCAAATACTCATGGTCTAGTGTATAATATTAAAAAGAGTGTCGTCATGGTCTGTGGGGCCGGGAGCAAATATCCAGAAGTAGTGCCGCCGGTTAGGCTGAATGGTGAACCTTTAGAGAGGGTAAACCAGTACAAGTACCTTGGACACCTGTTGACTCCCGGGCTTGGGGACGATGACGACATAGAAAGGGAGCGAAGGGCCCTATCAGTGAGAGCGAATATGATTGCCCGCAGGTTTGCGCGTGCTTCTAGGGATGTGAAAATCACACTATTTAGAGCCTACTGTGGAACATTCTATACTAGTAGCCTGTGGGTAAATTTCACGCAAAAATCATATAGTGCCCTTCGTGTGCAATATAATAATGCTTTCAGGGTGTTGTTGGGGCTGCCCCGTTTCTGCAGTGCATCAGGGATGTTTGCTGAAGCGCGCGTAGATTGTTTTTATACCGTAATGCGAAAGAGATGCGCTTCCCTGGTGCGTAGGGTGCGGGCCAGCCCCAACAGCATCCTTAGCATGATTGCTGCCAGACTTGACTGTAGTATCTTGAACCACTGTAGCAGAGTCTCAGCGGGAATGATATCCCCAAAAAGAGGGCTGTAAATAATTAAGTAGATGTTTGTAATTAAACTAATATAGGTTTTAAGTTCTTATGTCATTACTAACAAACTATGAGTGTAAAACTTGAAAATAAATTGATTATTATATTATTATTATTATTATTATAATATTAGTAGGATATATAAAGTACTAGTGGCTCCCCGCGGTTTTAACCGCGTACCCGGAAGATCTTCCATTTTCCCAGGATAAAAAGTAGCCTATGTCCTACCTCAGGCTTTGGACTATCTGTGTACCAAATTTGACATAAATCGGTTGAATAGTTTTATCGTGAAAGCGAGACAGACAGGGTTACTTTCGCATTTATAATATTAATTAGGATAAGATTTACGAGTATAAAGGCCTGTGGTGTGAATGCTATGGTTATGTTCCAGGGTTCATAGGTAAGGTGCTGATCGAGAAGCTGCTGTACTCCTGCCCGGAGCTGCGGCGCGTGTTCCTGCTCGTGCGCAGCAAGAAGGGGCTGCGCGCCGAGGAGCGGCTGCGGCAGATGTACGCCGCGCCGGTGAGTACTGGATAATACTTCATGATGCCCTAAGGGCCTAAGCAATCCACGCCCATGGGGCCCCCTATCCTTATGTCAACTAGAATCAGTCTTTAAACCATTTTTGGTGCGGTTTTTGGTGACGTGAGAGACACGTGATGCCCTAAGCATGGATTTTTTTGGGCTTCTTCTGGTGCCCAGACGTGATGCCCTAGGCTATTGCTTAATTTGTTTAAAGGTTAATCCGTCACTGACTGCGTGTACGGGATACCATTCCCGCCCAGAACAACGTCTCATGCTGTCTGTCTCCGATATACTCATAAACTATTATGTACATGCAGTTTTATTAATAGATTAGAGGAGGAAGGTTTGGATATTTTTAATACTCGGCCAATCTGATTTCGAAGTAAACAGAGCTTGTACTGTAACCAGATAGCTGATATATGAAAAATGTCCCAGGATATTTATAAAGTTTTTTTCATGTACCTATTTATACAGGCAGATAAAGATAATATTAATGTTTCAGTGTTTCGACAGACTGAGGAGTGAGAGACCAGGGATATTTCAGTCGAAAGTGTTCGTGGTTTCTGGAGACGTCATGGAGATCGGATTAGGTAAATACTTCAAATTTTTTAGGTATATATAGGGGGTCTAAGTTTGTTAATAAGTAACCTTCGTCCCTCGATTTCACCTGCGTAGTTCCCGTTCGTGAAATACTCAGTGATAATGTAGCTTTCTATATTGTTTTTGTTGTAAAATGTATAATTAGTGTTCTGTACTATCTTAACATATTAATAGTGTGCAGCAAAGCTAAAATGTACGCTACGAGAATTTTTTTCATTTCGTTTTTTATCAACGGGTATCGCAACTATCACCAAGCAAAACTACCCTCTTTTATTCATATATAAAAATCTACATTCATATACTCTTTAATTTCCAGGACTATCAGACGAAGATCGAGCTCTTCTGGTGAATCATGTTAACGTAGTGTTTCATGTGGCTGCCAGCGTCAGGTATGTACAGTGGGGGTCAGAAAATGTTTACCACCTTAAGGTTTATAATTGCCTGCACACGACTATGTCACAAAGTCGATATCTTCCCTTAGCTTACAACACCCCATAACTCGCATAAGTCATTTTTACCAACTTTTCAGGAGACGAAAAAAACTGTTTATTTTTTAACGCCAACCGGCTTGCGCGTTGATATTACTTTTTGAATTAAAGCCCCTTATTGACTGAAATCTATATCATGTGACCCATGGTTCGACGCGCAATGAGCAGCTCTATCCAACGGCATTAAAATGTAGAAACTACCAATTTTCGACTTGAGCGGTGTTGTAAGCTAAGGGACGATATGTCATTATACAAGGTAAAGTGCAGAGATTTCTATTTACTAAAGATCGGTCGCTCAAGGAGGTGACAGACTTTTTTAACCACCTGTTACTGTTTCAGATTCGATGATTCTCTGTCATTTTCTGTGAAACTTAATCTTCGTGGTACAAAAGAAGTAATGGATTTAGCCAAAGAGATGCGAGACTTATCAGTAAGTATTTCTATTAGATCTTCATTGTCTTAAGATTCTTTGTCAAGATCCCCGTATACGCAGGTGTAACTGCGAGAAGCTACTTGTTTGAAATAATAGCGGCCGAGTGTCGAAACTCATAAAATTTCAGGAAAGAATAACATTATATCAAATCCCAGGCTTTGGTCCACGTATCGACGTCCTACTCCAACACGAACCGCGACCCCATAGAGGAGGTGCTCTATCCCGCTCACGCGGACTGGCGCGACACGCTGCAGATATGCGACGCGCTCGACGACCACACGCTGAAGGTGCTCACTCCCAAGTAAGTATCGACGTCCTACTCCAACACGAACCGCGACCCCATAGAGGAGGTGCTCTATCCCGCTCACGCGGACTGGCGCGACACGCTGCAGATATGCGACGCGCTCGACGACCACACGCTGAAGGTGCTCACTCCCAAGTAAGTATCGACGTCCTACTCCAACACGAACCGCGACCCCATAGAGGAGGTGCTCTATCCCGCTCACGCGGACTGGCGCGACACGCTGCAGATATGCGACGCGCTCGACGACCACACGCTGAAGGTGCTCACTCCCAAGTAAGTATCGACGTCCTACTCCAACACGAACCGCGACCCCATAGAGGAGGTGCTCTATCCCGCTCACGCGGACTGGCGCGACACGCTGCAGATATGCGACGCGCTCGACGACCACACGCTGAAGGTGCTCACTCCCAAGTAAGTATCGACGTCCTACTCCAACACGAACCGCGACCCCATAGAGGAGGTGCTCTATCCCGCTCACGAAGACTGGCGCGACACGCTGCAGATATGCGACGCGCTCGACGACCACACGCTGAAGGTGCTCACTCCCAAGTAAGTATCGACGTCCTACTCCAACACGAACCGCGACCCCATAGAGGAGGTGCTCTATCCCGCTCACGCGGACTGGCGCGACACGCTGCAGATATGCGACGCGCTCGACGACCACACGCTGGTGCTCACTCCCAAGTAAGTTCACCTTCATCACAACAATAAAAGCTAACATAACCTACACACGGTTATTTACCACGGGAACAGCCCTAGAACCTAGTACTCCTTTATATTCTGTTCGTCTGCAGGTACTTGGGCGAGATCCCCAACACGTACACGTTCAGCAAGCAGCTGGCGGAGCACGTCGTGTACGAGCACAAGGGGAGGCTGCCCGCCGTCATCATCCGTCCTTCCATAGGTGAGTGTGCTGTATGACAACATCTCTAATAGTTCTGACATTTTTTTTGTCAATAAGTAGATATACAAGCAGTCATACTGGTTAAGGTATGAAGATAAATTTGATGTTCTAAAGCATCGGAAGTTGTTGACCTTGAGTAGTCTAAAAATGTCAGGCGTACCTATATACCAAACATATGATTTATACTTCGTTTTCAGTGATATCGAGTCTTAAAGAACCGTTTCCGGGATGGATTGAGAACTTTAATGGACCCGTTGGATTGCTGGTCGCTTCTGGCAAAGGTATTTTTACCAAGCTTTTTTAAAGAGGTACTAATTTATGACATCATACATATTTCTTATATTCTAATGTTTCTGAGACCACTACAAGCTGTGTCCCGGACCTCTGAGCTTACAAATACTTACATTACGGATTCACACCACTGGCTTTCGGTGAAGGAAAACATCGTGAGGAAACCTGCATGCCCGAGATGTCACAGTTAAAGGCATGTGAAGTCGCACCGCACTAGGCCCTCGTTGTTAGGGGAGGCTCGTGCTTCGGTGGAGACGTATATGAGCTGATGATGAATGTTTCTGATCCCCCCTCCACTTGGCAGGCATCATGCGCAGCCTGTACACGGACCCTGAGCTGATCGCTGACTATATCCCAGTGGACATCTCCGTGAAGAGCTTCATCACCGCAGCCTGGATGAGGGGAACCAAAAAGTGAGCTGGAGATTGGTCCACCTGGTTCTTTAGCTACACACTAAATGTAGCTATGTTTTGTATAATATGTTGTGTTGATAAAGTGGATGAAATTTAAAAGCAGTAAATAAAATTGGGAGAGAAAGAGATATATTTATAAGATTGACAATAATTAGACAGAGAACCTTCCGATTTACGAGAAATTCAACTTTTCTATAATATCTTCTGTGGTTGGTCGCTTAATAATGAAACTGAATGTCTATTGTATATTATTTTTTTGTTTAAGTTGCCAAGGCAAGTAGCTCAAATCTAATTGTATAGCTGGATAACTATTTCTTATCTATAATGTAAAAATGAATCCCTATTTCCCTTGATCACGGCATAACGTGTGAACGGCGGGACCAATTTCGCTAATTCTTTTTTGACGTGACAACGTCTTATAAATTGGTTTGCCGGGTGACACTTCAAGAAACTGCGTTACGCTCCGCTCACGTTACGTCACGTTATGTTTTAAATTGTTACTATTATTTCATCCTTCTTCCTACTATACGAATGAATATTCACATTAAAATTATTTTACCACTCAAAGTCGTTGTCACGTAAAACTTTCGCCCGTATACCGACTTTACAGGCAACCAATTTTTTTTTTATGTTTGTTATTATTGTCAGTAGAAAGTTCTTAGCAAAAGAAAATATCAAAAAGTCACGCGGATTATGAGAGACTTTAAGAAAAGTTAACGACCATATTAACTTTGCTTCCAATCTTCTTGCTATATTCGCTAAAATTTCTATCTAAGAGTGCCATATTCGTTTTTTACTAATATACTTAAACATATTTCTACCTCCAGACTGGAGCCAACAGACGATATACCTATCTACAACTCCTGCGCAGGCAAGCTGATCAATATCACCATGGGGGAGCTAGTGGGGATCGGAAAAGAAATTGCGAAGGTAGTACCAGTGAATGACGTCCTATGGAATGTCGGTGGAAGCCTCACCACTTCAAAAACTATACATTATTTTAAGGTAAGAATCCGAATGTATTTATATCGACGCTGGAAAGAAAAAATTATCCAAGCGACATTTTGGGCCAATTTGAGTTATAACATTGTTGGAATCGCCTGATTTTTCTGCGTCGTTTGGTCTTACTCACGACCTCCTACGACGACTTTTGATGTCGCTTCGACATTTTGATGTTCGCGAGAGTTCACTTTTTTTCTCTGAAATTTCAAACTTTAAACAGCTCTACTGTAAAGTTAGTCAGATGTCGCTTGGATAATTTTTCCTTCCCAGGGTCATATAATATGCTCATTATCCGTAAAAAGGTAAATGAGGCGCGAATAAGAGGAAAAAAAAACTCGGTATAATTTTGACAGGTTAAGTGTTAGTAAGTAGTAAGCATTAAAATTGTACTTATTATGATTTATCTGGGATAAAATCACATTTGTTCCAATATCCTATTCTAAATATAATGAAAACATATGTATGTAATTTTTATATAGGTAGTAAATAGAACTTATATAAAAATTACATTAATAAATCATTGTGACCAAAAAACTGGTCGTATGGTATAATAAATAGGTTTAAAATAGTAATGATTTCAGGTTATTTTACTTCACTTGGTGCCGGCGATCCTAGTCGATACACTTTTATGGATACTTGGGAAGAAACCACTGTAAGTTCTTATGTTTTTACCCGACTACTACAAAAAGTAGTATATTTAGGACTCAGGTTATGTCTTTATTTATTTCCATACTTCACTCAAGGCTAAGTTTATAAAATCTTTTAAATAACAAAGACCTTATACTGTACTGACCTGACAGCCGGGTTGGCATTGTGGTTAGTGACCCTGACTTTCAAGCCGCGGGTCGTGGGTTCGAATCCCACCCAGGACAAACATTTTTATGCATGAATATGTCTGTTTGTCTGGATGTAAATATCTATATAAGTATGTATTTTAAAGTAGTTTATGTAGTATATCAGCTATCTGGTTACCATATCACAAGCTCTGCTTAGTTTGGGAATCAGATTGGCCGTGTGTGAAAAATGTCCCAGGATATTTATTTATTATTAATTAATACTACTTTTCAATACACACTTTTATAGATATCTACATTCAGAGACAGATCAAACAAACACAAATAATCGTCCTGAGTGGGATTGCCACGACAGACGGCTTGAAAGTCAAAATCACTAACCACAATGCCAACCGGTCTTTTACTTTTTCTCCCTTTTCTCCTTTATTTTCTAATTTTCTCTTTTATTCATAAACAGATTAATAAAAATACAAAGGCGTATATACATAGCAAATCTTGCACTCAGCTATTATATAACCCAGCAATGGACTTTCGACAATAGTAACTGGGTCCTGCTCAGATCCTGTATAAAAGAGCAGGATAGAGAACAGTTTTCTTATGAAATAGAAAACGTGGATAAACATCAGTACTTCTTAAACAGTTGTATTGGTACTAAAAGATATTTGCTTAAGGAAAAAGATGAAGATTTACCGAAGGCCAAGGCACATTTTAAAAGGTAAATTGTATTTAATTAAGATAATTGTACACAAAATGTACAAAATTGTGTGAAAAATATCCCAGAATAATTATTTTATTTATATTATTTTTTACCCGACTGTCAAGGAAGGGTTAAGTTTTAGAGCGTATCTTGTATGTATGTTTGTTTGTCATCGTATGTCGTAAATAGCTGGATGGATTTCGAGTTAAGTCACGTATTCGTTTCAAAACCTAAGTATATTTTGATAGGTATTTGAAAAACAAAATGGCGGATATTTCGCCTGAAATAGTAAAACTAACATTATAATTGCGAAAGTATGTAAAAGGGATCGCATACAGTTAGAATATTGTTAGGAATAACATATAAAATATTTTGTCCCGGGAAAACTGAGGATCCCCAGGGAACGCGGGTGAAACCGTGGAGAGCCATTAGTAAGCTAATAGAATTATCTTATGACATTGCAAAGTGCAATACTCAATTCTAACTATTATTATAAATGCGAATGTGAGTTTGTTTATTACACATTTACACCTAAACAACAAAGCCGATTAAAACACTTTTTCACCAATGTACAGCTACATTATCAGGCAGTAACATAGGCTATATTTTATTCCCATATTCCTACGAGAACGGGAACTACGCGTGTTAGAATAAAGGGCGGAATCTATACGTTGATAATAATTTTGAAAAATGACTCGTACTTTTTCTAATATTTATTTTTATCTCTTTTCAGAATGGTGTTTCTAGAAATAATATTCAAGTGTTTATTCTACGGATTCTTATTCTGGTGGTTAATTAATACTAACTATTTACAGAGTAGTTTCAAATTGTTACATATATAAGTTAAAATGTTACTTTACTCAATTTCGCTGAAGGTGGGTTATGTTTTTTTGTTCTATTTATGTTACTTCCTTAATATGGTGATTTATATTTGAAAAAAGATTTTTTTTATTTATTTTATTCGTCTTTAGGTACTACAATGTTGTAAAATAAAATTAGAATATGGCTAAGCTACTTGCCCCGGTTTCACACGGGTCGTAGTAGTAGTAATTTGTGTATAAATCTTTCTGTTGAATCACTATATATATTGATGAAAACTGCATTAAAATCAGTTGCGTTAAGCTACTTTGTTTTATACTATGTTTATGTTAAGCTTTTCGTCTGTCTGTCTGTCTGTCACAATGGAGGTACCTATCTCATAATCCATAATAGATACCTAGTCTATAGGTACCTATTGAATTTTTTTGATTAGTTTGTTTTGTTAATAAAAATTAAACGGGGCACCCATATGAAATGTTTTTTTTAACCTTATAATTCCATCTTAATAATCACAACTAGTAAACGATTAAAATGTACTGACAGAGCTTATATTGCTATATTCGCAAAAAAATATCTAAAACTAGCTGCCGCCCCGTGGTTTCACCCGCTAAGCTCCCGTTCCCGTGATCACAGGGGTATCAAAAATAGATATTAGCCGATTCTCAGACCTACTAAATATGCACATAGAATTGCATAAAAATCGGTAAAGCCGTTTCAGAGGAGTATGGTAACTAACATGGTGACACGAGAATTTTATACATTAAGATAAAAGTAAACCAATTTAAAACCTTCAACTCATAATACTTATACAAATGCGAAAGATTTTAAAAAAATATTGATGTATGTTTGTTACTTTTTCACGCCAGAACGGCTGAAGGGATCTATTTGACACAGAAATAACACGAAGGTACATTATTATCTTCCGTCACTGTAATTAGTGTAAAGAAAACTTTTGTACTTTATATTATGTATTGTAAGGAATAAACAAATTCTTATTCCTAACGTATTTAATGTTACCTAAGTATACATAGAATATTTTTAATAGACTTACCAGGTATTCAGGTGAAACCGCAGCACTGAAGGTAGCAAATAATATATGTAGTAATATATTTATATTATCCCTTTAAAATAGGCCTCCACAGGCAATTATATTATGTTAAACTAACGTACAGTACCTTTTACACATAACAATAACAAAATATTAGCATAATACACATTTTATATTATAATAGGTATAAAAATAATTCTTTATCATTATATGGTCCCAATTTTGATGTTGGGCAAACTAAACATGGCTAAAAGTTATAAGTTGAAAAAAAAAACAAAAGCATAAAAATATGCGAATAAAATATAGCCTAAGTTACTTCCTGAGAATGTAGCCGTTGGTGAAATAATAATTGAGATTATCCAGTAGTTTTGGAGCATATTCAAATTATAACAAACAAAGATGTGTTGTGTATGTGGATATGTACCTTACCTACCTTGATCAAATTAAGTTAAATTATGTACATCAATATGGGAAAAATATTAATTTATTTGTAACATCAATAATAATAGAACAAAAAAATACAAATGGAGAGAACTGTGTTACAATAAATAATCTCAAACTCAGAACATAGATTATTTTATTAAATTGTACAAGAAATGTCAAAAGAAAGAGGTATTATTATAAAGAAAACAACAACAATATACAAACAAAATATATTATAAATCAAATTATTATAAATTATGTATACATAAACTCAGAGACGTTTCTCAGCATGTTCTGTACGAAATTAGTGTTGAAGAACCACCAAAATAAGTATCCGTAGAATATACACTGCACCAGGTTGTCTAGAAATACCATTCTGGAAAGAATAAGCACTATTAGAAGAGTGATAAGATTGACAAGTCACCACAAAGTATAAAGAAGAATCATTCCCAAAGTAACCATCTGAAAGTATCCAATTTTGACCGGCTAACTTAATAATTAAATGCGAAAGTAACTCTGTCAAATTTGGTACACCGATAGTCTAGAAAGGACATAGGCTACTTTTTATCAAGGGAAAATGGAAGATCTCCCGGGTATGCAGGTGATACCGAGGGGAGCCACTAGTATAGTATAAAAAAAAGGATTCCCAAAATAACTATCTGAAAGAATTGTATTATTGACATAATAATGACAAAAAATATCTATAAAACAATACTAAACTAACTTCCACCCCGCAGTTAACTCTCGTTTCTGGGGGAACTTCCAAATTCCCGGGATACAGGTAGGTCCTATTCCATAACATATTCCTACTATCTGCCTTTCATCCTCCAGCCGCACTGGCGTGATGGAGTAACAAACATACAAACATTACATTAGTAGTCAGATTATATGTATTTAACACTTGTATACGATACGGATCATTTTAAATAAGTAATTCTTTCAAAAATTTATGTTACAATGCATCTATTTCATATCAGTATAATTTATTTCAACGCCATCTAGTAACCATTTACCATACTAGTACCTAAAAACTCCAAGAGATGGCGTTACAAAACAAACGTTACTTTTCAAATGACACAGGTATTATACATGGTAGCTTACCTCTTAAAATGTGCTCGGGCTTTAGGAATGTCTTCATCTTTTTCCTTTAAAAGAAACTTCTTTCCCCCAATGCAGCTGTTCAAGAAGTATTTATGCTTATCCACGCTTTCTATCTCATAGTAAAATTGTTCTTTGTCCTGCTCTTTTATACGGGATCGGAGCAGGATCAAGTTTCGATTGTCAAATGTCCACTGTTTCGTTATGTAGTAGCTGAGTGCAAGGTTCGCTATGTATATACGTCTTTGGACTTTTACTAATCTGTAATAAATTGAAAGGAAACGATAAAGAAGAATAATTCATTTAAATTTACTGTTTTAAATCAAATAATATATATTTTCAGTAAAAGCAACCTTTCTAACCGAGCGTACATATTTTACTATAATGATGTGAAGAACGAGTTTCCAAAAACACAGGGACACCTAATTAGGCCAAATATAATACTGAATATATATATAATACTTATAAGAATATAATAAATTTACTCATTTAATTCTGTGTCTTGACGTAAATATATACTTATACGTTTGTCGTATATGTAGTAGGTATATCAGCTATCTAGTTATAGTATGAAAACTGCTAAGTTTAAAATCAGATCGGCCGTGTGTAAATTCGGTGTTTCTTTGTCAATTACATCGAGCATGTAACCAATAGAGTAGAACTGTTAACAGTTTTGTTCATGGACCTAATATACTAACAGGACTGATAACTCTGAAATTTGTATTTTTCGAAAATGAACCATATGTCAAATCGATAAAGTATATTTTCTATGATGATTTACACAGAGGCAAATCCGAGCCGAGAGGGATAGTCACAACGGAGGCCGTGTGTCTCGTTCTTCCATCTTGCCACTCTAAAAAAATTATGTTGATCAAAAAGTTTGGCTAAACAAAACTATGTTGAAACATTTGAATTTTAATGTATTTTTACACAATTTGAAGTCACAAAGTCAAGAATTGTAATTGCATGTATTTCGCTTGAAGTATTCTTATAAAAAAATATATAATAACATTTTTATTTAGCCTATTTTTTGTTTCTAATGGTAACCCTTCCAAGCGTCATGTGATGACGTCAGTTTAACTAAATATTATCAATGAAACAAGGAGTATTATTAACGTGACCACACGTCCCGCTTTGGGCGGGACAGTTCCGCTTTCAGACTGTCCCGGTGTCCTCAGCAAGGCCAATGTTGTCCCGCTTTTGAAAACAGACCAAACGATAATTTAAAATATACTTTTCCCGTTCGAAATGTGTGGAACGTACCAAATGTAAAGGAAATCTTATAGAAGATGTTTTAAAGAGAAAGATAAAAGTATTATCACAAAGGCTAAATAGACGCGAGGAAAGATTAAAAAACGTTAATTCGCTTTTACTGCTATTTATTTGTATAAATTTTGATGAGGTGGAACAAAATATAAAAAAATAAGTTTAACAACATCCATACTCTATTGAACACAGATAAAACCAAGAAAGGTGTAAGATATTCTGTTGAAGTAAAAAAAAATTGCTAAGGGTCTTTGTCTTAAAATTGTAAGAGGCAGAAAGTAAAAAAAAAAATTTAGTCTTTAATTTGTCTCACATAGCAAACAATTTATTGTCACCCTGTTAGAAAGGGACACACGGCCTCTGTACTAACTATCTCGCTCGGCTCGTTTTTCGGATCAGAGTGCTCGGTCCTGTTAATATATTACGTCCATGGTTTTGTTAGAAAACAAAATACGCCAAAACGCTGCGCCGGCCCCTGTGTTCTGATTGGCCGACTCAAGGTCAAGTGTTGCACTAGACGTACACACAGGTCTCTTATTGGTCGGGTACTGTTTTAGTTCGAGCGTGGTTTGTTAGTTATACCGGTTATACGTGACAAGTCATTGATGCGTTGCTAAACAAATGGCTCACTATTGCTACTCTATGGTCAATAATAATAAAAATGGACATCTGGGGTAAAGAAGGATGATAATACATTAAATAATAAAGAACTTACAGTGGTTTCTTCCCAAGTACCCATAGAAGCATGTCGACGAAGACTGCCGGCACCAAGTGAAGTAAAATAACCTGCAAATAATATAATATACTGTATATAATATAGACCATGAGATAAATATAAATTCGTCACTTTCGTTTTTCAATATTTTTGATTGACCCTCCGCTCCTATTCATCATAGCGAGATGATATATAGCCTATAGCATTCCTCGATAAATGGACTATTTAACACTGAAATATTTGTCCAAATCAGATCAAGAAACTCTTCAGTTTAACATCTACATATATAAAATTCTCGTGTCACAATGTTAGTTACCATACTCCTCTGAAACTGCATTACCAATTTTTATGAAATTTTGTATGCATATTTAGTAGGTCTGAGAATCGGCTACTATCTTTTTTTGATATTTGTGATCACGGGAACGGGAACTACGCGGATGAAACCGCTAAGGCAGCTAGTAATAGTATAAATATTACCTTAATATAATGCAGGGTTTTAGATGTGGTGATGCTTCCACCGACATTCCACAGCATATCATTCAGGGGTATGGCCTTGGCTAAGTTTCTGCCGATCTCCACGAGCTCCCCCATGGTGATGTTGTTCAGCTTGCCGGCACAGGAGTTGTAGATAGGTATGTCGTCTGTTGGCTCCAATCTGGAAGTTATTTTGTGATGTAGACCCAGGCTTTGTGATTGGACCCTAACCCTAAAGATGGTCGGGGGTTCGTATGCATCATTTGTATGCATGAATATGTTTGTTCTGTGTCTGAATGTAACTATATAAGTATGAATTTAAAAGTTGTATCAGCTATCTGGTTATAATACAAGCTCTGCTTAGTTTGGAATCAGATTGGCCGTGTGTGAAAAATGTCCAAGGCATAAAAATGTCCCACTGGTATGATTTACAAATCTTAAGCATGTGTATATTTATAAGCTAACCCACGTAATATCATCTGGAACATTTGTCATTGTTGATCGGCTCCTATCAGTCGTTGCGTGATGTTATATATAGCCTATATACTTTCTCTACTACTTTGGTTTTGGTCGAACTGCCAAAAAATTCCATATCGACATTTAGTATGAGACAACATTTAAGTTTTAATTAAGTTTAGTTTCTTGCGCATTAGAATTGAGACCATTGTAGGTTTTTTTCATCAAAAATTAGTATTGTTGCATAAAATCGCTTAATTAAATTATTTTTATATTTCCTTTAAAAATACTAATCATCTAGTGATTCTAGTGTATATATGTTAAAATATTTTTTTGTTCACTTTGTCTTTTATTAAATATGTCTAAAGTGTTATTAAATCGTGTCTTGTGCAATACATTAATTTTTTTTCAACTTTATGATGTAACCGAGACAAATAACCGTGTTGTAACGTTTGTTTTAAAGGTGTTGACGAACCATATTTTTGTATATTTTTTATTTCTATATTTTACAATTTTAATTGTTTCCTGTGTTTTTGTATAATACTTACTATAATTTCTGTAATGTTTTTCTTTTTTATTTGTTTAAATTTTAATGCTGTTTCTTTACTTTCAATCTTATATTTTTTTTGCCTTATTTTACTTTAATGTGACGTCATGAACCGGTCCCGACGGAAGACGAGCGCTGACTTACAATCAGCATCATGCTGAGTTGGGACCATTTTGTGGTAAATATTTAGGTTTTTTTTCCTTCTTTGTACCTACTGTATACCTTTTTGCCACAAATAAATGTATTTTCTTTCTTTCTTTCAAATATCCTTATGTACAGGTAGCGACATCTACCACCATAATAGTTATACTACCCAGGGCTAGATGGCGCTTTAATTAATAATCGCGCATGAGAGAACTTCTGAAGTTATTTTTTTTTACAAGAATTGAACTTTGACAGTGTGGTGGAAAATCATCTGAGTGCTTATTACAGCTCCATATTTCAGCTTGTCTAGCCTGACTTTGTGGTTAGTGACTCTGATTTTCAAGCGTAGTTTTAGATTCAATTTCCATCCGAAACAAATATTTTTGCGCATGAACATGCCTGTTTGTTCTGTGTCTGACTGTAATTATTTATATAAGTAAAGTCAAGTATGTATTTCAAAAGTAGTATTTGTAGTATATCAGCTGTCTGGTTACCATAACACAAGCTCATTTTGAAGCTTACTTTGGAATCAGATTGGTCGTGTGTGGAAAATGTCCCAGAATATTTATTTATTATATACTAAGCAATAATCAAGGGAAGCTGAACTCACTTCTTGGTTCCCCTCATCCAGGCTGCGGTGATGAAACTCTTGATGGAGATGTCCACCGGCATGTAGTCAGCGATCAGGTCTGGGTCCGTGTACAGGCTGCGCATGATGCCTGCCAAGTGGGGAGGGGGGGGGATCAGCAACATTCATCATCAGCTCATTACGTCTCCACCGAGGAGCTCGAGTCTCCTCTAATAATGAGGAGGTGCAGGCCATAAGGGATTAGTAGTTTAGACTTAGAATATTGTTTTGAACTTTCATGGTATAAATATAATTATGTCAATGTATGAAAGAGATGCTGGAAATTATTACACTACTGGGTTCCTGCGGTTTTACCCTTGTTCCCGTGAGATCTTCAATTTTCGATAACAAGTATCCGGAAAACCATATGTTTTCCAGAACTCTGTGATAATCGAGATCCATTCAGCCGTTGTTGCGTGAAAGAGTAACAAACATCTTTACATACATATATTTTCACAAAAACTTTGGACCTAAATTTGGTAAAATTTGGCAAAGTAGGTTATTGGATTTAAACGATGTTTTAAATCATAAGCAAAAAACATTTTAATCCGTCTCAAGCGCTGGTGAAGGTCGGTTATCCATGCAATTTCAATGTTAAACAAGTTAGAATCCAAATCCAAACTAATATTATAAATGCGAAAATAACTCTGTCTGTCTGTCTCGCTTTCACGCTATAACAACTGTACCGATTTATTTGGTACACAGATAGTCTAGAGCCTGAGAAAGGACATAGGCTACTTTTTATCCTGGGAAAATTGAAGATCCCCGAAAAAGCGGGTGAAGCCGCGGAGAGCTTTGTAAAGATATAAAAATATATTTACCTTTCCCAGAAGCGACCAGCAAGCCAACGGGTCCATTAAAGTTTTCAATCCAACCAGGAACTGGTTCTGAGACACTTGATATCACTGAAAAAAAGACAAATATCATGTTAAATATATTCCACCTTTTTAGACCACCCAAGCCCAACAACGCAACGCCTGATCATTAATAAATAAATAAATATCCTGGGACATTTTTCACTTACGTCCAATCTGATTATAAATTAAGCAGAGCTTATGGTAATCAGATAGCTGATATACTTACTACATTTGAAAACATACTTATATAGATAATTACATCCAGACACAGAACAAATAGACATATTCATGCATACACATGTTTGTCCTTGGTAAGATTCGACACGACTGTGGGTTGAAAGTCAGGGTCACTAACCAGAAAGCTAACAGATCTATCAACTGTATCTGGTCTAGAAAGATCTTGTCATACAGCACACTCACCTATGGACGGACGGATGATGACGGCGGGCAGCCTCCCCTTGTGCTCGTACACGACGTGCTCCGCCAGCTGCTTGCTGAACGTGTACGTGTTGGGGATCTCGCCCAAGTACCTGCAGACGAACAGAACATATAGGAGTACTAGCTTCTGGAGCTGTTCCCGTGATAAAGAACCGTGTGTAGGTTATGTTAGCTGTTCAGAGGAACCAAACCGTTGTGACGAAGGTGAACTTACTTGGGAGTGAGCCTTCAGCGTGTGGTCGTCGAGCGCGTCGCATATCTGCAGCGTGTCGCGCCAGTCCGCGTGAGCGGGATAGAGCACCTCCTCTATGGGGTCGTGGTTCGTGTTGGAGTAGGACGTCGAAACTTACTTGGGAGTGAGCACCTTCAGCGTGTGGTCGTCGAGCGCGTCGCATATCTGCAGCGTGTCGCGCCAGTCCGCGTGAGCGGGATAGAGCACCTCCTCTATGGGGTCGCGCTTCGTGTTGGAGTAGGACGTCGATACTTACTTGGGAGTGAGCACCTTCAGCGTGTGGTCGTCGAGCGTGTCGCATATCTGCAGCGTGTCGTGCCAGTCCGCGAGAGCGGGATAGAGCACCTCCTCTATGGGGTCGCGGTTGGTGTTGGAGTAGGACGTCGATACTTACTTGGGAGTGAGCACCTTCAGCGTGTGGTCGTCGAGCGCGTCGCATATCTGCAGCGTGTCGCGCCAGTCCGCGTGAGCGGGATAGAGCACCTCCTCTATGGGGTCGCGGTTCGTGTTGGAGTAGGACGTCGATACGTGGATTATGGCCTACGTGGAAAAATTTAATTGAGTTCATCATGTAGAATTAAGAATGTAACGCATGATTAGGGAAAGGGGCACTGTATGTAAAATAGACGATGGACATGGATATTTTTTTAAATACAAGAATCTTTCTCTGTTTATATTTTCCTATGTTTATTTATTTATTTGAAAATTTAAAATCTTCCGCCAGAATGGGTGAATGTACCTCTAATATGTCTAAAATGAAGAGTTGGAAGCTCATCTATAATCCTGTAAGCTCGTAAACTATCTATATATTAAAGAACAAGCAAATATCTACGACATACAGAGTAACATAGATAATACATAAGAAATTCTTTATTGCGCGATGTAGGTTTCCATACGGTCTGCGGGTTTCGTACGTATGTTTATTTAAGCGCCATCTATCCGTGAGTAACGGAACTAACATGGCGATATATGTGGTTGCAAGCTTTTTTGAAAAAATATACTTGTGCGTATCCTACATACAAGATAAATAATAACATAGTTTTTTTCTCCTTCGATGTTCCGTCCTAGATTGGAGCTCCCAGCGCTCACCGAAACAGTCCGCGTACGGGTGTAAAAACATCTTCTAGTCCATTAAAAAAAAACATAGTTTTCTACTGTATTTATCTAACAGAAAATAAATTTAAATCTTTCATACTTAATACAATGAAAAGAAAGGTGAGTTTTAAATTTAGTTTTAATACTCTCAAAGAAATTTTGGTTTAGTTTGTTTCATAAGAATCGGGACCATTGCAAAGTTGCTAGTGACAATGGAAAATAACCCTTATGGTGGAAATAATAAGGTACTCACAGCCAGATCCTTGATTTCCGTGGCCAGCTCCATAACCTCTTTAGTGCCTCTGAGGTTCAGTTTGATAGCAAACGGCAGGGGATCGTCAAATCTGAAGTTTAAAAGTCAAATTACATAAAAGAATACCATCCACCAAAGTTTCACCCGTGTAGTTCCCGTTGCAGTAAGAATACGGGGATAAAATATAGCCTATGTTAGTCCCTGATTTTTCTTTTGGGTAGCGGTTACCGTAGCCTATGGAAGCTTGCAACACCCGGGGCGGCACTCACGCATTGCCGACTCAAATCAATAAATTTAAATCAAAATTTTTATTTGGTGGTGGTGTGTAACTCTTATAGTAATTTCTTTGTTTTTTATTATACTAGTGAAATATATTAATAAATACATACCTAACGCTTGCAGCTACATGAAATACTATGTTGACTTTATTCACAATAAGGGCCCGATCTTCATCTGATAAACCTGAAAACAAACAAAAAGGAATAATTTATAATTATACCTCAGCTTAAAAAAACATTCTGAACAAAAATAATTCGAATATCCTCCTATTTTTTATGTCAGTTATAAAGGTAAATAATAAAATACAGAAGGAACAATAAAGATATTGCCGCGTAGTTCCCCTTCCTGCAGGAATACGGGGATAGCCTATGTCACTCCCTGATTATGTAGCTTTCCATTCTTCAGATAGCTCCAGTAGTTTCAGAGCCTATTCGATACAGATAAACAAACAAAAATCTAATATTTCTTTTTTTATAATATTTATCATCAGCTCATAATATACGTCTCAACTGAGGCTGCAGTCCACACGCGCGCCTAGTGCGGCCGTGGACTTCACATGCCTTTCATTGTGACATCTCGAGCATGCAGGTTTCCTCACGATATTTTCCTTCACCGAACATTGCGATGAGACAACGTTGGTGTGTTGGAATTGTTTATTGTACGTACCTAATATTATAAATGCGAAAGTAACTCTGTCTGTATGTCTATCTGTTACGCTTTCACGCTAAAATTACCGAACCGATTTAAACGAAATTTGGTACACAGATAATCCAGAGCCTGAGAAAGGACATAGGCTACTTTTTATCCCGGGAAAATTGAAGATCCCCCGGGAACGCGGGCGAAGCCGTGGGGAGCCACTAGTAATAAATAAAACTTGTTTTATTACAAACTAGGTATAGTACTTATTTTGTGTGATTCTGTTCAGTTCGTTTCTATAATTCGTGGAGAGTGGTCGTGCTACGCTCTTGCACCCTATGGTCTGAAGTTGTGTCGAGGCGCTAATTTGTATTTTAATCGGTCCCTCCTGCTCTCTCCTGGGGCTGCTCCCATATACGACCGCGGCCATTTTGCTTTGTGTCGGACCTCTCTTTCCTTGAACTTTGCACAAACGTCGGACTTGTTATTGTTTAGTGAATTTGACTGTGAGTGTGGCTGCCTACATATTGGGGAAGCCCGAATTGGAAAAAGACCTTTGACGGGTGAGGCTCGAACCGACTGTTGTCGGATTGTGTGTCGTTCGTTTTTGCCCCTAGACCACCAACACAGTGACGCCGCGGATGAAATTACGGATTACTTACAACAAATTGCTAACAGTTTCTGGTAGGCGCTAACTGCTTGCGCTTATCCGCTTAAAGGTGCAAAAATTTGCTTTTGCAATTACATCAGGCGCTTTAATCTGCTACAAAAAAAGGAAAAAAAAAAAAAAAAATGTCTTTGGCGCAGAGTTGTGCGGGGTGTAATAAAGCTATAACATCCAACAACCGAGAAATAATGAAATGCTCCATTTGCCGCGCTCCTTATGATCTGGAATGCGCGAACATAACAAGCAAACGCTTTCACTCCATGTTAAAAGATACAAAACTAAGTTGGAAATGCCCGCAGTGCTGCTGCACGGAACCAAAGACGGGTAATACAAATACACCTATCCGCTCAGCTACTCCTCAATACACGCAGGATATATCCTTTGTAACCACTAGAAATACACAGAAACCTGGACGGGGATCCGCAGATGACACTCTGAATACTGAACCACAAGTTTCTATCGATAACCTCCGCATCTTGATAAGAGAAGAACTCCGCACAACATTAAAGGCAACCATTAATGAGCTGGTTACCGTCCAGCTAAAATCGATTAATGAGAAAATGATATCTTTTGAAGAGACTCTCAATTTCTATAACTCAGCATATGAGGACATGAAAAACCTCCTTGAAACAAAATCTAAAACAATAGAAGCACTAGAAAAGGAAAATGCTATTCAGAAAAACACAGTTAAAGACATGGCTAGCAGGATTGGCGCAGTAGAACAATACTTGAGAGAAGGTAACATAGAGATTAACGGAGTACCGGAAAATCAAGCTGAAAATCTACCAAACCTAGTGGCACAACTAGCAAAAACTGTAGGATGTGAAATCTCTAACGATGACATTGCGCATGTTACACGAGTGGCTAAACAATCCAAAGAAGGAAACCGCCCGCGCTCAATAATCGCTAAACTTAAAAATCGCACCCTACGTGACAGTCTGCTCTCAGCTACCATTCAGTTTAACAAAAACCAGGTCCCTAAACTGAACACTCATCATCTTGGATATGGAGGTACGGCGGTACCTGTATATATATCAGAACACCTTAGCCCAGCAAACAAATTCCTACACGCTAGTACAAGAAGAAGAGCGAAGGAAACTGGATACAGATTTGTTTGGATCAAGGATGGACGTATCTATGCAAGAAAAGAAGAGAAAAGTCCCGCAATATTTATACGCGATCATGACAGCCTAACCTCTATCTTTTAAGTAAATATATCTACTTTACGTTAATAACTATATCATTAGATTGAACAACATACCAATGGCTACAAATAGTTTGATTTCAGAAATAGATAAGTCTAACATACATACAGCATTGCGTATTACAGATCCAGAAAATTGTAAAAAGTCCTTAAATATTACCTGTAACAGTTTTAATATTATATTGCAAAACATACGTAGTTTAAGTCGAAATTTTGATAACTTTACTGCCTTTACTTCTATGCTTAATTTTGACCTAGATATTATCGTATTTACCGAATGCTGGCTTTCAAAAGGCTATAATACCCCAATCTTGGAAAATTACAATAGTTATGCATCTACAAATTTGTATAATCAAAATGATGGAGTGGTTGTTTATGTTAGAAATAGTATAGATATTAAGATTGTTGAGCCGGATAAAGCTGTAGAATTTAACTGCGTAGTTGTAACGAGCAGAAAGGAACTTGCTGTCATATGTATATACAGACCTCCCTCATTCCGTAAAATTGACAAATTTTTAATATCATTGAATAATATCCTATGTGATTACAAAGATTTTTCACAAATAATACTCATTGGGGATATGAACATAGATATCTGTTATAATAATCTAGATAACTCCTCGTCTGCCTACCTAGATCTCATAGCATTACATAGCCTTACACCTACCCACGACCAACCTACTAGGGAGAATAGCTGTCTGGACCATAGTTTCGTTAAAATACCATTTTATGTTAATACCGCCATACTAGAATCAACTATAACAGATCACAACTGCATCATTCTATCCATTAATAATATACCAAAATCACAACTTCACGACAGTAGAAATTTTATAAAAAAAGTTAATTATAGTGCGATAATCACCGAGCTGACTAAAATAAATTGGCAAGAAATACTCACTAATAAAGATATAAATATCGGTATAAATGAATTCATTGTAAAATTGCAAGAAATTATTAAGATCCATACCTCAACTATTAGGAAAAAACGCAAAAGCCGTAACATCAAACCATGGATTACACCGGGATTAATCCGATGTATAAGAAATAGAGATAGATTACATTTAAAACTAAGAAAAGATCCAGAGAATATTATACTTAAAATTACATATATACGATATAGAAATACATGCAATAATGTTATAAGAAAGACAAAAAACCTATTTTACAAAAATGAAATGCAAAAGTGTAAATATGATGTAAAGAAGCAATGGAAGATAATAAAAGACATCTGCTATCTCACAAAAACCAAAGACAACACACCTAAATTATTAACCCTTAAAGATAGTCCTACTACATCACTTAACCATATAAATAATTATTTCGCTAACGTGGGCCCTAACCTAGCTAACGTTATCCTTGACCGATTAAATTGTAATGAGCAAGATCTGGTAACCACATCTGAGAATTTACCCAACACCTTGAAATCATTTGCATGGCTACCTACCGACGAAAAGGAGATTAAAAGTATTATAATTTCGTTAAAAAACAGTTCTAGCACCGGCTGGGATGGGATACCAGTTAATATTTTTAAGGTAGGAATTGATGTCTTAGCTCTACCTGTATCAATCATATGCAATGCTTGTTTCGATAACGGATGCTTTCCTAAACCTTTAAAAATTTCTAAAATTATCCCAATTTTTAAAAAGGGAGATAAATCTGACATTATTAATTACAGACCAATTTCATTATTAACTACTTTATCGAAAATTATTGAAAAAGCAATTAACCATAGATTAAAAGATTACTTAGAAAGCAAAAACCTTATTTCTAAAAATCAATTTGGTTTTCGTAGCAAAATGTCCACACAAGATGCTGTTCTTACTTTAACATCGTCGGTTACCAAAGCGTTAGACTCCAAAGATAAGTGCTTAGCCATTTTTCTAGATTTATCAAAAGCCTTTGATACCGTTTCTATACCCATACTAATAAATAAACTTAATCACTTGGGAATTCGTGGGAAACCATTACAACTCCTCACTGATTATCTAACAAATAGAACACAACTAATTCAGGTGGGTGAACATATAAGCTCTTCTACAGAACGCATAACTTTTGGTGTACCGCAGGGGAGCGTCCTCGGTCCGTCACTTTTCATTGCATACATAAATGATATGTGTAATCTTAATTTAGAAAATGGGAATATCACCACATATGCTGACGACACAGTGTTACTTTTCAAGGGAAAGACCTGGGATGATGTGTACTCAAGCGCTAATAAAGGACTGAGCATAGTAGCAAAATGGTTTGATAATAATCTTCTTTCACTTAATCTATCCAAGACAAATTATATTAATTTCAGTATAAGAACTGATGGACAACCTCAAAACAACAAGTACAACATTAAAGCACATTACTGTAATAAGGATAACGCAGAATCGGACTCATGTAGTTGTCCAACAATCAATTCAGTCACATCAATAAAATACTTGGGAATAGATTTAGACAGTAACCTTAACTTTAAAACACAAATTATCAACCTTACTTCGCGAATCAGAAAACTCATATTTGTCTTTAAAACCTTACGGTATATCTGCGAACCAAAACAAATAAAATTAATTTACCTGGCGCTATGCGAGTCCATTCTTACGTACTGCATTACGTGTTGGGGCGGCTGCTGTAAAACTACTCTACTTATACTTGAAAGAGCACAACGTGCCGTTCTAAAAGTTATGTACTTCAAGCCTTACCTTTTTCCTACGACACAGTTATACGAACGGTCGGCGACTCTCACGATCAGACAACTATTCATTTTACAAACATCCTTAGACCAACACAAAAAAGCTTACTCTATAGCATCCCTCAGTAGTAAGCGTCGCATAGACAGGATATTTACAGTCCCGTTATGTAGAACTGTTTTTGCCCAAAGATTCTCGCCATTTCTTGGACCATTTCTCTATAATAGGCTTGCTAAGATTATTCCAAAACTCCCTAATCTTACTAAAGTAAATTGTAAACAGGCTATTTTAAATTATCTCATTACCCTAAATTATGATGACACCGAACAATTATTGGAAAACCTTATATAAAAGTAATTTCTTGTGTATTGAGTATGAGTATATATTTAGTATTTCTGGATCCAAATTTTGCATGCAATTTTATTTTATTTTATTTTAATATAACTTAATCCAAAGCTTCCATCTTCACGATTTATAAGTTAGGACATTATTGGCATATTATTAACAGTTACCTTCCGAGATACAGTCTCAAACTAGTTCGGAAGGTACGTAACTATATTTTATATAACCTAATCTGATCTACAGTTACACCTTAGTTTTTAAGAGTAACATAAGTCCATTCTCACTGTATTTTCTTTTAAGGTTTATTTATGGAATAAAGAATTTGTATTTGTATTTGTAATTTGTACATTAAGATTGTATTTTAATTGTAAATCAACAAAGCTTCGTTTAATGAAATGAGGTCGTATAATTAACCTTGTTTGTTATAAATAGAATATGTTTTAAACTATTTCTTTTCTTCTTTTTATTCTATTATATATTTGACGTGACAACATTATAATTCGATAGAGCCGGCTGCACGCACGATGACTTATGCGGCGTTACCTCGCTCTGAGGCGTTCCATGTGGCGGCTTGAAGTGCAAGCGAGAGCGCGGAACGAGCGACAAAGAAGCACAATCGGCCTTTGCGTTCGGCAGCGTTCGACATCCGTCTCTCTCCTACTTGAGTGAGCAATGCAAGACGTTGTCACGTTCAACTATCGTCAGTAAACCGACTTTACAGACAACCAATTTTTTAGTATAATTGAAACGTTTATATGGGTTTTATATCAAGACTAGTTGACCCGCTCAATTTCGTTAGCGTCACTTGCCCGTTTTTGTAACATTTTTGATTGAAACTCCGCTCCTATTCGTCATAGCGTGATGATATATAGCCTTAAACCTTCCTCGATAAATGGACCATCTACACTGAAATAATTTTTCAAATAAGGTTGGCTGTGCTTCTATTAAGCCTTAAGTATATAATAGTACTAGCTGCCGCCCCGCGGTTTCACCCGCGTAGTTCCCGTTCCCGTGATCACAGGGGTATCAAAATAGATAGTAGCCGATTCTCAGACCTACTGAATATGCATATAAAATTTCATAAAAATCGGTTAAGCCGTTTCGGAGGAGTATGGTAACCAACATATATAAGACTAGCGGGCCCGGCAGACTTCGTTCTGCCCACCAGCGCCACCTACCGGGTCCAAATTTATGTATCATACATAAAAACCTTCCCCATGAAATACTCCGTAATTTGGTGAAAACCGCATGAAAATCTGTTCCGTAGGTTTTGTGTTCATCGCGTTCAGCCAGACAGGCGACGGGGACTTTGTTTTTTATATATAGATGTATATATGTCCGGGAATATTATTTATTTTTTTAAATAAAGGTTAAAGAAAACTCACCCAGTCCAATTTCCATGACATCCCCGGATATGACAAACACTTTAGACTCGAACAACGTAGGTTTCTCTTTTCTTAGACGATCGAAACACTATAAATAAAATAAGGCATTTATTTAGGTTTAGTACAAGAAGCTTATTTATCTACACTAATATTATAAAGAGGAAAGATTTGTACTTTTGTATGTAACGAATAAACTCAAAAAGTACTGGACCGATTTTAATAATTATTTTTTCATTAGAAAGCTACATTATCACTGAGTAACATAGGCTATATTTTATCCCTGTATTCCCACGGGAACGGGAACTACGCCGGTAAAACCGCGCGGAGGCAGCTAGTACTTAATATTATAAATGCGAAAGCCACTCTGTGTTTTTCGCTTTCACGGTAAAACTACAGAGCAGATTTTACTGAAATTTGGTACACAGATGAAGACAAAGGCTACTTTTTATCCCGGGAAAATCGAAGATCTTCCTGGTACGCGGGTGAAACCGCGGGTAGCCACTAGTGTATTAAAAATGCGAAAGTAACTCTGTCTGTCTGTCTCACTTTCACGCTAAGACTACTGAAGCGATTTAAATGAAATTTGGTACACAAATAGTCTAGAACTCTAGAGCCTGAGAAAGGACATAGGCTACTTTTCATCTCGGGAAAAAGGAAGATCTCCCGGGAACGCGGGTGAAACCGCGGGAAACATATACTTACAAGGCTAGAATATAGCTCGGCTAGCCTATCCTCGGACTTGACTCCCTTCTTGCTCCTCATCAGGAGATATATCCTGTCCAGGCCTGAGCATGAGTAGAGCAGCTTCTCAATCAGAACTTTGCCCATGAATCCTGAAAAAACAAAGAATATTTATCTATACAGTCTATACCATATCCTACTTCTATAATAATATTATAAAAGAAGAAAGATTTGACAGCCCAGTTGGCTTTGTGGTTATCTAGTGACCCTGACTCTCAAGCCGCGGGTGGTGGGTTCGAATCCCACCCAGGACAAACATTTGTATGCATGAATATGTCTGTTTGTTCTGTGTCTGGATGTAAATATCTATATAAGTATGTATTTAAAAATAGTATATCGACTATCTGGTTACCATAACACAAGCTCACTTTGAAACTTACTTTGGAATCAGATTGGCCGTGTGTGAAAAATGTCCCAGGAATTTTTTTTTTATTTGTTTGTTTGTAACGAATAGGCTCCGAAACTACTGGATCGAATCACACAATTCTTTCACCAATAGAAAGCTCCGTTATTCATGAGTAACAAAGACTATATTTTATTCCCGTATTCCCACAGGAACAGGAACTACGCGGGTAAATCCGCGCGACGGCGGCTAGTATATTATAAATGCGAAAGTTTATGAGCATGGATGTAAGTTTGTTAATCTTTAACGCAAAAACTACGAATTGGGGTTAAACTTGGTGGTTAGATGAAGTTTATAAAGTGAATTAACACATAGGCTACTTCTTCTCCCGGGAAAATTTAAGGTCTGCCGGAAACGCGGGTGAAACCGTGGGGAGCCACTAGTAAATAAATAAATAATAAGTCGCCTTGATAATACTTATTCGTTAACTTCAAATATTAATCATAATCACTGTATTAAAAAGTTTTTTCAATTGTAAATATCTATCTGAGTATGTATTTTCAAGATCTATATTTAGTACTAGTGGCTCCCCGCGGTTTCACCCGCGTACCCGGGAGGTCTTCCATTTTCCCGGGATAAAAAGTAGCCTATATGTTAATCCAGGTTATAAGCTATCTTTATTCCAAATTTCATTTAAATCCATTCAGTAGTTTTTACGTGAAAGAGTAACAAACATCCATACATACATACAAACTTTCGCCTTTATAATATACTAGTGGCTCCCCGCGGTTTCACCCGCGTTCCCGGGATAAAAAGTAGCCTATGTGTTATTCCAGAACATATTCTAGCTCTGTGCCAAATTTCAAGCAGATCCCTTCAGCCGTTGGAGCGTGAAAGAGTAACAAACATCCATACATACATACATCCATACTTACAAACTTTCGCATTTATAATATTAGTAGGACTAGTGGCTCCCCGCGGTTTCACCCGCGTACCCGGGAGGTCTTCCATTTTCCCGGGATAAAAAGTAGCCTATATGTTAATCCAGGTTATAAGCTATCTTTATTCCAAATTTCATTCAAATCCATTCAGTAGTTTTTACGTGAAAGAGTAACAAACATCCATACATTCATACATCCATACTTACAAACTTTCGCCTTTATAATATTAGTAGGAAGTAGGATATCCGCTATCTAGTTAAGGTACAAGCTCTGCGTAGTTTGTAATCAGATTGGCCGTGTGTGAAAAATTTCCCACGATATTTATTTAGTTATTGTAAAAACATGCTTAGCTTGTGTATTTAAAAAGTAAAAAAAGCAACAGACAAATGAAGTAATAATAAATTGCACATTTTAAACTAGCTTCCAACCCGGGGTTTCACCCGCGTAGTTCCCGTAATATAGCCTATGTCACTCCCTGATAATGTAGCTTTTCATTGGTGAAAGAATTATTAAGATCAGTCAAGTAGTTCTTAAGTTAATTTGTTACATACAAAAATACAAATATTTCCTCTTTATAATATTAGTGTAGATTATTCTTTTTTCCTCTATATTCTTCTTAAATTATCTTGGGTCCTTGATAAGTATGCAAAGTTTCAAATTTACGTACGTACAAAAATTCTATAACATAGATACCTACATAAATATAGATAATGAAAAAAGCGTGCTACAAAAAGTCTACCAAATTAATTCCATTTCAAATTTAGTTTTAATTTTATTTTATAAAGTTGAAAGACTTGTAAAGGTCACTCACCCGAACCGCCAGTTATGAAAATAGTTTTTCCTCTATAAAACTCTGGTATCGTCTCCACATTGTCAAAGTCTCTGTCCTCCAAGAAACCCATGATTTACTTTTTAAATAACCAAAACTTGTTTGAATTTCCGAACTTAGGTTTTTAATTTAATAAAAAAAATTGAACGCACTTGCAGCTACATTGAACACATGACGGCAAGACACTGGCAGTAAAACTCAAATAGTGACGTGTTATTGGCCTTTTTTTTTTACTTTAAAATTTTTAATGTCAGTGAAACGTCGATTCACTTCACTAAGAGAGGGTCAAATGTCGTAATTTGTAATACAATAGTGATGTTTGATGACAACGCAATAAATTCTATTCATTCGTTAAGGGGAAGGTTTATACTTAGGAAAATAAATTCTAATACCTAATATCTAAGTCTATTTGAGTAAATAAAATAATAAATATCCTGGGACATTTTTTCACACACGGCCAATCTCATTCCAAACTAAGCAGAGCTTGTGCTGTAACCAGATAGCTGATATATATACTACACTAATATTATAAAGTTTTTTTTTGCATTGAATAGGGTCCGAAAACCGATTTACTGATTTCACTGTTGGGAAGCTACACTATCTCCGGTGAAAATAGGCTATATTTTATCCCCGTATTCCCACGGGAACGGGAACTACGCGGGTGGAACCGCGCAGAGGCAGCTAGTACTACACACTTTTAAATACATACTTATAAAGATATTTACATCCAGACACAGAAGAAACATACATAAGAATATTATTTAACTCATTCTAGTTAATACATGTGCTTTTATAGACTAGTGTCTCCCCGGGGTTTCACCCGTGTTCCCGGGGGATCTTCAATTTTCCCGTGATTAAGAGCAGCCTATGTCCTTTCTTAGGCTCTGGACTATCTGTGTACCGAAGTTCATTTAAATCGGTTCAATAGTTTTAGCGTGAAAGCGAGACAGACAGACAGAGTTACTTTCGCATTTATAATATTAGTTAGGATCTATATCTATGATAAAAAATAACATTCGAATACCTTTTGAAATTAGCCGTTCTGTCGTGAAAGAGTAACAAACATACATACAAACAACAAACATACATAAAAACCTAAATTTTTTGCAATATATGTAGTAATCAACCGACTAAAGATAAGGTCTTTCGTGTATCATTTCGATACGGAACTTTAAAGGATTCAAATTGAACTCACCAATACCTGTAATTACGGGGATTCCCCAAGAATGTGGGGAAAATCATATAAAGTACCTAGTATAGTAAGTACCTACCCACTCGTCATGAGTACCGTTTTAAAAAGACCTTTTACAAAAAAATACCTCAAGATAAACTTTTTAATAGTCTCAGGAAACATCTCAGGAAATCAGGTTTCCCATAAAAACAAAATATGTAGAGATTTCATTATTTATTTCTTACAATAATTAAAAAAATACCTAATATAAAATCAATCTTAAAACGGAAAGGGCTGAAAGCTTCTGTTCGTTTGTTTGAACGCGCTAATCTCAAGAACAACTGGTTCGAATTCCAAAATCTTTTTCTTTTGAATAGCCTATTTATCGAGGAAGGCTATAGGCTATATATCATCACGCTACGACCAATAGGAGCGGAGCATGAATGAGAAATGTTACAGAAACAGACAGATTTGTGGGGGACAGTTAGTATCTAATGTAAAATTAACACCTTTATGTGTGTCTGTCTCTGCCGTTGTAGCTCATAAATATACCAACTTTACACGTACAGACAAACAAACTCTTCAACTTTATATATATATTAGTATATATTTTGTTAAACGTCATAAACTATACCTCTGCGGTCTGCAACGCAATGTTGACTTCCGCTACCTTCAAGGAGACAGGACTACCAGTCAGGCGATGCACTGGAAACCTTACCATTGGAAAATAAACTTTATCTTCTAAACTATAGAGTACATTTCAAATTAAAGATATTCTGGTTAAAAATAATGTACAATGGAATAACAACTTTAAGTGCTATAGTTAAGGATGCAATTAAAATAGCATAAGTAGTACGTGTTTACTTTATAATTGGACTATTGAACCGCGCAACTTCGTTTGCGTCACTTGCCCGTTTTTGCAACATTTTTGATTGATACTCCGCTCCTATTCGTTGTAGCGTGATGATATATAGCTTATAGTTTTCCTCGATAAATGGGCTATCTAACACTGAAATAATTTTTCAAATCGGACCAGTAGTTTCCGAGATTAGCGCGTTTAAACAAACAAACTCTTCAACTTTATATATTAGTATAGGTATACATATAATTCTTTATAAATCTTTCCCTTAACAATAAACAATGACCATTACAAATCTTCCCACCTATTAATTTGATACCAACATCGAGAATTGAGCGAATTATGACGACCTCTCACTCTAAACCCTAGTAAATAAAAGAGATGCAACATTAATAATTGCCTTAATACTAGTGATAATCACTTTAGTGAATTGAAAAAAGCAAATCAGCATTTTTAAATGGTAGGTATCTTGATGCATAATTAATTCAGCTGCTTTACATATCTGTTCATTATTCTAATTGCATAGTATGTAATCTAATTTATAGGTTTTTATATGCCCTGATTTAAATTACAAAGTCTAAGGTCGTGTGGTGTCTAAATTGGGACAATATATTTCTAGCGACATATTTTCACACATGGCCAATCTGATTCCATACTAAGCAGAGCTTGTGTTAACCATGCGGATATACTAGTTTTAAATACATACTTATATAGATATGTATATCCAAAGATAGAACAAACAGACATATTCATGTATACAAATGTTTTGTGTATAAAAAATCACGTCTTCAGATATGTTAAACATAAAATCCTAACTAATCTACACTAATATTATAAAGAGGAAAGATTTGTATTTTTGTATGTAACGAATAAACTCAAAAAGTACTGGACCGATTTTAATAATTCTTTTACCAAAGCGAAACCTCGAAAGCTACATTATCACTGAGAAACATAGGCTATATTTTATCAATGTATTCCCACGGGAACGGGAACTACGCGGGTAAAACCGCGCGGAGGCAGCTAGTAGTGATATAAAATGAAAAATATTTATTCATTCAAATAGGCCTTCTCAGGCACTTATGAAACGTCGACTCTAACGCTCGGTTCGGAAGGTTATTACTGAGAAGAGCCGCCAATAAACTCAGCAATTACTGATTACCTAAAAAGTATTAAACTCTCAAAATGCATTTATTATGCGAAATTAAAAAAATACATGTCACTGTCAACAGACATAACCATTTTGAAATATTTATTTATAATTTTTATTTGATTATTTTTTATTTATGTATATTTTTTTCCCAATTTCCCGTGATTTATATTCTAGTGATTGTTTCTACCACATCTGTGATTAATAAAACATGGCTAAAAAGGATAAGAAAAATAAAAAAGTAAGTGTATCATAAACTATCTGCTTCCGCGCGGTTTAACCCACTTAGTTCCTGTTCCCGTGGGGATATAGAGATAAAATATAGCCTGTGTTACTCCCTGATAATGTAGCTTTCCAATGGTGAAAGAATTTTTGAAATCAGCACAGTAGTTTTTGAGTTTATTCATTACAAACAAACAAACAAACAAATCTTTCCTCTTTATAATATTAGTATAGACAAACAAACACACACAAAAACACAAAATTATCCTCCTTATAATATTCATAGAGTGATTTAGATGAAATATATATTTTTACATCAAAAGCAAAAACATTAAAATGATTTGTTTTTTTCCAGGACGATGCAAACGAACCACCAGGTAAGCGCTTGTCTTTCTAACTATATAATATATTATCCCGGGATAAAAAGTAGGTAGCATGTGTTAATCCATCATCACCACTATCTGTGTTCCAAATTACATCTAAATCCCTTCAGTAGTTTTTGCGTGAAAGAGTAACTAACATCCATACATACATTCTCGTAAAAATTCGAATATCATAATGCTAGTGGCTCCCAGCGGTTTAACTCACGTTCCTCATCATCATCATCATCATCATCATCAACAGCTCATATACGTCTCCACCGAGGAGCTCGAGCCTCCCCTAACATCGCGGGGGCTTAGGCCATAGTCCACCACGCGGGCCCAGTGCGGTTTGGCGGACTTCACATACCTTTAATTGTGACATCTCAGGCATGCAGGTTCCCTCACGATGTTTTCCTTCACCGAAAGCCAGTTGTGTGAATCCGTACGTAAGTTTTTATAAACTCAGAGGTACGGGCCAGGGATTTGAACCGGCACCCTCATGAGAGTGAGTCGGTGCGTTCCCAACTGAGCCACCACGGCTTTTACTCACTCACGTTCCTGGGGATCTTCAATTTTCCCGGGATAAAAAGTAGCCTGTGTCGACTGCCCTGTTGCCTAGGGCATCACGTCTGGGGGCACCAAAACAATAAATAAATTATGATTTATTGTTGTCGCACCTCTTCCTCTAGGAACGTTAGATCTCATAATTTACAAAAAACTAGGTTTAAAGACCGATTCTAGTAGAAACAAGGATGTGGAGCTCATCCTCATATACTCGAACCGCCGCGATCGTCTACCCAGCGCTTCAGTCGTACTTTCCTATTGCGGACCATTGGTTTGTGGAATGGGCTTCCCGCTACGGTTTTCCCTCCGCACTACGATATGGGGTTGGGAACTCTTCAAGGTCGGCAATACATTGGCGATCCCCTTGGTATTGCAAATGTTCATAGGCGGCGGTGACCACTTACCATCAGGTGGGCCGTCAGCCTGGTTGTTAACCTTTTGACATAAAAAAAAAAAGGTCCCACAGCGTGGATTGCTTACGGTATCAAGTAGTCTTAATCCGTCACTGATCAGGGTTAATGTCATCACGCTACTCCCCAGAGTCTGATGTCCTGGACGAGCTCCTGGTGGCCACCACCGACCTGGAGCCGGAGCCCGAAGAGATCCAGTTTACTGACACATCATATACTAGTGCATCTTTTGAATCACTTCCACCAGTCATCGAAGGTATGTATATATAATCTTCATCACTACATATTATAAAACATTTTATACTTACTAGCTCCCTGCGGTTTTGAACCCGCAATCCCGGGGGATCTTCAATTTTCCCGGAATAAAAAATAGCCTATATCCTTTCTCAGGCTCTAGACTATATGTGTATCAAATTTCATTTAAATCGGTTCTGTAGTTTTAGCGTGAAAGCGAGACAGATAGACAGAGTTGCTTTCGCATTTATAATATTAGTTGGGATATACTCGTAGGTATACTTTGATGCAACATTTTTGATTGATGCTCCGCTGCTATTCGCCGTAGTATGATGATATATAGCCTATAGTCTTCCTCGATAATTGGGCTATCGAACACTGAAATAATTTCTCAATTCGGACTAGTAGTTTCTGTGATTATAAAGAGTTTCCTCACGATGTTTTCCTTCACCGAAAGTTAAACAAATTAAAACCAAAATAAAAATAATTAAAATCTGCTGACCCCGGAATTAATTACTTCCGGGACAGGGGCGTAGCTTAGCTACCGCCGTATCTGCCGTATCAATTACCCAGTGGCCCGGGGGCCCCGTGTAAGAAATCTTTACCCTTCATAAGGGCCCCCAACCATTTTTTTATACGGGGCCTCGCCAAGGCACGCTACGCCACTGTTCCGGGGCAAACATTTGTATGCATGAATATTGCTGTTTGTTCTGTGTCTGAATAAAAATATATATAAGTATGTATTGAAAAGTTTTATATCAGCTATCTGGTTACAACACAAGCTCTGCTTAGTTTGGAATCAGATTGGCCGTGTGTGAAAAATGTCCCGGGATATTAATATTTGTTGCTATAAATAAGGTGTAGGCATAGTCTGGTAATAAAATATCGTGTCCCATATCTGGTACAAAAGTAGGACTTATGTTTTATCAATATTGGTTACCATAGCAACCGCTATACACTAAAATATAACATAATAAGCTGTCAAAACTGTAAATAAAGTGTTTCTACTATAAATTTATTCTTAAAGGAAAGGCAGGTTAGTATATTTTATATTTTATTTTCTGACTGGTTGTTGGTTCGAATCCTTTCTCATATTTCTAAGGCTTTATTTTGTCGTGTAATTTGAAGTAGATAATTTTTTTTTATGTTGCAGAACCTAAACCAAAAAAGAAGAAAGGGAAAAAGAAGGTACCTAGTTATCAAATTTAAATTAATAAATAAATATATTCAAATGCAAATGTTTGTAAGAATATAGCATACTAGTGGCTCTCCTCCGGTTTCGCCCGCTTTCCCGGGAGATCTTAAATTTTCGCGAGATAAAAATAATCTCATGTATTATTCTAGAATATATTCTAACTCTGGTGCCAAATTCCATCGTGATCCCTTCAGCCGTTCTGGCGTGAAAGAGTAACAAACATATTTCTATACATTCTTACAAACATTCGCATTTATAATATTAGTAAAAGAGGATTATATTTAACGCAACAATGGCTGAAGGGATTTTGACGAAACTTGACAAAGTTATAGAAAATATACTAGATTAACATATAGTATGCATTTAAATTCGAAAATAAAATAATGTCCTCTAGTAACATTAATGAAACCGCAGATCAAAAGACTATGTCTTTAGTACCCCTAATTTTAGTACCTACCCCTTGTCAGGAATTATATCAGAACTTAAATTATTATAGGCAGCTGAAGATGAAGTCACCAAGAAGACGAGCAGTGAAATGTTCCGCTGGTCCGAGGAGTCTTTGGGAGCTGGTTATTATTTTGAATATGTCCCTTAAATTTATTTATTTATCTTGCTGTCCAGACAAACTTCAATCAAAATATTTTTTTTGTGTTAAGTATTTGAGGCGGCAAATACAAAAAAACTGTAAATTAGTCTAGCTGTTCTAAAGGTTTAAGTTTTGTAAAAATTTCAGTTGATCATAACATCGTTTTGATGAGTATTCGGGAATATCCCGCGTTTCCTCTGGATTACAAGAAACACACTTAACTGTTCAACGTATATTCGCAGACTGATTTGCCAAAACACAATGTACATATTCATAAAAATACTTAGAATTACCCACTTATATTTTTACAAATATCACTCGTTTGTTCTGCTCGTATTTGTCGTAGCGTGATGTTTCATAGCCTACAGCCTTCCTCGATTGAGCCATTAGTTTTGGAGCCTATTGTAGGTATACAAACAGACAACTTCAGCAGATACCGGAATTAGTAGATTAGCATATTTTTTTTTGTATTTTTCTAATATCTTTAAAATATTTATTTTAATTTTACAGAAGAAGACCACAAAGTCGAAGAGGAGCAAGTGGAAGTGAGAAAGAAGAAGGGAAAGAAAGGGAAGAAAGAAAAGGAAAAGGAGGAGATACCGGACTTTGAAAAGGTTAGAAAGAAACAAAGTTTGTATGTTTGGATGTGACAAGTAAACTCATAAAGTGCATGTCTAAATATTGTTTTGTAGTTTTGTACACACGTACAATCTGATTCCAAACTAAGCAATGCTTGTACTACAACTAGATAGCTGATATACTACTTTTAAATACATACTTATATCGATATTTACATCCTATATTCGTACACACAAAAGTTTGTACTTGGTGGAAATCGAACCTACGATTAACGGTTCGAAAGTATCGCCAACCGTATACATAATATATTTATATATTTTTATTAAATAAATCTCTAATAAACGCAGGTGAAACCGCGGGATGTTAACTAGTTTATAAGCTACTTTTAGGCTATGAAGGTTTTATTATGAAATATTGGTTTTTGGGGTGTAAAGGCAATTTTATTTTCGATTTCCATTTTCCTATAAAATGTTAGATTTACGATGGCGTTGGAATCCATAAGTTTGGATCGTCATAAAAGTTATTATTTTTAGGGTTCAATAAAAATAAACCCTAGTCAGACTTTGGTGTCTGACGATATATCTTTACCTTTCTCAATAACCACAAATGTAATAAAAATTATCTAAAGAATAAACATTTCTCTTGAATATCACTAATTTATTATTAAATCATTCAATGCGTACGGGAAACTATAAACTTTTTAATTTATAATAATTTAAGTAAGTCAATAATTGTTCAATAGAAATTTGTCCTAAATCTCGTAAACGCTTTAATTTATTACGTAAATTACAAGCAAAAATTAAACTCATGGAAAAATCAGTTTAAATGTTAGTCGTTGCTAATTTCGATGTATCAAAATTTTCGTAATCTTTTATTATTATATACGGAACCCTTATAATACGAGTCCAACTTAAACTTAAAAACATTTAAAATATTTATGTATCAAAATTTGGTAATATTTTATTACTAGATACGGAACCGTCTTAAATCACATCCAGCACACACTTGCCGGCTTCTTTCAACATTCATTCTGACTTCTATTATTTCTAATCATGCGATATTTTGTTCCACACCCCTCTTTTGTTTTTAAAGCTCAGTTGTTCGTGAGCTTTTTTAACGTAAAGTTTCGTAAAGTTTTCTTTGGATTTTTACCAAAAACAAGTGTCTATTGTGCATCTAATTATTTCGCCTTAGCGTTTGCTTCACGCAATTATTTACGCTTGATTATGGACGCACTAGCTAACATCTATGCAGATACTGTGAGAATTATAATGACAATTAAATTTATACAGAAAAGTTTCTTATTTATATTATACTAGCTGCCGGCTGCAGTTTTACCCCCGTAACTCCCGCTCTCGTAAGAATACGGGGATAAACTATAGCCTATGTTACTCCCTGATAATGTAGCTTTCAATTGTTGAAAGAATTATTCAGATCAGACAATTAGTTTTTAAATTATTCGCTACATACAAAAATAGATTTTTCCTCTTTATTAATATTAGTAAAGAAATATCATGGGACGTTCGGATAACTAACCACATTTTTCTATGGTAACCAGATAGCTGGTATATTACACTATTTTAAATACATAGGTACTAATGAAAATATGACACCCAGACACAGAAAAAACAGACATGGTCATGTACACAAATATTTGTTCTGGGTGGGAATCAAACCAAAGGCCAGCGACTCTCAAGTCAAGTTGGTGACCCTTGAAAAACAAAGGCAGTTGATATAAATAAGATACTTTTACTTATTAAATTAAATGTAACTTTGCCAAAAAATATTGCAAATAGCTTTCCTTAGTAAGATTTTTAATTGAGGTTAAAAAGATAATATATTTTATACTATTTTATCTATTTAGACACAATAGACATATAATACATAAAGCATAGATTAAATAAAACATAAATTAATCAAAATATTGTCGTTACACAAATATAAGAAAACGAAATGAAAGGAAACAATAAAAAAAAACTTAAGCTAAAAATTTTATGCAATGCTTGCTTTTGCTTAGTATATAAAGATCTAGAAATATTTCTCAATAAAATCAAAAAAGAGATAGCTTCATAAATTAGAAAACACAGAATTAGGGCCTCGCTAAACAGTTTTAAAATACACTGTAACTTATATATACTTATATATTATAAAAAGTAGTCAAATTTAATTTAATTAAATTGCGTTAGCCGAAAAATTGGAGAAAAATGAACAAGAAGGACAGGGAAGCTTGGATGGCGCAGCGTATAGAAGAATGGCGGATCGAGAAGGAAGCAGAGAAGTTAGTTTTAAATGCCTTCTAAGAAGTACACACTTCCTCTAGAGTAGTACTAACTAACCCATCATCATCAGCTCATATAGGTCTCCACGCTCGGAGCAATCCCCTAACATCGAGGGGGTGCAGGTCATAGTCCACACGCGCGCCTAGTGCGGCGCCGGACTTCACATGCCGCTAATTGTAACATCTCAGGCATGCAGGTTTCCTCACGATGTTTTCCTTCACCGAAAGCCAGTGGTGTGAATTCGTACGTAAGTTTTTTAAACTCAGAGGTAGAGTGAGGGGTTTTGACCTGCATCCTCACGATCTGAGCCACCACGGCTTCATGGTAGACTAACACAGAAGGACTACTATGGGGTGAAAATTTAGATGGTAGTCGGAAAGGTCTTTAAAGGTTGAAGATCCGAATATGGTCTTAAGCTCCTGTCTTTCCCACTTTAAAATTCACATATTTTCAAATGCGGTTGTAAAAGTTTATATTGAAATTTTACATGCTTTCTCATAGGATCAAAAAATGGGGGATGACACGTTGTACGTACTGAAATTATATTTTACTTTATTTTCTTCTCAAAATAAGTATATTATTCGGACATTCCTATCTAACTAATATTATAAATGCGAAAGTTTGTGTGGATGTTTGCTACTCAATCACGGCTGAAGGGATCTGGGTGAAGTTCAGCACAGAGGTAGATTATGTTCTGGAATAGCATATACTTCTAAAGAAACATACCATTTGAACAGATTTGATTGTAATATAGCATTCAAACAGAATATGTTATAGATTAATACATATGAAACTTTTTGTCCTGAGAAATCTCAAAATCCCCGACGAGGATTATAGAAGGGTTAATTTAATTAAGTCTACCAGATAATGGAAATAAGCAACTATATAACCATCTCTTTCTACAGGCAAGCAATCCTCGCGGGTGCGAAAGAGAAGCGAATAACCCTCGCGCGTGAACGGGCTGAACTGATGGCCAAGGATAATGCTGAGCAGGAGATCAGAAGAGATTTACTGGAGAAGGCTGTCACTCTCTTTCAGAGTAAGTGTGAGAGAGATAGGAACAATGTTGCATGAATACAAGTATAATAGGTATAATTATTTTAAAAAAAGATCATGTCAAAATGGGTTTCGGTGAAGGAAGACATTGTGAAGAAACCTGCATTTCTTTTTTTAAATGGACTAGCAGGTGTTAGCCTCAGATGGCTTTTACACCGTTACGCGGACTGTTTCGGTGAGCGCAGAGGGCTCTCAACCGAAGGAGAATTGAAGCGACTGCGCTGAGGGTGTCCCCTGCAGGACCGTGCCTCGGCTCAGGGCGGCGCTGGGGGAAGTGGGGACTCACTTGACATGATTATGCTACCTGTATGTCCGAGATATCGCATTTAAAGGCATGTAAAGTCCGCTACGTACTAGGCCCGGGTGGTGGACTATATGTACTGAGTACTATGGGCTACACCCCCTCGTTGTTAGAGGAGGGGAGGGCTGCAGTAGAGACGTATATGAGCTGATGATGATGATTATAACTCAATTTTATTTATTTAAATATTTGCGAATTCATTAATTTTTTTTTATTATATACATGGATTTTTATTATTATATACATTATACAGGGCATTTTATTTATACAACCATAATAGTAATTGGTACCTATTTTCTAATATCTAAAATACTTATTTCAGGATTTGAAAAGCAGAAGATGGATTTTGAAAATAAGAAGCAGTTACAAGCAGAGGTACGCCCACCCTTAACTCCAACTAATATTTTAAGTGCGAAAGTTACTCTATCTCTCTGTCTGTCTTATTACAGTACACCTGTGCTATTCCAGAACATAATCTGTTTCTTCGGTAAATTTCATCCAGATCCCTTCAGCCGTTGTTGCGTCATAACAAACTCACGCGAAATTTTGTGAGTATGTATATATGGATGTTTGTTACTCTTTCATGCACCAACTACTAAACGAAGTTGAATGTTATTTGAAACAAAAATTTAATAACCTGGATTAACGTATTTATCTTCAACATTGAAGATCTCCTAGGAACCCGGGGAGCCACTAGTTTAAAATATTATATTTTTTCCAGTGGCAACAATATCTACGTTGCGACGGTCTACCGGATCCCAGGGTGGTCACCCAGATGAACACTTACCTTCACCTCTGGGAGATGAGCACAGAATGTGATGATAATGAACTGGATAAAAGAGTATCTGAAACATTGCCTGTGAGACTTCTACCTACTCTTTGAAGATTAAAGGCATTCATTGTAGGATATAATTACTAAATTACCTGAATTACTAAAAGACGAAACCGATAGAATATTTTTTAACAAATTTAAACAAATACTAATAGATAAAGCATATTATACAGTTGATGATTATATGAATGATAGAAACCTTACATAAATAATAATAAACTTAATACACATATATTATAAATAATAATACCTAGTCAATATAGAATAATTAAATTGTGATTATATAGGTACATCTCTCCTACTTGTAACTCTTGTGTATTTTGCTGTGCCCGGCAGGGTCCGTACTAATATTAAGTACTATGTGGAATGCAAATAAATAATATGAATATGACTATGATATAATTTAAAGGGATTAAACAATTCCCGGAATAAAAGTAGCCTATATGTTATTTTGGAACATTGTTCGATGCAATATTTATTTATTTGTTGAATATGAAACAAACCAATAAAACGTTATGATTCAAAATTACACTTGTATCATCTCTTATTATTAAGTATCTATGAAAAATAACGTTATTTTAAATTAAGAAATGTATTATAATTAATTAAAACTAATTGTTTACAGATGTTAGAAATGCTTGAAGAATTTGTGGCGAATCCGAGAAATTATACTTCTCTACAGGCGCAGAGTTACAATGAAGTAAGTTCTTAATTCTTATATATTTTATTTAATTATATACTATCCAATAGTTTTTATGTTTCGTTACGTACAAGAATAAGTCGTCGCGTGAGTGACGCCCCTGGTGTTGCAAGCGTCCATATGCTACAGTAACCGCATCACATCAGGTATGCCTGTTTGCCACCTTTGTGGTATAAAAAAAATACAACTCTTTCCTCTTTGTAATATTAGTAGTATAATAATAAACAATAAGTCCTTACTATACTCTTAAAAAAACCCTTCCAGGTCCGTCTGGCCCTAAGGGCACAGTTGTCAAACGCCATTCAGATCGCCTCCTTCACCCTACTCAGGGATCTTGAGAAGCATCTCAAGTTTGAGTCCCTGAAGTTGGCTACCTATCAGCGAGAGTTTAGAGGACTTCGTCTCACCATATGGGTGGCTGTCAGGATGCCCACCAGGAAACCGAAGCCAATTGAACCGGATCCGTGAGTTATTTTGATCTTAGTGTTAATCATCATCATCATCAGCTCATATACGTCTCCACGCTCGGAGCTCGAGCCTCTCCGAACAAATAGTCTGGGACATTTTTCACAAAAGGCTAAAGTAAGCTGCAAAGTGAGCTTGTGTTATGGTAACCAGATAGCTGATATACCTACTACGTCTTTAAATACATACTTATATAGATATTTACATCCAGACACAGAACAAACCGAATAAGCCAAAACTGATACGATTTAACTTCTCAATTAGATTTGACTTACTGCAAAAAATATGAATATTTGAAAATGAAAATAAAAATAGATTTTTATTAAAAAAAAAGCCTTGAAAACCAAGCTCTTTTGAGTAAGTAGTCTGTCTGACTCTAACGCTCGGTTTGGAAGGTTGGTTTTCCTTAGAAGAGCCGCCAATAAACTCAACTAAATTTACTTACAATTAGTTTTTTTATTTCCAGTGAACCAGTAGAGCTGTCTTTCCCCTCAATGAAAGTGGGCGTGAAGCTACCAAAGATTATAGACGGTTCGTGTGTGTGCGTGCGCGCAGCTCGCTCCATGATCGACTTGCTAAGCGAGAGTTCCAGGAGTTACCCGCTACTTGCTGATATGCCTAATAGATATGAAGGTATTGTTACCTAACTAATATTATAAATAGTCCCTTAGCTTACAACACCGCTCAAGTCGAAAATTGGCAGTTTCTACATTTTAATGCCGTTGGATAGAGCTGCTCATTGCGCGTCGAGCCATGGGTCACATGATATAGATTTCAGTCAATAAGAGACTTTAATTCAAAAAGTAGTAACAGCGCGCATGCCGGTTGGCCTTTAAAAATAAACAGTTTTTTCGTCTCATGAAAAGTTGGTAAAAATGACTTTTGAGGTGTTGAGAGCTAAGGGACGAAATGCGATAGTAACTCTGTCAGTCATGCTAAAATTACGGAACCGATTTAAATGAAATTTAATACACATAATATTCTAGAGCCTGAGAAAGGGCATAGGCTACTTTTTATCCCGAGTTTATTTATTTATAAATACTTGCTGCACTTACAGTATAGTATACACCAAAACAGACAACAAGTCAATTACACATATACATATTATTTTTGAATTAACTTAAATATCTAACACACATATTCGCAAAGGTATTTAACTTGGCAAAAACAACTCAATAGATTTAGATGAAATTTAAAAACAGTATATAACCTTGTTTAAATTTACTCCCGGGTAATTACAAGATCTCCCGGGAACGCGAGTGAAGCTGCGGGGAGTTACTAGTCTTAAATAACTATAGAAATTCTCTTTTTACTTTACAGACCTTTTCATCTTCAACGTGAAGGAACACGTGGAAACTTATAAGCTGAAGAAAGAATATGACGAAGTGAGAAGTAAATTTTACAAGGAAGTCAGAGAAAAAATTAAAGAACTGGAAAACTTCCTCAAAGCCAATCAGTTAGTAAACCCTTTTTTAGTATGGTTAAACAGGATGACTTATTTGTAGGAGAGTTATGGAAGGAGAGGATAAAAAATGCAATTATAAAGATTAAAAAATACGGTTTATTGTTGGTATATCAAGGCCTAAAATATGAGTGACAGAAAGTTCAATAAAACAAAAATAGCTAAACACATTTGCTTATAAATTCAAATTTACTTAAAGGAATACACAAATAATGAGTTTGTATATTCAACATTATTTACCACGATATTATTTTCATAGCTATTTTTAATGAGAGTAATACAAGATTACCGGATTGACGGATTTATTTAAAGCCTGGGTTATCCCACTGCAGGACAAGGGCCACCCATCCTGCTGTCCACACATCACTATTATTATATAAATATCTCGAGACGTTTCACACATGGCCGATCTGATTCCAAACTAAGCAGAGCGTATACTGTAACCAGATAGCTGATATACAACATATACTACTTTTAAATCATACTTATATAGCGTACATACTACGACGACGACGAACAAAAAAAGGTAAAAAGGTATTAGCCCATTCAATATTAGTAAGCTCTAGATTAATCTGCTCGTAGTCTGCTTTATAATAGTTGAATTTTTGTATTTTAGATTGCATCAAGGTTTTAATTGGGTATTTATATGAAACAGTGGTGTAGAATGGGGGATGATGATTATCTACCGGCAGTAGTATTGTACGACTCTACGAAACTCGCACGAATCGAGACGAGCTGCTCCGAAATCGGACGAATACATAAGCAGCTGTTTATGAGAAAGTATATAGGTGTATATGTATTTATGTACAACAGTGAATAGCTGTACTTGTAAAATTTGTGTATGAAGTGTTTTGAATATGAATGAACAAAGTGCATTTATTATTAAAATAAATAAATAAAATTATAATTGCATAAGTTGATACAAAATGCTATGCAATGCAATAGCTTTACCGCGGCAGTCCCCGAGTGCCTCACGTAATTTTTTTTATACATTTACATACTAGCTCCTGCCACACAGTTTCACCCGCGTTCCTGGGGGATCTTCAATATTGCCGGAATAAAATGAAGCCTGTGTGGTAATCTCCAGGGTGTCAGCTAACTCCATACCAAATTTTATTAAGAATTTGAAAAGTAAGTTATAATGCTGATGTGGTAAAAACCCTTTTTCATAACATTTTTACCCTAAAAATGAGCTCCAACATAACTAACTACTTTTTTTTATGTTGGTTAACAAGTATTATACTAGGAGCCACTAGTTCACCCACTTCGCGTTCCCGGGGATCTTCAATTTTCCCGGGATGAAAAGTATCCTATGTCCGTCTCTTGGTCCTAAGCTACCTCACCACCAATTATCAGCCAAATCGGTTCAGCCATTCTTGAGTTATAAATAGTGTAACTAACACGACTTTCTTTTATGTATATATATTAGATATATATTTTGACACTTACCAAACAGCACTCTTCAGGGGATACTTATGAAGCATACCGTTGACTGAAGATAGAGTTGATTACAGTAATCTTATTCCAGGACATATAAATTATTATAAGTTATATTATCACGGTTATAGACGGAAGGAAGCAAGTATATTATGTGGATTTTCATGAATCTATTTATAAAACAAAGTCTCCGCCGCCTCTATCTGTCTGTCTGAACGCGATGAACACAAAAACTACTGAACTGACATGCGGGTTTTCACCAAATTTCATGGGGAAGGTTTTTATGTATAATACATCAAGTAGGACGCGGTAGGTGGCACTGGTGGGCAGAACGAAGTCTGCCGGCTCCGTAGTATAGTATAAATAGAGTTCTTACTGGGGTTATATACTGGGGTTATGTACTGTGTTATATACTGGGGTTATGTACTGTGTTATATACTGTGTTATATACTGGGGTTATATACTGGGGTTATGTACTGTGTTATATACTGGGGTTATGTACTGTGTTATATACTGTGTTATATACTGGGGTTATGTACTGCGGTTATATACTGGGGTTATGTACTGTGTTATATACTGGGGTTATGTACTGTGTTATATACTGGGGTTATGTACTGTGTTATATACTGGGGTTATGTACTGTGTTATATACTGCGGTTATATACTGGGGTTATGTACTGTGTTATATACTGGGGTTATGTACTGTGTTATATACTGCGGTTATATACTGGGGTTATGTACTGTGTTATATACTGGGGTTATGTACTGTGTTATATACTGGGGTTATGTACTGTGTTATATACTGGGGTTATGTACTGTGTTATATACTGGGGTTATGTACTGTGTTACATACTGGGGTTATGTACTGTGTTATATACTGCGGTTATATATTGGGGTTATGTACTGTGTTATATACTGCGGTTATATACTGGGGTTATGTACTGTGTTATATACTGGGGTTATGTACTGTGTTATATACTGGGGTTATGTACTGTGTTATATACTGGGGTTATGTACTGTGTTATATACTGGGGTTATGTACTGTGTTATATACTGCGGTTATATACTGGAGTTATGTACTGTGTTTATGTACTGTGTTATATACTGGGGTTATATACTGGGGTTATGCACTGTGTTATATACTGGGGTTATGTACTGTGTTATATACTGGGGTTATGTACTGTGTTATATACTGGGATTATGTACTGTGTTATATACTGGGGTTATGTACTGTGTTATATACTGCGGTATATACTGGGGTTATGTACTGTGTTATATACTGGGGTTATATACTGGGGTTATATACTGGGGTTATGTGCTGTGTTATATACTGGGGTAATATACTGGGGTTATGTGCTGTGTTATATACTGGGGCTATGTTCTGTGTTATATACTGGGGTTATGTACTGTGTTATATACTGGGGTTATATACTGTGTTATATACTGCGGTTATATACTGGGGTTATGTACTGTGTTATATACTGGGGTTATGTACTGTGTTATATACTGGGGTTATGTACTGTGTTATATACTGGGGTTATGTACTGTGTTATATACTGTGTTATATACTGGGGTTATGTACTGCGGTTATATACTGGGGTTATGTACTGTGTTATATACTGGGGTTATGTACTGGGGTAATATACTGGGGTTATGTACTGTGTTATATACTGGGGTTATGTACTGTGTTATATACTGGGGTTATGTACTGTGTTATATACTGCGGTTATATACTGGGGTTATGTACTGTGTTATATACTGCGGTTATGTACTGTGTTATATACTGGGGTTATGTACTGTGTTATATACTGGGGCTATGTACTGTGTTATATACTGGGGTTATATACTGTGTTATATACTGCGGTTATATACTGGGGTTATGTACTGTGTTATATACTGGGGTTATGTACTGTGTTATATACTGGGGTTATGTACTGTGTTATATACTGGGGTTATGTACTGTGTTATATACTGGGGTTATATACTGTGTTATATAATGGGGTTATGTACTGTGTTATATACTGGGGTTATATACTGGGGTTATGTACTGTGTTTATGTACGGTGTTATATACTGGGGTTATGTACTGTGTTATATACTGCGGTTATATACTGGGGTTATTACTGTGTTATATACTGGGGTTATGTACTGTGTTATATACTGCGGTTATATACTGTGTTATATACTGAGGTTATGTACTGTGTTTATGTACTGTGTTATATACTGGGGTTATGTACTGTGTTATATACTGGGGTTATGTACTGTGTTATATACTGAGGTTATGTACTGTGTTTATGTACTGTGTTATATACTGGGGTTATGTACTGTGTTATATACTGGGGTTATGTACTGTGTTATATACTGGGGTTATATACTGTGTTATATACTGGGGTTATATACTGTGTTATATACTGCGGTTATATACTGGGGTTATGTACTGTGTTATATACTGGGGTTATGTACTGTGTTATATACTGGGGTTATGTACTGTGTTATATACTGGGGTTATGTACTGTGTTATATACTGGGGTTATGTACTGTGTTATATACTGGGGTTATGTACTGTGTTATATACTGGGGTTATGTACTGTGTTATATACTGGGGTTATGTACTGGGGTTATGTACTGTGTTATATACTGGGGTTATGTACTGTGTTTATGTACTGTGTTATATACTGGGGTTTAGTACTGTGTTATATACTGGGGTTATGTACTGTGTTATATACTGGGGTTATGTACTGTGTTATATACTGGGGTTATGTACTGTGTTATATACTGGGGTTATGTACTGTGTTATATACTGGGGTTATGTACTGTGTTATATACTGCGGTTATGTACTGTGTTATATACTGGGGTTATGTACTGTGTTATATACTGGGGCTATGTACTGTGTTATATACTGGGGTTATATACTGTGTTATATACTGCGGTTATATACTGGGGTTATGTACTGTGTTATATACTGGGGTTATGTACTGTGTTATATACTGGGGTTATGTACTGTGTTATATACTGGGGTTATGTACTGTGTTATATACTGGGGTTATATACTGTGTTATATAATGGGGTTATGTACTGTGTTATATACTGCGGTTATATACTGGGGTTATGTACTGTGTTTATGTACGGTGTTATATACTGGGGTTATGTACTGTGTTATATACTGCGGTTATATACTGGGGTTATTACTGTGTTATATACTGGGGTTATGTACTGTGTTATATACTGCGGTTATATACTGGGGTTATGTACTGTGTTATATACTGGGGTTATGTACTGTGTTATATACTGGGGTTATGTACTGTGTTATATACTGAGGTTATGTACTGTGTTTATGTACTGTGTTATATACTGGGGTTATGTACTGTGTTATATACTGGGGTTATATACTGGGGTTATGTACTTTTAAGTTTTAACTGTACTTACCAAAGAAAGAATCTTAACTGCAGTCAAATCCTTCAATAGCTCCAAACCACGTGATGAAAAGCTCAACACCTCACACGTCAATATCCCAGGTCCAAAAAAACCTATTTTTATCTCAGAAGCGTTAACATTCAAGGCACAACGTTTATTTTACACGGCCCGTGAGTTTTCTAAAATCAATGAGTACCGCTACTGTTGGGTTTCCAGAGGTATCGTATACCTTTTTTTTTTTTTTTTTTTTTTTTTACGCTGGGAAAAATGCGTTACGCATACCCTCCCTGTCGGGGGACAGGAAGGGTTATGTGGGACTCCCCGGTTGCTAGTCAACCGGTCTACCCACTAAACAACCCAGCGACACTCCTTCCTCGTCTTTGTGGGAGGGAACTGGGAATCTGGCATAGCCCTTGCGTCCAGTCCCCCCCCGACGACCGCCCGCCCTCTCGGCGGGCCCTTCGTGCCCCCCCTCCCGTTGTGGGAGGGGGGGTTTGGGAATGACCGCGAGTGCTCGGCCATTCCCTCCGGCCACGGTGGTGCACCGTGCAATGCGGAAGAGGGCGCCCCCGCGCCACTTCTCCCGCTGGTCACCACCGCTTAAGAGGTATCGTATACCTACGCAAAGCGGACCACCAACCTGCCATAGCTATTAATAGCGAGGATGATCTTTTACCACTGAGAAAACAGGATTGACTAGACTTTGTGTTTTGATGATAAAAAACACAAAGTGTTCACACACGAATCAACTTCTACACAATTTTCATTACAAATTATTACATTTTTTTAGTGGTACATACCACATTATGAATTTATAGACATAACACATAAGAATAGGTATATAATATTATCTTAAAGATTGTATCAAAGTCCGCGGCGGAAGAGACTGGTTCTCCATAACACAGGCTCCGGCTTAGCTTGGAAACCAGTTTCTCCTACAAACTGTCTATATAAGGAAATGTACCCTTGTCCTAAAATTTGTAATTTTATACCTAGTTTGTAAGGAGAAAGAAAATAAACAATTATTATTATTATTATTATAATCACATCCAAACACAGAACATACATAGTCATGCATACAGATGTTTGTTCTGGGTGGGATTCAATCCCACGACCGGCGGGTTGAAATTCGGAGGCTTCTCCAGTTATGTTTTTAATATTTATCAGGTACACAAAAAATGAGAAGGAGAAAGATGAATTGGATAACCTAAATATGGCTGAACCTCCTTTTTTACCAGATCCTAGAACGTTTGTAGCTGAAAGAAATGGTAAGAATCAATCTAAGTATACTAATATATAAAGCAGAAGATATTGTTTGGACGCGCTTATCTCAGGAAGTACTGGTCCGATTTGAAAAAATATTTCAGTGTTAGATAGCCTATTTATTGAGGAAGGCTATAAGTTTTATATTATCACGCTACAACGAGTAGGAGAGGAGCATCAATCAAAAATGTTGCAAAAACGGGAAACTTGCGTGTAATAATATACTTAGTAAATATTATTTTGTTTCAGAAAAGAATTTCGCCAAGTACTTGAAAACTTGCATGACCAGGACTCGAACCGGTGAAATCAACTTACGGAAATACAGGTTTTTATTATTATCATTTCTTGTATTTCCTCTACTTTACAGTAGCTATGCAAATAATATCGTGGTGATATAGCCTATAGCCTTCCTCGATAAATGGGCTATCTAACATCTTAATATATATAAATCTCGTGTCACAATGTTTGTCCTCAATGGACTCCTAAACCACTTAACCGATTATAATAAAATTCGCACACCATGTGCAGTTCGATCCAACTTGAGAGATAGGATAGCTTACATATACTTGGACCCGGTAGGTGGCGCTGGTGGGCAGAACGAAGTCTGCCTGGTCCACTAGTTGAAATATATTTTTCAGTGTTTCTTGAGATTAGCGTTCAAACAAACAAACTCTTCAGCTTTATATATTAGTAGAGATTTTTATTATATACATACCTACTTGTGTAAACTTAACATTAAGTTTAATATATATTTTTTAGGATTTGCGGCGGGGTACTTAACTTAGACCTCCTGACCACGCCCCCACAGCCGAAGCGCATGAGAAATTCAATAATAGTTACCACACGTAAGTAAAATCAAATATCAAAATCAACATCTTTTTTATGCAAATAGGCCTCAATCAAGCACTTATGAACAGTCACTATTAATGCTCGGTTCTGATAGTTGTTTTTAACTGAGAAGAGCCGGCAATAAACTCAGTAATTACTCTGTTCAAAGTATCTACTTTGTAAAGTATATGTTTAAAATTGGTCCCAATTATGTAATAAACTAAACTAAAAAAAATGTTTGACTAAGCTTACAGTTCAGTCTTACTGTAAGGTTAGACAAAGATTTACGTTACAGTGATGTCTAGTTTTAAATTTGATGTGAACAATTTTTTCTGATAGAAGTCTTACTGTCCTTTATAAATCACTAGCTTTCGCCACGTGTAGTCTCGTTCCTGTTGGAATACCGGGATAAAATATAGTCTATGTTACTCCCTGATAATGTAGTAGTAATTATTCAGATCAATCCAGTAGTTTCGGAGCAAATTCGTTACAAAATAATATATGTTTTTTCCTCTTTTTAAATGTTAGTAAAGATAAATTGCTTGAGAAGGCCTATTTTGGATGCATTTTTATTTATAGCTTTCAAACCAATTTATGTTTGTCGAAAATTATTATTTTGTACAAAGAAACAAATAAATACAGAAAATAATAACTTAACATTTTATTATAATACTAGATTTGTATAATACAAAATTTATTTAATATGACTATTACATCTTTCAACCCTAAAGGCGCAATTTAGATAACTTCACTAGCGACATATTTGATTAAGTTTCCTCACAATGTTGTCTACGTCTGAGGGTCCCAATTATCTTATTTTAAAAACTAAATTTATTTATATTTTAGTTACGATTATTGTATTTAGCAACACAATATGAAACACTCATTTACCAGCTGGCTTTGTGGTTAGTGACCCTGACTTTCAAGTCGTCGTGGCCTCGAATCCCACCCAGGACAAACATTTGTATGCATGAATATGTCTGTTCTGTGTCTGGATATAATTATCTATATAAGTATTTATTTAAAAGTAGTATATCAGCTATCTGGTTACAGTACAAGCTCTGCTTAGTTTGCAATCAGATTGGCCGTGACTAAAAAATGTCCCGGGATATTTATTTCATTGAGATAGAATTATGCTAATGATACATTTTCAATTTGTTTAAGTTTTTGTGTAACTAAACTCTTCTTTAATCGCCTCCAGAAGATTGTCCTCTGTGTTTCGTCCTTTGGCCATATAATATAGGTTTTAGTCAACATTAAATAGTGCAGTGTGTTTGGACGTAGACGCCGTGGTATGTCTTCTAGAAGTAATAGGATGAGCTCTTCACGACGTGTTTCTAGAAGTCTGCAAATTGAGAATGACGTTTTATTAATGTCGCTGTCAGATGCCAAATTAGCTACTATTTATTATGTCAATATATATACTAGCTTTCGCTGCACGGTTTTACCCGTGTATTTCCTGTCCCCGTCGGAATACAGCGATAAAATATAGCTTATAGTAATTCCTGATGAATATGAAAAGAAAGCAAATATACTCATTCGAATAGGCCTTCACAGGCACCTATGAAACGTCGACTCTAATGCTCAAATAACAATTTTTAAATATGGAGACTCCATTGCTTACCTATGCTGTGCTAGATGCATCTCGAACTGACACCACTGGCTCAGTAAGAATTGCTGAGAAATTATCAGCATTATTGATCTGGATCTGTCCATGCAGGACACTATGTTCTCCAAAATCGATAAACCCACCTGGAAATTAAATAACATTGCTAAGTTAGCATTTATTTTTCCTAATTATACAAATTTGCGTGACTCCCCGCGGTTTACCCGCGTACCTGGGATATTTTCCATTTTCCCGAGATAAAAAGTAGCCTATGTCCTATCTCAGACTATACATATATATCCTCTAGCTTTCCTCGATAAATGGGCTATCTAACACTGGGATAATTTTTCAAATCGGACTAGTAGTCCCTAAGATTAGTGCGTTCAAACAAACCAACTTTACGACAAACAGCTTTACTAAATCTTTTTTATGCAAACGTTTTTATAATCTTAGCTTTAATATAATTTCATGAGAGAAAGATTTGTGCATATAGTTTCACATATAAGTTTACTGGTCTGTCTGGTACCTGAAAGTCTCTCTCGTGGAGGCAGGCGCTGATGCTGCAGTCCGCCTCCAGGTAGGGCAGCAAATGGTCCAGGACCCACCCCCGGTCTTCGTTGCAATACGACACGAACACGTCGTAATTAAATATTGTGTTTTCTGTAAAATAGAAAGGAAAAAAGGAAATAAATATCGCGCGTCATTTTATACACATTCCGAAATTAACAGTGCTTGTGCTGTACTGTAACCTTATACTGATATATACTACTTTTTTAAATGTATACTTATATATATTTTCATACAGACACAGAATAAGCAGATATATGTTGTCCTATTTCGAATTCGAACCCACAACCGGCAGCTTGAAACTCAGAGTCACTAACCATTAAGCCAACCGATCTATCAACTGTATATAATTCTAAAACTTATATAAAATACTAGTGGCTCCCCGCGGTTTCACCCGCGTTCCCGGGATAAAAAGTAGCCTATGTGTTATTCCAGAACATATTCTAGCTCTGTGCCAAATTTCAAGCAGATCCCTTCAGCCGTTGGAGCGTGAAAGAGTAACAAACATCCATACATACAAACTTTCGCATTTATAATATTAGTAGGATGTAAAAATCACTATAAGTATTTATTACGCTTTCACGCCTAAACCAATATAGGTACCGATAAAAAAAATCATGCACCAATGAAAAGCTACATTACCAGAGAGAAACATAGGCTATATTTTATTCTCCTAGTCATAGGGGAACGGGAATTAGGAATGAAAATGCGAGACGGGTGCTAAGAAGTAAATTTCACAATAACAAATAATAATGTAATCAAAAATACTTGAAACAAACCAAAAAAAGACAATATAATGCGGCTAGGAGGACAGTAATCTTGTCATAACGTACTAAAGGATTTAGATTAAATATGACGTACCTATAGATAGATTTAAAATTATTACATACTAGCTGCCTCCACGTGGTTTTACCCGCGTAGTTCCCGTTTCCGTAGGAATACGGGCACAAAATATAGCCAATGTTACTCCCTGATAATGTAGCTTTCCAATGGTGAAAGAATTGTTCAGAACGGTCCAGTAGTTTTTAAGTTTATTCATTTTATACAAAAATACTAATATTTTGAGATAAGTATAAATATATTACAATAAATTGTAAACCATTGGCTCCCCGCGTGAATTTCCCGGGATAAATAACAGCCTATATAATATTCTAGAACATATTCAAACACTGTGCCAAATTTTATCGCGATCCCTTCAGCCGTTCTGGCGATAAAGAGTAACAAACATACTCACAAACTTTCGCACTTACAATTAGTAGGATATAAGAGATTTTATACGTACCATCAACAACATCGTTTTTGTTTATCAAACTCAACATTGTTGAGTTTTTGATTGTTATAAAGCAGTATCTTATGTTTCTTCTGAATATGAATCCAATGACTAAAGGCAGCATCAAACACGGTATGATCAGAAGTGCAAACAGCTTACTATACCCGTCGCTCATAATTTTATCATAACCAATTTCTCTGGAATTCTTATTACAAGGGACAACTTGTGAAAACCTCACGCTAGTACTTTCTGTTACCCTCAAACACTTATAAGATTCCGGATCATAATCGATAAGCAGAAAATCACTATCGACTTCCAAATTGTCATCATCATCACAATCTTCTTTGCATTCGTTTGTGACTATGCGTCTTTTTGATACGATTCTGTTGAAGTAGTCAAACGCATTGTGATGACTTGCTATAGGACATAAGTCTGCTCTATTACCAATTATTCTAGAATACAGTTTTGTCACTGTCGAATTCTCGTTTCTCAAAGCCAAATCGAACAGTTGTCTAGTATGGCAGTTGCATACAATGAAATTACCAGACAAAGCTATATATTTGATTTCAGCCAGATCTTCTATCATTTCTTCTGATATTATATTAATGTTGTTCTCTTTTAGAGATAGCAGTTTCAATGTAGGCATGGGTGAAAATGTCGGGTTGAACCACGTTGTCATTCTGTTCTTATTTAAGTCCAGAATCTGTAGGTTTCGCAATGTTTTTGTCACTTTGTTTTCTATTGCGCTCAAATCGTTGCTGGCTAGCTGTAGGATTTCCAAACGGCTAAATTTGTAGAATATATCGAAGTCCCCCAACGCTACTTCGGTTGCATATAAAATTTGCAATGTCTCTTCTAAGCCGCTGAGAATTCCTTTCCCATTCAAAATGCCAGGGTTTTTTGAGATATCCAATATTTTTAGAGAGGTTTTTGCGAAGAACTTCTCCTCCAACCGCATCAGACCAGTGTTACATAGTGACAGACGTTTCAGCTTTTTGTTTTGAAACTTTAGCAGCCTCATATTCTTTTGGAGTAGTTTTGTAAATGATAAATCTAAAGAGGTTAAGTTTGTCAGCTTTTCGAAGACCATCGATGAGTCGATGAAGAGATTTATCATATTTCCATTGTCGTCTATAGCCTCGTTCCTGCTGAAATCTAGATGGATCAAGTTCACAAGGCCATCGAAAGCTAAGCTATCGATGTGGTGTATCCTATTCTCTCCTATATATAGCGCTTCTAACTTTGTCATGCCTCTAAATAGGCGAGAACTCAGCGCTTTTATTGAGCATGCCCGCAAATCCAGTTCTTTGAGACGTGGAAATGTTATCTCTTTGAATCCAGATGACCAGACGGAATCACCTGAAAAGTGTACATTAGAATTAGATTTACTTCTGTTCATGAGGAGCTATGGTGAGTTAAGCTATTCAGTTGTGGCTAAGTTTATAAATGTATATAAAAAAAATATATTTATATTACTGGCTAACCCGGCAAGCGTTGTTTACTACTGCTCCGATTTGAAAAATTCTTTCAATTTTAGATAGCCTATTTATCGAGGAAGTCTGTAGGTTATATTTCATCCCCGTATTTTAACAGGAAAGGGAATTACGAATTACTAAAACAGTGTTAGCTAAAATTATTAGAAAAATCAACTTACTCAGGGCATCAAGACCGACAGTTACTTCTGTAGCGTCTGTGGCATTCAGACTAATATCGTACTGTTCTCCTGGTACACTCACATCCTGGAACCTGTTCCCGTAGAATGTTAGATATTCCAAAGTGTCAAATAAGTGACGTCCTTTAGAATCTTGCAGGTTGAATATCTGAAAATGAGACTTAAGTCAGTTTTTTTTATTAGAGTCGCTCACGGCTTTGCTTGCACTGGTCTGGTTAACTTAATTTCAAAGTATTTGTGGTGTATTTGTCATATTTATCGATACTAATATTATAAAAGCAAAGATTTTAATATAATAATAAATATCCTGGGACATTTTTCACACACGCCAATCGGATTCAAAAGTAAGCTTCAAAGTGAGCTTGTGTTATGGTAACCTGATAGCTGATATAATACTTTTAAATACCTACAAACTTATAGATAATTACATCCAGACACAGAACAGACATGTTCGTGCATACTAATGTTTGTCCTGCGGTTGAAAGCGCGGCTTGAAAGTCAGGATCACTAACCACAAAGCCATCCAGTAAATGACCCGGGATAGGTTTTCTATAGGTACTTTTTACTTACCGGCGGCACCCTGGTCAGTCTGCATCGCGACAAACTTAAATATTTTATCAAATGGTTGTTTGTTGTACGAAATAATGCAACTTTCTGACTCAGTATTGTCACAGGATACATGTTGGCTGATAAATCTATGGCGTTCTCGAAATCTGGAACGAAATAATTCATACAAATATATATACTAACTAGTGGCTCCACGCAGTTTTACCTATGTACCCGGGAGATCTTCCATTTTCCCGGGATAAAAAGTAGCATAATATGTCCTTTCTCAGGCTCTAGAATATCTGTGTACCAACTTTTATTTCAATCGGTTCAGTAGCTTTAGCGTGAAAGCGAGAAGAGTTACTATCGCATTTATAATATTACATAGTAAGATACCTTAGTGGCTCACTTGCGAACGCACCGACTCACGATCATAAAGGTGCAGGTACAAACCCCTGGTCCGTACTTCTAAGTTTTAAACCTTATATATGGATTCACACCACTGGATTTCGGTGAAGGAAAACATCATGAGAAAACATGCATGCCCGAGATGTAACTATTAAAGGCATGTGAAGGCCGCCGCCGCACCAGGCGCGCGTGTGGACTATGGCCTACACCCTCGGTGTTAGGGGAGGGGAGGGCTCCGAGCGTGGAGACGTATATGAGCTGATAATGATGATGTGGTACATATATAACGACGGAACATGAGAACGGCCACACTGATTTAGTTATTTTTGCTCTCAAATTGTTCATAATAGGTACTCGAAAGAACTTCACTCTTAAAAAAGTGAATACAAGTGAAACCTCAGGCCTAAACTAGTTCGGCCGGAGTTGTGTATACTTAGAATGCGAAAGCGTACCCGCAACTCCGGCGACGGCCAGAAGGGGACACGGGGAGGTTTTAGTCCGTGCAAGTCGGACATAACCCGTCGCTGTGCCCTCAGCGGCGGGTATGCGAAGGCGTTTCCTCCTCGATAAAAAAAAAGAAAAAAGGCTAGAACTAAAGAAGCTAAACTAGTCAATAATAATTACCGCTTTGCCATAGCAATTCCCCTTCCTCCCCGACCCAGTCCTGCACGTCTGTCATGTACCCGGTGAGGCATTTTGGTATGTCCCGAGATTGGTGCGACAAGGACAGTAAACAGCATGTGATACTGAAAAAAAGAGACAAAACATTAAGAGGCTAATTCTCAAAAATACAAACATACCCATGTGGGTACACCTACAGTTACAGCTTTTGTTTTTAATTTTATTTACATTCTTGTGGTTTCCGGGGATATTCAATTTTCCCGATATAAACGCAACTTAAGTGCTATTCCAGAACATATTCTAACTCTGTGGCAAGTTTCATCGTAAAAGAGTAAAAAACTTTCGCATTTAGGTATAATATTAGTAGGATATGCCTTTTTTTGATGACCCAGGGGAATCCTTATAGGATACCCGGCAGCTCCGGGGGGAGCCGCCGGGTTATGTGGTGACTCACCGGCACAGAAGGTGCCGGCGCCTACACAATAAACCCCTGGGTGTTCCGATGACGCCTGGACGCCGTGTGGCGGGGCCAAAGCACACGCGTACCTAAGTAGTAGCATATGCCTTAAATCTACCGGCCTCATGTACCATCTAGAAAATTGCAAAAATATTCATATAATCAAGCAAAAAAGTCTGAAAATTTACATTAAAATAAATCCAGTAGTCCGTGACAACATTGTAAACAAACACACATTCTTCTATATAGATAAAACGTCGATATTGTTTCTAGATAAAATTTTATATATAGATTATGATAGATATATAAATAATGAAATTATTAATGAATCATTTTTGTACTTACATGATATTAAATAACATTTTCCTCAATGAAATCCTTAAAATCGACATTTTGTCTCATTTTTCACAAAAAACACTTCTAATTTTATATATAACAATTATTTTTCATTATTGCATATAAACACTTTCCATTCTTTTCACATACTTTGTAACACAGAAAGAATATAAATAAATTATGTTTTCTATTATATTTTGCGAATTAAAACATTTTTAACACGTTTTTTTCGATTGCCTTTATAATAATATCGTTCATTTTATTATAGATAGTAGATAGATAAAGGTTTATCATCATCTTATCTGCTTGGTCAGAGACAATGGGCATATTTCTATTGTAAACTAAACTAAAAATCAAAAACTAACTAAAATTTTGCTAGCTTTTACAATCACACTAAAATTAATTAACAGCATATATCAAAGAACCTACGTAAATATATATTAATATAAGTTTATTGAATTAGGGAATTTACACTTTTTAGTTTTAGTTTATTGCCTTTAGAAATGGTCCCTCAAACGTCATGTGTTATTTTTAATCTGTGGTTTTTGTTTAGGCAGAGGGTATCAATCAAAATAATGAAATCATTCTGATAATCGATATTTTTATCGATATGCTTAGTCTTTATTTACGTTTAAACCAGTTTTTTCCTACACTAATATTATAAAGAGGAAAGATTAGGTTTTTGTTTATTTGTACTGAATAAGCGCCGAAATTACTCGTCAGATCTGAATAAAACATTCACCAATGGAAAGCTACATTATCTGGGAGTAACATAGGCTATATTTTATCCCTGTATTCCTACGAGAACGGGAACTACGCGGGTGAAACCGCTCGATGGAAGCTAGTATATTATATTCGTTTTACGAATTTCATCCCTGATTGTCATTTTACAATATATTTGTTATTGGCTTTTCCTGTAACTTTTTTACGGATTTTAACTACCTATATATTCAGTTATTAAAACTGTTATATAGGTATGTACACTTATATACATAACTAGTGGCTCCCTACGGTTTCACCCGCGATCCCGAGGGAGCTTCAATTTTCCCGAGATAAAAAGTTGTCTATGTGTAAATACAGATTATAAACTATGTGTGTTTCAAATTTCATCTAAATCCGTTTTGTGGTTTTTGTATGAAAGAGGAACATACTCACAAACTTTCGCTTTTATAATATTAATAGGAATTATTATATCGTATTTTTTCAACATCATTTAGTATTATATTATCGCCCCGTAGTTTCAAATTTTTTTAAATTCCGGGAATAAAATGGTCTAGGTATGTACTATTCCAAAACACAATCTTTTTGAAACTTTCACGAAGTAACTTCATCAATTAATTTAATTATTTTCGCTGCCCATCAGGTGAAATAATAAACATACAACCATAAATCTAAATTTTCCCATTTACATCTGTAGCATTCGAAAAAAATTATTAAATTTATTGCAATTTTTTACATAATAAGCCCACAGATACCTATCCTCAGAGATAACTGATAAAATGATGCTTCATTCCTAATGATAACGCATCACATGGTCGTGTTTAAGATATGTCTAATAATATCATATCTAGTCACTTCCTAATAATATCTTGGATCCGTCGGCTTAGTGGTTTGGTACCCTAACGCAAAAAATATTTACATCACTAGTTTTCGTTGGAAAACATCGTGTGGAAACCTGCATGCCCGAGATGTCACTATTAAAGGCATGTGAAGTCCGCCGTCGCACTAGCCGCGCGGGTGGACTATGGGCTCCACCCTCTCGTTGTTATGGTAGGGAAGCGCTGCAGTGGAGGCATGAGCTGATTATGATTATTTTGCTGATTTTTGCATAAACCCTCGTGTAGGGTGCTATACCGATGAATAGGTTTTGAAGAAACTTTCCGCACCGAACATACAAGACTTATAAAGGCCTATTTAGCATTTATATAAAAATGTATTTAAATTTGAATTCATAATCATACCAGCTGTGCCATTCCCATCCGCGTGGAATAATACCTTTGCAGTCTTTACATAGGCATAACTTTTTTATTTATGAACCGATTGACATGAAACAAACTCTAAATGTTAAGTGAAGCTTACCACAATATATTAGTCTTAGCCGTTTCCGAGATTAGCGTGCGGAAACGCACTGGCAAAAATTCAAAAAAGCGTTCAACCAAACAAAACAAACACTTCAGCTTAGGTATAATATTAGTGTAGATATTGATGATGATATTTTCGTGGTATTTTTTCTAGTACAATTGCCGAAGGGTCTTCAACCGATGAAGTATCAAGTGCAGTACCGCGCCCCCTCCCCTCCCCCGCCGGGGGTCACCCGCACCCCCGAGGAGATTGAAGCAGAAATCAAAAGAGTAGATGCAGAATATGAGAAACTAGCACTTGTTTTTATTGAGTGAGTATGTTTTTGCACTGGGATTTGTACCTGCGACCGGTTTGAAAGTGTGTCACATAGCCAACCGATCTGTCAACGCGCTGTTTATAAATTTAATAATTTTTCCGGGACATTTTTCGCACACGGTCAATCTGATTCCTAACTAAGCAGAGCTTGTAATGAGATAACCAGATAGATGATATACCTACTACATATCATCATCAACAACAGCTCATATACGTCTCCACCGAGGAGCTCGAGTCTCCCCTAACAACGAGGGGGTTTAGGCCATAGTCCACCACGCGGGCCTAGTGCGGATTGGCGGACTTCACATGCCTTTAATAGTGACATCTCGGGCATGCAGGTTTCCTCACGATGTTTTCCTTCACCGAAAGCCAGTGGTGTGAATCCGTACGTAAGTTTTTATAAACTCAGAGGTACGGGCCAGGGATTTGAACCGGCACCCTCATGATCGTGAGTCGGTGCGTTCCCAACTGAGCCACCACGGCTCTATTACATATACTTTTTATCCCGGGAAAATTGAAGGTCCCCCGGGAACGCGGGCGAAGCCGCAGGGAGCATTTATATATGAGCTATTACATATACTACGTTTTAAATACATACTTATATAAATAATTACATACAGACACAGAACAGACATATTCATGCATACAATTCTTTGTCCTGGGTGGGATTCGAACCCACGACCCGCGGCTTGAGAGTCAGGGTCACTAACCACAAAGCCAACCGGGCTGTCAAAATCTGATTCCAAACTAAGCAGGTTACATATACTACGCTTTAAATACATATCGTAAGTGTACCAGTCGTGGCCACGGTACCAGTAATGGCCAAAAATTAAAAGAAACATCTAGAATTCGGACATGAGCGAATGTTTTTACTTTGGGATCACTGTGACATAGACTTTAGACATTGAACTATCTAAGTTTAACGTTTTATTGAATTCAGTCAGTTACATGTACAAATTTGCGCGAATACAAAGTGTAAGGTGATTTGAAATTGACAACGACGGCTTTTCTTAAGGAAATCGTTAAGGCGGTGAGCAGGAAGTTTCACTTGTAAAATAGTATTGCTTAATTAAAATCAAAATTAGTTTTGTTTGATGTATTAGCCATAAAATAAAGATAAACTTAGACTAAAACTGGGATATCCATTAATGGATTTTCCCTGGCCAAGACTGGGTCACAAAACTACAACTTTTATTTGTTAAATTAATTGAATCCAGCTTGACCGTATCTCACGCGCAACACATTACAAATATTAAATGAGGACTGGACTTTACAGTTTCACTATATTCAGTGCTGAAACTTTCACAATTTTGGTAATATTTCACAAAAACCAGTTTTTTTTTTCTTAAACTGGCCACCATTGGGTCATTTACCATAAGTACTTATATATGTATATTTACTTACAGACACAGAATAAACAGACATATTCATGCATACAAATGTTTGTCCTAAGCGTCCTTAGTCCTTATTACCTTGTAGTACAAACTCTGCTTAGTTCACTTAATATCTATTTATCTATATCACATAGAATCAAATTTGTCTTATTTATATATATCTATAACTAGTGGGTCCCCGCGGCTTCGCCCGCGTTCCCGGGGGATCTTCAATTTTCCGGGGATTTAAAGTAGCCTATGTCCTTTCTCGGGCTCTGGATTGTTTGTGTACCTACCAAATTTAATTTAAATCGGTACAGTAGTTTTAGCGTGAAAGCGTAACAGACAGACAGAGTTACTTTCGCATTTATAATATTAAGTATGGATGGATGTTGGCAGGTTACCTCACGACGTGATGTGGACGGAACCGCCGGTGGTCTGCCAATGGCAGGAGCCGAGGAAACTGTGGACGAGCAACTATGTCAACGACTACAAGTTTAATGAAGACAAGCTCACTTTGCAGTTCAGGACTGGAGTGTTGTGTGAGTTGTTCTCAAAAATATTATTATAGAACCTCCATGTTTGAAATCAGTTAAATATATGTCAAGCCTTTTTATTGTCAAAAGCGTCAGGCCTCATTCACACGCGAGTTTTAGTATCGGAAAAATCGTTTAATTAAGTACTCCGTATTCCCAACGCCTAAAATTTAAAATCCAACACCGCTCGATAAAAAGCGTTGCGTTTTAAAAATGCTGTCGTGTTACATATACTTGGGAATGCATTTGTTGTATTTGAATGCATGTTTAACGTCCGTAAATAAAACTCTGGTGCGAATGAGGCTATAAGGTTATTAAAAAAGTGTTTGCAACAAAATAATAGCCAAAACGCTTCAGGCGTTCAGGCCTCAAAGTAAATAGGGATTAATATAGATTATTAAAATATTTTTATATCATTCACAGTTGTAAACATTTCAGAAATGGATAAGTAGGTATATAAATTTAATTTTATAATAGCCTACTATATAAAACTTTATAGAAAATAGTTTTTCCATCATCTACCTAAACAACCGTCATGTTACAAAGCAACTCTCTTGTTTGTGTAGTGAAATGTCCCAAGATAATTATATTCCCTATGCAGGGCCAATCGGCATTGCTGCTCAGAAGTACGGTAACCTACCTTACCAGGGATGGGACATGAAGCCAGACCCAAACAGGCAAGTATATTGTGCCTACTCTGTTGACCATAGACCTATAATGTAGTTTTATTTTTTATTGTTCCTTACATATTGTAATTGGTGTTTAACCATGATATTTAATATAAATAAATCTACACTAATATTTTAAAGAGGAAAGATTTGTATTTTTGTATGTAACGAATAAACTCAAAAAGTACTGGACCGATTATAATAATTATTTTTTCATTAAAAAGCTACATTATCCCCGAGTAACATAGGCTATATTTTATCCCTGTATTCCCACGGGAACGGGAACTACGCGGGTAAAACCGCGCGGAGGCAAGGGCAGCACAGGTTCAAACCACACCAAAAATGGTTTAAAGAACAATTCTTGTTGACATAAGGATAGGGGGCTCCATGGGCGTGGATTGCTTAGGGCATCATCAAGTCCTAATCCATCACTGGTCATGGGTGGGATTCCAACCCAACAGCTCAGATAATAGCAACTATTTCTCATTTGACAGCAAAGGTGTTCTTCTAACAGTAACTGGAGTATCTGTGACCATAACTTGGTTATGTCGAGGCAACTCGGTCCAGCTGAAGTTTATCGCCAACGCGACCACGCCAGCTCTAAAAGAACATTTCAACAAATCTTACACAGTTAAGAGAATGACTCAGGTAAAATGAACTCAGGTATACTAATATTATAAAGCGGAATCCTATATATAATCCACTACTATCAAATACTTTGAAGCTGAAAAGTAGGTTTGGTTGATCGCGCTAATTTCAGAAACTACTGGCCTGATTTGATAAATTTTTTCAGTGTTAGATGATTGAGGAAGGTTGAAGGCTATATTTTATCCCTGTATTCCTAGAGGAAAGGAGGCTACGCGCGCGAAACCGTGGGGCGGAAGAAATTAATGATATAAATGCGATTTGTGAGAATTTATGTATGGATGTTAGTTACTCGCATGCAAAAACTACTAAAAGGATTTGGGTCAAATTGCAAACACAGAAAGTTTATAATCTGGATTAACAGAAAGGCTGCTTTTTATCCCGAGAAAATGGAAGTTCTCCCGGGAACGCCGGTGAAACCGGCTAAAGGAATCTGACAATAAATCTTTTGATGCAGATGCTGAATATTTAGCACTAAATTCGTTATACCTACACATTCTTACAATAGTAATCTTGTATTGAAGACATGATGACTGGTTTTGTAGATCATGAAGGAGGCGGCCTGCGACTTCTTCCCGGAGTTCGACGCCCACAACCACATCGCCGGCACGTGTCCCAAGGAGTGGGTGATGGAGAGGCACAACTACCACGCGATGGCATTCCTCTCCAGGGCATACAATTTCCAATGGAGCAGGTCAGTGGTGACCATAGGACAAGAATCATTATTTTTTATTCAAATACCCTTTAGCTTATAAGGGCTACTTAGGTTCTCTTAATGCTCGATTCTGAACTTTTACAATACCTTTTATAGTTCCCTTTACAATAGTTTAAGAAATGTCTGTTAATAAATGTCTTTTATTCAGCCAATTTGATTCCAAACTAAGCAGCACTTGTGCTAGATAGCTAATATACTCCTTTTGAATACATACATTTATATAGGTAGATATTTACATTCAGACAAACAAACAACAATAGTTAAAACCTTGTTTTAACAGAATAATTTCTGAATTTGTTTTTTTCTCGGCTAGAATAACCTTCCGAACCGAGCATTAGAGTATAAGGAGGTAGGGCGCAACCATGGCGCAACGGATTCGTCCGTTCGAAATTGGAGCAGCCCGACTGGGGTAGTACCTCCACCTTACAGAAGACCGCAGCCAAATAACACTACATGTAGTGTTGTGTTCCTGCGGTGAGTAAGGTAGCCAGAGCTCCATGAGGAGATGCTGTAGCGGCAGTGAGGGGACCAGGGGGGGAGTAGCGTCGTAGGGGTGTGCAGGAGTGATGCCTGTTTGGCCCTTCGACGAGAAGTACATTGCGCTTTGTCCCTTTCACTGCCTATACAGTTGCTCCTTTTTTATAGGGTCGGCAACGCGTGTGTGACGCCTCTGGTGTTGCATGGGCTGCGGTAGCCGCTTCCCATCAGGTGGGACCGTATGCCTGTTTGCCAACCTTGTGGTATAAAAAAAATTACGTGAGGCACTCGGGGACTGCCGCGGTAAAGCTATTGCATTGCATAGCATTTTGTATCAACTTATGCAATTATAATTTTATTTATTTATTTTAATAATAAATGCACTTTGTTCATTCATATTCAAAACACTTCATACACAAATTTTACAAGTACAGCTATTCACTGTTGTACATAAATACATATACACCTATATACTTTCTCATAAACAGCTGCTCATGTATTCGTCCGATTTCGGAGCAGCTCGTCTCGATTCGTGCGAGTTTCGTAGAGTCGTACAATACGTCTAATCGCACACAACGCCGTGTCGAAGACTGCCGAACTGAAACGTCAAACGACGTTAGACGATGCACGGCTTTCAACGCTGTGCCGGTCGGAGTGGGGGGTGTTAGGTTTATTTTCGTTACGGAATTTCTTGATTCGGTCGCCGCGCTCAGAGCCCGCGATAAAAGCTATGCAATAGCTTTTAAAAAATATATATACCTAATATGATTAATATAATACCTTCATTTTCATATCACATACATTTTTTAAATTTTACTTTTAGTGTACTTTTTTTCTGTTGTAATGAGACCCAGACCTAAGGATAGGAGTGAAGATATTGTGAATAACCGTGGATTGCTTTTTCAGGTGGAACGTGACAGCCGGCAGCCGCAACATAGTCATGCAAATACGGGAAGCTGTTGATAAGAAACGAGAGGTGCCTAAACACTATTGTTGAAAATTAACAAACAAACATACATACATAATTACATATATTCGTACATATACAATCTGTTGAAAATGTCATTTGTAAAGAATGTCCCAGGATATTTCTTATTTATTACTGTAAATTAATCCTAACCTAACCAATATTATAAATGCGAAAATAACTCTGTCTGTCTGTCGGTCTCGCTTTCACGCTAAAACCTACTGAACCGATTATTCAGAGCCTCTAAAATAATTGTGATAAGTATCCAAAGATTCACCTCAATATTATTGAAAACAAAAGGTTTAGCAGATCCAGAACATTTAGTTATACTGGGGTTCATGTAACCTACAACTACCTAGACCCTAGTAATTGTTTTATGTAGGTATTATACTATCATATCATAGTCCTTAGGTTTTATATACTAACAAAAATACAGACGAATTGAGAACCACCTCCCTTTTTTTGAAGTCAGTTAATAAATAAATAATACCTATACATACACGGACCCAAAACGTTTTTAGTGGGACTGGAACCCACGGCGTATTATAGCATGCCTTAGGTACTTGTTTCTCAATTTCAGGGGAAATTCCAACTGTTGTACGTGTCCCCACAGCGCGCCACAATCCTGCGAGCCAATGAGTTGGTCACGGACTTCTCTACGGAACCAATGATTGGATTACAGGTAATATTCCCTTTAATTGACCTTTGACTTTTCCTAGGTAGGTTCCTAAGTAACCTATGTCCTAATCTGTATTTCTATACCCTAATTTGCAAACCTAATAACTCCACCTTTTTTTTTAATTTCATTTTGATACCGGCAGAATCTGGATGTGATCGTAATCTATACTAATATTATAAAGAGGAAAGATTTGTTTGTTTGTTTGTTTGTAACGAATAGGCTCCGAAACTACAGGACCGATTTCAAAAATTCTTTCATCTTTGGAAAGCTACATTATCCCCGAGTAACATAGGCGATATTTTATCCCTGTATTCCCACGGGTAAAACCGCGCGGAGGCAGCTAGTCATTTATAAAAGTAGATGGTTGTTCCACCATATTTTCTAAAATTAAATGATTTTTATGTTTTTTTTACATAGAAACCTTGCCCAGGCTATAACTAACACAAAAAAATATGCGAAATCGGGTGTGAAAAATGTCCCAGGATATTTATTTATTATGTATCTTGTTTCAGTTCTATCCGGACCTTTTTATTTTAAATATGTCATATGGATCAGTAGATGCTCGCCGCGCGACTTTCAACATGAAATATAAGCAAGTGGAGACGGTATTCAATATGTTGCAAGAGCTAAAATTGTCGAGTTTCTCTTAATGTTGCTATGTTGTGAAAAAAGACGCCATATTGCGGATAAATTTGGAACTAAAGTGTTAATGTTATTCTGGTTAAGATTTAAAAATTATGTTTTAAGATGATTATAAATTTTACATGTAAAAAGTTACCTATTTACCTGTATTAATAGTATTGTATATAATAACATTGAGAGTCCCACTCCGCACTAGGCCCGCGTGGTGGACTATGACATACCCCCTCGTTGTTAGGGAGGCTCGTGCTCCTCGGTGAAGACGTATATGAGCTGATGATGATGTGTGATCAATTTGCAGTATATAGTGCAATTGAGAACTATCTCCTTTTATTTGAAAGTCGGTTCAAAAGTCGACTAACTTATTACACAATTTTGATTTCATGTAGAATCAATTTTAAGTATTACCACCATTGTAATTTCGATTCTATTCTATTTATTTTTAAGTTGAAAATGCCTGTAAACAAAATGCCATTGCCCCCCCCCCCCCCCCCGTGAATGCCCAATAAAACACAGATGTTGCTCTAAACAAATTTTCTATTTATTTAATGGATAAAAAAAAACTAAAAACTAGAAATAGTAAAAAAAAAAGAATACATTTCCTCCAGCAAAGAAACGCAGCAATATACCTTTATATTACAAAAATAATAATGTGTTACCATAACAAAATACTAGCTTTATATTATAACCTTTTTTTTTAATTTACGATTTACCTTAAATCTGGCAGTTGATGTTTTTTTTTATATACAAAATTTATCAATAATATAATTTTTTAAACGTGTCCCCAATGAAGCAATGTTTAAAATAATTACAAAATTAATGTTAGAAATGCAAAATTCAAGCTTACGTATTGTCTAAGTACAACACTACATCAAAGTGAACAGTGGATTATACACCTTATTTCTATAGCTATAGAGTTCGCATGAGTTACGAATGCAGTGACAAACAAAAAATGAGTTTTATACCTTCGGTTATAAAGTGTAAAATCCAGTGTTAATAAAAAGAGATTGCAATATGTGTTCAATTAGACAAGACCCTCCAAGACCTAAAAACTTGACGACATCTAAATGACATTAAATCTTTCAAACGATGAAATGTGAAACAAATTTTAACTTATTTCATCGAATAATTTCTCTACTGTCAGTTTTTCATCAAGATATATTAAGAAAAACTGGGGACTTAGAACTACGAAAGCTTTGTATGCGTTTAATATTAAAAATGAGATTTAAAAATATATACTCTCATTTTTTTTTAAGATTTTGAATTGTTGTTGAAAAAAAACATTTTAGTCTGGCAATAAGCATAGTGCATCATTTTCGCGCCGAATTTAAACGCATACAAAACTAGTGGTGCTCTATACAACTCGACTAATTCATATCGACTCGATTAGTAATAAAATATTTCGAGTCGATTATTGGGCGTAAAAAAATGAATATTCAGCGACTTAACCCCGCAGTAAATGATAGCAATTTTACATTATTTAAAATAGTTTTTCTTTACATTATGTATGTACCTATACTACATTCAAAGTCACATTAAATTAAAACAAATATTCAAATGTGATTTTGTATTTTTTTTTATAACTCAACTGTCAATGAGGACTGACTTTTTTTTAAATATCACAAGCAAAAGAAACTAGAAATAAATGTTTTGCTGAAGCATAGACGAGTGCCATAAATTATATCGATCACAGTCAAGGTTTTTTTTTAAATTAAATAAAAACGAAAAAGGCAAAAACTCAATCCTCATTTGAAAGTCGTTGAATGAAAACTTAATTTTAAAGTTTAAAATGAGAATAATTGTGTATCCATGAATTTTAATGGCGTATTAAACATATTAAACATCCATCTTTTTTTGTAAATTACATGGTTTTTTTTTCATATAATATATTAAACCCCGTGATAAATAATATGCTAAAACAAGCGATATTCCTTTCAAATGTTCAATTAAATTAAAAGCTACTAATCTACACGGATAAAAACATTTTTTATTTATTTATTATTTATTTTATTATGTACTTAATATTTACAGAGATAAATGAATGATTAAATCATAAGTGGTTTTTTTTAATATGTAAACAATAATGTTGGAAGTAATGTTGCCATTCAAAGTCATTTTCACAAAAAAAACATCTATACTTCTATGTGATTGGTGTACACTGTCAATTTTATTTCTTTATTATGAAAGGCACAGGTAAATATAAGGAATGCCACAAATTTTAATATCTCATATACAAAATTCTCCTGTCACAATGTTAGTTACCATACTCCTCCAAAACCTTGACCGATTTTTATGAAATTTTATATGCATATTCAGTAGGTCTGAGAATCGGCTATATATTTTTGATACCCCTGTGATCACGGGAACGGGAACTACGCGGGTGACACTGCGAGGCGGCAGCTAGCTTTTTAATAGAATCATATCTTTTTCCATATTTTTAATTACAATTAGAATTTAAATTTAGGATATTCCCTTTTATAAGTGTGTGCCCTACATATTTACCCCACCTTGCCTAAGATACATCAACATAAATTTAAACAGTCAGCTGTCTTCGTACAAGCAAATATAACTTCTCAAGTCTCGAAATAAAGTTGTCTTTACATTACTCCTAAAAACGTGTCAAGCGAACCCGAAGCGTCCTTGTGTCTCTTTCTATTTAAATATGTTGGAAGGAGAGAGGTATATGATTGAGGCAGTCTAGGTACCTTGTGTAGCGTCCTTGTGTCTCCTTCTATTAAAACATGATGGAAGGAGAAAGGTACATGAGTGAGGCAGTCTAGGTACCTTGTGTAGCGTCCTTGTGTCTCTTTCTATTTAAATATGATGGAAGGAGAGAGGTATATGAATGAGGCAGTCTAGGTACCTTGTGTAGCGTCCTTATTGTGTCTCTTTCTATTTAAATATGATGGAAGGAGAAAGGTATATGAATGAGGCAGTCTAGGTACCTTGTGTAGCGTCCTTATTGTGTCTCTTTCTATTTAAGCATGATGGAAGGAGAGAGGTATATGAGTGAGGCAGACTAGGTACCTTGTATAGCGTCCTTATTGTGTCTCTTTCTATTTAAACATGATTGAAGGAGAGAGGTATATGAATGAGGGTGTCTAGCTTATACCTTCCGTTATATAGGTAACTTTCGGAAATTAGAATCTTTAGACACCTATGAACAATTAATTAAGGTTATTCTAATCAAGGTAAGATGGTTCTGCGATGAATCTATATCGCGCAAAAACTCTTTCCAAATATTATTACGGTCGATAAATAAGTTGTCTGTAATGAAAATTCGAATAGGCCTTTACATACTCTTATGACAAGATATATTTCTTCATTCAAATAGGCCTTCACATGCACTTATGAAACGTCGACTCTAACGCTCGGTTCGGATGGTTGTTCTAGCTAAGAGCTGGCAATAAACTCAGCAATTAAGTTAATTCTTAACATTTGCATACACCGTGGCCGTAGATAAAAAAACGTATTGAATCTATGTCTCTTTTAAGAGTAATTGCTGAGTTTATTGGCGGTTCTTCTCAGTAAGAACAACCTTCCGAACCGAGCATTAGTCGAAATATAAGTGCCTGGGAAGGCCTATTTGGATGAATAAATATATCTTGTCATAAGAGTATGTAAAGGCCTATTTGAACAAAGGAATGAAAGAGAGGTCAATAAATTTAGAGAGATGCAGAATCGGACAGTTTTTTTTATATAAACAACATTGTTTTATCAATAGATATTTTTATGTTTCTTAAAATTACTAGCTTCTGCGCCGCGGTTTCACTCACGTTCGATATTCCAGGAATAAAAAATAGCCTATAAGCTATTCCGGAATATATTCTAACTTTGTGTTAAGTTTTATATAATGTCACAAACATCCGTCCAAACTTTCGTATTATAGAAATAAATATCCACACACAGCCAATCTGATTCCAAACTAAGCAGAGCTTGTACTGTAACCAGATAGCTGATATACTACATAGAACTTTTAAATACATACTTATATAGATATTTACGTCCAGACACAGGACAAACAGACATATTAATGCATACAAATGTTTGTCCTGGGTGGGATACGGAGTCACGACCGGCGGCTAGAAAGTCAGGATCACTGACCACAAAGCCAACCGCCCTGTCAATTATAATATTAGTACGAATCTACGCTGTTGTGATTTTCTTAAAAACTTAACATATGCATAATAAACTTTTTGGAAAAAAATAGATAAAAGCATAGATAAATCCATTAACTATAGAACTGAGTGAATATCTATAGTACTACCGTAATGAATTGAGTCGTCTCGCCATAAATATAATGATGAAAAAACCTATTTAAATAGGCCTTTCTATTCCATATAAAAGCTATGAAAGTTGATTAGCTAAACCTCTGTCCCTTTCTCTCATATGACATATAGGGTGCGTAAGAACGAGATACGTGATACTACACCATTAATCGTCAATATACAGGAAGACAATATAAGATAATTTAATTCTATACTAATAATATATAGAGGTAGTGTTTGTTTGTGTGTATATAGGTAGTCTCCAAAACTACTGATCCAATTTCAATATTTTACCGTTATAAAGCTACAAATTCCCGAGCGATATGGGGTATGTTCATATTCCCCGGGAACGCGACAGAATCCGCACAACGTTGGCTATACTATATTCTATATATGTAAATATTAATTATTTTATATACATTACAGCTATTTTTTAAGCTAATCGGCCACTCAAATTACTATTTAATAAGGTATATATAAAGACTAACGTATGTATATTTGTATTATTAATTTCGTGTAAACTATTAACCTAATCGTACTATAAATACGATATTGACACTCTTCTAACATTATTATTAGCTCCATAAGTGCGAGGGAGATAGAATGATAATATTAATATATGGTTTGACGACTCAGTTCTAAACGGTGCTACTACAGTGAGGAAAAATTTAAAAACTATATATGTATATAAACAAAGTCCCCGCCGCCTTTGTCTGTCTGTCTGAACGCGATTAACACAAAACTACTGAACAGATTTTCATGCGGTTTACACCAAATTACGAGTAGGAGTTAGGAGTATTTCATGGGGAAGGTTTTAGGTGGCGCTAGTGGGCAGAACGAAGTCTGCCGGCTCCGCTAGTGCTCTATATAAAAGAATTTGCTTGTCATAAAATTTTGGACTTTAATCCGTTGTAGATAAGTATATATTTGTGTTTATTAATATTGGTATTGTCTTCTCTTTCATGTTTTAAGATTATGAGTGGGAAAGATGATATTTGGATTATAAAAATAATGAAATAAGATGGATAGTGATAATAACATATTTTTTGTCAAGTAACATGATTATTATTTGCTCCGAAAAGGTCCGCTTGAGTCGCTTTTAGACACAGAGTAATATAAATTTTTTTGATATCCAAATCGATATAAAGCCGCCATTTTGAAATCAAACATCTAATCTTTATATATTGAAGTTATTTTCGAAAATAATATTTTATTTCAATCATAATTAAATACGTAATTGGAAATTTCTTTTTTTTAAGACATTTTCTTTTTATACATATATTTTTAAACTGTTTAGAGGTACTAAAGTAAGTCAGGGATATTCTGTCAAAACTAATCATATACATCAATTTTTTTTTACTGTCAAATAAAAATGATTCAAGTCATTGGCAATTTTCTTTACTTCTTTATGATAAATAGTATCTCAATAGTATACTGAGAACAACGATAATTTTTATTTAAAGGTAGAGACAGACTGTCGCTTCGTGGCTCTACTCAGCTATCGGTCAACTTTGACAAAACTGTCATCTTTAACGCTACAAGACAGTCTGTTTCCAACTCATGTAAATTTTAACGTTATACCCATATACCCCTTTAGGCGATCGACAAAAATTCCGTACCAATCACCTATACTCACGATATCAACATAGATGCTTAATCAGCTGTTCGGAAACGTCATTTTTGGTCAAGTCAGCAAACTCAGCCGTCGTTTTACCCCTCTGCAATATCTCTATAGTGACTCTGGACTCTAGTTGTTTGATGTGGTGTATTAGTTTCGGTTCTGGTAGGGGGTGAACGGGTCTGGCAACATTTAACGTTGTATTTTTTAATGCTCTCGCTAGTGTTTTTAGGAATTTCGACCATTGTCGCTCGTTGGATGTCGCTTCGGGCGTGTTGACGAGGAGAGACGCTTTCTCGACCAGTGCGCACACGCAGCTTAGTGTTAACTGAAAATTTGAAACATCGTTATAGAATAGGGGAAGGAAATAATTGAATTTAATTATTAATGTATACATGGTTACTTAAAAATACTACTCCAGTATAGTGTTCTGTACATACATCAGATATTCGTATGTGTTAATATATTTATGATATGTTAAACATGGAATCTAAAACAAAGTATTTATAGGCAAATACAAATAGGAAGATTAAGCAAGTAAAAGTAAGGCAGAGGCTTACTTCATGTAATAAAATTTTAGAAAAACCATTTTGATATTAAGAATATTTGAAATAACAATAACTTAGTTAAAAATAAGGCAAATATATGAAACCAATGAGCATAGTCAAGTAAATACAGAGATCCCTAATTATATTATAAGTAATAAAGTAATTCTAACTGTCTGTTACACTTTCACGCCTAAATTACTAGACCAATTTTTATGAAATTTGGCACAGAGTTGGACTAGAGTTTAAGAAAGGACATTGGCTACTTTTATCCCGGGAAAGTGAAGGCTACTTTTATCCCGGGAAAGTGTTAGTTAGTGACAATAAAACTAAATATAATACAATATTAATTAACTTACAGATGATGTAAGCGCATATGGTGTTCTCGCCGGATCGAACGCCTCCGACAGAATACTACACGTTTCAAGTATCGCCGTCCATCCCGTCGTGTTCTGTATATATCTGCAAACAGACATACATATATTATATAGATATAGTTATATCACACTAATATTATAAAGGCGAACATTCGTGAGTGTGAATGTTTGTTACTTCTTCACGTCTAAACGGATGGAGTGATTTTAATAAAAATCGGTATGGAGTTAGCTGACACCCTGGATTTACACATAGGCTACTTTTTATCCTGGGAAAATTGAAGATCCCCGGGAACGCAGGTGAAACTACTGGACAGAAGCTAGTATATTTATGAAACTTGGGACGATACTTGGGTATAGCAATCGTCCTAGCAGGACCTTTGTTCTTTATTGGCGACTCTTCTCAGCTAGAATAAACTTCCGAACCTAACATTGCGTACTATGTCCTTGTGCGCGTGGTGCATGTATTTAGGTATATTAATAATCTTTTTTATTGACATATACGTGCGTGTGCGTGACCATGCTAAGCTTGTGCGTGTGTGTGTGTGTCCGTATACGCGTCCGTGGGTGCGTGTGTGTACGCATGTATAGAATAGAATAGAAGAATAGAATAGAATAGAATTTTATTGACAGCAAAAATAATAAAACAATAACAATAAAAACAAACAAGGAATTATAAAAAAAAAGCAAAATAAAAAATAAAAACAAATAATACAATGGTAGAAGTGCTGCCAAAGGGGGACCAGCTCAGCATGTGCTGCTGAAGTCAGCAGCGCTGATTTTCAGCTGGCACCTGTAGTGACCATACGTATACGTGTGATAGTGCGGCGCGAAGAGGACGAGACCTGCCTCGTATGTATGAGTAGCGTGTTTATATATTTATTTTATTTATTAATTTCGGTTCACCAGCTACACTACTACATACAATTCTTAAACTAAACATAAACATAAAAACTAAATGCACAACCATTGTAGGTAAACATCTCTTGCTACACATTATGCTTATCTATACTAATATTATAAAGAAGAAAGATTTGTTTGTTTGTACTGAATAGGCTCCGAAACTACTGGACCGATTTCAAAAATTCTTTCACCTTTGGAAAGCTACATTATCCCCGAGTAACATAGGCTATATTTTATTCCTGTATTCCCACGGGAACGGGAACTACGCGGGTAATACCGCGCGGAGGCAGCTAGTTACTAATATACACATACTTGCGATAGTGTGGCGCGAGGAGGGCCAGGGCTCCATCGTCTCTACGTGCGGCGGAGGGAACAGCGCGGAGAACCCGGGACCAAACACCGCGAGCGCACGGGTGAGCTCCACCCACACGGGACAGGAACCTAGACAGCAGCACCTAAACACACACGGACGATCAATCCTACTAATATTATAAAGGCGAAAGTTTGTAAGTATGGATGTATGGATGTTTGTTACTCTTTCACGTAAAAACTACTGAATGGATTTGAATGAAATTTGGAATAAAGATAGCTTATAACCTGGATTAACATATAGGCTACTTTTTATCCCGGGAAAATGGAAGACCTCCCGGGTACGCGGGTGAAACCGCGGGGAGCCACTAGTATAGTATATTTCATTACAAGTGCGAAAAGGCTGTCATTGCAAAGAGTTCCGACAAATGTCTATCCGAGCCGCGACGCAGCCGAAGGCGAGTGTTGACAGGGATATATATATATATGTAGATATTAGCTATACTTAGCTAATATTATAAATGCGAAAGTAACTCTCTGTCTGTTTGTCTCGCTTTCACGCTAAAACTACTGAAACCAATTTAAATATGATTTGGTACAAGTGTCTACATGAGTCTTAGAGTCTAAATAAGAAGGGCGACTGGGTACAGATTTAGACAAGGGTAACCTTTGCCGTACCTCTGAGTACTGGTTTTCGGTGAAGTAAAACATCGTGTGGAAACCTGCATGCTCGAGATGTCACAGAGCAATGTGACGTCCGCCAATCCGCACTAGGCCAGCGTGGTAGACTATGGCCTACTCCCTCGGTGTTAAGGGAGGGTCGAGCTCCTCGGTTGAGACGTATATGAGCTGATGATGAATAAAAACACTCACCTTTCCCTTTCTAACGGTGAGCATCTGCGGTATCCTATCGCTGTGCAGTAGACCGGCGAACATCTTGTTGACGAGGTCATCCTTGTCTTCGTCTAGGAGGTTCTTCACGGGCACCGGTTTCTGGTTCACCGCTAGATTTACTACCTGAAAGGGAATTTAGATAGATAGATAAAAGAAATATCCTGGGACATTTTTCATAGACGGCCAATCGGATTCCAAAGTAAGCTTTAAAGTGAGCTTGTGTTATGGTAACCAGATAGCTGATATACTATGTTTTAAATACATACTTATATAGATATTTACATCCACACACAGAACAGACATATTCATGCATACAAATGTTTGTCCTGGGTGGGATTCAAACCAGGCTCACTAACCACAAAGCCAACTTTTCGACATATAGATGGCATTAAATAGGCACAATTAAAGGCATGTGAAGTCCGCCAATCCGCACTAGGCCCGCGTGGTGGACTATGGGCACCGCCTCGATGTTAGGGGAGGCTCGAGCTCCGAGCGTGGAAACGTATATGAGCTGATGATGATGATGACATTAGCCATGTGTAAAAATGTCTTATACTATATAACTAGCTGCCTCCCCGCGGTTTTACCCGCGTAGTTCCCGTTCCCGTGGGAATACAGGGATAAAATATAGCCTATGTTACTCGGGGATAATGTAGCTTTCCAAAGGTGAAAGAATTTTTGAAATCGGTCCAGTAGTTTCGGAGCCTATTCATTACAAACAAACAAACAAATCTTTCCTCTTTATAATATTAGTATAGATATACCTGTCTTTTATCAATGCTTTCGCTTTTCGGACTGTCTTGCTTCGGCCTCCTCTGTACCGATTCGATATTTCTCAGAAACACGTTGGTGTCCTCTTCCTGTTCTATATCTACCTCTTTCTGGGCCTGTTCGATAAGTTTCTGTTTTTCTTCCCTTTCCTGCAACATAATGAGAATAATAATATTAAAATATCTTAATGTGTTATATCTGTATGCCCATGCATGCTGACACTTATATATGGCTTTTTATTAGTAAAATAATTTATGTTAAAATCACTACATAGTATAAAACAAAGTCGCTATCCGCCGTCTGTCTGTACCTATGTATGCTTAGATCTTTAAAATTACGCAACTGATTTTGATGCGGTTTTTTTAATAGATAGAGTGATTCTTAAGGAAGATTTTTATGAATTTATCATTACGCTATGACGAATAGGAGCGGAGCATCAATCAAAACTGTTGCAAAAACGGGCAAGTGATGCTAACGAAGTTGCGCGGGTCAACTAGTTTTTATATATATTTGGTTACGGCATCACACGTGAACGGCTGGAGCGATTTCGCTAATTCTTTTTTTGTTATGTTTGTTATTGTCTTTTCACACACGGCCAATCTGATTCCAAGCTAAGCAGAGCTTGTACTGTAATCAGATAGCTGATATACTACACATACTACTTTTAAATACATACTTATACAGATATTTACATCCAGACACAGGACAAACAGACATATTCATGCATACAAATGTTTGTCCTAGGTGGGATTCACCCACGACCAGCGGCTTGATAGTCAGGGTCACTAACCACAAAGCCAACCGGGCTCACCAGGCTGTCAAAAATTATTATATATTATTTACCTTTAATATTAGAGCGTTGGAGATCGCAAGGGGATCATTTAGCTCCTCTATCCTCAACAGTATAAGATATAACGCTTCTATATCTAGTAACAGCTGCTTCGTTCTCTTCATTTCTCGTGGCACCTGAAAAATAGTATTAAATTTATATGGATGCTGATAAGCCATAATGTGTTAACGCTCATAAACTTGGTTTTGGGATAATGGCGTTTATAGATACTAATGTCTATGTGATTTCCGACTTTTTGTATGATATAAATCCATTTTTATGTACTTTTATGATTTAGATGACTTGAAACACTTTTGTAGAATGTTAAATACGCGATGCATTATAAAAATATATCCAAACCTTTGTTTTCGACTTTTTGTGGGTTGACACATTATTGCTTATCACCGTCCATATAATCATTCGAAAATAAGCTTTATAGGTGTTTTGGTTATTATGTTTAGTGTAAAAGAAAAAGAAAATCTATTGATTCACACGTTTACACAATACAAATCATTGATCACAGAGAATAATAAAATAAATATATGTGGGAATCAAAACCTTTTCTCGGCATAAATCCATGATCCTCCTATATGTTACTTTTATGGATTTTGCTTTGCTTAATTTTAATATTAATATTGTGGAATGCAAATAAATAATATTAATATGAATAAAGTTGGATCCTATATATTGTCATACAACGCTAAATGTATATTATTGTTAAATTAAAATTAACAAAATAGTCAGATTTGTGGGTGGAGTAATTTTTAAGCTGTCTAAACTTTGGTGGTATATGGTGACATGCGTTGCGGTGGCATGTGGTGGCCTTTGGTGGTATGTGGTGGCCTTTGGTGGTATGTGGTGGCCTTTGGTGGTATGTGGTAGCCTTTGTTGGTATGTGGTGTCAAGTGGTGTCATTTGGTGGTATGTGGTGGCATTTGGTGGTATGTGGTGGCCTTTGGTGGTATGTGGTGGCCTTTGGTGGTATGTGGTGGCCTTTGGTGGTATGTGGTGGCCTTTGGTGGTATGTGGTGGGATTTGGTGGTATGTGGTGGCCTTTGGTGGTATATGGTGACATGTGGTGGTATGTGGTGGCATGTGGTACCTCAGTGGGCGCGGTGGTGGAGGCGCGGGACGGAGCCCTGGAGAGGCGCTGCGGCGCGGGCTCGGCCACTAGCTCCACGTCGATGATTTTCCTTGGAGCCGTCACACTGCCGCACTGAACAAAACATTTGAATATTATATTATTAATTTGAATTAATTAAAAGGTAATGAAAAGGTACTTAAAAGGTAATTTTTCTTCATGGGCTTATAGTCTAGCCCATGAAGAAAAATTACCGGTGATATGAACCACCGTGAAAAACGCATAGAAGGCTGTTACTGTAACCTAAAATTACTCTGAGCACTATGCCGTCAGTTCTGAGCGGTACATGTGAGTAGGTACGTGAGTAAATAGAATTTCTTAAGTTCAAGTGAGGAATTACGATCAAATATTACTGTACGGCGTGTTTTATAGCTAGTTGATCCGCGCAACTTCGTTAGCGTCATACGTCTGTTTATGTAACATTTTTGATTGATGCTCCGCTCTTATTCGTCATAGCGTGATGATAGCCTTTCTCGATAAATGGGCTAAAAAAAATTTTTAATCGGCCCAGTAGTTCCTGAGATTAGCGCGTTCAACCAAACAAACTCTTCAGCTTTTATAGGTAGATATTGTTATACTAGTCACAGAAAAATGAGCCTTAAGTTTTTTTTGACAGCCCGGTTGGCTTTGTGGTTAGTGACCCTGACTCTCAAGCCGCGGGTCGTGGGTTCGAATCCCACCCAGGACAAACATTTGTATGCATGAATATGTCTGTTTGTCCTGTGTCTGGATGTAAATATCTATATACGTATGTATTTAAAAGTAGTATATGTAGTATATCAGCTATCTGATTACCATATCACAAGCTCTGCTTAGTTTGGAATCAGATTGGCCGTGGGTGAAAAATGTCCCAGGATATTTATTTATTTATTTAGCGGGAGGGTTAGTTTGCAAGTCCGATTGCCGGACGAGCTCGTAAAGTATATGATTTATAAAGTTTTCAAACACATAGGCTACTTTTTATGCTGGGAAAATCATAGTTCCCGGTTGTGGTACCTGTAATTTCCCCAGCGAGTTCTCAAACTGCGCAGGCACATATGTCCTGGGCGTGCCGCCGTCCTCGCTCGTCGAGTTGTGCCGGTTGGAGTTGTGCCGCTCGCGATGAACATGGGTCTCTTGTTTCACACCTAACACATACATAATATATATATTATATCACTAGTGGCTCCCCGCGGTTTCACCCGCGTACCCGGGAGGTCTTCCATTTTCCCGGGATAAAAAGTAGCCTATATGTTAATCCAGGTTATAAGCTATCTTTATTCCAAATTTCATTCAAATCCATTCAGTAGTTTTTACGTGAAAGAGTAACAAACATCCATACATCCATACATCCATACTTACAAACTTTCGCCTTTATAATATTAGTAGGATTATCATCATATCAGTTAAAAGACGTTCAAATATATCTATACCTACTATACCTACTAATATTATAAACGCGAAAGTAATTATGTCTGTCTGTCTGTCTCGCTGCTAAAACTATTGGACTGATTTAAATGAATTTTGGTACACAGATAGCCGCCTAGATTGGAGCCTCAGAAGGGACATGGCTATTTTTATCCCGGGAAAATGAAAGATCTTCTGGATACGCGGGTGAAACCGCGGGAAGCCACTCAAGCCACTAGTAACATATACAGAACAATCAATGTTTCACATCTGCCAGGCGTCCCGCGACGGCTAATGCTTTTTATCATATAGAATATTTGGATGCTGATAAGCAATAAAGTGTTCACCCTCAAAAACTTGGTTTTGAGAAAATGGCGTCTTAAGATAATGTGATGTAAGTGATTTACGACTTTTTGTATGATATAAAATATGAATCCATTTTTTATGCACCTTTATAGAATGTTAAATACATGCTACATTTAAAAAATATATCAAAATCTTTCTTTTCGACTTTTTGTGGGTTGACACATTAGTGCTTATCAGCATCCATTTTAGATCATAATTGGTCACTCACCACCGCTGTAGAAGGGATGATTCTGTTGGTTCGCCTTGTGCGCCTCTTTTACGTTCTCCTTCTCCTTACTAGCTTGCCGTTCTAAGAATACCTGAAAATATAAACATTATGGTCAAAAACATTGGTAATTAAGACTTAATTATTCAAAATATTTAAGTTTAGTTACTATATTTTATTCAAACAGGCTTCTTCAAGCAATTTCTTTTCTTCACTATTTACATAAACTTATGTACTTATAGGTATAGGATATTTATTATGACTAGGGAGTAGGGACGTAACGCTTCAGCTTTATATAATTACATACTTTGGGGTTAGTGACTTTCCTGACTTTCAAGCCGCCGGTAGTGGGTTCGAATCCCACCCAGGAAATATGTTTGTGTTCATGAATATGTTCTGTGTCTGGATGTTATCATCTATATAGGTATGTTGTATATCAGCTAATCATAACACAAGATCTGCTTAGTTTGGAATTAGATTGGCCGTGTGTGAAAAATGTCCCAGGATATATATTTATTTATAGGAACGAAGATCCTTATGGGACGATGCGAATACCCTAACCAGGTAAAAACGACCGTAACGTAACATAATTATTATTTATATATAAATAGCTATTTCTTCATTATACATATATATATTTATAAATCGTTGTAAATAAATAAAGTTGATAACTTTGTAGAGTAGGTTTTTTCTTTATACCTAGAATGGAACTTAAAATTAATTTCTTTTTAATAAGAAACTTCAGTGTCCCACAACACCAAATGGTTATTGAATACTTACAGTGTAATAAAAGTCGTGTATATACGGGGTGCCGGTGTTCAGCTGGAGCAGCTGTATGTTGACGAGCCACTGCTTCTCGCGCGCGGACATGAGGCCGGCGTACTCGTCGCCTTCCGTACTAGACCCACATTCGCCGTTTATCGATTGCCTGTAAATTAATACATAAATTAACTACTAGCTGCCTCCCCGCGGTTTTACTCGCGTAGTTCCCGTTCCCGTGGGAACACAGAGATAAAATATAGCCTATGTTACTCGGGGATAATGTAGCTTTCCAAAGGTGAAAGAATTTTTGAAATCGGTCCAGTAGATTCGGAGCCTATTCATTACAAACAAACAAACAAACAAATCTTTCCTCTTTATAATATTAGTATAGATAAAAACCGGCCAAATGCGAGTGTAAAAAATCAAGTATGTTGTATGGGAGCCCCCCTTATATATCTATATATATATCTGTTTGATCTATGCGAATCTCTAATACCTTCTAAGATTAGATTATTTTGAACTAGTGGCTCCCCGCAGTTTCATCTGCGTACACGGGACATTTTCCATTATCTATCTCGCTTTCACGCTAAAACTACTGAACCGATTTAAATTACTTATACAGTTGCTCCCTTTTTTACAGGGTCGACAACGCGTGAGTGACGCCTCTGGTGTTTCAAGCGTCCATAGGCTACGGTAACCGCTTCCCATCAGGGACTGTATGCCTGTTTGACACTTTTGTGCTATAAAAAAGCATGCTATTAAACTCACCCATTATTACTGAAAGTCCCGTTATTCCTCTGGTTATGAAACATCGGAAGATTGCTCTGGTTAAACGTACTAGGCCTATTATTCAACATGGGATGATGATTAGCATTGTGATAACTATTATTATACTGCAACATCGGATGAGTATTCTGTATTAACTGCACTAGATTCTGCGATGTCATATTCTGCGATTGCATGTTCTGTGCGGCCATATTTTGTTTCTGCGATGAGTTCTGGTAGACTCGACTCTTCTGTATCTTCTGCTCTTTATTTGTAGGTTTCTGGTTGATTTTATTCTGCGGTGATAGTGATTGGTTCACTTGTGGTGTCTGGTTCATCTTGTTCGGTGGTATTTGCTGCGGCATCATTTGATTGTGTATTATTTGTTGATTCATTGGTTGTTCTGGTTTTGTTGGCATTGATGGGCCCTGTAAGGGATTTTATGACATTTTAAAGAAGGCTATTATATATAGTGCAGAAATAAATTGACCTATCCGTAGAACAAAGTAACATCTGCCAAAATCTCTATATTAGAGAAGAGCAATTTAAAGTTTGACTTGCATATATTTTACGTTAACTTTTTCTTGATCGGTTTAGAGAATTGATACTTTTACTATCGTATTAAAACATTACTATCCGTTTCATAAATATAGATACATAATTTTAGACATAAACATACAATAAAAGTGGTTTGGGTCCAAAGTCACATGTAATATTGTTCTACGGATAGGTCGAAATATCCTCAAAATATTAAACGGTTATGTATATCTATAATAAACTAATATGTAGAAAAACAAATATAAAAATGTAAACTTTTCTTTAACAATTACAGTAAAACAGCCGAAAGATTAAGGGGGATTTAGTTTGAAAAACTAACTTACTTTCTTAGCAAGTTAAATAAAACTGTTTAATAAATATAAAATCTTGTTAAAACTTAATTTATACTTACACGAAAATTAGGATTAAATTGTCCCATATTTGAGTTAAAATTCTGCCTCGGCATGCCCATACCGGGGGGTGGGGCCATCATCCTGTTCTGGCCCATCATATGTGGAAACTGGTTCATATTAGGCCCAAACTGATTACCGTTGGGCATCATCTGATTAACGTTCTGCCCCATCTGGTTAACACTTTGCCCCATCTGGTTAGCATTTTGCCCCATCTGGTTCAAGTTTGGCCCCATTTGATTCATATTCGGCCCCATTTGATTCATATTTTGCCCCATCTGGTTCATGTTTTGCCCCATCTGATTCATATTTTGCCCCATCTGATTCATATTCTGCCCCATATTCGGCCCCATGGGATTCATATTTTGACCCATTTGATTCATATTACCCATCTGATTTGGCATCATATGATTCTGATGTTGCATATTCTGTGGCATATTCATCATATTGTTTTGTCCCATCTGGTTATTCTGGTATTGCCCCATCTGGTTGGCGTTCTGCATGAACTGGTTCACGGATTGCCCCATCTGGTTAACATTTGGCCCCATCTGGTTGACATTAGGCCCCATATGGTTAACGTTGGGCCCCATATGGTTTTGCATGCCCATTTGGTTCATCTGGTTGTTTGGACCGATGATTTTGTTGAGCGGTTGGTTGATTTGATTCATGTTATGTGACATGGGTGGTTGCGGGGCGAAGGGCAAAGGTACAGGTGCCTGTAGACCTGGTGGCCTTTGCAGGATAACTGGAAACCTTGGCTGGAATAGGAGTTTAATATAAAAGCATTATTAAGGTATGTATATATATACAGATTACTAGTTTTCTCTGCAGTTTTACATGGGTAGTTCCCATTGGGACTATAGGGACAAAATATAGCCTACTCCCAGATTATGAAGCTTTGAGGCGAAACATTCTTTTTATTGGTCCAATTAAATACATTTATTCATTCAAATAGGCCTTCTCAGGCACTACGTCGACTTTAATGCTTGATATGGAAGGTTGTTTTTACTTTTTTTTTTATACCATAAGGGTGGCAAAAAAGCATACTGAGAAGAGCTGGCGATAAACTCAACAATTACTCTATTCAAAACAAGTCTTTAACAATTTCTTTTATAATGTTAGTCCTGGGAAAGCGATGGAAGTATATAGCCTTACCTGAAAGTAGCTCTGTTGTCCAAATCCAGTTTGAGGCATCTGGTTCTGCCGCATCTGCCTCTCCAACTCCTCCACCGTGCATACATTCTTGAGCGTCGGCACTGGCTGGAAATCAATATAAAAACTATTGAAAATCTATAGCTAAATGTTTGTTATATAACACTTGATTGTTTGTAATAATAAGAATTGGGCAATCTACACTAATATTATAAAGAGGAAAGATTTGTATTTTTGTATGTAACGAATAAACTCAAAAAGTACTGGAGCGATTTTAATAATTCTTTTTTCATGCCTGCTAAATTTTATGCCTGTATTCCCACGGGAACGGGAAGTACGCGGGTAAAACCGCGCGGAGGCAGCTAGTCATTAATATATTCAGATAAGGGAACGTTCAAGTATTACGTAACGCAATTTGGGGGAGGGGAGGGGGGTATCGCGTAAAACGTTACGTAACATTGTTTCTAAAAAATTAGGGAATTAAATCTCCCAAACTGGCAACCCTTTTCATTTACGTTCTGTGGAATTTTTTTGCAACACTTTTGATTGATGCTCCGCTGCTATTCGTCATAGCGTAGTAATATATAGCCTATAGCCTTCCTGGATAAATGGGCTATGTAACACTGAATGAATTTTTCAAATCGGACCAGTGGTTCCCGAGATTAGCGCGTTCAAGTAAATAAACTATTCAGTTTTATATATTAGTACTAGTGGACCAGGCAGACTTCGTTCTGCCCACCAGCGCCAAGGTCCAAGTATATGTAAGCTATCCTATCTCTCAAGTTGGATCGAACTGCACATTTAAAGCCGGAGATCCTTCTGATCCAACTAATTATCGGCCTGTATCTATATTACCAGTCCTGAGTAAGATACTTGAAAAGATTATTTTAAAGCAGCTACTCGCTCATTTTAATTTTAATAAACTTTTGCATGGTGAACAATACGGTTTCACAAAAGGCTGTTCAACCATTGATGCAGGTGTAGCACTTCTGAAAAATATTTTTAACGGTTGGGAGGATTGTTTTGTGATTTATCTAAGGCATTTGATTGTGTTGACCACCCAACACTTATACGTAAACTAGATTATTATGGAGTTAAAGGTATAGCACTTGATTTGATGAGATCGTACCTTAGTGAGAGGACTCAAATTGTAGATGTCAACGGAGTTAAATCGTCTGGTTCTCCTGTGCATATGGGTGTGCCCCAGGGCTCAATTTTGGGACCTTTTCTATTTTTAATTTATATAAATGATCTTCCGTTCTATGTTAAGAATACCTGTGGAATTGTACTGTTTGCTGATGATACCTCACTGATTTTTGGTGTTGATAGACAGAAATTCAATTATGACGATGTAAACGGTGCATTATCTAAGGTATTAAATTGGTTTACTGTTAATAATCTAGTTTTGAATGCAAACAAAACAAAATGTATCAAATTTGCATTACCTAATGTAAAAAAATTGGCCTCTAATTTAATGTTAAATAATGAGGCCCTCAGTCTTGTTGACTCAACAGTGTTTTTGGGTATCACGTTAGATTCGAAACTTCAATGGGGCACCCAAATATCATGTCTTGCGGGGAAGCTCAGCTCAGCTGCTTACGCGGTTAGAAAAATCAGACTACTTACGGATGTAGAAACAGCTAGATTAGTCTATTTCAGTTATTTTCATAGTGTTATGTCCTATGGTATCTTGCTTTGGGGCAGAGCAGCTGATATAGATACAATTTTTATTTTGCAAAAAAGAGCAGTCCGTGCTATTTATAATTTAAGCTCGCGAGCTTCCCTCAGAGATAAATTTAAGGAAATTAACATTCTCACAGTTGCATCACAGTACATTTATGCAAACATAATATTTGTCCGTCAAAACATTAGTCTTTTTGCTAAAAATTGTGATTTGCACTCCATTAATACTAGAAATAAGCATAAACTTGTAACATCTGCTTATAGACTACAGAAAGTGCAAGGATCATTTTTAGGACTTGGTGCACGGTTTTATAACAAAATCCCCACAAATATTTTAGAATTGCCTATGAATAAATTTAAGGAACGAGTTAAGTCAGCTTGGGTACAGAAAGCTTATTATAGTATAAATGATTATATTAATGATGACGAGGCATGGGTATAGCGCTCGTTCTATCAGGACTAATGTTATTATTCACGTTAAAGAAATTGTTAAAACTTGTTTTGAAAAGAGTAATTGCTGAGTTTATTGCCGGCTCTTCTCAGCAAAAGCAACCTTCCGAACCGAGCATTAGAGTCGACGTTTCATAAGTGCCTGTGAAGGCCTAGTTGAATTAATAAATTTATTTCATTTCATTTCATTTCATGGTGTGCGAATTTTATTATAATCGGTTAAGTGGTTTAGGAGTCCATTGAGGACAAAAATTGTGACACGAGATTTATATATATTAAGATTTAGTACTAGCTGCCGCCCCGCGGTTTCACCCGCGTAGTTCGCGTTCCCGTGATCACAGGGGTATCAAAAATAGATAGTAGCCGATTCTCAGACCTACTGAATATGCATATAAAATTTGAGTATGGTTACTAACATTGTCACGAGAATTTTATATATAACATAGATTTCTGTACCATAGCTGAGCCAGAAGAATGGTTATGATTTCTAGTAGTAGTATACTCACAGTCGGTGCCGAAGGGAAGGGCGCGTCATGCCTCCAGACACTCGAACCAAAGGTCCTCGAATGTGGTGAATCCGTTTCGTCCAGTACTAACTGGGATAGTGATGCCTCTGTGGAATACAAATTTTATATTATAACATATAAAAATAATAGAGAAATATATTATACTAGTTGACCCGGCAGACGTCATCCTGTTTGAACTATAATAAATATTTTTGAATAAAAGCGACTGACACTTATGTCAGACGCCATTAACTAACATTACATAAGTTAATATGGTCATTGTGTTATCTTAAAATTTCTAATTTTCCTCGTGACTTTTAATTTCTTTCTTCCATATGAACCTTCTTCAGACAATAACAAACATAACAAAAATGAATTGACCAAGCGTGTATGTGCGGCAAATTTTTTGCTATTCATCGTAAATACAGTCGAATTTGAGAGACATACACACCTAATATACTACTATACCAATACACTATTATACTTATAAATAAGACAGAGCAATAAGTAATTAAATTAAATTAGAATATTCAAAAGTAAACTCACCGAGCTGTATATTGGCCGCGTCGTCGATGCCCACGTTGTGTCTGCGACTGCTTTCCACCTGCTCCGACATGTGCTCATGTTCCACTTCCCAATCATACTCGTCAGCTGAAGATAAACACACAAATTATACACAGTGCTTGTGTTTTATTAACACTGTGCTTGTGTGGCCTATCCCTATCTAATCCCTACTAATCTATACTTATAATAAATCTGTAGAGAGGTCAATTCTGTACATGAAATACATTTTCAAAATAACTATCAGGGTGTGATTAGTGATCGATACTGATGCCAAAAATGCAATCAGTAAATTTTTTGTCTGTCTGTCTGTCTGTCTGTATGTTCCTTATAGAAACCAAAACTACTGGACGGATTTTAACGAAACTTAGTACAATTATTCTTCATACTCCTGGGCAGGTTATAGGATACTTTTCATCACGCTACAATCAATAGGAGCAGAGCAGTGAAGGGAATTTTGGGAAAATTGGAGAAGTGACTCCACTTTTTAAGCTTCCGTCGCGTGTGCAGCCTTAATGGTTAAAGTTACATAGAAATCATGTGTGATCGAAATATTCTACATACAATTCTCTAAAAAATATCCCGCAACAGCATATGTCTATCTTTTATGGTTGACTCAGAATAACACGTGTAACTCCTGATAGCTTAGCAGTTCGGAGCATTCTGATTATATTTGTTTACTCTTACGTTTATAATACTCTCACTCATCCCTAATTGAAAAAAGTTAACATTATTACCAATTCAATAAAAAATAATCATAGAAATCTGATCTGAAAATTGGTATAGAAACACCAAAATTAGAGATGAAATAAGCCATCGCGTCGTCACACGTGAATACAAAATCATGCTATAAGGATTATTTTTAAAGGACTTCAAAAAAAAGGAGGAGGTTTGAGGAACGAAGTCGCGGGTTAAAGTTAGAGTTAGCCCAAAGAAACTATTCCACGCGAACGAAGTCGCTGGCAGAAGCTAGTCTATACTAATATTATAAAGAGGAAAGATTTGTTTGTTTGTTTGTTTGTTTGTAATGAATAGGCTCCGAAACTACTGGACCGATTTCAAAAATTCTTTCACCTTTGGAAAGCTACATTATCCCCGAGTAATATAGGCTATATTTTATCCCTGTATTCCCACGGGAACGGGAACTACGCGGGTAAAACCGCGGGGAGGCAGCTAATAAATATAAATGCAAATGTTTGTAAGTATGGGTGTACGTTTGTTACTCTTTCACACGGCTATAGAGATCACGATGAAAGTAATAATATGTTCTGGAATAACACAACCAAGGGGCAACATTTTGCTAGTAATATTATAAGTACGAAAGTAACTCTGTCTGTTACACTTTCACGCAAAATCACAAAACCTATTTTATTGTGGGGCTTATATAGCTCGTTTCCCAAGCTTTTTATACCAGGAAAGTTAAATGTCCCCCCAGAAACTATTGATTATCCTACTAATATTATAAATGCGAAAGTTTGTAAGTATGGATGTATGGATGTTTGTTACTCTTTCACGCTCCAACGGCTGAAGGGATCTGCTTGAAATTTGGCACAGAGCTAGAATATGTTCTGGAATAACACATAGGCTACTTTTTATCCCGGGAACGCGGGTGAAACCGCGGGGAGCCACTAGTTAAAATATAGATACTCACAACCCTGTCCAAAAGTTTCATCGTTGAGTGCGTCATATTCGTCCTCAGAGGGCTCTCCGCCTCCTTCGTCGTCATTTAAGTTCTGAAACAATATAAATAGGGTTTTTTTACTAACATATAGAGAGTTACTACGGCTTTGTGGTTAGTGACCGTGACTTTCAAGCTGGTGGTGGGATCAAAACCCTCTAGGGACAAACATTTGTATGCATGAATAAGTCTCTGTGTTCTGTGTCTGGATGTTAATATACATAATTTAAAAAGTATATCAGCTATCTGGTTACATTGCAAGCTCTGCTTAGTTTGGTTAGTATAATTTTAGAGAACCCCTTAATAAATAAACTTTGTTTCTGTATATGTTTGTTTTTTAACTATGCATTTATTAATCTAAATGTCAATAGTTAACATGGAGGACCCAACATATTCTCGCAGAACACAGCTTAAGAAACACTCTTATTGGGACTGCTATTCCATGGAATTTAATTCCCACTTAATGGTAACCACTGCCAATTGAATGTTTTATCAGGGACTCTCCCAATGTGTTATCTACATTGTCAATATTAACTGTAATATTAACAAAAATACTTAATTCTTGGTTTAAAAAAATCCACCATTGGATGCCAGCTTCACTTTTGTCCTTATTTTATGCCATATATAATGTGCCTATGTATTCACAAACACTAGTGGAGGTTATATTAGGATATGTTTGCAATTTTATGTAATTATAAGTGATTTTAATAACATGACAACAAAATATTTGAGGATTTGACAAGTAGAAACAATATTATCACTCGAATCAACAAGCAACATGGTTATACTGAAACATCAAACTGGTTGATTTTGTGGTTAGTGACTCTGACTTTCAAGCAGGAAGTTATCTGTTTGAATCCTATCAATGACAATAATCTTTCAGTATGCATGCATATGTTTCTTGTGTGTCTAGATGTAAGTATCTTTAGAAGTATTTAAAAAGTTACATATTGTTATATACAGCTAGCAATGCTCTGCTTAATTTGGAATCAGATTGGCCGTATGTTAATGTCCAAGAATAAGTCAGAAAATCTATCCGTCAATCAATGTACATAAATGTATACATATTTAATTTAAGTTATTCAGGAATTAACATACACATGCATATTTTAAAGCTCAATGTTTCATAAGGGCATTTAATACAATCAGATTATTTAAAGAATATTTGACGACTTGGTAGTAAATTGCTTACAATACCAACAATTTCTTGAAATCATAATATGTATTTCTTCGTCATATCATAATTTATTACTTCATGAATCCTATCTAATATTACAAATGCGAAAGTAAATCTGTCTGTTTCACTTTCCCACTAAAATTACTGACAAACTTAAATGAAATTTGGTACATACATAGATAGTCTAGAGCCTTAGAAAGGGCAGAGGCTACTTTCAGTCCCACGAAAATTGAAAATCCCTCTGGGAACGCGTGCGAAACCATGGGGAGCCACTAGTATACTATAATGTTGATTTATAGACCAAATAAAAGCTTAAAGCCCTAATATTATATATGCAACAGTTTGTATAGATGTTTTTTACTCTTTCACATGACTATGGGAGGGATTTGGATATTGTAGGAGAGTCATGGAAGGAGAGGATAAAAATACAGTTATATGGAGAAAATACATGGTATATTATTGCTATGGCATGGTACAATAAATCAAAAATAAGTAAACATATTCCAAACATCTTTTACTGATAAATTCCAATGTAATCATATACTTAATTGTACTAATAAGTTTGTATATTCAACAGATATTTGGTGATGAGTTAGAATATATTCTGGACTAGAGACTACTTTTTATACTTAGAACATCAAAGATCCTAAAGGAATGCTAGTAAAGAACATGTCTATTCCTCTTAGGTCCTATATAGTTTTTTTCACCCTAAGCTTATGTGAATCCAAGATGAAGTTCTAAACTAAGAGTGTATAATGTATATGCCTATAAACAGTCACTTGTCTTTCAAATAGTAGTAAGTAATGGTTACCATGAGGTGACCAGTCTGCCTGTTTGTCAACCTACTTAGTATTAAAAACAATAAGATTATAGGGTAAAAATTACAATGAATCAATGTAATGAAATTATATTCAATATCACTTAAATATGTACTTTTTACTTAAAAATATAGTCACCTAAATCTTACCAAGGATTAATGATTTACCTATTTAGTATGGAGCTCAAAAAATAAGCTTTAAAGTTGTATAGATAGGTTGTGTGCACACAATCATAACATTTGTGGTGGCTGGTGGAAAGCACACTAACCTAAAAGGGAGTAGATGAGAACCAGCTGTTTGTAGATACATGTGACAAGAGAATTAGTGTTTAAATAATAACTGATAAGAAGGAAACATATTTATAAAGGCAAAACAAGAAATAAACAGTTCTTATATAGGAATTGAGGTTAAATTGTATACCTATAAAGTTCTGTATGCAATAATTATTAAATTTCGTCATTATACTATTGCTATACGGTTGGTTGTATATAATACGTGACTCAGAGACCTGAATGATACGAAATATTTTCAAAACTATTCCATGAACACAAAAAAGGGAGGAATATATATGGCTTTTTAATAGGATAAAGAAGGATAGATACATAACAACATCACTGTGTTAACGAGAATAAGTATTACGTGGTTTTCTTGAAAGCATTTGCAGCCACAAACAAATGACATCCAGAAATATAAGTAGTACTGTGTATCATAGAAAGTTACAACATGTTATGTTTTTATTAATTTACTAACCTATCTGTTGTATCGAAATGTATGTAAATATATAATAGAGGCTAGTGCAACCTGCAATTACATAAATAGAAGCGGGAAAATATGATATATTTGCATGTGAAATGGTTATTGAAATTGAGAACATAACGTGCTGGCAAATTACGAAATAACATGTTATAGGTGTATTATATACCAAATTAAAGGTATCAGCGCGTAGATTGTTTATTGCACTTACCGATAACGAAGTATCGAACCCGAAGAAAGAATCTGCCATTGGAATTTTTCATGTATCATGAACATATATGACATGTCTTGTCACGCTATAAGTCGCAATGGCGATCGCAGCCATGACATTTTGTGTAGTGATGTTCGTAATGTACTTTGAATAAAGCTGGCTATTCATGTAGCAGATTGGCCCTAAACTTTATTCGACTAATTATCATGTCAAAAATTATGTACTTTTAAATGAACTCCATATTATCAGTATATAATAATCATTCATCCTTCATTACATTTTATTTCCGAAAATAAAGTTGTAAAGAAAGTTGTCTTGGAAATCCAAAATCAAACAAAATTTATCATTTTTTTATTCATCATATGACGAAAATGGAATAGCAAGTCTTCATATGAACTCAACATTTAATTCATTACTTAACCTACTAGGGCCGATATTTTGCCATACCATGACTTTATGTCCATAATTTGTATAATATGTTCGATACCAATAATGTGATAAAGTTTAATAAATTACTCGCATCACAACACTAATCGCACTCTTAAAAAGTCACCACAGAGCACAAAATATATTCAAAGGCTGACAGTCAGTCAGTGCCTAACTCTATTCATTCATTTTTCATTCATATAGAACGTAAGTAATCGTAAATTTCGTAGGCGAGGCGATCAAAATACGGCGGGGGCGCTGGTTGTTTGCTTGTACTTCGCGTACGCTTTATATTGTTGTAAATTTATATGACAAATATAAATATATAAATTTATATCTTAAAAAGTGAAAATTATGTACTGCATAAACATTAATATCATTGGTTCATAAAACTCTAATATGGTTTAAGTGTAATTACGAAAAGTTATTCTTATGAGAAGGTTTTCTGCATCATAGACTTTGGTAAGTTTTATCAATTATCAAACTCAAGTCCATAAAACGCAAGATTAAACTGCCGGCCGATTGTTTTATTGTATCCTTGTTGTGTAACGATAGGGCATATAAAATTATGAGTATCATATTTTTTTTTATATCAATTTAGCTTAAAACTTTTGTATATCTATCTATACTAATATTATAAATGCGAAAGTAACTATCTGCCTGTACACAGATAGACTAAAGCCTGAGAAAGGACATAGGCAACTTTTTATCCCGGGAAAATGGAAGATCTCCCAGGTACGCGGGTGAAACCACGGGGAGCCACTACTTATTAATATTTTGGCTTAATTGACTATACATAAGCGACGAGCGTTGCTCATCTCCTTTAGCGACGGTGACCACTTACCAACATATATAGACTTCCTTATAAGGCTTTAAAAACAATGTTTCAGTTATAAGGTCACATAGAATATTTTTAATTCAATTTTCAGCAATAATGTCCTGTCAAGTAACGGTAAACCAGGGCACTCTCCAGGGAAAGGAATGTGTTACCTTCTATGGCAAGAAGTACTATAGCTTTGAAGGGATACCATATGCAAAACCACCCGTTGGGAAATTGAGATTCCGAGTAAGTTTAGAAACAATAATAATTTTATTCATTCTATTCTTGTTATGTATTTATATAAATCAGTATCTATATATTAAAAGAGTGGGATATGGAAACACAACAAGCTAGTCATACTAATATTATAAAGAATAGAGATTTGAATTTGTGTGAGGTTGACACCAATTGGAATAATTCTTTCACCAATAGAAAGCTACATTGTTTCTCAGTCTCATATGCTTTATTTTATCCCTGTATTCCCACGGGAACAGGAACTATGCGGGTGAAATCGTAAGGTGGTAGCTATTATAGTATAATACTTTGACCCGGTTGGCTTTGTGGTTTGTGACCCTGACTTTCAAGCCGCTGGTCGTGGTTTAAATTCAAATGGGTAAAGTCAAATAGGTATAAGCACTTATGAATAGTCAGATACATTTATTATTCTCAAACAAAATAATGTATTACCAAAACAAACCTAAAGTACTACATTATCTACACTAATATTATAAAGAGGAAAGATTTGTATTTTTGTATGTAACGAACAAACTCAATAAGTACTGGACCGATTTTAATAATTATTTTTCATTAGAAAGCTACATTATCACTGAGTAACATAGGCTATATTATATCCCTGTATTCCCACGTGAACGGGAACTACGCGGGTAAAACCGCGCGGAGGCAGCTAGTATTCTATAATTAGAATTCATATATGTAAAATAATCTAATTAGTTATTTGTAGGCAAATTTGGTAAGTCATATATGGTTAAATTTCCATAAATTTATGTGTACCTTATAAAGTACTTAGGTACTAGCTATGCGCAACTTCATCTTTTAAATTTATTAATTTATTAATATTTTAATTTAATTTCCAATTTTTATGAAATTTGGTCGAGTTTGGAAATACACAGGACTCATTTATTATCCCGAGAAAGTGGGAGGTACCCCAGGGTAGTAGGTGAAACTGCTGGGAACCATTAGTACTTTTATATATACCTAGTAGTTATAGTTTTATTTTGTACTAGCTGCCTCCGCGCGGTTTTACCCGCGTAGTTCCCGTTCCCGTGGGAATATAGGGATAAAATATAGCCTATGTTACTCGGGGATAATGTAGCTTTCCAAAGGTGAAAGAATTTTTGAAATCGGTCCAGTAGTTTCGGAGCCTATTCGTTACAAACAAACAAATCTTTCCTCTTTATAATATTAGTATAGATCTAATATATAAAATTCTCGTGTCGCGGTGTTTGTTATTAAACTCCTCCGATACGGCTTTACCGATTCTCATGAAATTTTGTGTGCATATTGGGTAGGTCTGAGAATCGGGCGACATCTATTTTTTATCCCCCTAAGTGATCTCGGAAACGGGGACGGGAACTACGCGGGTGAAACCGCGGGGTGGCAGCTAGTAGTTCTATAAATATGTTTTATATAGTATGCCCTGTGGGTGTCAATCTTGCGACCTTACAGTCATTCATACAATTAATACCAGATTGGTTGGCTTTGTGATTAGTGGCATTGACTCTCAAGCAGCTGGTCTTGGGTTTGAATCCCAGGTCAACCATTGGTATCCATGAATATGTCTGTTATTTCTGTGTTTAGCTGATATATATAGTTATGTATTTAAAAACAGCATATGTAGTATGTCAGCTATCTGGTTACCATATCACAAGCACTGCCTAGCTTGGCATCAGATTGGCCGTGGGTGAAAAATGTCCCAGGATATTTATTAAAATTTTAATAATTCCAGAATCCAGAAGAGCCAGACAACTGGGAAGGAATAAGAGATGCAACCAAACCGGGAAACAAGTGTTCTCAGATTAATCCATATTCTAGCACACCACTAGAAGGCAATGAAGACTGCCTCTACCTAAACGTTTACACTCCATATTTACCAAAAACCGATAAAACCGTTAAACTACCGGTTATTTTCTTCGTACATGGCGGGAGACTTATATTCGGTTACGGTGATTATTACACACCGGACTATCTAATAAAACACGATGTAATATTAGTAACAATAAATTACAGATTAAATATATTAGGTTTTTTGTGTTTAAATTTACCAGAAGCGCCGGGCAATGTCGGTATTAAAGATGCGATAATGGCTTTAAAATGGGTACATAATAATATATCGGTTTTTAATGGCGATTGTCGGAATATTACGGTTTTTGGCGAGAGCGCTGGCGCTGCGATCGTCGAATCGTTTTTAGTGTCAAAAATGACAGTTGGTTTGGTGAGTAAAGTGATAGCACAGTCGGGTACCTGTTTTTCAGATTTATTTATCATTGACGATGATCCTGTTGAAAATGCAAAACGTGTAGCATCAATTTTAGGTAAAGAATTGACAAGTAAACAAGAATTATATGACTTTTTTATTGATGTACCGATAGATGATTTAATATTTGCGTTTAGTGTTGCTGAACTGAGTCGTCCTCCTTCAGTTATTAATGCATATTTCTATGCGGTTATTGAGCAAGAGTTTGAAGGTGTCCAAAGAGTTTTCATGGAGCACCCAAAAGTTACGGTTCGGGAAAACCGGTTCGAAAATGTACCGATAATTACCGGTGTTAGTTCGCATGAGGGCGCGCTGTTTTTACGTAAAAATGAGAATGGGGATATATTATTTGAAGAGGACTATAAATATCTTATACCACGTTTCATGAATATGGATAGTAACGGGCAAAAAGCTACAACTTATATGAAAAAACTACGCGAGTTTTATTTACAAGGTAAAAAAGCGAAAGATTGCAAGTTAGAGAGCTATGTCAATTTAGTTTCCGACGTATTTTTCAATAGAGATATAGTAATTTTTACGGAAATTATGGCGAAAATGTCGAAAAACTTGTATTTTTACGAGTTTTTTTACCCTGGCAACATGAATACGAGAGTTATGAAGAAGTTAAATATAGATGGCGCCACTCACGGCGATATAATACAGTACCAGTTTTATAGAAAGAGCAAAGCAGACAAATGTACAGATGAAGACAATAGAATGGTGGAATTTTTAAATGAAACTTGGTGTAATTTCGCTAAGACTGGGTAAGTGTATAGTTATACGCATTTTAGATAGTAAATAAATAAAAGTTGTCCTATAAAAGTTGTAAAGCTATTCTATTAGCCATGCGTCGAGGGCGTCCTCTTATCTACTCCTGATCCCGCCCCACTGCTCAGCTGCATTCCGCGGCAGCTTCAGATACCTCGCCACTAAATGCTGGAACAACCTTCCACCGCCATTGCGTGACCTAAAAATTTTACAAACTTTTAGAAGAAGGTACAGAAAAATTCTTTTTGACCTTCAAATTTCCCTAACCTGACTTTCTGTCGTTTATTTATTTTAATTTTTTTTTTTTTTTTTTTTTTTGATTATTTATATATTAAAATGTTTTAAGTTTAGTTTTAGGTAACGAGGTGGACAAAATTCTTACCGTAGTTTTTTCACTTCTCGCGGTGGTGGACGGTTGAGTCGAGGCGTAGGTACCGAAGCCGACGGCTGTTATAACTTGGTGTAAGTAGGTAGGTAGGGTTGTTTGTCGTTGCCGACGCGGCGACGGGCCCCGAGTGGCGGGGCGGCAACGTCGCCGCGACTGGATGCGCTTACTGTATGCCAGCGATTACCGTGACGTAGTTTTTTTTTTCTTTTATTATTTACCTACCTAACACTACACTAATCATTGGAACTTACACACACATACACTGTCGATGTGCACACTACACACAATGACACACATATTTCAATAGTTTACGTAATGTGTAGTATATTAATTTTTAATATTAATTATGTGTATTGACACCTGCAATCTCGTTGCGCGCCCCATGGCAACTGGCGCGAGTGGCGCGCCATATAGAATGGGAACGATCCCGCCAGTCTCGGGCGATGTCTTGCGCAGCGAGATTGTTAACTTTATTATTTTATATATATATATAATGTTTTTAAGTATGTACTCACTATTATCTTGCTCCATTTATCTGTGTATTTGTTAACTATATATATAACATTTTTTATTTCTTGAGCCGTGGTCACTACAGGTGCCAGCTGAAAATCAGCGCTGCTGACTTCAGCAGCACATGCTGAGCTGGTCCCCCTTTGGCAGCACTTCTACCATTGTATTATTTGTTTTTTTTTTTTTTTTGCTTTATTTAATAATTCCTTGTTTGTTTTTATTGTTATTGTTTTATTATAATTTTTTTCTGCTGTCAATAAAATTCTATTCTATTCTATTCTATTAAATTGAATAGTTTATAATAACAACAATATAACAAAAAAATTGCGGCGGCGGACTTCACATGCCTATAATAGTGACATCTCGGGCATGCAGGTTTCCTCACGATGTTTTCCTTCACCGAAAGCCTGTGGTGTGAATCCGTACGTAAGTAAAACTAGAAGCACGGTTTAGGGTATGAACCTTCATCCTCATGATCGTGAGGGGTGCCCCGGTGAGCCACCACCGCTTTTCAAAAATAAATCCTCTATTCCGCATCTCTGATGCGTCGTGTACGCGGGAGGACCAACAGCATCCTGAGGATAATTGGGGAGAAGCCTGACTGTCCACTTTCGTGGCACTGGACTCGTATGCATTGCTGCGGGGGTGCACAAGATGGTGGACGGAGGTTTTTAAATTAGTAATAGGTTTAATTAATATTGATTTGTTAATGTTACTATCATAGTATGTAAGTCTTATTACTAACCCATATGGACAAATGTCTGATTTAAAATAATAAATTAAAATGAAATATTCTCACCAGAATACCAACATGGCGGAACCAGCAAGTAAAATGGCCGCCGTACACGCTGAAAGACAGACACTCGCTCATCATTGACAAACAACTAAAACTAGCTAAAGATCCGAATCGCGATCGAAGAATCTTTTGGACAAATACTGTGGAAGAAAAATGTAAATTATAAAGAACTAGCTGCCTCCGCGCGGTTTCACCCGCGTAGTTCCCGTTCCCGTGGAAATACAGGGATAAAATATAGCCTATGTTACTCAGTGATAATGTAGGTTTCTAATGAAAAAAGAATTATTAAAATCGGTCCAGTACTTTTTGAGTTAATTCGTTACATACAAAAATACAAATCTTTCCCCTTTATAATATTAGTGTAGATTATTTCGCACTCGTTCCCGGGGCCTTCAAATTTCCCGGGATAAAAGGTAGCCATGTTAAAGGTATATCCTTTACGAAGCTGTAGTCTATATCTGTATCAAATGCCATCAAAATCAGTTCAGTAGTAAGATTGTAACAAAGTTACTTTCGCATTTATAATATTAGTAGAGATTTAAAATGGCTTAATTTGACTTAAAAGCCGCATTGCTCTGTAGTATTAATCATGTTATATATTTAGAACAAACAACTGTTTATATTATAGGTACTATTAATGTTATTATGTACTTAGGTACTAGTGGCTCCCCTCGGTTTTACTCGCGTTCCAGAACATATTGTAGTTTAAGAAATAATGTATCTAGTTATAGGTAAAATAATTTTTATAATGGATCGATTAGTTTCTGAGTTTATTTATTATAAGCATTTTTATAATATTAATATAATAAAATAATTAATAGATATAAGGCTTTTAGTCTTGACCACCACCGTCCGCGTGAAATTGTAAAGAAAAAATTCTAACTATAAATAAAAAAATATATATATGCAATTTTTGCCACATAAATTGGCGAACCCATCGAAAATTCGAAAAATATCGTATTATGAAATTATCCCAGTATCAAATTAAATAATTATTAGTACTTAAAGTATACGTAAGTTTACGTTTTATGATTTTACATAAATAAATGCAACAATAAATTTGATATATATATATATATACCTACTAAATATATTCTTAAAGCACAAAGTACAAATACTAATAAATCAAATTAGTTTTATATAATTATACTAAAATAAGTTATATTTTCTAAAGATTTATATATTACTAGCTGCCGCCCCACGGTTTCACCCACGTAGTTCCCGTTCCCGTGATCACAGGGGTATCAAAAATTACAGAAAACTTACATAATGTGGTAAATTGTTTATTTTTACAAATATGTATTTGATTATTTTTATAAGAGGCCTTATGACACACATTTCTTTAATGAATTCCAGTGCTTAAATAATAGACTTTTTTATTTACTAACTATTGGCTCCCCGCGGCTTCGCGCGCGTTCCCGGGGGATCTTTACTTTTCCCGGGATAAAAAGTAGCCTATGTCCTTTCTCAGGCTCTGGATTATCTGTGTACCAAATTTCATTTAAATCGGTTCAGTAGTTTTAGCGTGAAAGCGTAACAGACGGACAGAGTTACTTTCGCATTTATAATATTAAGTATGGATGTACTAGACTTTTGTCTTATATGTTTCTTGTTATATTCAGTTTTATCTGCGGTATTGTTACAATAAAGAGTTATCTTTCTATCTATCTAGATATAATTTTAATTAATGAATGTTACTTATTGCATAATATTTTTGTATACTTTATTTTATTTTTAGTACTTGGTACACATTTTATTTTGTTGACAAATTGTTTATTTAAATAAATACAGTTTTTTAGTATTCTGATGTTTTTTTTTAACAACGACGATTAGGCGATAGCTAGTCACTTATGTAACTAGTCCCTCACCGGGGATCTTCAATTTTCCCGGGATAAAAAGTAGCCTATGTGTTATTCCAGAACATATTCTAATTCTGTGTCAAATTTCATCGCGATCCCTTCAGCCGTTGTTGCGTGAAAGAGTAACAAACATACATCCATACTCACAAACTCGTATTTATAATACTACTAGCCGCCTCCGCGCTTACCCGCGTACTTCCCGTTCCCGTGGGAATACAGGGATAAAATATAGCCTATGTTACTCAGTGATAATGTAGCTTTCTAATGAAAAAAGAATTATTAAAATCGGTCCAGTACTTTTTGAGTTCATTCGTTACATACAAAAATACTAATCTTTCCTCTTTATAATATTAGTGTAGATAGGCGTACTTATTTATATGTTTTTTAACCAATATCTATATGTATAAATAAGATGCTCGGGAAGATAACAAATAAAACATACACATATCGTCTTAACCATTTATTGATGCATAATAATTATATAAAAATATAATTTCTAATTACTATTAAGAACAATAATTAAAATGGAATTATTAAATGTTTATAAACTAAATTTAATTTATTGGCACAAAATATCTACACTTAATCCATACATAGAAAAAAAAATACATTCTGAAAAGAAAACCATCTTTTAGAAACATTGCTATCATTTTCCCGGAATGATTCAAAAGTACTGACTTTATCAACATTTTTGTTGAGATTAGATTAGTTTGAGATGCGATAAGAATGATAAGATATATTGCACTAGTTATGCCCCGCGGTTTCGCCCGGAATTATAAAAAAAATCCGGGATGATTAAAATACAGACTTGTGTGCAAAGTTTTGCTTTAAAACCCTTCAGATATTATAGTGTGAAAGGAACAAAGTTTTGCATATATAATAATATTAATAGTGGAATAGTAAAGATAGATAAATGCTAATTTTTATATATGGCTAATATATGTATATATTTTTTTATTTCTCAACGCATCTCAAAATTTTGACATTTATTGCACTTTTATTAAAGAATTATTTTGTGATTGTTTTTTTTTAGTCAATGATTATTTTAATGACTAAAAAGGATTTATATTATATCCTCGGCGTAGTAAAAGAATATTTAAAGTATTGATGATAAATAAATAAGTTGTCAAACAACTATAATTTCAAAAGGAAGACATAATTTTGATTTAAATAGAATGATTTTAAATTATTTTTTATGAAGTATATTCAATATACCCAATAAATAAGCATTAATTTTAACAATAACTTTTGGTACCCATTATAATAAAAAATATGGCCAAAATATTAATAAATGATTTAGAACTAGATTTATTTGCTTGGCCAAAAATTCTTGGTGACGTAATATAGAGAAATAACACCTTAATAAGGACTTATAATTTACTAATTAATTTAAATCGAAAATACACAAAAAAAATCACTACAAACTTGACTTACGAATATTTTGTTGATTTTTCATAAATATATTTTAAAGAAAATATTAACGTGGGGTATAAAAGAAACTCCGCCCGCGGGAAAAATAATACCAATAAATGAAATAGTAAATAATTATTGCAATATTAAATAATGAATACATTTAAAAAAATATATAATAACGCCATCTTTCGGCCAATATTTTAACTAACACGACAGACAAGAAAAAATTACGAATTAAAAAAGATATCTGTCAAAATGGAATGTAGAATAAATACTGAAAATATGCACCATCATACACCAAGCAAAACTTCAAATAAACGACTTTAAATGTATGATATATACGGTGCAAAATTGATTGCAGTCTTATTTTCTATCTCAAATCGTTTGATCAATAACGGAATTCTCGCACTTTGAAATAACGTCTAATCATTTTGATGTTGGCTAGCCTGTGGAAGATGTTGCTAGCACTTTCGCGCGTGAAAAATATGGCGGACAACTGTCAAAATATTTAATATTTAATCGAAAATTTCTGAGCTATCGACTAAATTACTTTTTACCGCCGAGTGATTCGAAGAAATTAACAAATTTATTAACACCAATGTTTTTGGGGAGATCGTCTTCTGGGGGGTCGTTGGCCCTGATGACGTCTTTAGGTACGCCATTGCTGTTTTGTACCATTTTGATCTCGTTTGAAGGTCTGGGTTTTTTATCAACACCATTTTGGGTAACGTGGTTATCTACTACATCGTTCTCTTTCGTTTCTACGACAGGTTCTGGCACTTCTGGTAACTTCTCTTCTGGGATCGCTTCAGGGGTCTCCTCTGGGGTTGGTTCTGGGGTGACTTCTGGTAGGTCATTGACTTCGCTTGTGACTATCTCTTCTACTGTTTCTACCACTTCTACGACGGATTCAACTACTTCAGGCTCTGGTTCGGGAACTTTGACAGGTACCTCTTCGGTATTTGTCTGTGGGTGTTCCCATATGCGATAATATTTGCTATATATCTGGTCCCATAGTTCCATTCTGGCTTTAGATGGGTTGGTCTCTAAAGATAGTTCTGAACCTAGATTGAGGTAGTATAGGTTGTCTTTTGATACAGGCTGCCATGTAAGAGGAATGAGATGACTGTCATCAGGGGTGGGATTTCTGTTGAAGATAATAAAATAAATAAATAAAATGTGTGATCTCTTTATATATATTTTTTGCGATTGTAATAAGGTTGAATATCGTTTGAATCATAATTTTAGTGAAGGAAAACATAGTGAGGTAACCAAAGCACGTAGCCTTTAATAAGAGTCATCAGCTGTTCAAAGTTCCTTTTACGTATAACGTTTGACCAGTGGCATAATATTAAAAATGTCGTATATTTTATATAATGAATTTGCTATGTATCTTAGACTCGCATACCAAACAATTAACATAATTTGTCTTAAATACATAACGACATGAAACACCTATCTTTAAAGGGTTGTTTTATATCTTTTATCTTCATTATCTAGGCTAGGCCCTAAGCAATTGTTCAAAAAAACTAACTTACCCGCTCTTAGCGAAGTTGGTCCAGAGCCTCAGTACTCTCTCCCTCATCTTGATATCCTGAGGAGTCGGCTCCACATCCTTCTGGAAATCATTCTTGAACATATAACCGAGCTCGTCCATATGCATCGGACGTTTCAAGCCAAGACTTAAGTCCAATTTAGCTGACAGATTCAATTCACCAACATAATCGAACTTGTAGTAATATATCGGCTTATTCGACACTTGGGTTAGATACTGGACGTATCTATGGGTATTCACATTGATTAGCACGTCTGATGCTAAGTGATAATACTGCTCTATATTCTCTGGGCTCGTATGATCGTTCCCATTGAAGTAAACTCCTCGAATTTTATCGACAATCTCCAAAGAATCTTCAGAGTCTTTCGCAACGTTCAACTCAGCAGGTATCAATGTCTGTAAGTCCTCTGCTGGTTCTGGAACTGCGAACTCGAGGGTCGATGACCCGATCATGATTGGGCAGTCAGCTACACGGCCCGATGTAATCAAATCTATGAATGCCTCGGTAATAACTGCTTCTACACCGGGGAATTCTTTCTCGACAACGCATCCGAACATGTTGTATTGTATCACTTGATTTTTTCCAAATGGTTGCACCTGTTCTTGGGCTTCCACGATATCTTTCACCGGAGTTGATGTTAAGAACTCCAGTATTTCATGAGGATCTGTTGATTCACAGCCTAGGGCCTCTGCTAGCGCTCTCGCGTTATCCAATGGGGATTTTTGGTAAACCCAATTGCCCAATCCCGAACCGGACTGAATGATCGCTTTGCTGATCAGATTTTTGGTTAGAGGACTAGCTGTTAGTATGCTGACTGCCGCCCCACCGGCGCTTTCACCGAACACCGTCACATTGCCGGGGTTGCCACCGAAATTCTGAATGTTTTCCTTCACCCACCTTATTGCCTGCACTATGTCTTTAAGGCCAGCATTTCCGGGGACCTCTGGTGTGTTCACGCTAAGGAAACCTAAAGCTCCACACCTATAGTTAAGAGTGACGACGACGACATCTTTTTCGACTAGGAAATCACCACCGTACAAATTTGAGTTGCCTGAGCCGAAACAGAATAGGCCTCCGTGTATGAAGACCATGACGGGGAGAAATTCGCCGTCAAGATTTGGTGTGTAGACATTGAGGAAGAGGCAGTTCTCGTCTCCCAAGTATCCTTTGTGGATGAAAGGGTCGATTTGGGCGCACACGTTACCTTCGGACGTGGCATCGCGGATGTCCTCCCAAGGTTCCGGAGGTTGTGGGGCCTGGAATGGAAAGAGAGGCCTTGAGTAAGCAGCATATCACTATGTAAAGAACTAGTGCCTTAATACGTAATTGGGATAGATTTTGATGATTTATATAGAGTTAGGAAAAATATAAAAAAGGAAGTTAAGATAAAACATTAAATATCCTGGGACATTTTTCACACACGGCCAATCTGATTCCAAATTAAGCATCATAGTGAGCTTGTGTTATGGTAACCAGATAGCTGATATACTACATATACTACTTTTAAATACATACTTATATAGATATTTACATCCAGACACAGGACAAACAGACATATTCATGCATACGAATGTTTGTCCTGGGTGGGAATCGAACCCACGACCCGCGGCTTGAAAGTCAGGGTCACTAACCACAAAGCCAACCGGGCTGTCAATTACATTTGCGAGTAATAGTAAGTTATACAAGGATGTGTTAATTATTTAGGTTACTGTGTTATTTATATATGTGGGTTTTGAGTATAAATTATAACAAATATCCTGGGACATTATTCAGTACGTTGGTTACACTTTCACGGCAAAACTGCTGATGGGATTTCGATAAAACTTGGCACAGTGAGAATATCATCTTATATAACATATAGACTACTTTTATCCCGGAAAAATTTAAGATGAAAGCACTGGTGCCTACTTGGTGACATAATAAAACTCTATTTTTCGCACTTACGTAATACTTAGAGAATCATATAAGATACGTCTTCTGTACATCTTTCATCATACATTATCTTATTTACCGTGAGATAGGGACGGTATGGATTATTACTGTTATCTCAGCCGCGTAGGTAGAAATGCAGCTGTTTGGCAAAATCTTTGTTAAGTATAATATTTGTTTTGTTAAAATTATATGCATAAAAATGTTTCATAGAAAAATGTTATAAATGAAACCAAAACTAAGACTACAGTAAGATAAGCAGCAGTATAAACTGATGGTTGTTTTTTGATACCACATATACAATCAATCATCATCATCACCAGCTCATATACGTCTCCACCGAGGAGCTCGAGCCTCCCCTAACACCACATAAATATATTGTAAATAAAAGTAGTTAAAAATCATGCAGTAGATCAGCTACAAGCTCTGCTTAGTTTGGAATCATTGGGCGTATGTGAAAAATGTCCCAGGATATTTATTGATTTCCTACTTTAAAGCTTCTTCAGAATGAGAATCGGTCATTTCACGTACTGTCACTAATAAAGATGACATTTATATTTTATTTATTAATTCATATTCAAATACATTTAACAAAAACTATTTCGCCAAACAACGAAAGGTTGGCTGAAGGTAGCTCCAGCAGTTTCGACTATCAATGCCCTTTTAGGGTCTTTAGGTGTCCTTTTAGGGCTGAATTGTGATGTGACGTGGATATCTTTACCTTAAACCTAAGAGATCCGATGGGAGGTTTCGCGTACGGTATACCCTGGAAGCTGTAGAACGCCTTGCCCGTCGGACTGGTAGCCACGCGCCCCTGCAGCTTGCCCTGCTCCACTGTCACTACTGGTGGTTCTGACATTCTGCCGCCACTGGAGACAATGAAAACAACAATAAATTTATGTTAAGCGAGGCTTTTGTGTAGACTACTATGTCATTGTATATGCACTGTATATAAACTGTTGAAGTTGGCACAAATAAGACAAGCTTGCTTAGTTTGGGGCCACAAAAACGAATCAGTCTATTTAGTAAAATACTTAACTATCAGTAAGCCTCGTATGTTAAAATGTATGTATAAATAGTTATTGTATGAAATAAATAATTTTTGTATTTTGTATTTTTTTGTATTTGTATATTGAAATGTAAATTGTTTTAACAGAATTAAATGATAAATAAAATGTTACATGCATCCTTTTTTTGGGGAATCAGCCAGGTTCATAAGCCCAAGTGAAAGTAAAATAAAAACTTATTACATTATAATTTAACTAGTGGCTCCCCGCGGTTTCACCCGCGTACCCGGGAGGTCTTCCATTTTCCCGGGATAAAAAGTAGCCTATATGTTAATCCAGGTTATAAGCTATCTTTATTCCAAATTTCATTCAAATCCATTCAGTAGTTTTTACGTGAAAGAGTAACAAACATCCATACATCCATACATACAAACTTTCGCCTTTATAATATTAGTAGGATATGGTAGTAATACTTATATATCTGACTAGCTATCTCCGCGCGGTTTCACCCGCGTAGTTTCGCTTCCCGTAGGAATACGGGGATAAAATAGCTTCTGATACTCCCTGATAATGTAGCTTTCCATTGGTGAAATAATTATTCAGATCGGTCCAGTAGTTTTTGAGTTTATTAATTACGTACACATTAAAAACATTTTTTTTTCCTCTTTATAATATTAGTGTGGGTACTAATATAAGCAGAACTAGTATTTTGGTAACTACCTCCCCTACTTTTTAAATACATAATATACTTATCCATACATATATTTACATCGAAACACAGAACAAACAGAGATGTTCATCATACTGGGGTTTGAACCCACAACCGGAGACTTAAAAGTCAGGGTCACTAACCACAGCCAACCGACCAGTTTGAAATACATAATAAGTGAATGTATAGTTTAGTCTATAGACTAAGAGTGCGATGACTGCGAGAGAAACCGTGAGACAAGACCTAGTTAAATTATATGCCTGATGCGACTCACGGTGGATTAATTAACGATAAAAAAAAAGTAAAAGTAACTTTATAAATTAGTTGGATTCGTTTACGATCGAAGAATGGAGTTGCACAAATATTAAAATTGAGCGATATATAGTAAGTACATATTACAAAAAAAAATATATACAAATAAAGGTTTGTATATGTTGTATAAAATTCCGAAAAGGTCTTATACTATAGCTAGATACAAAAATCACTAATAGCATAATCATTTTAATCTTATTATTGGCCTTCCCCTATATGAACGAGGAATATGTATATTTAAAAAAAAAACATACCGGCCGAATTGAGAACCTCCTCCTTTTTGGGAAGTCGTTTAAAATGAAGATAACAATAATATTGTTTTAAAGTGATCTTGATAGTTTAAGAATGTTTTGTAAATTTTTTGTTTTAGTTTATGCGTAAAAAGGGAGATTTTTTTAAATTTATAATTAAAGATCATTTACAAGGAGTTTTAAATTAAAATGATTTAATGTTGCCTCACCTGAATCGAGATAAATCCAATGTCCTATTTACAACAGAATAGACGAAATACTAAAAAGTTATGTTAGCATTATCGGAATGTTGATAAAATGTGATAAGATACAAAATAATATATATCTGTGTGATTTATCTTTACTCATAAACTTTAGGTATTTTCTTTTGAGTAATATTTTATTACGAAACTAGTATAGTTGATCCGCGCAATTTCGTTAACGTCACTTCCCCGTTTTTGAAACATTTTTTTTCATTGATGCTCCGCTCCTATTGGTCGTAGCGTGATGTTATACAGCCTATAGCCTTCCTCAATAAATGGGCTTGTTTAACACCAGAAATATTTCTCGTATCGGACCAATATTTCCTGAGATTAGCCCGTTCAAGCAAACCTATTCAGCTTTATAATATTAGTATAGATAAATTTAAAAAAGCCTCACTTCAACATAACCCAACCTCAAGTTAAATATGTCTCTGTCTTTTCCTATAGTCTAAAAGAGTTAAAGACATGGTCAGTTGAAAACAACATAACTTTTAAGGCAAATCTTTAGCTATCAGAATGCTTACCACAAAGGCATTTTATAGCGATTCAAAAGATCCTTGGATGTTGAGTCTAGACGATATCTACTAGCAGTATTCTGTCTGTTATTCTCATCTCTAAGTTTCCATTGAAAAACATTAATATTCCTTGTCAAATCCTCATTCAAAGAGTCCAAAAACGATGTCCACACACTAGTTTCCTGATGCGTCTTAACGAAATTAGCAATTTTCTTGTTCACTGGTCCTTTTCCGAGGGCCAAAAGCCTCGATTCCCTAGCTAATAAATATCGCAATGCGGTTCTCTTAACAAATATTAACTCCTCCAAACTTTTGGCTATAAACACACAGAGTGCACTTTAAAAAAAAACAGAAAAAAAATCAAATAACTTTTTTTTAAACACGCTCTTCCGAGACAATGGTCGAGTGATAAACAGCCTGTAGAATATAGAGCGTGGAAATTTCAAGAGCAATTACCATGTTCATGTCGTGAGATGATAGATCGGTGTAAATTAATATTAAAAATAGTATGCAAACATATTGTGCTTGGGAATAGGTTAGTTTTAAAACTCTTATTTCTGGTGTCATAAAGTTCAAAATAGTTTGACAAAAATGGGAATACTTGGTCATTGAAGTTAGTGTTACAAAAAAACATTGTAAAGTCTTTACATATGTTCCGTATAACTGCATATTTTTATCATAGTCATTTTACGACCTTGACACAGAATTAATCAATTTACTCATATTTTATAGCTTAATAAAATAAATTTTAATGATAACTGAAAATATAAAGGAGGGAAATTATGTATAGGTAATAATGGCTCCCTGCGGTTTGACCCACTTTCCCGGGGGGTTCATCAGCTGATTTAAGTTTTCTAGGTTTTTTATCTATATGTGGTCTGAATTTCAGTCAAATCCGTTCAGTAGTTTTTGCTTGAAAGAGAAACAAACATCCATACTTACAAACTTTCACGTCTATAATATTAGTAAGATTAAGTCGCGCTGTGATAAAGAAGGTATCTAAATACAAGAGAAAACAAAGATTTTGGAAGAATACCAATATTTGTGACAGACAAAATACATAGTTTTCATGAAGAAGAATTTCATTTTCAAGAAGAACCATCGCCATATGTCTTCATCATCATCATCATCAACAGCTTATATACGTCTCCACCGAGGAACTCGAGCCTCCCCTAACAACGAGGGGGTTTTAGGCCATAGTCCACCTCGCGGGCCCAATGCGGATTGGCGGACTTCACATGCCTTTTATTGTGACATCTCGGGCATGCAGATTTCCTCACGATGTTTTCCTTCACCGAATTAAGCTAATGGTGTGAGTTTTTAAACTCAGAGATACGGGCCAGGGTTTTGAACCTGCACCCGCATGATCGTGAGTCGGCGCGTTCCCAACTGAGCCACCACGGCTGTCTATGCCACCGTATGTCATATTGAATCCTAATTTACTTACAGTTTCTTTATATAACAGTTAATAGCAGTATACTTTTGAAATACCGGCTTCATCGATCTACGCATTAAAAATCAAAGTCGTGAGTTGCCATGCGCCGCGTCCTTACGAATTAGTACATTTAGCATGCGTTTGCGTACTAATTGTTGGAATTGCGTACAGTATACGCACATTAGTACTCATGGTAATCGACTAACTGGGCTTTAGTATGTAAGATAGCCGTGGGTAAATCTACTCTGTGACTTTAGTAACAGAACTCCAGCGCTAAAGCGGTCTAGATGGAAAGGTGATTTAAGGAAGTTTCTGTCAAAATTTTGCTCTATTATTGAAGCTATTTGTTGGTCTGTGTAACAGTATGTTGGTAACTCCCAAACAAATGGACCGATTTTATTGAAGATTTTCTCGGGTTGAAAGCGTGTCAAATAAAAAAATATGTCTATTGTCTATGAGCTATATATATACTTACTAATATATAAAACTGAATATAGTTTATTTGAGCGCGCTAATCTCAGGAACTACTGGTCCGATTTGAAAATTTATTTCAGTGTTATATGAGTGGTGATAGCCTATCTATCGAGGAAGATTATAGGCTATATAACATCACGCTACGACGAAAAGGAGCGGAGCATCAATTAAAAATGTTGGAAATATGAGCTAGTGATTTAGATAAATCGCTTCAGCTGTTAGAAGATCATTAGATATTACATAAATATTTTTTTAATTTTTATACAGTTTCTATTTAAAAAGTTGCGAAAGTGATATATATAGCATTTAACATTTAAATCTCGTAGCGTAACTATTATTTTTGGAATTAAATATAGTTCAAGTAGAAATTAAAGAAATTTAAAAATTTCCAAATTTAATAACCAAAAAGTTTCTAATAATCAAAATAGGTACTTATATATTTTTTGCTATTATTTCATGGTAGGTATTAATCTAACACATAGATAAATGTATTATCTCAATTCTGATGAACAAATAGACATTCCAAATATTTTATCAGCTTATAAAATACAGATTATGTTAATCTATGTTACATAATTTCTTTGATTATAATATACCTAATTGGAATTTATTTTAGATTAATAACAGTTATAAATATATAAATTGTTTACGTTTGTCGATAATTTGTCATGTTATTTTTTAATTAAGACATTAAAAAATACCAGTCGAATTGAGAACCTCCTCCTTTTTTTTGAAGACGTTTAAAAAGCGGCCAAGTGCGAGTTGGACTCGCTCATGAAGGGTTCCGTAACATAATATAAAAGTTCTAGCAGTTCGTTGTAACTTTGCACGGTGTTTTAGTAATAGTGTTGCGGTGTACGATTTATGACGTATTAAACAACACTACTTACTGGATCTTGTTCAAACCAATTTTTGTTGGTAGTTTACATGGTAATGTACAACATATATTTTTCTTAGATTTATTATTCTCGTATTTTAGAAGTTAATGTGTGTCACATTTGACTACGGAACCCTAAAAAACACAAATAAAGCGATTTTGCGGTTAAACGCATAAAGCATTAAAATTAGGGTTAGTTTAAGCTTAAGTCATTCCGGTAATATTGATTTTTTTAAGTTAGGTATAAGAGAGTTATTAGAGGAAAAGCATAAGTAATATTTTTGTATTGAAGTGTCAAGTAATTATGGGAACATAAAATATTATTATATTGTTTGAAGTTCATAGTTTTGTTAATATTTAAAAAGATAGCTATTAATATGGTAAGCAGTTGAATAGATCAAATGAGATTATGACTTATTTCATGATGATCTCCAAGCACCAACTCCTGAGCATTACTTTAACCTTACTTTGAAGTACATAACAAAGTAATATTAAAATAATATTGATTTTGAATTTTTTACTCCAGAGCATTATTTATTACTTAACCTTACTTTAAAGCAAATAAGTTGTAAAGTAATATTAAAATAATATTGTTTCAAAAGATGCCCCCTATTTTTGTTAGTATAATGAAATGCCATAGTTAGTAACGATGATTCGTGCATATAATTTCTTGCACTCACCGAAGATCGTCTAGGAAATCATTTACAGCCGATATCATTGTTAAACGGTTGGTAACACTGAAAAAATAAACATTAAAAAAAATCATTTTATGAGAAGATCTCAAACCAACTTGAACCTACTCAGTTAACGGCATTATGCTTAACTAGCTTCTGCCCCGCGGGTTCACCCGGGGATCTTCAATTTTCCCGGGATAAAAAGTAGCCATGTGTTAATCCAGGGTGTCAGCTAACTCATCCAAATTGTTTTAAAATCCTACTGCGGATTCGGGACTTCCAATGCCTTTAATAATGACATCTCGGGCATTCAGGTTTCCTCACTATGTTTTCCTTCACCGAAAGCGAGTGGTCTAAAACCGTCTATAGCCGTGGTGGCTCAGTGGGTAACGCACCGACTCACGAGCATGACGGTGCAGGTTCAAACCCCGGCCCGTACCTCTGAGTTTTAAAAAAAAACTTACGTACGGATTTACACCACTGGCTTTCGGTGAAGAAAAACATCGTGAGGAAACCTGCATGCCCGAGATGTCACTATTAAAGGCATGTGAAGTCCGCCGCCGCACTAGGCGCGCGTGGACTATGGGCACCCCTAGTTGTTAGGGGAGGCTCGAGCTCCTCGGTGGAGACGTATATGAGCTGATGACGATGACGCCTATAGTAATAATATGTTAAAAACATAGTTAAAAAGATTAAACTAAGCCAGACGAAGCCCAGTTCGTGATACATACATTGTCATATGGTTTCACTTGTCCCAAGGTGAATTATAATCACGATCGTGTGCTCACGTGGGCAGAGACACGTGCAAAACGTGTATAGTAATGTTATAGAGTGAAATAAATCATTATTTTTGTGATAGTACCTAATATATAATACTAGTGGCTAGTTTCACCCAAATTCCCGGGGGATCTTCAACTTTCCCTGGATAAAAATTAGTCTATTTCTTAATCCAGGTTATAAGCTACAAGTGTTTCAAATTTCATTCAAATCCGCTCAGTAGTTTTTGCGTGAAAATAAATAAATATCCTGGGACATTTTTCACACACGGCCAATCTGATTCCAAACTAAGCAGAGCTTGTTATGGTAACCAGATAGCTGATATACTACTTTTAAATACATACTTATATAGATATTTACATCCAGACACAGGACAAACAGACATATGTATGCATGAATGAATGTTTGTCCTGGGAGGGATTCGAAACCACGACCCGCGGCTTGAAGGTCAGGGTCACAAACCACAAAGCCATTCGGGCTGTCCTGACAGAGTGACTGAAAGAGTTTTTTCTAAGCCGGAATCTAATATTTAACTGTTGCGGTTGATTAACGCGGGTGAAACCGCGAGGAACCACTAGTTAATACTATTACTACACTAGTTATTACTACTACTAGTTTATCATAATAATTTATGAAACACTTATTGAAACCTAACTAATACATATTATAAATGCGAAAGTAACTCTGTCTGTCTGTCTCGCTTTCACGCTAAAACTACTGAAGCGATTAAATTAAATTTGGTACACAGATAGTCTAGCTAGAGCCTGAGAAAGGACATAGACTACTTTTAATCCCGGGACAATGGAAGATCTCCCGGGAATGCGGGCGAAACCGCAGGGAACCACTAATCAGTATATACAATGTAATGTTGTTATATCACATTTTATTATCATATTCTTATTAAAATGGTTAGTAACCGTTACTTTCTCACGTAACTGTTATCTGTTATCAAGTATGACGTATAATATCGCTCGTTTATTTGCTGATATCTTACGCCATCTCTATATTTAACTGGTAAAAAAATCCGCGTATTTTTTATTTATTTATAGGGTACAAGTTTCAATGCTTGGCTAAGAATATGTAAACAAAATAATAGATATACATTTTTACATCTACAATAGGTATATATAAAACAAAGTCCCCGCCGCCTCTGTCTGTCTGTAATCTGTATGAACGCGATGAACACAAAATCTACTGAACAGATTTTTATGCGGTTTTCACCAATTTACGGAGTAATGTCATGGGGAAGGTTTTTATGTATAATACATCAATTTGGACCCGGTAGGTGGCGCTGGTGGGCAGAACGAAGTCTGCCGGGTCTGCTAGTTATTTATAAATACGGTTTTGATCAGTAGAAAGAGGTGATAAGTACTTCTTAGGTACTACACACGTAAAACCAGGGGGAGCACTAATTAAACATGATAAGGATTAATGGCAGGATGAATTCTTACTAGGCAAATCAAAAGAATATATTTTGGAATTACACATAGTGAAACTACTTATCATCCAGGGAAAGTTCCAAATACCGGGGAACACGAATTAAAGCGAGTAGATTACATACAATTTACCAAGCTACCACAGTTTTCAATACGTACATAAAGATATGTCCTTGCAAAGGCATTGACAGCATTTTACCGAACAAATAAAGAAACAAAAATAACCGGTTAATCGATAAAAAGTTAATCGGTAAGTCTGCTTACGTCGGCGCAATCGAATCTTGTTAGTGAAAGTGTTTTTGCGAATCGAGTCGTACCGATTAAGAATCGAATGTTAAATTTTAAAATAAACACGATGTTACGAAATCACTTGACTGCGATTGTCCTGTTACTTTATAAATACATGCAGATATTAAATTAAATAAAAAAATAATCAAGCCAAGTGCGAGTCTTTCTCGTCCAAATCACTTTCTCACATAATAATTACAATATCTATACTAATATAGCGGAAGAGTATGTTTTCTTGAACACGCTAATCTCAGAAAGTACTGCTCCGATTTGAAAATTTCATCCAGTGTTAGATAGCCCATATATCGAGGAAGGCTGTAGGATATACAATTACATATATCATCACGCTACGACGAATAGGAGAGGAGCATCAATCAAAAATGTTGCATTATCGGTCAAATGACGCTAACGAAGTTGCGCGGGTCAACTAGTCAGGTAATAATATTGACTAATCGTTATTTATTTGCATTGGTAATAAGAGTCAAAATCATATTATACAGGACCCGGTAGACACCGTTCTGCCCACCAGCGCCACCTACCGGGTCCAATTGTGAATTTAAACCATTCTAGAATTCCCTTGAACACACACAAGAAATGTTATCAACATCCGTCTAGCCGTTTAGGAGTTCAGTGACATACACACGTACACAAGACATAGGGACATATCTTAATATATATAAATCTCGTGTCACAATGTTTGTCCTCAATGGACTCATAAACCACTTAACCGATTATAATAAAATTCGCACACCATGTGCAGTTCGATCCAACTTGAGAGATAGGATAGCTTACATATACTTGGACCCGGTAGGTGGCGCTGGTGGGCAGAACGAAGTCTGCCTGCTCCACTATTAGACATATATACATATTATGTTGAGTCATATATCTACAACATTACATAATGTCTAGACAGTCAAGTTAAGGGATCCCATTAATATTATAAATACGAAAGAATGAGAATAGATGTATGTTTGTTACTCTTTCACGCAACAACGGCTAAAGGGATCGCGATGAAATTTGGCATCATACAATGTTCTGGAAACACATAGGCTACTATTATCCGGGAAAATTGAAGATCTCCGGGGACGCCGTCTAGCTACATTCTCAGGGAGTGACATAGGCTATATTTTATTCGCGCATACCTATGGGAACCAGTGACGGATTAAGACTTCTTGATGCCCTAAGCAATCCACGCCCATGGGGCCCCCTATCCTTATGTCAACTAGAGTCGTTCTTTACCTTTAGACGTGAGAGTGAGACGTGATGCCCTAAGGATGGATTTTTTTGGGCTTCTTTTGGTGCATCCCAGACGTGATGCCCTAGGCAATTGTTTAATTTGATTAAGGGTTAATCCGTCACTGATGGGAACTCGAACAACAAGGGAGAAACCGGGGCGGAAGCTAGTTATATATATCTCCCTATGACAGACACCAGACAATGAATATCCTCGGAATTTAAATGAATCATGATTTTAGTATTCAAGACACAACGGCCGCAGACGTTTTATGTTAGTAGATATACTTCAATGTTTAAATTACTTATTAAAAAACTGAATCGTAGTCTGTATGTATGTACCATAGACTACACAGCTTTTAAGAAAATGTTGTAAACTGCCCAGATTACGAATATATTCATGAAAATACTCTAATGTGCTCATGTTTTTTATGATTTTTTGATATCTTATGTTGAAATACAAAAAAATAGGAAAATTTTGAAAGTGGTTTATCAGTAAAGAAAGTTTGGGAACCTCTGGTCTAGAGCCTGAGAAAGCACATGTATGTACTATCCTAAGTAATATAATTAATGTGACTTTATTTACGCTTTCACACCTAAACCACAAAACCGATAAAAAAAATACTTTCATCAATATAAAGCTACATTATCAGGGAATAACAAAGGCTATATTTTATCCCCGTATTCCTACTGGAATGCGAACAACGCGGGTGGAAACGCTGAGCGGAAGCAGTTCATAATACTAGCTAACTATACGCAAAACTCAGTGAGTTATGGATGTAGGTACATTAAATTCGTCATATTTTATCACACAATCAAACATAGGGGTCTTCCTTCGATTGTTTTACAAATGGTTTTGCTCAACCATTGTTGTATAAATGTTATGATTCAATCATTCTTAACAACACATAGCCCACCTAACAAGTATCTATATCTAAACTAGCTGACCGGACACGTTGTACTGCCATATAAAAAAACTAATATCTCGCTGATCCACCCGCGTTTCCGGGGCTCATCAATTTTCCCGGGATAAAAAGTAGCCTATAATCTAGGGTATCAGCTAACTCCATACCAAATTCTATTAAAATAGCTCCACCCGTTTTGACCTGAAGATTGAAGAAGTATTAGTGATCTTAAAAACTAGTGTCTGGCTGTTACACCCGTGTTCCCGGGGATTATCAATTTTCCCGGGATAAAAAGTAGCCTATGTGTTAATTCAGGGTGCACGCTAACTCCATACCAAATTTTATTAAGATCGCTCCAGCCGTTTAGGCGTGAAGAAGTCTCAAACACGCTCACAAACTTTCGCCATTTTTAATTTTAGTGTGATGTATCTTTTTCGATAGATTGCACGGTCCGAGGCCCGGTCCTTTCGGAAGGCATGTGTGGGGAAACAGATCCAACATATCCCAGGACATTTATTTTTGTTCGAATGACTAGACGGCGAAGAATGTATTGAAAATGACTCACTTCCACATATGGGCCATAAACGCAATTTGTATCAAGATATGTCTTGAGACGCACACTAATTAATTTGTCACTGTGAACTTTAAAAATTGTTAGATTTTAATCTGTAGATAATTTTTAAACTGTAACTAACATGCTATCACACTTATATAAATAAATAAATATCATACTAGCGACTCCAGCTTCGCACGGGTGCAATGCTTAATGGAAAGAACCGGGTGTTTACGTGGGAAGAAACCCAATGGACGGGTTTTTTCAATTGAAATGGTTTATACGATATATCTCTTAAACTATTCATTTGATTTAAAAAAATTGGTAACATTTTTTGTTGCAAATTAAATTCTCTACAACTTTGGTTCAGTAACTTTTTGTCTGTTTTCTTGGGTGACTGCAGTTTTTGGACGACCTTGACGAGGATCATCACTGAACTTGATACGTCCACGTTGAAATTCAGCAAACCAGCGATGAATTGTGGTTTTGGATGGGGCTTCATCACCAAATGCAGAAATCATCCGGTCAACACACTGTTTTTGTGTTAAACCACTTCGAAAGTCATAATAAATCATCGTTCTTGAATTTTCTCGAGTCCATTTTCTCAACGACTAAACAAGTTTGACAAAACCTTGTGACAAGACCGAGAATCGTTTTTTAAATAAATAAATGGTATTCGATTTGTAAAACCAAAGACTTTTCAATTTAAAAGATTTTAATATGACAGGAATGGCGGAAATATTCCATTCCCATACTTTTAGTGCAGCCCTTGTAGATATTGGCTCGTCATCATCGTCATTGTCATGATCTTTGTGTTTATGAAACAGGTTCCAATTGTATGAAATAAAAGGTATTTTTGCTGCCCTGTCTGTAGTCAATCTGTTTTTTTTGCGACTATGTATATGGACGTGCGTGCTAAACAATCGTTCTGTGGCTGCTGAAGTACAGGGAGCAGTTAGAATCCGTACTGCAACCCTACTCAACAATTTGGAACTGCAGAGTCCTCTCGACCAAACTACTGGGTCCATTTCGGTGACATCCTTCCATATAAATGGTCTAGTCTATAAACCCTATTTAGCTCTATAATTGGATAAATAAACACCAACGACAATATTGTGCGATTGGTTAACGTCGTGTATACACTCCATCCACTTCGTGTTCTTCTTCTAATTCAATGCCTTGCTATCTTGGATCCAATAAATATGCAGCATAATAAATGGGTGTCAAACATTTATTTGTTCAGCTAATTACAGCATTTTATATATCTTGTTTGTGATGCTCATTTAGAATGGATATGTCCGGAAATGCAAAATTAAATGTGGACTTAATATCTTTGAAGGCCATATAAACTTCATTTATGAGTATTCCACTGCCTTCGAGTTTGAAAATGGTATCTGTTATAGGTTCGAGTAGTTTAATACAATTTTCTACTATTAACAGTAGATCTGTTAATAGTAGAAAATTGTATTCTCCGAAATATTAGTTAAATGTAGTCGTTTAATGAGGTATATCGGTATTAGCAATGTCGTAAATATTTTTGATAAGGCGGTCATATAGCATTCAACCGGGACCTTTATTCTAGGTTGATATAACCGGTATGATGTTCTAAGCGATGTCGCAGTAAACGGTTTTGACGTATTTATTGATTTTTTTAAAGTAAACAAAGTTAGATTAGCTCTAACTAGTAGTAATAGTACTTAAATAGTACGTACTATTTGATATATACTACACATAACATATTTGTAACATCGCTAAATATGAAAAAACCCGAATACTTTCCCATTTGGGAATTTTCCTCGGGTTCTTCTCTCAATATTCCTATTTTGGGTTCTTTCCCGGGTAAAATCCCATCACTACTTGTCGCTCAAAGCGGATGAACACACAGAAACAGACAGATATGAAGAAGCGGGTTTTGACTTTATTGCATGCACGTGTTTTGTTTCTAAGAATTAGAAAATTCCAACTAAATTAGCTCAAACTAGTAGTAATAGTACTTAGATAGTACGTACTATTTGATATATACATGTATCTACACATTACCTATTTGTTACATTGCTAAAAATGAAAAAACCCGAATACTTTCCCATTTGGGAATCTTCCTCGGGTTCTTTCCCTCAATCTTCCCATTTTGGGTTCTTTCCCGGGAAGAATCCCATCACTACTCTTGAATCACTCTATCTATTAAAAAAACCCCATCAAAATCCGTCAGTTTTAAAGATTTAAGAAGGCATAGGGACAGACAGCGGAAAGCGACTTTGTTTTATAATATGTAGTGAAAGGAAAGGCGAACGTTTGTGAGTGTGTATGTTTGTTACTTCTTCACGTCTAAACGGCTGGAGCGATTTTAATAGAATTTGGTATGGAGTTACCTGACACTCTGGATTAACACATAGGCTACTTTTTATCCCGGGAAAATTTAAGATCCCGTGGAGTAACTAGTAACTTATATACAGTACATTGTGTTCTGGCAGTTTAAAATTTAACAGATTTTTTAATTAAATTATTACAAATTTAAGGTGACATTAAGTGCAATTCCATCCTTACCCCATGCTTTCTTATAACATAAACTCGGACTTCTCACGTGACTGCGTAGTGACAGACAGAGACAGAACATGCAGCGATGATTCATTCAAGAGTTTTGATTAATATTTTAGCGGAATCACCCCTTGAAGCCTTGAAATGACATGAGTCACACATACGTTTAGAATTTAATCTATCGTTCTTTCACGCGCAAAATACCGATGACAATACGGTTTAGTATAGTATTGAGTCGCATTGTGTGAGCGCTTGGAAACGGTCGCGCCTCATATTACAACTAATTCGCGATTGGCGCGGAACATTCCGCTGCCGAAACTGCGATCGTCGCCATGTTGTCAGAAACACATATGGTTAACGAGCTCCTGGCATTCATCCAAAATAAGATGGATGTCATGGACGAAATCAGCATGATGCAGATCTGTACCTCGAGCTTCAGGGAGGACGAGATCCAGATTGGCAAGAAGCTGCTGTACGAGTCGGTTGGCAGGGCTGACCGAATGCCATTGCGTAGGCTGGATGAAAAAGGCGCAAGAAGCTTGCAGGATATTATCAACCTGCTGAAGGAGGTTGACCCAGATGACGTGCCGACCTTTGTGGCGAAGGATCTACAGAGATTGCCCCCCGTCACATTCGACCACGTAGACGTCACCAGGCTTTTAAAGGATATTACATCCATGAAGGCGAGCCTGGCCGAGATGCAGCTGAAGTTGGAAGCTTCACAGAGTACCATCTGTGAACTGCGTTCTGAGGTAGTGGACTTACGTCACAATATTTCAGAATGTAGGTCACACGAGGCGTCCAACGTAAATACGCGTCGAGGTGCATTCAATGCATCATCGTCAAGTTTCGAGTCAGCGAAACTTGACTCGTCACCGGCGGCCGTCGGGTGCAATGCACTGGCGCGCGCCCCCCGCCCCGCCTGCCCCACGTCACCTGTGATCGTGTCGCCGACTCTCAGCGTGCGTAAGTCAACACCACAACGTGCTTACGCAGCAGCTGTCGCCAAGCCCGCTCAAGAACCGCGGCCTCAACCCGAGCAGGTGCCGACGACCCAGTCGAACCCGGCACCGAAGGCGTACTGCAGAGGACGAGCTGACAAGGATGGCTTCGTTAAAGTAGAGCGGAAACGCAAGAAGCCTACTTGTCGCAACCAGTGCGGTACTGCCCCGACAGGACCGAACCATCTGTTGCGTCCCGCTATTCCGACGACGCTGCTGTATGTATCCCGATTGTTGTATTCCACAAAGGCTGAGGAGGTTGTGGAGTACATAGAAAAGAAAGCTAAATTCAACTTGAGGGTCACGAAGCTGGAATCGCGTCACAGCGTAAATTTTACTTCGTTTGTGGTGCGGGTTCCGACTCAACATCTCGAGACCTTCACGAAGGAGGACTTTTGGCCGAAGGGTGTCGTATTTCGGCGTTTTCGCGGAACAATACGAACCTCGCTGGCGAGCACGTCGCCGTCTCTACGTGCCTAACTAATTAGTTGTAATTTTAATATAAACATATGTATACTTAGATTTAAGGTATTTATAATATGGGCCTAGTTGCCTGAAATAAAGGATTATTATTATTATTATTATTATTATAATCTTTACTACGGTATACTATAAAATCTATAGTTGTTTGATATACCTTTTATTTTAATCTATACTTAATATAATGTTCCCGGGGTAAAAAGTAGCATGTGTTACTAGTACATATCTTAAGTCTGTACCAAAAGAAGAACGCTCGGTTCGAAGGGTTGTTCTAGCTTAAAAAGAGCCCCCAATAAACTTGTCAAAAAGCATCATCTTAATATATATATATAATCTTAATATATATAAATCTCGTGTCACAATGTTTGTCCTCAATGGACTCCTAAACCACTTAACCGATTATAATAAAATTCGCACACCATGTGCAGTTCGATCCAACTTGAGAGATAGGATAGCTTACATATACTTGGACCCGGTAGGTGGCGCTGGTGGGCAGAACGAAGTCTGCCTGGTCCACTAGTAGTAATATATAAACAAGGATGATAACTACTAGCATACTTTATTTCAGGCAAATAGAAGTTCTACCGGAATCCGCTAATGCTAGTTTCTAATGCCGCCATCACAACAAAAGAAAACGAAAGTTGACAAGTCATGAACCAAACGTTATCTACACTAATATTATAGAAAGGAAAGATTTGTATTTTTGTATGTAATAAATAAACGCAAAAACTACTGTACCGATTACAAAAAGTCTTTCACCAATGGATAGATACATTATCAGGGAGTATATAGGCTATATTTTATCCCTATATTCCAACGGGAACGGGAACTACGCGGTTGAAACCGCGCAGAGGCAGCTAGCACACTATAAAGAATATTTGTTTGTAATTGACTCCGAAACTATTGAACCAATCTGAATAATTCTTCCACCATTGGAAAGCTACATTATCAGGGTATGACATAGGCTATATTTTATCCCTATATCCCAACGGGAACGGGGCTTAAACCGCGGCGGAAGCACATACCCAATAACAATGTTTTATCATTTCCTTCGCTAAATCGTATAAAATTGTGACTAATACGTGCGTATGAATTTACGCGAAATCGATTCGTAAGCCGCCACATGTTAGAGGCATTTGCGGATGAGTCATTAAGCCCATTTGACAAGAGGGTGTCTCTTTCCCTCAAATATGCCTGTCCCTGTCTCCCACAAACATGGCGTCAAAAAGGACCGTTTAAAAGTTGACAACTTTAATATCGCTTTACGACTCTTCGGAACTTGCAGTATCTACATGCATGATGTCACTTTCCTTTTAGCTTCACAATTTATTTGTTTGTCTTTTACTTTTTTAGTATGTTTATTTGTGTTCAACATTTTACATATTATTATCGTAATTTAAACTATTAATTTATTAAAACAGAAATATAATAATAATCAAAACGATAACTTAATAAATAAACAAATATTATCTACACTAATATATAAAGCTGAAGAGTCTGTTTGTTTGAACGCCCAAAACTCAGGAACTACTGGTCCGATTTGAAAAATTATTTCACTATTAGATAGCTCATTTATCGAGGAAGGCTATAGGCTATATATCATAACGCTACGACGAAAAGGAGAGGAGCATCAATGAAGAATGTTGCAAGAACGGGCCAGTGCTAATGAAGTTGCGCGGTTCAACTAGTCGTATTTAAATGCAAAAGTATACTTTCTCAATCATGGGCATATTCTAAATAGCTGAAAGTTTTGTGTTTATTTAAGACATTTCTACTTTCGACTAAAGAAACAGTTTTCTCTCAATTCAATTAGCTAGGTAAAAGGTTAAATAAATAAATATTATGGGGCATTTTTCACACAGAAAACTAAGCAGAGTTTGAATGAAAATGAAAAATGGTTTTTATTCAATTACCCCTTCACAGACACTTAAGAATAGTCAGACTCTAACGCTCGGTTCGGAAGGTTGGTTTTGCTGAGAACAGCCGGCAATAAACTCAGCAATTACTCTTTTCAAATGTATATGGAATCAAATATAGGTTAAATAAAGCAATTTTTGCTACAACGACGATGGCAAATAGGTATACGATCTGACCTGATGGTAAGCGGTCACCGTAGCCTATAGACGTTTGCAACACCACTCACACCCCTACTTATAATTAATAGTTCCCGTAGGAATAGAGGCATAAAATATAGCCTATGCTACTCCCTGATAATGTAGCTTTCCGATGGTGAAATAATTTTTAAAATCGTCATGAATTTATTCATTACAAATATACAGACAAAATTACAAATTTTGCTCATTATAGTATAAGTAGGTATAGATATCAGCTATCTAGTAACCATAGTACAATCTCTGCTTTGTTTGGAATCAGATTAGTCGTGTGTGATAAATGTCCCAGGACATCTATACTTTAATGTTATAATTGCAAAAGTAACTCAGTCTCGCTGTCACGCTAAAATTACGGAACCGATTTAAATAAAATTTGGTTCACAGATTGTGTAGAGCCTGAGAAAGAACATAGGCTACTTTTTATTTCGGGAAAATGGAAGATCGTCGCGTAGATCCCGTTCCCGTGATCACAGAAGTTCTCAAAAACAGATAGTATCAGACCTACTGAATATGCATATAAAATTTCATAAAAATCGGTCAAGCCGTTTCGGAGGAGTATGGCTACTAACATTGTGACACGAGAATTTCATATATAAGATAACTAGCGGACCCGGCAGACTTCGTTCTGCCCACCAGCGCCACCTATCGGGTCCAAATTGATGTATTATACATGAAAACCTTCCCCATGAAATACTCCGTAATTTGGTGAAAACCGCATGAAAATCTGTTGATCGCGTTCAGACAGACAGACAGAGGCGGCGGGGACTTTGTTTTATATATTTATGATATATTAGTCGTGAGTAAAGAATATCCCAGAATTGGCTTAACCAATCAAGCTGTCGGAAGGTTCTTCAAAGTCGTTTAAAAACAGACCTATTTATAGTATTAATCAATATGAGCTTATTTTATAACTGGACTTTATCCAAAGTGACCTTGGTCCTGGATCGCCCGGGTAGAGGGAGATAGCGATATATCGCCCACCTGTTCTGGCTATATCGACGTACCTACACATTATATATTATTCATAAAATAGCGACCCGCCCCAGCTTCGCACGGGTGCAATGTTTATACATCACATTAGAAACCTCCAAAATTTACAGTGTTTCTGTAACATATTATGCATGTATTGTTTATAAAAACCTCCCTCTTGAATCATTCTTATTTATTAAAAAAGCCGCATCAAAATCCGTTGCGTAGTTTTAAAGATTTAAGAGGCAGTTATTATCGTTTATAACTTAAAAGTTATTTGATAAATGCACAAATAATTGGCGCAAATATAGATTTATTAAAGAAAGACACTGCCAAGAGCATTGCCAATTTTCATGAAAACTAGTTTAATAGTTAAACCTTCAAAGTAGGACAAACAAACAAATAAACTAGGTAGTTTATTAGGTATTAGGTAATTAGGGTTGTGATTTTAAGACAAATTTGTAGTCAATTTACTGTAATTTCCTAATGGCATAATTAAGATAAATTCTTAGTATAAATACCAAATTTTATCTATGTAATTTCATTCTTAAGGATAGAGATAGGGGTTATTTAAAGTTTAAATTACTTTAGATCAATTATTTATTTAGGTTTATGAGAATGTTTGGAACTTTGGATGTATGTTTGTTACTCGTTCACGCCAGAACGGCTGAAATAGGCTACTTTTTACCCCGGGAGTTCCTTAAATACCTTATTTCTTCTTTTTGTATTTTTACTTGGTTTTTTTATGGAACAAAATATATATTATATAAAAAAATACTCGACAATTAACAATTTAAACGGTTCACAATCTATAATTCGTGTCGACTGATAACATTCAAGTGTATATATACAGTACTAGTGGCTCCCCGCGGTTTCACTCGCATATCAGGGAGATCTTCCATTTTCCTGAGATAAAAAGTAGCCTATGTCCTTTCTCAGGCTCTAGACTATCTGTGTACCAAATTTCATTTAAGTCGGTTCAGTAGTTTTAGCGTGAAAACGAGACAGACAGTCAGTTACTTTCGCATTTATAATATACTAGTTGACCCGCGCAACTTCGTTAGCGTCACTTGCCCGTTTTTGCAACAGTTTTGATTGATGCTCCGCTCCTATTCGTCATAGCGTAATGATTTATACATAAAAACCTTCCTTAAGAATCACTCTATCTATTAAAAAAACCGCATCAAAATCCGTTGCGTAGTTTTAAAGATCTAAGCATATATAGGGACAGACAGACGGCGGATAGCGACTTTGTTTTATACTATGTAGTGAAGTTACCAACTCAAGGATAATTTATTATATACACAAGGCTTTGCGGGTAGACGTGATCTGTAGGTATCATGTTCCGTGCACTGGTCTAGTAAACTGACTGAGATTATGTCATACTTATAGGACCGTCCACTTGATGGTAAGCGGTCACCTTTAATGAAGATTTCGAAAACCAAAAAAGTTAAGTGTTTTAGTGGCAATCCTAAATTTAAAACGGTATTTTTAAGTAAAAAAAAATCTATAATAATACAGGCACTTATGAATAGTAAGACTAATGCTAAGTTCGGAAGATTGCTTTTGCTGAGAAAAGCCAGCAATAAACTGTATTTAGGTAGGTACGTATGTGCTAACGTAAGGGCTAAACTACTTAACCGTTTTTGATTAATGTTTTTTTTTACGGGACTAGAAGGTGTTAGCCTCTGATGGCTGTTACATCCTTACGCGGACAATCGGTGAGCGCTGAGGGCTCTCAACCGTAGTAGATAAGTGTCGATCTATCAATTATGCTTCAGGTAACAAAAAAAATGCTCATTATGTAGATACTAAGTACGAAAGATTATTTTAGCCATCACAGATTTTAAAAAACTTTTTAGTTAACTGAGCTGGGTTTTTACCCACATAAAAATTCTCAGCTCCTCAACTATTTATCAAAATCGATACTTATTCATTTGTCCATACAGCATCATTTTGAGTGCACACTCGACATGACAGATATAAGGACTATGACTTCTAGAAACGTCAACTTTCTGATAAGATTAAACGTTCTCATACTGTTATTCGTCATACTTAACGACTATCGAATCGTCTTCGAAAGGTGTCGTTGAGCAATAATCATAATTTCTTTATTTATCTCCCAAAAAATATCAATCTTACAAAAGCATCAACATTTTACATAAACACTTTAATTTGCGGGAGACTGGTGCCTAAACCAGGCATGGCCTGTATTTCATGACACCATGTCTCCCCCCACGGACATCGTAACAAAGAAGATTTTTTTTTATACCACAAAGGTGGCAAACAGGCATACAGTCCGCCTGATGCGAAGCGGTTACCGCAGCCTATGGACGCTTGCAACACTAGGGGCGTTACTCACGCGTTGCCGACCCTGTAAAAATCTCTTCACTCCCTTCTTGAAGAACCCCATACTGTACTCCATTGGGAACACCATGGCGGGGAGCTCATTCCACAACCTGAGTGTTCGTGGCAGGAAACTCCTCTAGAAGCGCAGGGTTCGAGACCAATTCGACTACAGAGTGTGAGGATGAGCTCCCCGTCGATGACGATTTTGTGTGACCAAACAAACGTAGATATTTAAGTACAAAATTCTAACATAGGTACTAGGTATAATCAAGAAACAACGGCTGAAGGAAACAGAATGACACTTGCCAAGTTAGAATTAATCTAGAATAGCTTAGATAACTTTTTACGAGAAATGACATTTGCCTCGTAAGAATATGTCCTGGAACAACATAGGGTACTTTTTATCCCGGGAAAATTAATGGTCCCCGGGAACGCGGGTGAAACTTATGTAAATGAAAAAAAAAAACATGTAGGTACCTAGATTGAACTGAATTACTTCTTTCCCTAACATACACGGTAAATCGTGAATGAAACCTAAAAATAAATTTATTTACACGGAAATTTTATGAATTTAATCCAAATATATAGGTACATTTAAAAAATATGATTCAGCTTGGAAGCACTAAGGTAGCTTTAAAAAAGCTTAAGGAATCAAAGGCATAGGGCATTTGAAAAGCTAAGTACCGAAGTTTGTACCCAACTTAGGTCTTAACCTAACTATATAATACCTTAGATGTTTTTAGACCTAGTACGTACCTAATTTACATGGATGACGCAATGCCTGTTAAATTGCTTTCGCTACACGCTACATTATTCTATAAATTCTTACTATGTTTTACCTAAGATATCTAGTTTAAACTAAAAAAAAAATATCGCAACTCACAGAAAATAAGGAAAAACGAAAATATTACATACATAAAGTAGATAATTAATAAATAATATAATGTCATTTATAATTAGAATAGAAACTAAATGAATATTTTTCCGCCTACCGTCAAACAGTGCAATAACTTTTTAGCGAAATATAATTTATGGGCGTATTTAATTCTCCCCGATCATAGCTAAAAATCAATATGCGAAACTTTTTTATGTCTTACAGCCTAAACAGGTGAAGGCCGATTCACTTGGATTAAAAAGTGAATAAAACAAAAGCATCGAAGGAAACCAGTTTTGCAAAATCTCATGATTTCGCGCGGCCGTCTGCCGGCGCGGTGAGATTTTTTTTCTCCTTATTTTACTTCACTTTTCAACGGTTTGGAGTTCAATAAATGTATATAATACACAAAATAAAATGTTATTACACATTTCGAGAACACTTACCTGTTTTCAATACCGTCACTAACACACAATATAAATTATTAATTTATTTCGATAAAATGTACGCGCACTCGTGACCTAGCGGGCATTAACACTGACAGAAATGCCAACGTGACAAAGCAATTGCTGACAGTTTACGCCGCCATGTTGGTGCTTAATGCTGCCATTTACCAAGCGTTGTTGCAAGTCTAATTTTATTACATACTAGCTGCCTCCCCGCGGTTTTACCCGCGTAGTTCCCGTTCCCGTGGGAATACAGGGATAAAATATAGCCTATGTTACTCGGGGATAATGTAGCTTTCCAAAGGTGAAAGAATTTTTTAAATCGGTCCAGTAGTTTCGGAGCCTATTCATTACAAACAAACAAACAAACAAACAAACAAATCTTTCCTCTTTATAATATTAGTATAGACTAAAGAAAGGTGCCCATTCACTATTCTGCCTAGCAGTACGACGTGGACCGAAGCAGGATGTCCCAGACACAATAATCTACCGTCTGTACTTTCGCAACTCGTGCCAGATTGGCACTCACACAAGTCACACATTATATTACCGTTCAAAAATTCTTGGGGTATTTCATATAAATAAATAATTAAGTTTTGTCATCAAACACATATTTTAAGACATTTATTGGCCATTATACTTAGACGATATAATTACTTTACTTGCTTTGAGCTTATAGACATACAGCTTGGCAAAAGAGAGTGTGGAATAAATGAGGTCGCTCCTATCGCACCTGTGGCAACCCCGGATACTACGACTAAAAACTTTTTGATACTTGTTATTTTTGGGATATGATTCCAATCCCGAGTGGTTCAGTCCCTCGGAAGGCTTAAATGTCCAGTATTTACAATGTTAATAGTGGGCGGTGGTGGATACCTCCCACAGACATGACAGACAAATAATCATGCCTGCGAGGGCAGTCTAATTGTGGGATTGTTAGGAATTGATGATAATAATTTGGGTACGAGGTTAAGAAAAAAACACTTTTTTTAAAAGCAATATTTTATTACAATGCAAACTATTCAAAAACACTTTCATCTAAGTACTTGATCCCAGAAAAGTCCACATTTTGGCTCGAGCTTCCTGCCACTTCAGAATCACTAGAATATTCTGAAAAATCACTGAGATGACATTTGTTTCACCTACTTTAACAATTTTTCTTACTGTGTTGACAGTTGTTCCTAAAACAAAAATAAAGTTTCTTATTATTAGTTTCCTACTCATTATTATCAAGTATCAATAATGGAGGTTAGAGTATACGAGACTTTTCAAACTACAAAACATAACCTCAACTTAAAATTTCTATAAACAACACTAAAACTTACTTTAATCTGCGTATCAACAAAACTACGCATTGAAAACATTTATAAAACCTTATTTTAAGGTACAATGACTTATTTAAGGTACATAAATACCTGTCATATCAGCAGTTCTTTGGTAAACATTGTCGATATCGGACAAAACTTATCCCGCTTGAGATTCGGCCAAACACCGCGTAAGGACGTGAATCACTGTTCTGCCACTACTGCGAATATTTTTATTCTTTTTGAATAGTAAATTATGCAACGTAAGCTGATAATTTAGGGAAATTTACGAAAAACAACTACAATACACGCACTGTTGACACAGAAAGTACTTGCAGTTGACAAGTGAAGCATGTTGCCACAATCATCGATTTTTAGTTCCAACTGTCACCGCGTCAGACTCTTATTTGCCAAGCTGTATAGTATAGGTATGTATAATGGGATAGTTTTGTGATGATACTAAGAAAATAATTATGAATTTGCTATTTAGTGTGTAATTTTTTTCTAGAGTCAACGTAGTAATATTAATTTATTATTTACTCGAAAATTTTACAAAACAAAGCATAATAACTAACTCACCCATATTTTCCAACTAAAGATAATTTAGTTTTTGAACATTTATTAAGAGTTTAGTAGTATTTTTTTACTATGGTCATACTCAATTTTGAATTTTGTTTGTATTGTTTGTTTTGACATTGGTTTGAAAAGTAACTGTTTAACCGTCATTCGTTTTCTTTCTGTCTGGTGTCGTACCTCTATGGTGGCTTCGTTTATTCAAATAATATTCGTATTGGAAAATATCACCCGCCATAAATAGATATTGCTGGGTAAGTGAAACAATCTGTTACCTACTTTCCAAAGTTATTGATTATATATTTTTCTCCTATTTATGTACGAAATAGGTGGAGAGAAAATTCGTTTCCCGTTAATGTTATTAATTTAATTATGAATACTGTCTTGTACCTATCATGGTGAACAGCTAATTCTGGACTAGTGTAATTCTTTACAAGTAGGTTTACCTGCTCAGGCAGGCCTACTACCTACTGAATATTTTTTTATGTAGTTAGCATCAGGGGCCCATAAATTGTTTCTATAGCTTCAGAATAGATATATACACAAGTTTAAATATGATACCACTGTGAAATGCCCTAGACTAGAGTGCCCTAAATCACATTAACTGCCCCGTAAATAAATAGACTTATTTTTACAGAAAATGTCTACAATGGAAGACCATTTGAAAAAAATGCGGGAGGAACGTGTGGCAAGGGAGAAAGCCAGGATTGAGAAGGTAAGCTAAACCATCTATATTGTGTCGTTACAATTTTTTTTAGAGAAATATGTTTTCTAGGATTAAAACATCAATGCACATAACTTAAGAACCAAGTAGCTTATCCATGAAAGTATTAATAAAATGGCATATTTATTTAAGTATTTGTTATGTTGTGTCCATAACGGAATAAAACAATATAAATCAGTTGTAGTTATGTAATAAATATATTATTAATTTATTTTACTTGAATAGTAAATAAATATCCTGACACAGCCCAAATACTCAGAATTTTATTCCAAACCAAGCACATCCTTATCTATGCTGATATTATTTGCTATTTTTAAATACTTACTCATATTAATCAACAAGACTAAATAAATAGACATGATCATGTAGACAACATAGTAAATGATGGGAAATAAATCCACAACCAGCAGCTTGTTGGGGTATTTAATAACTGAGCCACCTGACCTATCAATCATAATGTTTGTAAGGATATGTGATTGTCCAATTCGATTATATTTGAGCACAATACACACATATTTGATCCAAAGTCAACCAAGCTACATTACCAACTATTATACTTTCCTTAAATGATATTTACAGACATCATGCTCACAAATTTTAAATTACACAATAGATGAGCATTGAACTCTGTAGCAAGTCATTGATAATAAAAATCTTATGTATAAATTACAGTTACCACACTCCTCCGAAACGGCTTGACCAATTTTATGAAATTTAATATCCATATTCAGTAGGTCTGAGAATCGGCTACTATGTATTTTTGATACCCCTGTGATCACGGGAACGGGAACTACGCGGGTGAAAACGCGGGGCTGCAGCTAGTATTAATCTACAACATTGGTGAAGATAATATTAGTAACTTAAATTATTAAGATTAAATTAGTAACTCCTAAAATTAATAATTAACAATAATAATTTCATATGGAACTCAAGTAATATAACTACTACTAATAACTATACTACTATAGCACTAACACATTACTGAAGTGTTTTATTCATATTATTTATTTGCATTCCACAATATTAATATTTAAACTAGGATTAGCTTAATTTACATTGTGTGTTTTAACAACATAATACATACAAATAATATGAAAAAAAAACATACTAAGTTACCTACAAATGTCACTATTATATATTTTTTTCTGTACTTCAGTAAAGTTATAAATGCTTATCATATTTGAACTCATCATCTTTTTTAGTGTAACTAAGGAGTCAACTACAAACCATATCATGCTAATAAAAATAAGCTTTTACTTTTTCAGCTACGGGAACTCAATCTAAAGAAATACAGCAACATCAAAAATGATCCTCAGGTGAAGCGATCAACTACGAACTTGTCAATTCGTAACAGTCAAACAGTCAGTGTTAATACAAAACCATCACATGTTAAAAATAACTCACAAACAACCAAAACAAGACCGTCAACTGTACCTCTAAAAAAGGCAGATATTAAACCAAAAACAGCATTAAAAACTCAAACCAAACAAGTTACAGAGAACAAACCAACTAACAATATAAATAAAGATGATAAAGCTATGACATTCAGTAAACCTACTGATAAATGTGCGAAGCCAAACGTTAAAGTCCAAATTCCCAATAAAACTGACTCGAAAATGACCAGGAAAAGTCTTGCCCCCCCAAAGAATACTGCAAGCTCATCATTATTGAAACCAACACACATTTCATCGAGGAAGACAATCGATCCGTCTGCCTCAAAAAGTGCAACGAAAGCCGATGCCAATCGTGAATCTGTATTTGAAAGACTATATAAGCCTAGACCCGTACCAAAGAAGCCACTAGATGAGGTACAAAAACTCAAAACGGACCCGAATCACTTAAAAAAGATGATACAAAACTCTGGTCTAATCCTCAACAAGAGGCATACAGTGTTTGACAATGGGGCTAAAGTAGCGGTTCCAGTCCGTAGATCCATATCAGCTGTCCACTTCAAGAGAATCAGCAAGAATGAACTCAGCAATTGCATTCACAAATGGTCCTCTATAGGTGATAGATTGGATACAGTCCATTTAAATGACATTAATGAAGATGAGCATACAACAGAAGACAAAGTCATATCAGCTGTTAAGAGTGAGAGGAAAAAAGTCAAGTTCCTGACTCCAGTGCCTTCTAACTTCAACACCCCTAGGCCTGAGGAGTTACAAGCTCGGCTGAAGTCATGGCTACAGAAACGTGGAAAGAATTTGGACTCCTACCAGCACTTGCAATGCTTCGGTGTCCACCATCTGTCCAGACCGCTAAAGCCTTTACATTTGAACGCACCCAAATTTGAACTATACGATGATGAAGATAAGGAGAATATTGCAGTGCAGTCTGATAGCGATGATGATTCGTACACGGATAACATGAACGATGGTAAAGATACCTTATGCAGTGGTGATAAGGTTGATATTGGAGTGGAAGAGTGGCGTAGAGCCAGTTATGTTAGTGACAGCGTGGACTTTAATGAGAGTCAGGATACCACGTTGAATTCTGGTGATGTGGTACCCCATATTGATGATCTGCTGCTCGGAGCGTTGGATGATCTGACTGAACTATTACGAGAGGTATGTACCCCAATCTATACATAAATAAAACTGTAGAAATGTTGTGTATGTACATTGGACATTTCTGGAGAAAAATAAGACCCCTCTTACTATAACACTTATTTTGTATGTTATTTAGTGTAGAATATTTCCCCGTTTTTGCTACATTTCTCATTGATGTTTCCCTTCTATTGGTCGTAGAGTGATGTTTTAACCATTTGTTATAGCCTTCCTCGATAAATAGGCTATCCAAAACTAAAATTATTTTTAAATCGAAACAGTTTCCAAGATTATCACCTTTAAATAAATAAACTAACAGATTCTTCACCTTTATAATATTACTATAAATATCCTTTCTACATATATATACTAATATGTAAAGCTGAAGTGTTTGTTTGAAACTACTGGTCTGATTTGAAAAATTCAGTAGGTGAAGTTAATGTAATACATTTAAAAACAAACTTTTATCCAGGGTTACGACTGGGAAGAGTGCGCTCGCCTCCTCCGCGCGATCCGGGAACGGTTCCCCTCGGCCCCCGCTAGCTCTGCGTACTGGGAGTGCCGAGCTGCCCTGGAGGAACGTCGCGGAGACCTGCCCGCCTCCGTGCAGTGTTGGGAGGAAGCCATTGTTAAAGGCACCGAGGTATGATCACACTATATCCAGGGTTACTGGCAGGAGTGTGCTAGGGAACGGTTCCCCTCGGCCCCCGCTAGCTCTGCGTACTGGGAGTGCCGAGCTGCCCTGGAGGAACGTCGCGGAGACCTGCCCGCCTCCGTGCAGTGTTGGGAGGAAGCCATTGTTAAAGGCACCGAGGTATGATCACACTATATCCAGGGTTACTGGCAGGAGTGTGCTAGGGAACGGTTCCCCTCGGCCCCCGCTAGCTCTGCGTACTGGGAGTGCCGAGCTGCCCTGGAGGAACGTCGCGGAGACCTGCCCGCCTCCGTGCAGTGTTGGGAGGAAGCCATTGTTAAAGGCACCGAGGTATGATCACACTATATCCAGGGTTACTGGCAGGAGTGTGCTAGGGAACGGTTCCCCTCGGCCCCCGCTAGCTCTGCGTACTGGGAGTGCCGAGCTGCCCTGGAGGAACGTCGCGGAGACCTGCCCGCCTCCGTGCAGTGTTGGGAGGAAGCCATTGTTAAAGGCACCGAGGTATGATCACACTATATCCAGGGTTACTGGCAGGAGTGTGCTAGGGAACGGTTCCCCTCGGCCCCCGCTAGCTCTGCGTACTGGGAGTGCCGAGCTGCCCTGGAGGAACGTCGCGGAGACCTGCCCGCCTCCGTGCAGTGTTGGGAGGAAGCCATTGTTAAAGGCACCGAGGTATGATCACACTATATCCAGGGTTACTGGCAGGAGTGTGCTAGGGAACGGTTCCCCTCGGCCCCCGCTAGCTCTGCGTACTGGGAGTGCCGAGCTGCCCTGGAGGAACGTCGCGGAGACCTGCCCGCCTCCGTGCAGTGTTGGGAGGAAGCCATTGTTAAAGGCACCGAGGTATGATCACACTATATCCAGGGTTACTGGCAGGAGTGTGCTAGGGAACGGTTCCCCTCGGCCCCCGCTAGCTCTGCGTACTGGGAGTGCCGAGCTGCCCTGGAGGAACGTCGCGGAGACCTGCCCGCCTCCGTGCAGTGTTGGGAGGAAGCCATTGTTAAAGGCACCGAGGTATGATCACACTATATCCAGGGTTACTGGCAGGAGTGTGCTAGGGAACGGTTCCCCTCGGCCCCCGCTAGCTCTGCGTACTGGGAGTGCCGAGCTGCCCTGGAGGAACGTCGCGGAGACCTGCCCGCCTCCGTGCAGTGTTGGGAGGAAGCCATTGTTAAAGGCACCGAGGTATGATCACACTATATCCAGGGTTACTGGCAGGAGTGTGCTAGGGAACGGTTCCCCTCGGCCCCCGCTAGCTCTGCGTACTGGGAGTGCCGAGCTGCCCTGGAGGAACGTCGCGGAGACCTGCCCGCCTCCGTGCAGTGTTGGGAGGAAGCCATTGTTAAAGGCACCGAGGTATGATCACACTATATCCAGGGTTACTGGCAGGAGTGTGCTAGGGAACGGTTCCCCTCGGCCCCCGCTAGCTCTGCGTACTGGGAGTGCCGAGCTGCCCTGGAGGAACGTCGCGGAGACCTGCCCGCCTCCGTGCAGTGTTGGGAGGAAGCCATTGTTAAAGGCACCGAGGTATGATCACACTATATCCAGGGTTACTGGCAGGAGTGTGCTAGGGAACGGTTCCCCTCGGCCCCCGCTAGCTCTGCGTACTGGGAGTGCCGAGCTGCCCTGGAGGAACGTCGCGGAGACCTGCCCGCCTCCGTGCAGTGTTGGGAGGAAGCCATTGTTAAAGGCACCGAGGTATGATCACACTATATCCAGGGTTACTGGCAGGAGTGTGCTAGGGAACGGTTCCCCTCGGCCCCCGCTAGCTCTGCGTACTGGGAGTGCCGAGCTGCCCTGGAGGAACGTCGCGGAGACCTGCCCGCCTCCGTGCAGTGTTGGGAGGAAGCCATTGTTAAAGGCACCGAGGTATGATCACACTATATCCAGGGTTACTGGCAGGAGTGTGCTAGGGAACGGTTCCCCTCGGCCCCCGCTAGCTCTGCGTACTGGGAGTGCCGAGCTGCCCTGGAGGAACGTCGCGGAGACCTGCCCGCCTCCGTGCAGTGTTGGGAGGAAGCCATTGTTAAAGGCACCGAGGTATGATCACACTATATCCAGGGTTACTGGCAGGAGTGTGCTAGGGAACGGTTCCCCTCGGCCCCCGCTAGCTCTGCGTACTGGGAGTGCCGAGCTGCCCTGGAGGAACGTCGCGGAGACCTGCCCGCCTCCGTGCAGTGTTGGGAGGAAGCCATTGTTAAAGGCACCGAGGTATGATCACACTATATCCAGGGTTACTGGCAGGAGTGTGCTAGGGAACGGTTCCCCTCGGCCCCCGCTAGCTCTGCGTACTGGGAGTGCCGAGCTGCCCTGGAGGAACGTCGCGGAGACCTGCCCGCCTCCGTGCAGTGTTGGGAGGAAGCCATTGTTAAAGGCACCGAGGTATGATCACACTATATCCAGGGTTACTGGCAGGAGTGTGCTAGGGAACGGTTCCCCTCGGCCCCCGCTAGCTCTGCGTACTGGGAGTGCCGAGCTGCCCTGGAGGAACGTCGCGGAGACCTGCCCGCCTCCGTGCAGTGTTGGGAGGAAGCCATTGTTAAAGGCACCGAGGTATGATCACACTATATCCAGGGTTACTGGCAGGAGTGTGCTAGGGAACGGTTCCCCTCGGCCCCCGCTAGCTCTGCGTACTGGGAGTGCCGAGCTGCCCTGGAGGAACGTCGCGGAGACCTGCCCGCCTCCGTGCAGTGTTGGGAGGAAGCCATTGTTAAAGGCACCGAGGTATGATCACACTATATCCAGGGTTACTGGCAGGAGTGTGCTAGGGAACGGTTCCCCTCGGCCCCCGCTAGCTCTGCGTACTGGGAGTGCCGAGCTGCCCTGGAGGAACGTCGCGGAGACCTGCCCGCCTCCGTGCAGTGTTGGGAGGAAGCCATTGTTAAAGGCACCGAGGTATGGTCACACTATATCCAGGGTTACTGGCAGGAGTGTGCTAGGGAACGGTTCCCCTCGGCCCCCGCTAGCTCTGCGTACTGGGAGTGCCGAGCTGCCCTGGAGGAACGTCGCGGAGACCTGCCCGCCTCCGTGCAGTGTTGGGAGGAAGCCATTGTTAAAGGCACCGAGGTATGATCACACTATATCCAGGGTTACTGGCAGGAGTGTGCTAGGGAACGGTTCCCCTCGGCCCCCGCTAGCTCTGCGTACTGGGAGTGCCGAGCTGCCCTGGAGGAACGTCGCGGAGACCTGCCCGCCTCCGTGCAGTGTTGGGAGGAAGCCATTGTTAAAGGCACCGAGGTATGATCACACTATATCCAGGGTTACTGGCAGGAGTGTGCTAGGGAACGGTTCCCCTCGGCCCCCGCTAGCTCTGCGTACTGGGAGTGCCGAGCTGCCCTGGAGGAACGTCGCGGAGACCTGCCCGCCTCCGTGCAGTGTTGGGAGGAAGCCATTGTTAAAGGCACCGAGGTATGATCACACTATATCCAGGGTTACTGGCAGGAGTGTGCTAGGGAACGGTTCCCCTCGGCCCCCGCTAGCTCTGCGTACTGGGAGTGCCGAGCTGCCCTGGAGGAACGTCGCGGAGACCTGCCCGCCTCCGTGCAGTGTTGGGAGGAAGCCATTGTTAAAGGCACCGAGGTATGATCACACTATATCCAGGGTTACTGGCAGGAGTGTGCTAGGGAACGGTTCCCCTCGGCCCCCGCTAGCTCTGCGTACTGGGAGTGCCGAGCTGCCCTGGAGGAACGTCGCGGAGACCTGCCCGCCTCCGTGCAGTGTTGGGAGGAAGCCATTGTTAAAGGCACCGAGGTATGATCACACTATATCCAGGGTTACTGGCAGGAGTGTGCTAGGGAACGGTTCCCCTCGGCCCCCGCTAGCTCTGCGTACTGGGAGTGCCGAGCTGCCCTGGAGGAACGTCGCGGAGACCTGCCCGCCTCCGTGCAGTGTTGGGAGGAAGCCATTGTTAAAGGCACCGAGGTATGGTCACACTATATCCAGGGTTACTGGCAGGAGTGTGCTAGGGAACGGTTCCCCTCGGCCCCCGCTAGCTCTGCGTACTGGGAGTGCCGAGCTGCCCTGGAGGAACGTCGCGGAGACCTGCCCGCCTCCGTGCAGTGTTGGGAGGAAGCCATTGTTAAAGGCACCGAGGTATGATCACACTATATCCAGGGTTACTGGCAGGAGTGTGCTAGGGAACGGTTCCCCTCGGCCCCCGCTAGCTCTGCGTACTGGGAGTGCCGAGCTGCCCTGGAGGAACGTCGCGGAGACCTGCCCGCCTCCGTGCAGTGTTGGGAGGAAGCCATTGTTAAAGGCACCGAGGTATGATCACACTATATCCAGGGTTACTGGCAGGAGTGTGCTAGGGAACGGTTCCCCTCGGCCCCCGCTAGCTCTGCGTACTGGGAGTGCCGAGCTGCCCTGGAGGAACGTCGCGGAGACCTGCCCGCCTCCGTGCAGTGTTGGGAGGAAGCCATTGTTAAAGGCACCGAGGTATGATCACACTATATCCAGGGTTACTGGCAGGAGTGTGCTAGGGAACGGTTCCCCTCGGCCCCCGCTAGCTCTGCGTACTGGGAGTGCCGAGCTGCCCTGGAGGAACGTCGCGGAGACCTGCCCGCCTCCGTGCAGTGTTGGGAGGAAGCCATTGTTAAAGGCACCGAGGTATGATCACACTATATCCAGGGTTACTGGCAGGAGTGTGCTAGGGAACGGTTCCCCTCGGCCCCCGCTAGCTCTGCGTACTGGGAGTGCCGAGCTGCCCTGGAGGAACGTCGCGGAGACCTGCCCGCCTCCGTGCAGTGTTGGGAGGAAGCCATTGTTAAAGGCACCGAGGTATGATCACACTATATCCAGGGTTACTGGCAGGAGTGTGCTAGGGAACGGTTCCCCTCGGCCCCCGCTAGCTCTGCGTACTGGGAGTGCCGAGCTGCCCTGGAGGAACGTCGCGGAGACCTGCCCGCCTCCGTGCAGTGTTGGGAGGAAGCCATTGTTAAAGGCACCGAGGTATGGTCACATATATTTATTTAAAGCCTGGGTTGTCCCACTGCAGGGCAAAGCCTCTCTACTCTTCATTGTTGTTTGCCTTGGTGGGCCAGTCATTAAGGCAGGTGTCTAGGTCGTCTTTCCATCTGCATCAGGGTATATAAAATTGTATATTAACACTTATAAATCAGCTTCATTCACTTCATTCACATCACTTTCAGCATTCGAAAGCTGAAGCCAATTTGGACAACTTACTGGACAAGTTCATGCAGCTGAAGATAAGTCCCAACAGTGGGAAACGTAGACAGGCCGATCCCAAAATGGTGGATGTTAAAAACGTATTTAAAAGTACTATAATACGATTTGCAGTGCAGCAAGCTAAGCTGTAAGTATTCATTTTATTTCCCGGGGAATCGTCAGTTTTCCTATAAAAAGTAGCCAGATATTCTACCATATTTTATCGAGCCGTTATTCAGTGAAAGAGTTAACTTATTTTTATCCATCCATTGTGACAAACTTTATAATATACTAGCTGCCTCCCCGCGGTTTTACCCGCGTTGTTCCCGTTCCCGTGGGAATACAGGGATAAAATATAGCCTATGTTACTCGGGGATAATGTAGCTTTCCAAAGGTGAAAGAATTTTTGAAATCGGTCCAGTAGTTTCGGAGCCTATTCATTACAAACAAACAAACAAACAAATCTTTCCTCTTTATAATTATAATATAAAAAAGATTTTTTGTGAAGTGAATCCTTACTAATATTATAAATGCGAAAGTAACTCTGCCTGTGTCTGTCTCGCTTTCACGCAAAAACTACTGAACCGGTTAAATTGAAATTTATTACACCGACTGTCTAGAGCCTGAGAAAGGGTATAGGCCGGGAAAATGGAAAATCTCCTAAATAATAATGATCATAATAGTAGAATTCATCTTCATGAGTGCTAGGTATTTATTAACGCCTACTCATGCTGTATACATGCAAGTAACATGTATAAATATAAATGTTTGCTATTCATTTCCTGTAGGCACAAGTTTTGTTTATTAAAAATGAGTTTGAAATGACACTGTTATATAAATTTACTTTAATATTTTTGGTATTCTGGTTATATTGTAGATGTTATTTAATATTAAATTCTGCTTTCATATTCATTCGTACATATAAATGTTTGTACTATATTAAATACGAATCCACGACCGGCTTAAAAGTCAGGGCCACTAACCACAAAGCCAACTTATCAAATAAAAATTATAACAACATTATTTCTAATCACAGAAGACAATCAAATCAGCATGAAGGTCCAAAGTACACGGTGACTCCAGTCCGACGCAGTTCAAGGCTCAGCGGACACTGGAGCGGGAAACGCACGCCACTACAAATATGCACCAGTGTGCGACAAGCCGATAGACTCACGCCTGGACATAAGCTTGTGTTTGTACCTAACGATAAACTGTGTGAGACACCTTAAATGCCATTGACTCGCCACCAATGACAGATTAAGACTTTGATAATAAATAAATATCCTGGGAAATTTTTCACACACGGCCAATCTGATTCCAAAGTAAACAGAGCTTGTGCTGTAACCAGATAGCTGATATACTACATATAATACTTTTAAATACATATATAGATACTAGCTGCCGCCCCGCGGTTTCACCCGCGTAGTTCCCGTTCCCGTGATCACAGGGGTATCAAAAATAGATAGTAGCCGATTCTCGGACCTACTGAATATGCACACAAAATTTCATGAGACTCGCTCAAGCCGTTTCGGAGGAGTTTAATCACAAACACCGCGACACGAGAATTTTATATATTAGATTTAGTTATTTACATCCAGACACAGGATAAACAGACATATTCATGCATACAAATGTTTGTCCTGGGTGCGATTCGACGGCCCGCGGCTTGAGAGTCAGGGTCACTAACCACAAAGCCAACCGGGCTGTCAGATTTGAGATTGATGCCAGCAAACCACGCATATGGGGCCCCCTATCCTTATGTCAAATAGAATCTGTCTTTAAACCATTTTTAGTGTGGTTTTTGGTGACGTGAGAGTGAGACGTAATGCCCTAAGGATGGATTTTTTTGTGCTTCTTCCGGTGCCCTTCAGACGTGATGCCCTAGGCATTTGTATGCATGAATATGCCTGTTTGTCCTGTGTCTGTATGTAAATATCTATATAAGTATGTATTTAAAAGTAATTTATGTAGTATATCAGCTATCTGGTTACCATATCACAAGCTCTGCTTAGTTTGGAATCAGATTGGCCGTCTGTGAAAAATGTCCCAGGATATTTATTATTATTGTTGATTGATATGTGTGAGGGTTAATCTGTCACTTGGCATAACGTTATGACATCTGCATAGTTTGTTCCGACCTTTAGATAGACCAGTGAGCTAACAACAAATGTATTAGAAAGAGTGAGTTTTTCAAAGAACCATTTCATAATGTCGTTACAATCTAAAATGTATTATAAGTGTTTGCAATAAGGCATAAATTGCTTTGGCTTTAACGGCTTTAATATTATAACTTTTGGAACTAAAATTATGATTAATTGTCTGCGACATATGTGTATTTATAAAAAAAAAATCATGAGGCATAATCTAACGGCGTCTAAGTCATGTATGTAAATATAGGTAAAGTAAGTTAGTATACTTAAAAAGCTATTATGAAATTTTTTAACGTTTTTCGCGGTTTCTACGCGTGAGTGCCGCCCCTGGTGTTGCAATCGTCCATAGGCTACGGTAACCGCTTGCCGTCAGTTAGGACCGTATGCCTGTTTGCCACCCTTGTGGTATACATAATTGAATTTAAAAGAAGTAATCATAAAATTGTGATATGTGAAAAAAAGCCGTCACAAACGTAGTGTTGCAATATGCGAAAAATGTAAAATAATTTAAATATGGCGGGCGTTTTGGTGAATGTCTTTGCGCATGGTTAAAGTACTGTATTTTTGATATAATATTAATAATATATTAGTTTAGTATTTAATGTAAATTCCTATAGTAGGTACTTGGTAAATTTTTATATATTTTTGAAAATAAAATTGTGACTTGCAAGTTGTTTTTGATTTACAAAAAAATCTATACTAATATTATAAAGAGGAAAGATTTGTTTGTAATGAATAGGTTCCGAAACTACTGGACCGATTTCAAAAATTCTTTCACCTTTGGAAAGCTACATTATCCCCGAGTAACATAGGCTATATTTTATCCCTGTATTCCCACGGGAACGGGAACTACGCGGGTAAAACCGCGCAGGGGCAGCTAGTTCTTTATACACGGCCAATCTGATACTGAGCAAAGCTTGTACTATACTATGTTATCCAGATAGCTTATATATTATACTATCTTCGATACCCCTGCTATTATAATAAACTTGCTTCCATTCTTTCCTTCCGCGGTTTCACCCGCGTAGTTCCCATTTCCGTAGGAATAAAATAAAGCCTATACCCTTCCTCGATAAATGGGCTATCTAACACTGAAAGAAACCGGCGGCTTGAGAGTCAGGGTCACTAACCACAAAGCTAACCACTAGCCACATTAGATTGGCTATGAAAATGTAATGAAGGTGTAATGTAAATATCTACGACTACGAGTATATATGGTACTAGCTGCCTCCCCGCGGTTTTACCCGCGTAGTTCCCGTTCCCGTGGGAATACAGGGATAAAATATAGCCTATGTTACTCGGGGATAATGTAGCTTTCCAAAGGTGAAAGAATTTTTGAAATCGGTCCAGTAGTTTCGGAGCCTATTCATTACAAACAAACAAACAAATCTTTCCTCTTTATAATATTAGTATAGATGTATGGATTTAAAACGCATATAAGCTATATATATACACAAGCTCACTTTAAAGCATACTTCGGAATCCGATTGGCCGTGTGTGAAAAATGTCCCAGGATATTTATTTATTTATGAGATCTTTACAGAGTCGTCGTTGTGTGAGTGCCACCACGTCGTTAGAGCATTAAAACTGTTTTTAGCGTTTTTTGCCAGTGAAGTCAATGGAGTCTTAAAACTATTATGAACATAATTTATAATGTTATGTTATTCTAATGAAATCATCATTGTTTAACAAAGCAATAATGATTAATGATCAGTGAATTGAATAACTGTTAGATACATTATGATATCTACCTACACTAATATTATAAAGATGAAAATTAATTATATTTCATTTATTGACTTGCAGGTCAATCATCATTTACCACATTTCAATAAATAAATAGTATCAATAGTTAAAAGTGACAGACAACACTGAAAAGATCGCATAACCCCTCATTACTGGTACGGTATAAAACCCCTCATACGGTAAAAAAGCGTTCATACACAAAAATGCATTCCCAAGTACCAAAATATGCTCTATTTCCAACGCCCAAAGTTGAAAATGCAACACCGCTCGATAGAAAAGCGTCGCGGTTTAAAAACGCTACATGGGAATGCATTTGTTGTATTTGAACGCGAATGAGGGCTAACTGTTCCTATTTTGGTACATAACAATCAATTCCTAATCGATTAGTCATCTCGATTGTTAAATATCGAGATATCGAGCGATCTGTCATCGTATCTGGGTCTCTGTGCCATCACAAACCAAACAATACAATCCACTATTGTATTATTGTTGCGTAGGACGCGTAGGTAAAAGTTAAAGATTCATTTGGAATTTTCCAAGAAATCTATTGTGTAAATTAACTTTTTCCTGATGATGGTTATGGCTTTTAGTTTTACTTTTATGTTTAGTATTTAGTTTATTACCCTTATAAATAAATATGTGCCAGGATATCTTGATCTATGTATATAAAATTCTCACGGCACAATGTCAGTTACCATACTCCTCCGAAACGGCTTGACGATTTTTATGAAATTTTATATTATGCATGTTCAGTAGGTCTGAGAATCGGCTACTATCTATTTTTGATACCCCTGTGATCACGGGAACGGGAACTACGATCGATATTTTACTAGGAAATTGTTTACATTTATTTCTTAACTAGCTGATGCCCGCGACACCCTCTTGGATATATCGGTTATCGTGACCAAAAGTAATAATGAAATGGCATTACTATAAAGAATACTTATAATAATAATCATCATCAGCTCATATACGTCTCCACCGAGGAGCTCGAGCCCCTAACATCGAGGGGGTGTAGGCCATAGTCCACCACGCGCGCCTAATGCGGCGGCGGACTTCACATGCCTTTAATTGTGACATCTCGGGCATGCAGGTTTCCTCACGATGTTTTTCTTCACCGAAAGCCAGTAGTGTGAATCCGTTCGTAAGTTTTTGAAACTCAGAGGTACAGGCCAGGGATTTGAACCTGCACCCTCATGATCATTACTTCATGATGAATTACTTGATTAAATATTATACGGAACCTTGCAAATATAATATCATATCGCACTTGTTTTTCTAACCACAAACACTACTGACCTACTAGTTTACAGTTTAAACTATATTAGAGCATAGACAATGTCCAAAATGGCAGTGTGTCATCAGAGATCATATCATTCAATTATTGTCTGTCGTGTCGTGTGGGTGGATATGTAGTGACTAGCTTACGCCCGATGTTAATAATCTATCTCCAATCCGTAATTAAAACCAACGAGTTGTCGAAATGGACGGATAGCTTATTGGCAAGCAAAAACTATCATTTTCGAACAGATTCGATCAATCGTAGATCGAAGATAGATTGATTTTAAAGCTTCACCCAGAAAATGGATTGATATATCAATCTTAGATAGCAAAAAATGGATCAGGATTGATTATTGACATCGGGCGTTAGTGGTTAAAGCCGGACTTTCAAGCTGTCGCTGTAGATTTGATTCCCACCTAGAACTAACGCATAATGTGTTTCTTAATGTACGAGTATCTATATATATAAAACAAAGTCCCCGCCGCCTCAGTCTGTCTGTCTGAACGCGATGAACACAAAAACTTTTGAACAGATTTTCATGCGATGTTCACCAAATTACGGAGTATTTCATGGGGAAGGTTTTTATGTATAATACATCAATTTGGACCCGGTAGGTGGCGCTGGTGGGCAGAACAAAGTCTGCCGGCTCAGCTAGTAGGTACCTACTAATATTATAAAGCTGAAGCGTTTCTTTGCTTGAACGCGCTATTCTCAGGAACTACTGACCCGATTTAAACATTATTTCAGTGTTAAATAGCCCATTTATTGATGAAGGCTACCAGCTTTATTATCACGCTACGACCAATAAGGGCAGAGAAGAATCTTCGTTTGTAAAGTCTTCGTTCTTCTTCGTTGAATCTTCATTTTCAGAGCTGAGTAATCTTTGTCTGAAGTAGCAGATAGATAATTACCAATGCATTTATAATATTAGTAAGCCGTGGTGGCTCAGTTGGGATCGCGCCGATTCAAATCCCTGGCCCGTACCTCTGAGTTTATAAAAACTTACATATGGACCACTCGCTTTCGGTGAAGGAAAACATCGTGAGGTAACCTGCATGCCCGAGATGTCACTATTAAAGGCATGTGAAGTCCGCCGCCGCACTAGGCGCGCGGGGGGACTATGGCCTACACCCCTCGATATTAGGGGAGGCTCGAGCTCCTCGGTGGAGACGTATATGAGCTGATAATGATGATATAATATTAGTAGGGATACAAGAATCATAGAAGCAATTGATTTATAATTTAACGTACATAATACGATTAACGGATACCAAAGGCGATTGAAAATGCATAATACAGACTTTCTATATTATGATTCATGTGAATGACATTTCGGGAGGGTCTCGACGTAACTGTTACTTGAGATGTAATCTGTACACAATAAACATGTGCTTGCATACAATGTGATGGAGGCAGGGGCTGCCAACGTAAATAATTATAAGTTGATAATTTTTTTATATAAAAATATTTTCACGTTATTTTTATATGAGACTAGCCACTGTCGCGCGGTTTTACCCGCGTAGTTCCTGTTCCCGTAGGAATACGGGGATGAAATATAGCCTATGTTATTTGTGAATAGCGTAGCTTTCTATTAGTGAAAGAATTGTGCAGATCGTTTCGGTAGTTTCGGAGTCTATTCGTTATGAACAAACAAATCTTTCCTCTTTATAAAATTAGTATAGATAAAAAAATTTAAACGAAGTTGCGAGTTAAAGTTAGCGTTAGGCTATAGTAACTATTACACGCGGACGAAGTTGCGGGCAGAAGTTAGTATTTTTAATATTATAAATACGAAAGTGTCTAACTGCGTCTGTTACATGCTTTAACATTGTTTACCTACCGGTTTATATTCCTGAAAACCAGGGGCGGACTGTGAGTTAGTGGGGCCCTGGGTTAAAACTACCTGGGGCTTGACTAATTAATCCTCTGATTAATATATCAAAGAATAAGAAAATTAATCTTTTTTATTTATTTATATCACTGTCTATTTTGACTTACCATTCACGGGGCCCTGGGCTGCAGCCTAAAAGCTCCTATATAGATCCACCCATGCTGAAAACATAACATAGTCATGGCGCAGGAAAGGCAATTTCTGTAAGACGGGAAGTACGTACCTACCTAGAACAAACAACACTAACCATATATATATATTTAAAATAGCTGCCTCCGCGCGGTTTTACCCGCCTAGTTCCCGTTCCCGTGGGAATACAGGGATAAAATACAGCCTATGTTACTCGGGGATAATGTAGCTTTCCAAAGGTGAAAGAATTTTTTAAATCGGTCCAGTAGTTTCGGAGCCTATTCATTACAAACAAACAAACAAATCTTTCCTCTTTATAATATTAGTATAGATATACCAAAGGTTGTCGATCCAAAATCATGAATAATAATATTCATGATACATTGTGACAAATGAAGGCGAAGTGCACACTTTTCATGTGTCAAATATGATGGAATTCGGAAATGCATTATTGAGTACTAAAAGTACCTACTTAATAAGTTATTATTTCTCAGTAATAACTCTTTAAGCCTTAGGGAAAACTCCAAATAAAAAAATGTATCGAGTACATTTACTTTTGATTTCTTTCTCATCCGTATAAGGTAGGTTCTACCAAAAAAATATTTTGACGTGACAACGTCTTATAAATTGGCTTGCCGGGTGACACTTCAAGAAACTGCGTTACGCTCCGCTCACGTTACGTCACGTTATGTTTTAAATTGTTACTATTATTTCATCCTTCTTAACTATACGAATGAATATTCACATTAAAATTATTTTACCACTCTAAGTCGTCACGTAAAACTTTCGCCCGTATACCGACTTTACAGGCAACCAATTTTTATATTATTTTATTACCTTTATTTATTTGTTATTACTAAAATAATCTCCAGCGCTGTATAAACCTATCTTCATTAAATCAATGATAAATAAATTAAATATTTATTTCTGTAACCCAGGTTTACAATTATCAATTAAAATGGATATGATATAATAAAGTAGTTTATGTAGTTAAATAATAATGTAAGAAAAATGAGTAGGTACTTCTTCCTGTGATCCGACCTAAGCAGGGCCGGCACGCCCGTGACATCTGCAAAAAAGCATAAAGGATCACCGACAGGTTTTTATTGGGTATGCCTCTCTCACCAGAGGATAGTCCCACATTACCACCCGCACCGTCCCTTTAAGGTGTGGGGGTATGCGTAAAGCATTTCCCTGTCCGAAATAAAAACATGTGTTTTTCTTCCATTCCTCTCTGTCAGTCGTCACTTCAGTCATCACTCCCTTCTTCCACATATCACCTTGCACACAATCCATCCATACTTAAGGGTATAAACTATAAGTATAGCTACTTAAGTATGTATTTAAAAGTGGTATATTAGCTATCTAGTTACCATATCACAAGCTCTGCTTAGTTTGGGATCAGATTGGCCGTGTGTGGAAAATGTCCCAGGATATTTATTTATTTATAGTAACTAAAAATAACGAACAATACAAATAGGTTACGGTCTTTGATTATATTATAATGTCAAAAATGACTTTTATAATTAAAGGCTACCTCTTCCGGAGTCTGTTTCCCGACTCATACAATTTGGTTGGTTTCAAAGCTTGAGTGAATAAATACGCATTTTCTGGGCAAGCGCTTACACCTTCCCTCGTATAAGTGTGTGTGAAGCCAAACATAAGCTCATTTGATTTAAAAAAAACACCGTGTTGCAAACGGTTTCGCGGGAAAATGCTAGTTAAATATTGAACTATTGTTGGCTGATGCAACCTCGATAACTACAGAACTAATATTCATAAATAAGTACAGTAGTAACGTGTACAGAATAATTTTTATAATCTGTAGTCAATGGAAATACTGAAAAAAAATATATTTTAAAAAAGTTGCTGAGATGCCAATTCTTTAGAGTTGAAGGCTGACTTCCGTACTTAAATAGACAAACAATGCATTAAAAAATATATATAATTTGTCATATAGTAAGCACACCTTGTACTATACTGGTATTTACTAGCGATGTGCCGAGTACGGTTTGACTCGAGTCAGACTCGATTCCTGCTTTGGACTCGCCTACTCGAATACCAATTTATTTTGATTCGAGTACGCCAGACTCGATTCCGGTACTCGAGTCAGGAAGAATCGTCTCGTACTTGCTAACTCGATTCTATTTATGCGAGTTCAATTGACTCGAGTCTAGTATACGAGTTTTGTTGAGTTGAGTTTTTTTTATTATCTTTCATTAAAAAGTAATTTAAGCAACATTTACCGGACTTTAAAACACAAACGAATAACTGAAAAGTAATAACTTTGATACCTGATAAATATTAACTTATAAATATTTAAAATCATGAAGCGTCTTCATAATCGGATATGAGCAATATTTCTTTTGAGGTCGATGCCATGCCAACCGCAACATTAGGAAAAAAGGAGTCGGTAATGAGGGTTGATTCGAGTCTAGCCGGAATTCAAATACTGACTCGACAGCCGGACTCGAGTCAGTATTCGAATACCAAACATAGAATTCGAGTAGAGAGAATCGAGTCATGATTCGAATACCGTATAAACTGACTCGAGTCGACTCGATCCACCAAAACAGCGACTCGGCACATCACTAGTATTTACCTTATTTATAAAATCCTCGTGTCACAATGTTAGTTACCATACTCCTCCGAAACGGCTTGACCGATTTTTGTGAAATTTTATATGCATTTTGAGTAGGTCTGAGAATCGGCTACTATCTATTTTTGATACCCCTGTGTACGGGAACGGGAACTACGCGGGGCGGTAGCTAGTTATAAATATATAATGATTTCATATTATCCTATCATAAATAAGTACTAATACTTATTATAAATGTGAAACCTTATATACTGGAGTCTGAAGGGATCTAAAAGAAATTTGTCACAGAGTCAGAATATCACTTATGTTACTTATCCGGGGAAAAATAACAATCCCCGGGAGCGTATACTAGAGCTTGTACTTAGATATAAAATATGAAAGTAATATATGTATTTATAGAGAACAATTTACAATTTTTGCGCGTAATTTTTTTTTGGGACTAGCTGTCATGTTGTACATCCAAGATGGCGTCTTTTTATAAATTTTTTTCCTCATCAAAATGACGGGTTTTTTTTTTCAGATTTGTCTGTCTGTCCGTACAGTATCTACGCATCTGCTTACAAACGTCCTTTAGTACAAAATATTATGGGTCAAAGTTACACACCGCTGATAATATGCAAATGTAAATAAGTAACTGAAAGTAGAGCGTGTTTTAAGGCGGCATTAACTGGTTATAACCGGTTTCCACCGGATTTTAGAGGAAAAAATCGCTGTAATATTAGTTAGCTGTTAAGACTAGGTTTTCTTTCGGTTAATAAGGTATTATTACGATAAAAAATAAACTTTTTATACTATTTGTGTAATCAGCCTTTTTTTACCTACTGAGTAAAGCCTTAAATTCGAAGTATTTCTAGATACTTGATAAAATACCACACCTCCTATTTTTGAATGAACGACAGAACGACTGGAAATTAATGAAATTAATAGTTTTTATTAATACCTACTTTATCTTATTTTTACACGTGTTTTAAAAGTGTAAATTTATTTATCAACATCTCTTAAAATAATTTATTTAAAAGTCCATTATAACTAGAGGTTAAAGTAACGTTGAAATAATATTAATTTAGTAATACTTTTTCGTACAAGCGTATGTGTCATTCCTATTAGTTTTATTATCACTAGTAATTTAAATACGATAATGAGATTTTATGATAATTAAGAAACGTTCAAATAACATTATGAGTGATTTTTCCATCGTCCTTAAAACTAAATTGCTTTGTATTTTTCCTTTCACGAAATAGTTTTCTTTTATTTCTGCATTTTCTCAAACTTTTTTCATTAAAATATATAAGTCGTCCTGTATTCTCGTAGAAAAAAAATCTAAATGAAATAAGTGTTTTCTATTTTCTTTGGATGAAATGTATTGTAGGTTGAGTTAAAAACTAAAATTTTTCTATACTAAAATACTAATAAGAATATTATAAAGAGGATTTTTTTTTGTTTTGTTGTAATGAATAGGTTCAAAAACTACTGGACCGATTTTAAAAATTCTTTCTCCGTTCGAAAGCTATAACATAGGCTATATTTACCCCTGCATTCCCACGGGAACGAGAACTACGCGGGTAAAACCGCGCGGCAGCTAGTTGTAAGTAAAATTTAGGTAGCTGAGCGAAAAATCTAAATCATTTTATACGTGTGCCAAATTAGGTAACACACCTATTTTAAATTAAATTATATTAAATTAAATAATCATTTATTTCGGACCCAAGTTCCATAGCAGCAATAATAATTAAATAAAAGTTACATACACGCGTAAAAAGTTACACAAAATTTTAAAAGTAAATGTAAAAAAGTAACAGTTTACTGGACCGGTACTTACTCCAGTGTAATGTCGCATTAATCTAATAAAAAAATCTCTGCCCGACAATTTTTTTTTAAACTTTGACAGTCGCTTTCTGAAATATTTCCACTGGCAATAATTCCTCGAACAAATACATAACTGTTACAAAATATCTGTCAATAAATCTGTCAGCACAAACTAGTTTATAGACATAGTATGTCCCTTAAATAATGGGTAGGGAGAAAAAATTATGAAAAACCTCGGCTTTATACAATATATGTGATAGATATGGTAATGCGCGTGACATTGGGGCTCGTGGCGAACACACGGAGTTTGTTGATGGGGATAGATCTGGGGATATCATAAACCATAGACGGTATAAACCTTTTTTAATTTTTATAGATTTTTTTTACATATGATGAAAATGATTTAATGCTTTGTGTGGGAAAATTACATTTCACACTTAAAACGATGCATTTTTATTATAATCTCGTCATCCATCTAAAAGAGGTGATATGATTATTCGCCTATCGCCTAAATGAGAGTCAATTTAGTTTTTTGGTATTCTATTTCAGTACAAATATTTTCTGTATATTCCGACTAATTTAGGTATATATTGTTACAGATAAGTATGTGATTTGAAAACTGCTAGTTTAATTACTTTTTAATTATTATTATATAACGTATTGGTTTTATAGATCGATGTGCATGAGCTATGTCATAAACTTTAAATTAATCCCGATTTGTAGCAAAGAGGTTTTATTTCAAATAAGGAAAATACATAATAAAAACTATATTATTACACACATATAATTCCATTAAACCATCCCACGTCTAGACTAATGTGTTTAATGCACAATTGCAAAGCGCATTACATCCGACGCTCCATAAGAAATTAGAAAACGAAATTAATGTATTCCTTTTTACAAAATGTCGTCATTTCTAATTAGTTACATTAGATTGGACAATAGTTACAAAGGATGCATCTTGAGAAAGATACATTGACACACATTACCGTGTGCGTCTTGCGTCTGGCATTGTGATCGTGTTTTTGAAAAAAAATAAATCGGTCCGATCGCATATATCTCATTAAGTTTTTGGTTGTCATATCGTATGGACGTTCGCGCGTTCTTTTACATTTACAAATGTTACATCGCACAAGAATAGGCAGTTGATGTAATAACATTACATTAAGAAAAATAAATTTAAAAAAAAACGCGTTTCGTTATTGCATATTAAAGAAAAATGATTCCAAAGTTATTTTTTGTCGTTCTACTCGTAAATTTAACAAGTGGTGAATATTTTTTTAATCAAATAAATCATATGGAGTTTTATAAGAATCGGACGCGGCCGTCTAAATCCTTTTCTAGTTTTTCTATGAACTATTTAAATCAGAATTTAGTGTCGAAGCCATCGAAATCGGAAAAAGTGCAATGTGGGACTAGAACTGTGGATTTTAATCCAAGAAGAACCGGGAAGATCGTCGGAGGGACAGAAACTCCATATGGGGCTTTTCCGTGGCAGGTGAATACATCATTTTAAATATATAACGATTTTAAAACGTACTTATCACATAATTATTTTAAACTAGCTGCCTCCCCGTGGTTTTACCCGCGTAGTTCCCGTTCCCGTGGGAATACAGGGATAAAATATAGCCTATGTTACTCGGGGATAATGTAGCTTTCCAAAGGTGAAAGAATTTTTGAAATCGGTCCATTAGTTTCGGAGCCTATTCATTACAAACAAACAAACAAACAAATCTTTCCTCTTTATAATATTAGTATAGATAAATAACCATTTTCGAACGTATTTATTTCATGCAATATTTTCTTACATTAACTACATAAAATTTAATACATATAGTGCAAATTTAAATAGATATTAATAACGATCATTTACATTACATCGAATAGAATAATCAATTATAATTATTTAGATGTAACACTTGAGATCGGCCTAGTAGTTATAATATTTTTATGTAAAGGAAAAAGTACCTGGGAAATCTGAAAAATTGATTAATATTTTTTTACTTTAAAATGCTTCGAAAGGTCAGCCTGTATTAGAAAAAACATAAAAGGTAATCAATTTCATATTAAATAGGTATTATTTTCTACCGAAACAAACAGAACTTACACGGTAACCCCGCAGAATAATAACAGAAGAGGTATGAATTTAAATAAATAAATATCCTGGGACATTTTTCACACACGGCCAATCTGATTCCAAACTAAGCAGAGCTTGTGATATGGTAACCAGATTGCCGTTAAACTACATTAACTATTTTTTTAAAAACATAGGTACTTATAAAGGGAATTACATCCAGACACAGAACGAACAGCCATATTCATGTTTGTCCTGGGTGTGATTCGAACTCACTACGCGCGGCTTGAAAGTCAGGGTCACTAACCACAAAGCCAATCGACTTTCAAATACCTATTAGAATGGGCAAAAAAAAATGACATTTTTCTTTCAGGGTCACACTTCGGTTCATTGACCTGTAGTTAACCTAAATAGTATATTTAAATTTCATTCAATAGATACCTAGTAACTACGTAACGCTAGGTAAAAATATTTGTTGTTTTTTACAAATAAAATGATATTCTGTACTCATTAAGGTTAAATTTAATCAAATTCGACAGTCATGAGAAGTTATTTGCATAACTTAAGTAACCTCTAAACTAGACGGTAATTAAAAAGTTATATAACCTCTTTTGTGACAAACAAAACGCGATTCCCGCGCGAAAGACAAAAGCGCCAAGCAGCCGTCAAGTTGACAGATGGTTTTGTTTTCGTTGCGTTCACGATATGTCAGTTCATTGTCACTATGCTTTCACTTTTTCCTTCTCGGAATGTCCTGTATGTAATTATGTAACGTGTGTTTCCGTAACACCTTTTTGCTAAGATTTTCAGGATGTACTGTGTGAAAAAAATAAATATACTTATGTTTAATAATCCATAGTATTTTTTTTTATTATATAATTGATATTGTTTAGGAATAACGTATTATATTTTTTTGAATGGCATATTTCAGTTGGCACAAAAAAATTGGGTACCGTAGGTTTTTGCCATTTATAGAACAGAAATATAACATAGACTTATTTATAAGTATAATAATTTTAAGTAACCGCTTGATCTATGATGAAGTGGGAGTAAATACATGCGTTATATACGTCATTATCATCATCAGCACATATACGTCTCCACGCTCGGAGCTCGAGCCTCCCCTAACAACGAGCTCAGCCATAGTCCACCACGCGGGCCTAGTGCGGATTGGCGGACTTCACATGCGTAATATACTCACCTCAAATTTGAGATGAGGATAATGAGGGCAGTTATGATATATTATTATAAAGATATTTATTAAAGTACTTAATCCAATTACTTTCACAACGGATTGTGAAACGAAAAGGGTTTGACATAACCAAACAAATTGCTGATTCATTGTTATGAAAATAATTACATTGCTTTCCAATGTATTATGTTACTAGCTGCCTCCGCGCGGTTTTACCCGCGTAGTTCCCGTTCCCGTGAGAATACAGGGATAAAATATAGCCTATGTTACTCAGTGATAATAGCTTTCTAATGAAAAAAGAATTATTAAAATCGGTCCAGTGCTTTTTGAGTTTATTCGTTACGTACAAAAATACAAATCTTTCCTCTTTATAATATTAGCGTAGATTATTTCGGAAGTTCTTAAGAATTGATTTAAAATTATTTTTAAAGCTAATAAATCAATCCACAAAGAAGGGAATAAAGTAATTGCCTCTTCTCAGTTAGAAAAACCTTCCGAATCGAGGGTCAGAACCGACGATTCATAAGTGCTTGTGAAGACCTATTTGAAAAAAAAAACATAAAAAAAAATCATTCAACACAACAAAATAATTTGTTTTATTTATATTTAACATAAATAAATAAATATCCTGGGTCATTTTTATACCCGCCCAATCTGATTCTAAACTAAGCAGCTTGCTAATCCGCGTAGGTATATATTTAAACTATACAATTATAAACGACAGCCGGATGGCGTTGTGGTTAGTGACCCTGACTTTCAAGCCGCGGGTCATGAGTTCGAATCCCACCCAGGACAAACAGTTGTATGCATGAATATTTCTGTTTGTTCTGTGTCTGGATGTAAATATCTATATAAGTATGTATTTAAAAGTAGTATGTGTAGTATCACCTATCTGGTTACAGCACAAGCTCTGCTTAGTTTGGACTCTGATTGCCGTGTGTGAAAAATGTCCCAGGAATATTTATTTATTATATGTGTAAAAAATTCATAGAAATACCTAATATTGTCCATTACTGAAGTAATAAAATAAGTAAATTATGCTTTCAGGTGGAGATTCAGATGTTGGATGTTGATAAGTTGACATTTGAACACCACTGCGGCGGCGCCGTCATCGCCGAGCGGCTCGTCCTGTCCGCTGCCCACTGCTTCGACAAAGTTTGTTCCATATTTGCACAGCTTTTTTTACTAATACACCTGTACCCTTTAATCTTTAAAATTTACTTATGTTCAAACCTAGTGGCTCCCCGCGGTTTTACCCATACCCGGGAGATCTTCCTATTTTCCAGGATAAAAAGTAGCCTATCGTCCGTTTGCTTACAACACCGCATAAGTCAATTCATTTTTACCAACTTTTCAGGAGACGAAAAATAACTGTTTATTTTAAGGCCAACTGACTTACACGCTGTTACTAGTTTTTGAATTAAAGCCTCTTATTGACTGAAATCTATATCATGTGACTCATTCGACGCGCAATGAGCAGCTCTATCCAATGGCATTAAAATGTAGAAACTACCAATTTTCGACTTGAGCGGTGTTGTAAGCTAAGGGACGCTATGCCCTTTCTCAGGCTCTAGCTCTAGAGTACGAAATTTCATTTAAATCGATTAGTTTCGCATTTATAATATTAGTTAAAATATGCTATAACATTTTAATTTGTAAGTTCATTTTGCAACAATAACAAACAATTGTTACACACGTAAAACCCAGTTAACATTATTGTGTAATATATTCATTGACAAAACAAAATACATTAAAATAAATCACTTTTATTCAATAGTAAATTGTCACTTTCCATTTCAAAGAAATCATTCGTAACCCCTTGATCACTTATTGAGTCATACACGCTCTTGTCCGCCATTAGCCTTTTGTTAACGAATTGTAAAGATAGGTACATATTATGTATCCTTTGTGTATTGCATAATGTCTTTAAAACATCTGTCTCACATAATAGCGTAGTGAGCGAGCGAGACACCTTATTAAATCTGGTCGACTTTAATCTACTGAATTGCACGTAAATTTTGACCTAATTAACATGTGAACTCAGCTTTTTATAAATATCCTGGGTCATTTTTATTCGCCTAATCTAATTCCAAACTAAGCAGAGCTTGTACTGTAACCAGATAGCTAATAACTTTTAAATACATACTGATCTATATAAATAGAACTAGCTTCTGCTCGCGACTTTGTCCGCGTGGAATAGTTACTTTGGGTAGCCCAAACTTACACCCGGTTGGAACGAAGTTCCTTTCGATAATTGATTGAAGGAATTGTGTTTTCTTTTTAAGTTATCACAATCTTTTTTTGTACGTACATCAAGTTGTAGGTATGGTAAATGACCCAATGGTGGCCAGTTTAAGAAAAAAAAACTGGTTTTTGTGAAATACATATTACCAAAATTGTGAAAGTTTCAGCTCTGAATATAGTGAAAATGTAAAGTTCAGCCCTTATTTAATATTTGTAATGAGTTACGCGTGAGATACGGCAAAGCTGGATTCAATTAATTTAACAAATAAAAGTTGTAGTTTTGTGACCCAGTCTTGGCCAGGGAAAATCCATTAATGGCCGCCCCAGTCTTAGTCTTAGTTTATCTTTATTTTATGGCTAACACATCAAAAGAAACTAATTTAGATTTTAACTAAGCAATAATATTTTACAAGTGTAACTTTCTGCTCACTGCCTTAACGATTTCCTTAAGAAAAGCCGTCGTTGACAATTTCAAATCACCTTACACTTTTTATTCGCGCAAATTTGTACATGTAACTGACTGAATTCAATAAAACGTTAAACTTAGATAGTTCAATGTCTAAAGTCTATGTCACAGTGATCCTAATGTAAAAACATTCACTCATGTCCGAATTCTAGATGTTTCTTTTAATTTTTGGCCATTACTGGTACCGTGGCCACCACTGGTACACTTACGATAGTATACCTAGTGCGCGCGGAACTAGTTGGCCGCGCCTTAGGCCACGCGCCGCTCGGCCACGGTCGGCCCCGCGAGGAAATGTGTCGTTACAACTTTTTGGTCTTAATTTTTTCCGTCTCCTCCCTCCCTTTCGCAACGCGCGATAAGGAACTACGTAAAAAAACCCCTGGTCCTCCTTCCATCAGGTAGACACCTGACTTAAAGTTCCTCTTCATCATAAACCGTTGCCTGATCACCTCGCACCATATTCCAGCAACCGCTGCAGCTGGAACACGTGAGGCTGGTGGTCGGCGAGCACCGGCTGAAGCTCCAGGACAAGCACGAGCACAGGTTCCTCGTGGAGAAGGTGGTACCGCATCCGGAGTTCAGAAAAAGTAACTATTTCTTTTTGCTATTAGCTCGCGGTTTTTCTTCATTCCTAGGGGGTTAATTTTCTAGGGATAAAAGGTAGGCTAGTCCTTACCCAAGCTTAACAATATTAGTAAGATTTTTTGGAAAGTAAATGGCTATATTTAATATTCCGTGTTGAGCATATAAATATCTCGAGATATTAGAGGCATACAATCTATCTATACTAATATATAAAGCTGAAGAGTTTGTTTGGTTGAACGCGCTAATCTCAAGAACTACTGGTCTGATTTGAAAAATCCTTTCAGTTTACATAGCCCATTTATCGAGGAAGAGAATAGACTATTTTTTATCCCGCGGGTAAAACCGCTGGGTGGAGGCAGTATATTATTATTAGAGCTAAAAATGTCTTTGTAAAAGAATATTACATATTATTTATTTATTAGTTTTATACCTATCTGTTTATTTATAATACAAATTCCAGACGGGCCCCATAGCAACGATATAGCCTTGATCCTGGTGTCCGGGTCCGGACGGGGGGTGACGTTCGACTCGCACGTGCGTCCGATCTGCTTGCCGGACGGGGGCGAGGTGGGGGGCCAAGAGGGCGTGGGGGGCGTGGGGGACAGCGCGGGGGACACGCCCGGCCACTGGTGCGCTGTCAGCGGCTGGGGATACCAAACAGGTATCAAAATTTTAATTTTTTTTATACCACGACGGTGGCAAACAGGCATGCGACCCACCTGATGGAAAGCGGTTACCGCAGCCTATGGACACCTGCAACACCAGAGGCATCACGGGTGTGTTGCCGACCCTTCATAAACCTATTGACTCCTCTTTTGAAGAACCCCATACTGTATTCCCCGGCGAAAACCTCAGCGTTCCACAATCGGAGCGTCCGTGGGAGGAAGTTCCTCTGAAATCGAACGGTTCGTGACCCTGTAGTTTCCAATGTGTGAGGATGAACACCCTGCCGATGGCGAGCGGTGCGATGATACTATAGACTATGTACTCTAAACTAACTCTATTCTCTTGACAGAGAGCACAGAAAGCTTTGCACCAGCGCTGAGGGCGGCGGCGGTACCGGTTCTTGACTTGGCGACTTGCAGGAAGAACCAAGTCCTCGGTGGACGGCAGCAAGCGATTTTAGACTCTATGATATGCGCTGGTGAGTTTTATTTTACTCTACAGGAAGGTGTAACTATATTGCTCACACACGGCCGATCTGTTTCCAAACTAACCAGAGCTTCTGCAATGGTAACCAGATAGCTGATATACTACGTTTAAATACATACCTACTGATATACATGATTTAATCGAGACGAAACAAATAGAAGTGCTAATGCATACAAATGTTTGTCCTGGTGGAGATTCAAATGCAAGAGTTGAAAATCAGGGTCGCAAAGCTTGTGATACAAATCTTTACTAATATTATAAATGGCACGTAAATCTGTTTGCTACGCTTTCACGCCAAAACCATTGAACAGTTTATTATGTTATTTAAAAGGCATACCATTTATCCTGGGTAAAGTGTAGGTCCACCGGAACAGGTGAAACCGCGGGGTGGAATTTACTAGCAAATAAATAAATGGTGTATCCCTGACTTTCAAACAGCCGGTCTTGGGTTCGAATCCCACCCAGGACAAACATTTGTATGCATGATGATATCTGTTTGTTCTGTATCTGGATGGATGTAATCCTGTAAGTAACTCTGTCTGTTTTCGCTTTCACCATAAAACTATTGAACTGATTTCAATGAAATTTGGTACACAGATAGTCTAGAGCCTGAGAAAGGACAGAGGTTTAGTTTTTTCCCGGGAAAATGAAAGATCTCCCGGGTACACGGGTGAATCCGCGGGACAGTATCTTATTAAGTTAAAAAGTATCATTTATTTAATAGTAGTATATGCATTAGCTATCTGGTTACATCACAAGCTTGCTTACTTCGGAATGAGATTGGCGGGATATTAATATAAATAAATAAATAAATATCCTGGGACATTTTTCACACACGGCCAATCTGATACCAAATTAAGCATCAAAGTGAGCTTGTGTTATGGTAACCAGATAGCTGATATACTACATATACTACTTTTAAATACATACTTATATAGATATTTACATCAATATAGATTTTATCTATACTAATATTATAAAGAGGAAAGATTTGTTTGTTTGTTTGTTTGTAATGAATAGGCTCCGAAACTACTGGACCGATTTCAAAAATTCTTTCACCTTTGGAAAGCTACATTATCCCCGAGTAACATAGGCTATATTTTATCCCTGTATTCCCACGGGAACGGGAACTACGCGGGTAAAACCGCGGGGAGGCAGCTATCATTAATATAGTTGATTGTTAGGCGTGTTGTCGGGGGGCGTGGACGCTTGCCGGGGGGACTCGGGGGGTCCGCTGGCGTGCGAGCGGGGCGCGCGCTGGCGGCTCGCGGGGCTGGTGTCGTGGGGCGCGGGCTGCGGCCGCCGCGCCCGCCCCGGGGTCTACACCAGGGTCGCGTCATACCTGCACTGGATACGCAACACTGCCGAGGAGATGGGACACAAGATCACATACTAAAAGATTGACATCCGCATGGCTATACGTGTGTCGTGTCATACCTGCACTGGATACGGACCACTGCCGAGGAGATGGGACACAAGATCACATACTAAAAGATTGACATCCGCATGGCTATACGTGTGTCGTGTCATACCTGCACTGGATACGGATTATGCTATGAAGATGGGCCACGAAATCACATACTAAAAGATTGACATCCACGCTGCTATTATTAGTTTTAATTACATCCGCATGGCGCGTCATACCTGCACTGGATACGGACCACTGCTATGAAGATGGGCCACGAAATCACATACTAAAAGATCTAAAGGTCTAACATCCACGCGGCTATTAATAGTTTTAATTACATCCACATGGCTATACGTGTGTCGTGTGAAGTCGTGTCATACCTGCACTGGATACGGACCACTGCTATGAAGATGGGCCACGAAATCACATACTAAAAGATTGACATCCACGCGGCTATCGTGACGCAACATTAGTGCTAATTACATCCACATGGCTATACGTGTGGCGCGTCATACCGAGATGAGACACAAGATCACATACTAAACGTCTAACATCCACGCGGCTATTATTAGTTTTAATTACATCCGCATGGCGCGTCATACCTGCACTGGATACGGACCACTGCTATGAAGATGGGCCACGAAATCACATACTAAAAGATCTAAAGGTCTAAAATCCACTCGGCTATTACTAGTTTTAATTACATCCGCATGGCTATATGTGTGGCGCGTCATACCTGCACTGGATACGGACCACTGCCGAGGAGATGGGACACAAGATCATATATTGAATAGAACTAGTAACATTCGCACGGCTTTTATGACGTAATATTAGTTTTAAATTACATCCTCGTGGCTATATTTAATTCTGAAGAGGCTAAGAACCCTTCCCTCATTCTTTACACAGATATTTTCAAAGAAACACTTAGCTCATAAATGTATACTATTATTATAAAGCTGAAGAGTTTGTTTGTTTTGTTGAAGGAGCTACTGGTCTGATTTGTAAAATTATTTCAGCTTTATATAGCCCATTTATCGAGGAACACTATAGGTTTTGATCATCACACTACGACGAATAGGAGCGGAGCATCAATCAAACATGTCGCAAAACGGGCAAGTGACCCTAACGAAGTTGCGCGGGTCAACTAGTATTGTAATATGTATAATTGTAGTAACAATAATATAATGTTTAATGCCAAAGATAAAAAAATAAGTTTAATGTATAATTAAAATTAAATAATCAGTTATTTAAAGATTTACCATGAATTTATCTTATAGATATTAAAATAATTGAATCATAGTTATGTAACCTACCATGTCATTTTTGTTGTAGAAATATACTATTTTACATGATATTCAGTGGTTTTCTTTATATCTTTAATACTGTTCTGTGTGGAAAATATATACTTATTACTTATAGATTGTTTGCGACAAGGTCTCCTACGACTAAGGATTTTTATGTAACGAATAAACCTAAAACTACTGGACCCATCTGAATAATTATTTCACTAATGGAATTCTACATTATCAAGAAGTAACATAGGCTATATTTTATTCCTTCACGCGGGTGAAACCGCGCGGAGGCAGCTAGTCTATACCTACTAGTATGACAGAGAGGGAAGATTTTCTGTTTGTCATGAATAGGCTCCGAAACTACAGGACCGATCTGAACAATTCTTTCACCAATAGAAAGCTGCATTATCAGAGAGTAAGATAGGCTATATTTTATCCACATATTCATAAAATCTTGATTTATTTCTCTAACAAAAGCTCCTTAGTATCGTAGTAGTAATCTAAAAAACTACTAACAATGAAATGAAATGAAATGAAATGAAATGAAATGAAATGAAATGAAATGAAATGAAATGAAATGAAATGAAATGAAATGAAATGAAATGAAATGAAATGAAATGAAATGAAATGAAATGAAATGAAATGAAATGAAATGAAATGAAATGAAATGAAATGAAATGAAATGAAATGAAATGAAATGAAATGAAATGAAATGAAATGAAATGAAATGAAATGAAATGAAATGAAATGAAATGAAATGAAATGAAATGAAATGAAATGAAATGAAATGAAATGAAATGAAATGAAATGAAATGAAATGAAATGAAATGAAATGAAATGAAATGAAATGAAATGAAATGAAATGAAATGAAATGAAATGAAATGAAATGAAATGAAATGAAATGAAATGAAATGAAATGAAATGAAATGAAATGAAATGAAATGAAATGAAATGAAATGAAATGAAATGAAATGAAATGAAATGAAATGAAATGAAATGAAATGAAATGAAATGAAATGAAATGAAATGAAATGAAATGAAATGAAATGAAATGAAATGAAATGAAATGAAATGAAATGAAATGAAATGAAATGAAATGAAATGAAATGAAATGAAATGAAATGAAATGAAATGAAATGAAATGAAATGAAATGAAATGAAATGAAATGAAATGAAATGAAATGAAATGAAATGAAATGAAATGAAATGAAATGAAATGAAATGAAATGAAATGAAATGAAATGAAATGAAATGAAATGAAATGAAATGAAATGAAATGAAATGAAATGAAATGAAATGAAATGAAATGAAATGAAATGAAATGAAATGAAATGAAATGAAATGAAATGAAATGAAATGAAATGAAATGAAATGAAATGAAATGAAATGAAATGAAATGAAATGAAATGAAATGAAATGAAATGAAATGAAATGAAATGAAATGAAATGAAATGAAATGAAATGAAATGAAATGAAATGAAATGAAATGAAATGAAATGAAATGAAATGAAATGAAATGAAATGAAATGAAATGAAATGAAATGAAATGAAATGAAATGAAATGAAATGAAATGAAATGAAATGAAATGAAATGAAATGAAATGAAATGAAATGAAATGAAATGAAATGAAATGAAATGAAATGAAATGAAATGAAATGAAATGAAATGAAATGAAATGAAATGAAATGAAATGAAATGAAATGAAATGAAATGAAATGAAATGAAATGAAATGAAATGAAATGAAATGAAATGAAATGAAATGAAATGAAATGAAATGAAATGAAATGAAATGAAATGAAATGAAATGAAATGAAATGAAATGAAATGAAATGAAATGAAATGAAATGAAATGAAATGAAATGAAATGAAATGAAATGAAATGAAATGAAATGAAATGAAATGAAATGAAATGAAATGAAATGAAATGAAATGAAATGAAATGAAATGAAATGAAATGAAATGAAATGAAATGAAATGAAATGAAATGAAATGAAATGAAATGAAATGAAATGAAATGAAATGAAATGAAATGAAATGAAATGAAATGAAATGAAATGAAATGAAATGAAATGAAATGAAATGAAATGAAATGAAATGAAATGAAATGAAATGAAATGAAATGAAATGAAATGAAATGAAATGAAATGAAATGAAATGAAATGAAATGAAATGAAATGAAATGAAATGAAATGAAATAAATTTATTCATTCAAATAGGCCTTCACAGGCACTTATGAAACGTCGACTCTAATGCTCGGTTCGGAAGGTTGCTTTATACTATAATAAGCCTTCTGTACCAAAGCTGACTTAACTCGTTCCTTAAATTTATTCATAGGCAAATCTAAAATATTTGTGGGGATTTTGTTATAAAACCGTGCACCAAGTCCTAAAAACGATCCTTGCACTTTCTGTAGTCTATAAGCAGATGTTACAAGTTTATGCTTATTTCTAGTATTAATGGAGTGCAAATCACAATTTTTCGTGAAAAGACTAATGTTTTGACGGACGAATATTATGTTTGCATAAATGTACTGTGATGCAACTGTGAGAATGTTAATTTCCTTAAATTTATCTCTGAGGGAAGCTCGCGAGTAGACAAATATATAGGTAACCACCAAAAGTCAAATAAGTAATCTATACTGATATTATAAATGCGAAAGTAGTCTTGAGCCTGAGAAAGGACATAGGCTACTTTTTGTCCCGGGAAAATGGAAGATCTCCCGGGTTCCCCGGTTAAACCCCGGGGACCCGGGGAGCCACTAGTCTATAAAAACTAAATGCATTAAAGAAAATACGATTTTATGAAAAAATACATTTGTATGCCAAGAATGGCTGACATCACCAATAAAATAAATATCAGGAATATTTATTACTCTACCTGATGGGAAGCGGTTACCGTAGCCTATGGACGCTTGCAACACTAGAGGCGTCACTCACGCGTTGCCGACCCTATAAAGGGGAGCAACTGTATAGGCAGTGAAAGGGACAAACAGGCATCACTCCTGCACACCCCTACGACGCTACTCCATCCCTGGTCCCCTCACTGCCGCTACAGCGTCTCCTCATGGAGCTCTGGCTACCTTACTCACCGAAGGAACACAACACTACATGTAGTGTTATTTCGCTGCGGTCTTCTGTATGGTGGAGGTACTACCCCAATCGGGCTACTCCAATTTCGAACGGACGAATCCGTTGCGCCCTACCTCCTTCATTTCTCCCATAATATTTCAAAAATACTAGGTTAAGATTGACCAGAAAACAGATGAACAACTTGAACCGAGGGCGCCACTTGTACAACGTACGACTGTTCCTAATGAAGTGCTTGTAATATTTTAGTTCCTAATTCTGCCGCAATATGGCGTTATGGTACATTACTTAACTTTTTAGTTAATGTTATTTTTTAACTACTCTCGTGTTACTTTCTAGTAGATTAAACTGCCAATACTGATTTTTACTAAAATAACTAACGTCAAGTTTCATGCCTACTACATATTATGATATGACTAAGTCAATAGTCCGGTCTTGAGTTCAAATCCCATCCAGGACAAACATTGGTGTGAACAAACGTAATCTGTTTTTATCTGGACTTAAATATATATAAATATATAATATAATTATATCTAAAGTATACTGTAGCATTTTATGTTAGTTTAACTACATATTGTTGCACTGATTAGCATTTAACACGTACCTTTTTCAAACAATTTACCTTAAATCGAAATAGGATTAGTAATAATTCGACAAACACTACAGGTAAATAATAAATTAATTATATTTTGTTGACCTAAAACCAACCGTTTTCCTAATTATAATAATAATTATAACTTATAAATACCATGAATTTATAGGTTAAATAAAAGTGGACGGAGGTGGGACCCCTGAAGTACACCATAAAGAACTGAGATGAATATAGAGCGGAAACCCTTTATAACAACAACTTAGCAACGGTAGCCTTGATGAAAAGCCAATCCAACAGTAAATAACCTATACTAAAATCTTGAAGTTTTATTTATGAGTATATAATGATAAATATTGTCAAAGGCTTAACAACAGTCAATTTATATATGATTTAGTTTCCACCGCGGGGTTTTAGCCGTTTTTATTTTACGTTCCCGTAAGAATACAGGAGATAAAATTGTAAACGAACTACCGACGGACTTAAGGACCACATACATACATTAAAACAAATAAATTTAAACGTAAATTACAATTAATGGGAGGTAGACCGCAACGGATTCGTCCGTTCCGAATTAGGAGCAGCCCGACTGGGGTAGTACCTCCACCTTACAGAAGACCGCAGCCAAATAACACTACTTGTAGTGTAGAGCTTGACGAGGAGACGCTGTAGCGGCAGTGGGGTGATACCTGTTTAGCCCTTCAACGAAAAGTACATTACGCTTTGTCCCTTTCACTGCCCTTTTTTTTTAAGCTATTGCATAGCTTTTATCGCGGGCTCTGAGCGCGGCGACCGAATCAAGAAATTCCGTAACGAAAAAACCTAACACCCCCCACTCCGACGGGCAAGGAGGTGTGGCTTGAAGGCCGTGCATCGTCTAACGTCGTTTCAGTTCGGCAGTCTTCGACACGGCGTTGTGTGCGATTAGACGTATTGTACGACTCTACGAAACTCGCACGAATCGAGACGAGCTGCTCCGAAATCGGACGAATACATAAGCAGCTGTTTATGAGAAAGTATATAGGTGTATATGTATTTATGTACAACAGTGAATAGCTGTACTTGTAAAATTTTGTGTATGAAGTGTTTTGAATATGAATGAACAAAGTGCATTTATTATTAAAATAAATAAATAAAATTATAATTGCATAAGTTGATACAAAATGCTATGCAATGCAATAGCTTTACCGCGGCAGTCCCCGAGTGCCTCACGTATTTTTTTTTTTTTAAATGGACTAGCAGGTGACAGCCTCAGATGGCTTTTACACCGTTACGCGGACTTTTTCGGAGAGCGCAGAGGGCTCTCAACCGAAGGAAAATTTAAGCGACAGCGCTGAGGGTGTCCCCTGCGGGACCGTGCCTCGGCTCAGGGCGTAACTGGGGGAAGTGGGGACTCACTTGACATGATTAGTTAGGGAACGGACTTGGTTGTTGCTGCGGCACGGGCCGCACTAACAAGACGAGACTAGGTGGGACGTCGCGACGGTCCTCGCCGGCGAGGACGGAATCGGATTTGTGTATAAGTGTGGGGTTGTCTGTCGCGAGCTGAGTTACCGGCTGCAAGCTGGTCTTGGATTTTGGTGGTTTCGTCGTCAGACTCGGCAAGGACGATCCTTGGTCTGCGTACGCAGGATATTTGGGATAGCGTGTAGCTTGCAGCTTGCACGATTAACGGATTACGACTGTTAACGGCGGAATCGAAATAGCGACGAGAGGCCCGTTTCATGAATTGCCTGATGGTCGGCAATTTTAAGTCGACGTGCATGTCGACGTTGCGAACGTACCACGGGGCACCCGTGATTTTAAGCATGAACCGGTTCTGTAAAACTTGAAGTGGCTTTAACCGGTTAGGAGAAGCCAGAGCGAAGACCGTACTAGCGTACGTCATAATTGGACGAATACACGCGGTATAGAGTCTAACTTTACATTTTAGAGAAAGCTTAGATTTTGAATTGAGGAGATAATGGAGCCGACCCATCACAAAGGCGGCACGCGCGCGTACCGCCTTTAAGTGTGGCCGGAAGCCCAATCTATCGTCAAGAGTTACGCCCAGGTACTTGGCTGACCTACCCCAGGGGATCGATTCGCGGAAAAGCGTAACTGGTGTCGAGGGGAGGTCTCTAGAGCGACTACCACGACCGGTGGGTCTGCGAAAGAGAATTGCCTGACTTTTAGAGGGGTTTACCTTTCACTGCCCATACAGTTGCTCCTTTTTATAGGGTCGGCAACGCGTGAGTGACGCCTCTGGTGTTGCAAGCGTCCATAGGCTACGGTAACCGCAACAACACTTCATACAAATTTCAAATAAATTTTATTCTCAGATTTCTAATTTCTCCCATTCTCATCATAATTACCTATGTATGCTTAAATCTTTAAAACTACGCAACTGATTTTGATGCGGTTTTTTTAATAGATAGAGTAATTCGAGAGGAAGGTTTATATATAATGATTTTAGAGGTTTCTGATGTGATGTCGGCGCGTGCCTATAAGCATCGCACCCGTGCGAAGCCGGGGCGGGTCACTAGTATAGTTAATAAAGTTTACTGGATATATTTGTTAATGTTACAGGAAAACTGTACTGTTTTACCGAGTTAAATGTCCTTAAACACCTCACAATGCGGTATCCATTCATTGTTAAAAAGTTAGGACTAGATTTAGCATTTTGTTTATTTAAGTATATTTTTGCCCACTGACTTATGCGATTTGGGTGCTGTTTTTTTACTTGTATTTTGTAACTATTGATAGAGAATTAAAATCGAGATTTACGTAAGCATTTAAAAGTTGTGGCTCCCAGCGGTTTCCCCCGCGTTCCCGGGATAAAAAGAAGCATTTGTCCATTCGCAAGCTCTATTCTATTTCTATTCCAAATTCATAAATTCTGTCCATTGTTAATCAAGGTGTGAAAACATAACAGACAGACAGGGTTACTTTCGCGTGTATATTATTAGTAGAGATTGCTCCCCGCGGTCGCACTTGCATTCTCGGTTTATCTACACTAATATTATAAAGAGGAAAGATTTGTATTTTGGTATGTAACGAATAAACTCAAAAAGTACTGGACCGATTTTAATAATTCTTTTTTAATTAGAAAGCTACATTATCACTGAGTAACATAGGCTATATTTTATCCCTGTATTCCTACGGGAACGGGAACTGCGCGGGTAAAACCGTAGTATTTTATAGACTTAGAAGTACGGGCTATGGTTCTGAATATGGCCCCTAAGGATCGTGAGTCGGTGCGTTCCGAACGATATAAACGGCTTTTTATAATTTCGCATATCATTAATCCTAAGCCATGGTTATCCTACTTGATGGAGAATCACTTAACTAACTACAAGCCGTAGTTACTCATTCCAAATACTTCAACTTCATTAGCAATACATTAATTACATATTTACCTGAATACAAATATATTAAACAAAAAAACCTAAATCTGGAATTGTTTGATGAAGTCATTTATCTTCTATATCCGTGGATACATGGAAGAAGGACCAAGTTTTAGAGCCATGTTTCTCATAATCTTCTTCATCACCGCATGGAATGGTGTCCAGTCGAACGAAGGTATTTATTAAAAGCTTTTCTTTGTACTTTCAAGAGTTATAGATAAATTAAATAAGTATATTGCAAAAAATTTACAACCAGTTAGGTATCCTCAACCGATTATGCTGAAATTTGGCAGACACGCATTTGGATAACTATAAATTTATCTACGAGTATATATATAAAACAAAGTCCCCGCCAGCTCTGTCTGTCTGTCTGAACGCGATGAACACAAAAACTACTGAACAGATTTAGATGTGGCGCTGGTGGGCAGAACGAAGTCTGCCGGGTCCGCTAGTATAATATAAAACAAAAAAAAAATTACATAGTCAGTCGTCCCGATATAAAATAATATAAATCATGATAGAGGGAGAGCCCGACCTTCCTTATTTTATAAAGGCTGAAAGTTCTTCTGTGCATGTGCCCTATACAGGTAAGAACGACCCTCGATTATGGAGTTTCGGTTGTGGTTACTTTGGGAGGTACACAAATAATGCTTTATTTTAGAACAAATTTATTTAGAACATAAAAGAGTAAAGGTACTAATTTATTAAATTTGATGAGATTGTTTGTTTATTTGTTTGCTTGAACGCGCTATTCTCGGGAACTACTGGTCCGATTTCAAAAATTATTTCAGTGTTAGATAGTCAATTTATCGAGAAAGGTTATATGCTATATATCATCATGCTACGACAAATAGGAGCGGAGCACCAATAAAGAATGTTTCAATATCGAGAGCTTTTTTTCCTTTTGAGATCTTCTGCTGCATGCGCTGCGTAAACGGTTAGTTTCGCAGAAATCATGTATGACAGAATTTTTTCCCTTCAAGTTCTAAAAAAAAAACTTGAGAGGTGTCAAGGGACACCTGGATGGAACGAAGTTTCTTCACTAATTAGTCCTTAAATATATAAATATAAAATAATAAAAATAATTGCCCACATGTCTAGGGAGGGGACCAAGTGATCCTGGTCCCCTCCTTCTTGGCGCGGAGGCCCCGGCTTTTAAAGCTGGGGTCAGCTTGCGCCCGTGACATCTGCAAAAAGAGCATAGAGGATCACCGACAAGTTTTTTTTAATGGTAACCAGATAGCTGATATACTACATATTATACTACTTATAAAATACATACTTATATAGACAATTACATCCAGACACAGAACAAACAGACATATTCATTGCATACAAATGTTTGTCCTGGGTGGGATTCAAACCTACGGCTTGAAAGTCAGTGTCACTAACCACAAAGCCAACCGGCTATCAAACCGCTGACTAACCTAAACATTTTTTCAATTCGAACTCGAGTTCCTGATATTATCGCGATCAAAGAAACGAACTCTTCAGTTTTAAAATATTAGTATAGATAAATATTAAAACCAACAACGCGAGTGAAACCGCGGTACGGCAGCTGTATAACTCTGCGTCGGCAAGAGGACGCATACGCTACTAATTCAAAATAACAGGTATAAAAATAGTTTAAGACCAGGGGTATTTTTCCTTCAAATTTTCCAATAAACATTAAAATCCTTTGTGATATTAAACATAACAAGATTGTTTTGTTAATTTCTTCATCATGATCAGCTCATATACGTCTCCACCGAGGAGCACGAGCCTCGCCCAACAACGAGGAGGTCTAGGCCATAGTCCACCACGCGGATCTAGTGCAGTGCGGCTTACTTCTTCTTCTTCATGGTTGCTTATGATTTCAGATATATTTTTAGCTGATATAAATAAAGGCTATATTACGAAACAGTACAAGAATAGTAGAAAAACCGTCATTTATTATGAATACTTGATAAACGAAACGTTGTCTTTTAGGAGTATGGGTTCAAAGTATAATAGTCTTTCCTGTTATGAAAAAAAAAAATCAGGAGGTATGTGATTTAAATAATAACCTATCTACCATCCTCATAGCCGAACAAAGGCCTCCTCCATCGATTTCCAGCGGATTCCAGCGACCCTTGTTAGGTGGACGCCCTACGCTGCGCTTGCCGGTGCGTGGTCTCCACTCGAGAACTCGTCTGCCCCAACGGCCATCGGTTCTACGAGTTATGTGCCCCGCCCATTGCCACTTCAGCTTGTGAATCCGCTGGGCTATGTCGGGGGTGTTCGTTCGTCTACGGATCTCCACATTTCTGATACCATATCGTAGAGAAACACCGAGCATAGCCCTCTCCATAGTACGCCGTGTGACTTTGAGCTTTTTTGATCACTAGTAACACACACTGGTCAAAGACTTTCGTCTTTAGCGTAAGACACCACTTGATTTGACTCACCACGGAAGACTTATTGGACTTCTGTCTTATTTTACAGTTATCCATGGTCCATTTATAGACTTTCACCAGGAAAACATAACATTACAAGAAAAACATAATGACACTGAAATATGTTGTCACCTATCTAATCGAAGATATGGATTTTACCATCAAGAACTTTGCGTTATACCCACCATTAGACGATCTAGGACCAATGAAGGTAACCAGTAAAGCAAAAAAAATACTAATAATAAATTAATAAAATATACAAATAGCACATAAAATATTGAACAGTCACGAATGAACCCCATCGCTGCGTGGAGGGAACGTCGATAATTTAGGCTACCATGGTCTTTCTTGCCGCCGCAGCGCAGGTCGTCTTCCCCGGCATGCCGCTATAAATGATGTCATCCGCAGGGCTTTTGCCACCGTCAACGAGCCGGCCGTATCTGAGCCGAAGGGTAGCACGTGAAGATGGCAAAAGGCCCGACGGAATGACCTTCAAACCGTGGTGTCGTGGACGACCTCTGATCTGGGAGGCAACTTGTGTAGACACTTTCACCTTCAGTCCAGCGCCAGAGCAGCGGCGCAGCAGCATTAACTGCAGAGGACTCAAAAAGTCGCAAGTATGCAGCAATTATGCTATGGTAACCAGATACCCGATAAATACCTACTTATATAGATACTTACATACAGACACAGAACAAACAGGCATGTTCATACTGAATAAACAGACATATTCCCACATAAAAGTGTTGTCCTGGGTGGAAATTGAACCCACAACTGGCGGCTTGAAAGTCAACAAACTCTTCAGATAATAGTATAGAAGCTAATGATAAAAAAATAATAACATTCATGTATTAAGCCCCCACAGAATTAGCTGACAGCAGTCCAAGATCTTGGGTGTGGTGGAGTAGTAGCCTTTTCATTGTGGTGGTGATTCTCTTCATTCTGGCGATGGTCATCAGGAAGATTCAGAAGGTGACAATTCATTTAATATGGATCAAAGAAACTTGATGACCATAAAAGGAATGTAACCATTATTATCTTATATTTATACTAGTGGCTCCCCGCGGTTTCACCCGCGTTCCCGGGATAAAAAGTAGCCTATGTGTTATTCCAGAACATATTCTAGCTCTGTGCCAAATTTCAAGCAGATCCCTTCAGCCGTTGGAGCGTGAAAGAGTAACAAACATCCATACATACATACATCCATACTTACAAACTTTCGCATTTATAATATTAGTAGGATTATACTAGTTGACCCGGCAAACTTCGTTCTGCCTCAGAATCAATTAATAAAAAAGCTGAATGCTTTAAACCTTCCCTGTACTTACATAAATAATTCAAGACCAAAAATAGCCAAATCGGTCCATCCGTTCTCGAGTTTTTGTGAGACTAACGAACAGCAATTCATTTTTATATATATAGATTTCTTGTTTCACTGAACTCCTAAACCGCTGGACGGATGTTGATGAATTGTTTTGTGTGTGTTCAAGGAGATTCTAGAATGGTTTAGATTCACAATTGGACCCGTTAGGTGGCACTATTCCCAAAAAGAAGTCTGAAAAACTATTATAAATTTAGCTTAGAACATATACTTGACAAGATAGCAATAACTATATTAAGATACTTTCGCATTTATGACATTAGAACTTAAATGTTTCAGAGACACCCCACTGTGCCGGATGACATCACCGTGTCACGCCCACCTGAACCAGAACTCCATGAAGCATGCAGGGAACAGCTGCCTACCACCCTGCCTGATCTGTGTCACTGTCACGAGACAAATGTGTACAGTGAGATGTACTACGAGCCAAGTTTCCCAAGAAGGAATTCTATAACGGATAATGAGTATGCATATGTTGATTGTGATCACATACGAGAGATGCACGCGTCGCCTTTTGATGCTGCAGCGACCAAGTTGGCTTTGGAGAAGGCACGGAGGGCCGGTGATGGTAACTATACGAATCTGAAGGAGCCCTGCAGACCTGGTCGCTGCGGGCTACGTAGAACCCGCGTATAACCACGCCTTTAGCATATAGTTAAGTATGGAAGAGTCATGGAAGGACACATAAAACACAGTTATTTGGAGAAAACACACGCTATATTATTAAGTACTATAATATATCATAAACATAAACATGAATACTAAATTAAAAAAACTGGAGAGGTGTCAACACCCGGATGGAACGAAGTTCCTTTCGATTAATTAGTGAAGGAATTGAAATATACATATTTTTTATGTTATAATAATGCATTTATTTACATTTTTTATGAAACATTGTACAATAATTTATTCAGATAAAATTACGCGGAAAATACTTTATATAATAACTTAAATAATTATTTACATAATAAATATAAAGAAAATAAAAATATGAAGTTGGGTGCTATTTTCTACCTGCAGAATTACAGGTAAAAAACAGCACCCAAATCACTGTCTGTGGGCAGGGTACCCAAAAAGCTGGCGACATTGCCGCGTTGAATGGCAAGACTAATTCTTTGGCCAAGATAAGTGCCAGCCCTTTGGTCACCCGTTTTTTCCTTGAGGCGTTTGGACATTTCCTTAAATAAAAATTTGGCTTCCTTGCCCCAAGGTCCCATTGTTTCCACCCCAAAGGGATGGAATATATAGCCGTCGCCGAGGGAAGCATATTTTCTGTGCTTCTGGGATTCCGCGACGGCTGCGGCCGCGCCCGCTTCCCGTGACGTAGCCTGGAGGTGAGAGGGCGCCAGTGTATCGGCGCAAGTTGCGTCCCACACCAGCGGCCTCCCATGACTCCAAGGAATCAATGTCATTCCATCGGGCCTCTTACCATCGTCACGTGAGATACCGTTCGGCTCTAAAATGGCCGGCACGTTGACGGTAGCAAGGGCTCGACGGATGACATCGTTCAAAGAAGCATGGCGCGACATCCGACCTGCACTGCGGCGACAAGAAAGACCATGATGGCCCAGCTTGTCCACCCCATCGCCGCAGCGGCAAAGGTGGGGCTCGGTTTTGGAAACGCCCAGACGCAAACCAACTGCAATAGAGAAGCTGGTGTTATCAAGGAGTGTTCCTATATTGAAAGAAGGTATCGCCTGCAGCCAGAAACCTGACTCACGTTCGCTAGAAGCTAGGAGACGAGCCTGATCTCTGAGATCGTTACTTTCAACAAATAGTTTATTTTTCAAAATTTGGCAAAGAGGCTCGTCCCAAAATTTCTGCGAACGGAGATTCGATGGGAGACCTTCACTTGGACAGGCAATATTCCAGGCATTTCTGGCTTCTTCCATGTATAAAATCCGGACGTTTCCTAAGGAGGTGTTGATAATTTTGCTATACAGCTCTGCGGTACTATGGACAGACGACAGAAAGCCTGGTAACGAAACATCAGAAATTTATAATAATTATTTGTACTCATATTAAGTAGTAGGTAGTATAGTGCGCGCGGAACTAGTAGGCCGCGCCTTAGGCCACGCGCCGCTCGGCCAAGCTCGGAAATGTGTCGTTACAACTTTTTTGGTCTTATTTTTTTCAGTCTAGCCCCTGTCGAAATGCGCGATAAGGAACTACGTTCTAATAACTAAAACATATTCCAAAATTGCCTATAATTTAAATAAAATTTAACCCGTAAATTCAAATAATACGGACACCCTGAACAAAACAGGAGGAACATCACAAAAACGTGTTTGTCAAAATTATAAAAAAACCGTAAAACGTCGTTATATTTTTCGATAAGTAAAATTGTTACAATCTTATTAAGATCAAGATTGATTTCATACGCTTTGAATTTGAAAAAAAAAGCTTTGATGCTTTAATGTTTTTCTCAGCACTCGCGTATAGCCGACATTCTGAACAAAACAGTAGGAACAGAAGAAAAACCTCAAAACATCGATATTTTTTCGACAATATTAATAATAACTAGCTTTATTTATAAGGATCAATATTGATTTCATACAGAGCTCCTTGAATTTGAAAAAAATAATTGTGTTTTCACATTCTATGCCTGTTTTGCGATATGGTCGAGACCAGGGACATACCGCGGTTAGTGGGGCCCTGGGCTACTACTTGGGGCCCAACTGATTGATTCTTTGCCAAGGAATAGGAAAATAAGAGGACCATAATTATTATTATTTTTATTATTTATACTATTCTTCATTTTTACCACAATGGGGAATGGGGACTTTTTGCCTAGGGCGGCAGAAATATTTTTCGAATATAAAATGACAAAATTTAACGATATATAAATAATAGGAATTGTAGATTATACTTTATTGAACATAGTTTAAATGTCGTAAATATAGTTTTATTTATTTAATAAGTTCCGTGTTAAGATAAATGGAAATAAAAATGTAATAAATTTTATTTAATTTTGTATTATAACTATCTACCCACTGTACCCACAACATCTTTTTTTACACCTACTTTTTACAAGCATTTTACACCTTGTTTATATATTTAAAACAACTTGTTTATTCAGACATTTTACTAAGATATTATTGATATTATAAAATAAAATATTATACATTATAAGTACATGTATTACACTAGCTAAATCGCGCAACTTTGTCTGCGTCACATCAATTTATCGATATCCCGCTCCTTTTGGTCGTAGCGCGATGGTATATAGAGTATATTTTTGTCTATATAACATTACACTACTACTAGACTATCTACTAAGATATATTTTAAACTAGGCTATAAGTTACAATTGCAATTATTTATACTACTTAGTAATTATTTTTAAGAAATAAATAAATACACTTTTAATTCGTTCACACAACTTAAACTTATACATAAATAAATAAGAATAAAAAACCCTTTACTTGATCTAACTAAAATATAACTTAATTAACAATTAAATTTTTATAACTACACTAGTGGCTCCCCGCGGCTTCGCCCGCGTTCCCGGGGGACCTTCAATTTTCCCCAGGATAAAAAGTAGCTTATGTCCCTTCTCAGGCTCTGGATTATCTGTGTACCAAATTTCAAGCGTAACAGACAGACAGACAGACAGACAGAGTTACTTTCGCATTTATAATATTAGTTTGGATATGGATAGTATGGATAAACAATATTATCAACTATTAGTAGGGTCTCCAGATTGGGTAAAGGCCTCCAATGATGCCCACTTCTCCCTATCCTGCGCCATTCGCCACCACTTTGGGCCAGCGACTATTATTTCCTTCCCCAGCGTGATGAGGGCCTTCGCCATCTTTAGCACGGGAGTTTTTTTAACGTACGGTAAAAAAGCGTTCATACACAACAAATGCATTCCCATGTATATGTTCACACGACAGCGTTTTTTAAACGCGACGGTGTTGCATTTCAACTTTGGCCGTTAGAAATAGAGCATATTATGGTACTTGGGAATGCATTTTTTGTGTATGAACGATTTTTACCGTATGTTAAAAAAACTCTCGTGCGAATGATGGATTACTATTTCGTTCCCCAGCGTGATGAGGGTCTTCCTCTCTTTCTTTTTCCTTGAGGTTTCCCTGAGCTCACATAAGCTGAACGCACGCATAAATATTTGACAATATATAAATAAGTCTGTCCAATTCCAATTTGTTGCTTATGGCTCCATCGTGTTACCGATGACTCTGCCAATGTCATAGTCGGAAAACGCAATTACTCAATAAATTAGGACGAAACGGAAATATGTCTGTCATTTGTCGATAAGTATACTTTATGACACATTGAGAAAGTTTGAATTATAGTGACGTCCTCACACGTTACCGATTCGATTTGAATTAATTATACACTAGATATTTAAACCATTTATTCTACACACAGCAAAGAGAGTACATATTAAAAAAGAGAAGCAATATGACCAACTTGTGTGTAGCTAGGTGGGCAGCTCAGTGTCATCATCATTATCATCATCAACAGCTCATATACGTCTCCACAGAGGAGCTCGAGCCTCCCCTAACATCGAGGGGATTTAGGCCATAGTCCACCACGTGGGCCTAGTGCGGATTGGTGGACCTCACATGCCTTTAATTGTGACATCGCAGGCATGCAGGTTTCCTCACGATGTTTTCCTTCACCGAAAGCCAGTGGTGAGAATCCGTACGTAAGTTTTTATAAACTCAGAGGTATGGGCCAGGGATTTGAACCGGCACCCTCATGATCGTGAGTCGGTGCGTTCCCAACTGAGCCACCACGGCTCAGTGTACGCTGCACATAAGGTACAGCACTGATTGGCAGCTGGCCCCCGTTACTATTGCGCAGCAAAATGATTATACCCCGAAAGAACAACACAAAAGATCACAGCAAACAAACATCAAAAAGAAACATAGATAAGACAAACAATAAAGACTGATTTACTACACAAGGAAAAAATGGACTACAAAGGAAAAGCCGTGATAGCTCAGTTGGGAACGCACCGACTCACGATCATGAGGGTGCAAGTTCATATCCCTGGCCCGTACCACTGAGTTTATAAAAACTTACGTACGGATTTACACCACTGGCTTTCGGTGATGGAAAACATCGTGAGGAAACCTGCATGCCCTGCATGTCACAATTGAAGTGTGACATGCAGGGCATGTGAAGTCCGCCAATCCGCACTAGGCCCGCGTGGTGGACTGTGGCCTAAACCTCCATCATTGTTACGGGAGGCTCGAGCTCCTCGGTGGAGACGTATATGAGCTGATGACGACTTTGCTTTATATATAGCTTTATAAGGACTATTCTCTGGATTGTACCAGTACTTCACAGTAGGCCGGCTCTGTGGACTGACAATTTACATACATAGCGCAGTCATTTACACGTATATCGCCTTGTCTGTTTATGATGGTAGAATATTCTGATGCTGCGTTCCTTTTGAATACTTTATTGTTCATCAGCTCAAGTGTTGCATAGTTCAGTTCCGGTTTTACATCTCTATTTATAATTGAGTCTCCTTTAATACAGCTATCGCTTGTTTCATTACATGTTGTATTAACGTAGAATGGTTCAGGGAGTTGTACGTTAGATTCACGTTTTAGATGCACTTGAGATGGCATTTCGTTGGTGATTAAACTCTGGTTGTTCCTCTGAAACAATGAATTATGAAATGAAATTAAATATATTTACTATAAAATAGGCATTCACAGGCAATTATAAAACGTCGATTCTCGGTTCGGAAGGTTCCTTTTGCTCTTACAAGGTTATAGACTAGGCAAGACAAGACTAGGTTGTAGATGTTTTCTAGTGACCACGAAAACTTGAGAGGTGTCAAGGGACACCCGGATGGAACGAATATCCTTTCGATTAATGTGAATGTTTCATCGCAGTCCCTTCAGCCGTTGGTTCTATTTCTTATTGAGTAACAAAACATATACTCTGATAATCGCATTTTTAATATTACTTAGGATATAAATAAATATCGCAGGATATTTTTCACACACGGCCAATCTGATTCCAACCAAGCAGAGCTTGTGATATGGTAACCTGATAGCTGATAAACGAACTTTGTAGGATATTGGCTGATGTACCTTATATCTCCTAGAGCTCAACACCAGGGTACAAATGATGACCAAGACCATCAGCAGTACAGCACTCACACTCAACAAAATCCACATACCTGAAAGTCATATGTGGATATATATCGATATATATAAAACAAAATCCCCGCCGCCTCTGTCTGTCTGAACGCGATGAACACAAAAATTACCGAACAGGTTTTCATGCAGTTTTCACCAAATTACGAAGTATTTCATGAGGAACGTTTTTACGTATAATACATCAATTTGGACCCGGTAGGTGGCGCTGGTGGGCAGAACGAAGTCTGCCGGCTCCGCTAGTATCAAATATATCTAATACATGTTATCATTTTTTTGTGTCAATTAAAAAAACATAACGAAACAAAAATTATATATACTAGTAGCTCTCCGCGGATTCACCCGCGTACCAGGGAGATCTTCCATTTTCCCGGGATAAAAAGTAGCCTATGTCCTTTCTCAGGCTCTAGGCTTTCTATGTAGCAAATTTCAAATTGATTCAGTGGTTTTAGCGTGAAAGCGGGACAGACATGACGAATCTACAAGGGTTCCGTTTTTTGCCAATTGGCTACGGAACCCTGAAAAATATTTAAGTACAATCGTAGATGTATACTTAAATATATTATTAATACTTTAAGGATACGTATACGACGTATACATATATATATTATCAGTGGATAATGTCTAAATACGTACCTTTAAAAACAGCCTCATAATATGTCTCCTTGTACGTTAACCTTATAGCGATAGTGCGAACTGTTTTTGGCTTAAAATATAATTCATGTATACATTTAATAGTTGATTTATCACACGAAGCGTTTAACTTAAATGTATATTCCTTCATACTTTGCGAAGGAGTATTTATCGCCGAACCGGATTCCACAAATGTATCTAAAAATAATTTAAGTTAAAATCACACTATTATTAAAGGCGAAAGTTTGCGAGTGTGTATGTTTGTTACTTATGCTTATGGAGCACCCTATGTGCTACATGGGCTACTTTTTATTCCAGGAAAATTTAAGATCCGGGAACGCGGATGAAACCACGGGGCAGAAGCTAGTTATCAAATAAACCAGTGCCTCTAGTGTTTCCGGGGAATCTTCAATTTTACCGGGATAAACAATAGCCTATGTGTTATTCCAGGACATATTCCGACTCTCTGCCAAATTTCATCGCGATCCCTACACCCGTTCTGGCGTGAAAGAGTAACAAACATACATCCTTATTTGATCCATACAATATTAGAAGGTTATACAAATAACTCAATAAACACTGGTAAAACTTAGAACAACCCTTTTTGCGTTAAAGGTTTAAAACTGTCCAAAAATATAAAGGACATTGCCATGTTGCGACAGAATTAGGAACTAAAATATTACAAGCACTTTATTAGGAACAGCCGTATATTGAACAAGTGGCGCCCTCGGTTCAAGTCTTTTATTTATCTGGACAGGTTTTTACTTACCGTTAAACATCCATTTCAAAAAGCCATTGTCTCCTATATATTCCTTAACGCATTTCAGCGCCAGCGTTTCGTTTTCACCGTAAAAAAGGTCTATTACTGTCGACAAGCCTTCATTATGTACTCCAAATATGTTGCTGTCATTTAAGCCAGTAATATAGAAATCTGGAAAAAAACATATTCAAATATGCTATCACAAGCACTTATCTATACTAAATCTAATAACTAAAATCAAAAACCCGCGAATGAAATAAAAAAAAATAAGCTGTTTAACACGTTAGCTGGGCACCAATTTTTGCATACTTTCCGTTCCTGCGGCACGAGGTATAATCGGCCCGTACCGTGACCAGACGTTAGGGCGACACGCGGTCTATTAGACCCCACCTCCTTTTACAGACTAAAATCCATTTTCTGGCGCGAAATCAAAGATAAATGAGAATTTTGGTCCTTATTGATATAGACAGTGAATTGATGAACCCTAATCCACCGTCGCCCCGGGATCTGATGGCTAGTTTAGGAATTATTAGCAAAACAAAATATGGGATCTTATACACCTCGTAACGCACTGAAATAGGGCAAATTTTCGCTGCGATTAGTGATGGGAAAAATAATATCGACGTTTTTAAACTGTCTTAACTACGCAACGACTTGACCGATTTTGATCAATTAAATCTCATTAGATCGTTTTAAGGGTAAAACCTGACAAAACAACACAAAGCTATCAAAGGATACATTTTTTTTAAATAATCTAAATTGTGCTTGAAGGCGCCATAAAGAAAAAAAAACCGGCCAAGTGCGAGTCGGACTCGCGCACGAAGCGTTCCATTCTATACCATTAAGAGGCACCTATTACAGACTTATTATTGGAAAATAATGGATTTCGGTATATGCATAAGGTTTATCTTTCTATTTGTATATGAAAATCTTAATGCGGTTCACAGATTAGAAAAAAAAAGGCAACCAGAAGTAGAAAAGAAACTGTCCTATTTATTCTGCCTCGGGCTTTAAAAATACAATTATTAGAACTTGAATTAACATTAAAAAATCAGTATCAATATACTTTTTTTTATAAAAATCTCAATATATATGTTGTACTTATTTATGAGTGTTTTTCATTGAAACAGGGTAGACAATAAGATTTTTTGCACTGAGTGCACTGAGTCAAAATCTTTTTGGATTTTTTATCAGCTTCACGAGATGGTAAAAATGTTTCTGGGTTTTTTTAAATTAACTTCTTCCGACATCGTTTAGACATGTTCGGCGCTGTAAAAGGACGTGCTCTCCAATCGACGTGATGCACAACACTGGTCGCGGGAAGCTCGCGTTGAGTGCGGTACGAGGTCAGGGGGGATATGGGACGTTTTAGCCTCGTTCCGCACTGCATTAAAATTATATTAATTCAGTGCGGCACGAGGCCTAAGACATCCGGTACCAAGGTAGGTACACCACCGAGTCCGGAACCATTAGTGATCTCAAATATATATTTATCTCTTTCCTACACTGGACCAAACCAAAGCTATGCCATTCGCACGACAGAGAAATTCACTTTTTTGCTTGCCGCACCACAGGGAAGTTGCATCAGGGGTGATTTAGGCCTCGCTTCGCACTTAACGTGTTAAATAGATTTGATCCCTGGCCCGTACCTCAGGATTTATAAAAAGTTTACGTGCGATTCACACCACTGGCTTTCGGTGAAGGAAAACATCGTGAGGAAACCTGCATGCCCGAGATGTCACTATTAAAGGCATGTTCCCTCCGGCGCCGCACTAGGCGCGTGTGGACTATGGGCTGCACCCCCTCGGTGTTAGGGGAGGGGAGGGTCCTAGCGTGGACACGTATATGAGCTGATGATGATGATGGATTGAAGTACTTATATTAGAAGTAAAAGTAGACTGAACATTGAAATAACTAAAAAGCCACCTTTAGTTTGATCAAGAATGGTATTTACGACAAAATTATTTGATACAGTATTTTATGACGTCACAGGTGACATTAAATATAGAAACTCGTAATGAATCACTGGCTTTCGGTGAAGGAAAACATGGTGAGGAAAACTGCATGCCCGAAATGTGACTAACCTCAGGTGGGCCGCATCGCATGCCTGTTTGCCACCGTCGTGGTATAAAAAAAACCTTTGAAAAAACATATTAACATTGTTAACAAGGTCTTATGAATGGTCAAATACTAACCAATAATATGTAAATCTTATATATAAAATTCTCGTGTCACAATGTAAGTTACCATACCCCCCCGAAACGGATTTACCGATTTTTATGAAATTTATGAAGTAGGCCTGAGAATCGGCTACTATCTATTTTTCATACCCCTAAGTGATCACGGGAACGGGAACTACGCGGGTGAAACCGTAAGGCGGCAGCTAGTATCTATATAATTATGTATTTAATAGTATTATGTCAGCTATCTGGTTACAGCACAAGCTCTGCTTAGTTTGGAACCGGATTGGCCGTGTGTAATAAATGTCTTAGGATAAAAATAAACACTCGGCTCTTTTCTAAAGTAAATATTTGGTGAATTTGTTTGTAATGCGAGAAAATCAATGCCAATGGTATTTTTCCTTTCGATTGACACTCACTTGGGATTAAGTAGGTACCTATATAGGCTGAGATACTAAGGTAAGTTAATTTTAAAGAGATTAAAGTAAATACATTACCTCTTTGTTCTATATCCACCCCACTCACAACACAGCTACCCAAAATAACGAGCAACAGAATAAAATAATATATAATCATTTTATAAATACGTATACTACGCTTTAAGTTTGAAATAGAAATGATATAGCTATGTTTCATTTGAGGTAAATCGCAGAATTAATAAATCTATACTAATATTGTTATTTTATTCATGTATCGAAATAGTATAATACATATGTCATAAGGTGGCAACACTAACTAGTTTTTAAGTCTATGAATATCTATGTTCTCTATGTATGTATTACCTGTTCTTTTATTGTGAGAAATATAGCTGCGACTCCAACCTAATTACAGTCTTTTATTAAAATAATAAATATATTAAGCTGAAGAGTTTGTTTGTTTGCTTGAAATGAAATGAAATAAATTTATTAATTCAATTAGGCCTTCACAGGCAGTTATGAAACGTCGACCGACTCTAATGCTCGGTTCGGAAGGTTGCTTTTGCCGAGAAGAGCCGGCAATAAACTCAGCAATTACTCTTTTCAAAACAAGTTTTTACAACATTAGTCCTGATAGAACGAGCGCTATACCCATGCCTCGTCATCATTAATATAATCGTTTATACTATAATAAGCCTTCTGTACCAAAGCTGACTTAACTCGTTCCTTAAATTTATTCATAGGCAAATCTAAAATATTTGTGGGGATTTTGTTATAAAACCGTGCACCAAGTCTTAAAAATGATCCTTGCACTTTCTGTAGTCTATAAGCAGATGTTACAAGTTCATGCTTATTTCTAGTATTAATGGAGTGCAAATCACAATTTTTCGCGAAAAGACTAATGTTTTGACGTTCGAATATTATGTTTGCATAAATGTACTGTGATGCAACTGTGAGAATGTTAACTTCCTTAAATTTATCTCTGAGGGAAGCTCTCGAGCTTAATTATAAATAGCACGGACTGCTCTTTTTTGCAAAATAAAAATTGTATCTATATCAGCTGCTCTGCCCCAAAGCAAGATACCATAGGACATAACACTATGAAAATAACTGAAATAGACTAATCTAGCTGTTTCTACATCCGTAAGTAGTCTGATTTTTCTAACCGCGTAAGCAGCTGAGCTGAGCTTCCCCGCAAGACATGATATTTGGGTGCCCCATTGAAGTTTTGAATCTAACGTAATACCCAAAAACACTGTAGACTCAACAAGACTGAGGGCTTCATTATTTAACATTAAATTAGAGGCCATCTTTTTTACATTGGGTAATGCAAATTTTATACATTTAGTTTTCCTTGCATTTAAAACTAGATTATTAACAGTAAACCAATTTAATACCTCAGATAATGCACCGTTTACATCGTCATAATTGAATTTCTGTCTATCAACACCAAAAATCAGTGAGGTATCGTCAGCAAACAGTACAATTCCACAGGTATTCTTAACATAGAACGGAAGATCATTTATATAAATTAAAAATAGAAAAGGTCCCAAAATTGAGCCCTGGGGCACCCCCATATGCACAGGAGAACCAGACGATTTAACTCCGTTGACATCTACAATTTGAGTTGTAGATTATAATATTAATAGTAGATGAACGCGCTAGTCTCAGGAACTACTGGTTCGATTCAAAAAATCTTTCATTATTAGATAGTCCATTTATCGATGAAGGCTATAAACGACATTATATTCCTGTATTCTTACAGGTAAGGCACTACGTGGGTGAAATCACGGGGGGGGGGGGAAACTAATAATATCATAAAGCTGAGTGTGTTGGCTTGAACGCGCTAATCTCAGGAACTAGGGTCTGAATTGAAAAATTATTCTTTCGAATTGATTAAATATTCACGCCTCGACCAAAAGGAGCGGAGTATCAATGAAAAATGAAGCAAAAACAGAGAAGATGAGCAGACAAAGTTCACAGAGAATTATATAATGTTCAATATTTATTTTATAGTAGGTATTAACTAGCTTCTGCCCCGTAGTTTCACTCGGATCTTCAATGTTCCCAGTAGAAAAAGTAACCTATGTGTTAATCCTAGGCGTCAGCCAACTCCACACCAAATTTTATTAAAATCGCTCCACCCGTTTAGACGTGAAGAAGTAACAAACATACACTTACGAACTTTCGCCTTTATAATAGTTTTATAAGTTGTTAAAAACATGGCATAAAATATTTATAACAAGAGTGTGACAGGGTACGCGCAGTGTAGGGTTCCGTATTTACATTGACAAAAATAAATACCTTAAGTATACATTAATTAACAAACCTAATAACTCCATTTTTTTTAAATTTCATTTTAAAAAATAAAAATAAATATCCTGGGACATTTTTCACACACGGCCAATCTGATTCCAAACTAAGCAGAGCTTGTGATATGGTAATCAGATAGCTGATATACTACATATACTACTTTTAAATACATACTTATATAGATATTTACATCCAGACACAGGACAAACAGACATATTTATGCATACAAATGTTTGTCCTGGGTGGGATTCGAACCCACGACCCGCGGCTTGAGAGTCAGGGTCACTAACCACAAAGCCAACCGGGCTGTCTGATACTGGATGATTCTAAACTCTTTTTATAGCTTTAAAGCTTAATATTTCGTAAACGGAACCCTGAACTGGAAAGCGTTTTTACGCCTTCACTATTTTTTGAAAAGCTATCTAACGATATGCCACACTATAGTTACAAGTTGGTGTAAAGAAAGATATTGTAGGTAAACAGTTATAATACGACATAAATGATTTATTTATTACATTATTATTTCCATTTATCTTAACACGAAACTTATTAAATAAATAAAATAATATTTACTACTTTAAGACTACGTTCATAAAAGTATCAACAATTCTTAAGATTTTTATAAAATTTATTTTGCTATTTTACATTCGACTTTTTTTTCTTTATTTATTAGGACACAGCAATTTTTTAAATGAAGGTATATCTATACTAATATTATAAAGAGGAAAGATTTGTTTGTTTGTTTGTTTGTAATGAATAGGCTCCGAAACTACTGGACCGATTTCAAAAATTCTTTCACCTTTGGAAAGCTACATTATCCCCGAGTAACATAGGCTATATTTTATCCCTGTATTCCCACGGGAACGGGAACTACGTGGGTAAAACCGCGGGGAGGCAGCTAGTACTTAATATAATAAATCTAATCAATACCAAAGAAAATGTATTACAAGTTTTTTTTTAACCCATTTACGCCCTCCGGCCCCAAATGAGGACGCCATATAAAATACCCATAACTTTAAAATATACATGATTTTAGTATTTGTAAAAGTGAATAAGTATAGTATAATAGTGCACCTCAATAATTAAAAATAGAACTAACAGTTCACAGGCTTATAATTGTGGTTTATTGATCTGTTTTGTGCAAGTTTTTTTTTTGGAGTTACCAGAAAAAGTATGTATGTAATAAGTTATTTATTTACTTTACGATTATGGTTTTTTCTTCTATAAATATTAGTCTATATTATAAATTTTATGAATAATGCATAAAAATCAATATTAGATGTATTTTTGTACTTGAATTTTACTATTAATACCCAATGTCCCCAAATGGGGCCAATGGGCACATAAGGCCTAATTTTACCACAGGTGAATCACAAGTAAATGATGAGGAGAAGGACATTCAGCGTTCGGTATGATTACCAGGGGCTTCAGGAAGCAGTGAAGGCTGTGTTAGGTGAAGAATATGCTAATGCGGAGATAGATTTACTGCCGCTGCCTCCTGAACCAAGTGCCCTTACCTTGCCCTTACGACGAGGAAGAAGGGGATTATGACAATATCCTAAGTAGTAACATGCCTCGAGATGTACCTGGTAGGTAACTTAGAAGTATTTATTCGTAAAGATGAAGGAAATTAGAGTGACAGCGATGAGGAGCCTCTAGCATCCAAGAAACTAAGGTTCGCCAACATTGGTCGAAAAGCCATGTTGGCGTAGTGTGAACCAACGCACGAACCCATTGCGTCTATCGAAGGTAGGTAATGCTACTGCACGACAGTTGCCAATGCATGGCGTATTCATCTCCTGATCAGTGACACAAAGCTGCATCAGCTCCAGTTTCGAGGAGCCTTTCCAAGAGACTAAGGGCGTCGCCGCGTCGGTCGAAAAACCATGTTGGCGTAAGTGGGAACCAAGATACGAGCCCATTGCGTCTATCGAAGACGTTAACGTCTATCGAAGTTACTGCACGACAGTTGCCAGTGCATGGCGTGTTCATCTCCTGATCAACCACACAAAGCTAGATCAGCTTCAGTTTCAACGCTTTATTGCCAGTCATTATTAGGACTCAATAACGCCCAAAATTCTCGCCCTACCGCTTCATTGATGCCAAGATTGCAGAATTATGGTGAAGAACACTATCTCCAGAAGTTCCCTCAACAGCTGCGATGTCCAGTGTGCCATAAAAAGAGCGTTGGCAGTGTACGAAATGTTCGAAAACACTATGTGTTGAGAAAACATGTTTGGATTTTTTCATACTGGATGAGCCCATTGGCCCCATTTGAGGACGGCAATTTTTTTTATATATAGTATATAAATAATTTTATTTTTTTTATATTTTCGTGTTCTGGAAGCTTATTTCTAGCTGTTCACAATAAAAGAATTATATATTTACCACTGAGTTTCATTTGGGCGTAAATGGGTTAAGATTACCATAGATCTATAAATCTAACTATACGTCGCGAGTGTATGCAAAAATCATTCCATACCGTTATTTAGTCCGCGATCGACCGTTATTGCCTTCGGACGTCAAAGAAAAAGTGACACGGTTGGTCTTCATATAAATTGAGGTAGGTACCTGCTTACGTTATCGAGTTAGATTTATAGGTCTGTGGTACCTACGTATTTCTCTAACAATAACATTAACTGTCGTAACTATGGGAGGATCAATATAAGGGCTTTTTGAGCTGCAGCCCAGGGCCCCGTAGACAAATAAGGAACACATTCCCCATTGACGTCGAAATGGAGAATAAAGCATAAATAAAATATATTTTTATTGTCCTCTTATTTTTACATTCCTTGACCAAGTATCAATCAGTTGATTCATAAGTTGGGCCCCAAGTAGTAGCCCAGGGCCCCACTAACCGCAATTCGTCCCTGGTCTCGATCATATCGCAAAACAGTCATAGAGTGTGAAAACACAAATTAAAGTTTTTTTTTTCAAATACAAGGAGCTCTGTATGAAATCAATATTGATCCCTAGAAATAAAGCTAGTAATTTTTAACATTGTCAAAAAAATATCGATGTTTTGAGGGTTTTTCTTCTGTTCCTACTGTTTTGTTCAGAATGTCGGCTATACGCGGGCCCTACGGAGCACGCAGCGACCAGGCCTGCAGGGCTCCTTCAGATTCGTATAGTTACCATCACCGGCCCTCCGTGCCTTCTCCAAAGCCAACTTGGTCGCTGCAGCATCAAAAGGCGACGCGTGCATCTCACGTATGTGATCACAATCAACATATGCATACTCATTATCCGTTATAGAATTCCTTCTTGGGAAACTTGGCTCGTAGTACATCTCACTGTACACATTTGTCTCGTGACAGTGACACAGATCAGGCTGGGTGGTAGGCAGCTGTTCCCTGCATGCTTCATGGAGTTCTGGTTCAGGTGGGCGTGACACGGCGATGTCATCCGGAACAGTGAGTTGTCTCTGGAACATTTACTTCTAATGCCATAAATGCGAAAGTAACTATCTCAATTTCTTTGATTAATAAAGTAACTATGACATGTATTTGCTATTTTGTCAACGCATATATTTTTTACGTTACCATCCGTTTTGTCTTTAATGGGGGTTGGAGGCCGTTTGTATCCATGGGCCCCTTGGGCCTTAAAAAGCCCTTTTAAATTCACCCATATTTTAAAGACCGGGTTTGTGACCCTAGCATTCAACCCCCCGGTTGTGGGTTTGAATCCCGCCCAAGACAAGCATTTGTATGCATGAATATGTATATTTGTTTTAAGCCTAGATGTAAATATTCATATGTATTTAAGAAAAATATATAGTCTTTCTGGTTACGGTACAAGCTTTAGATTTGGAATCAGATTGGCCGTGTGTGAAAAATGTATATATTACTAGTGGACCCGTCAGACTTTGTTCTGCCTGAACAGCGCCACCTATCAGGTCCTATTATGAATCTAAATCATTCTAGTGTCCCCTTGGACACACACAAAAAAATTCATTAACATCCATCTACCTGTTTAGGAGTACTTCAGTGACATATACGAGAAATATATATCCTAGCTAATATTATAAATGCTCAAGTAACTGTCTATCTGCCTGTCTATTATACTACCTATTTAAATTTGTCTTGGTACACTAATAGTCCAGAGCCTGAGAAAAGACAGGCTACTTTTTATTTTGGGAAAATAGTAAGAGGTTCGTGGTCACCTTCTTAGTCTTCCTGATGACCATCGCCAGAATGACGAGAATCACCACCACTATGGAAAGGCTGCTACTCCACCACGCCCAAGATCTTGAACTTCCTGTAACTAATTTTGCGGGGGCTCAGTACATGAATGTTATGTTTTTTTTAACAGTAGCTTCTTTACTATTTTTATAGTTTGTTGACTTTCAAGCCGCCGGTCGTGGGTTCGAAAACATTTGTATGCATGAATGAACATGTCTGGATGTAAATATCTATATAAGTATGTATTTAAAAGTAGTACCTAAATCGACTATCTGGTTACCATAGCACAAGCTCTGCTTAGTTTGGAATCAGATTGGCTGGTTGTGATAAAATTATCCGGGATATTTATTATTATTTTATGTTCCAAAACTTTTGATGTATATAATTAAAACTAATGCTTTTATAAAGTTGTTTAATATATTTATTTATTATAAGTTTTTTTTTCATTTACTAGTTACCTTCATTGGTCGTAGATCGTCTAATGGTGGGTATAACGCATAGTTCTGGAATAATTGCTTTTGTTATACTAAGTAGGCGACAACATACTCTTGTATTATTATGTCTTTTTTCCAATAATATCTTTACCTGGTGAATGTCCGATTTCATTATTTTGGTATTGACATCGGTCATATTAGTAACTGTAAAAAATATCAGAAGACAAATGAGTCTTTCGTGGTGGATCAAGTTAAGGGTCTTAAGCTAAACACGAAAGTCTTTATCAAGTGTCTATTACCAGTGATACCAAGAAAGCTCAAAGTCACACAGCGTGCAGAGCGTGCTAGGAGGGCTATACTTGGTGTTTCTCTATGATATTGAATCAGAAATAAGAAGATCTGTATACGTTCGAATGCCGCCGACATAGCCCAGGGGATTAGCAAGCTGAAGTGGCAATGAGCGGGCCACATAGCTCGTAGAACCGATGGCCGTAGGGGCAGACGGGTTCTCGAGTGGAGACCACGCACCACCTACAAAGAGGACTGACGACCTGACAACGGTCGCTGGAACCCGCTGGATGCAGGCAACGTACAACCGGTCTGCATGGAAGTCGATGGAGGAGGCCTATGTTCAGCAGTGGACGTTCTACAGGCGATATGAGGATGGTAGATAGGTTATTATTAAAATCACATACCTGTTGAGTCGTTCGTTTTAGACGGAATTATGTCACACTTAAATTTCACATGCTCTAAATCCATACTAGTAAAAGACAACGTTTCGTTTATCAAGTATTCATAGTAAATGACGGTTTGTGCACCTTCCTCGTACTGTTTCATAATGTAGCCTTTATTTATATCAGCTAAAAATATATCTGAAATCATAAGCAACTGAGAAGTCGGTGAACGGGTGAAACTGCGGGGTGGGAGCTAGTGCAGTTATATTTAGATATAAACATACCATTAGGTTTATATATGAATGTAAGTGTCACATTTTCATTCATATATTTCATGTCTGAAGCCAAGATTCGTACAGTTTTCCTCGTGTCTGGTTTCTTCAGTTGCAGAGTTGTCGTAAAATATTTTGTCAAAAAGTGTTCTATGCCTGAAAATATATAAATGTACTTTAGAACAAACAAATTCACAAAACTGCTTCAAATAAAGTGACTTAGTAGCAAACAGGCAAACGGTCCCACGTGATGGGAAGTGGTTACCGTAGCCTATGGACGTTTGCAACACCAGAGGCGTCACTTACGCGTTGCCGACCCTGTAAGAATCTCTTGACACCCTTCTTGAAGATTTGGGAATTGAGAATACCATGACGGGAGCTCATTCTACAACTCGAATGTCCGTGGTAGGAAGAAATTCTAAAACCGCAGGTTCTGAGACCCATTTGATTTCAGAGTGTGACGATGAGCTCTCCGTTGATGACGAGAAGTGCGATGGTAGAAGGTAGTTGTCAGCATCATATGAAATAGTTCTTTAGAACACTGTCCGTTATTCAAGCGGTAGAACACACATAGGAGACGAAGTCTCCCCTCGGACTAAGAGGCTCTAGACCGCTTGTAAGCTCGGGATTGTCGACAATTCTTACCACTCGCCGCTGAGCCGCATCAGAAGGCTCAAACTGGTATCCAGTTGCTCACATCCATAGATACAAGCAGTAAGTACTCCATATTGAGTCGGACCTGCGACTTGTTAAGTTGCAGTCTTTGCTCAGATGTGAAATATCGCTTCGCTCTGTTGAGCACACCAAGTTTTTTCGATACCAACTTCCAAGTGACTACGGTACTGAACGTCACTAAAAATGTCGATGCCGAGGATCCCGTTGCTCTTAGATTTGTTAAGGGACGTGTTCTGAAACTGTGGAGCTACAGCAAATGGAGTTTTCTTAGCGATGAACGCGCAGATTTGTGTCTAAATGGGGTTGAAATTAACTTAGTTTATTTGACCCCAATCGGAGACAATACTTAGTGTACCCTCGACCTCGGACACAAGTCGTTCGCGACTTTCCTCTACCACGGAACTTGTACGACCCGTGTAGTATGCATCCCCCGTACTGTCATCCGCATAACAATGAATGCCACCAATTGACAGCATATCATTGATATGCATCAATAACAGTGTAGGAGATAGCACGGAACCTTGGGGGACGCCAGATATATTATATTATTATAAATGATATTACTCGCAAAAATATACATAGATAGATAGGACCAAGATAACTGAAAGGCTCTTACCATCATAATTGACAAGTAATAATGAGTCTTCAGTGTTCCGTGTCCGGACAGACAAACGTATCGTCTCACCGTCATAACAATTGTAATCATAGTAGAAGCTTTTGTTGTTTAATGGATGTACAGCCACTTTCATGTCATTAATTGTAAGTGCTATGATGCCTGAAGTAATAAAAAACAAAATGCACCAGTAAATAAATATCCTAAGATTTTTTCCACACACGGCCAATCTCATTCCAGACGCAGAGCCTGTGCTATGGCAACCAAGCCTGCTTTAATTGTATTTATTTAAATCAAGGAAAAACAGAAAACAATACAATACTACAGAACAGATTTTCATGCGGTTTTCACCAAATTACGGGGAAGGTTTTTATTGGACCCGGTAGGTGGCGCTGGTGGGCAGAACGAAGTCTGCCGGATCCACTTGTTGAAAATATATATTTAAATCAACACTATATTATAACAAAGGGGCATGAGGGGGCAGCCCCCCCCCCCCCTCTCAGGCTTTTTTTTACATCATTTAGGTTGTTTACTTGATGATTATAACGAGGATTTGGTTTTTTATTTGTTTTTTTTAACGAATAGATTCCGAAACTACCCAGATACAGCGTGTCACCTACTTCGTGGGGCTTTTGTGTTCATCTTCAATATAAGTCGAGTCAATAACCGATTTGCCCATACGCAATTGATATACGTTCCATCATAGTCTCTTGTCAGCTTCAGTGTTAAAGGATATTGATACACACTGACATGCTCCGGCACCAGTTTTAAGGTTATGTTTTTCGTCGATGAGAATACTGTAACAAACATAAACGAGGCTCGATAAAATAAGACTTATAAGCACACTTTGCTCTTGAGTTATATTTATTTTATTTAGTAAAGAACACAAATTGTTTCAGTGATGTTTATTTTCACGAACATCCAATTTTGTATGTATTACGAGAACAGTTATAAGGTCACATGGCGCAGGTGGAGGAAGGAGCAACGTCACTGCAAGCCAGTTCCACATCTTTTGGCAGATAAGTAGACGTCATTAGATGATGATGATATTCCTTCGCCGGGATAAAGGCAAAGAGAAGAAGTTAGTACTACTGAACTGACTATCGGTGTATGGGTGGATGTTTGTTACTCTTTCACGCAAAATCTACTATAAGGAATTGAATGAAATTTGGAACACAGATAGTCTATAACCTGGATTAGCATACAGGCTAGTTTTTATTACGGTAAAATTAAAGATCCCGCGGTCGCGAGTGAAACCGTGGTGTGCCACTAGGTCTATATGTCATACCTGTATCAATATCTTCCACAACAGCATGAAACGGTCCACTTAATACTTTACAGTCAATTTTAACTGTCTCATCTGGTTCAAACATATAGGTTAAATACTTGTTGTTTTTCATTTCAACGTTCTCTTTATGTGTCAAAAGACTCGTCGCCTTATAATTATTGATGTACATATACGGCTGTGGCACTGTAATGTTTACTAAAAGAATCACTATAAAATTATGCGCTAGGGTTTTTTTAAACTTTCGCAAACAAAATTCAAGACTGATTTTTTTATATATCAAGCCTATTGACGCGTATTATACGTGTAATATATATTATTGATTGTTGTATATTATACTAGCTGACCTGGAGAAATTTGTCATATTAAAAAAAAATAGTATATAAACCTTGCCCTGGCTATTTAATAACGAACACAAAAAAATAAATGAGCGAAATCGGTCCAGACGTTCTGAAGTTATGCTCGTACCTACTTACATACATTTTGCAGATTTTTTTATAGATGTATGTGAGTGCGTGTGTGTAAAATTTCAGCATAATCGGTTGAGGATAACTGGTTGAAAATTCAATTGCGAAATCTATCAATATACATATTTATCTATAAATCACATAGAAACATTGGAAGTACAAATAAAGGTTTAAATAAATACTTACCTTCGTTTGATCGGACACCATTCGATGCGGTGATGAAGAATATTATGAGAAACATGGCTCTAAAACTTGGTCCTTCTTCAATGTATCCAAGGATATAGAAGATAAAACAATAAAAAGACTTCATCAAACAATTTCAGATCTAGGTTTTTAAGAAAATATATTTGTAAACAGGTAAATAAATAATATATGTATTGCTAATAAAGTAGACGTATTGGGAATGAGTAACCACGGCTTATAGTTATATGCATCAAGTAGGATTACCATGGCTTAGGATTAATAATATCCTCAATTATAAAAACCGTTTATATCGTTCGGAACTCACCGACTCACGACCATGAGGGTCCAGGTTCAGACCTTAAGTACCTCTAAGTTTAAAAGAAATAAACCAGTAACGCGGTAGAAAAATATAGGATTTAGGTGCTATTCTTTATCAATAATTACAAAATGCAAATCGCAGTCGATGGTCAAAAAGATAAATGAAGAATTACAAAAGTTCTCATCATCATCATCATCATCAACAGCTCATATACGTCTCCACCGAGGAGCTCGAGTCTAACAACGAGGGGGTTTAGGCCATAGTCCACCACGCGGGCTCAATGCGGATTGGCGGACTTCACATGCCTTTAATTGTGACATCTCGGGGATGCAGGTTTCCTCACGATGATTTCCTTCACCGAATTAAGCCATACAAAAGTTCTAGTCCTAACTTTTTAACAATGAATGGATACCGCATTGTGAGGAGTTTAAGGGCATTTAACTTGGTAAAACAGTACAGTTATCCTGTAACATTAATAACAAATACAACAAGTAAAGTTTATATCAAAATCACGCATGATTCATGAGGTATTATGACGATGTGTTTGGTGTATTTAATATTTATTTATAACAATCGACACCCGGTTTTCCGGAACATAGCTTGGCGTGGTAGCTTAAGTAATTTTGCAATTTTTTAGGGTCCCGAAGTAAACTACATATTTTTATTTGCCATTTCTATAGTGTGGCATATCGTTAGATAACTTATTAAAAAATAGTAAAGGTGTACTAAGAAAGCTTTTCGATTCAGGGTTCCGTTTGCGAAATATATCTTTTTATTTGCCATTCCTAGAGTGTGGCATATCGTTAGATAATTATTAAAAAATAGTAAAGGTGTGCTAAGAAAGCTTTTCGATTCAGGGTTCCGTTTGCGAAATATTAAGCTTTATAGCTGTAATTTTAGTTAAAGTCATAAACTATACATTGTTTGTAGTAGGTACTTATATATAATGAATTTAAAAAGAAAAATATTACGGCTAAGTTTACAGGTTAACGAGTAATAGTTGGCCAAGTAAAAAACCTAAAATCAACAGAATACGACTTTTAACTACTTCGTCCCCACCTCGATATTGAAAAAAATGTTTAAGTAAGTTGTATATGTATACTTAAAGTATTGAATTTTGACAATCTGACTACGGAACCGTACACTGCGCGTGTCCTAACACGCTATTGGCCGGTTTATTTTTCATACTTCTGAGCATTTTTCTGCAATAGGACAGTTAGCTAAGTCTAGAAGCTAACAAACGTCATAATCTACCATTTAATATCATAAAGGGGAAATATTTTATTTATTGTTTGTAATTGACTCCGACACTACGCACACTATACAAACAACCTATAACATAATATATATATTTTATCTCTGTATTCTTACGGGAACGGCACATAGCCGGGTAAAACCGCGCGGTGGAAGATAGTTATGTAAGTATATAGCATAGCCTAGCATATACTTAATCCTATTAAATCGTTTCTATTTTACATATTCTTACATTTACCGACTCGTGTTGCAAAATCTTGGGATTTTTTGGAAAATGTTAGGATTTACCGTACTTAGTTCGGGCTTTTATAGTAACTTGTATAACTAATCGACTTTAGTTATGCCTTTGACAGTATTCACCATTGTTTACACATACATAAAACTTCGTGATTTTGGTATATATGGTTAAATATTGCACTGGTTAGCTTTTCATTATGGTTTCTGTTACTAAGTTATTGTTATAAAGCGTTTCCGCTCTATATTCATCCGTGTTCCTGACGGTGTACCTCAGGGGTCCCATTTCGGACCACTTGTACTCAACCTTTATATTAATAGATCATCATGGGACAAACGGTTTTAATCCAACAAAATATAATGTTTTATCTATACTAATATTATAAAGAGGAAAGATTTGTTTGTTTGTTTGTTTGTAATGAATAGGCTCCGAAACTACTGGACCGATTTCAAAAATTCTTTCACCTTTGGAAAGCTACATTATCTCCGAGTAACATAGGCTATATTTTATCCCTGTATTACCACGGGAACGGGAACTACGCGGGTAAAACCGCGGGGAGGCTGCTAGTATATGTTATTTAGACTATGAATTTGAATAAAATGCTTAAAACTTCTGTCTGTCTGTAACGCTTTCACGCAAAAGCCACTGAACCGATTTTTCATAAAAAATTGGTACAGATATAGACGCTGCAACTAGTACTAATAAATATTGTATATATTTTTTATGTTCTTTTAGGGTCATGCCATCTATTAAGTAAATTGAGGAAGTGAAACGAAAATTATTTCCAAATAAGATTTATTAAGAAACATTTAACAATTTAGACAATTTTGAAGATTGCTTTAGCTACGGCACCGGCCTTCAAGTCCTTGAGAGCCTCTTGGTATTGTGCCAGAGTATATGTTTTTACTCCTAACTTCTCGTAGTTTAAGTACCTGAAAATATTTAAAAACCAAATTAAAAAATATCTTAAGACATTTTTGACACATGGCAAAGCAGAGTTGTGCTATGACTAGAAAGATGATATTCATTTTCAATACTTATATGGATATTTTCAAAGTGTATTTTTCCCCCCGACAGACAAGTGAAAAATGTTTATTCAATATTTGTCCTGGGTGAGATTCGGACCCACGACCGGAGGCTTGAAAGCCAGTGTCACTAACCACAAAGCCAACCGGCCTGTCGATTTGGCTACGGTAGCCTACCATCAGATACCCCTTAAATGCTATAAAACTACTTATAGGTATTATAAATGCGAAAGTTTGTCTGTTACGCTTCCACGTCTAAGCCACTATCGATAAAATAATAATAATAAATGTATAGTCACAGATAAATGTACAGTAAATACCTATATGGTGCACATGCAGGGTTAAATTTAACCGAAGAAATATTATGTTTTGTCGAACTCTGTTACCCAAAATAAGATTAAACTTGTGAGGAACAAAGATAAACTATAGTTTAACATAGGCTACCATTTATCCCGGGATACTTGAACGTTCCTTGCCAACACGGGGCGGAATTAGTAGAAATTAAATATTATACCTTTCTCCCATAGCTTTAAGCCATCCAATGGCGTTAGGAAAACTGTAAGGATTGATCTTAACTCCTATTAGAGTCAGCTCTTTGTTGTAAATCTGGAACGGGTTTACGCTGAAAAAAAAGACATTCATCATCAGCTCATATACGTCTCCACCGAGGACCTTGAGCCTCCCCTTACAACGAGGGGTTGTAGACCATAGTCCACCACACTGGCCTAGTGCGGTGGAGGGAACATGCCTTTAATAGTGACATCTCGGGCATGCAGGTTTCCTCACGATGTTTTCCTTCACCGAAAGCCAGTGGTGTGAATCCGTACGTAAGTTTTTAATATGCGTAAATCTTTTAAATAATCTTAAAATATTTTAATTTTTGAATTAGTATATATAGTGAGTTAGATACCCCCCCATAAAAACCCTACCCTACTAATATTATAAATGCGAAAGTCTGTGAGTATAGATGGATGGATGGATGTTAGAAAGTATTGCTAAGTAAAAAATACTTACGAAGCCTGATGGGTAGGTGGGCAACATCCAAATAATACATATTTACCACCGTTTCTCAAATAATTGAAGTTTATTTCCATCACTTTGCCGACGCCTAGAAAAATAGGAAAAATTAAATATTTTATGAAAATTCAAATTATATGAGAGATTTTTTAACTATACTTTTTGTACTATACTATATATAGGTATATGAAATAGGTATATTATATTATACATGCAAAAGTATCTCTGTCTGTCTGTCTCGCTTTCACGCTAAAACTACTGAACCGACTTAAATAAAATTTGGTACACATATAGCCAGAGCATAAGAAAGAACATAGGCTGCTTTTTATCCCGGGTAAATGTACCGGGCACTAGTAAATGTACCGGGGTAAAAAATCCACTTTAAAACGAGATTTTTAACATACTAATAATATGTAAAAGGGGAATGATTTGTATTTTTGTATGTAACGAATAAACTTAAAAACTATTGGACCGATCTGAATAATTCTTTCACCAATGGTAAGCTTCATTATCAGGGAGTAACATAGGCTATATTTTATCCTCGTATTCCTACGGGAACTAGTGTATTAGAAAGGGATATAAAATACATTATTTACCTGTGCAATCAATAATGACGTCGTACAGTAATTTTTCGCTTCCCAAAACGTCCGGTGTTATTAGCCTGTACCCAGTTTCTATAAAAAAAAGAAAATTATTGTCCTTGGACATTTTTTACACATGGCAATTGGATTTCAAACTAAGACGAGCATCCATTTATGGTAGGTATGGTATGACAGACCGGTTGGTTTTGTGGTTAGTCACCCTGACTTCCAAGCCGCCGGTTGTGGGTTAGAATCCCACCCAGGACACACATTTTGTATGCATGAATATGTCTGTTTGTTCTGTGTCTGGATGTAATTATGTATAAATAAGTATGTATTTAAAAGTAGTATATGTAGTATATCAGCTATCTGGTTACCATAACACAAGGTCTGCTTAGTTTGGAATCAGATTGGCCGTGTGTGAAAAATGTGCCAGGATACTTATGTTTATTTATTTATAAATACATACTTTACAGAATAAACAGACATGATCATGCACACAAATGTTTGTTTCAGATGGGAGTCGAACCCACGACCGGCTAAAAAGGTGGCTTCACTGCCTACTCAAAAACTCATTAATCAGCGCCATCTAACTGTGAGCGGCTCATTGGTTCAAAAAAGAATGCGTACCAAGTCGTTTGACTATGTCAAGTCGAGTTTTGTTCATTTCCGAAACTGTGACTTCCCTGTGGCCATGGTGATGGAGTGTGGTCACCCATAAGTTACCTGAAAAGAAAGAAAGAAAGAAAGAAAGAAAGAAAACATTTATTAGACACAACTAATATACAGCAATACGCTTAATGGATAAATAAACGAACAATCCTAATCCAAACTAATATTATAAATGCGAAACTCTATCTGTCTGTCTGTCAAACTTCTGAAAAGTACTGAACCAAATTTTATTTAAATCGGTTCTGTAGTTTGACGGCTGACAGACAGAGTTACTTTCGCGTATTATAAGTAGTTAGGGTAGCAAATAAAGTACAGTAACAATTTCCTTTTACTAAAAAGGTAGGATGAAGTGCTTGAGTAAATTGAATTTTTTTCTGTTATATTTAACATTTCCACAAGTAAGTAAATAAATAATTTTATTTCATTTCATCTTTTTATTTTATTTCAAAGGAAAGTTGCTTGTATGATAGATAACATTATCTAAATAAACCCTATCTTATCATTATTTTATTGTTAGAAAATAATATAATGTAATCAACTTCGGTCTTTATTATATCACCGAATTGATATAATTATTGAAGAAAATAAATTAACTTTAATATTTAACATTACGTCTAAAGAAATATTTTTGTACGTACCTATTTCAATTCGTTACCCGAACATAAACTTTTAATTCTGGTTTTAAACTAATTTAATACACTAATTGACCCGCGCAACTTTGTTAGCGTTGCCCGTTTTTGCAACCTTTTTGATTGATGTTCCGCTCCTATTTGTCGTAGCGTGATGATATATAGCCTATAGCTTTCATCGATAAATGGGCTACCTAACACTGAAATTAATTTTAAAATCGGACCAGTAGTTCCTGAGAATAGTGTGTTCTACCAAACATAGTCTTCAGCTTTATAATATTAGTTTAATACAGATACGAATATATCTCTGTCTGTCTATTTGTTGTGTTCACGCCTTAACCGATGAACAAACAATTAATTTAGCCACTGTAATGTCTATGATATACTGGACTTTAGTAAAGGCAGACAAAGCCGCAAACATCAACAAGTAAAATAAAAAAATGTCTTAGGAGTTTAAAATTTAAATATCCAACGGTGTTCTGTCATAACTGTGTCACTTTTCACAGTTTTCACAGACTATATATAATTGTTCATTCATTCTTCCACAGAGAATAGTAATACTGCTTACCAATGATACCAGCTCCAACGATCAGAATCTTATCCCCAACTCGTAATGGGGATGCCCTGTCGAAGCCATGGGACACGCAAGAGTAAGGCTCACAGAGACCGGCTGAAATAAATAAATAAAAATAAAATAAATAAATATCCTGGGACATTTTTCACACACGGCCAATCGGATTCCAAAGTAAGCTTCAAAGTGAGCTTGTGTTATGGTTTTCAGATAGGCTGATATACTACATATAATTTTAAATACATACATATTATAGATATTTACATCCAGACACAGAACAAACAGACATATTCATGCATACAAATGTTTGTCCTGGGTGGGATTCGAACCCACGACCCGCGGCTTGAAAGTCAGGGTCACTAACCACAAAGCCAACCGGGCTTTCATAAAAAGAAATAAATACATAAGCAAATAGAAATAGATTTCAATTATAATTAGATTTGAAAAGGTCACACTGATTTTATGGTGCAAATATTTAAAAAAGCGAATCGGTGGTAGCTTCAGGACTTTGACCTTCATAAGTTTACAATTAGGTTTTACACTAAGTAAACGGCTTTGAATTTGAATTTTTAAGTATTAAATGATTTTAAATAAGAAGGCAGCCGTAAAGAGGAATACTATAAAGTATGATATTATTGTCGATTAAAATAAATAAATATCACACACGGCCAATCGGATTCCAAATTAAGCTTCAAAGTGAGCTTGTGTTATGGTAACCAGATAGCTGATTATGTTTTAAATACATACTTATATAGATATTTACATCGAGACACATAACAAACAGACATATTCATGCATAAAAATGTTTTTCCTGGGTGGGATTCACCCACGACCGGCGGCTTGAGAGTCAGGGTCACTAACCAAAAACCAACCGTTCTGTCTGAAGATGATGGAATCAGTGACGGATTAAGACTTCTTGATGCCCTAAGCAATCCACTTCCATGGGGCCCCCTATCCTTATATCAACAAGAATCGGTCTTTAAACCATTTTTGGTGCGGTTTTTGGTGACGTGAGACTGAGACGTGATGCCCTAAGGATGGTTTTTTTTGTATGAAACCCCTAAACATGATGCCCTAGGCAATTGCTTAATTTGTTTAAGGGCTAATCCGTCACTGGATCAGGACTGTAGCTAATGATGTTGTTTTTTTTTAGAGGGTGTCTTCATTTGACGCCCTTTTAGAATTTATTGTAGTTTTTGGTTTTTAAGGTAGGGCATTGTGATTTCAAGGTACGTCATTGGCCCACAATGCCCCTCCCTAGCTACGGCCACTGGATGGAATATGACATACCCTGTTCCGTGGTGATGCCATCAGGTAACGCGTAGACCTGTGCCTGGGGTACAGCCACAAACTGTGCCCACCCACCGTCCTTCCAGATCCCCACGGTGCTGTTAATGCCAGCTGTCAGACAGTATTGGTAACTACCCTTACGACAGAAGTCACAGAGCTGGCAGGAACTGGAAAATAATATGTTATTTTATAATTTCCATAGCTTTTGGTCTTCGTCCGCGTGGAATAGTTACTTTGAACTCTAACTTTAATCAGCGACGGCCGCGTTTCGTAAGCTCTCAAAAATATCCTGGAAAAGGAAAATAAATACTCGAATTTTGAAACATTATTTATTGACGCTCTTATTCGTCGTAGCCTTCCTCGATAAATGGGCTATCTAACACTGAAATATTTTTTCAAATCGGATTGGTAGGTCCTGAGATTAGCGCGTTCTACCAAACAAACAAACGCTTCAGCTTTATAATTTTAGTTTAGATTAATTAAACTCGACTCAAACTTATATTCACTTGAATTTAATTTTAGTTTTAGTTTTATAAACATTTGTTATACTGACATACGTGTTATATAGGTAGTTTAAGTTACCATTTATGCTCATGTTGTGACGCCTTAAAAGGATGTACATTTACATATTTTTTTTCTTTGTAATTATATTGTGGCGTAAAAAGAAGGAGGCCTATGCTCAGCAGTGGGTTATTACGGGCTGATTAGATAGATAGATAGAATCTAGTCTAGTGTTAATTAATGTAACAACCACTGACTGTACATAAATAAGTAAATAAATAAAGATTGCCAAAAAACTTACTGATTGGGATCAACGACGACTTTCTGGCCCTTCTTGAAGATGGACGCCTTCCCTGCCTCATGCACCACTCCGCTGAACTCATGACCCAACGGTAGAGGGCGCTCCTTCGAAGCCGGAAAGTCGCCCTACCATCACACATCACTACATATTATAAAACAAAGTCGCTTTCCGCTGTCTGTCCCTATGTCCTCTTAAATCTTTAAAACTACGCAACTGATTTTGATACGGTTTTTTTAAAAGAGGAACGTTTTTATATACAATACATGCATAATATGTTAGAGAAACACTGACAATTTTGGAGGTATCTAATGTGATGTACACTGGACAGCAAATAAACCGAGCCACCCGCTACCTAGGCACACTATTCGATTTTCTCAAAAACTAAAAAACCTACAATTATCAAAGTTGTACCTACAGAAAGTGCGTTTCATGGTGATTAAAATGAAAGGAAACTCATTCGGTTTAATCAATATTTCAGTGTTTATTAAGGATTTTACAAAGAAGAGTCGTTTTCCAGTCGTGACAATCGTTAGTAATGATAAAGTGAAAAAAAAATTAAAGCCAAAAACAAAGATAAAGCCAAAAGAAAGTTTTTGATCAATATTCCGTATTCCCTCCCCTTGCATGGATAACTGCCAGCATCCTTGTATTCATCGACCTTACGAGCCTGACGATAAAATCTTGAGGAATTGTATTCCACTCCTCTTCAATTGTGATTCGCAGCTCTGGAAGCCTTGTTGGAGCAGGTACCGGGCTCGAACCCGACGTTTCAGCTCATCCCATAAGTGTTCTATCGGATTCAAGTCCGGGTTTCGAGCTGGCCAGTCTATCGTACGAATGCTGACGTCGCGTAGATACTGGGTGACCACATGAGCAACATGAGGCCGTGCATTATCATGCATTAATTGCATATCCTGTCCGATATATCCTGCGTAAGGTACCACATGGTCTGCGAGGATTTCAGTAATGTAGCGATGAGAAGTCAGTCCACGTGCACGGCCCGTCGGTTCGATGAAAACTAACGCTGTTGTGCTGTTAACGAGATGCCGCCCCAGACCATTACAGATCCTCCTCCATAAGCAACAGTTTCCTCGATGCAACACTGAGAATAACGTTCTCCAGGGCGACGATATACTTTCTGACGTCGATCACTTCCATGTAGACTCACCTTGGTCTCATCAGTGAAGAGTACATTACTCCACTGCTCTAATGTCCAATCCCTATGCTCTCGAGCAAATTCAAGTCGTGCTCGACGGTGTGCTACCGTTAATGCTGGGCCTGTTGCAGCTCTTTTTGGGGTCAGGTTCCGTTCAGCAAGTCTCCTTCTGACGGTATCTGAACTTATGACCACTTGGCGTTCGTCACGCAGACTTTGTTGGACTTGAACTGCGTTGAGGTGGCGATTTCGCAGAACAGTAAGGTGGATATAACGATCATCTGCTGCTGATGTAGCCCTTGGTCTGCCCGTACCTGGACGGCGATCGAATGCTCTAGTCTCTAGGTATTGTCTGTAAACTCGTTGCACCGAAGATCTGCTGATTCGAAGCCTTCGAGCGACTTCACGTTGCGCAATGCCTGCTTGAAGTAATGCTACAGCTTGAGCTGCTTCCTGAGGTGTTGTATCCATTATTAATCGAAAAAAGTAGCAAAAACACACGCGTCTGAGCAAACGATGGACAAAAACTAAAGAAATGTTAAGAAATATCCGACTACCCTCATTGTAGAGAAAAAAAACGCTAATTTCAAACTCTGGTGAAAACAGAGCAAATCGTTAGCATTGTGTTTGTTGCTTGATTACAATGTGAGTTGACGGTACTTTCGAATTAATTTGTAGTCATTTTAATCACCATGAAACGCACTTTTTGTAGGTATAACTTTGATAGTTCTAAGTTTTATACTTTTTGAGAAAATCGAATCAGAGTTCCTAGGTAGTGGGGGGGCTCGGTTTATCGCAAGGGTGCAATGCTTATACACTGGTCAGCAACCAGTGTATAAGCATTGCACCCTTGCGAAGCTGGGGCAGGTCGCTAATTATAAAGGCGAAAGTTTGTGCGTATGTTTGTTACTTCTTCACGTCTAAACGGTTGGAGCGATTTAAATAAAATTTGGTATGGAGGAGCTGACACCCTGTGTGGGCTACTTTTTCAGAGAATATTTAAGATTTAAGATATCCGGGAACGCGGGTGAAATTACGGGGAGCGACTATCTAGTAATAAATAAAATAATTACGAAAAATAAATGAGAAGCAACTTAAATTCCCGTTTGGGAAGCTCCCATATCCCTATTACTTAATAGGTATTATAAATGCAAAAGTTTGTGAGTATATATGGATGGATGTTGTTACTCTTTAACGCAAAAACTACTGAACGGATTTAACTGAAATATTAAACACAGATTATAAATAAACTGCATTAACACATAGGCTACTTTTTATCACGTGAAAATCTAAAATCTCCCGGGAACACGGGTGAAACCGCAAGGAGCAACTAGTACCTGAATAATATGAAGATCAGTTCCGCATACTCCTGAATATTCCACCTTCACGATGACCTGGTCGTCCCGTTCGATCCTCGGCATAGGATAATCATTGTAGTATTTAAGAGACAAAGTCTTTCCGTCAAACACAACAGCTTCCATATCGTTCTATTCTGAAATGTTTCAGAGTTTGATGCAAACTTCGTGATATGGCCTCGGTGCAGCGTACTCACTACGAACGACACGAATAGTATAGAGAAGGACAGAGACAGAATATTGTATAGCGAATTTAAGAACCCAAAACAACACTGCACTAACTCAAAATAGTATTTTTTTCAGAATTGACGGTAAACCGTTTTCTCATTTTATAATAATAATAAATATCCTGGGAAATTTTTCACACACGGCCAATCTGATTCCAAACTAAGCAGAGCTTGTGATCATAACCAGATATACTAATTTTAAATTCATACTTATATAGATAATTACATCCAGACACAGAACAAACAGGCATATTCAATATTCATGCATACAAATGTTTGTCCTGGGTGGGATTCACCCACGACCGGAGACTTGAAAGTCATCGTCCCTAACCACAAAGCCAGCCGGCTTGTCAAAGTTGCGTATATCTTTAACATTGCGCCGTTTGTTGGAGATTTTTGATATATATACTTATATTATTAGAGTTTGTTTGTTTGTTTGTTTGAACGCGTTAATCTAATCCATATTAATATTATAAATGCGAAAGTAACTCTGTCTGTCTGTCTGTTACGCTTTCACGCTAAAACTACTTAACCGATTTAAATGAAAGAAAGAAAGAAAGAAAGAAAAATATTTATTTTGGACTCACACAACATTAACAGCACAAAATTAATTAACAACCAAATAAAAAAGACATATACACACAGATACAAATACTTATAAAAAAACAACAACACAATAATAAATGTACTGTATACTGCATGAGGCCAAAAAAGCACCTATCTCAGCATAATATGCTGCGGCCGTGGATGCCGCAGCGCTGGTATTATGATAGGGCTGTACGGTGCCACGGACAGTCGCGGCACAGGCATAGAAAAAAAAAGAAATGAAATTTGGTACACAGATAATACAGAGCCCGAGAAAGGACATAGGCTACTTTTTATCCCGGGAAAATTTAAGATCCCCGGGAACGCGGGCAAAGCCGCGGGGAGCCACTAGTTACAAATATGTCTTCGTGGTACCTAGGTACATGGGGAAAATTTTTGGCTATTCGTCGTTATTATGATCTTTTAATATTATGATCTTCTTAGCGACGTACAAAAAAATTATCAACACTGCTCTAGAGAAGTATTGTAATATCTTAGTATTTTAGTAATAAGCATAATGTGTTAGCATAATAGGTGTTTATAAAGTGTTTGCGCAAGAGATGTTTACCTATAATGGTTGTGCATTTAGTTTTTATGTTTAAGTTTAGTTTAACAATTGTATGTAATAGTGTAGTGTAGTAATGAACCAAAATTAATAAATAAAATATTAAATTATAAACGTCGATTTTGAGATTTTTCGACATATTACAGTGTTGTTCTGGGTGTGCGAAATGTCATTGTAAATAAGGTCAAATCTGACGTTTCTCCGTCAGCTGGCTGTATGCCCGAATAGGAAATAATGCACATAGTTAGTCTCAGCTGACGATTCAGTTTATGACTGCAACAATACTGGTCTATTTCTAGATATGATGCAATTGATTTTTAAATTGGATGAAAGACAAATATATTATTCTTATTAATATGTTAAAATCATAATGCTCTCGATGTTTCGATGTAGGTATGCTTGATACACTTTCACGCTAGAACGGCTTTAGGGATCGCGATGAAATTTGGCACAGATTTAGAATATGTTCTAAAAAATATACATATTCTGCAATAACACATGGTTAAGGATTAGACCTACGTAGGCCTACGTCCAGTAGTGGACTGATTAGGCTGAACAAGACGACGATAAAGGATAGATACTTTTTATCGCCGGAAAATTGTAATGTTTGTTTTTATGAGCTCTTAAGCTATATATACTACTACTACACGTAATTTAATATTTAGTTTTGTTTAAATTTTTATATTTCTGTAAATTTTAGTATTTTAAGTATTTCGTAGTTTGTAAGTATAATTGTTTTCTATTTTTTTTGCATGTTGTGTGTTGCCTTTTATTAGTTTAGTGCATTAAACCCAATATTTTTGTATTATTATGTAACATATATCAATGTACAAACTGTTGGCAGACCTAATAAATAAATAAAAAAATAAATAAATAAAATATTAGATAATGATGAAACTTTAGTAGGACGAATTTAAAATTCTTAACATACTTAAATAAAAACAAAACAATACACTATTTCACTTTATATTGCCGCGTAAATCTTGTATTAATAAAAATAATATTATTATAATAATAATATATTATTAATATTGATACTGGAAATTTTCCATGAGATAGTAATATTAAAATAATAATGTTCTCACCAAAGACAGTTCCGAACGAATATCAATGCAGCACTAACATAACATCAATAACGCTTATATCTATATCTGAGGATTTTACATCATAGTATACCCATAATTAGTTGTTATTTCAAGACATACATAAATCCTAATCTGCACTAATCTATACTTCTATACTTAATATTATAAAGAGGAAAGATTTGTTTGTTTGTAACGAATAGGCTCCGAAACTATTGGACTTAATTGCACAATTCTTTCACCAATAGAAAGCTCCGTTATTCATGAGTAACATAGGCTATTTCATCTCCTACGGGAAATGGAACTACGCGGGTAAAACCGCGCGACGGCGGCTAGTCTTAATATATATAAATCTCGTGTCACAATGTTTGTCCTCAATGGACTCCTAAACCACTTAACCGATTACAATAAAATTCGCACACCATGTGCAGTTCGATCCAACTTGAGAGATAGGATAGCTTACATATACTTGGACCCGGTAGGTGGCGCTGGTGGGCAGAACGAAGTCTGCCTGGTCCACTAGTATAATATATATAGGAATAATTTGATTGTTTGTTTGCATTCAATAGGCTCCGAAACTACTAGATCGATATGAAAAAATATTTCACTGTTGGGAAGCTACACCATATCCGATGAACATAGGCTATATTTTATCCCCGTGTTCCCACCGGAACGGGAGCTACGCTACGTGTGGAGCTGCGCGGAGGCAGCTAGTAATATTATAAATCCGAAAGTAACTCGGACGCTTGTCTGTCATGCAAGAACGAATCGCGATGAAATTTAGCACAGAGTTAGAATATGTTCTGGAATAGCATATAGTCTACTACTTATCCTGAGATCTTTGAAGGTTCCCCGGGAACACGGGTGAAAGCTAGTAAAGTTTTAGGGGCATTCCCATGGGACCTAACCGGAATAAAAATATTTCACATACCTATTAATGCCCATTTAGATGTATTTACGTGAAGAATATCATCAAATCCGTTCAGCATTAATTAATTACCATTTTGACAGACCGGTTGGCTTTGTGGTTTGTGACCCGGCCTTTCAAGCCGCTCTGGTCGTGGGTTCGAATCCAAGGACAAACATTTGTATATGTCTGTTTTTTTCTGTGTCTGGATGTTAATATCTATATATGTATGTATTTAAAAGTAGTATATGTAGTATATCACCTATCTGGTTACTATATTACAAGCTCTGCTTAGTTTGGAATTAGATTGGCCGTGTGTTAAACATGTCCCAGGATATAAAAGTCCCAGGATATCTTAAAACATTCGTCAATTTATTTAAAACATTCTCATATATGTATTTCAATCATTTTTAATTTCTTAAGAATTTTCTATATATTTATTTCATTATGGTCACACTATTTTACAACTACAGATACTGTATCTATTTTAATTGCCTTGTTATGTTTGAGTTTGTTATACTCTGTACTGCTATCGCAGTATGACATACCTACGTACCCGTGCCCTCCTGCGGTTTTTATAACTACCTACTTATATAAGTATTTATTTCTGTCAATATTCATTTTATTTATTTACATGCTTAGATACTCCGTTTTTCTATTAGTTTTTTTGTATAATCTCAACCCAACGCTACCTTTGCATAAAAAAAGCTTATTTAAAACAGTAATTTACGGGGGGGACATAGTCAGAGTTGACACTCATTAAAAAAAAAGAACGGTAAGCCCGCATTCGCACGAGAGTGTTTTTAAAGTACGTTAAAAAAGCGTTCAAATAGGCACAACAAATGCATTCCCATGTATGTTCACACAACAGCGTTTTTTAAACGCGACGCTTTTTTATCGAGCGGTGTTACATTTTCAACTTTGGGCGTTGGAGATAGAGCATATTATGGTACTTGGAAATGCATTTGTTGTGTTTGAACGCTTTTTTAACGTCCGAACGAATGAGGGCTAACACAGATAAAATATATTTTATCCAATAGTCAACTACCTATTTCGTTTTCAATTTGAATTTTAAAAAGAGGTTTGTAACTTTTTGTACGGTTGTGAACCGATTTCGACATAATATTTTTATGAAACTATTCAAAAGACAGGTATCCAATTTAAAAAAACTTCTTTTTCAATATTTAAATGATTACAAGCTGCCGCTCTGCGTTTTCACCCGCGTAGTTCCCGTTCCCTGTGATCACAGGGGTACCAAAACATAAAAAAAAATACCAGTCGAATTGAGAACCTCCTCCTTTTTTTTTTAAGTCGTTTTAAATTAGATAGTACTTAGCCGATTCTCAGACCTACTGAATATGCTTATAAAATTCAATAATAATCGGTCAAGCCGTTTCGGAGGAGTATGGTTACTAACATTGTGACACGAGAAATATAAGATCTTCACTTCAAGTAAAGGTCATTATAGATTGAAACCAATTAATTACTCCTAAGTGTAGGTATGTAGAATTATTGAATTTAAGTATCCACTTATCTATATATGTAGGTATAGTATATCAAACTTTAACTTCGTAAATACACAAATAGGTAAGTACCTATATGCAGTGACGGATTAACCCCCAAAGCAATTGCCTAGGGCATCACGTCTGGTGGGGGGGGGGGGGGGGGGGGGGCATGGGGGAACAGGAGAAACACAAAAAAAATCACGTCTCACTCTCACGTCAACAAAAACCGCACCACTAACGGTTTTAAGACCGATTCTAGGTGACATAAGGATAGGGGGCCCCACGGGCGTGGATTGCTTAGGGCATCAAGAAGTCTTAATCCCTCACTGCCTACCTATATGCAAACAAAATCGTAATCATTCTACACTAATATTATAAAGAGGTAAGATTTGATCCGTTTATTTATTTTTTGTTAAGAATTGGCTCTGAAACTACGATCGATCAAAATAATTATTTCTTCAATAAATAAATATCCTGAGATGGGTATTTTCACACACGGCTAATCTGATTGCAAATTAAACAGACCTTGTATACTTTATAAATTCATAAGCTTATATAGCTACAAGATATAATATAACTAGTCCTACTAGTATTATAAACGGAAAAGTTTGTGAGTATGTATGTATGTTTGTTGCTTGTTCACGTCTAAACGGCAGGAACAATTTTAATAATTAATAAAATTTGGTATAGAGTTAGCTGACACCCTGGATTAGCACATAGGCTACTGTTTATTCCGGGAAAATTGAAGATGCCCCGGGACGCGGGTGAAACCGCGGGGCGATAGCTAGTTTATTATAAATGCTAAAGTTTGTTACATCTGAAGTATGAATGCCAATGTGACCACGTAAGGGTGTAACAGCCATCAGAGGCACACCTAGCTAGTCCCAAAAAAGTATGGATGTATGGATGTTTGACCTATAGCGGGTGAATAGATTTAGACATAAATTTAACTATGTTCTGTATTAAACATCGATTAGTATAGGATTATCAATATTATCATCTATCTGGTAAGGTAACATAAGTACAAGCTCTGCTAAGTTTGGAATCAGTCATGCTTAAAATATATTTCAGGATAATATTTTTAGGTAACTATAAAATAAAGCAAGAATATTGCAATAAATACCGTATATTCATCACAGGCGGAGCCGCGGCCGCCGTTAGATAAAATAAAATACACACAAACATGATTACAGATAATTTATCATAATAATAAATGTTACATAACGTAAAATGATACTTTGCTTGTTATCAAATTCCTATACCTTGAACTTGCCCCGTGTTGATCCTTTGAGCGTCTTTTAATATCATATCGCCTTATCAAAGTCTGATTATAATTTATTTAACAAAACGCACGTTTTAAATTTTAACTATTTATGGTTTTATCACAACCAAAATATTCAACAGATTTGTATATTTTCTTTAATATGTAATATCAATATAACAAGTTATTCTCATGACTAAAATTTGGTGATAACAAAAAATCCCGCCAAAACAAAGTTATGAGTATATGCCCCAATTCTTCATTACGATGATTCCCGAGGATGGTTGACGTCAGGCAGGCGGCCGGTCACAAAAAACCAAGCCAAAACTTAAACAACATGGATAGAATAAATGGAATGCGAGATTGGGCTATGGCGTACCCCCGAGGCGACGTGCAGAGGCAGCACCCGGCCGCTGTGGGAAGTGGACCAGGGTTGTTGCATCAGGGACGGGTGCAACGTAAGAAGCAAGTCCGTGAAGTAAGAATGAGATTCTCAAGTTGGAATGTAGGAACGATGACTGGAAGAGGAAGAGAGTTAGCAGATGTTTTGAAAAGAAGACGGATAATGTGGCTTATCTGCAGGAAACAACGTGGAAGAGGACGAAAGCGAGGGAACTAGGGGAAGGATACAAATTTTTCTATTGCGGAAGTGATGGAAAGAGAAATGGTGTTGGAGTCGTTCTTGATAGTGAGTTAAAGAAATGTGTAACAAATGTTAAAAGAGTAAAAGTGATGTTGTGATAAATATAGTTAGTGCGTATGCCCCACAGACTGCTTGTGATATTAAGGTAAAGGAAAAGTTTTGGGAGGATTTTGATGCAGTTGTTATGGATATTCCAGACAACGAAGAAATAGTCATAGGTGGTGATTTTAATGGACACGTTGGAAAGTCGAACGATGGATATGAGAGAGTACATGGCGGGCTGGGCTTTGGTAATCGCAACCAAGATGGAGAAGCAATCTTTCAGGCTGCTTCCGCTTTTGATCTTGCAGTAATAAATACCTTCTTTAAAAAAAAGGACCAACATCTCATAACTTACAAAAGTGGAAACCACACAACCCAGATCGATTACTTTCTTATTAGAAGAACTAAAATAAGCACAGTAAAAGATTGCAAAGATCTGCCTGGAGAATACCTTGTTTCCCAGCATAGACTAATAGTTTTAGAAACAAAAATTTGGGTACATCATTGTGTTAACAAGTCCAAGGCCCCACCGAAAATAAGATGGAACCTAATAGGTCAAAGCGAGTATGCAGAGCAATTTAGAATGAAAGTAGTAGATAAAATGATTGAGATGAATGATTTGTCAGAGAGATGTGTGAATGAATGTTGGAATGAAATGGCTGATTGTATTAGAAGCGCTGCTAAGGATATTTTTGGTGAAAACAAAGGTAAAGGTGTAATAGATAGGGATACTTGGTGGTGGAATAAAGACGTACAAAATATCGTGAAAGAAAAGAAAAATGCATTCAAGGAATGGCAAAAAGTAGATACCTCTGATAACGATACCAAAATGAGCAAAAGAAATAACTATTTAGAGTGCAAAGGAAAACCAAGAGACCAGTTGCTATTGCTAGGGCCAGGGGTCATGATAAATTATACCAGCCCTTGGAAACACCGGATGGCCAAAAATACATTTACAAAATAGCAAAAGCGAGAGAAAGAAATGCCAGGGATATAGTGCATATAGAATGTATTAAAAATAAAGAAGGAAAAGTACTAACAAGGGATAACGATATAACATTACGTTGGAAGGAATATTTGAAAAATTAATGAATGAAGAGAATGAATGGAGTGGAGTGTGTGAACCTGTACCCTTACTTGTTCCTCCTGGTGATGGATGCCTTAACATCAGACATACAGGAGGAGGCACCCTGGTGTATGCTTTTCGCCGACGATATTGTGCTTGTTGGAGATGATGCACTCAGAGTTCAGAGTAGACAGGAGAAGTGGCAAGAAAGACTGGAAAACGTTGGGCTAAAGATCAGCAGGACCAAAACAGAACATTTGTTCTGTGATTTCGGTGGTCCTTCCAGATTTGCCACGATTGTTCTGGATGGGGTCGCTTTGCCAGTCTGCTCTGACTTTCGATACCTCGGCTCATTAGTGCAGAGTGATGGAGAGATAGATCGGGATGTTAGGAGTAGAATAAATGCGGGATGGATGAAATGGCGACAGGTCACTGGAACAATTTGCGATCCTCGAATGCCCCTTAAACTTAAGGGGAAAATATATAAGACCATCATAAGACCTGTCGTCTTATATGGATCGGAGTGTTGGGCGATGAAAGAGACGGATGAAAGAAAAGTGCATGTAGCGGAAATGCGTATGTTGAGATGGATGTGTGGTGTGACTCGAATGGATAAAATAAGAAATGAGTATATAAGAGGTAGTTTAAAAGTAGCGCCAGTAACGGAGAAAGTGAGGAGCCATAGGTTGTCATGGTATGGACATATAATGCGGAGGGATGAAAATCATGTTACGAGGAAAGTTATGAATGTGCAGGTGGATGGTCGTAAAAGTAGAGGAAGACCGAAGAAAGTATGGATGGATTGTGTGAAAGGGGATATGTGTAAGAGAGGAGTGATGACTGAAATGACGGCTGACAGAGAGGAAAGGAAGAAAAACACATGTTGTGCCGACCCTGTTTAGGCGGGATAAGGGCAGGAAGAAGAAGAAGATCCAGTAATGCTACCAGGTTGTAAAATTAGAGCAGGCGTCAGACAAGCGGATGCCTATTCTGTGTTTATTTATGTTGCAGCTATTATATGTATATGCTATGCGCCTTGTAGCCTGAAATAAAGATTTATTATTATTATTATTATTATAACGCTGAATTAATAAAGTTATGGCTGGTAAATAAATTAAAAAAACAGGTTTACTCAGTAAAATATAAAGATAAGACCTGGTAGCACTGTAAACCATTCACCCGTTCATTCGTATTGTTCGTTCTATGGTTGCGTTAGATTGGAACTTGGAAAAAAAAACAGACGAACATAAATTTTGTTGTTTAGCGGGGCGTGATCGAATCTAGAGAGACAATGGCTTCGATTTATTTCGTTTATTCGACTTTAATATTGTGTTTATCATATAATGGTGAGTTAAAATAGCAAATATTATCTTTAACACGCTTTCGTTTTGGAATTAAACGGGTCATAACATGTATTTTAATGCGATTCTCATGTGGAAAATAAACGGTCACAAATTGTTTACGCGGATTGACACACCCAATTACAAGTTTTTTATGTATTTTGCGCTTTAATTGTACACAAAACTATGATTATTAATGTTATTACTACTTATCATGCACGTTGCAAGTACCTATTTAACTACATAAGTCAATAAATACAATATTTTTGTGTTAAGTTAACCTAAGTAAATAACCGCTGCTTGTATAGCTAAATGTTGCGATATTTTCTTGATTTTAAAACAAATCTGCTATCATGAAGCTTCTGTAACTACATAACACTAATATTATTAATGTAAAGTCTTTTATTCTCATTAGAGCTTCCGTAATTAGACTTTTAGTACGTACTTTCTTGAAGTCAAATTGTTGTTTATCAATTCATAATTTGGCACTTTTTAAGGTATTATTTAGTACGAAACATCAATGGATATCATTGTAATAATCGAATATTAAGTAATTATGGTAAGAACTACTTTAATTTGCAGCGTAATTAGAGAAATATGATAATTTTTAAGTACCCATAAAGCACTAAGCTGAATGATACATAAACTTTAATTTCATAGTTTGTTAATGCTACTAGGAGCTACTGAAAGATAATTAATTAATAGCAGTGATGGATTAGGACATATTGATACCCTAAGCAATCCACGCCCATGGGGCCCCTTATCCTTATGTCGACTAGAATCAGTCTTTAAACCATTCTTGGTGCTGTTTTTGGTGATGTGAGAGTGAGTTGTGATGCCCTAAGGATGGACTTTTTTTGTGCTTCTTCTGGTGCCCCCCCCAGACATGATGCCCTAGGCAATTGCTTAATTTGTTTAAGGGTTAATCTGACACTGATTAATAGTTAATACTTTCTACATGTTTTGTACCTTAGGCTTTGTGGTTAGTGATAAGTTTTGAATCACCGGTCGTGGGTTCCAATCCAATCTAGGACAAATATTAATATCCATGAATATGTCTGTTTGTTCTGTGTCTAGATGTTTTGTATATAAGTATGTATTTAAAAGTAGTTTATCAGCTATCTGTTTACCATAACACAAGCACTGTTTAGCTTAGAATATTGGCTGTGTGTAAAAAATCTTCTAAGATATTTATTTATGTAAGTACTTTATAAATGAGCGAATAGTGTTTACTATTATATCATCACTATTTATCTTATGTTGGGATTGATAAAAATATCCAATAAAAACTATTAGTTGAAGTAGCAAGTATTTAACAAGCTTCAGGTATATGCCTAGGTAAATAGATTAAAAAAAAGTACCCACTTACGAAATTAAAAAAATATATTTTACTCAACAGTATTCGCACAGAGGACTCCGACAATATCCCACATCACTCAAGAGCAGATCCGAGACATCGGAGGCCAGGTGGACTTGGACTGTTCCGTCCACTACGCTCAAGACTTTCCTGTTATTTGGGTATGTTATACAATACCGTTTCATCTTATGATTAACATTTTTAAGTTCCTTGACACATGAATATGGTGATAATGATAGAAATTAAATGAAATACCTATATTTATTAATTCAAATAGGCCTTCACAGCCACTTATGAAACTTTGACTCTAATGCTCGGTTCGAAAGGTTGCTTAGTCAGAACCTATCTATCTCAAGGAGACAAAAAAAAAAGGATTTTCTCTAAAAAAAGCCAGAGTTTTATAAGTAACAAGTATTTATAATTAACAGAGTTACATAAGTAACTCTATTTTTTTATTACACAGCTTTAGCAGTTAGACTTAAACGAGTATACTACTGGACCGATTTTTATTAATTTGGTACATATATACATTAGACCTTGGGAGACAGGCTACTTTTGACCCCAAAAATATTGAAAATTATCTGTTAACATGGCTGAAACCGTTGCAGCAGATAGTTTATAAAACTTATCCAAGTCATATGTCCTATTAATATTATAAATACGAAAGTTTGTGAGTATGGATGTATGTTTATTACTCTCTCACACAAAAAGTACTGAATGGATATAGATAAAATTTGGAATACATATAGATTAGAACGTTGATTAAGACTTAGGCTACATTTTATCACGGGAAAATTGTAAATCCCAGGGAAATGTCCCATATAAATTGAAGAATCCCCAGTAACATATTTAAAACTGTGGCGCAGAAGTTATTTTATAAACACAATGAATAATAAAGTTTAATTATATTGTTAAAGAGATAAGTAAAGTAATTGTCTTCTCTTCACTTAATGAAAACAAACAATAAATATACCCTGATAAGTGTATGTCATATTATTTATCCCTGGACATTGAACTTAGTTATTTTGATAAGAACAGAGGAGCAGACTTACAAAGATCTATCTAGGAGCAGTAACACACAACAAATGTATGTACTATTGTGAAATCAACACACATACATACATACAAAGCATAAAATGTCAGTACCTATATGCAGTTTTAGGGTTCTGTATAGATTTTTATTTTATTTAATTAATATTTTGTATATTTTTTTTAATTAATCTTCTATATATATAAAACATAGTCCCCGCCGCCTCTGTCTGTCTGGAACACAAAAACTACTGAACAGATTTTCATGCGGTTTCACCAAATTACGCAGTATTTCATGGGGATGGTTTTTATGTATAATGTATAATACATCAATTTAGACCAGGTAGGTGGCGCTGGTGGGCAGAACGAAGTCTGCCGGGTCCGCTAGTTATATACCTATAAAGCGAACATAAAACTAAATATTCTGTGAATTGTTAAAGCGTCTCACCGTTATTAGTATCGAGCAAGAAACGGTAAAAAAAACAAATTTGTTGTATGGGAGCCCCCCTTAAATATTTATTAAATTTTTTAGTATTTAAAAAAAAAAATGCTAAAATAGCGGCAATAGAATTACATCATCTGTGTTCAACTGTCTAGCTATCACCGTTCTTGAGATACAGCCTGGTGACAGACCGACAGCAAAGTCTCAGTAATAGGGCCCCGTTTTTACTCTTTGGGTACGGAACCCTAAAAATATTTCCTCTAATATTATAGAGAATCCTCATGCTGTTCTGGGTTCACGCTTATCCTAGCTCCGACCACGACACCCACGGCAAATTGTAGGTAATAGTTATTTTCCTCACTCAGCCATAATTGATGTTCAAACGACTGTCATATTATTTAACTAGCGACCCGCCCCAGCTTCGCACGGGTGCAATGCTTATACATCACATTAGAAACCTCCAAAATTGTCAGTGTTTCTCTATCATATTATGCATGTATTGTACATAAAAACCTTCCTCTTGAATCCGCATCAAAATCCGTTGCGTAGTTATAAAGATTTAAGAAGACATAAGGACAGAAAGCGTAAAGCGACTAAGTTTTATAATATGTAGTGATTTACCACTAGCTTTTGCGCTTGCTTCACCTGTCGTTGAGATGAATTGTTTGATAGGTAGGTATATATTTATTAGGATATATCTGTTAATATTCCTGGGATATTATTATTATTAGATTAATATAAGTATGTCAACTCAATTACGCCTTTACAAGCAATTATGAACAGTCGCTCTTATTCTCCGTTCTGAAAGTTGCTTTTACTGATAAGACCTGGCAATAAACTCGGCAATTACTCCTTTTAAAACCAACTTAAATCTAATACAATAACGAATTTTACAAAACGTGTTAAATACCTAGCTTGTAGCGAGCATTACACTGCTAAAGGTCTTTTTCTAACAATTAATCTATCATCATCAACTGCTCATATACGTCTCCACCGAGGAGCTCGAGCCTCCCCTAACATCGAGGGGTGTAGGCCATAGTCCACCACGCGGGCCTAGTGCGGATTGGCAGACTTCACATGCCTTTCATTGTGACATCTCAGGCATGCAGGTTTCCTCACGATGTTTTCCTTCACCGAAAGCCAGTGGTGTGAATCCGTACGTAAGTGGTACGGGCCAGGGATTTGAACCAGCACCCTCATGATCGTGAATCGGTGCGTTCCCAACTGAGCCACCACGGCTTCAATTAATCTATACTAATATTATAAATGCGAAAGAAATCTGTTCTTTTGTCTGTCTCGACATTTAAATGAAATTTGTTACACAGATCGTCTAGAGCGTGAGAAAGGACATAGGCTACTTTTTATCCCGGGAAAATGGAAGATCTCCCGGGAACCTGGGTGAAACCGCGGGGAACCACTAGTCTATACTAATATTATAAAGAGGAAAGATTTGTTTGTTTGTTTGTTTGTTTGTAATGAATAGGCTCCGAAACTACTGGACCGATTTCAAAAATTCTTTCACCTTTGGAAAGCTACATTATCCCCGAGTAACATAGGCTATATTTTATCCCTGTATTCCCACGGGAACGGGAACTACGCGGGTAAACCCGCGGGGAGGCAGCTAGTACACTATAAAAGCCCTTTCAATATAAAGCTTTCTTAACTTTGTCTATAGGTATATTATTTCTTTTCTACTCATATATGGCAATGCCTTATTTCCAGGTGAAGTACGACCGTTTAAAGTCCCTAGAGTCTATACCGCTGTCCACGAATGCTGGCCTCATCATCAAGGACTCCAGGTTCTCGCTTAGGTTCGACGATGCAACTGCAACTTTCACCCTATCGGTTAGTACTTATAATGTATTAAGGATGTATTATGTATTAAATTGCCAGAATGCTAAGGAATTGATACAAAATATAATCTAATATATAAAATTCTCGTGTCGCGGTGTTTGTGATTAAACTCCTCCGATACGGCTTTACCGATTCTCATGAAATTCTGTGTGCATATTCGGTAGGTCTGAGAATCGGGCAACATCTATTGTTCATCCCCCTAAGTGATCACGGGAACGGGAACTACTCGGGTGAAACCGCGGGGCGGAAGCTAGTATATATATATTTTTTATATTTCGTATCGGATATAAATAATGTGGAAAACAACAGTCTGAATAACCATATAAATCATGTTAAGTTTAATATGCTATTATGTTAAATCAATGCTTATAATAAAATGTAATGGTTTGCTGTCTGTACATGGAAGATATATGAGCAAAATATTATTGAGACTGGACTGTGGATCGACACAAATAGAATCCAAAACATTGATTGTTATTCTGCCTGTGCGTTTGTGCTAATCTCAGTAACTGCTTATCCCATTTAGATGTGGTTTTCACTAATATATATACGACTTTTAGTATGATATAAATAAATCCATTCTTTAGGCACTTTTTTGTTTTAGATGACTTAAAACACTTTTGTAGAATGTTAATTACGCGATGCATCATAAAAATATGTTAAAGCCTTTGTTTTCGACTTTTTGTGGGTTGACACATTATTGCTTATCAGGACCCACATTATCTTAAGACGCCATTTTCTCAAAAGCAAGTTTATGAGGGTAGCACATTATTGCTTATCAGCATCCAACTATATATTGTCTATGTATTCCACAGATAAAAGATATACAAGAGAATGATGGTGGGTGGTACCAGTGCCAAGTCCTGATGTCTGTCACCAACAAGATCTCTGCAGAAGTGGAGCTTCAGGTCCGCCTGCCTCCCATCATCTCTGACAACTCCACCAGGTCCATTGTGGCGAGCGAGATGGAAAGTGAGTATTAGTAGGAGATGGAAGATATCTACCAACTAATAAATGAATATCCTGGGTCATTTTTCACCTATGGCCAATCTTACTCCAAACTAAACAGAGCTTGTGCTGTAACCAGATAGCTGATATACTATATGACATTCAGGCCGCGAGTCGTTCGAATCCCACCCAGGACAAACATTTGTATGCATGATCTGAGTCTGGATGTAAATATGTATATAAGTATGTACTTAAAAAAACGTAGTATATATGTAGTATATCAGCTATCTGGTTACCATAACACAAGCTCACTTTGAAGCTTACTTTGGGATCAGATTGGCCGTGTGTGAAAAATGTCCCAGGATATTATTAATGTGAAGTATGTGAGAATGACTCTAGGTAGAATTTGGCACAAGTTAAAGAATGTAACATAGGCGTCCTTCCCGGGAAAGTTAAAGATCAATCCAAGTGAAACCGCGGGCTAAAAGCTACTAAATATACCTGCTTACATTCAAGACATGTTCTTCTACCAAAATGTTTGTCTTGGATGGTAATCGAAAACACTTTTATATTATAATGCCTATATTTCAGGTGTACAGATGGAATGCTACGCCGGGGGCTTCCCTCCGCCGAAGATATCGTGGAGGCGTGAGAACAACGCCATTTTACCTACAGGTGGCTCCATCTACAGGTACGGTTTATCTTCTATGTTTACCTATACTAATATATGTTGGAAACACACCAACTCACCGAAAAATAGCGACACTCACAGTATTTACACCAGAAATAAACACAATCTCGCTATTACTGTAACTAGCGATTTAAATGAAATTTAGTACATAGATAGTCTAGACCAGGGGTGGCCAACAAGGTCCTGGAGCTTTGGGCGGATGGCTTAGTGGACGCCGAATATGGCGTCCGCACGATAGAGGCCATACGCCCACAGCTGCAGGAATGGTGTGGGAGAACCCACGGGTCCCTCACCTTCCGGGTCACACAGGTGCTGTCCGGGCACGGATGCTTCGGGCGGTACCTGTGTCGAATCGGAAGGGAGGAGACGACGTCGTGCCACGGGTGCGGCGCCGGCGATGACACGGTACACCCGGCGTGGTCGGCCGAGCGCCGCACCCTGGTGGCGGCGGTTGGCGGTGACCTCTCACTTCCTGGCGTCGTATACGCCATGGTGGGAAGTGAGAGGGCATGGGAGGCAGTCGTCTCCTTCTGCGAAACGGTCATGTCGCAGAAGGAGGCGAGGGAGCGGGAGCGTGAGGCTGATCCCTTAGCGCCCCCACTCCGGCGCAGACGAGTGGGGAGGAGAAGGCGGCAATACATAGCCGCCCTCGCCCCCCCGTAGTGGTGCTGGCTGGCAGGGAATGGGACTCCCTGCTAGCTGAAATAGCCCACATGTCTAGGGAGGGGACCAAGTGATCCTGGTCCCCTCATTCTTGGCGCGGAGGCCCCGACTTTTAAAGCTGGGGCCAGCTTGCAGATGTCGCGGTTGAAACACACTAGTGCGCCCGTGACATCTGCAAAAAGAGCATATAGGATCACCGACAGGTTTTTAGTGGGTATGCCTCACTCATGCAGAGGAGAGTCCCACATAACCACCCGCACCGTCCCTTTGAGGTGCGGGGGTATGCGTAATGCAGTTTCCTGTCGAAAAAAAAAAAAAAAAAAAAAAAAAAAAGGGGTGGCCAACAAGTCGAACGCGAGGCCTAATTTGGTCGATCGCGAACCACTTGTCGATCGTTTGCAAGTTCTATAATATAATCATTTACTGCCTTACGTTTCTAGTACCAATTAATCATAGAACTTGCTACAATAATTATCTGTATAAAAGGGGCATAAACATCCCCTACTATCTAAGAAATGAGTCGATCGCGACACAGTTTTAAAATGAAACGTCGATCTCTTCTCCATAAAAGTTGGCCACCCCTGCTAAACCATAGAGCCTGAGAAAGGGCAAAGGCTATTTTTTTTCTCGGGAAAATGGAAGATCTCCGAGTACGCGGGTGAAACCGCGGGGAGCCACTAGTTATTTTATATTTCAACATGTTTTTCATCGATACACAAACTATAATCTTCAAATACTTAATGTATTTAGAAGTAGTATATCAGCTATCTGGTTACAGCACAAGCACTGCTTAGTTTGGAATCAGATTGGCCGTGTGTGAAAAATTACACGGGATATATATTTATATTTTATATATAATTGTATTGTTAACTGTCATTGATCTACACATGCCATAAAAAATCTTATTTCCTCTCGCCCCAAGGTTCCATAGAAAAGATAATTTGTTCAAATCAAATCAAAATCTTTTTTATTCAAACAATGAAGCACTTATGAATAGTCACTATTAATGCTCGGTTCTGAAACTTTTTACTGAGAAGACCCAGCTATAAACTCAGTAATTATTCTTTTTAATGCTATTTTTCTCTTGGTGTATGCAATAAATTATATTATTTTCTATTACAGAGGCAATATCCTAAAGATAGCAGCAGTACACAAAGAGGATAGAGGTACATACTACTGCGTAGCTGAGAACGGAGTGGGGAAAGGTGCGAGGAGGAATATCAATCTAGAAGTGGAATTTGCACCGGTGGTCACTGTACCAAAGCCTAGACTGCAACAGGTATGATTGTTTAAACTAGTAGCTTCCTGCGTTTTCCGGGGATAAAAAGTAGCCTATATGCTATTTCAGAACATATTCTAACTTTGTGCCAAATTTCAAGCAGATCCCTTTAGCCGTTCTGGTGTGAAAATGTAACAAACATACTTCCATACATTCTTACAGGGGTTGGTGGTTAGCATAGCCGATCGTGGCTTCGATTTCCATCCAGGACAAGTATTTGTGTGTTGAACATGTCTGTTTGTAAATCTTATCTTAATCTTAATATATATAAATCTCGTGTCACAATGTTTGTCCTCAATGGACTCCTAAACCACTTAACCGGTTATAATAAAATTCGCACACCATGTGCAGTTCGATCCAACTTGAGAGATAGGATAGCTTACATATACTTGGACCCGGTAGGTGGCGCTGGTGGGCAGAACGAAGTCTGCCTGCTCCACTAGTATCTATAATAAGTTATTATTAGATGACTTCAAAAAAGGAGGAGTTACGCCCGATCATACCGCCAATTTGAATATTTTTTCTTGATTGATTTTTGGTTCAGTATTGGTTTATCACTTTTTGGAATAAACAACATAAACAATAATTTTACTTATTATATTGTATCATATTTATGTAGAAGCAAGTAGGTACCTATATTTAGTATATCAGCTATCTTTTTACTGTAGCACATTTGACATTGACAGCCCGGTTGGCTTTGTGGTTAGTGAACCTGACTTTCAAGGCGTGGGTCGTGGGCTCGAGTCCCACCCAGGACACACATTTCTATGCATGAATATGTCTGTTTGTTCTGTGTTTGGATGTAAATATCTATAATATGTATGTATTTCAAAGTATTATATCAGCTATCTGGTTATCATAACACAAGCTCACTTTGAAGCTTACTTTGGGATCAGATTGGCCTTGTGTGAAAAATGTCCCAGGATATTTATTTATTTCATTAATCTTTATTTATTTATTATGTGTGTGTGTGTCTAGGCGCTGCAGTACGACATGGACCTGGAGTGCCACGTGGAGGCGTACCCGCCGCCCGCCATCACCTGGTACAAGGACGAGGTGCAGCTCTCCAACAACCAGCACTACAGGTACCTACATTATGTGTGTGTGTGTCTAGGCGCTGCAGTACGACATGGACCTGGAGTGCCACGTGGAGGCGTACCCGCCGCCCGCCATCACCTGGTACAAGGACGAGGTGCAGCTCTCCAACAACCAGCACTACAGGTACCTACATTATGTGTGTGTGTGTCTAGGCGCTGCAGTACGACATGGACCTGGAGTGCCACGTGGAGGCGTACCCGCCGCCCGCCATCACCTGGTACAAGGACGAGGTGCAGCTCTCCAACAACCAGCACTACAGGTACCTACATTATGTGTGTGTGTGTCTAGGCGCTGCAGTACGACATGGACCTGGAGTGCCACGTGGAGGCGTACCCGCCGCCCGCCATCACCTGGTACAAGGACGAGGTGCAGCTCTCCAACAACCAGCACTACAGGTACCTACATTATGTGTGTGTGTGTCTAGGCGCTGCAGTACGACATGGACCTGGAGTGCCACGTGGAGGCGTACCCGCCGCCCGCCATCACCTGGTACAAGGACGAGGTGCAGCTCTCCAACAACCAGCACTACAGGTACCTACATTATGTGTGTGTGTGTCTAGGCGCTGCAGTACGACATGGACCTGGAGTGCCACGTGGAGGCGTACCCGCCGCCCGCCATCACCTGGTACAAGGACGAGGTGCAGCTCTCCAACAACCAGCACTACAGGTACCTACATTATGTGTGTGTGTGTCTAGGCGCTGCAGTACGACATGGACCTGGAGTGCCACGTGGAGGCGTACCCGCCGCCCGCCATCACCTGGTACAAGGACGAGGTGCAGCTCTCCAACAACCAGCACTACAGGTCTACAATTATAATAATTGCCTTTATTCAGACATACAAAAAAAGTGAGCCGTCACGGGACGCCTGGCAGATGTGAAACATCGACATTATTTTGTAAAAGTAATATGCCACACCGTACAACCACCGTACAACCACGCGTCGCCACGGCATGCGTCGCCACGCCAGAAATCGGTTTTACGTGCGGCTATAGATGTTTCACATCAAAACTTTACAAACTTATTTAATATACCATTTTCTAAGTGACACCTGTCTGTGTGCCTTTATTGGCAAAGGCCTCCTCCATGCGTTTACACTTTCCTCTATCTTGAGCAACTGTTGTCTATCTACCTCCAACTACCTCCAGCCATTACTTTATCCACCCATCTTTTTAGTCTACATTACATACATCTCACTGGTTATAAATGTATATACTACTGTATATATGTATATACTGGTTATACATGTATATAACCAACTAGCTGCCTCCGCGCTGTTTTACCCGCGTAGTTCCCGTTCCCGCGGGAATACAGGGATAAAATATAACCATTGTTACTCAATGATAATGTAATGTAGCTTTCTAATGAAAACTTTTCGAGTTTATTCGTTACATACAAAAATACAAATCTTTCCTCTTTATAATATCAGTATAGATTAAAAACCTTAAGGTGGTAAACATTTTCTGACCCTGACTGTACAAATTAATTTCCAGAATCTCTCACTTTGCGACAGCTGACGAGTTCACAGACACGAACATCCGAGTGATCACAATCGAGAAACGTCAGTACGGAGTGTTCACGTGCAAGGCGCAAAACAAACTGGGCAGCGACGAGCGTCAGGTGGAGTTAGTCGGTAAGTCTGTTCACAGACTACAGGGGCCGTTCAAGTATTACTTAAGCACTATTTCTAGATTATGATTACGTCATCGGTACTTATTTACTTTGGCAACACACACACCGCTTTTACTAGAACAACGTGACATTTTTTAAACAACAACATTACAGGAGAGCAATTTAAAACTTTTAAGCGTTGATAAATTCTTAAAATATTGATCATTTTACTGTCGGAAAACAATTTTGTAATGCCTTGTTTTTGTAGAAAATAAAATTGTATATCGCGGTTATAAATACATATCAATAATTTAAAAAAAAACGTTTTTATGAGATGTGACGTAGTTCTTGTAAAGAAGCGACATTGTCTTTGCTTGAAAACGAATCGAATTTTTGGAATTCTCCAAAATAATGCATACGTTTAAGCACTAGCTTAGAACAGTAATTGAAAATGTTTATGTAAGCATAGGGGGAGGGGGTAAGAGCTTTGCTTACTTTTGCTGACCAGGGGGATGGGGTAAATAATTGTAATAAATCTGCTTACGTAATACTTGAACGGCCCCACAGTAGAAAATCGATTGACTGGACTAATTGGATGCTGATAAGTAATAATGTGTCAACCCACAAGACAAATTCAAAGGTTTTGATATATTTTTTCTAATGGATCACGCATTTAACATTCTACAAAAGTGTTTCAATCCATCTAAAATTTTAAAGTACAGAAATAATGGATTTATATCATAAAATATATCGTAAATCACATAGATAGACAATATTATCATAAGACGCCATTTTCTCAAAGTACTAGTTTATGAGGGTTAACACATTATTGATTATTAGCATCTAATACTTAAATCTCTAATAGAGACCTAAGTATAGAGAGTCTCCATTAAATAAACTTATATGATTTAGTATGTAATGATATGTTTTGAAGTAAAAAATTTTTTGGATGATGTTTTCTATATACATTGCATTGTTTGACCATGCATTTTTTTTATAAAATGTCTGCTTATAATTTCTGCCAGTTTGATATAATAGTGTTTACAGTATTTTTTTTAATCCCCTTAAATCTAAAACCTGACCTAAAACATAAAATAATAGAAATGAGCCACTTGTACAACGTATGACTGTTCCTAATGAAGTGCTTGTAATATTTTAGTTCCTAATTCTGCCGCAATATGGCGATGTGTTTTATATTTTTGGTCGGGTTTTAAATAGCTTTGTGGTTAGCTACTCTGACTGATTATGCTCATGTTTAGGATCAACATTTTGTGTTCATGAACATGTCTGTTTGTTCTGTCTTGGTTTCAATTTCTATATAAGTATGTATTTAAAGTAGTATATCAGCTATCTGGTTTTTATGATAGCCTGATTAGTTTGGAATTATATTTTGACAGCCGGCTGGCTTTCAGGTTGGTGATCCTGACTTTCAAGCTACAGGTCGTGGGTTTTTCAAAAAAGCATTGGATGTAATTTAACTATATAAGTATGTACTTAAAAGCAGTATATGTAGTATATAACCTATCTGGTTACCATAACACAAGCTCACTTTGAAGCTTACTTTGGAATCCGATTGGCCGTGTGTGGAAAATGTCCCAGGATATTTATTTATCAGCTATCTGGTTACCATACAACATCTGTTTAGTTTGGAATCATGTTGGTTGTGCTAAAAAAACTACTCATTTCAACAGTTATTCCTTGCTTTAAAATGAAATAAAATTTATTTATTAATTCAAATAGGCCTACACAGGTACTTATGAAACGTCGGTTTGGAAGGTTGCTTTTGCTAAGAAGGGCAATAAACTCAGCAATTACTCCCTTCAAAACAAATTTCTTATAGTTTTTCTCAGCGTAGCTAACCACAACTTTTTTCTCAAGTATTCTATAAGCTTGTTGTGTGAGCATGCTACATACAGTATTGTTGTGTAAAATAGAGTCGATAATCCCCGTGTGCCCTCCGGCTTGCGGCCACGCGCGGTTCGGAGGCGCCTCCACTCTCTCGCCCTCTGACTTCACCATCATGCTCATCATGGCCATATACAGTGCATATGCTGTACGAAGGTATGTATCTAAATAATATCTATATATATAAAAAAAATTGGTTGCCTGTAAAGTCGGTATACGGGCGAAAGTTTTACGTGACAACGACTTTGAGTGGTAAAATAATTTTAATGTGAATATTCATTCGTATAGTAGGAAGAAGGATGAAATAATAGTAACAATTTAAAACATAACGTCACGTAACGTGAGCGGAGCGTAACGCAGTTTCTTGAAGTGTCACCCGGCAAACCAATTTATAAGACGTTGTCACGTCAATAGTAACAATTTAAAACATAACGTCACGTTACGTGAGCGGAGCGTAACGCAGTTTCTTGAAGTTTCACCCGGCAAACCAATTTATAAGACGTTGTCACGTCAATAGTAACAATTTAAAACATAACGTCACGTTACGTGAGCGGAGCGTAACGCAGTTTCTTGAAGTGTCACCCGGCAAACCAATTTATAAGACGTTGTCACGTCAATAGTAACAATTTAAAACATAACGTCACGTTACGTGAGCGGAGCGTAACGCAGTTTCTTGAAGTGTCACCCGGCAAACCAATTTATAAGACGTTGTCACGTCAAAATGTTATGTTGGTTTGTGTACACTTCAAAAACTCAAAAAGTTCTGCACAGATCGAGCTGAAATTTTAGAATGATATTATATCCTCATCAAGGATCGTTTTTATCAAATTTTTGCATCAGTCACAGCGAAGCGTGGCAGGGTACAGCTAGTCTTATATATAAGATTTTATATGCATATTCAGTAGGTCTGAGAATCGGCTACTATCTATTTTTCAAACCCCTAAGTGATCACGGGAACGAGATACGGGAACTACGCGGGTGAAACCGCGGGGAGGCAGCTAGTTATTTGTATAAATACTACTAATATTATGAATGCGAAAGTTTGTGAGTATGAATGGATGTTTGTTAGTCTTTTAGGCAAATATTACTGAAGAGATTGTGATGAAATTCGGCGTCTTAGCACATCTCGGGCATGCAGGTTTCTTCACGATGTTTTCCTTCACCGAAAGCCAGTGGTGTGAATCCGTACGTAAGTTTTAGTAAACTCAAAGGTACGGGCCATGGTTTGAACCTGCATCCTCATGATTGTGTGTTGGTGACAATTAAAGGCATGTGAAGTCCGCCGCCGCACCAGGCTCGCGTGGTGGACTATGGCCTGTTAGACTGATTTTAATTTAGCATGATTTGTCTTTTGTTTTGAAAGTGATTTTCTAAGCATGTTTTTATTTAAATAGATTCCTTGTCTGTTAAGCTTTATAGCTATAGTAGAATTAATATTATTATTAAGTTATTTAAACATATTTATTGATAAAATATAAATTTTTTGTCAATATATTTGTAATGAAAGTCCTCCTTAACACTGGACTACATTTTTTTCACATTTAACATTAGTCAGACCGGTTGGTTTTGTGGTTAGTGACATTGACTTTCAAATTGCCGGTCGTGGGTTCGAATACCACCCCAAACATTTGTATGCATGAATATGTCTGTTTGTTCTGTGTCTATATATAAATATCTACATGTATTTAAAAGTAGTATTTCAGCAATCTGGTTACAGCACAAGCTCTGCTTAGTTTGGAATCAGATTTCCCCTGTGAAAAATTTCCAACGATATTTATATTTATACCATGTAACTAAACAATATATTAAATGGCAACCCCAAATGTGTTATTTTAACTGGCAATATTGTTACAGAATCGCCGGTGGCAGACATTAACTATCCCGGCCTAAGGACCGACCCAATGGCATACGGATACAACACAGCAAATAATATACATCATATCAACCACATATCCATAATTATATTTGGATATCTCCTTAGATATATGCCATATTAATTAATTTAAAATCTTGGGATAATGACGATTTTTATCCCTCTGAAAAATTCAGCAAAATTACACAAGACACTCAATTTTGAACTGTATATATACAGTATATAAGTATATATTTAATTAATAAGGTTAAAGTATGAAAATTTACGATATTCCACGATTTTAAGAATTCCCGAAAAATCAGTAAAATTTAACAGGACACTCAAAATTGACCTCAAAGTTTCTAAATATGTATTTAATTAATAAGATTAAAGTATGAAAAATCAACGATATTTCAAAATTATGACCTATAATTATAGCACGCGTTAAAAAAGCTAAATATATTGCTGTCCTTATCTCCCTTATGACGATTCGTGTGCGAAAGAGCAAGACGCAGCTATACCACTGATCTAGTTATACATTTAGTATATTAATTTAGGTTTCATATATAGTACCGATATTTTGCGCATCACATATATCGACATCTCTTTCTAATTCTATATGAGTGAAAGAGAAAATTATATAGCTAGGACGCTAGTATACCTTTCTCTTTTCATCTTTAATGTTAGAAAGAGAGGTAAATACACATTGACATCTCTTTCTAATTATATATGAGTAAAAGAGACAGTATATATAGAATTTTATAAAGGGAAACCAGATAGGACGCTAGTATATACCTTACTCTTTTCATCTTTAATGTTAGAAAGAGGTAAATAAATACACACTTACATCTCTTTCTAATTATATATGAGTGAAAGAGAAAGTACATATGCAATTTTGTTTCAGGAAATTAGCTAGGAGGGTAGTATACCTTACTCTTTTCATCTTTAATGTTAGAAAGAGAGGTAAATAGTTTAATGCGCAGAATCGGAGCATCATAGCGTCCCTTAGCTTACAACACCGCTCAAGTCGAAAATTGGCAGTTTCTACATTTTAATGCCGTTAGATAGAGCTGCTCATTGCGCGTCGAACCTGCGCTCACATGATATAGATTTCAGTCAATAAGAGGCTTTAATTCAAAAAGTAGTAACAGCGCCCAAGTCAGTTGGCCTTTTAAAATAAACAGTTTTTTTCGTCTCCTGAAAAGTTGGTTAAAATGACTTATGCGGTGTTGTAAGCTAAGGGACGATAGGCGATATTCGAAAGACTTTCTATGCATTTTACTCGATGAATCTCATAACACTGGTCGAATAACACTGGTCAACAGTGGTTTTTTTGCCTTTAATATAAGAATAATTTTGGTTATATTTAATACTGATAATCCATGAAACTTGGTCTCGTTTATTATTTGATTTAACACTGCATACCCTTACCAATCCATACCAAGCCATATATATATAGCCACACAAAGAAACATGATTTTTTCTAGCCCAAAGAAATTATTCTTTGAAAATTCAATATTTTTTTATTCCATCTAACAAAGGGTTAACAAAGGATATGCAAAAATCATAAAAACGACCACACTCAGTACTTTCATTAATATGTTCGTAATCTGGGCAGCTGAAAACAATAAAATATATATTTGTAGACCTGTATAATATATTACATAAAATGAAATTATCTTTTTATCCTGTATATTGTGAGAAACTTGTTTATATTATTGTATTTTTGTATAATTTCTTAATCTGACTTAGCTGGCTCGCACAGTTCACCAAACAATTTTCTCTAGCAATAAACGTTAGTTGTGATTTCTACAAATTTAGATATAAGAATAACGTATGGAATGAAATGTTAGTACCTGCATTATATCATACATTGTGTAGAAATTATTTAAATAATAATATTAAATGTGTCACAGTAAAATTGTAAAAACTTTAGATTATAATCTGTCTAAAAACTAACTGTAGATTGTGAACCGTTACAAAATACAATCTATTGAAGAAAATAACTTGACCGAACCTAGTCTTACTTAAAGCTAGAAGATTGAATAAAAAATGTCAAATCACTCAACTTTCTTGAAGTAACCAAAAAGGCAAATTTATTATAAAGGAAAGAAAGGACAGACATAATTGTACGTACCAAATATAAAAAAATATATCAAATAAGTTCCAATTTTCTTTTAAAATGCTGAGACTTTTGCTAGTAATATAATTATTGTCTGTCACAACTTTACGCAATAAATAACTATTAATATTTTGATAAATTACTAAAATTAACATGTGAAATTGCATTATTTTTACACTTGGCAGCGATAAAATTCAATATTATAGTCAGTTAAGAATATACTAAAACTTAAAACTGCGTCACATTAAACGAGCCTAATTAAGATCTAGATTTTAGACTAGAAATAAGTCTGGATAGTGGATAGTGTGTATTACGTAAGCCTATTTTGTGTGTACTTTGATATTTTTATAATGACAACTTTTCTAAGGTCTCCGTCACAGAAATGCGATGCTATGTCGAGATATATTAGCTATATAAATTTCAAGGGGAAACATTACCTTATGGAACTAGATATTGAGGTTTTTATATAATTTGTATGACATTAACAAAAGAACCCTTATAAAAGATTGAATTAATAAAAGTAATACATATCTAGTTTTTCGACGCACAAATTAAAGTTAATCAACAATTTAACGAATATTAAGGTATCCAAAAATATTTTATATACCCAGTGATAAACTAGTATATCGAATATATCTATATAATATTTTCTGTACCAAAATATGTTAGCTTTCAAGTAGCATAGCATCGCATATCTCAGTGGATGTATGGCATATGAATAATCTCAGCTTTTTAACTTTGCAGCTTTATTTCTATGTGTTTTTATAACAAATGTTTTTGTAATGTATCGTATTATAATGCATTTCTTTTCTATAATTAATTTATTAACACTGAGTATAAATATGTATTTAATATTTGATTGAAATTTAAACACAATTTACCTAGTAACAAACTATGAGTTTCTTTAAAGCAAATAATTGGTAAATAATTAATAAGCAGAGGTGACAAATCTGTTAAAAAAAATGTTGATAGTATAATCATAAAAAATCTCGTCTCAAAATTTAAAACAAATCAGTTCTTATGAAAGTTGAAGCTGATGTGGAAGTGCCTTCACTAACTTAAAACAACTATCTAAGAACCGCTTATTTTATAAAGAAGCATTACTTTCAGACGTTCTTTTCACGTGCCGTGGCTCAGTTGGGAAAGCACCGACTCACAATCATGAGGGTGTAAGTCCTCTGAGTTTATAAAAACTTACGTACGGATTCACACCACTGGCTTTCGGTGAAGGAAAACATCGTGAGGAAACCTCCATGCCTGAGATGTCACAATTAAAGGCATGTGAAGTCCGCCGCCGCACTAGGCGCGCGGGGGGACTATGGGCTGCACCCCCTCGGTGTTAGGGGAGGGGAGGGTCCTAGCGTGGACACGTATATGAGCTGATGATCATGACTTTCAAATAAATACTTATTGTATGCAGTGTTAATAAAAGGATTTTTTATAAATAAAAATTCCAAAAATCATTCCATAAGTTTGACTGTAAAAACAAGTCCATCCAGGTTTTAAGACTTATTTTTTTAGACTTTTTACTAACATACAAGTGTTTTTTACTTTACATGACACGATTTTACATTTTTAAAACGCAAATCACGAATAATTTATACTAATAAAACAATATATTCTTGTGTTATTTTAAGTTAACTTTTGTAAAAAAAATAATCTCAATATTTGTTTGTATGTGCAGCATTTTTGTTTAAATAAATGAGATGAAAAAACTGTGTGTCTTATATTGATAAAATTTACCTACTAATATTATGTGAAAGTAAACCTGTCTGTTACGCTTTCACGCAAAACTATCGAACCGAATTGACTAAATTTGGCACAGATATAGACTAGAGGTTAGGAAAGGATATAGGCTACCATTTATAACAGGAAAGTAGAAGAAACCGAAACCGCGGGGCAGAAGCATGTTTAAAATATTTACTTTATTTAAACCTTTGATCTCTAAATCTTTTTCCAAATTCAAATATTCAAATAAATTTAGGTATTATTGTTAAATAAAATTACATATTTGAATTTGTTAAATAAATTTATTTGTATTTGTTAATTGAATTTATTAGAATTAGAATTTGAAAAAGATTTAGAGATCAATGGTTTAAATAATGCAAGTAAAGTAAGTTTTTTTGGGAACGATTTAAATAAAAATGCAATATTGTAATTTTTGTACCTCGACTTGGTAATTTAATATATTTTGTTAATTACTATTTGTTTCTACTGAAGGTACATTTTAAATTACAAACAATTATCCCCACTTATAACACACACACACATTTAAAAAGCCCTTATAAAATGGTTTAATGTAAAGAATAAGTAACACAGTATTTGTCAAACTTTTTATTGCCGCCCCTTTAAAGATAAATAAAATTTATATTCCAGGTCCAACTTAAAATGTAGGTGTAAAATCTTAAAACCCTTATTCGTAAAATAAATACCTATACATATATACAGGTATTATTTATATCACCATAGGACTGATAAAACAGACCAAAGAAAATAAATAGCTAGAAATAGGAAAATTATTCGTGCTATCTGATGTAGGTAGTACAATCTGTAAAAAAATATTTAAGAACATATTACAAATAATGAAGAACTTAAAAGGATCTGTGGTATGACATAAAATAGGGTAAAAAGTTGACACACAGCCTTAAAGGTAAGTGGAAACTCATCAGTAGGGGCTTAGCTGTAGACAAGCTATATTATGTTAATTGTATTTCTTAAATTATTGTAATAGATGCCCTACCGTTGTGATTAGAGTAAAATTAATAAGCTGATATAACAACATAAGCCAAGAAAATTTCCGATTTCTAAATTATTTACGTGCGCTGAATTTATTATTGAATAAATATCATTTTATTTCTTTTGAAAATGTATTCAAACCTCGGATTAAATTGCTAGTTTCCTTCTAAGTTACCAATTAAACTTTGTATTTACTAAGATTCTTACCTTTTCCATTTAATTCTAGCTTGTGGTAGCGTACTATCGCTCTCCTTGAAGAGATACCGCCTGATGCCGATCAGGTAGTCGTCGAAATATTCGTCCCAGTTCATCTCGCTCATACTGAACGGGAATATCTGAAAATTTTTGAAATACAAAGGTAGATTGTGATTTGCATTGTGTGTGTAGATTGAAATGTCTCTGTAATTATTAGATAAAACACACAATAGCCTCAAAATACAAGTACATTTCTTTGTATTAAAGAATAACCTCACACACTTACACACCTCACACACTTGCACACCACACCACACTTTCAAAACACTCACTACTTCACACACAATGACAATCAACCTTTACATACAATTTTCACTTTTTCATGTCTGAATTATATTATATTTTGATAAAAAATGTTTCAATGTAAATAACGTATGTTTAAATTATCTCTGTAACACTAGGAAGGAATCCCCAAGATACAGGTTATACCTAGTTTGGGGACCAATGTTATATAACAATGTAAAACAATTTTTGTATCAATAAACGTTATTTATTATTATTAATATAATGATAATAAAAATTATATAGTTTAAAAGAGAGCGTCATGTTTTACATCAAGGTCAAGGTCATCGGTTGGGATCATAAATCTCGTATGTTGTAGTATTTTCGATTGCTATATTCACTAGGCAGATCATTAGTACCTACCTTTTTATCACCATCTGATATACTCTCCCAGAGTTGCCGAGTCCTTCTGTTGCAGAATGAGATCTCCCTCGTACAGAAGTATGACAGAACCGATGAGAATTTGTGTATTTTCCTGTACACTTTAAGCATTCTGCGAAATTATAATCATTTTAGATTATTATTATTTATTCAATATTTAAAGAAGGGGGCCGTAAGCTGAGGGGCGTAAAGTCGAAGTTTCTCAAACTTTGACTTTAGATGGTTTTAAATATGGTTAAAAAATAGATATTACAGGTCCTATACTTCCATAAATTCATAATGTTGTACATAAAAATTATCAACTCATTTGTTGAATATAGGTTGTAGATTAGGAAGCAGCGCTTTATTAAGAACACTCAATAGATAAGTTTCCAATTTTTTTTATTTCTAGTACGTACTTTTGAGTATCTTCAAAAACTGGAAAAGTAGTAATATTTTACTTACTTAGGTTTCCTTCCAAGTAGCATCGCCAGTCCGTCTACCAGCCCAGCCGGTATGAGATGCAGGAATAATATGTAAATATTGTTCATTAACGCTGAATTAGTTAGTGTTAACGATATGTACCTGAAAACAGAGGTTACTATTAACAATATAATTTTCTAAGATAATATGTATAGATTTATTTATTAATTTACTTATATAAAAACCGACTCAAGGCTGTAAAACAGCCAATTACCAAGCAAATAGTGATCATGATATAGGTAGGTACTTAATCTGTTATTTCGTTATTATTACGCGTAATAATATAGTTACATGAATATAATATATGGATAAGTTTTTTTAGGTATTTAATTAACTTTAATAATAATTTCCAAATAAGAAACAATTTGCGAAAGAAATGAAAGCGAAATTTTGAACAGCTATCTAAATATCACAAAGTCATTTCGACGAGGCTTAAACAATATTCGAGTCTAATTGATACTGATACTAGCTGCCGCCCCGCGGTTTTACCCGCGTAGTTCCCGTTCCCGTGATATACATAATATAATAATAATAATAAATAAATATCCTGGGACATTTTTCACACACGGCCAATCTGATTCCAAACTAAGCAGAGCTTGTAATATGGTAACCAGATAGCTGATATACTACATATACTACTTTTAAATACATACTTAAATAGATATTTACATCCAGACACAGGACAAACAGACATATTCATGCATACAAATGTTTGTCCTGGGTGGGAATCGAACCCACGACCCGCGGCTTGAGAGTCAGGGTCACTAACCACAAAGCCAACCGGGCTGTCAAAAGTAATAAATACCTATAGTCGGATTAATAATTCGAGTCACAAAAATGACAAGTGCAACTGTCACTGATACAAAAAAGGGTGACCCGCTACAATAGTGATGTTCGGCAGTTTAGTTCTTTCAGTATCCGATACATAAATCTAGTCGAAAATCCCAAAATTTCATTTTTTAAACAAAATTTGAATTTAATTGAAACCAAAATTAAATAAATAAAATCGAATAAATGTTATTAATTTTATTGACCTAACATAGGCTAATCATCCAATTCATGTTTAATTACAACAAATAGCCACTTCCAAAACAAAATGGGGTCCATAGCGTGACAAGTGATGACTATAGTTTCTTCCAATAGCCAAAAACAAATAATATACATAAGAGTATTTTATGTAATATTTAATTACCTACCGTGTATGTCTTTTGTTTTATTACCATAAATTAAATATTTTTATTTATATAAAGGCATTCTGACATTGAATAAAAAAAAAGGAAACTCTAGTCGAGTTGCCTTTGTCCTTAGCCGACTTTTAGTTGTAAAAATTCGAATCTACCACAACACTATTTATTTGGGACTAAAAACCTGCAACACTGGAAATTTCATTTCTCTGCCTACAATGAATAATCTGATTATAGATATATGCTTGCATTCATAAAAATACTAGTCCTGGGTGGGATTCGAACCAATGACCGGTGGCTTCAGAATCAGGATCACTACCACTAACCACGAAGCCAACCGACCTCTCTAAATTAAAGCAAAATTTTGAACAGCTATCTAAATATGACAAAGTCATTTCGACGAGGCTTAAACAATATTCGAGTCTAATTGATACTGATACTAGCTGCCGCCCCGCGGTTTTACCCGCGTAGTTCCCGTTCCCGTGATCACAGGGGTATCAAAAATAGATAGCAGCCGAATCTCAGGCCTACTGAATAAGCAAATAAAATTTCATAAAAATCGGTCGAGCCGTATCGGAGGAGTTTAATCACAAAAACCGCGACACGAGAATTTTATATATAAGAAAGATGAATCAAACAAGTCATAAGTAGCTAGAGACTTACCACACGGCATTGGAGAACGGATTCTGATCAACCCTTGCTAAGTTCTGCTTCATAAAGTCGCCCCATGTTATCCTGTTCTCCACTGAGCTGACGAAGTTATATATCGGAGGTTCTGATGGTGTACTGAAATAATAATATACAGTATTTAATTTATTCATAGTTCTTTCAACTATTTTTAAAAATACTGACTTTTAACATCTATACCTACTCAATATTATAAATGCGAATGTAACTCTGTCTGTCTCGCTTTCTCGCTAAATCTATTGAACCGATTTAATTTAAATTTGATACACAGATAGCAGATCTCGAGAAAGAACATAGGCTACTTTTTATCCCGGGAAAATGGAAGATCTCCCGGGTATGCGGCTGAAACCACCGGGAGCCACCATTTTCCATAAAGATCTAAATGACTACACAAACGTATGTAAGCCCCTACTAAATGTCGTGCTACAACTATATCTTATTGAAACTCATAAATGAAAATAAAATGTCATAATTTAAAAATTATACATGTGTAGACTTCTATTAAAATATAAAGTCTCTCGTGACCACCAATTTGATTGAAACATCCAAGTAAGTAATAACAATTTATAATAAAAAAATTGACCCGTTATAAATGTTAATCATTAATTTAGTTTGCAAAGGTTTGAAAATATAATGTATTCCGCAAATGCTTTTTAACCCCCGACGCAAAAAGAGGGGTGTTTGTCTGTGTGTCTGTGTATGTGTCTGTCTGTGGCACATAACTCCCGAACGAGTGGACCGATTTTGATTTAGTTTTTTTTGTTTGAAAGGTCATTTAATCGAGCGTGTTCTTAGCTATGTTTTATTAAAATCGGTTAAGCCGTTTATAAGATATAGGGGATGAAAGTGGGAATGAAAAACCGATTGTTTGCAAATATGCCCGAGTGGGGTATCAAATGAAAGGAAATGATTCGTACATCACAATAGCTAAGTTTTATTAAAATCGGTTCAGCCGTTTTTAATAAAACTTAGTCGGGGGTTTTTTTTTAATTTTTAATTTAAGTTTTTGATGGAAGTAGGATAGGTACCTGTTTTTGTAAGTCTTATGTACACAAGCAGCGGCTGCCATAAGACAATTGACCACAGAGTCCACCGGAACAATATCAGCTGTTACATTACCGTCGCACTGCAAAGTTCTTAATATACCTGTGACTAGAAAAAAAACAATAGACTGTTTTCGTAAATTTATATCATAGCTTACAGCTACAGATCATGTGGCAAATATTCAGGGACATTTTTCACACACGACTAATATGATTCCATCTTAAGCTGGGTTTGTGCTATGGTTACCTGATAGCTGATATACTACATATTATGTATAAACATACCTATTAACATTCAAAAACATAATAAATAGATATATGCTTGCATTCATAAAAATACTAGTCCTGGGTGGGATTCGAACCAACGACCGGTGGCTACAGAATCAGGATCACTAACACTAACCACACACAAAGCCTACCGACCTTTCTAAATAGGTAACTTAAAAACACTTACCACTACCAACTGCGACTCCAGTAGGCCCATACATGTTGTCAACCCAACATTTTAACGGCTCTTTGGCTGTCGATGTGACTGGAAAGTCAAAAACATCAAGGTATTGAAAAATGTATATTAAATATATAGGTATTTGGTAATGAAATCTTGTGAAAGTAATTACTAGGGTCGTACATACATAATATAACTTCAAGTTATATATTAAGAAGCGATCTGATTGAGAGAGTATGGGCGATAAATACTGATATTATAAATAAAAAATAATAAATAACTAACAGATAACGCAAAACGTAAATAACTTTAAAAGTATTATATTATTATTAATTGATGTGGATTCTGACAAAAGATTTTCAAAACACATATCCTAAGGACACATGTTAAAAAAGCCAACAAAAAAGGGGGACTTAATATAAAAGTTTGAGAAACATTTAATGCAGGTAATATTTTATACATACCTATAGCGGGTCTAAATATTCCAATGGGCGTTTTTCCAGCGTTTATTCGTAATTCCTTTTCCGCTAATGCTTTTGTAAATGTATACGTATTGGGCCAAGGTCCCAGTATCCTGAAAATAAGAAAATATACTGGCTAATTTGTTTTACTTAATAGATTTAGAGTAATTGTAATATAAAAGACTATTTAGATTAACAAATTAGGACTAACTAGATTTATTTTTATTATAATTTATTTATTTATTTTTCCTCACAAGTAAAATTGAACTTAGTTTTACAGTTTAGAGTCTAGAGTATGTGTGGAGCTGGTGTCTGTGTCTATTATAGGTGTAAACGTGTAAACAGATCATCAGATTTCATTAGACTAGAGCTAAATTCAGTCATCAGTAATACTTTCTAGGGGGCGTTTTTTTGGTAGTTATTTTGCGGGGGGCATCATTATAGGTTTGAGAGCCACTGCTTAGGTTTATGCAAAATTTTGCAGAAAGTCGTTACAAAATTCCAAGAAGGTTATAATTTAAGTTAATGTTCAAAAATGTACGTATGATTTTGATAAAAAAAGGTTTATTGTCTCAGAACAACATACTTAAATAGAAAGCTAAATATATATATATTTATATTTTATATACTAATGAATGTATACTCAGATTATTCATTGTAGGCAGAGAAATGAAGTTTCCAGTGTTGCAGTTTTTTAGTCCCAAATAAATAGTGTTGTGGTAGATTCAAATTTTTAAAACTAAAAGTCGGCTAAGGACAAAGGAAACTCGACTAGAGTTTCCTTTTTTTTATTAAATGTCAAATTGCCTTTATATAAATAAAAATATGTAAGTTATGGTAATAAAACAGAAGACATACACGGTAGGTAATTAAATATTACATAAAATACTCTTATGTATATTATTTGTTTTGGGCTATTGGAAGAACTATAGTCATCACTTGTTACGCTATGGACCCCATTTTGTTTTGGAAGTGACTATTTGTACGGGTACTGGACAAATAAATTATATTTATTGGTACATTTATTAATATTTTTTAAATTAAGCATGTATTGGATGATTAGCCTATGTTAGGTTAATTAAATTAATAACATTTATTCGATTTTTTTTATTTAATTTTGGTTTCAATTAAATTCAAATTTAGTTTAAAAAAAATGAAATTTTGGGATTTTCGACTAGATTTATGTATCGGATACTAAAAGAGCAAAACTGCCGAACATCACTATTGTAGCGGGTCACCCTTTTTTGTATCAGTGACAGTTGCACTTGTCACTTCTCTGACTCGAATTATTAATCCGACTATAGTGTATATTTATTTATGCAATAGAATAAAATAATTTCTCTAAGATGTAGGTATCTACCTACTTTATTTATTATATTATAAAAAAAAATACAACTTTACGTGATTAAAGAAATTTCCCAATTTTTATGATCATACACCCCATTTAAAAATTTAAACCAAAATTTTTCGGTTTTATAAGTAGCAACATCATAATTATACTTACGTTGGCAACACCTCATCAATTTGGCTGTCGGTTAGTTTGTCTATGGTTCGCTGTAACACTTCGCTGTCCGTACTGCAAGGGTAGAAAATCTCTTCTATTCGGGATAAATGTGAATTCGAATATGCTGTCGATATATGCATTAATACCTGCGAAGGGCAGAATTATATGTATACTAGTGGCTCACCGCGGTTTCACCCGTGTACCCGGGAGATCTCCCATTTAGCAGGGATAAAAAGTAGTCCTTTCTCAGGATTTCATTTCAATCGGTTCGGTAGTTTTAGCGTGAAAGCGAGACAGAGTTGCCTTTATTTATAATATTAGGATTGCAATTTGATATTAAGTAGTTAAAGCTAAATAAATAACATGGGACATTTTCAGCCGTGTGTGAAAAATGTCCCCGGATATATTTTTACTGTTTATACACGGACAATCCGATTCCAAACAAAGCAGAGCTTGTCACTAACCACAAAACCAACCAGTCTGTCCATTTAAGTTGCACTCTATCTAATTATATTTTATCTTGTTATGGTAACACTTCCACTCGGCCTTCTTTTATATATTACTAGCTGCCTCCCCGCGGTTTTACCCGCGTAGTTCCCGTTCCCGTGGGAATACAGGGATAAAATATAGCCTATGTTACTCGGGGATAATGTAGCTCTCCAAAGGTGAAAGAATTTTTGAAATCGGTCGAGTAGTTTCGGAGCCTATTCATTACAAACAAACAAACAAACAAACAAACAAACAAACAAACAAACAAACAAATCTTTCCTCTTTATAATATTAGTAAAGATAAAGATTTGCTTGTGTAATTGTTTGTTTTCCCTAATAAAAATAAATTGTTAGGTAAAATGCACTTACATCAAGATGTTTGACATCTCTAGCGAGCCTCAGCAGGTGGAGCGGCGCCTGCACATTTGTCACGAACGCCGCTCGGATATGCTCGTCGAATTTGACAGTCGCAGCCGAATGGAAGATAATATTTACCTACAATATATAAATAATAATAATAAATATCCTGGAACATTCTTCACACACGGCCAATCTGATTCCAAAGTAAAGAAAGAAAGAAAGAAAGAAAGAAAGAAAGAAAGAAAGAAAGAAAGAAAGAAAGAAAGAAAGAAAGAAAGAAAGAAAGAAAGAAAGAAAGAAAGAAAGAAAGAAAGAAAGAAAGAAAGAAAGAAAGAAAGAAAGAAAGAAAGAAAGAAAGAAAGAAAGAAAGAAAGAAAGAAAGAAAGAAAGAAAGAAAGAAAGAAAGAAAGAAAAATATTTAGTAAAAGTTTAGAAAGCTTCGAAGTGAGCTTGTATTAAGGTAATGTGATGATAGGTATATGTACTGCATAGGTAGGTATAATATGATTCTCCTCTCTCCTATTTGTTACTTTTATGTATTTTGCTGTGCCCGGAAGAATCCACAATGTCAATTTAATTACCTTAATTTTAATATTGTGGAATACAAATAAATAATCTGAATGTGAATAATTAGTTTTCGCTAGCTGGTTAGTTATTTGTAATAAACTCTATATAAGTATATATTGATAGAAAAACAAACTTTAAAGTTTATGTACCCACCAATTACTTTATTTTATATAACGTAAACTGCATAAATCTAAAAAAATCCCCGATTTTATTTACTTTCCGCGGTCTAGCGGTCTTAGGCAAATATTTAGGTACTTAACTGATCTATATTTACTTAGATGAAGTTGTTCAAAAATCAATAATTTTCAAGTATTTGTTTTGCAGTTTTAATTAGGTATTTTAAGGTATTTATTTTGCATCTACAAAAATAATTAAAAAAAGAGAAACAATTTTATTTTTGTGTGTTACGTTTGTATTAAATAAAGTCTAAAACTACATTGCCGATTTTAAAAATTATTTCACCATTGGAAAGCTACATTATCAGGGAGTAACATAGGCTATATTTGTACCCTGTATTCCTACGGGAACGGGAAC